>CM070061.1:662500-2071021 GCA_036320875.1 Cotoneaster glaucophyllus
AAGCAGTACGCCAGAATAATCGTTGCCCAATCTAAGTTGTGCTTCCTAGGCTGCCTAGAGCTGGCGGCAGCTGCTGCTGCTGGTGGTTCGGCAGGTGCAGTTGTTTCTAGGTCATTATCCAACGCGCTAGTGAATATTTTGTTGAGTAGTTTCTGCACAAATGCCTTCATTTTTCTGGGAAGGAGGGAGGGAGAGATGGGTTTGTTAATTAATTCCCAAACACACACACACTAGAGAATATGTTATATAAGCTGGAGGTGGTGAAGACTTGTAGTAGTAAGGGGATGGGGGTGAAGGTAATGGTGGTGGTGGAGGAGACTTCTAGTAGTAAGGCCGGGGTGAAGGTGATGGTGGTGGTGGAGATTTGTAGTAGTGTGGAGTTGGTGGTTTTGGAGATGGTGGTATATATATAAACGTGCATATATATATATATATATGGGAGACGACCTGGGAAAAAGCGAGGAGCCAATGAAAAGATTGGAAAAATTAGAAAATATAAAGTCTTTGGGGCGTTTACCAAAAAAAATTGTCTTTGGGGCAGACTTTTATTCCGTTTTAAGAAATCAATGGGACGAGGAATGTTTGCCTCCCTGGATTTTTTGAGGTGCTTTTGGAATATATATATATATATATATATATATATATGTGTGTGTGTGTGTGTACATATGTATGTCTCCGGATCTTTTTCATCAAGGTTACCGGATCCGGATCTTTAAAAACTATAATAATTTTTTATCGTTGGATGAATTTCAAATACCCGGATCACTTGATCCGGTGGCCGTGGTGAAAGGGATCCGGAGATAATCTCTTTTCTATGTTTACCTTTCTGAGGTGTTTTGGATACACACACATATATACGTTTGCCTCCTTGGATCTTTGTGAGGTGGTTTTGGATCTCTCTTAATCCCAGTAACTTTCCTTTTCTTTTGCTTTCCCATGAGAATCCAGCAATTTTTGGTCATTTGAGATTTGATTGCCTGACCAATTAATCGTATTAGGCTGCCCCCTTGAAAATCTGTTTTTGTTTGTGTTTTAGTAACTTCTTTATTTATTTATTTTTATTTTGAGTTGAGCAGTAACGATAGTAAGTTAGATGTTAGATTAGTCACCGATGGAGTTCGAACTCATGCTGTCATAAAATGAAAAAAAAAAGAAAGAAAAAAAAAAGAATAATCCGTGTACCGAAACTTTCGTTATTGGGTTAGCCATACACTTTACATGTTTCTAGCGATTCACATGGCATCATCAAATGATACAAGTATTGGATAAGAATCTACAACGCACTAGAATGCCCTTGTTGACGATCCTTTACTCCGACAGCATCTAGGGTTCCTCGAACAATGTGATATCTCACACCCGGGTAAATCCTTAACCCTTCCCCCTCTTACTAAGACTACAGAATCTAGTTAGTTTATCCGCGTATGCTTGGTTGCTAAGAAAGTGGAAGGAATTGAAATGGGAATTACCGTTTAATAAGAATTTGATTGTAAGGGTTAATCAATCTTTGTATGCGTATTTCGGATTTCGTTGGATTTTTTTTCTTTCTGTTCTGCATGAGTACAGAGAAAATGTGGGAAAGTGAAAGGAAGTGCTGAATTATTGAGCATTGTCCTCTCAATGCTTTTAAAGAATAGCACAAGATACAATACCTTTCCTAAAGGGCCACTTGCTAGTAGCTTCCTGTTTTGTTTGTTAATTTGCATCAATATTGGTGCATTGATGCTTAATCGTGTAATTAAAATGGCATCTCACTCAAATCTCCTGTTCTGTTGTTTATGGTTTCGGACTCATCTAGCAACCTTACTGGAAGCCAAACATGCCACAAACACTTGAACCTCTTACTGGAAAAGATATTCCAGACTCATCTATTGCAAAAGTAATCCCAGAGTTGTTACGTTTCTTGGTGAGTGGAAAAGAGTCGAGTACAAAATGAATATCCGTACGTGTTCTAAACATTCCAAGGGGCATAAAGAATCGGGTCTGAATAAAGAAAACAAAAGTTTGGCTGGTGCAAAAAGATTTAATCATCAAGATGGAGAACAAATTTAAAAACAAAACCAAAAACTTAAAAAACAAGATAGCATGGCCGGGAGGTATATGTACATAAGATGAACGATGAAGAAAGAGTCAAAGGAGAAAAGGAGAAATTAATGAAAAACAGTTAATGAGATAGGAAAGAGAACATAAAAATCCTAATTAAAAGGTTTTTAGAATTTTATTCTCAATTCATAATTATTTGAATAAAGAAAATTAATTGGACTAATTAGATTTTGGATGTTGATTTGTGAGGTGATTTTGGATGTAGGATTTGTGAGGTTGATTATGTATGTGTATATATATATCAAACATACATACATACATATATATATATATATATATATATATATATGTATGTATGCATGTATGTACGTTTGCCTCCTTGGATATTTGTGAGGTGCTTTTGGATGTTGATTTGTGAGATGATTTTGGATGTTCCGATGTTGGATTTGTGAGGTTGATTTTGTTGAATTTGTATGGTGCTTTTGGACTTGTGAGATGCTCAATACGTTTACCTATATGAAATTATGTTTGACTCCTTGTATAAGTGAAAGTTTATTCATACGTATACAAAACTCTAAAAATAAAGGCGCACACGCATACATATTTGGCATACTCAGAAATGCTTTCATTTCTCTGGTCGGTAAACGTATTACTGATTGTTTATTTATTTATCACAGTTAATTGACTTAACGATCATAAATCACGTTATAATAAAATGTTTTGATTATAAATACTAAATTTTGTGAAATATATTGAGAATAAGTTTCTCCTCATCTTTTAAGTAGTCAAACGTTAGTTCTTCAGTTATTTTAATATCTTCACACGCATGACATCTTCCCGAAAACTTAATTAATGAATTATTCAAATTTCTCACATCATGTTGGAGAGACTAAATTTATAGACAATTTTGTAAACTAAATGACATGTAAGTTGATGATTAGATTATTACTTAACCGTTGATACACGTGCTCATTTCTATTGATAACACATAATTTAACTTGTAAATTTTATCTACAAATTTAATCTTTCTAACATTATTCAATTTCTTCCGTACGTGAGAAATTTCTCCCCAATTTCCGAAATAAAGATTCTGAACTCACACGCCCACCCACCCCCTATGCTAAGAAAAGAATCAGTTGCGAGAAACTTTTTGGGGTTTCCAGGTGCTGTTTCAACATCCATGTCATTTGCACAAATCCAGCTGTCCAATTTTCATAGGCTTTCATAAGTCCAGAACACCAACTGTCATTTGTACCGGGAACTCCAATAAACTTCCCGTCCGTATGAGCATTATGTCACATCTCTAATTTTCATAGACTTGAATCCTGGCTCCGGTTTACTTATTTGCATTGACCGATCGAAAAGAAAGATATAGATAACACACACGACACAAAGATTACAAGGACGAATATGGTAATCACAACTTCACAAGTGTTTGGGCATTACCACAAATATCTAACTTTAACTGGTTCTGATTATGACTTCCAGGACTATTTATAATCACAAGTGGTCGGAAAAGATCCATTTTCTCAGTTTTAAGTGCAAATTTGAGTGATTTATTTTAAATTCTATGTTTAGGTATTATATATATATATATATATATATATATATATATATGGAGACTTTGAATGCAGTCCTTAGTTATGAATATTCTTTGACTGAAACCTTGTTGGTTTTCAATTTTTTATCGAAGTCCCTAAAATGAATGTGATAATTTATTTCTATGTATGTTACTATATTTTTTAAATTAAAAATTGAAATTTATAATTGTTTATATTAATGAGATTTTAAATAACCATAATTTGTGGGATTAAAAATATTAAAATATAAATATACTTTTGTGTGTGTGTGCGTATATATATAAACATGGGTACATTCTTCAAAATCACAACAAAAAAAGAGAAGATATTAGGCTTAATAGTAAATTTCTTCGATTAAACTTGACATAGATACATTCATAAATGAAAGAAAAAAGAATGTACCAATATAAGTTTTAAAATGGATTAGAAAAAAAAATGAATAGATTTTATATATAAAAAAAAAAGAAGATACATTATGCATATAACAAATTGGTATATTTAAGAATGAGTACATTTTAAGATTAAAAATTTGAAAATAAATTACATGAATGGGTAATGGGTACATATAAGATTAAAAAATTGAAAACATTTTTTTTAAAAGGGTTGTTTTATTAACACCCCATATTTTGTTGACTACAACCCACATACTTAATACACCCTATATTTACTTTTTAAATTAAAATTTTTCTTAACACACCCCACGTATTTTCCAATACTACCCTCACACCTCACATCTCATACACCCCACATTTATCAACTAATTAACCACAAAGCTCTGATACAACGCCTTTGAGGATGTTGAATCTTTGTGCCTTGTAGTAGTCTATAAGAAGATAACCCGAAATTCTACCAAAGGAATGAGGTCATTCGCCTAAGAAATTGAGAGCTTGGGAAAGTTGAGGCACAAGAAGTTGGTCCATCTCCAAGGCTGGTGCAAGAAGAATAACCTCCTCATAATCTACGATTACATCCCATATGGAAGCTTAGACTCTCTCATTTTTGGGTCCGAAGACAACTTTGTGTTGAGCTGGGCACAAAGATTCAACATCCTCAAAGGCGTTGCATCAGGGCTTTTGTACTTGCATGAGGAATGGGAGCAAGTGGCTTTACAAAAAATCAATTTTATATTCCATAATTTAAATAATTTCTTGAATGTGAAAACCAACGAATAAACGAGGAGCAAGATTCGATTTTTTGTTCCGTTCATCAAAATATATTTATTCATTAACGTGTTTGTGTTTTTAGGGTTTTGTTCTACAGTGGAGAGTAAGAATAGCTATGAGGGCTCGAATAGTCATTTCATATTAGAATTACAAGTTGTTTAGTATTACATTTTTATGTGGGGTGTATTCAACAACATGTGGGGTGTTAATAAAAAAAACCTTTTTAAAAAGCTAATGGGTACAAACTTATTCTAATTTTTTAATTTATTTTGGAAATGTTTTGAATTGAAAATTAGTTAAGATTTTAATAAAGGTGTGAGTATTAAAATTCTAAATCAATTATTAATTTTATTTAAAAAAAATTATGTAATTGATATGTAAATTCATTATTACATTAATGTTAGGAACTTAGATCAAAATCTGAAAACTAATAAGATTTTAGTTAATGAGCATTAGTAACTATGGACCGGATACTAATTTTTCCATATATATAATACATCGGACAAAATATTTATATGCACTTATGATTCACGGATCCAGTACTAGATATGATATTCTGAAATTCAACAATGTAAAAGTGGGAATAAGAGACGATCACAAATTGAACATAGAGAAATTTATCATTGTGATCGAAACATGGGTAGTACATTACGTGTTTTTATATCAAGTGATCCGGGCCTTTGAAATTTCATCAAATGGCAAAAAATTATTATAGCTTTTAAGGAATCAAACAGGTGGGCCTTTGTATGAAATTTCAAAGGTCCGGATCAATTGATCCGGTGGCCTTAGTGGAAGAGATCCGGCCTAACTATTTAACACACATATTCCATATTTTGTATATTGACACGTGGTATAACACCCGTGTTCTAGTCACACTTGAAAATCTCTCTATACAGACATGTATTGACTTTTTCCCTCTTAATATTCAACTTATTTGCAGGCTGGAGTGAAATACAGCGTGAATACAGAAACTTATACGTTCATAACTTCATATATCAGCTGAGACGTACAAGAAAGTAGATGCAGCGGTTGCTATAATTGAACTGCTACTCACCTCTGTATCACTGAGTTTCGTTTTATTTTTATTTTAAACATAAAGCTTTACATCCAACAGTTTCTTATAATTTTTTCTTTCTTGCTATTGACTATGATTTTACAGATGTTTTCTCACTATCGTTACTTGAATTACTTTCCATATAGGTAAATCTGGCAGCGGTTAGCAGTCCAGAACACTACCACCTCTAAAGTGGTTCCGACTACTGTGGTATATCAGGGAAATGGTACAACCACTGGCAGGAGCTGCACAAACTCCATTTTTCCCGACAGGGCCCATCTTTCGGCTCCCATAAATATGCCTGGCTTCACTCCGCTGAATTCTTCGAGACTAATTCATGGGTCAGTATCTATCTGCTTATATTTGCTACTCCTTATGCCAGAAATCCAGCTGCCATCTCAGTTCCTTCCAGACTCGCAACGTTTACAGACTCCCGTACCGTTCTACCTCGGACTCGATACCCGCCAATGAGACCTGGTAACTACAATCCAACTCAGCAGATTCCCAACTTTACCCAGTCCTCTGCCTCGAAGGCCAGGAAGTCATACTCAAATTCAACAAAACTGTCCTGCTCACTCAACTCGACCTGAGATCCCACGGGCTTCAAATCAACAGTTCAGCAACAATCTCGCATTTGCCTCTGGTAAGTCGGTGTCTGGTCCGGTAGGAGGACAGCAACTTTATGATCCATTCTCGCCCACTACTGCGATTCAGCAGTAGGGAGGCAATAATAAATGGGAAGGTGGGATTCGAACATAGAGGCTTAGGTGCAAGGGTAATAACACTATTACGCACTTGAGCGACGAGCCCTTGCCTTTCCATTTCCTTGTTGATTGCATTATTCTCGACACATTAAATTAAATGCATTACTAGTTCACAAGTCACAAATTGCTAAACTAAAATAAAATGGGATTGGAAAACGGTGATCCATAGTCAAATCCCATCAAAGGGTGAAATTACAATAGATAAGGTTTAAGTGGCTTTGTTAAAATCTTGCTCGGAGAAAACCCAATGGGAAAAACTCCAAACTTAGGAAAAAGAGTACCACAGGTATATTACAAATCAGTTAAAACGGAACCCCAAACTTGAGAGAAAGAGCAGCACACTTATATTACAAATCATTGAAAACGGAGAAAGCAAACATAGCAATCCTGAGAGCTAATCCACTAGAGTTTGAATGCGTGGCCTAGAAAATAGCCATGGTTGTCGTCAAAGAATCGCTCTCAAAGCAAGACAGAACCAGCCCTACTGTGTAAGCCAAATCCCAAATGAAAGCCTCCCAAAGCAGCCACTCCTCAATCCCCAAAAATCTTGAGCCAAATGAAGGACATAAATATAAAAACTTGAAAACACTTTTAACAACTCTAATTATTTGTACATGATTCCACGAAATATTGTGGATTTCTTTACTTACGAGAATAAAGGACGATTAACATAATAATATTAAAACATTCCTTGAGAAATCATACAATCAACTTCAAATCATCTTCAGATCATCTCCAACGGGAGTTCCTTACCAAATTTATCTCTATGTAAGGGATGTGAGATATTTTGGGTCCTTTTCCTGGTTGGCATCTCTCTTTTAGCACAGGACACCCACAAATGCGAAGTTGCCTAAGTGAAGGAGGCAGACCCTTCTTTGGAAGGGATGCTAGCTTTGGACAATCCCAAAGTTCCAAAGATTGAAGGGAGGTGAGGGATTGAAACCCCTTGCTGCTCAGTTTCTTCAGATCCGGGAAGCCATCTATTCTGAGTTTAGCGAGAGATTTGGGAAGCAGCGTCTTCATCCGGACCATGTGGGGTGGAAACGACACCGTATCCGGGTCTTCACCACTAATCTACAAGTACCTACGAGAGGGCAGTCTGTGCAACCCCGACACCAACTCCCAGAGTGGCTTACAGCTCTTGACCTTCCAAATATAACGTGATGATAGGTTGGGGGGAAATGAGCAAGTCAAACCTTCACAGTAGTCGATGTCCAATTCCTTAAGAGAGTTGAGATTGTGCATGCCTCGGGACAAAGCCTCCAATTTGTCGCAATCGGTGATCAGGATGTTTCTCAGGTTGGCGGCTCTTCTCCCCCCACTCAATCTCGGGATGGAAACAGGAATTCCACAGAAATCAATATTCAACGTTTGAAGATTGCTGAGGTGGCATAAGCCATCCGGTAAGGATTTCAGATTTTGGCACTCCCGTATCCTAATACATTCAAGACACTGATTAGTGTTGTCGCCGAAGAACCCGTCTGATGCTATTAACTCCAGTTGTTCACAATAACATATCTCAAGGTGTTTAAATATCTTGAGAAGCTGACCTCTCAATGATAACGACGTCAGAGATTGACATTCCTGGATATTCAAGTACTCAAGACAACTGTGAGCAGAAGACGACCAAGAACCAACAGCCTCCTCATCTGATTTCAATCTTTTGCAATTTCTTATCTCTATTCTTCTAAGATTTTGGGGAATCTAGTATTTTGCAAAACAAATCAACGAATGACACTCTGTAATCACAATGTCTTTAAGAGAAGGTGGCAGACCAACATCTGGAAAAGAAACTAGACGTGGACATTCGTGTACGTGAAGCTCCTGAAGAGACGACAACTGATTTAACCCTTTTGGTAGCTTCAAAGGATTTTTGCACTTGTTTAACTCCAGACATTCAAGCTTGCACTCCAATATTTGCAATTGCAGTAACTCCTCTACTTCTCTTCCCAATTCTTCAACTAGAGGAGAGTTGTCTTCAATTTCCATTAGGCCAAGAATAGTCAACTGCTGCAATAATCTAGCCTCGTTTTTCAATGAAGACGTCAGCTCCTCGCATCCATTAATCTTCAAATCTTTGACCTTGGTTAATCCCTTTCTGCACAATTCTCCTATTTGCAGAGACATCAGCTCTGAAATGTTTGAAAGGCACAAGGACTCTAATACCTCAAACTCAACCTTAGCAGTTGTATGCACCACCCCTTTACAACCATCAATGTTTAATTGATGGGGGCCTAGTTGCAGTGGCACTAGAGCCAAGAAAACTCCCATCTCACCCAAGTTCGATTCCCCCACCCCCAAATTTAACTAATGATAAAAAAAAAAAAAAATGTTTAATTGACGAAGTTGTTTGTAGTTGGCAATCGAAACCACTAATTCTTCACTTAACAATTTCAAGCTCGGCTAGCAAATTGAGGTTCTCTGACAGCTTACCTTCCAACTTATAACATTCATTGATTGATAGCCGTTTCAGGCAAGGGAAAACATCCCTTCCTCGATCATGTTGGAAAGGAAGCCATTGCTTCCAATGCTGCATATCCACAAACTCAAGAGTCTCTAATAGCGGAAAAGGCAAGATACACTCTCCATAAAACTCAGCACCAACACTTTCAACTGCATTCATTC
The DNA here is from genome assembly GCA_036320875.1 of Cotoneaster glaucophyllus. Classification (NCBI taxonomy): domain Eukaryota; kingdom Viridiplantae; phylum Streptophyta; class Magnoliopsida; order Rosales; family Rosaceae; genus Cotoneaster; species Cotoneaster glaucophyllus. The sequence continues at coordinate 671,727 of CM070061.1, forward strand.
CTCTAATATAAAGTTCTTTGAGATGAGGCAATTGTCCGAGAGGTGGCAAAGATAGACAATTGTTACATTCCTCTAAGTGCACAAGCACCATGTTAGAGAACAAAGCAACTCCAACCCATGATGAAAATTCTTTTCTGGCATAACTCTTGATGCTGAGCTCCTTCAGCATTGTATGAGGCTGTAACATGTCAAGCACAGCGGATTCCATTTCTCTTACGTAGCTTGAATCAGACCATTTTAGCACCAATGAATCAAGCATGCCTTTAAATTTTAGGTTGGTCCTTCTAGAATTCTCAACATCAATCACATTCTCTAATCTTGAGAGGCACAATGTCCCGCGGAGAAGCAATAGGAACTCTAGCTCTCTTATCCCTGATCAATCACTTTCACGACTCACCACAAAATTAGTCAATGATTGTAGATTCATCAATCGGCCTAGTTGCGGAGGCATTCCTTTCAACGAAGATACACTTGAGTTGTTGAGGTGGCTCAAATTAATTAGATTATTCATGTTCCTTTCAACGAAGATACACTTGAGTTGTTGAGGTGGTTCAAATTAATTAGATTATTCATGTTTGCAGGCAATGACTTCAAATTAGAACAGCCTTCCAATATCACTGTCTGCAAGTTGTAAAGAGTACCTGTCGATTTAGGCAAACTTGTTATATCTGTGTAGGAAAGGTCGAGATACCGTAGATACCTTAAATCACCGATTGAGTTTGGAAGCTTCTTCAGTTCATAGCCATTCAAAGAGAGCACCCGTAAATATTGCAACTTTGGTAATAACCCAAAAGCAGCGTGACGACTTCAAAAATTCTGAAGAAAACCCTGTCTTAGTGGCAGGAAGGTTCGCAAACAATTCACTTTAGAAAATGCTTCAAATCTTTGAATCCCATCATACTGACCTATGATGTAAGACGAATGGCGTGCCTTCGGAAAACATCTAAGTTGTACACCATCATCACTTTGCTTATCTTCCAATCTAAAACAAACCTCTCCTGCTGCCCATCGTGTAAAATCACCAATGAGGTCATACATCACATATTTTGAAATACTTTTGGTGGATTTTTGAAACAATGACCTTAATACGAGATCCCAAAAATAATCAACACCTAAATCTTCAATTTGCTTCTTATCTTCAGGTCGTGGAAGAATAAACCCCTCAGCCATCCACTGAAGGATCATTTGCTTCTCTACAAATTCATAGTCATTTGGAAGTATTGAACAATAGGCAAAGTATCTTTTCAAATGTGAAGGAAGATAAAAGTAGGTTAATCTCAATACTGGAAGTATGTCATGCTCATTTGATAGACTCCACAGTTTGTTGTTCAATATTTCTTCCCATTCACATGTTTCTTTACGAAGTAGAACACCACCGAGGGTCCTTGTGGCCAAAGACAATCCCCTACACTTTACAACAACTTTCTCATTAGGTAACTCGTAATTTGGTGGTTTGTCCTTGTTAGAATTTAAGAATGCATGCTGCTCAAATACTTGCAAACAAACATCATTTTCCATAGGCTCCAAATTGTGAACCAGCGTTGCAGCTCTCATCATTTTTGAAACATCTGTATCACGTGTTGTCACAATTATCTTGCTTCCTTGTGCTGCATCACGAAATGGGGACTGCAGCTTCATCCGTTCACCGTAGCTACACGTTTTCCAAACATCATCTAAAACAATTAAAAACTTCTTCCCAGCTAACTCCTTATGCAGATAATCTTGAACCTTATTGTAATCTTCTGTGGTGCATTGCCGAGATGTGATTGATTCAAGAATTTGCTTTGTCCTCATCCCTTCCAATCACAGGTCCATCTGGTTGACTGGAACTAGGTGATATGTTTCAGCGTGCCCTTGTAGTCAACGCCCCAGTATCAATTTTCAAATTAAGCTGGTCTGTTCGTTCAGATATCTCTTGTAACCGCTCACTAATCTTCTGTATTTCCAAGTTCATGTTGAAGTTGAAAACACCATCAGGAATTGAGTTCCATACTTCGCTTGTTGAACTCGAATGAGCAAGTTGTATCTGACGTTTCAACATTTTAGTAGCATATTTGTCCAACACTTCTTCCACATCAAAAGCCAAGTCCCTGAGATCATCGAGCTAGAGCTTCAGTGCTTGTTCTCAGCCATCAGTTGCCTCTCCTCTGCGTCATTCAGGTGGCACTCCATTTCTTCAGCTTTTGATCTACGCCCTTTACAAGTCCAAAGTACTTGAAGACCTCGCGATGCGCCAACTTGTCAACCATCACTTGGAAGAATGCCACAAGAAAAAGCCTCTCCCCCCATAGTTTCTTGAATTGGAAGTTTGATCCGTTGAGCAATACCAATCAAACTCACAACTAGTCACAGCTGCACTATTAAAACAGATGAAACCACTTTAAAAAAAGGACGACCCCAAGCCAACAACGCTCCCCACTTGGCAAGGATAGGAAGAAACTAGTTATTGTAATACAAATTTATACAATTCTATTACCGTCCTACCGGCTGCACATGAGCTCAATCGGCTATGTAAAAATTATATATGTTTTACTTTTAAAAATAAGAGTATTAATTTAGGAAGTGACAAGTTATACAACTCGAAACTCTCACATCGGTACAGGACCGGATATGTAGTAAGAACTTACAATGTAGTCGTCAGATCAAGAGGACACTTGGTTCAAAGGATCAGGTTTCAGTTGAAGTTGAAAACTTTGCAATTAAGATAAAGGAGCTGTTCCCTGGAAGCTTGAGCTCTCGACCGTAAAACTGCACAAATTGACCCTGAAACCGTACCCAATATATATAGATAGCTCCAATTAAGATGAAGAAATGAAATATAATTAATCAATAAATAATGGATTTCCCATATATCTGCAGGAAGAACTTACTGCGCTAATTGAAGCTTTCAGATGATCATGAAGAAGAAGGGACTTGTTTCCATCAATCTGATCGCTTATGAAAATCAACTAATCCAGATTCTAGAAGACAGAGACTTAAGACCTCTTCAATTTGCTATGATAATTGACGAAGTCCTCTCTGTTTTCTCTCTCTTCATTGTCGTAGGGAGGGATCATAATGTTTTTGTCTTTTACATCTTTTTTTAGTGTACTTTTACTCTCGTCACCTTATTTATTACCATTAGATCGGTTTAAATTTCAAAATTCGTGTTTGTCCATTACATGAATCTCGATTTTTTTTTTCTTTTTTTTTGGGAAACCTCGACGGTACGAGAGTAATTTTATTGATAACGAAAAAAATAAGTTACACCTAGACAGGGGGACATAAAACTTACCCCTCAAAAAACAGAGACAATAAAAAGGAATACATGAAAAAGAAGGGAGGACATAAATGACACGCCCCGACCCGGATATTCTCCGAATACCAGGGTAAGCACGTGCTGGCCGACACCCGAAGGTGACGAAAGCCATTTATTGAGTGCAAATACTGAGAAAATGAATAAATATGACTTAAATATGAAAGAATAATGAATGACATTTAAGGAATGTGTTCAGAGACCGACCCGGATATTCCCCGAATACCAGGGTAAGCACGTGCTTACCCTGGTATTCGGGGAATATCCGGGTCGGGGCGTGTCAATAAATCTTACCCTTCTAGAAACAAAAAACGAGAATGATACAAAGAAAAGAGGGGGGACATGACACTTAACCCCTCTAGAACCAAACCTAAAGGTCTAAACCTGCAAAACAAGTCAAACAACACCATAAAGTTAGGGGGAAAGAAAAAGTGAGACAAACATGGATGCCGACATGCACATTAATTTGATAAGCGGTAACCAGACAAGCCAACATAGTCAGAAAACAGAGCAACACAAGCCGCCATCTGAGGAGAATCATGCCATGTTAAAGATGGAGAAGACAAGCCCCATGTTAGCAAAATTGTCCGCAACAAGATTTCCTTCGTAATATATGTGAGATGCGTAGAAAGTCATTTTCCGAATGCGATCCAAACAAATAGACCATTGCGTATAAAGAGGCCAAGGAAGATCAAAATCAGACGATTGAAGAGCATAAATAACACTAGAACTATCACTTTCCAACCAAAGACAATGTCAACCCCGCTGATATGCAAACTCAATACCAATAATAATTGCTGATAACTCTGCAAAAAAAGAGTTGTGATGACCAATCCGTTGACAGAAACCTCCAAGAAAACAACCATGGCAATTCCTGAAAACTCTTCCACATGCAGCACGACCAAGATTTCCTTTAGACAAACTCATATAATGATAATAAATAGGATTGTGAACATACATCATAATTTATAGTAGTGAGCAAAAATGTTCTCATTTTTTCTTTATCTTTTATTCTCATTTTGTTATATGAGCAATAATAGAGGAATTGTTGGCAGACAAATTTTTAGCTTTGGTGCACGAGCTCGTGATGCTCTTAACAACTTGAGTTGTACCCTTTTGCTATATGAATTACATTGTTTTGTTTAGTGGCAGCGTTCAATTCAATTTTTTCTTTTTTGTATGCAATTGTAGATAATGTCGAGACGGTGACGATTTGGTTTGAATTGGTTTCTAGCTTTAGATGTCGAAAGTCAATTGATTTGAAACTACCAAAATTTTCAATAATTCTATTAGAAGTACTTTGATTTTATTTTTTTTATTATAAGAAAAAAAAATTCTTCCATGAGCATTGAATAGTTTGAATTGATTTATATACTGCTTTTATTGTGATCCCATGAATCTCACGTCATCCGTAACCTAATCAGTATTTTTGGAATGTTGTTTCTCCTCCATTCATGTTGCCCTTATGACCGTGTAATCAATCGTTTGCAAATGTAACAAAAAATCTTCTCTTTGACTTGATCAATAAAGTTTTGTCAGATATTTTGGGTTTTATATTTGATCCATGTCCTTTCAATTTCATCGGATTTGTCTATGTAGTTTACAAACTGTCTCAATTCTCCAACACATATATAAGAGTAATATTCAAACAGTACAATTTGATTATGTATCCTCTCTCAAACGCTTGTATCTTTTTGGTGTTATTTTAATTCTTGCCGGATGTATCCGATCAATTATAGTAGTGGTGACAAAATAATATTACAAGGCCTGAGGCCACATAGATGACGGATGCAGTACACTTGAACCATAGCGGAAAAGGGATTGTGATGGAAGAAGAAGGCAGTCACTCCGAAGAAGACACCGAAATAATGGAACAGATGAACTATGACCCGCGGACATTTGGAGTTCTGAACGAATTTGCTAACCATGATTACCAGAAAAGGAAAGTGTGATTGCGAGACCAAGAAAGCAAAAGGTTAGAGGGAGCTGCTTGGAGTGAAGTTGGATGGGTACGAGAGCCATTGCAATGCCTGTGGACAAGCTATACGCCACGATGATCTTTGCCCAGTCTAAGTTGTGCTTCCCAGTCCTCGAGCTGCCTGCTGCTGGTTCAGCCGGTATTGGTACTTCTTCGGGGTCAAGATCATCGTCCAACGGCGGGATAATTAGTATCTTGTTGAGTTGTTGCTGCAAAAATTCCTTAAGGCACTGACATGCACTAGTGATATAGTACATTTTCCTGCACATAAGCTGGGGAGGAGGAAGGGAGAACTGGGTTTGTTATTTCCACGAGAGACTTCATTATGTTACATACATATTCCTCGCGCGCTATGATTACTCCGGAAGTGTCGATGGAATATTTTTGTTTTTTGTTGTTGTTGGAAGGTAAGGTACTAAGGAAGTATCAATGTCTAACCAGACAAAAACTTTGATGTTTTTTTTGGTCAATTCCATGCCCTTTCCTAAACAGTAAACCGGCCGAATCTAAAAGCAAGACAATAATGTGATTTGCATAAAGTTGATACACTTGCTAAGACATTACCTAATACTGCAGGTTAACTCGACCATGTGGAAAATACCTACATTGAAAAGCAAATGTTGCTCGTTCTGACATAAAAGAGCTAGTTTGCACGTAATTTTATGCACATATCCAGCTAGCATTGTTTTAAAAATTCCTGCCTAGCTGAGCTTAGGCTTTGCCTAAGCATTATTAGGCGGTTGGCCACCGCCCGGAGTAACCATTTGGCGTTTGAAAATTAAGAAAGAGCGGCTAGACATGCTTATGTGCCCGCTAGACCTGCTTATGCGCCCGCTAGCTCCCTTAGGCCTAAGTCTCGACTTTCACTTAGACAGAAAATAAATAACTTTCATTTTGCATTGTATTTTTTTAATAAATTATAAGAGATATTGAATACTTAATGAACACTCATTATATGCTTCTTCCCCATGTTTTAAATATGTTATAGTACTTTATAATATGTCATTCTATATTACAATTTATGTTATCCCAATACTTTATGTGTTTCTTAAGTATAAACATATACTTATTTATACGATGTATAATAAATTTACTTAAATCCGCGTACATCCCCCCGCTAGCCGCCTAGGTGCTAAGCTCCAGCTAACCGCCCAATTAGCACCTAGCGTCTTTAAAACCTTGCTAGCTAGTACATTACAACTATGTTTCCCCTATCCAACGTTTTGCTTATGAGGTTTTCTCCCTTCTTGCTATAGCCTTATGTATTGTAGTGGTGACAAAATAGTACTACAAGGCCTGAGGCCATATAGATGAGATAGCCCGTGGATTTGAACCAGAGAGGAAATGGGATTGTGACGGAAATGAACAAGGAGGTGACTCCAAAGAAGATCCCAAAATAATGGAAGAAATGAATTATTATCCTTGGAGAATTGGGAGTGCTGGATAATTTTGCTTCCATGATACAAGCAAAGGCAAGTAGGATTGCGAGACCGATCGCGAAAGCAAAATGTTAGAGGGAGCTGTTTGGAGTGAAGTTGGATGGAATGAGAGCCGTTCCAATGGTTGTTGACAAGCAATAGGCCACGATAATCTTCGCCCAGTCTATGTTGTGCTTCCTAGTCCTAGAGCTGGAGGCGGTGGCTGGCAGCAGCGCTGGTGGTGGTGGTTGATCAGCCGGTGCTATTATGTTACCAGGTCAAGATCATTATCCAACGCGCTGATGAATACCTTGTTCCGTAGCTCCTGCAAAAATGCCTGAATGCGCTGATAACCATTAGCAATATAGTACTTCATACTTATAGCTAATAACCCTACACAGCCAGGGAGGGAGGGACAGTGATTGATTAATATGTGATTCCATGAGAGAATTCATGGTAGACTTTATACACCTGCGGCAGAGCTAGGCTTACGCTGCACGACGAGATCATTATAAGGTGGGGCCCTTCTTAGTCATAAGTGGAAAGTTTACAACATCTGTCACATTGTAACCAAAGTTGATGATAGCATCAGATAATATTACAAACACGCTTTTTATCTGCTTAATTACTTTGTACATAAGAATTTGTTACAATAGCGCGCCACAGAAATCCAAACTACCATTTCTTCCTCATCGTAAGAGAATAAGCGCACTGCATTGTGGTAACTCATTTCAGCAAGTTCTTCTTTTGGTCATCTCTAGCAAAGATGAGACATAGATGAGTACTGCCATTGAGACTTTTAACAAAATCCCCTACCCGTTTGTATATATCCTAACCATAGTGTACAAGTATCAAAACTCACACCCAAGGGTCCAAGAGATTCATGAAAAAATATTTAAACACAAGGGTTTATGGTTTGAACAACGGCCGTATTGAAACTACAATGAGAACAATGACGAACATATTTAACACGGATAATGAACAAGATTGGAGTTGTAAAACACATACATTGTGAATATTTGCTCGGTGATTTGGTGCTTCTTTTGGAAGTGTTGAATCATCTCTTGCACTAGCCATTGGAGCTAAGGCAATTAAATAATATGGCAAAAATACACAGTAATCCATTGTGGATCTGCGGGGTAATATAAAAGAAATTCCATACACATCTGTAATGTTTAATTTAATTTAAGGGGGTGGACCATTCGCATGCATAAACTTTGGGATTGCATGGATTGGCCATGTTGGGTTGGCTTACGTGACATACATATCGGAGATATGTTAACAATCTGTGATAAACTTTTATATGTTAATAATAAATGCGCATAAATATATTACAGAGAATAAACAAGATGAAATATTATTTAAGTAGAGAAACAGAAGATCGAGGCTTGCGTACCTCAATGTCCTTGAAACTGAAATTTCGTTCCTACTCAGTGCTTGTAGTTCTACAGCGTCTGCTTCACCAGGATTCAACGATCTAAGTCAGGAATTCCAGCACTGAAAAATTGACTTTTGGCAAATTTATGTGTGGTTCTCTCAGAAAGGATGTTTATGATTGTAGAAGAATAATGTTGATTTTCTGTGTTCTAAATGCCATGCAGATGGATGTATATATAATATGATTATGCATGTTCGCAACAAGTATGGAGAAGTGATGCATCTGTTGGGAGACATCTTCTCAGAGTGGTCAGACTTCATCTGAAAGGATGAGTCTGATGGTAAAAAATAAAAAATAATTAATTAACTAAATTCAAAATTAATTAAAAATAATTAATTAAATAATTTAATTATTAGAGCCCGAGCCCCAATGCCCATCTTTTGATAGCCCAACCTCAAGGGTGAGCCCAATTTTATTCTCCAAGGTTCATCACTCCAATCACTTTCTATAAGGGACAAAACTTTATAAAGTGAGGAAACCTTGTGGTGAGCAATGTGGAACAATGAAATTCTACTCAAAATTTTCAACAATACCCAAGTCAGAGCTCATATATGGGACATAGAAAATTAAAGGAAATTTTTTTTGAAGTACTCAATATTCAAACGGGTACTTTACCTGTCAAAATAAGTGGAGAGGTACAAAAAAATATCATTTCCTTCACTTATTTATTAACATGTAGAATACTGTTTGAATACACAGTACTTGAAAATCTCTGTCTTATATGACAAAGTAAAAAGAGTGGATCCAACTTTCAGCAGGATTTACATCTCCAGATATGTCGTTTTGATGAGTGCAACTTTCCTTTTCATAAACCATTACCAACAATCACATCCTCATCTTCTCAACAAATTCAATCTTCACTTATCCCATCAACTCTAATATTTACCTCTGTCAGTCAACCTACTTTACCTATCCCAAAAAAACCTCAACCTCAAACATCATCCAATACATCACAACACCAAATACTTTCCAAGTTTCTTATTCTTCACCAACACCACAACCTCAATCCAATACCAATATCAATATCAACACCAATATCCATTTTATGCATACCATATCAAAATCTGGTATTTTCAAACCTAAAGCCCTAACTGCTACTAAACATCCAATACCATCTCATCTAGTCTTGATTATGTCTCATCTACCTATCTTCAGGCATCTAAGCACTCTCACTAGAGACAAGCAATGCAAGAAGAGTTCAATACTCATCTAAATACTGGCACTTGGTCCTTGGTTCCTTCCTCTCCATCTCAGAATCTTGTAGGCTGCAAGTGAGTGTTTTGAATCAAGAAGAAACATGATGGTTCAATAGACATGTACAAATCTCGGCTTGTTGCCAGGGGATTTCATCAATAGGAAGGGTTAGACTACACTGAAACATTCAGTCCTGTAGCCAAACATGTAACAATTAGACTTCTTCTCACCTTGGCTACCTAATATGATTGGTTTCTTAACCAACTTGATGTGAGTAATGCTTTTCTGCATGGTACTCTCACAGAATCAGTGTTTATGCAACAACCTCCTAGATTTGAGGGTTCTACATGGCCAAATTTTGTATGTAAGTTGCATAAGTCCTTGTATGGAATCAAACAAGCTCCAAAAGCTTGGTATGAAAAGCTCAATGGTGCATTACTTTCTCTGGGATTTGGTGGTTCACAATCTGATCATTCCTTGTTTGTCAAGAAAGATCCTCAATTGGTTTTCATCCTAGTTTATGTTGATGAAATTCTTGTCATTGGTCCATCTCTTCAAGCTTGCAAGGAGGTTATTCAACAGTTGAGTGCCCTATTTCCTATCAAGGATCTTGGTTCATTACATTACTTTCTTGGCATTGTCATTGAAGTCAAATGGTCTTCAAAGGTATCTTCATATCTAAGTGCCAAAAAGCAACCTAAAGTGGCAAGATCCTCCATAGAGGCTGAATATAGGTCATTGGCTAACACTGTTGCAAAAATTACATGGATCTGCAAGCTTCTAGTTGACATTGGTTTTTAATTACCTTGTAATCCAAAGTTGTGATGTGATAAAATCTCAGCCATCTCTATGGCCAAGAACCCTAGTTTCCATGCTAGGACTAAGCATGTTGAAATAGACTACCACTGCATTCGTGAAAAAGTTTTGGCACAAGAAATCTCGGGTCCTTTTGTTTGTTCACAAGATCAAGTGGTTGATGTCTATGCTAAAGCTTTGTCCAAATCCAGGTTCATCTTTCTCAGAGACAAACTTCACTTCGACAGCCTCAGCTTAGTTTGAGGGGAGATATTAAGAATAAAAATGTAAATGACATTGTAAAAGATATTCCTTAAATATTGGACAGTTTGTTGTGGTTAGTTATATGGAGTGTTTTCTTATTGGTTGAAGATACATGTATATATACAGGTTGTAATGTTTTTCCAATCATTCAATAAAAAGATTATTTCCCAACACCATCAACATCTTACATATGCCCCCATCTCAAAAAGGTAGGATTCTCTCGGCAGAGCCGTCCACATAGAGTCAAGTAAATAGGTTCTCGGCAAAGTCGTCCGCATAGAGTCAAGTAAATTTAAAATACAAAGATTTGATTGATCATGCGAGTGGGTTATGCTAGTCGACTCTAGGTTTTTCTTAGGAAGTGATCCACAAAGCTATAGACAAAACAAAATAACAAAAACAAACATTTTAAAGTTTATTAATATATAGAGGTGTGCTATCCACATACCTTATTTTACCTCTTACACACCCCTAGTTAATTTATATCCGTAGATTTTCTTCAATTCATCCGATTCGACGGTCGAAAATAAATGTGTGTGAAAAGTAAAATGAGATGTGTGAATATCACACATATATAATGAAAGCAAGACAATAATGTTACAACAACAAACTCTTATTCTACTAAGTGGCGTCAGTTGGTATGAATTATAAAACGTCATTACGTTTGGTTTTGCGCCAAGTCTTCATTAGCTCCAACTACTACATGTCTTTTTTTAGAGTCTCTTCCCAAGTCTTCTTAGGTCTTCTACCATGTTTGCCCTAGGCTTTTATCTCATAATCTCATATTCTAACCGAAGCATTTGTATGTCTTCATTTCACATGTCCAAACCACATTAACCAATTCTCTCCATACAGGTTATTTGTATAAAATTGATACACTTTCTAAGATATTTTCTAATAGAGGGTTAACTCGATCATTGTTTGTAGAAAATACCTATATTGAAAAGTGTACAATGTTGCTGGCTCCTAACATAAAAGAGTCTGGACGTGATTTTATGCAGATATCTAGCTAGTACATTACAACTATGTTTCCCCTGTCAAACGTTTTGTTTATGAGGTTTTCTCTTCGCTTGCAGCCTTATGTATAGTAGTGGTGACAAAAAAGTACTACAAGGCCTGAGGCCACATAGATGAGAGAGGCCGTACATTTGAACCAGAGAGGAAATGGGATTGTGACGGAAATGAAGAAGGCGGTGACTCCAAAGAAGACACCGAAATAATGGAAGAGATGAATTATTATCCGTGGAGAGTTGGAGTACTGGATAAATTTGCTAACCATTATACAAGTAAAGGCAAGTAGGATTGCGAGACCGAGAAAGCAAAAGGTTAGAGGGAGCTGGTTGGAGTGAAGTTGGATAGGAATGAGAGCCATTCCAATGGCTGTCGACAAGCAATATGCCACGATAATCTTCGCCCAGTCTAAGTTGTGCTTCCTAGTCCTAGAGCTGGCGGCGGCGGCAGGCAGCAGCAGTGGTGGTGGTGGTTGATCAGCCGGTACTATTGTTTCTGGGTCAAGATAATTATCCAACGCGCTGATGAGTACCTTGTTGAGTAGTTGCTGCAAAAATGCCTGAAGGTACTGATAAGCACTAGCGATATAGTACTTCATACTTGTTGCTAAGAACCCTACACTACACAGCTTGGGATCGAGGGAGAGGGAGAGAGTTGGAATAAGTTGTTAAGCCCATCAGAGAGAATTGGTAGATTTTATACAACTGGGGCAGAGCTAGGCTTACGTAGTTACCAGCACTATGATACAGGGAGCATGATAAGAGTGAGGCCCCTTCTTAGTCATAGTGGGAAGTTCCCACTAAACCATAAAACACCATATAGCATTTTTTAACATAACTTTTATCCTGCTTCCTCTTAGCATGTGCATGAGCATAAACATTCCACACGGACGGACGGACAACATTTGCTATCTAAATTTAAAAATATATCTCCAACGCCTTCGTCAAGTCGAAACGATTTATAAATTTAAAAATATATTTAAAAATATATCTCCAACGCCTTCGTCAAGTCGAAACGATTTATAAATTTAAAAATATATCTCCAACGTCTTCTTCTACTCTGTTTGCCCTAGGCTTTTATCTCATTATCGCATATTCTAACCGAAGCATTTGTATGTCTTCGTTTCACATGTCCAAACCACATTAACCAATCTCTATACAGGTTATTTGTATAAAATTGATACACTTTCTAAGATATTTTCTAATACAAGGTTAACTCAATCATTGTTTGTAGAAAATACCTATATTGAAAAGTGTACAATGTTGCTGGCTCCTGACATAAAAGAGTCTGGATGTGATTTTATGCAGATATCTAGCTACTATATTACAACTATGTTTCCCCTGTCGAACGTTTTGTTTATGAGGTTTTCTCTTCGCTTGCAGCCTTATGTATAGTAGTGGTGACAAAAAAGTACTACAAGGCCTGAGGCCACATAGATGAGAGAGGCCGTACATTTGAACCAGAGAGGAAATGGGATTGTGACGGAAATGAAGAAGGCGGTGACTCCAAAGAAGACACCGAAATAATGGAAGAGATGAACTATTATCCGTGGAGAGTTGGAGTACTGGATAAATTTGCTAACCATTATACAAGTAAAGGCAAGTAGGATTGCGAGACCGAGAAAGCAAAAGGTTAGAGGGAGCTGGTTGGAGTGAAGTTGGATAGGAATGAGAGCCATTCCAATGGCTGTCGACAAGCAATACGCTATGATAATCTTCGCCCAGTCTAAGTTGTGCTTCCTAGTCCTAGAGCTGGCAGCGGTGGCAGGCAGCAGCAGTGGTGGTGGTGGTTGATCAGCCGGTACTATTGTTTCTAGGTCAAGATCATTATCCAACGCGCTGATGAGTACCTTGTTGAGCAGTTGCTGCAAAAATGCCTGAAGGTACCGATAAGCACTAGCGATATAGTACTTCATACTTGTTGCTAAGAACCCTACACTACACAGCTTGGGATCGAGGGAGAGGATGAGAGTTGGAATAAGTTGTTAAGCCCATCAGAGAGAATTGGTAGATTTTATACAACTGGGGCAGAGCTAGGCTTACGTAGTTACCAGCACTATGATACAGGGAGCATGATAAGAGTGAGGGCCCTTCTTAGTCATAGTGGGAAGTTCCCACTAAACCATAAAACACCATATAGCATTTTTTAACATAACTTTTATCCTGCTTCCTCTTAGCATGTGCATGAGCATAAACATTCCACACGGACGGACGGACAACATTTGCTATCTAAATTTAAAAATATATCTCCAACGCCTTCGTCAAGTCGAAACTATTTATAAAATTAATCTTAGTTTTAAATATATATCCAACACCTTTGTCAAAGTCTAAACGATTTATAAAATTAATCTTAGTTTTTTAACAGAACTCAAGTTTACCAACATCAATCACTTTGTAACCAAGATTGATGGTAGCATCAGATAAGATATTGAATTCTCTAAAAGCATGCCTCCAAGACATGTGGTCAATGCATGAACCACTCTTCTTCTTTTTCTTTTCGTTTTTTTTGTCTCTAACTTTTTAAATCCATCAATTCCCATTTTCGGTGACAATTTTCCAACCTAATCACCAAAAGGAAAGATCTACATAAATTCCATGTCTAAATCATCAGTTATCTTATCGGAAGCATTTGAAACATTATGAAATTAAGCTTAGATAGAGATAAGACTGCCTTTTTCCTTATAGCACGCAGTAGCAAAATCACCTTGGAAGACAAAGTAAAAATGTGAAATTGGCTAGAAAATATGAATCTCCCGTTCTTGTACAACATTACCTTGTTTAATAAAAGTGAATTTTGAAAGTAACCTCTATTTTATTCATGCTTTTATCGTTCTACTTGAACATGGATTAGGCAGGTTAGAGTTTTCACTCCTAATCAGGTTTATATTGTTTAGGATAAACAACTTTTAGTCTCTCCTGAGATCCCAGCTGAATCTTGTAAAGTTCTTTCTATGGTTACCGTTATTTGGCATCCTTCTCTTTGTCCTTTCAAAGTGAATACGAATGCCTGCTAAAGGTAAATTGGGTCTCGTAGCATGTGGTGGGGTTTTATGAGATTGCTGGTTATTTTTTTGGTGGTTTATCTCAGAATTTGTGATAAAATTTATATGCAGAGCTTCATACTGTCATTCTTACTGTGAAGTTGACTCGCGGGATTAATAAAATTTATGACTTGAAAGTGACTCTTCAGTGTAAAATCTTGCTTTGCTTTTGGCTCTTTTTATCTTTTCGTGTATTTTCTAAGGGATAAACTTTATGTCCCTTGATTAGGAAAATGAGTCTCCCGGCATATGAATACTTCATCATTAGTAAAATATGTACTCTTCCATACAGTTACGCTATACAATTAGGAACGAAAAGGAAAATATTAGAGAGACAATATTTTTATACTATGTTTAATGTATAATGTGATGTGAAAAATGAAGTGCACATCTCATGATAATAAAAGAAAAAATTAGTCAGCATCAGTTCAGAAATTCAGAATTTTCAACATATTTAGGGCTCGTTTGGATGTGCTTTTAAAATAACTAAAAACGCTTTTAGAGAAAATGTTTTTATGTTCCAAAAACACCTAAAGTGTTTTCTTCTGCAAGAAGCACCAGTTATGTGATTCTTCTAAGAAGCACTTTAAGTGTTTTTCCAAGATTTACTTGCATCTGTACTAAAGATTGGTTCTAAAAACATTTTCACCAAAAGCGTTTTCAGTTATTTTAAAAGCACATCAAAACGAGTTCTTAAAAGTTGGGTTGGACTGAGGCCCGGACAATGACGAGCCCACCCAAATAGCCCGACGGGCCCTCATAGCAATTGGGTTGCGACTTGTGAGTCTACACTCCCAAAACGCTGCGTTCTGATCATCTCTCTCCTTAATCCTCACACTGGTATTCCCTCTCTCTCTCTGTATTTCCAATAGTTTTAGGCAGGCAGGTTGTATTTTCCGAGAAAATTTTGTTTGGCTGCTAAGAAACCTGAGGAAAATAATAGAAAGAAGAGAAATTGGAATTGCTGGGGTGAATTAAATAGTCAATTTTGTATTTTAATTTCTTTAAGGTCAGCAATTTGCTGTTCCATTGAAATCAAAGGCTTTGGGAAATTAAACTGTAATTGAAATTTTATCTTCTCCACCAAACTTGGAGGTTGTCTTGTCTGTTTAGTGAAATACTGAAATTTATAAATGTTTGGTCATTCGAAGTGAAAATCTTCATATTAAAAGTTGTCAGCTTTGGTTCATCTCTTAAGTTTTTCGGCATTTATGTGCCCATTGGATTGGAGAGCAGGATGACTGCATAGGTTGGCGCTGCGTCCGTAGTCGAACCTCGCACTGTTGAGATGTCTGGTACAACGATGACACCTGCATCATCAGCTGGTACACAAAACGTCTCCATGTTTGCTGCCAAGGCTGGATTTGTCATACCAAGTAACAAGCTGTCGGGTTCACTTGTGCCTGTCTTTCGCGGAAGTAAGAAATTGGTATGTGGAGAAAGTAAGAAACAGACTCAGAGGAAAACAAAATGGGGCCCTGATCTCACCCAAGATGCTTCTGTCAAAAACGGAAGAGCTTTTGCTTATCAGGTATTGTTTGGATTGTTTGCGAGTCCTTTTCCGGTCATCTTTCGTTTGGTACTATTTTATTTCGTAGTTCTAAGATCATAATTTGTTCTTGGTTTATGCATCTTTTTTCCCACTTTACCGTTTTTATGTTTGCACAATGTCAAACCTCTCTAATTGCATGTTCCCATCCCCGTATAGCTAAGAATTTCAAGTTTATGGTTTGGAGGCATTCGTAGCCCAACTTGTGGGAGGAATAAATATTTCCAGCTAGTGGAAGTTCATTGTTTCCCTTTTACATTGGGTATTAAAATGCTGGTTGTGTCTTCTGTGTGAATGGTTCACATGGAAACCTCCCATTCCAGGTGCCACTACTAAGTGATATTACTGCCTGGTTGGTGGTACAAATTTTGAGCAGACTCGGGTGGATCAAATTACACAACAGCTGAAATCTGGAATGTTAGAGGATGAGAATGATGAGGACCTACTACATGAATTCGAAATAGCTGGTTAAAGCTTTGCAACTTATGGGTAGAATCCCTATTAATCTGGTGGAATAGTTTAGATTTACTTATTTACTTTAAGCATATTTAGCATTGCTTTTTCGGTTGGTTCCTTCCGTACTGGTGTTGGTTTGAATCCTGATAATATTGATCATAAGTTCACATAGTAAGAATTATTTGGTTGCCTTAAGAACTTTCACCAAGCGGCTAGGTTGTTTAGATCTCGTGTTGCGAAAACAGTCCATCGAGAAAGATGGCTGTTGTTGCCCATGTTTTACCTCCTTGAACCCGCATTGCGGGAGCCACATGCATTCAACTGCCTTTTTAGGAACTTCTAGTATGAGTTGATATGTCATTATTTCACACAGAGATGAACGGACTGTGGATACAGCCATTTTATTACCAAGGGTAAAGATTGCAATGGGTTGCTATGTTTGTTGACCATTACTTTTATAAGGTTTCCTTTGGCCAGGGGTGGAAGGTGGGGACCTAAAGACAGGAGCATATATTAACCAATTTCATGGTTTGCTGAGTCGGCCAGTATTTGAATTCTGATGCCTTGATGTTTTTAAATCTTTTTCAGGTGAAGGAATATCCTAAATACAATTTTGTTGGCCTAATATATGGTCCCGGAAGTGATAACTAAAAACAATTAGAAAAGGTAAAGAGTTTTTATGGTAGTAATCCTCATCGTCAATTTTACCCATCTTCATCTTTTCTTAAACTATTATTTTACGGAAAAAAATCTATTGTGGAATGGTTGCTTCGAGATGTGACATAATGCTCATACGTACATGCATTGACCTTCCCTTCCTTTATCCTTTAACTTATTTGCAGGCTGAAATAAAACCATCTGATGGGAGTGAAATCCAGGGTGAATATGAAAACCTATACGTTCATATATCAGCTGACACATTTCAGAAAGTAGATGCATTGCTGTAATTGAACTCTTAGTCACCTCTGTATCAGTGAGTTTCCTTTTTATTTGCAAACAGAAAGATTTACATCCAACAGTTTCTTAAAGTTTCTTAAAGTTTCTTCTTTTGTGCTATTTAGTATGATTTCTACAGTTGTTTTCTCACTATTG
The DNA here is from genome assembly GCA_036320875.1 of Cotoneaster glaucophyllus. NCBI lineage: Eukaryota > Viridiplantae > Streptophyta > Magnoliopsida > Rosales > Rosaceae > Cotoneaster > Cotoneaster glaucophyllus. The sequence continues at coordinate 689,257 of CM070061.1, forward strand.
TTACTTTAATTACTTCCACATAGGGAAATCTGGCAGCGGTTAGCAGTATAGGTGCTTCAGCTTCTGGTGATAATGCTCATGTTCCTAGTCAAGTCCAGGACACTACCACCTCTAATATGGTTCCGACTACTGTGGTAAATCATGGAATGGTACAACCACTGCCAGGCAGTCACTTTTCAGCCTCATCGACCACAGAATCCATCCTTCCGAACAGTTCCCCAGCCAAGCAGTCACTTTAAAATATAAATATAAGGTGTTCATGCATCATGAGAAATATTTTCATGCTTCAATGTTGTTTCAAATATTTTAATTTATTTTAAAAGAACCTGCTTGACAGAAAATAATTGAGAGCCTTTGATGTTGGAGAAGAAAGCCTCCTCTACGATTCTTCAGTTCCTTAGCTTCTGGCAAGAACGTGCTGATAACATGTTGTTAGGCTATTTGACTGACTGTATTTAGGACAGAGAGGGAGAGGGGCCGGCGGCAACAGAGAGAAAATAGAGATATGTAATTCTGAGGTGTGTGTTGTATCATCAAATTGTGTCTTTATTTATAATAGTATGATAGGTAGAATTCTTACCCTTATAGGATTACAACTCTAATAGGTATTTAACTACTAAAGGAAATATAAAAAAACACTTCTAGATACACTAGGATTTACATAATTACATTTGTAATCCAATAAGACTACAACAAATAACAATAATTAATAACTTAAAAAAAGAAGAAGAAAGGTATCGTTTCCACTTTGACAATTTTACAATCGCAAATTGAACCCCTCTCAAAACTCTAGTTTACATCAGTCACATGGAAACCAAGGTTGAAGATAGCATCAAGCACTTTTCTTTCTTTCTTTTTTTCTCTGACTATTTGAATCCACCAATTTTTCCGTTTAGATTAACTCAATCCACCACTTCTCATATTCAGTGAGAATTTTCCGACCTAATAACCAAAGGGAAAGATCTACGTAAATTCCATGTCCAAATCATTAATGATCTTGTCGGAGCATTTGAAACGTTATAAAATTAGGGAATTTTTATTGGTACTCTAAAAATCTAATTTTGCACCTCAAACTCACTATAATTAGAAAGAAAAATACACTTATCAGGAGTGTAGGATGAGATTTTTGGAATGCTATTAACAGTTTCCTAAAATTAACCTTTTGTAATAAAAGTGAAGTTTAAAAGTACCTATCTTTTTACGCTCTTTATACTTTAGCGTGAATGAGGTAGGTTTGAGTTTTGACTTATGGGCATGTCCATAGCTTTTTGAACAAGCAGTCTCTTTAGATATCTTGGCGAGTCTTGTAAAGCTCATTCCATAGTTATTGCATTTGGCATCTTCTCCATGTTCTTGGATAAAAGTGAATACAAATGACATTGCTAAAGGTAAATTGGGTCGTGCGATTTGTGGTGGGATTTTATGAGATTCAACAAATTATTTTCTTGGTTGTTTATCCCAGAGTTTAGGATAATCTTTCCATGCTGTCATCCTTATTGTGAAGTTGACTCATTCTCGTAGTTGACAAAAGTTATGGGGAGTAAGATTCATATTCTCCTTGATTAGGCGTAACTTCTTTAGTCCATATCAATAAAATTTTCTCTTACTGCCAAAGTTCTCCAAAAAAAGAAAAAGAAAAAAAAAGGAAACTGAATCCCCCGGTATATGACAATTCATCACAAGGTAAAATATATACTCTTGCCTAAGATTACGCTATACAATTAGGAACGAAAAAGAAAATATTAGGAAGACAACATTTTTGTACTATATTAATATGAATAATGCTATAGAGATCAAATTTTAGACCAAATTTGCAAACTAAATGATGCGTCACCAATAAGAGATAAACACGTTAACCGACACTTAATTAATAATCCAATAATCTACAACCACATCATATAATTTGTAAATTTGGTTTGAAAAATTTGATCTCCCTAACATTAACCTATTAATATATCATGTGAAGTGTCCATGTCATGATCATAAAACAAAAAATAAGTGTGTATCAATTCAAAAATTCAGACTTTTTCCATAAATTTAGAAGTTTCTATTTGGAGCGTTGATGTAGTGATTTGTTATCTTGGATTGGACCGAGGCCCGGACCATGTTGAGCCCACCCAAATAACCCGACGGGCCCACGTCTCGATTCACTCTCGTGTTGGTCAAAGTGTAAAACTGTAAACTGTAAAAACTCCAAGTTTCCTTATATAAAAAAATAAAAAAAAACTGTAAAAACTCCACGGAAGAGCTTCTGCGCGCTTTTTATCCTCTTGTCTTGAGACTTTACACTTATCAAAAGAGCAGAGCAATTGGGTTGCGATTTGCAAGTCTACACTCCCAAAACGCAGCGTTCTGATCATCTCTCTCCTTAATCATTCCTCACACTGGTATTCTCTCTCTCTCTCTGTGTCTCTCTCTTTCTGTATTTCCTATAGTTTTAGGCAGGTAGGTTGTATTTTCCAAGAAAAATTTGTTTGGCTGCTGAGAAACCTGAGGAAGATAATAGAAAAGAAGAGAAATTGGAATTGGTGGGGTTTATTAAATAGTCAATTTTGTATTTTTAATTTCTTTAGAGTTCTTTGAATTAAGGTCAGCAATTTGCAGTTCCATTGAAATAAAAGGCTTTGGGAAGTTAAACCCTAATTGAAATTGTATCTTGTCTACCTAATTTCGTGGTTGTCTTGTGTGTTTAGTGAAATACTGAAATTTATAAGTGTTTGGTCAGTTGAAGTGAAAATCTTCAGATTAAAAGTTATCAGCTTTGGTTGGTCTCTTACGTTTTCTCGGCATTTATGTGCCCATTGGATTGGAGAACAGGATGACTGCAAAGGTTGGCGCTGCGTCTGCAGTTGAACCTCGCACTGCTGAGATGTCTGGTACAACGATGACACCTGCATCATCAGCTGGTACACAAAAGGTCTCCATGTTTGCTGCCAAGGCTGGATTTGTTATACCAAAAAACAAGCTGTCGGGTTCACTTGTGCCCGTCTTTCGCGGAAGTAAAAACCTAGGAGCGGGTGATGCAGTTAGTGGAGAAAGTAAGAAACAGATTCAGAGGAAAACAAAATGGGGCCCTGATCTCACCCAAGATGCTTCTGTCAAAAAGGGAAGAGCTTTAGCTTATCAGGTATTGTTTGGAATTTTTGCAAGTCCTGTTCTGGTCATCTTTTGTTTGATACTATGTTATCTCGTAGTTCTAAGATCAAAATTTGTTCTTGGTTTATGTATCTTTTTCTCCACTTTACCTGTGTTTATGTTTGCACAATGTCAAACCTCTCTAAGTGCATGTTCCCATCCCCGTATAGCTAAGAATTTCAAGTTTATGGTTTGGAGGCATTTGTAGCCCCATTTGTGGGAGGAATAAATATTTCCAGCTAGTGGAAGTTTATGGTTTCCCTTTTACATTGGGTATTAAAATGCCGGTTGTGTCTTCGTGTGAATGTTTCAAATGGAAACCTCCCATTCCAGGTGCCACTAAGTGATATTACTGCCTGTTTGGTGGTACAAATTTTGAGCAGACTCGGGTGGAACAAATTACACAACAGTTGAAATCAGGAATGTTAGAGGATGAGAATGACGAGGACTTACTATCAGCACCTCAAGATCCGCACCACAAATCCTCTAAGCATCAAATTGACACAAAGGTAAAATTCCATTTCTTGTTCTCTTATTTTTTTTTCATTTATTCTCGATTACTTTGGTCTCTATGTTGAATGATGTTTCTATTCTTAAGCACTGATAATAGTATTCGTCAATGTAGGACGTCGACCAGTTGGAACTTGAAAAGCGGGAAGCCATAGGTGTGTTTGACAGCTTTCTTAGATTATACCTTTCTGTATGTTATATTATTGATTGCATGATTATTGTTTTCTTGACGATATTCAGGTGAGATATTAAAGTTAAATCCAAGCTACAAGGCCCCACCTGATTATAAACCTTTGTTGAAAGAAGCTACAGTCCCTATTCCTGTAAGTTTATCTTCTCATTCTGCAATCCTCTGCAACTTTTTTCTAATTAACTGTTATTCTAAGATGTGTCCAAACTGCTGAGATAATATAAGTTATTTTATCATGGTGTGAAAATGTTCTGTCAATTTTAGTTGTATTGATTTAAAATAAAACTTACCCAAGAAAAACATGTATGTGGAATTTCAACCTGGACTCATAAGTGGCAGTCTTATGTACGCTTCTACAAGGATAAATATGGACCTGAAATCTGAACAGGTTGGCCGTAATTTGGGGTTGAGGGGTGGTGAAGAATGGGCCACAGAGTACCACGTGCATTCTAAATAACTGGTTAAAGCCATGCAACTTATGGCTAGAGTCCCTATTAATCTGGTGGAATAGTTTAGATTTACTCATTTAAGCGTATTTAGCATTGCTCTTTTAGGTTGGTTGTTTGCGATACCGGCGTTGGTTTGAATCCTGATAATATTAATCGTAAGTTCACATAAATAAGAATTATTTGGTTGTTTTAAGAACTTTCACCAAGTGGCTAGGTAGTAGAGAGCTCTTGTGCAAAAACAGTCCATCTAGAAAGACGGCTATTGTTGCCCATATTTTACCTCCCTGAACCCGCATTCGGGATCCACATGCATTAAAATGCCTTTTTAGGAATTTCTAGTATGAGTTCACATGTCATTATTTCACACAGAGGTGAACGGATTGTGTATACAACTATTTTATTACTAAGAGTAAAGAGTGCAATGTATTGCTATGTTTGTTTACCATTACTTTTAGGGTAAACTGTCAATTTAGTCCCTGAATTATCACCATAGTGAAAATTAGGTCCCTAAACTATTTTTTCAGAAAAATTAGTCCCTGAATTATAAAAATCTGCCAATTACATCCCTAATGTTATATTTGAAGCTACTATATTCATTTTTTCCGTCAATTTAAGTCACGTTACTTGCATGTGATACACATTGGAGGGTAAATTTGTAGTTTTTCATAAAGAAATAGTGTATGGAGTTAACTTTTGTGGGGAAATTGGTAATTTTTCATAAAGAAATAGTGTAAGTTAACTTTTGAGGGTAAATTGGACATTAAATTCGCAAGCTATATGAAATGTTAAGCACTTATAGACGAGAAAATGATGGTATTACACTCTAAAGTGTGTCAAGTGACTTAAGTTGATGAAAAATTGGATAAAATAGCTTTGAATATAATAGTAGGGATGAAATTAGCAATTTTAATGAATTTAGGGACTTATTTTACCGAAAAAATAATTCAGGGACCTAATTTTCATTGAGGTGATAGTTCAGAGACTAAATCGACATTTCACCCTTACTTTTATAAGGTTTCCTTTGGCCAGGGGTTGAGGGTGGGACCTAAGACGGGAGCATATATTATCCAATTTCATGGTTTGCTGAGTCGGCCAGTATTTGAATTCTGATGCTTAGATGTTTTTAAATGCTTTTCAGGTGAAAGAATATCCTAAATATAATTTTGTTGGCCTAATATATGGTCCTGGAAGTGATAACCAGAAACAATTAGAAAAGGTAAGAATTTTGTGTGTGCTTATGAGGATTATGCCAAACACTTGTGATTACCATGTGCATGTTCTGATGATCTTCGCGTCGTGTGTGTTTTCTCTATATTTCTTTTTGATCGGTCAATGCAAATAAGGAAACCGGAGCCAAGATTCAAGTCTATGGTACCAAAGCAGGGACAGGACAGAAGGTAATATTTCAATAAATAATATAGAACAAGTAAGGAGTCAATACCAAGATAAATTTGAGAGTCCTGACTCCTCATCATCAATTTTACTGAATTTCATCTTTTCTTAAACATATTATTTTACGCAAAAAAAAAAAACTATTTTGGAATGGTTGCTTCGAGATGTGCATAATGCTCATGTAGTATTGACCTTCCCCTCTTTTATTCTTTAAATTATTTGCAGGCTGAAATAAAACCATCTGATGGGAGTGAAATCCATGGTGAATATGAAAACTTATATGTTCATATATCAGCTGACACATTTGAGAAAGTAGATGCAGCGGTTGCTGTAATTGAACTCTTAGTCACCTCTGTATCAGTGAGTTTCTTTTTTATTTTTTAAACAGAAAGCCTTACATCCAACAGTTTCTTAAAATTTCTATTTCGTGCTATTTATTATGATTTCTACAGTTGTCTTCTTAGCATTGTTCTTTTAATTACTTCCATATAGGGAAATCTGGCAGCGGTTAGCAGTACAGGTGCTTCAGTTTCTGCTGATAATGCTCATGTTCCTAGTCAAGTCCAGGACACTACCACCTCTAATATGGTTCCGACTACTGTGGTAAATCAGGGAATGGTACAACCATTGCCAGGACTTGCACAAACTCCGCTGGATGGGCAGTTTCAGTACCCTGGTCCATTTTTCTCGAGGGGCCCATCTTCCGCTCCCATGAATATGTCTGGCTTCACTCCCCTGAATTCTTCGAGACCAATTCTTAATAATCCTTCCCATCTTTCAACATCACCTTTCAACCCTGCATACCTGCCTTCATCATTTGGTCTTTCACCATCTCTTGTTTCCCCTAGACAAAATCCACCAACAACACAATTTTTGCAACATGCATATATGGCTCCCCAGCCTGCATCAGTTCAAACTAATGTTTCAGCTCCACTCACATTCATAGGAAACCGACCACTGCCTGCTGGGAGCTCTACTGGATGGTCAAGCGGTCCACCAGCTCCACAACCAGGTGTTGCATCCATGCCAACACCTTCAAATATACCAACGGCGAATATGGTATCTTCTTTAAACCATCCTATTGTAGCACCAAGTTTTATTTCTATTCCACGGCCTCAAGCAGGACTTCCTTCTACATCTCTGCAAGCAAGAGTTCCAAGTTCTGTTTCTGGAAGTGTTCCAAATTTCGCTCCCCTAAAACCACCAATGATGACGGCTCAAAGCCCTGGCGATTTCACTTTTCAACCTCATCGACCACAGAATCCATCCTTCCAAACAGTTCCCCAGCCGAGCAGTCACTTTTCAGCATATAACGCTTCCCTTGCCAGACCAATGTTGCCATCTCCAGCACCTCAAGCACCGTCTTTCCAGTTTCCTCAGCCAGGCAGTCAGGTGTTATCGAGACCACAACTCGGTGACCACATGGGTCAGCATCCATCAGCTCATATGTCTGCTGCTCCCTATGCCAGAAATTCAACTGCCATCTCAGTTCCTCCCAGACTCGCAACATTTCTAGAATCCAGTACCATTCTACCTCGGACGCCACACCCACCAATGAGACCGAGTAACTTCAATCCACCTCACCAGATGCCCGGTTTGCCAGGTCCTCTGCCTCCAAGGCCAGGAAATTATATTCAAATTCAGCAAAACTATCCTGCTCACGCAACTCGACCTGAGATCCCAAGTGCTCCAAATCAACAGTTCAGCAACAACCTTGCATTTTCCTCTGGCAAGTCGGCGTCTGGTCCTGGAGGAGGACAGCAACTTTATGATCCATTCTCACCCACTTCCGCGAATCAACAGCAGGGAGGTAATCCAGGAAAGATGTGAAAGCAAGGGATTGATGTTCACTAATGCGATTTGATTGCCTTGGTTGGAGTTACAAGAATTTGGAGTTGTTGTAGTCTATAGGTCATATTAACATGTTGCTGTTGTCTGATTTCTGACGGGATAAAACTTCTTCGTAGAAACACATTTCATTACCTTTTTATCAGTCGATTTGTTTCCCTTTCGTTAAAAGAGTACGAAAGAGTGCCACATTTGTATTACAAATCAGTTATAAAAGGGACCAAGCAAACCGAACAGTCCGGCGAGCTAATTCACTAGCCTACAGTTGCTAAGAACGCGGGAGATGAAAAGCAAAATAACAAAAACAAAAAATTAATCTATACTATTATTAAGGTAATCCTACTGGTCAACTTTTTGCTTTTTTTTTTTCTTATTTTGCCTTCATTTTTGATACACAATATTCACATAAGAAGGACAAAACAGTAATTTTGAACCTTTTGAGAAAATGACAATCATATCCTTCTTTTTCCTATTTTACCATTTTTTTTGAGAAAATGACAATCATATACCTTATTTTCCTATTTTACCCTCACTTTTGAAATACAATATTTACATAGACAAAACAGTATCATTATCTCATACTCTTTATAAAATTTTAAAAACTAATCAGTCTCCTTAATCAAAAAATAAATAAAAATGAAATTGTTCTCACACACAGTGTGTGCTCATTTTCTAGTATTTATTGATATTAGGGTGAAACCCTTTCCAAAAAGTAAAATACCGGCCAAAACTAAAAGCAAGACAATAATATTGTTATTTGTATAAAATTCACACGCTTGCTAAGACATTATCTAATACAGTTTAACTTGATCATTATATGTGGAAAACAATTACATATTGAAAAATATGTCTTATGCAGATATGTAGCTAGTAGATTACAACTATGTTTCCCCAATCGAATGTTTTGTTTATTTTCTCCTTGCTTGCTGTAGCCTTTATGTATAGTAGTGGTGACAAAACAGTACTACGAGGACTGAGGCCACATAGATGAGACAGGCCGTACATTTGAACCAGAGAGGAAATGGGATTGTGACGGAAATGAAGAAAGCGGTGACTCCAAATAAGACCCCGAAATGATGGAAGAGATGAACTATTATCCGTGGAGAGTTGGAGTGCTGGATAAATTTGCTAACCATTATACAAGTAAAGGCTAGTAGGATTGCGAGACCGAGAACGCAAAAAGTTAAAGGGAGATGGTCGGAATGAAGTTGGATGGGAATGAGAGCCATTCCAATGGCTGTCGACAAGCAATATGCCACGATAATCTTTGCCCCGTCTATTGTTTCTAGGTCAAGATTATTATCCAACGCGTTGATGACCTTGTTGAGTTGTTGCTGAAAAAATGCCCGAAGGCACCGATAAGCACTAGCAATATAGCACTTCATACTTGTTTGCTAATAAGGAGGGAGAGTGATGGAACCCTATACAGTTTTGGTGGTGGGTGGTTTTGGAGGGGGAGAAAAGGGGCAGCAACCTGTGTTTTATAGACTCATGCTGGGGCCCGTACAGTGATGGAACCCTGTACAGTTTTGCGGAGAGTGATGGAACCCTATGTGGTTTTGGAGGGGGTGAAAGGAGGAGGAAACGCTGTGTGACGAGAAAATAAGCTTTTGGTGGTGGAGTTTTGGGGGGGGGGTTTATATACAGTTTTGGTGGTGGGTTTTTTTTGCAGGGGCAGAAACGGGAGGAAACTCTGGTGACGAATGAAAAAGAGGTGAGGGGGGGGGGGGGGGGGGGGGCGCTTTTATTTTATTTTTTTTCTGGAAACTTAGGCGCTTTTAATTTTAAAGGCTCATGTGGGTCGTTTTGCAAGGAAAAAAAAATACAACTTCGTAAGTATATCATATTAATATACCACATTAGTATACCATATTATGTGTGGCATCTGATGTGGCTGTCCACATCATCTAAATTAATTCTAATTTAATTTAAATTAAAAACTATTTAATAAAGCAATAAAAAATAAAAAAATCTGAAATTAAATAGTAATTGTGGAATAGGAGGAGTCTTCCTTCCTTCCTTCCTTCCTTCCTTCCTCGTGCTTCTTCTCCCATTTCTTGATCTCTCGTGTTCTGTTTTGTTTCATCAAATCATTTTCAGCCCAGATTTTTTCACGTTAGTGTGGATTATTGGTAAGCATTTACCATTATTTTTCAATGAGTTTATATATATTTTAGTCTGATTTATTCTTCTTCTTTCTCTTGATCTCCATTGAACTATTTACCTAAACCTTTTTGTTCATAGAAAAATGACACTGGGGGTTGAAGAAGAACCCGACAAATTGGAGGACACTAACCACATGATGATTATTAGCAGCCCCATATATGAAGGTAATTATTTTTATTATTTATTGGCATTCAGATTCTACCTATCTGCTAATTTGATTCAAGAAATTGGAGTTTTAGTTTCATTTTTCCTTGATGAAAAGCTTGGAAAATTTGTATATACCATTTACTGGAGGTCTGTAATTCTGAGATTAATAGAGTAAACAGAACGGTTTGAATGAAGCCCACTCGATATAAATGTATATACCCCATGCATACAAACAAGCACATACATATTTTTATAGCTCTAAAAACTTCAACGAAGTGGGATATAACTTTTTAAAATTTTTAAAAAGTGCAATATCTATAAATATTAGCAATATTTATAACTTTTAAAAACTTTTAAAAATATTGTAAGTAATATTGCTTACAATATTTCTAAGGGTCTTTTGATATGGGTCCAAAGTTACTAAAAATTGGACCTATTTCAAAAGTCAAAAGTCACTAAAAATTGGACCTATTTCAAAAGTTGAGCTATAAAATTGGACCTATTTCAAATTTTTCCTATTTAAAAATATTGCACTTTTTAAAAGTTTTTAAAAATATTGTAAGTAATATTGCTTACAATATTCATTCTAATTCAATCCTAGATACCAAATAAAACCTTAGTTTCATTTTATCTAACGAATAAGCTAGTTTTGGTCTAATGAATTTCTCTTCTCATCAATCTTGATTTACCTCTAATTAGTTCCATATGTCTAGTTACAGTTAGATCAGTGAATACACCATCTGCTTAATCAATATTGTCATACAGATCAGTGAATACACCATCTGCTTAATTAATATTGTATCGATATAAAATTTATGCTAATTATAAATTTGATAAAATAACCGCTGGGACAGTCAAATAAAGTAAGGTATTTTGAATTTTGGAAAAAGTGTCTTAATCAAACTGTGATAACCTTTACACAAAGAAAAGTATACCAAAATCCCTATGTTGTTTATTATGCATGCATGGAAGAAATTGGTGAACCTCATCACTGTATGTTATCCATAAGCATGCATCTTATATAGAAAGCCAACGGAAAAGGTAACAGTGCAGCACAGTTTTTTTTATGGCTAGATGACTAATTTACCCTTGCATAATTTGAAATATGATTTTGGGCAGGTTTTAAATTTTTTTGGCGGAGGGGCATTTTGGTCCACTTATTTTTGTTGAAGCTCATGACACCAAAATTTGTCTCATGTGTGACCCCAAATTCCACTGTTCATCAGAGAAAAGAATAAAAAAAATGAAAGGGAAGAGATAAAATAATAAACAAATGACAAAATTGATGGTGCCCACGTGATAAATTCCATTGTTTTTTTTGTGTGTAACAAACGATATTATTTTCACTAAGATCTTAAGAGGCGTGCAATACCAATTATAAAAAAACTCTTTCACATGCGGATAATAATGTGATTAAATTAGTTGTCAAATGATTTCTTTTATTAACAAACGATATTATCTACACTAAGAGAGAGGGATGGGCTTAGCCTCACAATGGGCTAGCAATAATATGATTCAATCAATTGTTTATTAAATATTATTTTCCTCTAACATGATTTAAAACGTGTAAATCACGCGTAGCATGACATGATTCAAAACATCTTAAGAGGCGTGTAGCGCCGGTGATAAAAAAAGAATATAACGAAGGATGAGTGAAAGTTGATGGTGCCCACGTGAAGGGGAAAGAAAAATATAATAAAAAATAAGGAAAATCATGAATATTGTGTTCAAAACATCTTAAGAGGCATGTAATGTCGGTTATAAAAAATGTCTTTCGCACGCGAATAATAATGTGATTAAAAAGTTGTCAATTGATTGTTTTTTTTTTTTTTTTTTTAACAAACGATATTATATAAACTAAGGGGAAGATGGGCCTAGCCTCACAATGGGCTAGCAATAATGTGATTCAATCAGTTCTTTATAAATATTTTTTTCTTTATAAAAAAAAAAAGTATTTCGAACGCGGATAATAATGTGATTAAATTAATTGTCAAATGATTGTGTTTTTTTTTTTAACAAACGATATTATCTACACTAAGAGGGAGGGGGTGGGCTTAGCCTCACAATGGGCTAGCAATAAGAGCAGTTCCACCGGAGGTGGAACAGCCCAGCACCCAGCCAAAAAATCAGCCCGGGACCCAGTGCTTCACCTCCAGCCCGCCCAATTGACTGGCACCCAGTCCAAGCCGGTCTCTAGCCCAGCCCAAAACTGACTGAGGCGTTACCCGGTCCATATGACGCCATGCTGACGCCAGCGTGGCATCTAAGGCTGAGGAGCGGAGCTGGTCGAGGCGCGATCCGGTTACCACATCGGTCATGGCACCTGACGACTGGAATTTGGTCGGCGGAAGCAATCCGCACATTTACTACAACTTCACCGACGTCGAGTACTCGACTGATCTGAGCCTGGAGGCGTTTTCACAGACGTATTTGTCGAAGGAGTACGACCCGGTTCGGCCGAGGATAGCTGCGATAGATGAGGTTTTCAGGTACTGGCAGTTGATTTCTGTCGAGATATTGGAGCCGGAGTTTCTGTCGGTGAGGGTTTCTTACCTTGACCCAATGCAGATGCAGCAGTCGGACACGGGAGAAAGAGACCGAGAGAGAGAAAGAAACCGAGAGAGAGAGAGAAACCGAATGAGAAAATAAAAATTATTATTTTATAATAAAAATTAATAATATTTTAATAAAATTGACTAGGCTATTTAGTTTTAGGGGGTGGAGATGCTTTGGTCTATCACTGTTCATTAGGGTCTATTACTGTTCACTTGAGTAAATGGGCTGGGTGCTGGCACCCAGTCCTTAGGGGTGGAATTGCTCTAATGTGATTCAATTAATTGTTTATTAAATATTATTTTCTCTATTCTTATTGTAAATTATATAGAAACCTCTTTTTTAATAATTAATTTTTTGGTGCTTTTTTTTGTATTTTTATAATTAGTACCTCACAATAGGCTAGCAATAATGTGATTCAATTTCTCTATTTTTAAACACGTTTGAAACATCTTAAGAGGTGTGTAATGCCGGTTATAAAAAAATGTCATTCGCATGCGGATAATAATGTGATTAAATTAATTGTCAAATGATTGTTTTTTTTTTTTTTGAACAAAAGATATTATCTACACTAAAGGGAAAGGGATGAGTTTAGCCTCACAATAGGCTAGCAATAATGTGATTCAATCAATTGTTTATTAAATATTATTTTCTCTATTCTTAATGTAAATTCTATAGAGATCGATTTTATGATGTGAATTCAGCTGGTTTAATTGATTTATGAGGGATTTCTTCTAGCATGATCTAAAATTATTCATTTTCTTCAAATATTTGACTTTCTTTTTGTCAATTTACGCATATAAATACATTTAAAATGTGTAAGTCACGCATAGCATGCTGTGATTCAAAAAATACCTTCTGCACGCGCGTGAGCGCGTCACGCGCGTGCATGAAGGCTAGTACCCTAATTGTATGGAAACAAATTTCCGCAACTTATAGATTTGGGCATATAATCAGTGGGACAGTCAAATAAAGTACGGCATTTTTTTAACTTTGGAAAAGTGTCTTAATCAAACTGTGATAACCTTTATTCAAAGACATGTTAATTAAGCAGGGACGGTCAAATAAAGTAGGGCATTTTTTTAACTTTGGAAAAGTGTCTTAATCAAACTGTGATAACCTTTATTCAAAGACATGTTAATTAAGCAGATGGTGTATTCGCTGATCGAATTGACGATCATTGCTTCAAGATTCCATTTTTCTTCCCCAGACCAATTCTTTTCCTGCTGAATTTATTACCATATTAAGTCATCAATAGAGTTACAATATATGGCGGTACTGCTAGGGATATCAAATTTGTAGATTAATTTTGTAAATTGAAATAATACTTAAGCGTTAATAAACGTGTTCATTTCTATTGGTGACACATCATTTAGTTTGTAAACTTTGTTTACAAATTTAGTCTCAAACTAAATAACATGAAAATTAATAATTAACGTGCTTATTTATTATTAGTGATGCATCATTTAATTTGTTAATTTAATCGAAAAATTGATCTAACATTACTTTTGAAATATATACAAAACTTTGATTAAAATAATTGCGTGCGCCTCCACGGGAAAGTTTGAAAATTCTTCAACTTACAAGCATTACGTAGAAAAGTTCCTGATTGCTAATAGGCCCACATCAGCTTAATTATCTGAAAATATCACCATATGAATATTCAAAGAATCTGGTCATTTGCTTATAGCATGCACAAAATACATGGCTCTTAGATCCCTGAAATCTCACCTACTACTCTATAAAAAAGGGTAGAGTATTAGCCTCATAGAAGCCATCTCATCTCCCAACATAAGAGCTACTATAACTACAGATAGCAACCTCGCAATTTTGAGTTTCCTAATTAATCATCATGTATTCATTTTCAATTGCAGCAGCAATATTTGTTCTTGTTACTGCTAGTATATTGGGAAATTCCAACGCTCAACTGAGCTCAACTTTCTACAGTACCACATGCCCGAATGTGACGAACATTGTTCCTGGTGTGGTCGAGCAAGCCAACAGAATGACATCCGAATTGGTGCTAAACTCATCCGAGTTCATTTCCACGACTGCTTTGTCAACGTACGTAATTCATTAAGGCCCGGCCCAGGCTCAGTGCCACCAGGGCAACTGTCCAGGGCCCAAGATTGAGAGGGGCACCAAAAGTTAAAAATCCACATAACCAGATATTTTAAAAAAAAAAACGAAAAAAAAAAGTTATCTGCAGCCCAAATTGAACGGCCCAGTTTTTCTACACTTTCTTGGGTCATTCAGGAGGAAAAGAAAAACATAGGAGGGCCCGACTCCCCATCCCACCACACCCCCGCCCCTTCTTATTTTGTTCCCACGATTCCCCACACGAACCACCCCTACTCCCCTGGCTGCCTTCTCTATCCTTTTGTCCCATCCATTGGCAAGTTGTGCGCAGTGCGCTGCAGCTTCCAAGTTGGCAAGCCAACATGTCATTCTCATTCAATGCATCCATTAACCCTTTTAAGTTATGAGGTAAACTAATTTTTAAAATTTTAATTATTAATTCATAATTTAATATAAAATTTTACAAGTGACATATAATTATATGATAATTGATGTATAGAATTGTTGTTAAATTGTTGTTGATTAATTGAATTCTTGATTAATTGAATTATTTCATTTCATTTCAAACCCAATTTTTAAGTTCAATTTTATCAATTTTTCTAATATGTTAGACCATGTGTTAGTGCATTTATAATATATAATAGATGCTAGGGTTTTTATAATATATAATATGTGTTGGAATGATAATTTTGATATGAAATTTTTGTTATATCATGTGTAGGTAATTTGCAAATAAATTTTCGAAGCCATGTCTTTTAGAAAATAACTCTCTGATAATATGAAAATGACAAAAGAAGGCAAAGGATAACGAAATTACGGAAAGTTTACGGAAAGTTTTCTATATTTAATTATTTTTTAATCCAGTTGGATTAGTGAGTGGTTCCCGTCTCTAGCCACGTCAGCACTTAACAGAAAAATTAACAGAAAAACTGACGGAGGTCTGACATTGTCACAAATTCGTAAGATGAGGTATGACATTGTCATTTTAAAAAATGAGGTATGAAAGTGTCGGTCGACCCATAGTTGAGATAGTTTCGTGTAATTTACCCTAAAAAATTATAAATGGGAATACGGAGTATGATTCTCTCCCATCCTAATCTCTCTCCCCTTCCATCCCCTCATATTTAAACGGTTGCAATTACGCCACGTCTACATCTTGTTTTGAATTTTTTATATAGAGAATAAGACAAAAAAAAAGTGTGAGAGGAGGGGATGAAAGAGGATGATACATTTTTTTAAAGTTAATTTGGATGGAACACTAACAGAAGGACCACATTGATTCGCGAGTTAAAATTCAGGGACTACATTGATCGATTTTCAATTTCAGGGACCATCATGATTGATGAGGTCAATTTCAGGGACCATTTGTGATATAAACCCTTCTCTTAAACTTCTCCCAAACTTTTTAATTTATTAAATTCTAAAATTATGTATATTTTTGCAACAATTTTTCAGAAGTGGAATTCCCCCCATTTAATCTCTGTTTCTCTCTACATTTGGCACAATAACAGTCATTTGGTAATTAATTTTCTTTTTGTTTTTAGTTTTGGAAAAGAAAAGGGGTTTTTGTTTGGGTTTGTTTTGGGTGTTTGTCGTTCAACCTCCTCTTATTTTGTTGTATTTCTAGAAATAGTGTTTATTTTGTTCACTTACAGAAATGCTGTGAATTATTTTGGTTCAGTTTCAAAATAGTGTGAGTTATTTTGCTGTAGTTACATAAATACTGTTAATTATTTTGGTTCAGTTTAAAAAATAGTGTGATTTATTTTGCTGTAGTTCCATAAATGGTATGAATTATTTTGGTTCAGTTTCAGAAATAATGTGGATTATTTTGGTTCAATTTCAGAAATAGTGTGAGCTATTTTGTTGTAGTTCCAGAAATAGTATGGATTATTTTGGTTCATTTCATAAATAGTGTGGGTTATTTTACTGTAATTTCAGAAATATCGTTTATCTTGTTCACTTCCATATATGTTCTAGTTCCAGAAATAGTATGGATTATTTTGGTTCAGTTTCAGAAATAATATGGGTTATTTTGCAGTAGTTCCAGAAATAGTGTGGATTATTTTTGTTCAATTTTAGAAATAGTATGAGTTATTTTGCTGTAATTCCATAAATAATGTGGATTATTTTGGTTCAGTTTCATAAATAGTGTAATTATTTTGGTTCAGTTTTAGAAATAGTATAAGTTATTTTGTTGTAGTTTAAAAAATAATGTGAATTATTTTGGTTCAGTTTCAAAAATATCTGAGATTAGAGTCCTAGGTAGCTTTGGAGTTACTTCCAAGTTGTTTTTTATATTTTTATTTTTACTCTTTTTATGGAATTACTTCCAAGTTGTTGACTTGGAAACGAAAATCTATTCCACACAAGTCTGATGGCAGACTTGTATGGAATAGGATTCTTTCGAACCAATTTTTCATGGTAAAATGATAAAAAATAACCCTGTTACTTATAATTTTACTTACTACCTCTCTTTTCTTTTTTCCATCTTCACTTTTCTCTCAATTTTTTCATGGATTTGGTGCTAAAACTAAAATAAAAACAAAAAAAAGTGGTTCTCTAACCTTTTTTTAGTGTTAATTTGGACGGAACACTAACAGAAGGACCACATTGATTCGCGAGTTAAAATTCAGGGACTACATTGATCGATTTTCAATTTCAGGGACCATCATGATTGATGGGATCAATTTCAGGGACCATTTGTGATATAAACCCTTAAGAGAATTAGAAGCTTCTGTTTCTTGTCACTTTGGCTGCATGAAAGCTTGAACATTGCCTTGATCATCTTTTAGTGGTCTACATAGTCAAAAAATGCTTGAGATAAAATGGGGTTCGTGCTCTGCCTTAATGGCGGTGATGATTCATATGGTAAAATCGTAATATTTGTGAATTGACTAATGGGCTTGGGTTAGGCTCTGTTAGGATAATTATGGAAAAACGTATTTTATTACAGGTTGGGCTTTTAATTCAGCCCGTTTTGCCGTCAAACCCCGTCCAAACCTGCATAGCTCCGCCTAGTCCCGCCTAACATGCTTTCCCATTTTGTGGCCGCATTAAATGTGCTCTACCTCTACGCACTCCATCTTTCTTCCCAGCAGCGTGTGCGTTGCTGCGTGATTCTACTGTGTATTTTTGCACTTGACTGGGTGGAAACCTATCAAACATATTCCCTTTCCCAGCATTTCAATAGGTCAAGCAATTCTGTTAGCAACTCTGTAAGCTATCATAGTTCCTGATCCCAAAGATCGAAAGTCAGATACGAAACCTCCATTAATCGCGGCGGTCGGCCAGCGTCCAGCGCCTAGGCCCGGACCATGTTGAGCCTACCCAAATAACCCGACGGGCCCCCGTCTCGATTCGCTCTCGTGCTGGTCAAGTGTAAAACTGTAAACTGTAAAAACTCCCTGGAAGAGCTTCTGCGTGCTTTTCATCCTCTTGAGACATTACACTTATCAAATGATCAGAGCAATTGGGTTGCCACTTGTAAGTCTACACTCCCAAAACGCAGCGTTCTTCTCATCTCTCTCCTTAATCCTCACACTGGTACTCTCTCTCTCTCTCTCTGCATTTCCTATAGTTTTAGGCAGGTAGGTTGTATTTTCCGAGAAAATTATGTTTGGCTGCTGAGAAACCTGACGAAAATAATAGAAAAGGAGACAAATCGGATTTGGTGGGGTGTATTAAATAGTCAATTTCTTAATTTTAATTTCTGCAATGTTCAATGAGTTCTTTGAATTAAGGCCAGCAATTTGCAGTTACATTGAAATCAAAGGATTTGGGAAATTAAACCCTAATTGAAGTTGTATTTTGTCTACCTAATTTCGTGTTCGTTGTCTTGTCTGTTTAGTTAAATACTGAAATTTATAAGTGTTTGGTTATTTGAAGTGAAAATCTTCAGATTAAAAGTTATTAGCTTTGGTTGATCTCATACTTTTTTTCGGCATTTATGTGCCCATTGGATTGGAGAACAGGATGACTGCAAAGGTTGGTACTGCATCCACAGTCGAACCTCGCACTGTTGAGATGTCTGGTACAACGATGACACCTGCATCATCAGCTGGTACACAAAAGGTCTCCATGTTTGCTGCCATGGCTGGATTTGTTATACCAAAAAACAAGCTGTCGGGTTCACTTGTGCCTGTCTTTCGCGGAAGTAAAAACCTAGGAACCGGTGATGCAGTTAGTGGAGAAATAAAGAAACAGATTCAGAGGAAAACAAAATGGGGCCCTGATCTCACCCAAGATGCTTCTGTCAAAAAAGGAAGAGCTTTAGCTTATCAGGTATTGTTTGCAAGTCCTTTTCTGGTCATATTTCGTTTGATACTATGTTATTTCGTAGTTCTAAGATCAAAATTTGTTCTTGGTTTATGTATCTTTTTCCCACTTTACCCGTTTTTATGTTTGCAAATGTCAAACCTCTCTAATATGTTCCCATCCCCATGTAGTTAAGAAATTCTTCGCCCCCCTTGTGGGAGGAATAAATATTTCCAGCTAGGGGAAGTTCATGGTTTCCCTTTTACATTGGGTATTAAAATGCTGGTTGTGTTTTCTGTGTGAATGTTTCACATGGAAACTTCCCATTCCAGGTGCCACTAAGTGATATTACTGCCTGTTTGGTGGTACAAATTTTGAGCAGACTCGGGTGGAACAAATTACACAACAGTTGAAATCAGGAATGTTAGAGGATGAGAATGATGAGGACTTACTATCAGCACCTCAAGATCCGCAGCACAAATCCTCTAAGCATCAAATTGACACAAAGGTAAACTTCCATTTCTTGTTCTCTTATTTTTTTTAATCTATTCATGGTTACTTTCGTTTCTATGTTGAATGATGTTTCTATTCTTAAGCACTGATAATAATATTCGTCAATGTAGGACGTCGACCAGTTGGAACTTGAAAAGTGTGAAGCCATAGGTGCGTTTGACAGCTTTCTTAGATTATACCTTCCTGTATGTTAACTTATAGGTGCGTTTGACAGCTTTCTTAGATTATACCTTCCTGTATGTTAACTTATATTATAGGTTGCATGATTATTGTTTTCTTGACGATATTCAGGTGAGATATTAAAGTTAAATCCAAGCTACAAGGCCCCATCTGATTATAAACCTTTGTTGAAAGAGGCTACAGTCCCTATTCCTGTAAGTTTATCCTCTCATTCTGCAATCCTCTGCAACTCTTTTCTAATTGACTGTTTTTTTAAGATGTGTCCAAACTTCTGAGATAATATAAGTTATTTAATCATGGTGTGAAAATGTTCTGTCAATCTTAGTTGTATTGATTTAAAATAAAACTTACCCAAGAAGAACATGTATGTGGAATTTCAACCTGGACTCATAAGTGGCTGTCTTATTGTACACTTCTACAATGATAAGTATGGACCTGAACAATGGGCCACAGAGTACTTAATGAATTTGAAATAACTGGTTAAAGCTATGCAACTTATGGCTACAATCCCTATTAATCTGGTGGAATAGTTTAGATTTACTCATTTAAGCGTATGTAGCATTGCTTTTTTAGGTTGGTTGTTTACGATACCGGTGTTGGTTTGAATCCTGATAATATTGATCGTAAGTTCACATAAATAAGAATTATTTGGTTGTTTTAAGAACTTTAACCAAGTGGCTAGGTTGTAGAGAGCTTGTGTTGCAAAAACAGTCCATCTAGAAAGACGGTTATTGTTGCCCATATTTTACCTCCCTGAACCCGCATTGAGGGATCCACATGCATTGAACTGCCTTTTTAGGAACTTCTAGTATGATTTGACATGTCATTATTCCACATAGAGATGAAAAATGACTGGATACAACTATTTTTTACTAAAAGTAAAGAATGCAATGGGTTGCTATTGGCCAGGGGTGGAGGGTGGGACCTAAAGACGGGAGCATATATCATCCAATTTCATGGTTTGCTGAGTCGGCCAGTATTTGAATTCTGATGCTTAGATGTTTTTAAATGCTTTTCAGGTGAAAGAATATCCTAAATACAATTTTGTTGGCCTGATATATGGTCCTGGAAGTGATAACCAGAAACTATTAGAAAAGGTAAGAGTTTTGTGTATGCTTATGATGGTTATGCCAAACACTTGTTTTTACCATGTGCTTGTTCTGATGATCTTTGTGTCGTCGTGTTTTCTCTATATTTCTTTTTGATCGGTCAATGCAAATAAGGAAACCGGGGCCAAGATTCAAGTCTATGGTACCAAAGCAGGGACAGGACAGAAGGTGATTATTCAATAAATAATATAGAACTGTAAGGAATCAATATGAAGATAAATTTGAGAGTCCTTACTCCTCATCATCAATTTTACCCATTTTCATCCTTTCTTAAACACATTATTTTATGCAAAAAAAAAAAAAAAAAAAAAAAAAAAAATCAATTGTGGAATGGTTGCTTCGAGATGTGCATAATGCTCATGTAGTATTGACCTTCCCCTCTTTTATTCTTTAAATTATTTGCAGGCTGAAATAAAACCATCTGATGGGAGTGAAATCCATGGTGAATATGAAAACTTATATGTTCATATATCAGCTGAGACATTTGAGAAAGTAGATGCAGCGGTTGCTGTAATTGAACTCTTAGTCACCTCTGTATCAGTGAGTTTCTTTTTTATTTTTAAACAGAAAACCTTACATCCAACAGTTTCTTAAAATTTCTCTTTCGTGCTATTTATTATGATTTCTACAGTTGTCTTCTTAGCATTGTTCTTTTAATTGCTTCCATATAGGGAAATCTGGCAGCGGTTAGCAGTACAGGTGCTTCAGTTTCTGCTGATAATGCTCATGTTCCTAGTCAAGTCCAGGACACTACCACCTCTAATATGGTTCCGACTACTGTGGTAAATCAGGGAACGGTACAACCACTGCCAGGACTTGCACAAACTACACTGGATGGGCAGTTTCAGTACCCTGGTCCATTTCTCTCGAGGGGCCCATCTTCCGCTCCCATGTATATGCCTGGCTTCACTCCTCTGAATTCTTCGAGACCAATCCTCAACAATCCTTCCCATCTTTCAACATCACCTTTCAACCCTGTGTACCTGCCTTCATCATTTGGGCTTCCACCATCTCTTGTTTCCCCTAGACAAAATCCACCAACAACACAATTTTTGCCGCATACATATATGGCTCCCCAGCCTGCATCAGTCCAAACAAATGTTTCAGCTCCACGCACATTCATGGGAAACCAACCACTGCCTGCTGGGAGCTCTACTGGATGGTCAAGCGGTCCACCAGCTCCACAACCAGGTGTTGCATCCATGCCACCACCTTCAAATATACCAACGGCGAATATGGTATCTTCTGTAAACCATCCTGTTGCAGCACCAAGTTCTATTTCTATTCCACGGCCTCAAGCAGGACTTCCTTCTACATATCTGCAAGAAAGAGTTCCAAGTTCTGTTTCTGGAAGTGTTCCAAATTTCGCTCCCCTAAAACCACCAATGATGACGGCTCAAAGCCCTGGCGATTTCACTTTTCAGCCTCATCGACCACAGAATCCATCCTTCCAAACAGTTCCCCAACCAAGCAGTCACTTTTCAGCACATAACGCTTCTCTTGCCAGACCAATGTTGCCATCTCCAGCACCTCAAGCACCGTCTTTCCAGTTTCCTCAGCCTGGCAGTCAGGTGATATCGAGACCACAACTCGGTGACCACATGGGTCAGCATCCATCAGCTCATATGTCTGCTGCTCCCTATGCCAGAAATTCAACTGCCATCTCAGTTCCTCCCAGACTCGCAACATTTCTAGAATCCAGTACCATTCTACCTCGGACGCCACACCCACCAATGAGACCGATTAACTTCAATCCACCTCACCAGATGCCCAGTTTGGCTGGTCCTCTGCCTCCAAGGCCAGGAAATTATATTCAAAATCAGCAAAACTATCCTGCTCACGCAACTCGACCTGAGATCCCAAGTGCTCCAAATCAACAGTTCAGCAACAACCTTGCATTTTCCTCTGGCAAGTCGGCGTCTGGTCCTGGAGGAGGACAGCAACTTTATGATCCATTCTCACCCACTTCCGCGAATCAACAGCAGGGACGTAATCCAGGAAAGATGTGAAAGCAAGGGATTGATGTACACTAATGCGATTTGATTGCCTTGGTTGGAGTTACAATTTCGGATTTAGTGAAGCAGCTAATAAAACAAGAATTTGGAGTTGTTGTAGTCTATAGGTCATATTAACATGTTGCTGTTATCTGATTTCTGACGGGACAAAACTTCTTCATAGAAACACATTTCGTTACCTTTTTATCGCTCGATTTGTTTCCCTTTCGTTGAAAGTGTACGAAAGAGTACCACATTTATATTACAAATCAGTTGAAAGGGACCAAGAAAACCGAACAATCCGGCGTGCTAATTCACTAGTCTACAGCTGCTAAGAACGCGGGAGAAGAAAAACAAAATAACAAAAACAAACAATTAATATTTATTGATATTAGGGTGAAACCTTTTCCTAAAAAGTAAAATGCCGGCCAAAACTAAAAGCAAACAATAATATTGTTATTTGTATAAATTTCACACGCTTGCTAAGACATTATCTAATACAGTTTAACTCGATCATTATATGTGGAAAACAATTACATATTGAAAAATATGTCTTATGCAGATATGTAGCTAGTAGATTACAACTATGTTTCCCCAATTGAAGGTTTTGTTTATGAGATTTTCTCCTTCCTGTAGCCTTATGTATAGTAGTGGTGACAAAACAGCACTACGAGGCCTGAGGCCACATAGATGAGAGAGGCCGTACATTTGAACCAGAGAGGAAATGGGATTGTGACGGAAATGAAGAAAGCGGTGACTCCAAAGAAGACCCCGAAATAATGGAAGAGATGAACTATTATCCGTGGAGAGTTGGAGTGCTGGATAAATTTGCTAACCATTATACAAGTAAAGGCTAGTAGGATTGCGAGACCGAGAACGTAAAAAGTTAGAGGGAGCTTGTTGGAGTGAAGTTGGATAGGAATGAGAGCCATTCCAATGGCTGTCGACAAGCAATACGCCACGATAATCTTTGCCCAGTCTAAGTTGTGCTTCCTAGTCCTAGAGCTGGCGGCGGTGGCTGGCAGCAGCGGTGGTGGTGGTGATGGTTGATCAGCCGCCGGTACTATTGTTTCTAGGTCAAGATCATTACCCAACGCACGGATGAATACCTTGTTGAGTAGTTGCTTAAAAAATGCCTGAAGGCACTGATAAGTACTAGCAATATAGTACTTCATACTTGTACCTATTATAAGTAATAATAACCGTGCACAGCTGGGGAGGAAGGGAGAGTGATGGTTGAACTTGTAATTCCACGAGAATTCATTCGATTTTTATACACCTGGGGCAGAGCTATGCTGAGGTTCCGCGAAGTGATCAGTTCACGGGGTGGGACCCATGAAGTGATCAGTTTGCAAGGTCGAGCAACCAAGTTAAGTGCTCAAATTTACGGGATGGGGCCCATGAAATGAGGGGTGCCGAGGTGGCGCCATGAAGTGGACATGGATCCTCTCCGGATCCATGAATCATAATCCTTGGGATGTATCAATCCGACTCATTGAAATTTGATCAAACGGCTACAAACAGGAGCTCACTTTAAAAGTTATAATAACTTTAACCATTGGATCAAATTTTAATGGCTCCCTAGGATTAAGATGCATGGTTCCGGAGAGGATCCATGTCCAGAATCAACCATTTTATATCGGGGCCCATTCTTCCTTTTGTTTTGTCAAAGTGGAAACGATCCCCTTCTTCCCCTTATTCTTTTTGTTTTGTCAAAGTGGAAACGATCCCCTTCTTCCCATTATTCTTTTTGTTCTGTTAAAGTTGTTCCACTTCTTCCCATTATTCTTTTTGTTCTGTTAAAGTGGAAACGATCCCCTTCTTCCCATTATTCTTTTTGTTCTGTCAAAGTGGAAACGATCCCCTTCTTTTTTTGAAGCAGGATGTTGGATTGGGACTTAGCGTCTAAATGCTTAGGAGGTGTAAGCTGATTTGAATAAACTAATTATATAGTATATAAATTAATTAAATTTAAATATTAAATAAGATGTTATTTAAAAATAAAGGTATATATACGTATGCAATGTGGGAGTTTTAGGTACATAAGAAAATATTATGGACTTTAATAGTATAATCTTAAAATTAAAAAAAAATAATAATAAGGTCATCTTGTACTCCCTTGTGCATCCGAGATTTTCCAAGCGGTGCAATACTCTTTCTAGCCGGACGTAGCTTTTTAGTTGATTTTCCAAGCAGTGCAATACCCTTTTAAATTTCCAATACTCTTTTCAAGAGGTGCAATAGAAACCGCACTTCTACACCTCACTGTCAACTTTGATATTAAAAAGTTAGAAATGTCGGATACAAGTTTGCAATCAGACTTGTGTGGAATAGATTTGGGTTTCCGAGTCAACAACTTGGAAGTAATTCCATAAAAGAATAAAAATAAAAATATAAAAAACAACTTGGAAGTAACTCCAAAGCTATTTAAGAGACTAATCTCTGATATTTTTTAAATTGAATCAAAATAATCTACATTATTTTTGAAACTACAGCAAAATAACTCATATTATTTCTGAAATTGAACCAAAATACTTACATTATTTCTGAAACTGAACCAAAATAATTCACATTATTTATGGAACGACAGCAAAATAACTCATAATATTTATGAAAATGAACCAACCACACTATATATGGAAGTGAACAAGATAAATGTTATTCCGAAGTTACAGCAAAATAACCCACACTATTTATGAAACGAACCAAATAATCCACACTATTTCTTGAACTACAACAAAATAACCCATACTATTTCTTAAATTGAACCAAAATAATCCACACTATTTCTAGAACTATTGCAAAATAACCCACATTATTTCTAAAACTGAACCAAAATAATCCACATTATTTCTGGAACTACAGAAAAATAACTCACGCTATTTTTGAAACTGAACCAAAATAATCAAAAGTATTTTTGTAAGTGAACAAAATAAACATTATTTCTAGAAATACAACAAAATAAGAACGAGGTTGAATGACAAACACCCAAAACAAACCCACACAAAAATCCCTTTTCTTTTCCAAAACTAAAAATAAAAAGAAAATTAATTACCAAATAACTATTACCGTGCCAAATGTAGAGAGAACTAGAGATTAAATGGGGGAAATTCCATTTCTGAAAAATTGTTGCAAAAATATACATAATTTTAGAATTTAATAAATTAAAAAGTTTGGGAGGAGTTGCAAAGAATTAGAAGCTTTTGTTTCTTGTCACTTTGGCTGCATGAAAGCTTGAACATTGCCTTTATCAAAAAATGCTTGAGTGTCCTCGTGGTAACAATACGATCCCACGCGACCCCCTTACTTCATTAGGCAAGACTGAGATGAAACGGGGGTTTGTGCTCTGCCTTAATGGCGGTGATGATTCATTTGGTAAAATCATAATATTTGTGAATTAACTAATGGGCTTGGATTACGCTCTGTAAGGGGTAATTATGGAAAAAAAAAGTATTTTATTGCAAGTTGGGCTTTAATTCGGCCCGTGTTTTTAATGTCTGTAGGATTCGTATATGAATAGTTGTGTCGTTATATTTAAATCTTAAGTCGTTTTTACTAAATAAAAGTTTAAGGTGATTTTTTTATTAAAAAAAGAAGTTGGCCCAACTCCTTTTTATTAATGCCCCCATTAAAAAGATGGTGGGGACCACCTCGAAAATCATCTTCTTCCTTCTGCAACCCCGACCCTGCAACAAAAAAATTCAGAATCTGGCGTCATAAAGCAAGTCCACCCCTAAAAATACGCTAGCACCCGGCCCATTTAATCCACTTAAATGAATAGTGATTGACCCCAATGAACAGTAATTGGCCAAATGCATCTCCACCCCTAAAAAATGCGCTGGCACCCAGCCCATTAAAATATTATTAATTTTTTTACAAAATAATAAAAAAATAGTTTTAAATTCGGATAGGATTTTTAACCAATCTTGAAAGTATATGAAAGCTTTGGTGGAAAGTGTTGAAAATATTGAAATGTGGTGTACGGTGGAAGATGATGGTTAGGTATTTATGGAAAAAAAATAATAATGTTTTTTTATCTGTATTTTAAAAAAAATTAATAATTTTTATTAAGTTAATTAATCTGGACCGTTGGATTTGAAAAAATTCAAATCCAACAACCCAGATGTGGACACGTGGCCAACGATCATAATTCTGACCGTTTTGTTTGTTCTTTTTTTTTTTACGTTTTTTGGGCGAAAATTGTGGACCTTTGATCTTGGGATCCAACGGCCCAGAACCAGCCACGTGCCTTCCCTCGCTCCATTCTGTTGTGCTTGCAATGTCTGGCCCCGCTGTCTTTTTTTTGTCGGAAACGCATGGGTGTTTCTCACGCGCTTGACGCAAAAAAAAAAAAAAAAAAGCAAACTGTGACATCATGCTGACGCCAGCTTGACATCACATAGCCCAACACATTGCTCAGCATGTTTTGGGCCGGCCTAGAAGCTGGCCCAACACATTTGGTCTTCCGCCATCTCTTGTTCCCCCTAGACAAAATCCACCAACAACACAATTTTTCCCGCATGCATATATGGCTCCCCAGCCTGCATCAGTTCAAAATAATGTTTCAGCTCCACTCACATTCATAGGAAACCGACCACTGCCTGCTGGGAGCTCTACTGGATGGTCCAGCGGTCCACCAGCTCCACAACCAGGTGTTGCATCCATGCCAACACCTGCAAATATACCAACAACGAATATGGTATCTTCTTTAAACCATCCTGTTGCAGCACCAAGTTTTATTTCAATTCCACGGCCTCAAGCAGGACTTCCTTCTACATCTCTGCAAGCAAGAGTTCCAAGTTTTGTTTCTGGAAGTGTTCCAAATTTCGCTCCCCTAAAACCACCAATGATGACGGCTCAAAGCCCTGGCGATTTCACTTTTCAGCCTCACAGAATCCATCCTTCCAAACAGTTCCCCAGCCAAGCGGTCACTTTTCAGCACATAACACTTCTCTTGCCAGACCAATGTTGCCATCTCCAGCACCTTAAGCACCGTCTTTCCAGTTTCCTCAGCCAGGCAGGTGTTATCGAGACCACAACTCGGTGACCACATGGGTCAGCATCCATCAGCTCATATGTCTGCTGCTCCCTATGCCAGAAATTCAACTGCCATCTCAGTTCCTCCCAGACTCGCAACATTTCTAGAATCCAGTACCGTTCTACCTCGGACGCCACACCCACCAATGAGTCCGAGTAACTTCAATCCACCTCACCAGATGCCCGGTTTGCCAGGTCCTCTGCCTCCAAGGCCAGGAAATTATATTCAAATTCAGCAAAACTATCCTGCTAACGCAACTCGACCTGAGATCCCACGTGCTCCAAATCAACAGTTCAGCAACAACCTTGCATTTTCCTCTGGCAAGTCGGCGTCTGGTCCTGGAGGAGGACAGCAACTTTATGATCCATTCTCACCCACTTCCGCGAATCAACAGCAGGGACGTAATCCAGGAAAGATGTGAAAGCAAGGAAATGATCTATACTAATGTGATTTGATTGCCTTGGTTGGAGTTACACTTTCGGATTTAGTGAAACAGATAACAAAACAAGAACTTGGAGTTCTTGTATTCTATAGGTCATATTAACATGTTACTGTTGTCTGATTTCTGATAGGACTCAACTTCATAGTATTAACCCAGAGAAATTATGAACAACAATGAATGAACAGACTTGATGAAGATGAGGAGAGAGAGAGAGGAAATGATTGTATTAAGCTTTTCAGAAAATATCACAATCCAGAATCCCTAAACCGAGTGCTCTATTACATCTTATATAGCCACACAGGCTAATTACAACGATACCCTTCTATTAACTAATTCATATTCTAGATAAGCCAAATCTGTTATATTGGTTATTACACCCCCCTCAAACTGAACGTGGAAAGTCCATGTGAAGTTTGAATCATCCAGGTATCGGACATCGATCTGAAACACCAAGAGCAAGATGTCTACAGTGCTTGACAAAGCTGGGACTATGCAGTCCTTTTGTGAAGATATCTGCAACCTGATCGTCAGTAGGAATGTATTGAACAATTAAATCACCCCGTTGCACCTTTTCTCGAACAAAGTGGTAGTCTGTATCGAGATGTTTAATCTTTGAGTGAAAAACAGGATTTGAGCTTAAGGCTAAAGCACTAAGATTGTCACAGTGTAGTAATGGAGGAACCAAGATTCGCTGATGCATGTCTTTGAGGAGAGACCGAATCCAGAACAAGTCTGCTGCAGAATGTGCTAGAGCTTTGTATTTAGCCTCAGTGGAACTACGAGATACAGTTGGTTGCTTCTTGGATTGCCATGAAATTGGATTATCTCCCAAGTAGATCACAAAACCAGTTATGGATCTGTAAACACGGAAATTTCCTGGTGAACGAAACGCGACAAGAACCAACGTGTACAAAGTAATATTTGTATTTGATGATTTTGGGTTACAATCTCTTTGAAAATTTGCCTCTGATTCTATCTCCGTAAGAACTTGATTTGGTGGTTTGATTGTTGATCCGAAGGGCCGTCGGGGGCTTGATCTTTGATGAACAATTCTTCAAGGGCCTTTGGAGGGCTTGATCTTGATGAACGGGGATATGTGGATTTGTTGATGGGCTGTTGATCCAAAGGGCCGTCGGGGCTTGATCTTTAGGATGAACAATTCTTCAAGGGCCTTTGGAGGGCTTGATCTTGATGAACGGGGATATGTGGATTTGTTGATGGGCTGCTGATCCAAAGGGCCGTCGGGGCTTGATCTTTGGGATGAACAGTGGATGATTTCCTCAAGGGCCGTCGGGGCTTGATCTTGAAGGTTGAGGATGAATGGATCTTCGAAGGGCTTTTGAGGCTTGATCTTCGAGGTGGATGAACGGATCTTCAAGGGCTTTTGAGGCTTGATCTTGAAAGTGGATGAACGGATCTTCGAAGGGCTTTTGGGCTTGATCTTCGAGGATGGATGAACGATGCTTCGAAGGGCTTTTGAGGCTTGATCTTCGAGGTGGATGAACGGATCTTCAAGGGCTTTTGAGGCTTGATCTTGAAAGTGGATGAACGGATCTTCAAGGGCTTTTGAGGCTTGATCTTGAAAGTGGTGAACGGATCTTCGAAGGGCTTTTGGGCTTGATCTTCGAGGATGGATGAACGATGCTTCGAAGGGCTTTTGAGGCTTGATCTTGAAAGTGGTGAACGGATCTTCGAGGGCTTTTGAGGCTTGATCTTGAAGGTGGAGGATGTACAGATCTTCGAGGAGCCTTGGGGCTTGAGCTTTGATGAAGAACGACGAACAGAACTTCGAGGAGCCTTGGGGCTTGAGCTTGATTCGGCAGGAGGTCTTCAAGGGCCGTCGGGGCTTGATCTTGAAGGCGGATTTGGCGAAGAACGAAGAGAGCTTCCTTGATTCTTCGGGATTTGCTTGAGAGCGTTTAGAGTTTCAGAGCTTCAAGGCTTTTGTGTAATGTGAATTGGTTTCTTGAAATGAATGAAATGGCTTCCTATTTATAGAATTCCAAAACTTGATTTTTGGGTTTTAATGATCAGATGAAATAAGTCACTTCTACCAGGCGTTGACACGTGTCCTGTTTAGTGACTTTTCTGAGTTATTTTGATTTTTCGTTGATTCACATGCTATGTATAAAATTTATGTGATACATGAGCGTTGAAATTTTAATTTTTGGTCAACATTTATTTCACGAAATTTCGATGTCTACAAATGCCCCCACTTCAAGGCGCGTCGCATACTTGTGCTTGTCACTTGTAGGCGATGTGTTTTGAAGTTTCTTAATGTAGATGTCAATCCAAGGGCCGTCGGGGCTTGATCTTGAATTGGACTGGAAATTTCTTCAAGGGCCGTAGAGGCTTGAATCTTGATTTTTGTGCTGCAAATTTCTCCAAGGGGCCTGAGGGCTTGACCTTGGACTGCAAATTTCTTCAAGGGCCGTAGAGGCGTGAATCTTGATTTTTTTGTGTTGCAAGTTTCTTCAAGGGCCGTAGAGGCGTGAATCTCGAATGAACTGCAAATTTTTGTGGTTTCGGGCTTGGTCAGGTACTACGCAAACCATATAGTAGGAGTTCCTCAAGTCGCCGAGCTAGGAGATCTCGGGTTCCGGTTGATCATTCTCCTTCTACTTGTCTCTCATTTAGCAACGAGGACAAAGAAAAGGAGAGGGAAGAGAGACGATATGAGATACTCTTGCTTTCAACGAAGTGGCCGACGAATCGACACGTGCTTTGTTGTGCTTGTTGACTTTCCACAGCTTTGATCTTGAACTGGGTTTGAAGGATTTTCTGGTTTCCTCCGGATGGATCATGCGATTCTGCAGACGAGGGCGTCATGCTATAGTGATCTGTTCCAGCTCGTCGTTGAACCTTCTGCTTTAATCTTTTTGCATAGCAGAAGTGGTGCGCAACCTTTGCATTTAAATGGTCCGTCAAAGCACTTGAAGATGAGTACTTGAGAGCAAGGCTCGGTAAGCAACCAGGCAAAGGTTCCGGGCAATCAGTTCCAGATCGGATGTTTGATTTCAGGTTCCGACTGATTGCTTTCTTTCTCCATATCTTGCAGGTAAGAGCAAGGGTAAAGGAAAGAAAAGGGAAAAGCATGATATGAAATACCTTTGCTTTCGACATTGATGATATGAGATACGTTTGCTTTTGAAGCAGTAACGGATGAACCAACACATATATATTGGTTGCGCTTGTCTCCACATGCTTCAATGTACTAGCTTCACCTGTCTGCCTTATCTGTTCTTCAGGCAGATGTGGTATCTTCCTGGAGGTTTGAGTGGAGGTTTCGACATATTGCTTTTCTTTATCCTTGTCTTGCAGATAAGAGTAGGGACAAAGGAAAGGACAGGGAGATTGCATGCTATGAGATAGCTTTGCTTTCAACCCTGATGATATGAGATACCTTTGCTTTCGAAGAAGTCGTTTTCCACAGATTTAATCTTAAACTGGGCTAGGAGGCTTCTTCTGGTAGACTTGCTACAAATGTCTGAATTTACTCCTTTTACCTGGAGTTGGGCTCGATTCAAGGGTGGTGGACATTTGATCTTGAATTGGGCTTGTGATTTCTTCAAGGGCCGAGGCTTGATCTTGATGAATGGAAACGGGACCACGAGCGGCTTCAGGATTTGAGCACTGATGATCCACAAGATTGATGCTTCGTTGTCGCTCGTCTTATCTGTTCTCCAGGCAGATGAGTACTCGAGAGCAAGGCTAGGTAAGCAATCATGGAAGGATTTCTCAGCAATCCGTTCCAACTCGGAGGTAAACGCCGGCTGATCACTTTGCTTCTCCTTATCCTGTAGTGAAGAGGGAGGACAAAGAAAAGGATAGGGGAAAGCATGATATGAGATACTCTTGCTTTCGACCCTGCTGATATGAGATACTTTTGCTCTGGTGTGATTTGTTTGCAGAGGTATTCTCGGGAGGAAGAGAGCCAAGCATTTTAAGAAAGCTTTGTTGGGGTTTTGCTGGGAGTGTTACCCTCGGAAGTGAGGAAGAGTTGGGCATGTTTGCAGGTCTGCTTTGTCATGAAGACGAGCGTCGACCTATATAGGGATCCTTTTACAGCAAGCAGTGACACTATTCCTTTACCCTTGTCGGTAGCTGTTGGGTAATTGAAACAATAAGATTCACGTGTCTTCCTTTTGTCAGAAGTCTTTTGACAAAGTTGCCCGTGATTTACGCAAAGCTGAGGTTGCGTGTCAGGAGTGGCGACAGATTTGATCCGGAAAATCCGGCTTTTAAAATCTCAGAAAGTGGTGCCTCTTCGATTTTTGAACAAACGGCCCGACTTTTGATATTCGGGGAGAGGTGCCTCTTCGATTTTTGGACCGGCGCCTCTGTTGCTTCTTCTTTTATGGAGGTGTCGATGGCGTGCTAAAAGCATGCTTAGAGAGTTGTTTCTTGCAAAGAATCCCCTCTTTTGTATTTCTGAGAATTTGATTTCACCCGACCTCTCCTTCCTTCATTATTTTCACAAATGGCTTGCCCATCTGATCATTGTCTTGACTTGAATATTAGTGGAGAGGCATCTGCGTCTCCTCAAGACAATATATGGCGTCCATCTCTCTTATCCCCTTCTGGTCCTCTTACCATTGGGGACTCTGTAATGAAGAATGATATGACTGCTGCGGTGGTGGCCAGGAATATGTCCACTCCCAAAGATAACAGATTACTCGCCGGGCGGTCCGATGAGTTGGCCGTTAAGGATTCTCTGGCTTTCAGTGTCCAGTGCGCGGCTTCTGTTTCCAATATGGCCCAGCGCCTATTTGCTCGAACCCGCCAAGTTGAATCATTGGCGGCTGAAGTGATAAGTCTCCAACAAGAGATCAGAGGGCTCAGGCATGAGAATAGACAGTTGCACCGGCTTGCACATAACTATTCTACAAACATGAAGAGAAAACTTGACAAGCTGCAGGACTCCGATGGTCAGTCTTTAAGTGATCATCAGAGGTTTGTGGGTTTGTTTCAAAGGCATTTAAGGCCTTCGTCTTCTGGAGCTTCGCCGAGTGTTGAGGCTCAAAATAATCAACTTCCAGCGCCTCCTGGGGTTCCGCCGAGTAATGAGGCGCCACCTGGCCAATGAAGGCTTGTTTGCACATTCTTTTTTTTTTTTTTTTCTTCTCATGTAAAAAAATGTAAATTTTCAGAGATGTCAATAAATAAGATTTATTTTATTTCATTCGATGTCTATATATACACATATATAAGTATACATGCATACATATACACACCAAACACAAACCTTATTCATGCATATTTTATTTTTTATTTATTCATATATGCATTGCCGACATCCAACACTCAAAAAAAACTGTCATCATCATTTTTTTTTTTTTTTTTTTTTCTGCTGGTTGGTGCCCACGCACCCATCATTCTTTTTTTGCTTTGTTTTTTCTGTAAGTGGCACAGACACCATCATTTTCTTTTGTTTTTTATTTTTTTTATTTTTTTATTTCTTCTTTTCTTTTCTTTTGCTTTCTTGGTGCCGTGCATCTCTTTTCCTTTGCTTCCTTTCCTTTGCTTTCCTGTGACGCAACACTGAAGATGGTGGAGCTGTGGCGTCGATCAAACGACTGAGAAGCATTGAGGCTCCACCATTTTTTTTTCTTTTATATATGGTGCTCTGCAAGACTGGATTTGTGGGTGAAAACCCAGGAGGAGCTGCATGTGCTGTTGAAGCTGCTGGAGCTGACCGGCTAGTCGTTTGACAGCGGTCACTGAGCTCAGCCACTGAGCACAACCACCAAGCTGTTGAAGCTGCTAGAGCTGACTGGCTAGT
Organism: Cotoneaster glaucophyllus; assembly: GCA_036320875.1. Taxonomy (NCBI): domain Eukaryota; kingdom Viridiplantae; phylum Streptophyta; class Magnoliopsida; order Rosales; family Rosaceae; genus Cotoneaster; species Cotoneaster glaucophyllus. The sequence continues at coordinate 723,041 of CM070061.1, forward strand.
CGTTTGACAGCGGTTACTGAGCACAGCCACTGAGCACAACCACCACCACCAAGCTGTTGAAGCTGTTGGAGCTGACCGGCTAGTCGTTTGACAGCGGTTACTGAGCACAGCCACTGAGCACAACCACTGAGCACAACCATCAAGCACAACCACTGAGTACAACCACCAAGCACAACCACCAGCGATGGAGAGCAGGAGGGGCTGTACATGCTGCTGAAACTGTTGAAGCTGACCGGCTAGTCGTTTGACAGCGGTCACTGACCATAGCCACTGAGCACCCGTTGAACTGCCTGCCGTCGCGGAGGAATGGTTCCATTGTTGACAACCCTAGGAAGTGGATCTAAAACCGGAGGTATCTCATGGCACAGTTCAAATCCCAACAGTCTGCGCCTTCTTAAGCTCTCCATGGTTGATTTCAACTTGATTATCGAAGCACAACACTCACTTGGCGGCTCTTTTCATGCATCACCCATTCCTGAGGAGGCAGAAAGGTGGCGGGTCTTGGAGTTGGGAGAGAGGCGCAGCTGTAGTGGGAGGCCTTAAAAGTTCTCTAAGCACCCGAATACTTTGGACGATCGGGGGACTTCCTTTGCCGTTGGTGAGCATGCATGCTTGATTTCTTCACATGGTGATAAGGTCACCGGTCACTAGCTTATTGATACCTTCCACGGCCGAGATAGTTGAGAATGCCCAGCAACTCCCTCAGCTGCCTTGGTCTTTGACTGGGTTAACTGCGCCGTCCTCCTTTCCGCAAAACACCTACTCAGACAAATCACTTTTCCAATAAGCACTTATCTCTCTCTTCCCTCCATGCAACCGAGCTAAGACAGAAAGAGAGATGGTTAGGGCGCAGAGAGTTTTGGTGTTATTAATATCTTTTCTGGGGGTGCTTTTGGAGACTTCATGGGCGGAGGGGCAGCAGAGCTTAGTGCTTTTCTTCTCCACTTGGACGAACGTGTGGGATTTGGGCTTTGTAATGATCAAACAACAAATATAATATTTGAAAGCACATGCTGCCATTGCTTTTTTTTTATGCTGCAGTGACTTTTGTAATGATGATTACAAATATATATATTTGGAGACCCATGTGGCCATGCTGCCGTGCCAAGTTGTGGCAGATTTTATATATATATTTTTTTCTTTTGAATGGAGGTCTGTGGCCTAATGCCTCATTATATATATATATATATATATTTTTTTTTTTTTTTTGTACAAACAAATTGTAATAAAAAAAGACTCTCTTTTTTTTTTTAGTACACATATACATACATACATGCGTATATATAACATATGTGTATATATATATATATATATATTTTTTTTTTTTTTTCTCTCTTTTTTTTTTTTTTTTTTTTTTTTTTTTTTGTAGGAACTCTTTCTTTTGTATGGAAAGATGAAGAAGAAATTGAGAGCTGGAGTCAAGCTTGGTGGTATCGCAAAGTGTTGAGCTTCACGACCGGCTAGTCGTTTGACGGCGGTTACTGAAGTTCTTCGCCGACTTTGATCAAGGTGGTGACGTCGCCGTCTGGATGAAGAAGAAACAGAGAGCTGCAGTCAAGCTTGGTGGTATCGCAAAGCGTTGAGCTTCACGACCGGCTAGTCGTTTGACGGCGGTTACTGAAGTTGCCGTCCCTTTTGCCGTTGCTTGGAGCTTTGCCGAAAGGTGTGTTCTTTTTTGGTGCCGTTTGCAGTTTCAACTCGTGCAGGCTAGGAGCATGGTGGTGCCGTTTGCAGTTTCAGCTCATGCAGGCAAGGAGCGTTTTGGTACCGTATGCAGTTTAGGCTCGTGCAAGCAAGGAGCGTTGGTGCTGTGTGCAGTTTAGGCTCGTGCAAGCAAGGAGCATTGGTGTCGCCTTTTAGGCTCGTGCGAACAAGGAGCATTGGTTGTCGCCTTTTAGGCTCGTGCGAACGAGGAGCATTGGTGTCGCCTTTTAGGCTCGTGCGAACGAGGAGCATTTTGTGTCGCCTTTTATGCTCGTGCAGATCAGGAGCGTTGGTTGTCGCCTTTTAGGCTCGTGCGAACGAGGAGCATTGGTGTCGCCTTTTAGGCTCGTGCGAACGAGGAGCATTTTGTGTCGCCTTTTATGCTCGTGCAGATCAGGAGCGTTGGTTGTCGCCTTTTAGGCTCGTGCGAACGAGGAGCATGCTTGCCGATTTGTCAAGCGGTGTAGGAAAGGCGATCCTCGCAATCTTCATAGCAAGGAGCCTTGACCGAGTGATTGAAGCAGTCTTCGGGGAAGAAATCGCGCATCGTGATGGCAACGGGCGCTCTTTGTGCCGTAATTTCATCATCCTCCACACTTTCATGTAGATTTGGAGGTTGACGAGAGCTGCTTTGCCCCCTTTCCGATTGGCGACCTTGCGGAGGAGATGTATGTTTCTTGTGCAGTTTCTTCGGAGTGACATGAGTCCATCCTTCAACTTCACTTGACTTGACTGACATGGTTTTCGAGCATGCCCCCAGCGGTTGAGGTGAATATTTTGAGTCAAAAGAGCCAGAAGTGACGGTGGTATAATTTGATTTCACCACATCTTCAAGATCTAGCTTGATGATTCCTTTCTGAGCCAGCTTCATGATGAGATCTTTCAGCACGAAGCATTTTTCCGTCGGATGACTGATGAAGCGATGGAATTTGCAGTACCTTGGACTGTCGGTACGATTCATCTCTTCTGGTCGTCTACACTCAGGTAAGTCGATCACCTTTTTGTCAAGCAAGTCTTTCAACATGGCAACCACATCAGAGTCGGGGAATGGATAAGTCTTCTCCTCAAGTTCCCTCAAAGTGCGTCTACGCATCTCTTGATCATGAAAAGTTTCGGTTTGAATCGTCTTGCCTCGTGTAGAGATTTTGACGGGAGCAGAAGAGGTTTTGATGGGGGTAGTGTTGATGGTAAGAGCTTCTTTGGCGGGCTCTCTCCCAGTCTTGTCTACCTTTGGAGTGAACACCTTGAAATCAGTGATCGGCTCCTTCTTCCCATGGTGGGCGATGCTTAGCTCCATGTCGTGGGCACGGGTGGCCAGCTCTTCGAAGGAACGTGGTTTGATGCCTTGGAGGATGTAGTGCAAACTCCAATGCATGCCCTGGACGCACATCTCGATTGCCGAAATCTCCGAGAGCCTGTCTTTGCAGTCGAGGCTAAGGTTGCGCCATCGGTTGATGTAGTCCATCACCGGCTCGTCCCTCCACTGCTTTGTGTTCGTCAGCTCCAGCATGCTCACGGTGCGGCGGGTGCTGTAGAAGCGGTTGAGGAATTCCTTCTCCAATTGCTCCCAGCTGTTGATGGATTCGGGCTCCAGGTCTGTGTACCACTCGAATGCATTCCCTTTCAGTGAGCGCACAAACTGCTTGGCGAGGTAGTCACCTTCCGTCCCTGCGTTGTTGCAAGTTTCCACGAAATGGGCGACGTGTTGCTTCGGGTTGCCTTGGCCATCGAACTGCATGAACTTTGGCGGCTGGTAACCCCTCGGCATCCTCAAGGCGTCGATCCTCTTGGAGTAAGGCTTTGAGTACAACATGGAGGTATATGAGCTCCCTTCGTACCGTGCCTTGATGGTGTTGGCGATCATCTCCTGCAGCTGCTGGATAGAAAGAGCTCCCAGAAGTGCCGCCGGTTGGTCTGGCTCCTGCTTCTCTTCAGGCTTCTCTACCGGAGGCTCCTCTTCTTCGTCGGCCTCTTTCTTTATGCCAGAGCCGTCTCCTTCCTCGTGTTTTGCTCCCAATCTGTTGGTGAGTGCGGTGATCTGCAAGTCTTTCTCTTCCACGGTACGTGTGAGCTTTGCGATCGTTTCGTTCATCTGGGCCAACTGCTCTTCAACTGAAATCACGCCGATGGTCATGACTTGTGCAACCAACATACGTGGCTTTCCTTCAGCAGCATGCTTAGGTGCCCTTAGCGAGGTTAGGTTGATGACAGGCTCACGTTTGTGATGTTCACCTTGCTCCCTTGACGGCACAAACTTTGTAGCGGCATGTTGAGGAGTGATTGTGGCGCCAATGGATGCTCCGTTCGTGGCGGAAGTGCTCAAATTCCTTCCTTCGGCGGTTGCGAGAACGGTGACTTGCAAGTTTTGCTCTTCTGCTTTCTTTGTGAGCCTTGCAACTGTTTCCCTCATTTGAGCCAGCTTTTGTTCAATGGAGGAAGCTTCGATGGTTGTAAGAACGGCTTGGCCTTCCTTTGATGCCATTGCTTTTGGAGTGTGATTTGATTTTCTTGAATGGAGAAAGAGATGAGAGGTAGAGATTGTCCCACTGGGCGTGCCAAATTTGTAAACACGGAAATTTCCTGGTGAACGAAACGCGACAAGAACCAACGTGTACAAAGTAATATTTGTATTTGATGATTTTGGGTTACAATCTCTTTGAAAATTTGCCTCTGATTCTATCTCCGTAAGAACTTGATTTGGTGGTTTGATTGTTGATCCGAAGGGCCGTCGGGGGCTTGATCTTTGATGAACAATTCTTCAAGGGCCTTTGGAGGGCTTGATCTTGATGAACGGGGATATGTGGATTTGTTGATGGGCTGTTGATCCAAAGGGCCGTCGGGGCTTGATCTTTAGGATGAACAATTCTTCAAGGGCCTTTGGAGGGCTTGATCTTGATGAACGGGGATATGTGGATTTGTTGATGGGCTGCTGATCCAAAGGGCCGTCGGGGCTTGATCTTTGGGATGAACAGTGGATGATTTCCTCAAGGGCCGTCGGGGCTTGATCTTGAAGGTTGAGGATGAATGGATCTTCGAAGGGCTTTTGAGGCTTGATCTTCGAGGTGGATGAACGGATCTTCAAGGGCTTTTGAGGCTTGATCTTGAAAGTGGATGAACGGATCTTCGAAGGGCTTTTGGGCTTGATCTTCGAGGATGGATGAACGATGCTTCGAAGGGCTTTTGAGGCTTGATCTTCGAGGTGGATGAACGGATCTTCAAGGGCTTTTGAGGCTTGATCTTGAAAGTGGATGAACGGATCTTCAAGGGCTTTTGAGGCTTGATCTTGAAAGTGGTGAACGGATCTTCGAAGGGCTTTTGGGCTTGATCTTCGAGGATGGATGAACGATGCTTCGAAGGGCTTTTGAGGCTTGATCTTGAAAGTGGTGAACGGATCTTCGAGGGCTTTTGAGGCTTGATCTTGAAGGTGGAGGATGTACAGATCTTCGAGGAGCCTTGGGGCTTGAGCTTTGATGAAGAACGACGAACAGAACTTCGAGGAGCCTTGGGGCTTGAGCTTGATTCGGCAGGAGGTCTTCAAGGGCCGTCGGGGCTTGATCTTGAAGGCGGATTTGGCGAAGAACGAAGAGAGCTTCCTTGATTCTTCGGGATTTGCTTGAGAGCGTTTAGAGTTTCAGAGCTTCAAGGCTTTTGTGTAATGTGAATTGGTTTCTTGAAATGAATGAAATGGCTTCCTATTTATAGAATTCCAAAACTTGATTTTTGGGTTTTAATGATCAGATGAAATAAGTCACTTCTACCAGGCGTTGACACGTGTCCTGTTTAGTGACTTTTCTGAGTTATTTTGATTTTTCGTTGATTCACATGCTATGTATAAAATTTATGTGATACATGAGCGTTGAAATTTTAATTTTTGGTCAACATTTATTTCACGAAATTTCGATGTCTACAGGATCGTCTGGTATTTATGTCTGCTGCCCAATCAGAATCTGAATAGGCAGTTAAATTGAAGTCCAGGCTCTTTTTATAGTGTAGACCATAATCCAGTGTGCCTTTCAGGTATCTTAAGATTCTTTTGACAAGTTGCATGTGAAGATCAGTTGGGGAAGTCATAAACTGACAGACCGTATTCACAGCATGAGCAAGATCGGGCCTAGTAAAAGTCAAATATTGGAGAGCCCCTACCAGACTTCTATAATGACTCGGATCAGATAGAGCAGTACCTTCTTGTTCAAGTAGTTGAGCATGGGGTTTTGATGGTGTGGAAGTAGGTTTACAAGTCTCCATGGCTGCCTTCTTAAGCAGATCCTTTGCATATTTGGATTGGCTTACAAACAGTGACCCATCATCCTTATATTGAATGTGTAGTCCCAAGAAGAAGGATAATCGGCCCATGTCTTTAAGGTCAAATACCTCTGCAAGATCATTTATCACTGCTTGAATTTTGATAGGATTGGAACCAGTAAGTATGATATCATCTACATAAAGTAAAAGTAAGATGATATCCTCTTCATCAACTTTAACAAATAGACTCGTGTCAGATAAGGATGTTGTGAAGCCAAGAGATGGAAGATAACTCGTAAATTTTGAGTTCCAAGCTCTCGGAGCTTGTTTCAAGCCATAGAGAGACTTAATGAGTTTACATACATAGTTTGGACAAGAAGGATCTACAAAGCCTTGTGGCTGCTGCATATAAACCTCTTCCTCAAGCTCACCATGCAAAAAGGCATTTTTAATGTCTAGTTGTCTCAGATGCCAGCCATATTGTGCAGCTAGAACAAGAATGAGTCGTACAGTAGTGTGTCGTACTACGGGACTAAATGTCTCTGAGTAATCCAGTCCTTGTTCTTGAGTGTAACCCTGAGCAACTAGCCTAGCCTTATACCTTGATATTGACCCATCTGGATTTTTCTTGATTTTATATACCCATTTGCTGCCTACAATAGTTCTGTGAGATGGAGGTGGGACTAGAACCCATGTACCTTGGGCTTTCAAAGCATTATACTCTTCTTGCATAGCTAGTTGCCACTCAGATTTGCAAGACGCTGTCCTAAAATTCTTAGGTTCTTCACTATCGTTTATATGAGCTAGAAAAGAGAAACTACCTCCACATGCTCCAGTAGTTATACTAGCACCAGAATTATTAGAGGAATAGGCTAAAAGTTGTAAAGAACTTAGCTCAGGTAATTCAGCAAGGTAAGCTGCATAATCCTTTCTTGAAATAGCGCCTGTCTGTAACCTAGTTTGAATTCCATGAGGTATCGGTTGTTGTACAGGTACAACATGAGAATCAATACTAGATGAGTTGTCAGAAAGAGGTAATATTACCTGCAGTTGAGTAGAGTCGAGGACAGGAAGCAAAGGAGGTGGAGTGGGTGTATCACTGGCTGGAGAAGACGAACTATTAATTGGTGGTACTGATGAAGCTTCATTGATACGATTCTGTGGAGTAGAACTGTTGTGAGTACCATAATTGGAACCTGTCTCCCCATCTTGATGAATTACTGAAGGTTGCCCATGCTCAAATTGGTTTCTTATATTACTCATGGGAATGGGAAATGGGACAATCACAGAAGTACCTTGACTAACTGGCTGGGCAGATTTAACATTACTATGAGAAGATCCCAATTTTGCAGGAAATATGGACTCTTCAAAAATGACATGCCTTGATATAATGCACTTCTTAGACTGTGGATCATAACAGATAATCCCCTTATACCCCATTGCATAGCCTAAGAAGATACACATTTTGGATTTAAACTGCAACTTATGATGATTATAAGGTTTTATCCATGGAAACACAGCTGATCCAAATATTTTCAGGGACTGCAATTCAGGCACCTTGTTATATAGTAGTAGATAAGGAGAACTAAAGGATAGAGTCTTACAGGGCATTTTATTAATCAAGAAGACTGCATGAGCACACGCAAAGTACCAGAATTCACTACTTAAACCAGAAGCATTTAACAAAGTGAGGGCAGTATCTACCACATGCCTGTGTTTCCTTTCAGAGATCCCATTCTGTTGAGGTGTATAAGGGCATGAAATAAACTGCATAATACCTTTTGCAGCCAAAAATGATGTAAACCGTGTGCTAGTATATTCACCTCCACCATCTGTTTGCAAGCCTTTAATTGCCATCCCAAACTGAGTGTGAATGAAAGTATAAAATTTGACAAAAATTGCATATACATCAGATTTGTTGCACATGGGAAATATCCAAGTAAATCTTGTATATTCATCAACAAAGAGTACATAGTATCTAAACACATTTCCTCATCTTTTTATCAATCGATTTGTCTCCCTTTCGTTAAAAGAGTACGAAAGAGTACCACATTTATATTATAAATCCGGCGAGCTAATTCAGTAGACTGGTTCTGTCAAAACAAGATAGAACCAGCCTTCCTGTGCGAGCCAAATGGAGGCCTTCCAAAGCAGCCAATCTTGAACAAGGTTTTTAAAAAACATTAGGCGCTAGTCAGACGATGGATTGGAGCTTTTAGCACTTATGTGGGGACTTAAACGGACTATGCTGATTTAATTAAATTTATTATATAACATATAAATAAGTGCTTATTTACACCCTTCTACTCTTACATTGAGAATTTGAGAAAGTTAAAAATTTAAGCCATAATGGCATTGACTACATATATACTTTCACAGTCCACATATCCCTCTTAATAAATTAGGCCAACACTATGGTTGGTTTAATGAAATATAAAATGGCATATATCCCACAACCTAACTAATTCGTACATACATACCAAATCCCATATTTCCATTATACCTTGCCCTTTTTCCTGCTACTTTTCCATGTCCATGGACGCAAAGGCTGTTTTTCCCACATGACTAACAAAACTCTCCGTGTCTCCAAGCTTACTTTTCTTTTGAGATTCAACATCAAGATTCAGATCCTCTTCATCTTCTTCGCATAGCCTTGTCAATGAAGAATACTCAACCCTTTCGCTGTAAACCTTAACCAAAACCAAATAGAAGGACACCCCAAAAATGGCTATTCCAACCAAGAACCAACTAAATTCAAGGTTCACTAAGGACTTGGCTCTGTGAAGTGCCTCATCTCCATGGCACCTAACCACTTTGGGATCCCCCTCTAAGAAGCAACCTTTTGGCATCAAGTCAGGTGTCCAAAGCATGAACCCCATGACCATAAGCCAGGCACCTTGGGAAAATATGCTAAGCGACCTCACGAAGCTGACCAAAAAACTCTTAGGGAAACCAATTCCCATAAGGGTTGTGGTCAAAGAAACAAGAACCACAAGCTGCATGAGCATGTGGTATTGGCCTTCAGTTCCCATGTGATCAGTAGAGTGAAGGTGAAAGAGAAGAAGCTGCTGCCCAAAGGCTATGGCTCCAAGGAGTTGGGTCAAACCATGTTGTGCTTTTGGAGCAATTTTGTCAAGAATGATAGCAAAAGCTGCAAAGACCAAGAAAGCCATGGAGATTGAACAGTGCTCAAAGTTGCGGAGACGTTTGGTGGGGATGGTTCCATCGTCATCGAAGGGTTGGTGTTTCTCTGGGGCTATGAAGAGTTCCGTTGCAATGAAGGCAGATGAGCCTCCCATGATTAAGAAGGGCTCCAAATACTTGAATTTGGTGGTGGGAAACCAGATTGGAGCTGTGTAGGAGTTTGGCTGGTAAAGATGGAGTTTGATGTGGTTAAAGAGGTGCCATAAGCCAATGAGAAGAAACCCAAAGCCTGGTGTTACATGTCCAACTAAAGTGCCCATTTCCAATTGCTTGGTTTGTGTTGGGGGGAGAGAGAGAGAGAGAGAGAGAGGTTTTTAATGTTGTTGGTGTTGTTTAAGCCTAAAGGGAGAGAGGGAGAGATAGAGAGAGAGAGAGGTTGCTTATGTTGTTGCTCTTGCTTAAGCCTAAAGGGAAAGAAAGGGAGGGAGGGAGGGCGAGAGAGAGAGGTTGCTTATGTTGTTGGTGTTAAAGCCTATAGGGAAAGTAAGGGAGGGTGATGGAGAAGGGTGGCAAACGAGAGAGGGATTTTAAAGAGTTCAGGGAGGGGAATGGGGGTGAAATCCTAAGAAGTCTAAAGGCTTCCAAGCTTAGGAGAAATTTTTTAGTGTGCTGGGAACACGATTTGTTACTGCAAGTGAGAGGACTTTAAATGGGTAAACTACTATTTGACCTCTTGAACTATTACTCTAGTTGAAATTGATCCCCTGAACTATTTTTTTGGTAAATTAACCCCCTGAACTATTTGAAATAAGCCAATTGACCTCTTGTCGGTAGATTTCATCCACTATTTCGTCAAATTTAAAGGAAAATTAGTCTTTCCTGACACGCCATGACCCCGATATTCCCCGAACACCAGGGTAGGCACGTGCTAGGAAGAGATGGGCATGTACATATAAGGCCTAGAGGGTCCATACCCCTAGGCGATGTGGGATCTTACAATCTACCCCCCTTAGGGGCCCGACGTCCTCGTCGGCACACTTCCAGCCAGGGATTGACTCTGATACCAATCTGACACGCCCCGACCCCGATATTCCCCGAACACCAGGGTAGGCACGTGCTAGGAAGAGATGAGCATGTACATATAAGGCCTAGAGGATCCATACTCCTAGGCGATGTGGGATCTGACATTTCCTTCATCAATTCTTACTTATCAACTATAACCAACAATGTAATTATGACATGTGAAAATAAAATACTGTGTAATGACAATGTCAGATGATCCCTTATGTAACGTTTAGTTTTTTTATGTTTTCTCATTATGCCATATATTTTTGAATTATTTTGTGTCCATGTGTCAAAATTTTATTGGTTTTTATAGCTGACAAGTAACAATTAATGATGAAATGACTAATTTGCCCTTGAATTTGACAGAAATGATTCTGCAATCTAACGGTAAGGGGTTAATTGACTGATTTTAAATAGTTCAGGAGGTTAATTTACCAAAAAAAATTAGTTTAGGAGGTCAATTTCAACTTGAGTGAGAGTTTAGGGAGTCAAACCGCAATTTATCCACTTTAAATATATAGAAAGAAACATAGACTCAGTTACGAATCACTAGGGCTCCATTTAAGTTAATTGTTAATCTGATAATCCTACTTCTGATATTCAGGACCAAAAGCAGTCACTAAATAATTGATTTTTTTTTTCAAATGATGTTTTATCGCATTGCCATCTAACAACTAACAACAATTAATTGAGTGATTCTTTAGTGTGTCACTCATGTTGCGTTACTATTCTTCTCAGCCTATGACAATTTGATTTGTTTTTTGCTGATATACTTGGAGTGAGACTTATCAACTCTTTCATCCACTGTTATCATAACATGTAAGATCATACATCACGACTTGTATTTCTAATATCCATAAAAAAATTTACGAGTAATCTCGATATATCTTCTACATCTTAATACAAGGATACAAGCTAGCCAGATTAACAAGCTACAAACCATATCACAATTCGGTTCAAATAAAGTTTTTCCGCCCTTGCTGAGTTCCAAACCATTAACAGAAGTGAAAACTTGATATAACTTCAGTTGGTTTAATTAGTCCGCTGACTAGGCTTTCACGTCAGATCTTAATGCGATGACTTGCTAATCACAATCCGCCCTTCACAATATATTTGTTCAATACCCAATCCGCCCTTCACAATTTTTATTATTATTTTATTCATACAACAATATATTTACACTATAGGTAAAAGAATAAATTAGTTTCAAACTCGTTATTTACGATAATTCGAGTTCACAAAGTAAGTTTCTAAATCTTTCAAGTAATCTGCTTAACAAAAGCAGTAAGAAACATAATACATAGTAATCATGAAAAACTGGCCTTTGTTTCACGGAAAGAAAAGTTTAAAGGTGAACAGCTTTTCGCATCTTCCAGGAAGGAGCTCAAGTCTGGAAATATGTAGCCATATTTTAGTCTTCTTGCATGTACCATATTTTAGGCCATGCTTTACGCACGTATAAATATACAAAACAGACACCAACCTATCTTGGAAGACAGACATCGGCCGTATGGGAACACACATTTTTGTTTGGAAGCCCAGTCCTTGTGATTAAGACTCGCTAATCTTCGGTAGTCATAACCAACATCCACATCCTCTTCAGGGACGAAACCAGAAATTTCTTCTAGTGGGGGCAACCGAAAACAACAAAGAAAACCTTATTATAGTATGGTTATAGTCAATATGATATTAAGGATAGTTTCAAATGATGATGTATCACAATTCCAATGTTACAAAAATTTCAATATAGTAGTGGAAAGTGGCAAAGTGATAAGAAAAATATAAGTACATGATAGGCGGGAGAGGGTTTCTTCGGTTTGAATGACAGAACAAGAGCACTATTGCTCATATAATATTTGATATGGTGTATAAGTAGAATGAATGTATGTTGGATATTAGATACATATATTTTATTCAAAGATAACCTGTGTATATTATATAATTGTAGTCTGTAACTAAACAAACGAATTACTTGAGTGGGGACATCTGCCCCCACTGAGCCTTCATTGGCTCCGTCCGTGATCCTCTTGATCTATTTCCCAGTGAAAAAACACATCCTCGACCTCTCATTACCTATACATTTTCCTCTACCTCTCATTTATCTATACAGGTTCGTTCCTCTTTAGTTTTGTAAGACTGCTCTACACTTTCTCTTTTTGTTTAAATCTCCATCATGTCGTTGATACAACGGAATCCCTAACCTCCTACACAACCACGAGTATAACCCTTATATTTGTCTTTGCTTATACATGACTGGTGTGTTTCAAAATAAGCTATGGAGATCTTGAGATGGCTGATGAGACTGCATCGTTAATAACTAAAGTTCATCTGTTGCTAGGTTATTAATTATTCAGTACATGACAGACCCTTTTTCTCTCCGATTTCGCCCGGTTTACAATAAAAACCAAAAACCGAACCGAAGAATTTGCATGGTTCGGTTTGGTCGATTTATGAACAATAGATGCCGCAACATACCTATCTAAGAGAGAAAGAGAGCTCCACTCTATGTAAATGACCCTTGTTTGAACATAAATATCAACTGATTACACAAGAATTGTAAACTATCTATTAAAGTAAAACAGATATACTAAAAAATTCAAACTAAACATTCGCTTGTTTAAACACTTGTCAAAAAGAATCTACAAATAAAAAGAAAAACAGAACAAAAATTTGTCAATGCATCAAGATTTGAAATCAGTCCTGCAATTTTATTGCCTCTAAAACTTATGGCTTCTAATGTCATTTTTTCTTGCTAAAAGATTCGGACGTTCAGTCCTTAGTAGTGGGTTGTAGTTTATTAGAGTCGCTCTTCTTTTCTGTGGCTGACGAGAACACCGCTTCCTTGTTATTTTCTGTTTTACTGCTCTTTGCTTTTTCACTGCTTCTTTTCCTATGTTCATTGTCAAACGTATACAATGATACAATATTAGAAATTTCCCCTGAAATGTTGTAATTTGATTCCGACACCATTGTTATTGCAAAATCTTCCACTCCTTTGAACTACGATTGTAACTGACAAACTAACCGCGAAATATTTAAAGATAAAAAGACAATTATGTTGTACTGGCTAAAGACCCTCCGATTGTCACAATAAACTCGTATGGTTTTGAACCAAAAAATTCGACTTAGAGCTTAATGTGTACCTTGTATTTTTCATGAAGGATTGTATCATATATTTATACCATAAATGACTCCAAACTCGTTTGTAAACTTTCTCGTTCGCATTCCAATATCAATGAGGAGGAAATAAAATCTGATTACTTTAGGAGAGGTTCTGAAAATTCATGTCAGACATTTTATCAATATTCTTGTAGATGGTGTCTCCCTTCGAGTATGTTTTGGACCCCACTACAAATTTTGTGCATTTATTTTGAAGTTTTCAGCTTAAATATTGTATTAAAATACATTTGAGCCTCAATAAATGATAAAACCGTATTAAAAATTGCGTTTTTTCTCAAAGAGACATGTGCGGTTTCTAGGTTATTTTTCAAATTTGTACAAAAATCATCGTAAAATTTATTTGCTTTCACCTTCACTGTACCGTGAGGTTTGAGATTCATCTAAGATTTTTTGTTAATATCTTGTAGATGGTGTCTCTTATCGAGAATGTTTTAGGCCCACTACAATTTTTGTCCATTTATTTGTAAGTTTTCAATTTAAATATTATATTAAAAGTACATTTGTGGGTAAATAAATGGTAAAACCAATTTTGATTGTCGTATAAAGTTACTCTTAATCTTGACAGAAAATATTTGGCAAAAATAAAATTTTCATCTTTCTCAAAAAAAAAAAAAGTGGGCTAACCATCAAGGTTTCAAAGCTATTATGCAAATTTGTAAAAAAATCGTTGTAGAACCCTTTTTTTTTTCACCTTCACCGCAGAGTGAGGCTTTGAGTATTTATGTAGAACTTTTTGTTGATATTCTTGTATATAAATTCCTATATCGGCAATGTTTTAGGCCCACTACATTTTTTTTCCATTTATTCTTAAATTTTCTTCTTAAGTATTTTATTAAAAATACATTGTGACTTAATAAATGATAAAAACTGCTTTCAATTGACTTATAAAGTTACTTTTAATAATGATAGGCCATAAGCTATAAGACTGCATCGAGATGCCAGATGAGAGATAAGGCTCATTCGAATGGTTAGTGATCCCTGCCCCTACCTAACAAGGAGGACAAAAATATTTCACAAAAAAAAATTTCTTTTTGCATTTTTCTAAAAAATCGTGGGTTTACCACCGTTTTTAGGCTATTTTACAAATTTAAAAAAAAAAAATTGTCTTATAATCTATTTGCTTTCACCTTCACCGCACCGTCAGGCTTAGAAATTTTAAGTAAGATTTTTTGTTAGATATTCTTGTAGATCTAGTCTCATTTCGGCTATGTTTTGGGTTACTCTACAATTTTTAACCACTTATTTTCAAGTTTTATGCTTAAGTATTATATTAAAAATAGGGTGAAGTGCCGATTTAGTCCTTGAATTATTACCTCAGTGAAAATTAGGTCCCTGAAATATTTTTTCGGTAAATTAAGTCCCTAAATTCATTAAAAATTACTAATTTCATCCCTATTATTATATTCAAAGCTATTTTGTCTAATTTTTCTTCAACTTAAGTCACTTGACACACTTTAGAGTGTAATACTGTCATTTTCTCTCCTATAAACCCTTCACATTTCATATAGGTTGTGAATCTAACATCTAATTTATCCTCCAAAGTTAACTTACATTATTTGTTATGAAAAACTACCAATTTATCTTCCAAAGCTAACTTCATACACTATTTCTTTATGGAAAACTACCAATCTACCTTCTAATGTGTATCACATGTAAGTAACGTAACTTAAATTGACAGAAAATTGAATATAATATTAGGGATGTAATTGACAGATTTTTATAATTCAAGGACTATTTTTTCTGAAAAAATAGTTTAGGGACCTAATTTTCACTGAGGTGATAATTCAAGGACTAAATTAGCAATTTACCCTTAAAAATACTTTGTGTCACATCCCAAACTCGGCTCCGCCGTAGCACGATATTGTCTGCTTTGGGCTTACCATTCTCTCACGGTTTTGTTTTTGGGAACTCACACGAGAACTTCCAAGTGGGTCACCCATCCTAGGAATGCTCTCACCCAAACTAGCTTAACTTCAGAGTTTTGATGGAATTTGAAGCTAGTGAGTTCCCAAAAGGCCTCGTATTATAGGGAGGAGAGCATGTACATATAAGGCACATCACCCCCTCTCTGTTGGTCGATGTAGGATGTTACAATCCACCCCCTTAGGGGCCCGACGTCCTCGTCGGCACACTCGCACCACACGGCATAGTGGTTTTGATACCATTCTATCACATCCCAGACTCGGCTCCGTCGTAGCAAGATATTGTCCGCTTTGGGCTTACCATTCCCTTACGGTTTTGATTCTGAGAACTTCCCAGTGGGTCACCCATCCTAGGAGTGCTCTCGCCCAAACTCGTTTAACTTCGGAGTTCTAATGAAATCTGAAGCTAGTGAGTTCCCAAAAGACTTCGTACTATAGGAAGAGGAGCAAGTACATATAAGGCACATCACCCCCTCTCCATTGGTCGATGTGGGATGTTACACTTTGTGGCTCATTAAATGATAAAACCGTTTTCAATTGCCTTATAAAGTTACTCCAATGATAAAGAAAAATTGCAAAAATAATAAATTTGTAATTTTGTAAATTCGTAAATTTGTAAAAAAAAAAATGTTGTAAAATCTATTTACTTTCACCTTCATCGCACCTTTTACAATTTTTGTTGATATTCTTGTAGATGGCGTATCGTTTCAGCAATATTTGGGGCCCTATTACAATTTTTGTCCATTTTTTTTAAATATTTAGCTTAAATAGTCTATTAAAAATACATTTGTGGCTTAATAAATGTTAAAACCGCTTTCAAATGCCTTATAAAGTTACTTTTAATCATGATGGAATTTTTTTTCATAAAAATAAAAAAAAAAATATTTTTCTCAAAAAACTTGGGCATCACGGTTCTAGCCTATTTTCCAAATTTATACAAAATTTGTAGTAAAATCTATTTGCTTTCACCTTTAGCACCGTGTGATTTTGAAAATTCATGTAATACTTTTTATTAATATAGTAGGTGGAGTCCCGTTTCGGCAACGTTTTGGGCGCTAGTACAATTTTTGTCCATTTATTTTTTTGTTTTCAGTTTTCATATTCTATTAAAATTGCTTCAATTGCCTTATAAAGTTACTCTTAATCATGACGGAAAATATTTCTAAAAAATAAAAAATTTCATTTTCTCAAAATAAAAATCGTGGGTTGACCATCACGGTTTCTAGGCTATTTTGCAAATTTGTATAAAATCATCATAAAATATATTTGCTTTCACCTTCACGACACTGTCAAGTTTTGAAAATTTATGTAAGATTTTTTTTGTTAATATTCTTGTAGATGGAGTCCCTTTTCTGGAATGTTTTGTGTCACATCCCGACCCAGGGTCCACCACATCCCGGGCCCGCTCCACCACCGTAGCACGATATTGTCCGCTTTGGGCCCCGACTACGCCCTCACGGTTTTGTTTCTGGGAACTCACACGAGAACCTCGAGATTGATCAAACAATTACCCAAACATCATCATCGATAATATCATGTCCACCGTGATCAGCACGACTGGAAATATAGCTCATAATCAATCTCATCATCTCAACCTATCCTGCACACATGTCGAACCCACTCAAGGTGGTCTAGAATTCCGTGAGCTTAGTGAGGTTGCAAGGAAGCTCGGAGTACTTCGTTTGAGGCATATGTTGGATTGGTTGGCATACTCATGAATTGATGGTGTGATATAGCATATGTTTGATTCATTGGCTTAGTTTGACATATGCTTCCTCGCGACGGCCAGCATGCCTCGATCTCGGTCGGGGTGTGTCATTTTGAGCTACACTACAATTTTTGTTCAACTATTTTTAAGTTTTCGGTTTAAATATTCTATTAAAAATACATCTATGGCTCGATAAACAGTAAAACGGCTTTCAATTGCCTTATAAAGTTACTCTTAACCATGACAAAAAATATTGAGCAAAATAAAAGTTATCCATTTCGCTCAAAAAAAAAAAAAGAACATGAGCCAACCATCTCAGTCTCTAGGTTATTTTGCAAAATTGTACAAAAATTATCATAAAATCTATTTGCTTTCACCTTCACCATACCTTAAGGTTTTGAAAATTCATGTAAGACTTTTTAATGATATTCTTGACTGCAAATAATTCGCAAAAAATGCATTTTTCATATTTTGCAAAATTGTACAAAAATTATCATAAAATCTATTTGCTTTCACCTTCACCATACCTTAAGGTTTTGAAAATTCATGTAAGACTTTTTATTGATATTCTTGACTGCAAAGAATTACCAAAAAATGCATTTTTCTCAACAAAAAAAAAAAAAAAGTGGGCTAACACGGTTTTAGCCCATTTTGTAAATTTGCACAAAAATTATTGTAAAATCTATTCTTTCACCTTCACCGCACCATGATGATTTGAAAATTCATGTCAGACTTCTTGTTGATATTCTTATAGATGGAGTCTTGTTTCAGCAATGTTTTGGGCCTCACTACAATTTTTGTCCATATATTTTTAGGTTTTCAATTTAAATATTTTATTAAAAATACATTTGTGGCTCAATAAATGGTAGAACCACTTTCAGTTGCCTTATAAAGTTACTCTTAATCATGACGGAAAATATTTTGAAAAAAATAAAATGTTTCCATTTTGCTCAAAAGAAAATGTTGGCTAATCTCACTGTTTCTAGGTTATTTTGCAAATTTGTACAAAAATCATCATCAAATCTATTTGCTTTCACCTTCACAACAACGTGTGATTTTGAAAATTTGTATAAGACTTTTTTTAATATTATTGTAGATGGAGTCCCGTTTCCGCAATTTTTGGGCCCTAATACAATTTTTGTCCACTTATTTTTTAATTTTTGGCTTAAATATTTTATTAAAATACATTTGTGACTCAGTAAATGGTAAAACCGCTTTCAATTGTCTTATAAAGTTACTTTCAATCATAACTGAAAATATTTGGCAAAAATAAAAATTTGCATTTTTTTCAAAAAAAAAAAAAACATGAGCTAACTATCACGGTTTTTAGGTTATTTTGCAAATTTGTGAAAAATCGTTGTGAAATTTATTTTCTTGGACCTTCATCACACTGTGTGGTTTTTTAAAATTCGTATAAGACTTCTTATTGATATTCTCATAAATGGAGTCCTGTTTCAGCAATGTTTCAATCATAGTTTTACGTTAGCTTCAAATACTCTATATCTTTTCTTAAATTCTCTTTTCAAGTCCTTAATTTTTTACAATTATCATCACATACTTTAAAAAGGTTAGCATGTGGAAGAGATTTTAAAAAGTTATACACCATCGGTCCATCACATGTCTTTTTTTAAAGACTTGGAAAGAGACTTTAAAAAGAGATATGAATTACATGGAACTAATGGAAGAAATTGTGCACAATCGAGTACAATGATATTCTAAAATTCATATAACCAACCTCACTTAGTGAAATAAAACTCGGTTGTTGTTGTAAATAGATTTAAATCCTACTAGTCATGGAAATGCATGGTTGCTCATAGGTGTATTTCCTCAACGAAATTTGCATAAGTGTACTTTGTATGGGCTCCACTACTAAGTTTTAGACTTTTGGACGGAAGTGATGATTGCGTAATGCATGAGGAGTGGCCAACCATATAAAACGTATTTTATCCTCTTCATGCGGTTGGAGAAGTTTGCACTTGCTTATCAAAGTCAAAAACAAAGTGCGTATAACTATAATATTAGTTTCACA
This sequence comes from Cotoneaster glaucophyllus, assembly GCA_036320875.1. Lineage (NCBI taxonomy): Eukaryota > Viridiplantae > Streptophyta > Magnoliopsida > Rosales > Rosaceae > Cotoneaster > Cotoneaster glaucophyllus. Next base: position 742,035 of record CM070061.1, read on the forward strand.
ACCGAAATCATCGTCTTCCCATTTATTTATTCATGAAATAGGACTATTGAAATATTAGGCTAATTTTCCCAGTTATTAACTTATTATATCGAAGCTGATGTTGCTGAGATAAATAACATATTTTGAGTCCAAGGCAAGGAGCCATATGGATGGTAATGATTTAGTGACAAGTCTCTAAGCTTAATCTAATCTTTATGAGCTTAAACAATGTCTTCCTGTGAATATTTCTAAGTCTTTTGTTTAATGATACTTAATTTTAAAATAATGGGATCCTTAAAAGGGCATCTTTAATCTACTATAACACATCATAAACTTATATTGGCAATCAATATATAAATCTCAATGGCAAGATGTTGATTCTATTAAACACATATATTATATCTGATTATCAGATGATAATTGGATTAAATATATGTAAATATTGTAGACAATCTTGAAATTTCAAAGGCATAATAAATTATCTCTCTTTCACTAATGAACTTTTGATCACATGGCACACACCAAACACCAAAAGATTGAACCTAAAGCTAAAACCCATCAACATTTCAATGAAAACTATACAATTCCTTACACCAATATGTGCTCCTCTAAACACCTACATATATACTTTCACACTAGACAAATCCTTCTTTTAATTAATTAGGGCAACATTATGGTTGGTTTAATCAAATATTAATGGAATATATCCCACAATCTAATTAATTTGTACACACATAACTATCCCGTATCTCCAGTATAGCTTGCACTTATCCTGCTACCTTTCCATGTCTATGGGCGCAAAGGCTGTTTTTCCCATATGATTAACAAAACTCTTTGACTTTGAGTCTCCAAGCTTACTTATCTTTTGAGATTCAAGGTCCGGATCCTCTTCATCATCTTCGCGTAGCCTTGTCAATGAAAAATACTCAACCTTTTCGCCGTAAACCTTAAGCAAAACCAAATATAAGGACACCCCAAAAATGGCTATTCCCACCAAGAACCAACTAAATTGAAGATTCACCAAGGACTTGGCTCTGTGAAGTGCCTCATCTCCATGGCACCTAACCACTTCGTGACCCTCCTCTAAGTTCATGAAACAACCTTTTGGCATCAAGTCAGGTGTCCAGAGCATGAACCCCATGACCATAAGCCAAACCCCTTGGAAAAATATGCTAAGTGACCTCACAAAGCTGACCAAAAAACTCTTAGGGAAACCAATTCCCATAAGGGTTGTGGTCAAAGAAACAAAAACCACAAGCTGCAGAAGCATGTGGTATTGGCCTTCAGGTCCCATGTGATCAGCAGAGTGAAGGTGAAAGAGAAGAAATTGCTGCCCAAAGGCTATGGCTCCAAGGAGTTGGGTCAAACCATCTTGTGCTTTTGGGGCAATTTTGTCGAGGACGATGGCAAAAGCTGCATAGACCACGAAAGCCATGGATATTGAAGAGTGCTCAAAGTTGTGGAGATGGTTGGTGGGGATGGTTCCATCATCATCGAATGGTTGGTGTTTCTCTGGGCCTATGAAGAGTTCCATGGAAATGGAGGCAAATGAGCCTCCCATGATTAAGAAGAGCTCCAAATACTTGAATTTGGAGGTGGGAAACCAGGCTGGAGCTATGTAGGAGTTTGGTTGGTTAAGATGGAGTTTGATGTGATTAAAGAGGTGCCATAGGCCAATCAGAAGAAATCCAAAGCCTGGTGCTACATGCCCAACCAAAGTGCCCATTTCCGATTGCTTGATTTATGTTGGGCGCAGAGAGAGAGAGAAAGAGAGAGAGGTTGTTTAGTTGTTGGTGGTGGTTGTGGTTGTTTAAGCCTAAAGGGAAAGAAAGGGAGAGAATGATGGAGAAGGCTGGCTAATGAGAGAGGGATTTTAAAGTCCTGAGGGAGGGGAACGGGGTTGAAATTCTAAGGCCTAGAGGCTTCCAAGCCTAGGAGGTTAAGAATTTTTATTTGAAGTACATGTTTGGTGGCTTGACGAGCAAGATTAACATTGGTTGACAATTGACCATAATTAAGGCTCCAAGCAATGACATCAGGAGCAAGGTAAACGCTGCCAGCCTTCTAGAATGATAGGAGCACAACTTTTGGGATTTCACTTAATCCACATTTGAAATGACAAAACTACCCCTGTTTTAATTTGTAAAAAAACTGGTTTATTAGTCTCTAAATTTTTACTCTTTTAGCTTGTCAACGATATCAGTGTTGAAATATCTCACATCGGCATGATAAGGAAGTAAAGAATAATTTAAATATCTTAATCTCACTCCAATTAATATTAGGATCTTTTGTGATAAAATCTCATACCTGAATGACTGTGCAGGTAATGATTAGCAAATTTGGGACAATATTGATAAAGTTGGGGATAATATCGATGTACCCGTCTCTCTGATAATTTGACAGTTAGATTCACCTAATAAGGAAAAAAACAGTCAATGAAAAGTCTTCTTTAACATATGAATTCATTATATCTTATAATATAACGTAACTGTATATAATACATTACATCAAGGGCATTGTAGTCATTACAAGTGAGAGTGACAAGTTATATGTTAATGTTTGTTTGGCACTTTTGTTATCCAAAAGAAAAGAATAGACAATTGGAAAGTCAGATCTTTGTTTCGTAGCATTTTGGGTTCACATGTTTTTGGTCATTTTCTTCTTCTTGCACGAAACTACGAAATTTCTTCATGACCTATTCACGATTTTGGTACGTACATACCTGCAGAAAACTTGAGGTAGAGAAGGGAAAAAAACCCTCGTAGATTATCCACCTACTTAAGCAAATTTTTAAATATAAACAATATGTTACCCGCATCTACAAATTCTACACTAAAAAGATAAGTGAGGGTTTGAATTCGGACACAATGAATTGAACCACCATATCGCAATCTTGATCTTTTAAAAAATAGCAAGGAAGTCATTGACAAATTAATCTATATATATACACACACACACACTATCAATCAAATATTCCAATATATTTTACCACGAAACGAAAAGGAATTAACAAAGATGTATCATCACATATGTCATTTCTGTAACATATATAAATTGATGATCTCTCTATTATCCTTACTAAAAGTTTATGTACCTTGCGTGTGCGGTGCCACTACCATGATTTGTTGTCCATGAGTTGAACCACCATGTCGCAATCTTGATCTTTTAAAAAATAGCGAGGAAGTCATTGACAAATTAATCTATACACACACACACACACTATCAATCAAATATTCCAATATATTTTACCACGAAATGAAAAGGAATTAACAAAGATGTATCATCACATGTGTCATTTCTGCAACATATATAAATTGGTGATCTCTCTATTATCCTTACTAAAAGTTTATGCACCTTGCGTGTGCGGTGCCACTACCATGATTTGTTGTCCATGTTCCTTCTATTTTGTCCCAAATAATTGTGATTTCTTAATTCTTATCCTTATATGAAGTTGGCAGATGAGGGCGTTCGACTTATTGTGTCTCGTCAAAGATAATCCCCAACACCTCTAAACCATCTTTTTTTTTAAAGAAAATATAATAGGGGGTTGTTTATTTTGATTGTGAATAAGGCAAAAATTTTGTGTGTATTATGAAGGCTTTATGTACTAAAAAAAATACATATTCCATGATAATTTGAGTGGATTAATATTTTTTTTTTTTATGTCAGAAGTGGATTAATAGTTCACAACAGTTCCTAATTATTTGTTTATTTGATCTAGCAGAATGATAGAAATAAATATTGCACTGGCGGCCATAAGCTGTACGGTCCAAACCTGATATAAGCTTCAATGGCTGCTACATTGGCATTCTTGGGAGTCAAGTTTTCTAATGACACACGTAGCTCACCCAGCTTGACATTTTAATTATTATTATTTTTTTTAGAAAAGACAATATTATATAATTAGATCAAATAAAAGTTTCAGCACAAATACAAAATATTAAAACTTAACCCATTTTATGATACGATAAAGGCAAAAAAAAAAAGGATACGATAAAGAATTAAGCGAGATAAATTACTAAGACTTTACCATGACCTTATCTAAATTGATCAGTGAAACATATGATGGCCGCCTCATTCGACATATGCTGTTTGAGTCATGTGATCAGCATCAACTGCTTCACTAACAAGACTGATGGCAAATGGCTAATGAAAAAGACATATATGCAATTAAGGGTGTAGCTAATTAGACACTTGGGCTTTTTAAAAGTGTAGGACTGAAAGGGACAAAGGTGAGAAGAAACAAAGAACGATCGATGTTAAGAAACATATATAAAATGAACGTCCTTCAAATATGCTTCCCTTTTTCCCTTTTTCCAGATGAACATTTAAAATCCTCAGTTTATTTAGCAGCATACGTGCAAGTTATATCTGAAATGGTAAAAATGATTTATATAGGCCTTGTAGATTTGAGGCATATATATTCTAATTTAGTTCCTTCTAAACACATTTCATTGTAATAATGTCATCAATCATTTTGATTGTGTGGACCCTAGCAATAATGATTACAAATTATGTAACACACGCGATATAGACAATTGATACACGCGACATAGACAATTGATAATTCTTCTTAATGTATGTGTGTGTCCTTTTTGTTATGTTTATGGATTTAAACCTCATAATGAGTTAAAATCATATATTATGTCCACATTGTTTGTGTATAAGGATTTGTGCATATATGTATGTACGTACGTATATTGATACAATAGAAACTTCTGATAAAATACTCACCTATAATTCAACAGATAAAATACGGTACATGATCGGTTTTAGGGATTATCGTTTACCCATTCAATAACTTTAGCACTAGACGTTTCAAAAAAGATAGTGTACTATCAAGTTGGGTAAATTGAATTCAATAGCTGCATATTGGTATTCCAGCCTGCCTTCTCCCCATTTCTGTTTGTAGACGTGTACATTATCGTGACTTGAATTACGAAAGGGGATCCCCTAAGCAAACCCGGTAGGGCCCGCACTATATGCATTTGGAGCACCAATGACGTTGGGCCAACCTCAACCCTAAACCCTCAAAGATAATATGTAATTATGTATGCATTTTATAATGAAATGAGCATCACATTTTCAATAATTTATCAAACTTTCCCATCCAATGTCAATACACATACGCTTTGATTTTGTGGAACTAAAATAATCCATATAAGCTACAATAAACTATCTTAAGAGCTTAATTACTAATATATTTTAAAATTTTATAAGCAAAAGTTGTATAAAATTCCTCTAATTTTTGGGCCATTACTAATATATTCTAAAAAATTCTCTCATGTGTTCAAAAAGTTACAATTCCTAGAAAAATTCACTATACCTCACAAGATTAAACTGTATATTCCACTATTAAATTATTTGATAGACAACGAAATTAAAATAATTATCAAATGAACCCTAAGAGGATGAGTCTTGGCGTAGCAAAAATGTTTCTCTTTTTGTGACCGAAAAATCACGGTTCGAGTCATGGAAATAGGTTCTTTACAAAGCAAGAATAATGATGCATACAATAGACGTTCCCTCTCCCCCGACCTTCGAAAATTAAGGAGTCTTATTAGATGTGGGTCGCGGTCGCCCTTTTTTTTAATCAAATGAACCTTAAAATTTAGCAAAGCCTTCAAATTATTTAGCCAAATGGGTGCTTTAATTTTAATAATTATATGGTTTATTTTTAGCGACACCCCCTGGAACTTCATTTTGATCTCACTTTGCCCCTTGTAATTCAAAAGTCACCACTTTACTCCTTGAAACTCAAAATTCGTTCCATTTTGACTTGTGGACTCTCTCTTCTCCCTGAAACTTATAGGTCGCCTCCTAAAACATATGTGGGATCCAACACCCAATAAGACTATGCCTCATGTGCAAAAAAATGATTATAAATCTCAATTATGCATGAACATTCAACAATCTGATAATATTAAGTTTAAAAGAAATTGAAGACATATATAAAAAATTAAAAATTAAAAAAAAAATTGATTAACCTAGCGCACCCGAATCAAACCCACATAAGAAACTAATAGATCTAAAGGCATGTGAAGCGAATTTTGAGTTTTATAGAGATGACTTTCGAGTTTTAGGGGGCAAAATGAGATCAATATCTAGTTTCAAGGGACAAAGTGGAGCAAATTTTGAATTTCAAGGAGTAAAATAACGACTTTTGAGTTATAGGAAGCAAAGTGAAATTAAAATCGAATTCCAAATGGCATAGCTAAAAATAAGACTAATTATAATTTGAAGGAATTGAAGTGGGCACAATTTGGTTATATCTTTAAGCAGGCTTTAGCTCACAGAACCGAAGGGTGCAAGTGGGCTGAAGAGAAAATGCCAATCCTATTTGTCATGGTTGCGTTGAAGCTCTTAGGAGTTAGGACCATCAACTTCAGCTGCATACATCACTTCACTTCCACTTAACACATATCGTAATGACAAACAGCTCATATCGCTGTGATTTTCTCTTAAATTCTTAGAACTTCTATCACCATCCCCAAATCCATCAATGTCTTGAATGTGCTACCAAAGGCTTTGTGGAAGTCGAAATATGAGAGCGCTCATCTTGGGGTGGGCTTGCTACTTAGATACTTTCAGCAGTTATCCGTTCTACACCTGGCTACCCAACATTTACCGTGTGCAAGATAACTTGTACACCAGAGATGCGTCCTTTCCGGTCCTCTTTAGGTCACCAAATGACACTATATTATTTCTTATCACATTCACTCAATGTTTAGGTTGAAATCCCAATTTGATTTTTTCTTTCTTAAAAACCTTTTTATTCTTTATGCAAAGAACAAAAGTAACCAAACAAGAGCTTAGGTCCACCTAAGTATAGGGTTTTAGGTCCACCAAACCAAATAAGACCATTTTCTAATCGGCAATATTTTAGCATGATTTGAATTTTCAATGCTAAATGGTCACTCGCCTTCTTTTATCTTAACAAAACCCTACTCTGTTTAGTACTAATGTGTTAGCCAAAACGATAATGAAATTGGTCAATTGTTATGTCAAGCCAGCTATGTCTAATTCACTATAAATATGTATGGACACAACTTACTGCAATATCTTCTGAACAAGCAGTGACAAGTTTGTGACCTAAGAGGTGCGATCATGACCAAAATACCTCCCCTCTTAGCTACCCAAGTCATAGTTCTGTCGCTTCTTTCTTCATTTTCCATCATTTTGGTCCAAGGAAAAAACCCAGGTGTTGTTAAAACAAAGCTTTTGGGGCTGAAAAAAGAAGAAAAACTTAGCCACTTTCGGTTGTATTGGCACGACATTGTTAGTGGTCCAAATCCCAGTTCAGTCGCAGTGGTGAAACCAGTTGCGAATTCATCAACAGGGTTTGGTTTTATAAGCATGATTGATGATCCACTTACTGAAGGGCCTGAAATGAGCTCAAAATTGTTGGGAAGGGCTCAAGGGTTTTATGGATCTGATTCACAAAAAAAGGCTGGCCTATTGATGGCCATGAATTTTGCTTTCATTCAAGGCAAGTATAATGGTAGCACAATAACTGTGCTAGGAAGAAACCAAGTATTCAACAAGGTGAGGGAGATGCCTGTGATCGGAGGCAGCGGGCTTTTCCGGTTTGCGAGGGGTTATGTTGAAGCAAGAACTAACAATTTCAACCTCGCTACTGGGGATGCTATAGTTGAGTATAATGTCTATGTGCTGCATTACTGATCATGCTTATTTTCTTGGCACATTTACTTTTTCCTTTGCTTGTCTAGCTTGCTTTTGTTTTAAGGTCTTGTAACATCTATATATATATATGCTGATTTTGCATCATGCTGTCCCTTATAATCTGAGGATGAACATTTTTAATCCAAATTCATACAACTTGAATTAGTATCCAATTTATTATATATGTCCAAGTGTGCAAGAAATCATTTAGACTAGTACCATTTTACTTGTGAATTTGCGATGTCCCTTCCTGTGCAATTATTTGTAGTTTTTTCCTCTCACATTTGACCACAAAAAGCTATCCAGTGGTTCACTCTCTTGCTATAGTTGCTGTTTGGGCTAATATTTGAACATTAGGCTGCAAATGTGTGGAAGCCCAAAGATGCCAATTAAAAGAAGACTTGCCCGAAGCCCAGTATCCAGCCCAGAGACAAATTGGCGCCTTCCCATTAATGCACAGGTCATATACCTATGCATTAAATGTCAATTGATGGAGACTAACTCACAATCAGCCAAAAAACATTTTTCAGTGGCAATACAAGTAAAATGTTGATGACTTACTACCCTCCATGTCACGCCCCGATCCCGACATACGTCCAGAATCGACACGTGACGTCATCAGGTACCCGTATCTCTGACATACCCCGTTTCCGGGAAATGATAAAACACAATTTAAGATCCAACTGCGCAACAATTCTTCGTAGATTTTATGGCTGCATCTAACATCCTCGTTAGACTGCCTACGTACCCTCAATAGGGATCAAGCCATTCGTAGTTCAACCATTCACTACACTCGAACATTCATCACGTAAACCACTATATCTCGACATAATTCCACAATTCAATTATGTAGCACCTCAAGGAACATTTAACCAAGCACCATAATAAACTCTAGTCATAACGTCATTCATCATCACATATGCATTCCAACACCATCCAATTATCACATCAATCAATAATGCCAATCACCATATCATCAATAACACATACAATTCATCGGAATGCCAGGCTAGAGTGACACAGTTCGACCGAAGCCTACATTTCTGAAGCTGTCTCAAATAAAGCAAATAATGCAATTTCGAACCACTCAACGAAATCCAAACTGGGATACGATTCCGGACCATCACTCAACGGAATCGCGGAGTAGAAGGGATTCCGGACCATCCTCAACGAAATCCAAACTGGGATACGATTCTGAACCATCACTCAACGAAATCTAAACTGGGATACGATTCCGGACCATCACTCAACGGAATCCAAACCAAGATACGATTCCGGACCATCACTCAACGGAATCGCGAAGTATAAGGGATTCCGGACCATCACTCAACGGAATCCACACTAGGATACGATTCCGGACCATCACTCAACGGAATCGTAGAGTGGAATGTATAACACCAATCAATGAAACAAGACATGGACCGAGTTACCCAAGTTACAAAGGCTCAACGCAACGAGAAATGAAATAAGGACACGAGGGTGAAACATGTTTCAAGCAACAAACCCCATGACAATGGCTAGCGGTCCACTACTAGCCCTCACACTTCATTACATCCATACAATCATACGATACAATCCATATTTCCAATGCACAAGTCAAATCATACTTAATGAAAATAGATCGATGTTCAGAAACAAAATAACAGTTCAATAGAATTCTCATTTAATAAACATAGATCTATAGCATAAATATATAGAATTCACATTTAAAACCCAAATCATAATCATAAATGATATTAATATAAGAAATCAAGGTAATAACTATATCCCATTTAATCAAATCATTCTCTAACCGAAGTAGACTCACTAAACTTCATTTAATCTTCCGTAGTACTAATTTTAGTGATTAGGACGTTTCATGACATATGACCAAAAGTCAACTCTCTATCAACAATAGGGTCCACAAACTTAAGTAATTTGATCCGAAAGATCCACACGTCGGATTTCCGATCCGTAAATTTTCAAAGTCCACATTATGCTCAAATAACAACATACTAAAAGCTCAACACAATCCGACGGTCGGATCTCCGCCAATCTCAAAATTCAAGTGGCAATCGACATTTAATTTTACAAACTTAGAAATCCAATTAGGGAAGATCCGTAGTCTGATTCCCAATCCGTAAATTTCTATGATCTTCAATTATTATATTCTAACACACACTAAGGTTTGGTGACGATCCAACGGTCAAATCGTCGATTCATATTTTGACCAAGTAAGGTATCGTAAGCAACTAAGTCCAAACATGCAAATCAAGCCATGCGGATAGCAAATATGAACTCAAGGCATCTAATTGAACTTAAAAGAACATCTTCGGCCCACTGGCCAGGCCGCCGCCACACGAGCCGCCGCGGGTGGCGGTGGGCCGCCCCGACTTGCCGGAAAATTCAACTATTTTTAAAAATTACCAAAAATTACAGAAATGAAGATCTCAAAGTGTAGAACAAACTTTATACCTGTGGCCAAGTCCAATTTGGCCTGGAAAATCCCCAATTTCACTCGAACCGTCCAAAACCCTAGAATGGATGTGCTCCAATTCGATATCCATACCCACTCCGACGCCTCAACAAGTGCTTGGGCTTTGTTCCTGAGGTTGTGATGAGTAGATTGGTGGTGGTAATTCGTTGAGTTAGCTTCACAATTGTTAAATCACCGCCACGAACCCGTTCGCACCCACCGTGCGGTTTTCACAATTTCAAGACCAAATTCCACCAAGTTTAGGGTGGAATGGGTAGAAGGAAGGTCATGGAGGGATTCTTAGGTGGTGGCTCAGCTTAATTCGCCGGAAAAATCGCCTGAAAAGGCGTTGAAAACCTCAAATTTCTGCCGGTCTGCCCGCGGGGCACAGTGACCCGGTTTGGTTGGCTGGGTATCTGGGATGGATCCCCTCCATCTCCTTCCCCCTCCTTTCTCTCCTTAGTTTTCTGATTGGGCAGCCACTGCCCTGCTCTCCTTCTCTCCCACACCTCTCCTTTCTCTTCCTCCCGCTCGCTGCCATCAGGCAGCCTTCCGTTTTTTTTTTTCTTCTTCTTTCCTCTTTAGCTGCTATTTGGCAACTCCAAATTTCTTTTTCTTTTTTTTTTTCTTAACCACTCACATGGTTTCCTTTTTCAACAATAAACGATAGAGGTGTCTCAAAAAAAAAACATACGTCGTAAGTAAAAAAGTATGAAAATTAATAATACGAACATACGTAATTTTAAATAGTGAAATCTAGGGACGGGATTTCACACTCCAAGTGCTTTCGAGCAAGAACAAAGATACAGCAGTCGGTCTAATTCGTCTATAAAAGGAGGAAGAGGCCCCAGAGACAACGACACTCAACCAATCAAACAAACAAACATACAAACTCTGCTCTAAAGCTAGATTTGCATCCAAAAGCTATAATCAGCCCAAATCTCAGTCCTTTTCAGGATCATTCCCTACAAAAGCCATCTTTTGTCTAGTTTAAAGCTTTGCTATCACCCCTAGTGGCGTAGTATTGATTCCCTTGTGTAAACTTATTTACCATCCATCCCTTTTTAGCATATAACCCCTGTAAACTTAAAGAGAAGTGATCGCAAGAGGTTCAATCTTGCCCGACAAGGTGAAATCTTGCTCAAAGCTCTTTGTTTGTTTTCTAAGTTAATAGATCTACTGCTTAATGTATTCTCCAGCATGTATCCAAATCATACCCATCATTTGTCTTACTTTAAAAATCTCATTTGTACCTGGATCTGGTTAAGTTAATGGATATGCTTTCATTTAAAGACCAATCTAGAACCAAGTAAATGGCTTAAAGGGATCTGGATTCCCTTCATTCGAACGTACAAGACTATGAACTAAAAGTCTTTAGTCACAAGGCAAGAAAAAGAATTTAATGTGGACTTAACTCATCCACGACAATCCTTTGATAACAAGAAGTCCGAGTAAATTAGGGCGCAAGTTATCGACTAAATACACTTTTGTTCTACATCTGCTATTGTCACATCCCGGCCTGGACCCCCACCACATCCCGGGCTCGACTCCGCCGTAACACGATATTGTCCGCTTTGGGCCCCCCGACCATGCCCTCACGGTTTTGTTTCTGGGAACTCACGCGAGCAGAACTTCCCAGTGGGTCACCTATCCTAGGAAAGCTCTGGCCCATTCTCGCTTAACTTCGGAGTTCCTACAGAACCTGAAGCCAGTGAGCTCCCAAAAGGCCTCGTACTAGGTAGAGATGGGAATATACATTTAAGGCTTACAGGATCCACACTCCTGGGCGATGTGGGATCTTACAGCTATACTGAGATAGCAGTGGCACGCCTAACACTTAGTTAGTTTTCATTGCCAGCCACAAGGCCTACACCTAAGGCCCCACAAAGACACCTTTTAGAACTAACTTTGTTCTCTTCTTGCAGTACATCAGCAAGCAAGAGTCCGACTACACATTCAAAGTGTCAATCCCTTGGGGAGCTGTGTTGAGTGCCGAGGAGCCCTTTCCGGAGAAATTTTTGCCCGAACAGTTGCAGCTTTTGGAGAAAATTAACTCACAATTAAAATAAAAGACCATGCCATATGTGCTGGTCACCGCCGCTTTTCAAGCCATAATTATGTGGTTATGATTGATTGTGATGGAGTTGCAGGCTTGCAGCAAGTAAAGCTATTGAGAGTAGTTGTGTCACTGAAATATATCTCCTTGTATACATCTTGTATGCATCTCTTACTCACACGCGATGCGAGATGTGTACACAATAGGATATATGCCATGTTGTATGAATGATTCTCTAAGCCATGGATGGTTTCACTTTCACTCAAAGTTATGTTTGCGTACCACTGAAATTTTCTTATAAAACTTTTACTGTAGTAAAAGGAAAACAGCACTTTTTCACGGAGACAAAGAGATGAAGTAAGGCTTACGGACCACGGTAGAGGAGCATGTATATATGATGATGTCTTTTGTAGAGGAAGTAGACTCACAGATGGTGATGCATATGCTATGGGGGAGAGCATGTGTGGAGTTGATGTACCCAATTTTCATGTTTTATTTATAAATAAAATGCGTCATTTCCATGGAAAGACAAAAGGACTTGGGTCCACCAAAACCGGAAAAGGATCCACCCCGATCATTTTTTTCAGAAATTTCGTGATCGTGATCGTTCATCTTATATCGTGCGGTCAGTTTTTGTTAGTTACTATTTATATTTAATTTTAAATTTTAAATTTTAAATAATTTATGACCGCACAATGTACGGTAAACGATCACGATCATGAGATTTCAGAAATCCTCAGAAAAAGGATCCCCCGAGGATCCTTTTCCACCAAAACCTACATGTTAGTCATGAAAAGCTATGCATTCCAAAAAAATATTATGCAGTAATCCAAAAAAAGAAAAACTATGCACTATGTTTCTAGAAGGGGTAGTGATATTCACACTGTTTTTTTTTTTAACTTCTAGATTGACGGTCGAAGTTTAAAAAAAAAACATTAGATGAATGCATAGAGAAGATCGTTCTTTCTTTTTCTTTAACTTCCTCTTTACCAAACCCTTATCATAATTACCTCACCACAATTTCCTGCAGACACAGCACGCCGCATACCAATTAAGTGTCGAGTTGTTTAGTCATTTTAGAAAAGTAATTAAAACCCAATTGGATTAACTAGTGAAACATTAAGTTTAGTTATGCAACAAGCAAAAACGAAAGGCAGAGAATGAAACGGCAGAGAAGGCCAGCGATGAAGAACACGTGGCCAGCGAGGGCAAAATAGCCATTTTCGTTCACACACTGTCCGTGAACAGTGCACGGCCGTTTGGGTTTTAGTATAGAAATAATGTCACAACATGACCCAAAAGAAAAGGGACGAAGAAAATGTCGGTAGCCTGTGGTTGGTGGTCACCATGATGGGAAAAAAACCCAACTTGGTCAAGCTTTGTCATTCATTCCACACTATATATGTCAACACAAAGCTACTCAATTTCCAAACCAAAGTAGCGACCTTGTTAGCCATAGAGCTTCAACCATGGCCAGAACACCTCAAATCGTGGCTACACAATTCATAATTCTCTCACTTCTATCTTCGTTTGCCCTAATTCTTGTCCAAGGAGATGATCAAGATTTTGTCAGAGACTTGGACCGCAAGCTTCTGGGTCTCAAGAAAGAGAAGTTCAGCCACTTTAAGATGTACTGGCACGACATTGTTGGCGGTCCAAATCCCAGTTCAGTTCGAGTGGTGAACCCACCAACCAATTCATCAACAGCGTTTGGTTTAATTACCATGATTGATAATCCACTCACTGAAGGGCCTGAATTGACCTCAAAATTGCTGGGAAAGTCTCAAGGGTTCTATTCGTCTGCCTCACAGAAAGAACTTGGCCTGCTGATGGCCATGAATTTTCACTTCATCCAAGGGAAGTACAATGGCAGCACTATAACGATTCTAGGAAGGAACCAGGTTTTCAACAAGGTGAGGGAGATGCCTGTCGTTGGAGGCAGTGGGCTTTTCAGGTTTGCAAGAGGTTATGCTGAAGCAAGAACTCATACATTCACTCCAACCACAGGAGATGCCATTGTGGAGTATAATATCTATGTGCTGCATTATTGACGATATCTTTTTTTTTTCTTTGCTACCTTTTTTTCTTTCTTTGCTACCTTTTTTTCTTTGTTCCTTTTTTTTTTCTAATTATGTTGGTCATTTCAGCATTTATTTAGAAGTGTTTTTAAGATGACTGGAAGCGTTTATGATGAAAATATTTTGCGAACCAATCCTTACTAAAAAGCAAGTGAATCATGAAAAAACATGTAAGTGCTTTTGGAACTAAATTTTTTTTCCTTAAAAACGCTTTCAGTTATTTTAAAAGTATTTCCGAATGAGTCCTTAGTACCATGGTTGAGTTTACATTATCAAGTATCGGCAAATATGATTAGGATGTAATTTAGAATTTAGTATTTGTATGCTTGTTTATGCATGAGTCTTTCTCCAAGGCTATATACATTTGGTTGGTGTTCAATAACTCGGCAGAGGACGGATAGATGAAAAATAAATTTTCTTCATTTCAAGCCTGCCAAAATTTTAGGGGTCTCCACAAGTTTCTTTTTTTGTGGTTCAATGGAGGGGAATAACCTACTTACAACAATTCTGTATACGCCATTCTTTCTTCTCTCTCTCTCTTTGGATGGCTAAAAATTTGACAGAGAGAGTAGAACTAATGAGAAGGAGCATACATAGGTTGTATGTATGCGGAAGATGATTTTATTGTATGTATGCGGAAGATGATTTTTACACACCTCTTTTAACTTGTTTACACACCCATTTTTGTTTTTTTATCATTAAATTGAATAAATTAATTAACAACGGTTGAGATCAAAAACGGGTGAGAGAGTGTGTTTATCATTTGACAATGTCTACAGCTAGCTGGATACAATTCCTTCTTCCTTTTATTTTATTTTATTTTTGGTACTTCATTTGACACAATAGGTTAACAAATCAAAGGATGAGAAAAGAAGAATTATTTCAAATTTTCAAAAAAAAATAATAACTTAAAAGTTCAAACTCGTAATTTTATTGTCTCGACATAATTCTTATGCAGTTATTAAACGCGTTTTATAAATGCCTAATCCTAAAACAAGCAAAAAAAACCATCTTGAACATTACTAACAAATTTGAAAGCAATCATAATTATTTCTCTACTAAAACACCCTAATACATAAAATACAAAATAATCCAATATAAAAAATAAACTAAATTGCTAACTTTGCCAATACAATTTTCTTTCGTGGTGGGCATTCATATATATGATGTGTATAAATCAGAATAAAAAGAAAGGGTTAGGTGAGGTCAACCGACCAACCCTTTTTGTTTTTTGGAATTTATCCCAACCTTTTTCTTTTGGAAAATAATTGATCTCAAACAGATGCAGGTGGCACTCCATATTATGGGGCAAAGACTTGACCACGATTAGTAGGAAAAGTCTAGTAAAAGAGACATGCCAACTTGGCGAGTTATACAACATAATTATGACGATGCATCAAAATTTCCTTGTTTAAATGGGTTTTAGGGAAATATTTACCGTTTTCTATTAAACGATTTTCTAATTCAACAATTTTAATTCATAAATAAAAAATCCGAACTTAAATGCAAATAACGGATGCATTGCGCCTAACCTATTGGATCTCTTGCGTAACTAATTCTTTTTTATTATAATTTATAACGTAACTAATTATTTTTTATTATTAATTCCAGTGTGGAATTAATAAATGAAAGTCAAATCATTTGAAAAAAGAGTTTTGCCGAACGACATTGTTGACGTGACCTTTAGAGAAACCTACAAAACCACACGAAAGACTTGAAGGCGTAAAGGAGTGCCAAAATCATGACTGGGCTCTCTCCCATCTCAGCATTCCAGTTCATAATTTTTCCTTCCTCTCTTCCCTTGCCTTGATCTTGATTTCTGAAGAAAATTTAGAGTCCGTTTGGTACTTTATTTGAGTTCAAATTTTTTAATTCAAAAACTGTTTTTTCAATTTTCAACCTAAAAACTTGTTTGATAAGCTCCTTTTCAAAATTTGGACTCAAGAATAACTAAACAACTACCCTAAAATTTGAGAACAAGAAAAGTCAATTTTTACTGTTTTTTTTTCTTCCTTCTATCGCGGACTATTTTTTCTGAATAATACCTGGCTACTCAAAGATGAGTAGGAATTCCTACTCAAAATTGTTCGTTGTCAATTTATAGAAGTTCATATTTATAATCAGAACTGTTCATATTATAAATCACAATATAAAGATCGCATTTGCAATAAATTAATTAAAACAAAGGTCGTTTAGTCATCAAACTATTTAAAAACAAATGAACAGTATTGGTAAAAGCATTATGAACCGTCTATGTATTTGCTACAATAGATTGACTAAACGACCTTAATTATAATTTAAGTTTTGCAGATACGATCTTTACAATGTGATTCATAGTATGAACGGTTCTGATCATAAGCACAAAACTCTGCGGTTAAAACACTAACAATTTTGAGTAGAAGTTTCTACTCATCCTTAGGTAACCAAGTTTTTTTTTTCCGATATATGCGTGACCTTGGTGTCACCATTAGGGGTGGTTCGGTATGGGATCCCATACCGAAACCCTTGTCCCGATTCCCAAACCAAAATTTTCGGGAATCCCAATTTCAATATTGATCCCAAACCAAATTTTCGGGAATCCCGAAATAGTTTCGGGATTTCGCGACAAATCGGGAATCCCGAAATGGTTTTGGACTTTTGGACTAAAATTTGACATATTATGCTGTTGGGCCCAATTTGCCAATTTGTTTCTACTAATCTGTCAATCAAATCTGCCAATCAAATAGCAAGGCTGCCAATCAAATGGCAAGGCTTGTTTCTACTGAGGTGAGGTGAATGTCGAGAGACCGAGAGAGAGAGAGAGAGTCAGACACTGGGTTTGATAACTTTGATTTATATGCAACGGTTGAGATTAAATCTCAACAGAATCCAACGGCTATTAAAATGCTAAATATATATTTAAAAATTAAATAATATATATATATATATATATATATTTTTCGGTTTGGTTTAGGATTACCGAAATCCCAAAAACTTGAGACCGATTCCTGTACCGAAATTTCGGGATCGGTTCGGTATTGGGTACCGAAATTTTCGGGAATTTCGGTTTGGGATTTTTTTGGTTCGGTTTCGGGAATTTTTCGGTTCGGTTTGGGATTTTTGGGATTTTTTTTCCAGCCCTAGTCACCATAGGCACAGAGCATGATGCCGACAACTGAGGGATGTTTCCACGCTTCCCTCCCAACTCCTGATCCACCATCCTCTCACTCTAATCTTCCAAAACCCCAGCCCCACCTCCTCCACGCCAATTGACAGAGGTGTAAGAAAACAAGTAGAAGATAATGGAAAAGGATCATAATCCTTTTCCTGTGGATCCTAGGGATCCCGTGATCATGACCGTTCATCGTACATCGTGCGATCAGAAATTATTTTAAAATTTAAAATTAAATATAAATAGTACCTAACAAAAATTAACCGTACGATGTACAATGAACGGTCACGATCACGCATTTCCGAAGAAAATAACACAAAATCAGCCAGTTGTCAAAACAAAAGAACAAAGCTTTACTTCAAGCTTAATTGCTCAGTTTCTATGGAAATTTTTGAAAATTAGTAACTAAATTCACCACCGGATATGACCATTAGATGAATTGTATTAAATACGTGAAAATATTAAAGCTAGTCCCTAAATTATGAGTCCCCTACCATTAAAGGAAAAATAATAATCAACACTATACGTATAGATAAATAGTTAAATTTACAAAACTAAGATATAAATTTTCCCTCTTACCATTGGGGATAACCTTAATCAATTAAGAAATGAGTATCAAAAGTGGACCATAAAATGGAAAACCTAGTATAAAAAGATCATTGGATGGGTCCATCAAATATTATGCCGACGCCTAATGGGACAGCACATGTCCTTTGATTTCTTGACCAAAAATACTTTGATTTGAGTCATCATGATGCTGCCAAGTGCCAAGTAATTTCAAGTTGCTTGGTTTCTTGTAGTTGTAGGCCCTTTCCATAGTTGGGTATATATTTAGATAAACCCAGTTATGAATGAGGCTCTGAATGATTTTAAGCAGCTTGTGCATGTGTGGTTTCTAAGACTTGAAGAAGTCTTAACCATTTTCAGTGGCCACGACTATTCATGTGAGTCATCTTCTCCTCGACCCTAAGGTTATAAAAATTGTGGGTATTTTATCGTTCGATCTTAAATCAATAAAATATAAACTACAAAAAAAATATGTCAGCATGTGTATAAATATTATTAATCTGATTGTATGTATAAAAGAGATCCCGTTTTATGTGACGTAAACAATTATATAACTAACAATACATCACTGATCGACTAATAGTTTTACCTTGTGTTAAAAGTTACTTTGCTTCTAAAATTTTATACACATTCATATACATGTGTTATGTTGATTATTTTATATATGTCCCAATTCAAATTGCAGCAAGCATTTATTTGCACATAAAGAATAGTGTAGGTATAAAAACCAAGAACATACATATATATCTCTTTCACTAATTTCCTTAAGCAGCTTGAAATATACATAAAGCATGCAAAGGTGACTTAGACCACCATTCTAGGCACGACTTTCCGAATATTATGTTCCCTTTGCAACTTTGCCTTTCCTGAAATTGGACCTCCCATTTTTATTTTTTTAATATTGTTCTTCTCATCTTCCCATGTTCCTGTCCGTGGTCGGTCGTACGTGTCATTGTCTCATAGGCTGACACCTCAATTAACGAATCTCAACCATAGATTGCTCTCACCGTCACTTGGAATTATCCCGATGAATCTTTGAGTCCTTGACCCAAAAAAGAAAAAGTTTCTCGAACCCCTATAGAAGAAAGGAAAAAATAAATAAAAATAACAGAACACAGTTCGTTTACATGAGTAAGTAATAAAATTGCAAAATAAAAATAAATAAAAAATAATAATTCGTAGATTGTCTATATAAACCCCGTTCACCGCACAACCTTTTCTCAAAGAAGATCAAACCAGTTTAATTCCACATAAAAAACAGTCGCACATAAAACCTTCACTGAAACCCCATATTCAAACTTCAAAACCCTAACATGGCTAGGGACTACGACTATTATTCTTACTGGGACTACTTCTCCATCCCTCTCCACCTTGGCTTCTTCATTTCAATCCTCGTCTTCATCATGGGCTTCACATGGTACATAAACTACGAGTCCATGATTGAGGACTTGATGACTCAAATCAAACTCTTCCTCTTGCTTGTTCCAATCATTCTGTTGCTTGTCGTCCACTGCTTATCGGGTGGGTTATCGTTTTTGGTGCCGCTGCCAGAGCAGGATTCGCTTCACAGAGCCGGAGGGTCTCCTTGGGGTGTCGGACTCGTGCTTGTGTTCCTTTTGATCATGGTCTCTCACCAGTCTTCCCTACGGGAACGTTGGTTCCCCTTACTAAGTAGATGATGATGATTTTATTAGATGTATATATACAAATGGATGTTTATGTATATGAATTTGTAACAGTACTAAAGCTCTGGCTTCGGCTTGTTGATCTTCTTGGCATACACGGAACTGGGTATACCTAAATATTGCCTTTTGTTTTTAGATTACTCTATGCAACTTGGTCTTGCGATGTTTCTGTAGCCTTCTTGCCAGGCCCATTCTCCTCATGAGTTCATTATTTATGAATGCTGGCCATTAATCATTGAGTATTTATCACATAAATTGTTCTTTATCTACATCCTGTAAATACAATTTTATGAAGCATCATATTGCTCAATTCTCCTTTTTTAGTTTGGCCATAACTTTCTCTTATGGCATAGTACATAGCTCCATGTTTTCTCCAATGCGGTGGTGAGATCGTACAAATATAGTATAAAAAATGTGATTAATATAGCACTACTCTAGCAGGATATATATAATTGACCGATTAATCTTGCAACTATCTCACAAGATTTATCCCACGAGTTTTTCATTATAGCTCATGTACATTGTTAGGAAAATTTGTTGTATGTTCTTATTGTTAAATATATAATAGGGTTTAACTCTTCACAATCCCTCAAAAATTCCATTTTATAGTAAAAGCACTTAGAATCTCATTGTAGAATAAGAAAAAGAAACTCATAGACTCAACGAACATTGCATCTGATTGTTATTGTACCATAAGTTAGATTTTGTTTTTCTATATTTTGATTATTTACGTATTTCTGATTAACAATAGTAGTTCTTATCTCTATACATGTAGATATAGTTCTCATTCTCATGACATGTATTAGACCTTATATATGTGAAGGTGACTGTTATGTATGTTGTGTGAGAGAAATACGTCTATCATAAGCAGCTTACCCTTGCTTTCAAAAAAGTTATTTCTAAGACTCGAACATCGGAACTTTCAGTTACTAAAAAAAAAAAAAAAAAAGCAAATATTTTTGTTGTTCAAGACTCGCTCTTAAAAATATTAAATAGATATGCGGTGCATAATTAATCACCTCCTCCATTAATCGTGGCTGTGGTTGATGATGGAAAATAAATCATCATCCTTAGTTACGTGTGGTTAGTAAAGTGTGCTTAGTCTATAGATCGATATTGTTCCTACCCCGTACGCCAGCGAAAAAGGGTGTGTTGACCGTGGGAAGCTAATGATACCGATAGCAAATCAAATCAAAGTGCCATTAGGTGTTTTGGCTTCATTTCTTGTGATGCATGTATAGCTGGAATTGGTATTGGTGCCATCTGGTGCTATCAATGTCCAACATTACAACATCACCAACAGTTGGTATAAATTGCCAAACAGCTAGAAATCGCATTCGTTTAGAAAAAAAAATCTTACAAGTGTACAACTTTAATTAGTTAGACAATTTAAATCATGACTTGAAGTCATCTGATTCTCGAAAAAAGAAAGCTGGGGACATTTGAATCTCTCCACTATTGTCATAAGACCTGAAATTTTAATTCATTGTTTAAATTATATCAGACCCGAATTTCTTTATAGCTTAGATATTTGGGAAAAGATCGGTGGGTTAGAAGACATCTTTTTCAATGTATGGAGTACGAGTATATAAATCATTATACAAATTAAGGGACACTTAAAAAAAAAAAAAAAAAAAAAAAAAACTTCTGTCTCTCTTATAATTACATAGCATAACGCTCCTTGTTCCGAGCATACTAAAAAAATTCTCTTAAAAAAACCAACTATTGTCCATGATGACCATAAGATCTTCATACCAAAAACATATGATCGGAGAATATTTTACTTTTATCTTTTTCTACTCTATTCATCTCATTTCTTTCTACAGTTTCGTCCATAGTTTTATAACATTGATAACTCATTTTCTCGACTCAAACACTTAATAATGAATCAAGTATGAGGGAATCGGATCCTCTCTGGATCAAGCAAAACTGAGCCCTCTAATCAATGAATTCAGGCCGTTGAAATTTGATCAAACGGCTTCAATTGTTATAACTTTTAGAGGGGCCCCTATTTGTAGCCTTTGGATTAAATTTCAACGGTCCGGATTCATTGATTAGGTGGCTCAGTTGGGTAGATCCGGAGGGGATCCGGTTCCAAGTATGAGCAATTAAGCACTTCTCGGGATCCCCATTTTTCAAAAAAAAATGGGACACTCTCTTGACCGTTAGATTTGGTTTTAATGAAATTCTGTGGTTGAGATTAAATCACATGCCACACAATCTCAACCACAGAATTTTATTAAAGCCAAATACATTTAAAAAAAAAAATGGGGATCTCTCTTGTTAAAGGATTTATATATATACATATATATATATATATATATATATTTTTTTTTTCTATCTATTCTACTAAGAGAAGAGGGCTTATCAACTTTCTGCCCCCTTTTGTTCCAATTTTGCCCTCATTTTTGTGATAAACAATGTTTACATTAGGAGGGCAAAATAGTAATTTTGTACCTTTTGACAAAATGACATCATATCCCTATTTTTTCAATTTTACCCTCACTTTTGATACACAATGTTGACGTGAGGAGGGCAAAATAGTAATTATGTATCTTTTGAACTTTTTACCTTTTTTCCTATTTTTGCCCTCACTTTTGATACACAACATTTATATTAGGAGGGCAAAATAGTAATTTTGTATCAAAATATTTACATAAGATAAAAATATGCACTTATTAGAGAAATGGTCCCACCATCATTTTTTCAAACAGATAAGTGAAATCATGATGTTTTTTGGATAGTTTGAATGAACTAAAGCGGTTGCGTTTGAGAAGAACGTGGGAGGAGGTGGACAATTGTTCACACACACAAAGTATGTGCTCTCTGCTAGTGTGTTTGACAATGCAACGCAGTCAGCAAGATGGACAAGTGTCCTACATCACGTGTAAGAGACGTCAGTATCACGTGACTCTAGACATGAAGCACTGGAGGCCCACCGCCCACGGGGCCTGTACGGACGGCCAGGTAGATTTTAACCAAACTATACACAAAATTGCAGCTGGCAGAGCACATCAGCATATATATATATATGTATGGTTGTCTAAACGCAATATTCGAAACAAAAACAAATTTGGGTTTGAAGGAGGCTTGAACCATTAACCACGTTCCTCGTTCGAGCCCTCATCCAACCTCGAGTAACTATATTTCAAAAACATAATGTATGAAATATATATTTGTCTAAACGCAATATATATCATAATGTTTGGACCTTCATATCATAATGTATGATTAACAAATTTGTGTGTTAATCAAGTTCTTCTCATCATCATTTTCTCATAATGTATGGACCTTATGATATGAAGGTCCATACAAATTTGATTAACAAATTTGTGTGTTAATCAACATATATTTGTCTAAACGCAATATATGTATGATTAACAAATTTATGTGTTAATCAAGTTCTTCTCATCCAACCTCGAGTAACTATATTTCAAAAACATAGTGATGTCCTTAATGTTTTACAGAAAATGATGATGTTCATATTTTCTTATTACATATATGGAAGGTCCATACCTTTGTCTAGATAGAGGCTCTACTTCTTAGTGGGGGATCAGCCTAAATTTGACTTAATTATAGAAACTAATTAGTCGACAATTAACTGTCTAGGTTTCTAGTTAGGGAGTGATCCATTCCATTGCCTGGTTGTCCTAGCTCCCCCGTTAAACTGGTAGTACACTCAACTAGAAAATAATACACTTTCATATTGGCTTCTGCATAATTTCGTTTCCCCATTAAACAAACCACACAGTAAAGTCAGCAATATGTCCATTTCTTGCTTCTTCTTTTTTTTTTTTTTTTTTGTTCAACTGTTCTTTGTTGGGTAGAAGATATTAATAAATAAATAATGTGGCAGAAGGCAGAAAATTAAACATAAATTAGCAATATGCTCCATAGTCCATGGCTTGGGTGCACCTCAATTATTGAAGAATTTGTGAAATTCCTAGTAAATACGCAAACGAATTATGAGAAAAACACTTCAAGTACTTTTAGAACTCAAAATATTTATAAAAAAAAATACTTTAAGTAATTTAAAAACACTTCGAAACGAGCTCTAAAAGTTTTGTTTAAGTAATTTGTTACTTTTAGCACTATTTTTCCTTCCAAATTTTAACCACTCGAGGGGATTTGAGCACTGCTGAAGTGATCTCAAAGATTCTTAAGAAAGTAAAAAAGTTGAAAAAGTAGCAATTAATTAGATTTACACACACATTATTGAGTATGTTTGGAAAAGGATAGCCACACAAATCAATCAGAGGAATGTTTGGAAAAGGAGTGCCACACAAATCACTCAGAGGAGAAACGAACATTACATTTTCATACTTGCCCTTCCAAAAGAGAGACATAAATTAAACTAGAAAAGAAGGTCATGCAAGGAAGGCTGGTAAGATATGAGAAAGAAGAGCAGACATAGTAGAAAGGCCACACCCCAAGGCGATCCCCCGGCTCGATGGATGGCTCCGGGCTCCGACCCCGGAATGCTAATGTTAACTTGGCTTCCTGTGGAGAGCCAATGAACAACAAGGACTATAAGTAAAGGAGAAATTACCAACAAACGTTGCAGCAGCTCAGACACGGTGGCCATCACTGCGTCGTAAACAGCGTAACCGACAAACCCGCAAACGAATATTATAGTAGCCAATGGAAGCCAATTCTCCGACAGACTGAAAAGCCAAGAGCTTGATCTGGAAGCTGAAGCCATGAGCAAATAGTGAAGTGTGCAGAGAGTGAAAGCCTTTTTGTAGTTACTCTGGTGGAGTGAGGTGTGTACAGTGCACTGCTCAGCAAGAAAAATAATTGAGACACCACTTCTGCTTAACTTTTGTCCCTTTTTCCATTTTATAACAAAGGGTAATTTGCAAATTAAATTTACCAAGTCTAAATTGGAATTTTACCCTCTGATGTGAAAGTGTTGAGAGTTGTCCCACATTGGTGAGGGACAAGGTTTGCTATGTGCTTATATGATATTGGGTTACTCCCCATATTGCCAATTGGTTTTATGGTGGAACCTCAATTTCATCAGAAAGCACGAGATCAAGGATTGAACGTTGTATTGCCCAAATTAGAAGCGGTAAATAAGAATGTCACTGTCAAGATTTTCGGTTCCCACCATAATTTTCACACAAGAGCAGGTAGTGCGATGCTACATATGGTTGAAATTACGTCAAGGAAGTTTCCTCACATTGATGCTTGAGGATGTTTCCTCACGTTGATGCTTTGACAACAACGGGGGGAAAGCAGGAGGAAGGGATGATGATCAGCAGATACTGAACCAGGTAAAATAATCTGAACAGTTGCAGTTACTTGCAATGGCCGAGCCAGTTTAAGGCTGTCCTGGGCTTTTAGCCTAGGTAGATTTCGGTGAAAAATAAAATTTACATGTAATTTTGATTGATATTCGAATGTATCCCACTATATATTTAGTCACTAATCCGAATTTTCTAGGTTTAACTATATAAAATTATATAATACAGTTTACAAACCATCTATTTTTCTGTACATGTACAAGTTTGGATTTGTTTGAATTTTAACATGTATTTGTTTAAATACAAAATTATTTGGCTTGAATTTTTTTAAAGCTCGCAGATACTATGAAAAATACGATATCAATTTTCTTTATTTATATATATTTAAATCTTTAAACTAGCCCACCCGGTAAAAAATTTCTAGTTCCGCCATTGGTTACTGTAGAGTTAGATGGCGGAGAGCATCGAAAGGGTGTGATGGTTATCGTCGTAAAGCTCAATGTACATTCTTCTGTTTTTATGATCATGGTAATGAGTTGAGATCTTTTCCGCACCTCACTGTTTGGTGCCCAAAGCAAATTGGACGGTTCAAGAAAAAGATATATCGGTTCTTTGTTGGTGTGAAATTGGTCAGCATAATGAGTTAATGGGGGATTCAATTTGAGTGGTCCAATTTGCCGGTTCTTGGTTCCGGCAATGAGGTCCGGAGAGGATCTCATCTCCATGGTAAGTATCATTGAGCATGCATTTCGAAGTTTTTGTCCTCTATTTTGACAGACCGGATGTAATGGACCCTAATGTTTTACGACCGGGAAGGTTTGGTAAGCAAGTTTTTGTAGATGAAGGAATCTACTTTGAGCAAAGAAACTCACTTTGAGCAAGCACTGGCTAAAATTACAGTCTCTAAAAGAAGAGGGACGGATCAGTGTCTACATTGTTTGATGCCTAGTACCTTTCAACAAACAATTCTTTCCAACACTACCAACTTTCTAAAAAACTTCGTTTTCCATTGATTTTCCGGTGTAGGAACTGCAACACAAATTTGGAACCACATCTTCACCATACATACAAACTCTATATTCGAGAACCGATTATAAAACAAAAAATCAGCCAAATTTGAAATTGTTAAATCATCCAAATGTACTGAATAAATGAACAGTTTATTGAATATGCTATTTACTACTCACACCGTCGATTTGTCTATATATTTATTACTCAGACTGTCAATTTGTTCAATATATTTCATTGTCAATGAAAGTCCAATTTACAAATAATTGATCACGTGGAGTCATTTTATTGGTTGGTCAAACCAGACAAATCTTATTCAGGTTGTTATAAGAAAGGGTAATGTTAGGTAGACCAAATTTTTAAACTATATTGCACACCAGATGATGTGTCACATCTCGGGCTCGACTCCGCCGTAGCACGATATTGTCCGCTTTGGGCCTCGGCCATGCCCTCACTGTTTTGTTTATGGGAACTCACACGAGAACTTCCCAATGGGTCACCCATCATGGAATTGCTCTCGCGCGAACTCGCTTAACTTCGGAGTTTCGATGGAACCCGAAGCCAGTGAGCTCCCAAAAGGCCTCGTGCTAGGTAGAGATGGGAATATACATATAGGATCTACACCCCTGGGCGATGTGAGATCTTACATGATGTGTCGCCAATAGGAAATAAACACGTTAATCAGCACTTAATAATCCAATTATCCATAACCAAATCATTGGGTTTATAAATTTTGGTTTAAAAATTTGGTCTCTCCATTACCCAAAAAAAAAAAAAAAAGAAGAAAAATCAAGCCCTATTATTTTATATTTTGTGTCATATTGTAATTTGCAAGCACAACTCCAATCATACAAAGGAGCCAAGCAATAGTTAAAGGGGTGTGATATCCACACATCCCCTTTTACTTTTTTCACATCTTTTTGGTTTTCGGCCGTCGGATCAGATGAATTGAAGAAAATCAATGGACAGAAATTAATAAGGGGTGTGTGAGAAGAAAAAAGGAATGTGCATCCCTATTTAAAAAGAAAAGAAATTTGGATTATGGACCACTTGTTATCCAAAGCCCTCTGTCATGTCGTTCGGGTTATATATGGGCTCTCAATTCCGGTATCTAAAAGGCCCATACTTTTTCTAACAACTCCGCCATTCACCAACTAAAAAGGCGCCGTGGTCGTATTCAGCGGAGGAGAAAAATTTCAGCGAGAGAGAGAAGAAACAATGAAGGGGTCGGACTCTGAAAGCTCAAGGAAATCGGGCAACAACAAAGACAAGTCCACAAAGCCTCCCTTCATTCCAGCCAAAGACGACACCAAACCAGTTCTCCAAGACCCTGTCAGTCTCTCTCTCTCTCCTCTCTCCTCTCTCTCTCTCCCCTCTCTCTCTGTTCAATTCTAATGTTTGGAATGTTGTTTTGGTGTTGGCAGATACTGAGATCCGACCCGATTGAGACGGAGGAAGCCGTGCTCCGGTTGCCTCCCTTCCCTATTGCCAGATCAACAAACCCTCCGCCCAAATGAGTTGAAGACAAGGCGATATTCTATTCTAAACTACTCTACTAAGTGACAGTGACGGAGGGAGATTCGAACTCAGATGTAAAATTAATTGATGGATGTTTTTATACTTTGGTGAATGAGAATGACGATTGTTCAATATTCCACCTTCTATCACATTTCAATTCTCTCGTTGACGTTTCATTTCTGACTGCCAGATTCTAGTGTTCATTACAATTTAACTTTTGGTAATCTAAAAACGCTTTCAGTTATTCTAAAAGCACTTCCAAACAAACCATAAAGAACGTTAGAACAAAGTGTTACTCAAAACCAAAGCGCAGAAGATTTAAGAATGCAGAAAGCTTTCAAATCTTAAAATGAACAAAACAAGTAAACTCGAAGGTTTGAAATTTTCATTCCCGAGTAATCCAAGGACATTGTTCATCCGAGGAAATAACTCCGAAATAATATTGTTCTCCAATGTAGAGTTGCAACAAAGATGAATAAATCCTACTGTAACAACGGTGAATCAATTCTCCTCTTCAGATGATGCCGAATGAACCTGATCTTGAAGGTTAGGGAAATTTGCAGGCAGTATAAAGAGGGGATCAGCACCAGCAGAACCTTTAAGAGCAAGACCTAATGCATAGCCCAGTGCACGCGCAACAGGAACAGCAACAGCATTTCCAACCTGCATGTACCTGAAACAATTCCAAACGTAAATCACCTACCCCCCTCTGGATTGAATTAGTAACTAGCTGTTAATCAAGCGATGTCTCAAATTCTAACTCCTCTAGCCTCATTGACCAAAGAACATGGGTAAAAGACGGTTGAAAATAGGATACCTTTCTTTTATAGGCCCGCTGAGCCTGTAAAAATCTGGAAAGCCTTGTAGCCTGGCATTCTCACGAATTGTCAGCACCCTATCTTGCTCGGGATGCATAATTGCCTAAAAAGAAATACAAGAGACTGTGAGCAGATGATCGTCTTTCCATGTCTGAAAATAATTGTCAAATTACATGAAGAGTATACTTGGTTATGAGGTTCAGCTCTTGTGACCACTGTCGGCACAGTTTCATCCCACCACAAACGGGCAAAAGGTCTACATAATTTCATTCAAAAATCATATTAAGCAACCAAACCACACAACATTAAGTTTAAAATTTTGAACAAAACTCGAATTCTTACTTCGATGAAGACCCATTCACGAAACTCATAGCATAATCTGGGATCTACCATTGCAATGTAATTAGAATCACACAAAGTTGCAAGAAAACTAAATCAGTAGAAAACAGATAAATTTTTACCAATGGTTTCCCAGAAGCCAAATACACCCTGGGTACTTCGGGATCCCATTCAACCTTGTTATCACCACGCACACGAACACCTGGAAGATCTCTGAAGCATGCACCCTAGTTCCCAAGAAACAAAAGTAAACATATAAATTGTCACAAAGAGCATAGGATTCTGTCAAGGAACTGTATAAATGACAAAGCAATGTGACCATGCATTCAATGATTAAGAACGGACCTTTCTCTTGGGAACTTCACAAACACGTGCATAATCATCAGCATTCAACTGCAGAGGGCGATGATCATAAAGAACCTTTTGTATAGAGTCGTCCTTTGAAGTCCCCATTAGGTCTATATCAAACAGAATGTTAATCAACTTCTGTAAAATATGACAGTTCCAAAGAATCATATATCAAAATTTGAAAGGAAATGGAGCATCTTACATTCTTTGCTTAGTCTTATAAGCCTCTGAAACTCTGTCTTGGGTGCCCCACCATAAGGCATCTCATCTCTTTCTTCATTATTTGCAACCTATTTCAGAAGATAGATAGAAATAAGAAAGAAGAAATGTAAAAGGAAAAAAAATAACACTTAAAAGGGGAAAATATAGAAGACATTACAGCAGGCAGATCGGAAATCGCATCATCTAGCAAAAGACTTTTTCCTAATTGGGTCTGATGACCTTCATCATAAGCAACAGCATTACCCTGCATTTTTCACACGTTTTAGTACAAAACCATAGACAAGTCAAAACCACAAGCACTTGAACTCGTACCTCAAACTGTGTAGGAGTAACACCCCTTGAAACAACGTCATGTGTAGGAAGTGGGTACTGGGGCAAGATCTGCAAAACTCAAAACAATTAGCACATGAGATTAAACCTGCACCATAGTGAAACTTGATAATTTATCCATCCTACCTCAGTAGGACGCGCCCCCCACAAAAAAACTCGCATACGGAACTGCGGAAGCCCATATGCACCTGCTGCCATCATTCCCATCCTCACTTGATAGTTCATATCTACAAGGCGTCCCAAGGCATATCGTCCAAGGAATCCATCGGCAAATTTTAAAATATCGACAACATTTTCCATCAAAACAAATTTTGGCTTTAGGTACCGAACTATGTCCATGTACACCTCTAACTGTTGGTTTTTGTCATCTGCTAATGGACTTTCTGTGTTCCTAAATCTGTTGAAACCACTAACTCCTTGGCAAGGGGGTCCCCCACACACCACATCAACATCACCCTACAGCAGGATATCAGAAAATGTCCAAAACAATATTAAATGAAACATTGATGAAGATAATCTGTACTCAAGCATCTACGAATTCCAATTCAAGGTTTCAGTGAAAAAATCATTTACTTACCGGTAAAGGCAATTTTTTCAATCTGTAACCTTCAGTAATAAAGTCTTTGATAGCCTGCTTACAATGGCTGTTTGACAGAAAAACATGAGCTTTAGTTTAAAACATAACGGTACATAAATGATTTAAAACATGCATCTGATAATCCTGCAAGCATAAATAACAGTTGCATACTCCAATTCATTCATTGGCTCCCAGGTGTCTTCCTCAGGCCCGTAGCCCTTCCAATGAATCTAAATACATCACAAGGCAAGCAAATTTTGCATAAGGAACTAATGAATTTAGATTTGCAATAACACGCACGCACATACTATATATCGCTAGAAATATTTAAAGAGCATGCACTTATAAATTTCGAAGTTGATACCTTAAAGTATATTCCCTTCTTTTCTGTTTTTTTGGGGTCACCAAAACATACTCCTACCACGCAATCAACTTCAAAAACTTCAGAATCATTCTTGACATTTCCACTAACATCTTCCTCTTCTTCTTCATCTTCTTCTTCCTCTTCTTCTTCCGCTTCATCATCTTCCTTTCCAAAGAATTCAAGTATACTCTTATTTACATCCTCCTCTAAATTGTCATTGTCAACCAACTTTAAACACATGCATAGTTTTCTCCATGCCTTGAGCATTGTGAGAAAATCTTCAGCAGCTTCATTTCGAACCTAATGTGTGAGTTAGGCAATAAATTATGCAAACAAAAAAAATTAAAGCATCACATCAAATGTGAGGAAAACGGGAAAAATACAAACACAAACCTCTGTCTCTGGATGGTTTTGTGCCAAACTCTTACAAGCGTACTTATTGTAGTCAACAGCCCATCTCTAAAAGACACAGACAAGAAAACAATATCAAGCTTTGCCTTGACATATATTCAACTGATGTGAAAAAAATAACTAAAATTGAACTAAGACATAGGGACTTACTGTAACAAGATTGACATTGGCCAAATGTGCACCAAGGCACAGGCCAGTAGACATCGCTCCGCAACCAGAATATAGGTCTAAGAGCCTTAATTCTGA
Source organism: Cotoneaster glaucophyllus (assembly GCA_036320875.1). Taxonomy (NCBI): domain Eukaryota; kingdom Viridiplantae; phylum Streptophyta; class Magnoliopsida; order Rosales; family Rosaceae; genus Cotoneaster; species Cotoneaster glaucophyllus. Next base: position 773,116 of record CM070061.1, read on the forward strand.
TTTGGCACACTCTGCATTTGGCAGCTTTGAATCAACCTCACTATCCAAACAAACAGCATCCTCAACAGAGATAGTTGAGTCATCACTTCCAGTCTGCATATTTTCTGAAATTTCAAAACAAGAAATAACATGTGAACACCATGGAGCCTTCCAAATGAACAAAAGCAAAAACCAGTATCACGACAATAAGTAGAAAGAGAACAATAACCTGCTGGCAGATTGACAAAAGTAGAATACGGTAGCAGATACTTGGTGTCACAATAGTAATTGCACACTGGAATTGATTTACTCTTCAAATCTTCATCAACCTGAAAGAAAAAAAGATAACTCACCTCATGCTGGACTTGATGAACAAAAAAAAAAAATAACAAGAACACAAAAACTTCAAGCATACATTTAGTGTCAGTCTAACAATATGAAGTTTTTCAAGAAGACAATTCAGAGGGTTATCATCTCGGACATCTGAAAAGAATACACGCCCACAAGCAACAGTAGCACAGTGCTTTATGACCTACAAAAAAAAAAAAAAAAAAAATATTCAGCACCCAATAACTGGATCCTTACTGTTCAACGTAAGGAAATCATGAAACAAAGTATTTCAAAAGAGAATCATGAATTGGTTTCTTTTTAAATATCTTACAGTGTCTCGTGATCTATAGTACCATTGTGCAGTAAAATACAATAGCCCACCAATTGCCTCAAACATTTCCACAATCTTACAAATGTATGGCTCTTCTTTCTCCCCTGACTAAACATAAAAATGAATGGAAAACATTGTCAAATCACATAATATGGAAACAAAACTATAGTATACAAAAACATTATGTGCACATGAATTTTGCTAACTTTTGTAGAGTTGCAATAGGGAAACAGTTATGATTATACAATCAGATAATGGAGTAGACCAATTAATCTAATCTTACTTCTCACTTGTGAGTGTTTCAATAAATTCTTCATAAATGAATACCAACAAACAACGAGTCATGCGAACTCACAAATACATGGGCATCATCGTAGAGGTCATAATTGATTCCATCTACCAACGCCTTTGTGTAGTGACAACGAGCTTGAATTATATCTTCATCACTGTTTTGGATTGTATTGAACATAAAAAACCAAAGGTTCACAATCAAACAGTAACCAACCTGTTAAAACACAAAAGGACTACTTGGAGTAAGCCAAAGATAAAATATACAGAACTAAAACTTACTCGTTGGAGTTGTTTTGCCCATTCATCTTTGGCTTCTGCACCAATGCAAGGATCGCAGTCAAAATTAAATAAGAGCACAATATCGTAAAGCATTCCACCAACATATATCAAGCGAATACCAATGGTTGATGCTTGATACTCAAGTTTAATACCTTCAGCGTGTATTTCGTGAAGCAAATACAGTGGCAGATGAATCACCTTCTCTTCTTTTGGTCATAACTAACCTAATGTATCAGTTTGCTTCTCAAATTGTCCTATTACCACTGATCATAACTATGCATAATAAAAGTATCCAAGGATTGTAATATTCCTTTCACAATATTTCTTCATTTCTTTTGATAACCCAAGGAATAACATTAAAGACTCTCAACTGATAACTAGCAATGCACAATTCTACCTACAAGGCAAAGGCTTTATGCAGCTTCAAATAAAGTTATTGGGAGGGGAGGCGGGCATGCCGGAGGGAGGGTTTCACCATACCCGCCATGCCACAACAACCACCAGATTCATCCAATGTTGCCAACAAAACAAAAGGACACTTTGAAAATTCAGCAACTTGAACAATAAGCAAATCCAACAAAGAACTGTAAATCAAGTTGAAAGCTTTAAACCCAAAAATTCTTCCCAAAGCTTCAATAACATGTTCACCAAAAATTTTTACCAAAGCTTCATATAACTTGATCATCTATAAACCCTAAATCTCCAACATTTTCACCAAATCCAGGCTAAATTCTAGAAAAAAAAACAGAACTTGAAGCAAAATATCTCACCTTTCCAACATATCTCTTGGGGTATTGCTTACGAGCCTCCTCGTCTTCCATCGGTTCGCCAAGAAACCTCGCTTCCTCTCCGTCGTCATCAGCCGCAGCTACCTCCTGAGTCGCTGGCTTCCGCGGAGAAGCAGCTTTTTCCACGGTCGTTGCTACCTCCTCTTCAACTCTCGCCTCCTCGGTTTGCCTGAGCTTCTTCGATTCCAGGGGAGAACCTGAAGAGGTTCCGGCCCTCGCCTTCCGCTTGCAAGCCATTCTGCGTAAGGCGCAGAGAGAGAGCGGAGAGAGGCTGAATGGCCGGAGAAGACGGTGGAACTTAGAGAAAGGCAGGGGTGGACAGAGGGAGAGAAATGCGCGATAGAGCTTTTTTGTGAGTGCGTGAGTGATTGGGATTCTGTTTAGAAGTGGCCAAATTTTGAAGGAGTGGGGAGTGCGGGGCTTGTGGGCGGGAAATCGGAAATTTGGGAAAGTGGGATTTGAATTTTGAGGTGACGTTTTGGTTTTGGAACATTGGGACTTTGGGGGGTGTTTGGTTGGGCGGAGATAATGGTAGGTGAGAATGAGATAGGAATTTTGTCTGTGCCTGTCTCATCCTCTTGCACATAAGTTCGAATCTCCGTTCACGTTAATTAGGGCATTTTACAATGTGTTTGTCAAAAAACAAAAGGTTGAAAGCATTTATTTTTGGTGTTGAAAGTGTTCTATCACTACAACTAAGCTAGGATCCAAATTACTTTACGAAATTTTTTGTTGTTGTAGAATGGAATGTCAAGTTGATTCAACGATTCTTGCGAAACCACGTGATTGTTATGTAGAACTATTTTTACTTATTTCTTTAGATTTAAGTTCTTTAGTTTTAGGTGTTATATCGTTATTTTTAAACTTGACTTACAAGATATTTTGCACAAAAAAGTACATTTCCTATAATAGAAAGACGATAATTTGGATTAAAATACATCACGATGTTATGGTGAATGAATGCCCTGTGGAGAGATTTCTCTCAGTCTTCCATTTACTTTTTGCTCTTATGTGTTCCACTCCAATATTTCAAAAAATTGCCTGTTTCAATGTTGACATTTGAATTATTAAAATACGTCATGGTGTTATGGACAATGAATGCCCCATCGAGATTACTCCCCATCCGAATGGTGAACAAAAGTACTTTCACTAAAAGAAATAGAAGTAACAAATTAATTATAACTCGATTAGATGAAACACAGCATTAGTGAGGCTGCAGACAACGGACCAACAAACATAACAGAAAACAGTTGACATAGAAACCTACGACAAATACGAGAACCCCATTCTCAGGACCAAATCTAGCTAGTCAGGATATGTACATGACAGTTCTTTCGCATCACACGATACTACTGGTGCATGCTTGATCATCAAAAAGACTAGTAACGCCTCAGCATGATTCTGTTGTAGGATCAACGGCGGTTTTAGAATTCATTAGGGTTGGGTACTTAAAACTATTAGGTTTGTAATATTTATTGAAGTGAAGATTACAAAGTCTTATGAAGAGGAAGGCAGCAACGTAGATAGAATAGGCAGCACATTTGAACCACAAAGGAAATGGGATGGTGAGGGATATGAAGAAGGCTGTGACCCCAAAGAAAAGGCCAAAATTATGGAAAAGCTGGGTGATCGATATTCCGGCAGGACAGTAACTGAAGTGAACAAACTTGCTTACCAAGATACAAGTGAAGGCAAGCAAGACTGATAGTCCAAGAAAGTAAAAGATTACAGGGAGGTGGCCGTAGTGAGTTTGAACGGGAAGAAGCGCTAGTCCAATCGCCGCTGTCAAGCAAAACACGACGATCATGGTTGACCAATCTAAGTTGTTGTTGTGGTACTTACAATTAGTCATGTCTGCAACCTGTTGCATTGCAGCTTCTAGATCTTGTTCGCGGTCGCGATTATGATCATCCGGACTAATTGTAAGAACTTTGAGTAGTTGGATTGTCTTTGCCATAAGTATAGAGAGAAAGGGCTTTAAGAACTGATCATAAGAATGATTAACAACACAGTTCATTTTTCTTCTGCACAAGAGATAGAGAGAGAGAGAGATACTGAGAATGGTTAGAGGTCTTAATTTATATATAATATAAGGAGGGAAGAATGAAAGAGAGAAAAAGAAGTGAGGGAACTTCCTCGTAATTTAATATGAAAGTTAGTCCAAAAAGAAGGAAAAGTAAAATTAATTATAACTAGCAACATTCGCTTACACATTCGTGGATGTGATTGTGAGCATCGATATAGGAAAATAATTTATGTACATCCTTTTTCTTTTTTTGGCTATTGAATTGAACAAATAAAAAATGATCAAGGGCCTCATTAAAAGATAGTGTGGAGAAGATGAATAAGGATGTGCATAAATCAGTCACTGTCGACAGATTGTGTGAAAGCTCACAACTATACCCGGACATGTGGACGATGGATCTTACCAGCATCCCTCAAATTACTATCAAATACACACCTTTTCGGTTAGGCCAAATTGAAAAAACGGTGACACTGACCTATGTACTAAATCAAATTAAGGTTGACTACATAAGGGAACTAATTCACGGATGATGATTCTCTCCGAACTCTTCTTGTGAGGATTATCTCCGGATTTTCTTGTGAAGATTCTCTTTTGATCCTCTTTGTGAGGATCTTAGGGTTCTCATATCTTATATATTCATCGTATATCGTGCGGCCAGCTTTCGTTAAGTATTGTTTATGTTTAATTTTAAATAAAAAAATCATAATAATTTCTAATCGCACGATGTACAATGAACGGATATGATGTGAAAGAAGATTCGGATGGGATCCAAATCCTTCTACAACCCCTCTTTGAATTATGGGAATAGTACAAGAGTGCTGTTATGAATTGGGGCCTTTACTTGATCAAAATGAGTTTTCTTATTTGAGCGATAGTCTAATATAATGAAAAAGATTCAAACTCAATCGGTACATATAGAAAGAAACATTGTCATAGTCAACTTGACTTACCACGCTCATGCATGTTATAAAAGGGTTTATAAAAGCAGCTGACTATGCAAAGAGGGATTCGGATTCTTGAGGCTCCTTGAATATGTGCTATTAGACATGACATTTGTGACATGTTTCCCTTGTTCGTGTCGTATTCTTGACATACCCAATATCTTAAAGGATCGTGTTGTGTAATACCCGTTAAAATGAAGAGATAATACCTAACCCGAATTCGACTTCTTAATATTAACGAGTAATATGACCCGACCCATCCGTTAAAGAAATATATTTTAAATCAATAAATAATCAAATAAAAAACGTAGTACTAAATTAGTACCTACATATTACATAAGTGAGATCAAAGAATCCAACGGCAAGGATTTAATCTCACATAAGTGAGATTAAATCTTATGGCTATTGTTGTAGTAAGGTCTTTTAGTAGTTTAAAGTTATCAAAGTAACTTTTTTTTATCTTGTTGAAATGGGTTACCTGCCGGTAAACCTGTTAAGAAACCATTATTAATTAAAAGGCTCTTAAAGTGTGACCCGATAACGACCCCGTTAAGTTAATGTGTTGATCCGTAACTTGTTATTTTTGTGTCACTTCAGGTCGGATTAACATGTTGTGTAAGAAATTGTCAAGTCTATGCTAAATATTGTGTTGACCCGTAACTTGTTATTTTTGTGTCACTTCAGGTCGGATTAACATGTTGTGTAAGAAATTGTCAAGTCTATACTAAATATTGTGTTGACCCATAACTTGCTAATTCCACACCTTATTACGAAGGCCTAAAGTGAAGATTGAGGGAAGTAGAGCAAAATTCCTTTTTGGGGGGCATTCCGAAGGTGTAACTTAGGCAACCAAAAAGGGGCCCGGTACATCAACTAGAGAAGCGACCAGTCGGTTCACCAAATCTCGACACAGCGTCACACGTTCCCCAGGTCCGAAGGGATCTAGTGCCCAACTACTGAATTCTCTCGAAATTGCGTTATTGGAGGCGAGCCAGTAATGGCCGTTAGTGGACACCCACACTTTTCACTGGTTAGAGAGGCCCTCTTTAATACATTAATAAAAGATGTTCACATGGGCCATAAAAGACTTGGTCATAGGAACTTAGACCACCTACGCGCTGATAAACAAAAACCACCTCGACCAGATCAGAGTAAACAAGAATGCCGAATCAGGCTGCCCCTTGCCTTGAAAGAATTCACACTCATGAGCCAACTACTTCTGGGTTCGCAAATAATAGCTCGGCTTGTTTTCATTTTTAATTAGGACAACACTAACTGAAGTTTCCAAACTTTGGTTGAGCTTAGTTGCCCAAAAAGTAATTTTTTTGCATGCTCCCAAGTAATATTGAGATAGTTGGAGAGAGATCTTCCTTCTGCTTGAGAGCGATTCTAACCGCTTTTGTAAGTGGTTACAAATTGCGTTTAATTTCAGTGTCGTTGATCCTAGATGCGGTCGAGGTCAATGGGTGTTCTTTCGTCTCTTTCTTCGACTCTTCATTTCCTCGCTTCCGCTGCTTTTTCCCTCATTTCCTGTCCGATTTGCCCTCTTCTTCTCACCCCATAAGTGTCTATCCTTTATTCATCCAAGCTCCAATCTTTAGTCACGCTTCAGTGTGATTTGTTGCAGTCCATCAAGTTGGTGAGTATATTTCTAGTGCTTCCACCAGGTTAGGTGCTCCTAACACCACCACCTTATTTTTGTTGTCTGCCTTTGTTGGCATTGTTGCTTGTAGAATCCTACAGACTTCTTTCACTCGGTCACAAGTTCTTTACATTTTGTGGCTTTGCTAGGAGTGATGATAGGGATTGGATGATGAGATCGACGAGGCGATGCTCATTGGGGGTGAAGATTTGTGTGGTCGACATGCACTATTGCAACTGTGGTTGCAGTGGAATTCTCGGTTCTTGTTTGGGCCCAAAATAATATTGTGCCGAATAAGGGTTGATCTTATGGATGGTTGCCTCAGCCAAGCAACGCAGTAGGTTGGCAAGAATGGCCGGGCTCAGCGCCAGGACGTGACCACTAGCCAGGGCTTCAGCCACCGACATATTCTCAACCAAGCATTTGATCGATTTGGTACAACAAATGAATTTGTTTAACCAGTAGAACAGAAAGGCTTCATGCTCCCCTTTGCGGGGTCTCTCCTCCCCTCGACCGGCGAAATGAACGATGAGGGTGCTGTAGTTGAAGAAGTTCTTGTGCAACTTTTGAACTTCCTCCTTCGAAGGCTCTTGACCGCTTCGGCTCAATGTCTCAACGGCCCGAGCATCGAACAGGGTTTTGAGATCCAGGTTCGATGAACATCCAAAAAGGGCAGCATCGATTTGGAGACCGGAAGGTGAAGTCCCAAGGATAGCCGAGATGTCGAGGACGTTGGGGCCAATAGGACCAAGGGGGAGAACCATGGTGTTGGTTGCCGAGCACCAGAAACTCAAGGCCGCCATGAAGAGATCCTTATCCATAGCAATCTCCATCGTCGAGAGTCTGATGGCGTCGTAGATTCCAAGAGCTTTCCACTCTTGGCCGAAGAATTTTGCCATGCGATCAACCCAGGCGACCCAGGTCGCAGTAGTTGAGGGTCAGGCTCCTTGGGGTTTCGCATTTCCCATTTCGACCACTCAAAGCCTTGTCGCAGGGGCGCCAGACAGTGGTCATTCCGAAGGTTGGTAATGGTTGGGGGTACGGGTTTCTTGAACAGAGGTCCAAGAATTTGATGCGTAGCGCTTGAATTCCTCTCAAAGCGCAGGTTCTTGACGGCGCAGTGATCGATAAGGTCCTTGCATCTGTTGCATTCTTTGGAGATTTGAGAAATGAAGGATGCCATGGTTGATGAAGAGGGTTAAAAGGTGAACTGCTGGATTGAAAATGCCCTAGAAAGAAGTTCTGAGTTTCCAGGAGATTCGAGAGAGAGAAGCAAGGAAATTTCAGAAAGATTAGAAGCGTAAAATTGAGATGAGAGAGGAAGGGGTATTTATAGGCACTTCGCAGGAAGCCAATCAGTTGGTTTTTGAATTTCGAAATGAACCAATCAATACGACTGCGCGCCATGATGAAGATTCAGAAAATCCAGGTGAAGGGACCGAAGATCTCGCAGATTGGGAGAATATCTCGAGGATTGAGGATGCACGATTGCGTGTGACGACGAAATTAATGCGACGAGACGCTTCGACGGTTGCATGCGTCCAGAGAGATTATTACGAACTGTTGGGATGATCGAGGACTGACGCGTGGCGAGTTCGGGAAAGATTCGAGGGAAACATCATTTCTCATAAATGGGCGTGGTGTTATTTTCTGGACAGGTCATCGATCGTTGTGGGATGAGTAATGTCGTTTCGCTTCTTCAAGGCCGAAGCTCGACCATGAGCTATGGGTCGACGACCTCAGAAGCGAGGGGGCAATGTTTGGGCCTAAAATAATATTGGGCTGAATAAGGGTCACCTTCGGCCCAGTGTCTATTTAAATGCGCTATGGACTGATGTCATGGGCCGAAGGGTTCAGAGTAACCGAGTATCAGTTGGAGTAGGAATGCTGCGGATAAGCAGGAGAATGAGATAGAGGCCGAGACCTGTTAGGAGAATGAGTCCCGAGGAGCCGAGGTAAAAGTGAATCGAGCCCACGATTAGAGGCAGATGCAGAATCCTAGTTGGATTGGGATTGGCCGAAATAGAGTTGGATTAGTATCGGCCAAAGAAGAGTTAGACTAGGAAGATGATGTCTATCCAAGGACGGTTTGGAGTATTCACATTGCTATAAATAGAGGGGAGAGCATAACATTCAGGCTCTCCAACTCAACACACAAATCTGCCCTGCGCAAACTCTCGCTTTACGCGAAACCTCTCAACTTTGAGATTTTTATTTTCTTTTTCGCCAACACATCTTCAGTTTGGATAAACATCACTGTGGAGGCAACCGGTAAACATCTTCAGTTTGGATAAACAGCACTGTTGCCGTAGAACCAGCCGATCGCGGAGCACCTTCAGTTTGGATAAACAGCACTGCGTCGAGGCCGACTGGTTACCTATCCAAGTCTCGGTCGAGAAGGGCTTTCGAGTTCTTATCGGCAGGGGTCATCTCATCAGCCTTCTCGGCGAAATGAGGTGTTACGATTTACTAGGCTCGGCACATTGAACGCCGAGTTATTTTATGATTGGATATTCACAAGTCAGTTTCAGAGTTCGGCATTCCGACGGCCGAACCACCTTTACTGTCAAGACATACGTTTGTTTTGAGTATTTGTGTCCTTACACTTTGGTGTCGATTCGGCGTGCTTATACTTTTCACAAATATAATCACTGTCACCGAATCCGGCGCCGATGATTCGTGAACTTCGCAAGACTAGCAACCTTGTCTTCAGGCTCTAGAACCCAAAGGCCGAGGCGTGTTCCTTCCTCGGCCGCAGTCACAAGATTGAGAAGTCAGCCGTGCACACAACGCAACATCAACATTTTACTCACGGCCGAGTTCGGCCGTCGAGTTGGCACGGCCCGCACACAATTGAAGGACGTAGTTAGCTCATTAGTTACTCGGCATGCGCACCACGTAGGCTTGGTAGTTTTTAGGGTCAACAGTTCTATTTAGCTTTCTTTTGTTTTTGGCCTCAACTTTTGGTTGGGCTCTTGTTTGGCTTGTTTGGCTGGTCTAATTATGCTTGTTTTTTTTTGTTTCTGGGTCTTTGAATTGTAAGATTTTATTGGTAATGAATTTTACCTTTGTACCAAAAAGAAAAATATTGAGCTTAGTAGCCGAAAAAGTAATTTTTCTTCAATAGTCCAAAGTTCTATTAAGCTTACCCGCACGTGCTAGGAAATTGGGATTCTAATCAGAATATTCAATTCATATGCTTTAGATTCTAACTCATATTTTTTTAATTATATTAATTGTGGGTCCTAAATAAGAGTTAATTTAGCAAGTGGAATACCGGTTGGTGGAGTCTGTTTACACTTGTTTTTGACGGATTTGGAATCCATTCGGATTTAAATTGTGGGGATTCTAAGGATACTCATATTTTAATCATTCATCATGCATCATGTATCGTGCGGTCAGAAATCGTTTGACTTTTTTATTTAAAATTAAACATAATAGTACTTGACAAAAACTGATCGCACAATATACGATCAATGACTAGAATATAAGAATTCCTATAAAGAGGATCCTTTGCTCTTTTTGACCGAATCTTGCTACTATTTTCCTTAACGGTTAATTGTCTCTTTCCATTTGCTACTAATTGATAAGAAAATGATTCGACTTTGGATTTTTCTGTTGAATTCCAGTGCATGTGGTTAATGCAGCCTTTTACCGCACATTCATGCGTGTAATAATTTATTCTTTTGAATGTTATTTTTTACTTATAATTTTTATTTATTTTTTATTTTTTAAAAAATAAAAAATTATAAATTGATGTGCTCGTTAATCAATCTTTAAGTAATAATTCATCACATCATTTGGTTTAAAAATTTGATCGTTCTAGTATTACCCATAAATTAAATTATTTTATTTTAAAAATTCTAATTAGAGAGAGGTATTTTTGAAATTATGAATGATTTTGATTCACCTTTTTTTCCTTCTGGCATTATATATAGGGTTTATATCACAAATGGTCCCTGAAATTGATCCCATCAATCATGATGGTCCCTGAAATTGAAAATCGATCAATGTAGTCCCTGAATTTTAACTTGCGAATCAATGTCGTCCTTCTGTTAGTGTTCCGTCCAAATTAACTTTAAAAAAAGGTTAGAGAACCAATTTTTCATGGTAAAATGATAAAAAATAACCCCGTTACTTATAATTTTACTTACTACCTCTCTTTTCCTTTTTCCATCTTCACTTTTCTCTCCATTTTTTCATGGATTTGGTGCTAAAACTAAAATAAAAACAAAAAAAAGTGGTTCTCTAACCTTTTTTTGGTCATTTTACCATGAAAAATTAGTTCTCTAACCTTTTTAGTGTTAATTTGGACGGAACACTAACAGAAGGACGACATTGATTCGCGAGTTAAAATTCAGGGACTACATTGATCGATTTTCAATTTCAGGGACCATCATGATTGATGGGGTCAATTTCAGGAACTATTTGTGATATAAACCCTTATATATATTAATTGTGGGTCCCAAATAAGAGTTAATTTAGCAAGTGGAGTACTAGTTGGTGGAGTCTTTTTACACTTGCTTTTTGACGGATTTGGATCCCATCCGGATCTAAATTGTAGGAATTATAGGAATACTCATATTTTAGTCATTCATCATGCATCGTGCGGTCAGAAGTTATTTGACTTTTTTATTTAGAATTAAACATAATAGTACCTGATGAAAACTAACCGCACTATATACGATGAACGATTAGGATGTGCTAATTCCTAGGAAGAATATCCTCTTCTCTTTTAGACCGAATCTTGCTATTATTTTCCTTAACGGTTAATTGTCACTTTCCATTTGCTAATAATTGATAAGAAAATGATTCGACTTTGGATTTTTTCTGTTGAATTCCAGTGCATGTGGGTTTTACATAAAATCCAGCTTTTTACCGCACATTCATGCGTGTAATAATTTACTCTTTTGAATGTTATTTTTTACTTATAATTTTTATTTATTTTTTATTTAGTTTAAAATATTTTTATTTATTTTTTTAAAGAAATTAAAAAAAAACTATAAATTAAGGATAGTGCGAGAGAGAACAAATTTTTAAAATAAATGAGGTGTTCGGTAATCAACCCTTAAGTAATAATTCACCACATAATTTGATTTGCAAAATTTAGTTTAAAAATTTGATCGCTCTAGTATTACCCATAAATTAAATTATTTTATTTTAAAAATCCTAATTAAAGAGGGGTATTTTTGAAATTATGAATGATTTTGATTCACCCTTTTTTCCTTCTGGCATTAATATATGTATATATATATATATATAGATTAATTGTCTCTTTCTATCTGTTAATTATGATAAGAAAGTGATTCGACTTTGGATTTTTGTTCTGACTTCTTTCTGTGCATGCAGGTTTCATATAATTACTAGCCTCTTATCACACGCTCAAGCGTGTAATAATTTGCTCTTTTGAATGTTATTCTTTGCTTATAATTTTTTTTATTTGTTTAAACATTTTTTATTTAAAAATTTTTGGAAAATAAAAGTGAAACGCAGGCAGTTTTGTTTTGTTAGATAACTATAAATTAAATTATTTTATTCTAATAATTCTAATTAGAGAGGGGTATTTTTAAAATTATGAACAATTCGCCCTTTTTGCCTTCAAGCTTTTATATTTAAATGAGTACTAGTCCAAATTAGATGGCTTCATTTTCATGCCTTCTTCTACCAAATTTTTATAAAGCAATCCACTAATGAATAGGCTTCACATAACCTAAACTATTAATGAAAAACACTTAATGAACTATTATTGATAATAAGGATCAAACAACAAAAAAAGAAGAAGAAAAGTAGTAGTGATAGGGCACTATCATATTGATCTCCTTCAATTCATTCGATCCAATGATCAGAAATTGACAAAGTTTATGAGAAGTAAAAATGAGCATGTGTTGGGTTAATTGCACAACATCATAGCACTATCCTATGTTAAAACATAAACAAATTGATAGTACATATTTTTTGGGATACGTTTTTTTTTTTGACAGAAAAAAATCTACTAAATTCATAGCATTCACCATTCAACATTCCCCAATGAGATACTAGGAAGACTCTCAAAGTTACATATCCGAATCAACCACTTAAACCCGCCACAAGTAAATGGTTGCCTCAAATGTTACCTATCCGAATCAGCCACTTAAACCCACCACAAGTAAATTGTTGCCCAAAATGGGATAGTTAAAGTGCGTGAATCGAAATTAAATATTTGGTGCTTGAAGAATTCAGAGTGTAGGAAAACATAAAGGGTCAAGTACAATAATTGATCAGTAAACGTCTAGGAAACTTAGTGTGTAAATTAAAATACTTGGTGCTTGAAAAATTCAGGGTGTAGGAAGATTTGAAAGGTCAAGAAAAATGCTTGGTCAGTAAAAGTCTAGGAAACTAATTAGTGTGTTAATTGAAAGGGTTGTTTTATTCCCACCCCATATATTATTAGACATAGAGCATATATTTAATACATTCTGCATTTACTTTTTCAAAGTAACCTCGCATATTCCTTATTCTTCCACCACCCAAATACGTATCAATTATCCTCTTCTTTCACTGTATGCAAATCAAGTTCCCCTCAAACATTATTCACATATATTGTGCTTCTGTTTGTGTATATAGTGTTGCTGAGTGAGGAAGTCGTAGTCAGACAAGAAGGAATATTACTCCGTAATGTTTCCAACACTTTCACTTTCCATCAAGGACTTCTTGTGTAAATCGTTGTCTTTCCATTAAGTTTTCAATTTTCCTCAAATAGGATAATATATTTAACAATCATTGCCCTTTACATGTTAGTTTTAGTTAGCTTCAAAATAATTACTTTAGGGGTGTATTAAGATTTTATTTTTTATTTTTTATTTTTTTTGTGAAAAAAGGCTTTTTAGCCAAAATAGCCTATGAGATTTGTCTAACTCCTCATTTTGGTCCATGAGATTTGAAATCAATAGAAATGGTCCATGAGATTGTCCACCATCAATCATTTTGTTCATTCGGTGAAAAATTATGCTAAAATGATTGATTGTGGACAAACTCAGGGACCAATTCTTTCGATTTCAAATCTCAGAGACCGAAGTGAAGAGTTATGCAGGTCTCAGATACTATTTTGGCTGAAAAGCCAAAAAAAAAAAATATATTCTTTCTGGGGCCTTGATAGGTTTTTTCATGAGTAGAAACTCTTACAATTTTTCATGTCCAATTTATAAAATTTCGTGCTTATAATCAGAATTGCTCATGATATGAATCACTATCTAAATATAATTTTGTAGAAAATGAATAGTTTTGATTATAAGATGCAAAATAATCTTTATAGTTTGATTATAATATGAATGGTTTTTACCATAAACATGAAATGATCTATGAGTCGAAAACGAATTTTTTTGAGTAAGAGCTCATACATTCTTGCGCATTTTGTATGTGAAGATTGCTACGAGGTTTGTCTGGATAAAACCTTAGCCGATGAAGCCCCCTTCGATATCGTCAGTTGTCAGTTTGGCTTGCATTTTTCCTGGTCTACTGAGGCGAGCTATCGGCTATGCTTCATCCTCGCGGTACTTTTATTGGAACAATGTCGGATGCGAATGTGATTATCAAAGCACGCTATCTGAAGATGAATTGTGTTGAACTATAAGCCATGAGCTAATTAGTATTAGAGAATAATATTGTTTCTAATTGTGTATCCACTTGTGCTTAGAAATTGTCAAGTGTAAGATCAAAATATGTAAAGCCATGAGTGCCATGTGTGATGATCCTAACTATTAGCTAGATGAGTGGCTAAGATCAGGTTTTAGATGAATTGATCCAGCTCAACTTTGTTAACTGTAATATTCCTCCTTGCACGTTGTGTGCGGGAGTGAGAGACATTAAATGAAAAGTAATATTCCTCTGTGATTTTAACAGAGAGAAAGAAGCAACCATTTTCTCTTATTTTCTTCTGTGCATTCATCCCTTTCTTTCTTCTTCGAATTATCATCATCAAACTGTAACATGGCTTCAGAGCCAGGTTGCATCATTTGAATCTGGGCGTAAATCTGTGAGGTCACTGAGCTCAATCGAAGCTCACGTGAGACTTGAAAGATGTCTGGATCTGGAGGCTCGGAAGTGAGAACTCCAATCTTCTCCGGCGAGAACTACGAGTTCTGGAGAATTAAAATGGTAACAATCTTCAAATCTCTTGGGTTATGGAATCTGGTAGAAAAGGGATTGCCAACACCCGATTCGAAGAAGGAGAAGAAAGCTGAAGGGTCATCGGAAGATGACGGTGATGAAGAAATGATTGATGTGCTCATAAGGGATGCAAAGCCTCTGGGTATTATACAAAATGCAGTCTCTGACCAGATCTTTCCTCGGATTGCCAACGCCGACTCAGCCAAGATGGCATGGGATCTACGGTATGGAGAATACCATGGTGGTGATCAGGTTAGATCCGTAAAACTTCATAATCTTAGATGAGAATTTGAGTATGCTAGAATGCGAGATGATGAGTCCTTATCTAGTTACCTCACAAGGTTGAATGATCTAATTAATCAGATGAGAACATTTGGTGAATCTCTTTCTAATGAGAGACTTGTGCAGAAGGTTCTGATTAGTCTAAGTAAACCTTATGATTCTATCTGTTTGGTTATAGAAAATACAAAATGTCTAGAGACTATAGAATTGCAGGAAGTAGTTGCAATCTTGAAGAGTCAAGAACAACGGTTCGATTTGCATAATGTTGATGCCACTGAGAAGGCATTTGCATCATTCTCAGTGAGTCCAAAAGGGCAAAATAGGAGTGGGGCTCAATTTGGTCCATCAAAATTTCAAAAGAATTGGAACTCTAAGGGGAAGAAATGGGATTTAAAGTCTCGATTCCAACAGAAACCTCTCAATAGTCATGCTCCAAATTCATACTAGTCACAGTCAATGGGTCAAGAGGCTATCAAACCACAGTGTAGAGTGTGCTCTAAATTCCACTTTGGTGAGTGTAGATATAAGGGGAAGCCCAAATGCTATGCCTGTGATAAGTTTGGTCATTGGGCTAGAGAATGCACTGTAGGGAAGACTGTGCAAAAGGCAAACTCAGCAAATCAGGTGGAAGTGACAGGGAATCTATTCTATGTTAATAGTGCAATCTCAGAGATAAATGTCAATGGCAATTGGTACATTGACAGTGGTTGTAGTAACCACATGACAGGAAATGTTGATCTCCTTGTTGACATAAAAACAAATGTTACTGGAAAAGTGCAAATGCCTACTGGTGTGTTAATGAATGTTGCTGGAATGGGTTCATTGGAAATAGACACTAATAAAGGCAAGAAGTATATCAGAGAAGTCATGCATCTGCCAGGGTTGAAAGAAAACTTACTGAGTGTTGGACAAATGGATGAACATGGATATTATCTATTGTTTGGAGGAGGTATGTGTAGTGTATTTGATGGACCTTCACTTGACAATCTTGTCATCAAGGTTAAGAAGAAGGAAAATAGATGATATCCTCTTTCTCTATTGAAGAACAATCAGTTGGTTCTGAAAGCTAGCATAAATCACTCTACTTGGACTTGGCACAGAAGGCTAGGTCACTTGAATTTCAAGGGACTTCAACAACTTAGAGAGAAAAATATGGTGCATGGTCTTCCATATCTAGAAGTAACCAAAGATGTATGTCAAGGGTGTCAATTTGGTAAACAACATAGAGACTGGTTTCCAAAAGAACAAGCCTGGAGAGCAAACTGTCATCTGGAACTTATTCATGTTGATTTGTGTGGTCCTATGCAGAATGCATCTTTGGCTGGAAACAAATACTTTATGTTACTCATTGATGATTGTACAAGGATGATTTGGGTGTATTTTCTCAGATACAAATTTGATGCATTCAATTGTTTTAGAAAATTCAAGTCAATGGTGGAGCTGCAGAGTGGTTTCAAAATTAAATGTCTAAGGAGTGAAAGAGGTGGAGAATTCTTATCATCTGAGTTCTCTAAGTTCTGTGAAACTGAAGGAATTCAAAGGTAACTTACAATGGCTTATACTCCTCAACAGAATGGAGTAGTGGAAAGGAAAAACAGAACAGTGGTTGAGATGGCCAAAGCTATGCTGCATGATAGAGGTATACCATACTTTCTTTGGGCTGAAGCTGTGCACACAACTGTGTATATTCTAAATAGGTGTCCTACAAAGGCACTTGGAAATATAACTCCTTTTGAGGCCTATAGTGGTAGAAAACCAGGTATAGCACATCTCAAGATCTTTGGTTCTCTGTGCTATGTACATGTGCCTACTGAGATAAGACATAAGCTAGATGCTAAGAGTGTCAAAGGTGTGTTTGTGGGATATGCTACATGTGATAAGGGATACAGAGTATTTGATCCATGCACTAAGAAGTTAATCTTGTCAAGAGATGTAGTTTTTGATGAAACTATGACCTGGAATTGGAAAGGAAATTCACAAAATTCAGTTGATGTGACCTACATTCAGGATCAACCTGAAAATGTAATTGGTGTGCATTCACATGAGTTGAGTGAGATTGAATGAGGTTTTCTCAGTTCCAGTACTTCCTCTCATACTGAAGAAGAAGAAAGTTGTACTCCTGAATCTGCAAAGATCTTAGAGTCTTATGACCACACATCTCTAAAATGGAGAAATCTGAATGATATTCTTGCTCAATGTAATATGTGTGTTCTGGAGCTAGAAAAATATGCAGATGCAACTCAAGATGAATCATGGTTAAAAGCAATGCAGGATGAGTTGACCATGATTGAAAAGAATGGAACATGGGAATTAGTTGATAGACCAACAATGCAACCTGGTATTGGGGTTAAGTGGGTTTACAAAACCAAACTAAACCTGGATGGAACAGTCTTAAAGAATAAGGCAAGGTTGGTTGCCAAAGGTTATGCTCAAAAACCCGGTTTAGACTACAATGAAACTTATGCTCCAGTGGCTAGACTGGACACTATTAGAACTCTCATTGCACTAGCTGCTCAAAAGAGCTGGAAGTTGTATCAGCTTGACGTTAAATCTGCCTTCTTAAATGGAGTACTACAGGAAGAGGTATATGTAGATCAACCAGAAGGATTTCTAGTGCAGGGCAAGGAAGACAAAGTGTATAGGCTTCATAAAGCCCTCTATGGACTGAAACAAGCACCTAGAGTCTGGTATGGGGAAATTGATACACATTTCTCACAATGTGGTTTCCAGAAAAGTCTTAGTGAACCAACACTGTACATCAAGTCAAGGGGAGAAAAAGATATCATAATTGTCTTTATCTATGTAGATGATATTGTCTATACAGGTAGTAGCATTGAAATGTTGAGAGAATTCAAGGAGGACATGATGCTGAAATATGAGATGACTGACTTGGGATTACTTCACCATTTTCTATGAATGAGAGTTATTCAAACTAATTCCAGCATCTTTATTCACCAAAAGAAGTATGCTTCTTCTTTGCTGAATAAATTTGGGTTGAATGAATGCAAATTTGTGACTACACCACTGGTAGCAACTGAAAAATTGAGCAAGGATGATGGAAGTGGTCCAACAAATGAGGAACAATATAGAAAGATTGTGGGGAGCCTGTTGTATCTCACTGCAACAAGACCTGATGTGATGTATGCAGCAAGCTTGCTTGCAAGGTTTATGCATTGTCCAACAATGAAGCACTATGGAACTGCCAAGAGAGTTCTCAGGTACATTAAAGGGACTTTAGACTATGGACTGGAATATGTGAAGGGCAGAAATGCTATGTTAATTGGTTTTTGTGACAGTGACTGGGGAGGATCAGTGGATGATAGCAAAAGCACTTCAGGGTATGCTTTTTCCTTTGGCAGTGGGGTTTTTTCTTGGGCCTCAGTTAAACAAAACTGTGTAGCACTTTCAACTGTCGAGGCTGAATATATTAGTGCTTCAGAGGCGATTGCACAAGCAATCTGGCTTAGGTTTGTACTGGAGGATTTTGGAGAACTTCAAACTGAAGCAACCCCTTTACAGTGCGACAACACGTCAGCAATTGCTATCACAAAGAATCTGGTGTTCCACCAGAAGCCTAAGCATATTGATCGAAGGTATCACTTCATCAAGGATGCTTTGCAGGAAGGAATCATTGATCTGGTTTACTGTCCTACAAAAGAACAATTGGCAGATATCTTCACAAAGTCATTGGCTAAGGACCGATTCAATTATCTCAGAGGTTTACTTGGAGTCAAATCAGCTCAAAGCTTAAAGGGGAGTGTTGAACTATAAGCCATTAGCTAATTAGTATTAGAGAATAATATTGTTTCTAATTGTGTATCCACTTGTGCTTAGAAATTGCCAAGTGTAAGATCAAAATATGTAAGGCCATGAGTGCCATGTGTGATGATCCTAACTATTTGCTAGATGAGTGGCTGAGATCAGGTTTTAGATGAATTGATCCAGCTCAGCTTTGTTAACTGTAATATTCCTCCTTGCACGTTGTGTGCGGGAGTGAGAGACATTAAATGAAAAGTAATATTCCTCTGTGATTTTAACAGAGAGAAAGAAGCAACCATTTTCTCTTATTTTCTTCTGTGCATCCATCCCTTTCTTTCTTCTTCGAATTATCTGAAGGATTTGGTATGAAATCAGGTTTGGTTTCCTATTAGATGTAGGAGTCCTAGTTGTAATGTATGTGGGAAACTTGGACGCAAGTTTCCATATTGTTTTGGGATTCCTAGTTAGTCTTCTATTAGGTTATTCTAGTATAAATAAGAGAACCCTAGTTGGAGGGTTCAGCGTGAGACTTAGAGAGAGAGAGAGAGAGCTTTGAAGGCTTATGAACTGCAGTGTGTTTTAGTTCATGTGTAATCTTTATTAAGTAATAAAGAAAGCTTCCGTTGTTCAATTGTCTTGTTGTTGTTCTTGGTTTAAACAAGTAGTGTTACGACAAGTGGTACCAGAGCCAAGGGTTCCGGTGTTTAAACCGAGCAATGACCAAGTTTGGGGACTCCAGTAAGAATGGAGAAGATGAGGGTACTGAGGTAAAAAAAACCTCGGTGCAAAGTGCTAGGTTCGAGATTGAGAAATTTGTGGGAACAAACAACTTCGCTATGTGGCAGTGCGAAGTTAAGGATGTGCTAATTCAGCAAGGTCTACTAGCTGTTCTTGAAGACATGCCGATGGCAATGAAGAAGGAGGAGTGGCAACGACTAAATGCACATGCATGTTCCACAATTAGGTTATGTCTGGGCAAGGCACAAAAGTATGGGGGTGATGAATATCTCATCAGCTAAGGAACTATGGGACACACTGGAAACAAAGTATTTGAAGAAGAGTGCAGAAAACAGACTCTATCTTAAGAGCAAGCTGATCGATTCCAATACAAGGAAGGAACAAAGATGATTGATCATCTAGAAGACTTTAACAAGTTGATTGCTGAATTGTTAAACCTAGAAGAGACAATCAAAGATGAAGACAAAGCGCTGATCTTGATGAATTCTCTGCCCGAATCATATGAATCGTTCGTGACGACATGGATTTATGGAAGAGAAACCATTAAGTTTGATGAGATCTCTAGTGCTGTGATGAATCATGAAGTTCGAAATCTGGACAGACAAGAAAGAAACAGTTCAGAAGCTTTGATGGTGAGAGGAAGATCAAAAGAAAGATATCCTGCAAATAAGAAGAAAAACAAGTCTCGCTCAAGGGGAAGTTCAAGCAATAGAAATTTTTTGGATAAAGACGAGTGTGCGTTTTGCCATGAGAAAGGTCACTGGAAGAAGGATTGCTCTAAAATAAGGGAGAAAAATAAGGGGAAGAAACATGAGAATTCAGAAGCAAACATGGTTGAAGCAGACGATGAAGACTTTATCTGTGCTCTAACAGCATCAGATAATATGGACTACATGAATAAGTGGGTACTGGACACAGGATGCACCCATCACATGACTTCCCAACGCCATTGGTTCTCAACATTCAAAATCCTTAATGGAACCGTGTATATGGGGGATGACAATCCATGCTCAACACAAGGAATTGGCAGCGTCATGATTAAACATCATGATGGTTTAATCCGAGAGTTACAGGGAGTAAGATATGTCCCAAACCTAAAGAAAAACTTAATCTCTTTAGGCACGCTTGAATCCCAAGGCTGCAAGTTCTATTATGAGAATAATATACTTAAAGTCGCAAGAGGAGCATTAGTAATGATGAAGGCTCCTAGGAAAGGGTTGCTATACTTACTTGAGGGAAAAACCATGGAAACACAGTTGGCAATGGTGGCAGAAACTGATAACAAAGACTCTTCTTCACTTTGGCATATGAGGCTAGGGCACGTGGGTAACAAAGCACTACAAAACCTGATCAAACAAGGTGTTCTAAAGGGAGCCAAGAGTGGAAGGATTGAGTTTTGTGAGCACTGTGTTCTCGGCAAACAAACAAAAGTGAAGTTTGGCACAGCAATACACCAAACTGAGGGAATATTGGACTATGTACACTCGGATGTCTGGGGACCTACGAAGAATGAATCTCTAGGAGGAAAAAGGTGGTTCGTGTCCTTCATCGATGATTTTTCACGTAGGTCATGGATATATACTATGAAACACAAACATGAAGTACTGGATATTTTCTTGGAATGGAAGAATATGGTTGAAAGAAAAACTGGTAAGAAAGTGAAAGTTCTAAGAAGTGATAATGGAGGGGAATATACATCTGATCCTTTTTTTGAAGTATGCAAGAAGGAAGGAATCACACGTCACTTTAGTGTGAGACACACTCCTCAACAGAATGGCATTGCCGAAAGGTTGAATCGAACACTACTGGAAAAGGTACGATGCATGCTGTCACAGTCCAAACTGAGCAAAAGGTTTTGGGCTAAGGCATTAAGTTATGCCTGCCATATTGTAAATCGACTTCCCTCAGCAGCGTTGAAAGATAAAACACCAATAGAGTTATGGTCAGGAACAATTGCTCATGACTATGACAGATTAAGAGTGTTTGGATGTGATGCATATTACCATGTGAAAGAAGATAAACTGGATGCAAGAGCAAGGAGAGCAACTTTTCTAGGGTTCAACCACGGCGTCAAGGGCTACAGACTGTGGAGCTCAGAACTGAAGAAAATCGTAGTAAGCAGGGATGTGACATTCAATGAAACTAATCTGAATCTTAATGAGGGAGTGAAAGAAGTCCATGAGGTGGAGTTATCATCCAAAACAAGCACAGAAGAAGATGCTCAGATTGAAGAAACTCAGTGTGACAATCAAGAAGACACACAAGAGGAAGAAATTATGATGAATGATAGCACAAACCAAGAAGAGAGCATCGCTAAGAGAAAAGGAAAACGAGAGGTGATGCTCCCTGCAAGGTTCAAAGACTGTGTGGCATGCATGGCATATGCATTACCTGTTATTGAATGTGATATTCCTACCAATTACATTGAGGCAGCAAGAAGCAGTGAATCAAAACAGTGGCATGAAGCAATGGACGATGAGATGATGTCACTAAAGAAAAATAACACCTGGGAACTGGTGGAGTTACCTAAGGGAAGAAAGGCTATCGGATGCAAGTGGATATTTGTGAAGAATGATGGAATGAATGATGCAAGTCCTGTGAGGTTCAAAGCTAGATTAGTAGCCAAAGGATATGCACAGAAGGAAGGGATAGATTACAACGAAATATTTTCTCCAGTGGTGAAACACTCATCCATTCGAATACTACTGGCACTTGTAGCTCAATTTGATCTAGAACTAGTACAGATGGACGTAAAAACTGCGTTTTTACATGGAAATCTATCAGAGGAAATCTATATTAGTCAACCTGAAGGTTATGAAGAAAAGGGGAAGGAGGACCTGGTGTGTAAGCTTACCAAATCACTATACGGATTAAAGCAATCACCACGACAGTGGCACTTGAGGTTCGACAAATTCATGAATGATAAGGGCTACACCAGAAGTCAGTATGACCACTGCGTATATCACAAGAATCTTAGTGAAGGGATCTACATCTATCTATTAATTTATGTAGATGATATGCTTATTGCCTCCAGTAACATAGTGGAAATTAATAAGCTCAAAGTTCAGATGCAAAAGGAATTTGAAATGAAAGATCTCGGTGACGCAAGGAAGATTTTGGGGATGGAGATTACACGCGACAGAAAGAAGGGAATGGTGTGGTTATCTCAGAAGCAATACCTGGAAAAATTACTTCACAAGTTTGGCATAAATGAACAAACCAAACCTGTGAGTACACCCCTCGCTTCTCATTTTAAATTGAGTTCTCAACTATGCCCTAAAAATGATGATGAGAAGGTTAAAATGAAAGACATTCCTTACTCCAGTGTAGTGGGAGGGTTAATGTATGCTATGGTATGTACAAGACCTGATATTGGTCATGCCATAGGAATCATAAGCAGATTTATGCACAACCCTGGAAGAGAACACTGGGAGGCTGCGAAATGGGTACTGAGATATCTCCATGGAACTAGAACTACAGGGATCTGTTTTGAACGAAACAATGGAGGGATTGAAAATTTCTCTATTGGTTATGTAGATTCAGATTTTGCTAGTGATCTCGACAAAAGAAGATCCACCACTGGATATATCTTCACTATGGCAAACGGTCCTATATGTTGGAGATCCATTCTTCAGCCAACAGTGGCGTTATCAACCACAGAAGCTGAATATATGGCGATGGCTGAAGCCATTAAAGAAGCTATCTGGACACTGGGTTTAATAGAGGATTTGGGAGTAAACCAGCACAAGTTAGAAGTATACTGTGATAGTCAAAGTGCTATCTACTTGGCGAAATATCAAGTACATCATGCAAGGACCAAACATATCGATGTAAGATATCATTTTGTGCGTGAGGTTATAGCTGAAGGTGACATTCTGATTAAGAAGGTTGCCACAGCTGATAACCCTGCAGATATGTTAACAAAGGTCGTTGGTGCATCAAAGTTTCAACATTGTTTGGATTTGGTGCATGTCAAGCAAGGTTGATAATTGAGCAAAGGTGGAGCAGCGGAAGCAGTTGACGGTCTCAGGTGAGATTTCCTACCAAGGTGGAGATTGAAGGATTTGGTATGAAATCAGGTTTGGTTTCCTATTAGATGTAGGAGTCCTAGTTGTAATGTATGTGGGAAACTTGGACGCAAGTTTCCATATTGGTTTGGGATTCCTAGTTAGTCTTCTATTAGGTTATTCTAGTATAAATAAGAGAACCCTAGTTGGAGGGTTCAGCGTGAGACTTAGAGAGAGAGAGAGAGCTTTGAAGGCTTATGAACTGCAGTGTGTTTTAGTTCATGTGTAATCTTTATTAAGTAATAAAGAAAGCTTCCGTTGTTCAATTGTCTTGTTGTTGTTCTTGGTTTAAACAAGTAGTGTTACGACATTATCATCATCAAACTGTAACAAATTGGACGCAGCTTATTTGTATGTCGCATTTGTCTTGAGGAAGCAAGGGGGATCTGACCGGACACATGTAAATGGTAGACGACACAAAGGGAATATACATATATCGAAAGAGGACATCCTGTACGCTAGCAGTGATTAACGGAACACACCAATCATGTCTCAAAGGTTCTTTTTTGTGGCAAAAGAGAACGACGATTTTTGTTCGGCCAAACAGGAAAGCAGAAGAGCTCAACTCCCACATTGTTTTACTGTCTCTTGCAATGGACGTAATTATTCAATTTAATCAGACAAGAGAAATCCTAATCATGCATTTTGGGCCGATTAAAACATTATGTGCACATGAATTTTGCTAATCTTACTTCTCACTTGTGAGTGTTTGTATAAATACTTCGTAAATGAATACCAACAAACAACGAGTCATGCAAACTCACAAATACATGGGCATCATCATTGAGATCATAAGTGTAGTGACGACGAGCTTGAATTATATCTTCATCACTGTTTTGGATTATATTGAACATAAAAAACCAAAGGTACACAATCAAAAAACAAACAAACAGTAACCAACCTGATAAAACACAAAAGGACTACTTGGAGTAAGTCAAAGAAAAAATGTACAGAAACTAAAACTTACTCGTTGGAGTTGTTTTGCCCATTCATCTTTGGCTTCTGCACCAATGCAAGGATCACAGTCAAAATTAAATAAGAGCACAATATCGTCAAGCTTATATCAAGCTAATACGAATGGTTGATACTTGATACTCAAGTTTAATATCTTCAGCGTGTGTTTCGTGAAGCAAATACAGTGGCAGATGAATCACCTTCTCTTCTTTTGGTCATAACTAACCTAATGTATCAGTTTGCTTCTCAAATTTTCCTATTACCAATGATCATAACTATGCATAATAAAAGTATCCAAGGATTGTAGTTTTCCTTTCATAATATTTCTTCATTTCTTTTCATAACCCAAGGAATAACATAAAAGACTCACAACTGATAACTAGCAATGCATAATTCTACCTACAAGGTAAAGACTTTATGCAGCTTCAAATAAAGTTATTGGGAGTGGAGGCAGGCAGGCTGGAGGGAGGGTTTCACCACACCCGCCATGCCCCCACAACCACCAGATTCATCCAATGTTTCCAACAAAACCAAAAGACACTTTGAAAATTCAGCAACTTGATCAATAAGCAAATCCAACAAGGAACTGTAAAATCAAGATGAAAGCTTTAAACCCAAAAATTCTTCCCAAAGCTTCAATAACATGTTCACCAAAAATTCTTACCAAAGCTTCATATTACTTGATCATCTATAAACCCTAAATCTCCAACATTTTCACCAAATCCAAGCTAAATTCTAGAAAGAAAGAAAAAAAAAACCAGAACCTTGAAACAAAATTTCTCACCTTTCCAACATATTGTTAAAGTCCCACATCGGCGGGGATAAAGGAAACCAATAGGTTTAAATAGAATTACCCCACTCTAACTAATACTGAGACTTTTTGTGGTAAAATCCTACACCTAACGAATTGGGCAGGTGGTAAAGTTGGGAACAATATCGATCTCATTAGACCAGGGCCTCCCGAGCTCATCGATCTAAAAAATTTCAACATAGTATCAGAGCCACGGGCCCGTGCAAGCCAAAGCCTTGTCACAAGGAAGTGTGGGCTTGGAAACAAGCTTGAACTGTTATCATAGAATCGGCCTCTGAGTTTTAAGAGCTCATTCCAAAAAAAGATTGAAAACAAGTTTAACTCCATTGGAGCCGACCACTGAGTTTGTGTGGATCTCCACGTGTGAACCACTAAATGAGTTTAAATAAAATTACTTCACTCTAACTAATACTGAGGTCTTTTGTGGTAAAACTCGACATCTAACGAATTAGGCAGGTGGTAAAGTTAACACATATCTCTTGGAGTATTGCTTACGAGCCTCCTCATCTTCCATCGGTTCGCCAAGAAACCTTGCTTCCTCTCCGTCATCATCAACCGCAGCTACCTCCTGAGTCACTGGGTTCCTCGATGGAGAAGCAGCTTTTTACACACTCGTTGCTACCTCCTCTTCAACTCTCGCCTCCTTGGTTTGCCTCGGCATCTTCGGTTCCGAGGGAGAACCAGAAGAGGTTCCGACCTTCACCTTCCGCTTGGAAGCCATTCTGCCTACGGCACAGAGAGAGAGCGGAGAGAGGCTGAATGGCCGGAGAAGACGGTGGAACTTAGAGAAAGAGAGGGGTGGACAGAGGGAGAGAAAAGCGCGATAAACCTTTTTTGTGAGTGCGTGAGTGATTAGGATTCTGTTTAGAAGTGGGCATGAAATTTTGAAGGATTGGGGAGTGCGGGGGCGTGTGGGCGGGAAAACGGAAATTTTGGAAAGTGGGATTTGAATTTTGAGGTGACGTTTTGGTTTTGGAACGTTGGGACTTTAGGGGGGGTGTTGTTTGGTTGCGGGGAGATAATAGTAGGTGAGAATGAGATAAGAATTTTGGCTAAGGCTTTGTGCCCGTCTCATTCTCTTGCACACAAGTTCAAATCTCCATCCCCGTTAATTAGGGCATTTTACACTGTGTTTGTCAAAAAACAAAAATACTCATTTTTGGTGTTGTGTTCTATCACTACAACTAAGCCAAGATCCAAATTACTTTACGAAATTTTTTGTTGTTGTAGAATGGAATATCAAGTTGATTCAACGGTTCTTGCGAAACCACGTGATTGTATTCCAACAAATGTGGAAGAGAATCGGAGCCATGTTGAAGTTTAGGATTTATGCATCACCTTTTTGTAGTGGATAGGCAATACCCCATTACTTGGAAAGTCGCTATACGTACGTCGGTAATGGAGGATTTTCCAAGCGAAAAGAGCATTGGATATGATCAACTAATGCAAAACTATCCATGCATGCCGCCAATAGGATCGAAATAAAATTGAAGGTTTAGACCTTGGCTCTTGAAACAGATCAAAATTGTGAGGTAGAGGACTATGTCTGATTCAAAAGTGATTAGTGAAAATGAGCTTTTTTTATAAATTCAGTTTGAAGAGAGTGAAACTAACAAAGTTGCAAGTCAGTGAAAACCTTAGGATGGCTGTACACTTTTTAATTTTGAAAGACAATTGATTTTCATGATTGAATGTACCTAAATGTAGCTCGAGTATTCGGAGCAAAATAGTTTCCAATGCAAAAATTCTAAACAAAATTACAATCCATAAGAAATTTCAATCTATTATCATGGTGGAGGGCCCAACCCTTTGACATGGTATCAGAGCCAGGGGACGGGCCCGTACTTCCACGTGAACGGGTGGGTCCCTTCGACCCCGTGCGAACGGGTGAGCCCCGACTTGGCTCCACGTAGGCCAAGAGATGCCATGTGAATGGGTGGGTCCCCATTGGCCCCGCGTGAACGGATGAGCCCCGACTTGGCTCCACGTGGTTGCCGATGTGTGGAACTTCACGTGTAACCCATAAAATGGGGTCTCACACTGTCCCACATCGGCCAGAAGGCTTGAGAACAAGTCCTTTATATAGAATTACCTCACTCTAACTAACACCGAAGCCTTTTGGATTAAAACCCCACACCTGACGGATTGAGCAGGTGGCCAAGTGGGGACAGTATCAGTGTTGTTGGAGTGGGCCCATGGCCCGTCTACCTGAAATTTAACATTAGTGTTGGGTACTTATATAACTATTAGTTTGTAATATATATTGAAGTGAAGATTACAAAGTGTTATGAGGAGGAAGGCGGCAACTTAGATAGAATAGGTTGCACATTTGAACCACAAAGGGAATGGGATGATGATGGATATGAAGAAGGCTATGACTCCAAAGAAGAGGCCAAAATTATGGAAAAGCCGAGCGATTGATATTCCGGTGAGACAGTAGCTGAAGTGAACAAACTTGCTTACCAAGATACAAGTGAAGGCAAGCAATCCAAGAAAGTAAAAGATTACAGAGAGCTAGCCCGAGGGAATTTGGTTAGGGAGAAGCGCTAGTCCAGTCGCCGCTGTCAAGCAAAACATGATGATTATCTTTGGCCAATCTAAGTTGTTTTTGTGGTGCTTATAGTTAGTCCTCCTGTCCGCAACTGTTGCACTGCGGCTTCTAAGTCTTGTTCGAGATCGCGATCTTGATCATCCGGACTAATTACAAGAAGTTTGAGTAGTTCGATTGTCTTTCCAATAACTGCAAGGAGAAAAGGCTTAAGAACTGATCAAAAGAAGTATTAACAACACACTTCATTTTTGTTCCGCACAAGAGAAAGGGAGAGACAGAGTGAGACTGGTTAGAGAGATGTTGATTTATATACTATAGGCGGAGGGAAGAATGAAGGAGAGATAAAAAGATATTGTCTACAGTGGCGGAGGGACGAAGATACAAGGACTGGCCTGGCCCTTGGTCCATCTTGATCTTTTGTTTTCAACCCTCCTCCTATTGGCTATTAGTATCATACCTCATTCATTTACGGTCGTGCTCTTATTGGTCAATTCTTTCCAAATTCCAACTTCCAGGTCTGGTTACATCCCACCACTAACTCTAATATTTTATTATATTGATATGACATAAAATTAATAATCTATATTGATATGACATAAAATTAATAATCTTTGACATTTGATAAACAACCTTAAAATTAAAGGAAAACTAATGAAAAGAGCTTGAAAACTTTTAGTTTTAACGATAAAGACAAAATAAAGATAAAGTGAATAGTGCCAGGTTTGACTTTTTAGTGTAAAAATGTGGTTTTTCGTTACAGTGAACAGTACCGCGGGCTTTTCGTTAAAACTCCCTAAAATTAAACCTTCACTTATAATTTTTTTTTTAAAAATTACTTTGATCTTTCTCTTTCACGGTGCAACCCAAAAGCAGGACTCCAAGTCTAGGTTAATTACACTAACACTCCTTGATGTTTATCAAATTTTCATAAAACCCCCTCATGTTTGAAACATTACACTACCACCCATTCAGGTTTTAGTTCACTTTCACATAACCCCTTAAGTCAAATTTTTGCTAATAAATTGACAACTTTACCCTTATAACTAATGTGACAGCCTGTCCCTAATTTTCTATGTAATTTCTTCCCGTGTATGTGAATTGACTATTATGCCCTTGGAGGTAAGTGGCGTGGACGTGTTTATATTGCTTTTATTTTATTTCTCGCTATTGCATTTAAATTGAACACGTTGTTACGAGTGTACAAGAATTTCTATCTCTGTACAAAATACTATTTCAGATAGATTTTGATTCTCTTTCTGTACAAAATCTAAAACCCTATCTCTAACTACCCTTTTAACCCATCTCGTGCTCTCCTTTATGTCATCCACCAATCTCATCCTTTCCCTCTACACGACACCCAATCAAGAAAGCAGAAAAAGAAAATATCTCTCTCTTTCTTCCTTATCTCTTTCCCTTATACTCTCTCCCTCTGCAACCACCCTAAACGGACCCCAAAGCTTGCAGATCGAACCTAAAAACCATTTCTTTATGCTCATCTCACCTCCACGAGCACAACCATACCTTTAAAACCTTGAATGGACGAGTTTTCAACGTCGAACTTGTGAGGTCCAAACTCAGTGTTTTGAGTTCAGCGTGTTTGTGACCGATTTACAAGCTTTTAGGTACTTTAAAGGCTTATATTCAACTACCAGAGGTCCTTAGTGAAGTTTTGGTGCAGAAACAATGTCGAAACAACCTAGTTTCGAGGAGTTCACTTTTGGCCGAATCTTTCGAGGTGTTTTCCAACCACCTCTGTCCACTTTTTGGACTCCAAACAGGTATAACGTGATTCTAGTCTTCATGAGCTTCAAATCCATATAAATTAGGTTGAAAATGGTTGAAAAATGAAGAAGTTATGCACGTTTGAAATTTTTTCAGAAATTCGACGAAGTTTGAGTTTCAGACGGCGACGACCGGCGAGGCTCGCCGAAGAAGGTGATGGAATATTCCGTCAAAGTTGACGGAATATTCTAACAGCGTCAGGTAATGCCATTAACTTCTGTTACATATTTAACGGAATATTCCTTACGAACGTCAAGGCTCGCTTGCGCGTGGGGCCTGTATGGCCGTGCCTTGGCCGGCGCGTGCGGGGTCCAAAAATGATTCTGAAAATTTGTGTAGGTCCGTGACGTCGAGTAGATCGATTTCATGTATTTAAACCCTAGGTTTGAGCAAACTATGGGGGTTTTATTTAAGTTTCTGTATATGTGCTTTAATTAATTCTATTATAGTTATTTCACATATAGGAGAAAAGTATATCGAGGACGTTCGGGGCCAGGCTAGACTCGGGAGCTACGATCCAGCGACGTACTTGTGAGTGGGCAGTTTATATATATATATATATATATATATATATATATATATATATATATATATATATATATATATATATGTGTGTGTGTGTGTGTGTGTGTGTGTGTGTGTGGCTTATAGTTTCCACAAAATGCATTTGAATGATTTATGCCAATTTTAGTTTAATTTGGTAAATGTGCCTTGTGTGTGGAATTATAAAATGGTTATGGCATGTTCATACGTACATTTACCTGCTTATAATTATGGTTTCATACGTATATTTACTTGCTTATAATTATGGTACTGTGGTAGAATACTAAAATGATTCTACGGGACGCGCATGTAAATTCAAGTGAGTTTAGTATACGGATTTGAATTGTGTAGCATACATATATTCATATAGTTAGCTTATTCATTACTACACTTAGGTGTTAGTGATCCCGTCTGGGGTCAGGGCCAGCCTTCACGTGTATGTTCACCTTCCGCACTGTATGCTCGTCTTGGATCTAAGTTAGGTGCTAGCATGTTGTACATGTCATATTAGGTGGCTCCGACTTCTAGGTGACTGTGCTTAGTGCAAGCTTCACGTGATCGTAGCACTAGAGTGTATATTATTACACCTAGCTTGTCTTACATGTCACATTAGGTGACTCCGACTCGTGTGTTAGTATAGACTGATGTTAGTATATTGTTTGCATGCGCTTGATTCTTCATACTTATATTGTAATATGCTTGATTTTAAGGAAACTATACTTGTTTTACAGCGAGGGGTTAGTATATTCGAAAATAAAGGTTTTCTTATAAGCATTGTTTTGCTGACCCACTTAACTTTGTTTTTCGTCCCTACAGGACCTAGATAGTTGATTTCTTCGTGGCACTCGAGGAACCTTTGGCAGTTCTGACATTATCTTCGGTTTAGACGTACAAACTTATCACTATTGTGTAATAAGTGTACTTTAGCTGCTTTGACTACTCTTTGGTAGTCGTACTGTCTTTTTAAGCTCTGAATAATTGTAGTTGGTTATTCCCACGATTGCGCACTCTTTCACTGTTTAGTATAATTAGTTCTAATTAGTTTTAAATTTATTCACTTTTTCACATCACTTACCCTTATGGTTACTTCAGCTCACGGTGATGGTCAGCATGCTTCGACCTTCCCAGGTCAGGGTGTGTCAACTAAATACTTAAATAATAAAGAAAATCTTTATAATTATATAGAAGAAATATCAAAAAAATAAATTAAACATAAAAAAAAAATACCACCATTCACCATTGCATTTTTTGTTCTTTAACTTGATTCTAGTTTTTGTGATCAATAAGAAAAATTGGTTTTGAAGATTTCTCGAGAGCTCTTCAATCACACAAGAAATTGCGGATGAAGAAAGTGTTGCTACCAATCATTCAAGAAAAAAAAACTTCACTGGAAACAATTTATCATACATTGCGTGCACAAAAGAAACAATGCATACAGTATCCTTCTGTTTCTTGATATCTTCATGGTGATTATATAAAGGCGTGCACGAAAGGAACAATTTATCATACACTGCGTGCACAAAAGGAGATAATGGATTGGAAAGGCGTTAATGGTAGCCTCTTCCTCTTCTCATGTTTAAATCCCAAGGTTAACAAACTAGACCCATAGGGCCTCTTCATCTTCTCAAGTTTCACTTGTGTCTCGTAAAATTCAAACTAGTGTGCCCAGTCATCCTGCAAAAACATAAATCACCTTTATGGAGCAATTCTGATGTTGAGATTCATAGGAATTATCCCAATTCTGATTCTCTCTGTCACTTTATTGTTTTCAGTAGATAAAATGTTTTTAGATGATAACAAGTTTTGGAATACATAGACAAGGAAAGTACAGTCTCTCAGATTTCCGGGTTCACAACCGTGTATTCCAAGGGAAAAAGAAATGAAGATGCAATGGTGGTGTTTTACGGAAAGGGATCCGCCCTTCCACCAAATTCACCCAATCACTTAATTTGGACCCTTAAAATTTGATCCAACGGCTAAAGTTATTATAACTTTTAAATGGGCCCCCTGTTTGTAACTGGTGTTCAAATTTCAAGGGCCCGGATTGATTGATTCGGTGGATTTGATAGAAGAGATCCGGAGAGGGTCCCTTTTAGTGTTTTTCAATGTTTAATCTATTTTTTAAAATATTTTAATCACTGTTCTAAAAATCCCCGCCTAGGCGCTAGGCGGTTGGCCACCGCCCCGATTAATGCCTAGGCGTTTGAAAATTAAGAAAGGGCGCCTAGACTTGTTGAGGCGCCCGCCTAGACCACCTAGGCACCCGCCTAGCCCGCCCAGACCCGCCTAGGTTGCGACTCACTTAGACAGAAAATAGATAACTTTCATATTGCATTTTTTTTTCCAATAAATTGTAAGAGACTTGTTGAATACTTAAATGAATACACATTATATGCATGTTCTCCATGTTTTCATTACGTTCTAATACCTCCTAATATATATGTAATTCTATTTTGTAGTTTATAATGAAATTATATATATTTTAAGTATAAATAGACACTTATTTACACGAAATATAATAGATTTACTTAAATCCGCCTAGGCGCCCGCCTAGTCCCCGCCTAGCCGCCTAGGCGCTAGGCCCTAGCTCGCCGCCCGACTAGCGCCTAGCGTCTTTTAGAACCTTGCTTTTAATATGTTTTAATTTATATAGATTTTCTTTATTGTTTAAGTCTTCAGTTATAAGGGTAAAGTTGTCAATTTATTAGCAAAATTTTGACTTAAGGGGTTATGTGAAAGTGAACTAAAACCTGAGAAGATGTTAGTGTAATGTTTCAAACGTGAGGGATTTTGTGAAAACTTGATAAACCTCCTAGGGCGTTAGTGTAATTAACCCCTCCAAGTCCACAAAGCTATTTTTCTTCTCATTTACCAAAATTCATATATATATATAGTCAATACCAAAATTCAAATTAATTCAACAACAATAAGATTTGTAAAATCTATCATATTCTATATAACTTTTTATTGTTTATCTTGTGAGATCCCACATCGCCCAGGGGAGTGATCCTTATATGTATATTCCCAGCCCTACCTAGCGCGAGGCCTTTTGGGAGCTCACTGACTTCGGGTTCCATGGGAACTCCGAAGTTAAGCGAGTAGCGCGCGAGAGCACTCCCATGATGGGTGACCCACTGGGAAGTTCTCGTGTGAGTTCCCAGAAACAAAACCGTGAGGGCGTAGTCGGGGCCCAAAGCGGACAATATCGTGCTACGGTGGTGGAGCGGGCCCGGGATGTGGTGGACCCCGGGTCGGGATGTGACATATCTTCTATCTTACCTCTAATTTAGCTCTAATTTAGGTATTAGTGTTTAGAAATTTTTATTGATTCTCCCTTTTGAATTTAATGGCATAGATGACAAGGTTATCATGCAACGATTAAGTGCTCATTTGGAAGTGTTTTTAAAATGACTAGAAGCGCTTTTGGTGAAATTGATTTTGGGTTCCAAAAGCACTTTAAGTGCTTTTTGGAAGAAACACCAGATATGTGCTTCTTCCAGGAAGCACTTAAAGTGCTTTATAGGATTCACTTGAATTTTTATTAAGAATTAGTTTGAAAAATATTTTCACCAAAAACGCTTTCAGTCATTTTAAAAGTACATCCAAACGAGCTTATTTTGCATGTTTGAAAGTGCTTTTAATTAAATGACTAAAATCACTTTTTTATTAAAAGCACTTTTTGTGAAAGTGTTTTTGTGTTTCAAAAGCACTATAAGTGAATTTTGCAAAAAACACAAATATTTTTTGCAAGAAGTACTTGAAGTTTATTTTTTCAGAATTCACTTGCATTTTAACTAATCATTGATTCTAAAAGCACTTTCATTAAAAACGTTTTCAGTCATTTTAAATGCACTTTCAATCACATCAATGAATATGTTATTATGATATTTTGGTAAGTAGTTTTGTAATTGTTATCCACCATTTTTTTACATTTGTGAAAGGCCTCTTCTCACATGAAATCCTAACTCTGGCATTGATCGTCTATCAGTCTAAGTGAGGGAACTTCTTGGTAATTTGATATGAAAATTAGGCCAGAAAGAATGTAAAGTAAAATTAATTATAGCCAACATCCGCTTACATGTTCGTGGATGTGATTGTGAGCCATCAATATAGGAAAATGATTTATGCACACCCTTCTTTCTCTTCAGTCGTTGAATTGAACATATAAACGAGGATCAAGGGCGCCAACATTAAGAGAAAATGTACAGAAAGTGAATAAGGGTGTGCAAAAATCAGTCTCGTCGATATATTGTGTGAAAGCCAAGTGAAAATTGAAAAAACTGAAAAGAAATTCAAGAGTTCAAGCCCCTTTGGTATAGAGTATACGTTTCACCTGGAGTATGCTGTTCGGGCAGATGCTGTTGATTGCCCTGAATGGATTGTCCGGTTTGATGTTTTCAAATTATTGGTGGAAGAGTACGTACGATCTAGTTTTTTTTTGTAAGAACTCCCATGAATTCGTGCACGAGTATATGAAAATACCAGAATATATTGAGCTAATGCGGACTATTTGTGCACCATGCCATGGTAACCAAGATCAAAACACGCTATCAGAAGAATGGGACGCAGCTTATTTGTATGTCGCATTTGTCTTGAGGAAGCGAGGGGAACTTGATCGGACACATGTAAATGGTAGACGACACAAAGGGATGATGCATTTATTGAAAGCGGATATCGTGTACGTTAGTGACTAATGGAACACACCAATGATGTCTCAAAGGTTCATTTTTGTAGCAAAAGAGAATAATGATTTTTGCTCGGCCAAATAGGAAAGCAAAAGAGCTCAACTCCCACATTGTTCTACTGTCTACTTCTTGAAATGGATGTAATTATTCAATTTAATCAGACAAGAGATATCCTAATCATGCGTATTGGGGCGATTGAAACATTGATATATTAGAGTTTTTCTCCTCAAAACGGTTGTCCTGATGCATGCATGATCAGCAGCAGTAATATAGTACTGCCGCCCAGTGGCAGATCAAGGATTTGAATCTTGGGGGCCCAATGTTAAATATAAGTTTTTTAGATAGGAAAAGAGCGCGGAGCACGCCAAAAAAAAAAAAAAAAAAAGTTTATTCACTTAGTGGGCTTGTTATGCACATGTTAACACATATCGGTATATGTCAAAGCAATCTGATGAGTGATATAGAGAGAACATGTCGAGTGCCGTCAACGCAACATGTCGAGATATGCCTAGGATGCATTGCATCAAACATTTAGTAGGCACAAAAGTGACCCGTACCAAACATTCGGAGGATCTTTAAAAGACCTTCATATGTATATTTTCCGGACTCGGGTGGTCCTGGGACCACCATGGTCCCTACTTCCATCCGCCCCTGCTGCCTCCTTATCATTTTGGTACCACAGGATCAACGACGTTTGATGGCACTCGTAAAATTCTTTGAATTCGGTTACCTATAACTACGACATTTGTAGTACTTATTGAAGTGAAGATTACAAGGACCTATAAGTAGGAAGCCGCTGATCGACGTAGATAGAATAGGCAGCAAAGCTGAACCAGAAAGGAAATGGATGGTGATGGATTTAAAGAAGGCAGTGCCTCCAAAGAAGAGACCGAAACATGGAAAAGGTGGGGAATCCATATTCCGACAGGACAATAGCTGAATTGAACAAACTTGCTTACCATGATACAAGTAAAGGCAAGCAAGAGTGAGAGTCCAAGACAATAAAAGGTTTTAGGGAGGTTGGAGTCACGAGTTGGGCGGGAAGGAGTGCTGGTCCAATTGTAGCTGTGAAGAAAAAAAACCACAATTATCTTCGCCGAATCTAAGTTGTCTTATAGTCTAGTGACATTTCTCTCTATTTATAAGTGAGAGATCGACTCATATGAATGACTTAAAATTTGATACTAAATTAGTCTTCTATGTGTTTTAAAGGTTCTGGTTCAAACATATAGCTTTTTTGCATGGAGGAAGGAGGAGAGACTCGATACAGTGGAATATGATGAATTAATGTGGATAAGCTCCTAGCCGAGCACTATCATGTGAAAGGATAGAAATTCAAAAAGAGCAAACGGCCTAGAAGAATGTAGGCGGCAGAGTAAGCCAAACTATATAACCCAATCTCTTACCAGTGCCAGGAGATTTCATTATATATGAAGCAAAACCAATTAATAGAGAGGAGGGCTGAAGGATACGAAACGAGTACCAACCTGTCCAACACGAAGCATCAGCAGTTAAGATATCAATTTTTCAAATATACCATCTTTGGAAGAAAGCTTTGTGCATCATCTACTTATCAATTTTCCTTATCAATTTTCCAAATATACCACATATTTGGAAGAAAGCTTTATGCGTCATCTACTAAGTGAAAAGTATGGTCTAGGTGCATACAAATTTGGAAATACATGCATAGTTCGGAGTTTTTGTATTGGGGCAATATCAGAAAATATGAGAATAACACAAGAATTTCAATGATAATAATCGTAACGAAAATCACAATATCAATTATGTACAAGATTAATATAAAACTAGAGAGAAAGTAAGAAAAACTGACAAACGTGGAGATTGAGGCTTTGCAATGTCCTACAGACAAAATTTCGCCCCTACTCTTGTACTTATAGTTCAGTGAGTGTCCGTCTCTCAAGATTCAACAATCTATAAGCCGAAGTCGAAGCACCATAATCTTCGGACTCTGACAAACTTTATATATTATGTATTCTCAAGACACGACTCGAATTTTGACTAACAAAGTATAAAAGACATTAAGGAAACCTTCTCTCTAATTCTATAATTTAAAAGACAATGAAGAGATGGATCTTTTAGGCTTTGGGTAATTAACTAATACCAATTGGCTTGACGCGTGGGACAATCTGCTCTGATATCATGAAGAAAGTTGAGGTTTCACCATAAAACCAATTGGCAATATGAGGAGTAACCTAACTTACTTATAAACTCATGTAAGGTTCATCCTCTCAACAATGAGTCTTTGACGTTTATTATTATTATTTTTTTTAAATATCTAAGGGGGTGGGGGAGTGGGCAAATCATCACAATGAGTTAGCAATAATGTGGTTCAAATTTGCCTTTGGCAAGAATCGAATACATAAGAAGGAATATTTCGATTATCTCCCTAATTAGCTATATAAGGAGAATTTTAGTTGTCTTAGCAAGACGAACAAGGGATGCGTCTTGGGTCTCACTTTGAATCAGCCTCATATTTTTCATACCATTATTTTACATATATCTTAAAACGTTTCTCAACCAAAAATAAAAAATAAAAGAAGGAAAAAGAAAAAGAAAATCAAGTTCTTATTCTCTAAATCTATTATGATGTGCCTCGAATTCTCAATTGCTGTTGTGAAGATGATTGGTAGATTGAATTGGAAAGTTTTGAACTTTACTAGTTTATTGAATAAATCATTACATTTTTGTTTCTCAACCAAAAAATAAATAAAAGAAGGAAAAAGAAAAAGAAAATCAAGTTCTTATTCTCTAAATCTAATATGATGTGCCTCGAATTCTCAATTGCTGTTGTGCAGATGATTGGTAGATTGAATTGGAAAGTTTTGAACTTTACTAGTTTATTGAATAAATCATTACATTTTTGTCTTAGGTCTCAATATTAAAACGTTTCTCAACCAAAAAAAAAAGTAAAAGAAGGAAAAAGAAAAAGAAAATCAAGTTCTTATTCTCTAAATCTAATATGATGTGCCTCGAATTCTCAATTGCTGTTGTGAAGATGATTGGTAGATTGAATTGGAAAGTTTTGAACTTTACTAGTTTATTGAATAAATCATTACATTTTTGTTTCTCAGCCAAAAAATAAAAATAAAAGAAGGAAAAAGAAAAAGAAAATCAAGTTCTTATTCTCTAAATCTAATATGATGTGCCTCGAATTCTCAATTGCTGTTGTGAAGATGATTGGTAGATTGAATTGGAAAGTTTTGAACTTTACTAGTTTATTGAATAAGTCATTACATTTTTGTCTTAGGTCTCAATATTTTGCATTGGAACATCTTTGTATATCTGATATCTTTGATTGTATGTTAGTTGTGTAATGAGTATTATCAGAGGACGAGATGTATTTTCGGGCATGAAAGATAATTCCAGCCCTGTAATGCTCTAGTAGTGGCTACTTCTTAATTAATCGTATTTGTACATATGATGGACCTTAGATGTGATCATGCATGACATACGTCTCGTCTGTAGGATTTGATTTGGTTTGTTATGATATAGGTCAAGATTCATGAACAATCAATTTTTATCACACGACGGAGCTTTCAGGTTGATGTTTTGACTCCATCAAATTAAACAAGATTTGATTAGATTTGTTATTACAAATTATTTAGATAGGAAGGTCCGAAGATACATCTCGTCTTCATATAGGTAGATGGGGCCAATCGGACAAGCATACCCACATGTTCATGTATATACTATATCATGTATTAATATAGTACAAAACTGTTGTATTCTCAATATTCTCAGTTGCGTTCCAAATTGTATAGCGTAATTGTAGGCAAGAGTATATATTTCACCTTATGATGAACTATTCATATACCGGGAGATTCATTTTTTTTTCTTTTTCTGGAGACCCTCGGCAGACACCAATTATTGATATGGAAAATAAGAATTTACACCTAGTCAAGGGAGACATATACCTTACTTCTCATAAAGCAACGAAGAAAAAATACAGGAAAAGAGCAAATGAGTTAGAAGTAAAGCAAAATGTCACACTAAAGAGTCACATTCAAGCAATAAATTTTGTCAACCCTGCGCTTGAGCAAACTCCATCAACCCCGCACATGAGCCAACTCCACAACAAGATTGACAGCATAAAGCTCCACATAGAAATATTATCCCAAACTCTAGGATAAACCACCAAGAAAATAACCCACAAAATTTCGAAAATCCCCACCATAAGCTGCAAGATCCAGTTTGTTTAGCAAGGTTCTCCGTGTTCATTTTGACCCAAGGACATGAAGAAGGATTCCAAATAATGGTAACTATATAAGGAAAAACGCAGCCTCATTGTATCTAAGCTTAAATTTATAATGTTTTAATAAAATTATTGATGATTTAGACATGGAATTAATGTTAGATCTTTCTGTTTGGTTATTTGGTTTGTTACCAAGTATGAGAATTGGTGGATTCAAATGGTTAGAGAAAAAAAAGTGCTTGATGCATTGGCCACGTCTTGGAGGCGTATGCTTTAGTGAATTCAATTTCTTATCTGATGCTGTCATCAACCTTGGTTACAATGTAACTAATGATGTAAAATTGAGTTGTATAAAGAAAAACCAAGCTTAATTTGACTTGACCATTTGTGTTGGAGATATGTTTTTAAATATAGATAGCAAATGCTGTCCGTACGTCCGCGTGGAATGTTTATGCCCATGCTTAGAGAGAGAAAGAAAAGAGGACAGATAGATAGGAGGGCACTCCAGGGGAAAGGAAATGGGAGGAAAATAATCTAACATGCTAAGATGGAGTTTCCACTATGACTAAAAAGGGAGCCCACCCTTCATGCACGTATAAGCCTAGCTCTGCCCCAGGTGTATAAAATCTACCATGAATTCTCTCATGGACATACAAATTAAACCATCACCCTCCCTCCCTCCCCAGCTGTGTAGGGTTATTAGCTACAAGTATGAATTACTGTATTGCTAGAGCTTATCAGTGCCTTATCAGGCATTTTTGCAGCAAGCGCGTTGGATAATGATCTTGACCTAGAAATAATAGTACCGACTGATCAACCACCGGTCCACCACCACAGCCGCTGCTGTCAGCCACCGCTGCCAGCTCTAGGACTAGGAATCACAACTAAAACTGGGTGAAGATTATCGTGGCCTATTGCTTGTCGACAGCCATTGTAATGTCTCTCATTCCCATCCATCTTCACTCCAACAAGCTCCCTCTAACCTTTTGCGTTCTCGGTCTCGCAATCCTACTTGCCTTTGCTTGTATCATGGTTAGCAAATTTATCCAGCACTCCAACTCTCCACGAATAATAGTTTCTCTCTCCAATATTTCAGGGTTTTCTTCGGAGTCACTGCCTTCTTCATTTCCGTCACAATCCCATTTCCTCTCTGGTTCAGATGTACGGCTTCTCTCATCTATGTGGCCTCATGCCTTGTAGTACTATTTTGTCACCGCTACTATCCATAAGGCTATAGCAAGCAAGGAGAATACCTCATAAACAAAACGTTCGATAGGGGAAACATAGTGGACGAAAGATGAACAATTTTTTTTAGTGGACGAATAAAGAAACAATGTTCATAGATGGAGTTTTCTTAAAATTTCTTATTAAATATATGTATCGTTTATTTAAAGTGCAAAGACTTCATTTTATATTACTTTATGGGGTTTTACCTTTTGAAAAACAAAGGGGTACGTGGACCATGCTTTGGTTTGGAATTGACAAAAAAAAACATCAAAGTTTTGTTTGGTTAGACATTGATACTCCCTTCGAAAAACAAAAAATAAATAAATAAAATTAAAAAAAAAAAAATTTGATACTCCCAAAGGGATCATAGCGAGGAATATAAGTTCTTGTGTATGTATTACCATTAATGAATTCTCTCGTGGAAATAACAAACCCATTTCTCTCTCCCTTCCTCCACCCCAGCTTGTGTGCAGGAAAATGTACTATATTACTGGTGCATATCAGTGCCTTAAGGAATTTTTGCTGCAACAACTCAACAAGATATTCATTAGCCCGCCGTTAGACGACAATCTTGACCCCGAAAAAGTACCAATACCAGCTGAACCAGCAGAAGCCAGCTCGAGGACTGGGAAGCACAACTTAGACTGGGCAATGATCATTGTAGCGTATTGCTTGTCAACAACTATTGCAATGGCTCTACTACCCATCCAACTTCACTCCAAGCAGCTCACTCTAACCTTTTGCTTTCTCGGTCTTGCAATCACACTTTCCTTTTCTGGTATCATGGTTAGCAAATTCGTTCAGAAATCTAAATGTCTGTGTGTCATGGTTCATCTGTTCCATTATTTAGGTGCCTTCTTCGGAGTGACTGCCTTCTTCATTTCCATCACAATCCCTTTTCCTCTCTGGTTCAAGTGAACTGCATCTGTCATCTATGTGGGCTCATGCCTTGTAATACTATTTTGTCACCACCACTATAATTGATCGGATATATCCGGCAAGAATTAAAATAATTCCAGGAAAGATGAAAGCGTTCGAGAGAGGAGACATAATTAAATTGCACTGTTTGAATACTACTCTTATATATGTCTGTTCTAGAATTGGGACAGTTTGTAAACTACATGGACTAAATCCGAAGTAATTGAAGGACATGGATTGCCGGCCGAGAAGCCAGAGCTGCGTGATTGCTGAGGCAAACGCATCCGGTGCGTGTGGGATGTGTATTAAGACGAGCTCGACGAACACAGCAAGCTCTTGATAGCATGAATGGAAATATGATTCCAATTTATCCTCCCATTGTTTCCGCTTATGCTCTTTTCTCCTTTTCTGCACTTTCTCCTGAGCTTTCTTATCTGCCATTTTGGTTTCCCATTTCTGCTGCTTCAATAGCTTCTTCTGTGCGCTCTTCGACAGTGCTCCGTGATGAGTTCATATTATACTATATATTTTACCTTATTCTTAGTAATAATTTATTGGTTATTTTGCTAGAATTGTGATACTTTGTAATTATATATTTTCAATGTAGGACATTAGATTTCCTCTGGTGCAAAAAGTGATCAAACGGATGAATTTTGGAGTGATTGTAATTGGAAGATGTTTGTGAGTCTTTCAAGATGTTTGGTCAAAATTCGAGATTTTTCTACCAAGCCGTTTGACTGTGGCGATGAAATAAAGATCCAGTGCGCAGCTTTCTCAAATTGACGTTTTTAGACGTTTTGGACATTTTGGAGGTCAAACTGGCATATTTTGAGGAACATTCGTTCTTAGGATTTGTAGGGGACGTCTCAAGGTTTAAAAAGAGATATTTTGGGACCAAATCAGAGTTGATTTGATCAGTCAAAAGTCTGATTTTCTGAGAAGTCTGAATTTCATTTCAAATAGAAACCTTTTATTTCCTTGTTTTCTTATTTTATTATGTTTCCTAGTTTTTAGAAGACCATTTCTAGGTAGGATGAAGACCATTTCTAGGTAGGATTTTATTTGTAGTAGTATAAATAAGACTTTTTAACCATTAGGAACAGGGGCATCAATTTGGAGAACTTAGCTAGGCTTTGACGTTTTGTATTTTAAGTTGTTTTCTATCCTTTTTCTATTTCAATAAAATTCTTTTGTTTTATGGTTGTTCGTAACTAATTTCCGTTTGCTAGGGCGATGCCTTGAGCCTTAGCATGAATATGTAGTTTTTATTTAATTGCTTATGAGATTATACATGCATACTTTGAATTATTAATCACTGTGTTTAAACTGTCTCTATATCTTAATGCTTAGCTACCGTTAGGATGTTTAGATAAGTAATCGGATGCAATTCAGTTGCATGCCACCAGAGGATTGAGTATTGTTTCTTGTGATTGATAGTTGTAAGTTCACCTAGGATGAATGTCAAGTCTTAAGGGTTGCATGGTTTTTCAAAGGGTTTTCACAAAGCGTAATGAGTCATGCATGTTTATATTTGATCTGAATATCACATACGGATTGCATGTTTGATATACGTTATAGCTTGAATGTCACAAGTAGAATATACATAACGAAAACCTAACCTTCAAAGTTGTATGGGTAATTCATATGTAATTAGTAAATCTATATATGATTGTTAAGGGAATGACGGAACCCTAGTGCTTTCCCAAATTTATTTCTCAAAACTTTTTCTCTTTGATTTGTTGTCTTCTTAATTGGTTATTAGTTGTTTTTCCTATATTACTTTTATAAAATTCGTTTTTATTATTTTTAAATTCAAAATCAACCTTTTCCAACATTTGTTTCAAATAATTAACTAAGATTTTGGTTTTGCATAAATTGTTTTAAATCATTCATGCGGAAAACGATCTTACTTAAGTCTTTTATACTACAACTACTTTGTTCTCTTGCAAGTATTTTTAAATATTTTTATTCCTACTTTTACTGGTGATAAAAATCTCTATCACTCCGTGGCCATTCGGTGTATTCCTCCGCTTGAGGACCTTTTCGTTTTCCTGATTTTCCTTGCCCTCCATAGGTCGATTGTCATTTCTGCTACAATGCATCTGCTGTAACACCCACCCCCATTTTTATTTAAAAATTGTTTTAGTTCTTAATTGGTGAGCCACGTGGGGCCAATCTTTTGACTTTTGTCTCCAGTCTCTCTCCTCTTCCCGTAACCTTTTCTCTTTCTCTCAATCTTCTTCTTCTCTCCTGCACAGCTCTCTCTCTCTGTCTCTGTCTCTGTCTCTCTTCTCTCTCTCGAAACTCCATCTCTCACTCTTCCACCCGTGAGCACCCACCCACACACGACCACACCACCTGCTCGAGGTGGACAGCAGCACCATCGTCACCTTGTCAGCTCTCTCTTCCTCCTTCTCTTCACCTCTGTGGAGCACTAAGGAGTTCCGGCGAATCCCTCGTTTTTCCGACGTTTGGTAAGCCTTGGGAATGCATGTAATCTCTCTGTTTTTGTCCTCATGGCCTATTTCTAACTTAGTTTTTGTATTTGGGACGAAGAATCGCACGGAGAAGCCATGGGGTACTAAACCCAGATTCCAGCGATAACCGTGGTCGTTTGGCCATCTTTCAGGCCATTTTCCGGCCAACTCCGGCCAACTCCGGCCACCACTCGGTCCCTACTTGGTATGAATCTCTTCTCCACATTTCTAACTACATTTTGGCTTTTGAATCACTCAATTTGGTCAAGTAATGAAGAAGTTACGAAGCTTTGAAATTCCCCCAAACCTTCAGCCAAAAACCCAGTTATCCGACGAGCGCCGCCCCTTTCGAGGCGTTTTCCGGCCAAACCACGGTGAGTTGGCCGGCGTGCATGGTATCAATCTCTTCATCTCGTCGAGTACTACAACTTTGATGTTTGGATCACTTGATTTGGATGAGTAACGAAGAAGTTATGAGCCTTGGAAATTCAACCTACAAACCGGTCAAATGGTGGCCTGAAAACCACCGTCAACCAAGGCTTTGGGTCGGGTTACCCAAACCCTTTAACCCTTTCTGTTAACAGGCCTTCGGGCCGTGAAGAGTTGGGCCTTTTAGGCCCGTGTAGTTTAAAACCCAAACCCTTAAGGACCTAAACCCAAGGTCCAAACTCTAAAACCCCTTAAGCCCAAAACCCTTATAACCCAAGACCCTAACCCGGATCCAAGCCCAAACCCGATGGACCTTTGACCGGGTTGACCCGGACCCGTTTGACCGTTGACTGGTCTGACATTTGACCGGTCAACGTTGACCTTTGACCTTCGGGTTGACTTTTCTGATTTCGTTAGAGACCCCTCCTAGGCTAATTTCGACGT
Source organism: Cotoneaster glaucophyllus (assembly GCA_036320875.1). Lineage (NCBI taxonomy): Eukaryota > Viridiplantae > Streptophyta > Magnoliopsida > Rosales > Rosaceae > Cotoneaster > Cotoneaster glaucophyllus. The sequence goes on from CM070061.1 coordinate 817,748, forward strand.
CCTGGACCCATTTTTGATGTCCGTTTTCCCAAATTAAATCGTTTGAGTGGAGTTTGATCAAATGTACCCTTTATGTGCTTAGGGGCAAAGATTGTGGCGTTCCTTCTTTGCTAGTCTGCGCAGCTTTCGACGGCAAAGGACTATGAGTGGACCCCTTCTAAAAATGCATGTTTTAATACTAGAAATGCACACATGAAAAGCATGATTTGATGAATATGTTCTATGAAATGCTTTGCGATAACATGCTTACTGAGGCTAGTTTGAATTATTACTATTTTTCCTATAACCCATGTTCTTTATAGGATATCCGATCGATGACGATATAATATTTAGAACATGTTTCGAACACTTCTTCATAGTAAAGACGATTGATGACTTTATACTATGAAGTTGCTTTTCAATACTTATGCTAAATGGTTTTATATTTACCTAGTGGTCCACATTCCGCTACGGGACGTAGGGATAGTGTCTGGTCCGTCCCCGGCGACGGTTTGGTGCTGGCATAGGGCCTGGAGGGTGTTTCCTCTGGCTATTTAGCACAGAGACGGGGAGCCGGCAAGGGGCCTGTAGTGATATTTTCCTCTGACTGTCTGCTCAGAGACGGGGAGCCGGCATGGGGCCTGAAGTGTTTCATTGGACGTTCACTAGTGACTATTATTTTATGAGATATGATTTGAGAAATTGCACGACATGCTAGGTTTCGGAAAACCTATGTTTATCATGATATATATATATATATATATATGTTTTCATAAAACCTGGGGGTTAGTATGTTGATAACTGTTTTAGTATATGTATATCAAATTGGTCCACTCACCTTTGTTTTGCGCCCCCTTCAGGGCATAGAATCGAGGCATACAATCCCGACGTCAAGGCACTTCCGCATCGGCATCTTCGAGTCCTCTCGGTGTAGGACCCATCCTTTGTTTCATTAAATTTTACATTAATTCTTTTAGTGTTCTAGATTAGATGTGCTCTGAACACGTTCATTAAATGTTTATTCATTAATCTTTTATATTCATAAGTCGTATTTATTCTTTATTCTCAGCATTTGCACTTAATAAATGGCTTTCGTCACCTTCGGGTGTCGGCCAGCACGTGTCTACCTTGGTATTCGGGGAATATCCGGGTCGGGGCGTGTCATCTGCTTTCTGTAATTTCAGATGGAGGCTTCTTTCTCCCTTTGGATGTTTTGTTAGGGTTTAATTTTTATTTTTTTTATTTTTGGTTAGGAACGATAACGAAGCCTGCTCAAAAAAATTCTTAATTTCTTAATATTTAATTAAATTTTCAATCTAGTTAGGTAAAAGAGTCTGCCATGTTAACAGTTAAAAGAAAAATTAGCGGATTGACTAACGGAGGTCTAATATTGCAACGAATTCGTAAGTTAATGTATGACATTGCAATGTTCAAAAGATAAGGTATAAGTTTGTTATGTGACTTAAAGTTGAGGTGATAAAATGTAATTTATCCAAAAATTAACGGTGTGCGTCACATTGGGTGGTAAAGTCGTGGAAACACATGTTTCTTCCATATGTTGGATCTTAGCTCCATGGAACAATATACTAATTACTGCTAAAACATTGAAAATTTGAAATTTAGTTCAAAACATTGTAGATATATGTATCATATGAACTGCCTAAAAAAAAAAATCTTGAACAACAAACAAGTAGAGCTATTATTACTCACAACATCAAATAAACTTTCATTAATGAAAGATGTAAATCCAGATGTTATGGGCAATCAATGCCCTAAGTAGAGATTACTCTCCATCCGAGCGGTGGACACAAGTACTTTCACTAAAAGAAATAGAGTAACTAATTAATTAACTAGATTAGATGAACATAGCACTAGTGAGGCTGCAGACAAATAATTAAACTCCAAACATAACAAAAAACAGTTCACACTGAAACCTACGACAAATATGAGATGGCCATTCTGAAGAGTAAATCCCATATATAGTCGTATATAATTATTCACCAGCACTTAAGGGCATCCATGAGAGTTACTTCGCATCACACAATACTATTTGTGCATGCTTGATCATCAATAGTACCAGTATTGCCTCGGCATGATTCTGTTGCAGGATCAACGGCGGTTTTAGAAATCTTTAGGGTTGGGTACTTAGAACTATTAGGTTTGTAATATTTATTGAAGTGAAGATTACAAAGTATTATGAGGAGAAAGGAGGCAATATAGATAGAATAGGCAGCATATTTGAACCACAAAGGAAATGGGATGCTGATGGATATGAAGAAGGCCGTGACTCCAAAGAAGAGGCCAAAATTATGGAAAAGGCGGGTGATCGATATTCCGGCGGGACAGTAGCTGAAGTGAACAAACTTGCTTACCAAGATACAAGTGAAGGCAAGCAAGACTGATAGTCCAAGAATGGAAAAGATTGCAGAAAGCTGGCCGGAGGAAATTTGGACGGGGAGAAGCGCTAGTCCCGTCGCCACTGTGAAGCAAAACATGACGATGATCTTTGGCCAATCTAAGTTGTTGTTATGGTACTTATAATTAGTCTTGTCTGCAACCTGTTGCATTGCAGCTTCTAGGTCTTGTTCGCGATCGCGATCATGATCATCCGGGCGAATTATAAGAACTTTGAGTAGTTGGATTGTCTTTGCAATAAATGCAAGGAGAAAGCGCTTTAAGAACTGATCATAAGAATTATTAACACCACACTTCATTTTTGTTCTGCACCAGAGAGAGAGAGAGAGAGAGAGAGAGAGAGAGAATGGTTAGCGATGTTAATTTATATATAGTATAAGGAGGGAAGAATGAAAGAGATAGAAAAAGAAGTAAGGGAACTTACTGGTAATTTAATATGAAAATTAGGCCAGAAAGAAGGAAAAGTAAAATTATTTAAAGCTAGCGACATTCGATTACACGTCGTGGATGTGATTGTGAGCATTGATATTTGAAAATGATTTGTGCACACTTTTATTTTCTTTCAGCCGTTGAATTGAACATATAAAGTAGGATCAAGGGTCAAAATTAAGAGATAATGTGCAGAAGATGAATAAGAGTGTGCAAAAATCAGTTTCCGTCAACATATCGTGTGAAAGCTCACAACTACGAGCACATGTGGACGATCGACCATACTAGCATCCCTCAAAACACTATCAAATACACATTCCAGGTGAAAATTGAAAAAACGAGGACACTGACCTATGTACTTAATCAAATTAAGGTCGACTACGTACAAAAAGGAACTAATTCACATATTCCTCTTTGAATTCTCGAAAGAGTAGTACAAGAGTGCTGTTATGAATTGGGGCCCCTTGCTCGATCCATAAATGAGTTTTCTTATTCGAACGATTATCGAATATATAATATAGGTTACTAATTTTATTCTAAACTACAGTGAAAGAGATTCAAACTCAATCGGTACACATAAAAAGAAACATTGTCTTAACCAACTTGACTTACCATGCTTGGGTATGATACAAAAGAGTTTATAAAGTAGCTGACTATGCGGAGAGGGATTCAGATTCTTGAGGCTGCTTGACTATGTGCTAGATATTCATGAGTCAACAGCTTCTGAGTTTGCAAATAACAGCTAGACTTGTTTTCTTTTTTATTAGACACCAGTGGGAATTTCAAACTTGAGTTGAGCTTAGTTGCCCAGAAAGTGATTTTACCTCAATGGTCCAAAGTTCTATTAAGCTTACCAGTTGGTGGAGTCTAGACTTGCTTTTTGGGCGAGTCTTTTGCTAGTATTTCCTTTAACGGTTAATTGTCTCTTTCTGTGCGCTAATTATGATAAGAAAATGGTTCGACTTTGAATTTTTGTGCTGAATTCTTTCCGTGCATGCGGATTTTATATAATCATTACCGATTCGACTTTGGATTTTTAATTGTGCTGAATTCTTACTGTACAGACGGATTTTATGTAATTATTATTATCTTACCACACCCTGTAACAATTCGCTCTTTTGATTGATATTCTTTACTTATAATTTATTTATTTTGTTTGAAATATTTTTTTTATATTTTTATTTTAAATATTTTAAGAAAGAAAAGAAAAAAAACTGTCCATGTAGTTTTTTTGAGAAAAAAAAAAACTGTCCATTTAGTTAGAAGACTATAAATTAAACTGATGTGGAAATATTTAAAGGCGAGGGAGAAAAAGAGGAACTTGGAATTGGATAGAGAAGTTTTTATTTTTATTTGTTAAATTAGATGATGTTAGGATCACCTTTGGGTGAGGTTTTAAAAAAAATGTTAAATTTAGTTTGTGTGAATTTATTTTACTGCCCGTCATTTTATTTTATAGTAAAAGACTAAATTGTATTTTCACTCTCTAGAGTTTTATTAATATGTAGTTTAAATTATTTTATTTTAAAATTTTTAATTAGAGAGGGGTAATTTTGAAATTATTGTTTCACCTTTTTTGCCTTCCGACTTTATATATATTAGTACAAGTTACATGCTTCATCCTCATGCCTCCTTCTACCAAATTTTTTGTAAAGCAATCCACCAATCTAGTTGGTATATTTCAAGTTTAGAAAAGTCACATTTTCATGTAAGGTTTCAAAATATCAAAGACGATTCTGTTTACAGCTAACGAATAGGCTTCACACAATAAGCTATTAATGAAAAACATTTAATGAACTATTATTGAAACCACTTAGTATTATGATCCAGTGACACTCCTCTTCACTTGTAAGTGAAAGGTCTTATGTTCGATTCTCGGTAAAAGCGAATTTGAACTACATTATTATTGCTAACTTATTATGAGTCTAAGCCCAGTTTATCTTCCTTAATGTAGATAATATTTTTTGTTTAAAAAAAATCAATTATTGATAATAAGGACCAAAAAATGGAAAAGAAGTAGTGGTATTTTTGTAAATAAGTTGAAGTTTGAATGCAGTGACATTTTTGTAGAAAAATTGAAGTTCGGTAGCAATAACGTAAATAAGTTGAAGTGTATTTTCATCCGTAGCAAAGGTCGTTTTGCTTGTAGTGTCTTTTTATTAGTTTTCTAATAGGTTAATGGGTAGTGTCTCACACATTTGTTAATTTTTATTCATTCGATCTGACAGTAGAAAATTGATAGGTTGTGTGAGAGGTAAAAGTAGGTATAGGGATATCAACGCAAATAGCACTATCTTATGTTAAATCATAAACAATTTGATGACATATTTTCTGGGATATGGGTTTTTTTTCTTTTCTTTTTTTTTCAAAAAAAAAAATTAACTAAATTCATAGAATTCACCAACGAGAAAGGTCAAGGAGACTATCTCAAAGTGAGATTCTCTATGAGCTCTCTGTCACTTCACCGTTTAATGTTAATTCATATGCTAATATTATAAAGTATTGTGCAAAAATTAAGGTGACAAATAATACATAAAGAATCTTACTTTTAAAATAGTCTCTTTAAACCCACCACAAGTAAATGGTAGCCTCAAATGTTACATATCTGAATCAACCACCTAGACCCCCACAAGTAAATGGTTGTCTCAAATGTTACCTATCCGAATCGACCGCTTAGGCCATCTCCAACCGAAGGGGCCAGAGGGCTAGAGGGCCGAAAATGGCCCTAAAACCGTCTCCAACCGAGGGCTAGGCCAGAGGGCTCTGGAATCTGGGAGGGCCCCACGGAATCGGAGAGGGCTGGAGGGCTGGCTGTGTTTGGCCAGCCAGCCAGCCCGCTGGCTGGGTATTTTTTTTTTCTTCAATGTATTCTATTGTTGTCGGATAAAACCGACAGCATTGATCAGAAAACCTTTTTTTTTTATTTTATTTAGTATTAGTGTCGGATAAAACCGACACTAATAATTTGAATTTGTTTTGAATACAACGGCTAGCTGGGTTTCCGTTGGGGTTTTTTTATTTTATTTTATTTTTTTTATTTTTTATGAATTTAAACCTTTTTTTTTTTCTATAACTTCAATTTAAACCTTATTTTTTTCTTATTTTTTTCTATAACTTCTATTTTACAAAATTTGTTTCAATTTTTTTTAATTCAATTTTTTTCCTATAACTTCCTAGGCCATTATACAACATTAAATTAAATTAAGTGAATTATAGCCCAACATTAAACAATATGAAACAACATTAAATAACATTAACAACATGAAACTTAAACAATATTTTTAAAAATATTTAAAAACATAAAACGTAAACGCCTACTCGAAAAATTGTAGCTATAAAATAATAAATTATGTTTGGCCCTATGGCCCTCGGTTGGAGACGGTTTTTTGTGACAGGGCTAAAACGAGCCCTCTGGCCCTCTGGCCCTCGGTTGGAGACGGAGGCAAATATGGCCCTGTACTGTTCATTAAAATATTAATATCTTGGAGAATCTTGGAGGGCCAGTGGGCTCAAACGAGCCCTCTGGCTAGCTCTCGGTTGGAGATGGCCTTAGACCCACCACAAGAAAAATGGTTGCCCCAAATGGGATAGTCAAAGTGTGTGAATCGAAATTAAATTATTTGGCTCTTGAAAAATTCAGAGCGCAAGAAAACATAAATGGTCAAGAACAATGATTTATCAGTAAAAGTCTAGGACACTTATAATGTGAACCGAAATTATAATAATTTGGTGCTTGAAAAATTCAGTGTTGGAAAATACACAGTCAAGAACAATACTTTGGTCAGTAAGAATCTAGGAAACTAATTTGGTTTGTTAATCAAAGGAGTTGTTTAATTTACAACACACACCCCACATACTGAATATGTGCATTGAAAATTACTTTTTCAATTAAATAATACGCGCACAAACATTTACATACAGCTCTCACACCCAACACTTTCTTCATACTCTGAAACTCAGTGTCTTGATCGAGATTTATATATGAGGTGCTTGAAAAATTCAGCGTGTAGGAAAATATGAAAGGTCAAGATCAATGCTTGATCAATAAAAATCTAGAAAACTAATTAGTGTGTTAATTGAAATGGTTGTTTTATCCACACCCTTTGTATTGTTGAACACAGCCTACATACCGAATACATTTCGTATTTACTTTTTCAATTAAAGTTTATCATAATACACCCATAAACTTTTACATACTACCCTCATATCCTCACTTTCTACATACACTCTACGATCTTGATGCACCCCACCCCACATCAACCTCGCACATTCTTGCATATTCTTTATTCCTCCAACACCCAAATAGGAACCAATTCTCCAACACCCAGAATATCTTGACCTAATGCGGACTATTTGTGCACCACGCCATGGTGACCGAGATCAAAGAACGCTATCAGAAGATGAATGGGACGCAGCTTATTTGTATGTCGCATTTGTCTTGAGGAAGCGAGGGGAACCTGATCGGACACATGTAAATGGTAGACGACACAAAGGGAAGATGCATATATCGAAAGAGGACATCGTGCACGTTAGCAATGATTAACGGAACGCACCAATGATGTCTCAAGGCTCATTTTTGTAGTAAAAGAGAACAATGATTTTTGCTCGGCCAAGTAGGAAAGCAAATTAAAGAGCTCAACTCCCACATTGTTCTACTGTGTAATTCTTGAAATGGATGTAATTATTTAATTTAATTTGTGGATTTACAGTGACCTAAAATTATTCGTTCTTTACATATTAGAATCTGAAAAAAAAAAATTTAATTTTTAGGACTAGCATGATCCACCATTGACATTATTGATATTGTTCTTAATTAAATAAACACCTCATAAAGAGAAAATTTTCATTGTGCCAGCCTAATACACCTAGTGTAACTATACAATTGGTTGGAAAATAGAAATTTTTTTTCAACTAATTGTATTATGACATTGAGTATACCGGACCGTTTCCTAACACATTGAAAAATTTCTACTCAATGACATAATAAGTAAATCTCCAACTTATAAACCGTATATTATTTTGTTATCTCTCCAACGTGTTACTCTATTTTCCAATAAGTAGTGCCAACTACTTCCATCAAATAAGAGAGATACTTATCCGGGAGATGCTTCACTCATATTAACATAAGGTTTGTAAACTCAACTCTATCAACAGAAATCCTAATCACGCATATTGGAGCGATTGAAACGTTAATATATTAAGAGTTTTTCTCCTCAAACAGTTGTGCTGATGCATGCACGATCAGCAGCGGTAATATAGTACTGCCTCCGTATGGTTCTGGTACCGCAGCCAGGATCAACGACGTCGATGGCATATTCTTTATTCCTCCAACACTCAGATACGAACCCAATCTCCTCTTCTTTCACTGTGTATAGTTTTGCTGAGTGAGGAAGTCACTGTCGAACTTTTTTTTCCAATACGTATGTTGCGGATTTATTTATTTATGGGTTTATATCACAAATGGTCCCTGAAATTGACCCCATCAATCATGATGGTCCATGAAATTGAAAATCGATCAATGTAGTCCCTGAATTTTAACCTCGTGAATCAATGTAGTCCTTCTGTTAGTGTTCCGTCCAAATTAACTTTAAAAAATGTTAGAGAACCAATTTTTCATGGTAAAATGACCAAAAATAACCCCGTTACTTATAATTTTACTTACTACCTCTCTTTTCCTTTTTCCATCTTCACTTTTCTCTCCATTTTTTCATGGATTTGGTGCTAAAACTAAAATAAAAACAAAAAAAGTGGGAAATTTTAATTTTTTTTTAATATCAAGTAAAAAACGAATTCTAACTAGGTTAGCTCCATTCTTTTTTTTAAAAGAAAATCAAGTAAAATTATAAGTAACAGAGTTATTTTTGGTCATTTTACCATGAAAAATTGGTTCTCTAACATTTTTTAAAGTTAATTTGGACGGAACACTAACAGAAGGACTACATTGATTCGCGGGGTTAAAATTCAGGGACTACATTGATCGATTTTCAATTTCAGGGACCATCTTGATTGATGGGGTCAATTTCAGGGACCATTTGTGATATAAACCCTTTATTTATTTATTTTTTTGGTTAAAAAATAAATTTTGTTAGATTAACTGCAGAACAGAATTCAAACCTACAACGTCATACAAGAGCTCAACACATTTTCATTACTGTTCTAAAAAGCCACTTGCATAAGATTGCTGTTCTCCGTAATGTTTCCATCACTTTCCATTAGGGACCTTTTGTGTAAATCATTGTCTTTCCATTAAATTTTCAATTGCATTCTTCAAATAGGATAATATATTTAACAATCACTATGGCTTCAAATCATGATTATGTGTTTTACCTGCTAGTTTTTTTTTGTTTTTTTTATTTTTTTTTTAATTTTTTTAATTTTAATTTATTATTTTTTTTAAACAAATGATATGATCTATACTAAAGGGTGAGGGAATAGACTAAATCTCACAATGAACTAGCAATACATTGTTCAAATTTACCTTTAATGAGAATCGAACATTCTAGTTTAGTTAGCTTCAAAATAATTAATTTAGGCGTGCATTCAGATTTATTTTATTTAAAAAATCTTTATGGGGCCTAAATAATCATTTCATATCAAGTGTATAAGTCATTTAATAATTAATTTTTATGTGAAATGTATTTAGCAAGACGTGGAGTGCTAACAAACAAAACCTACTCGAAATTAAAATATTTGGTGCTTGAAAAATTCAAAGTGTAGAAAAATATGAAAGGGCTTGGCTACTCAAGCATGACTAGGAATTTTTACTCAAAATTCTTCATGTTCATTAATATAAAATTTCATATTTATAATCAGAACTATTCATAATGTAAATTGCTCTGTAATATCATCTTTGTAGAAAATGAACAGTTCTGATTATAAGCACGAAATGATCTTTATCATAAATGATGAGTCGATTTTATATTATATATTTTATCCTATTCTTAGTATGTTTTGGTAATTATTTTATTAGAATTTTGATACTTAGCTTTACATTTTCAATATAGGACATTCTACTTCTTCTGGAGCAAAACATGATTAAACGGACGAATTTTGAAGTGATTCAAATTGGAGGACATTTGTAAGTTCCTTGGCTTGTTCATAACAAAATTTTGGCTTTTTCTGCCAAACGGTTATTTTCTGGCGAAGAAATGAAGAAGCAGTGCGCGGTGCTGGAAAATGACCTTTTTGGGCTTAATTGCGATTTTTGGAGCCCAATCTGACTTTTGTTGGGTTTGTGGCCTTCTGGAGAAGTGTTTAGCATATTCCAAGCTTTACATCCAGCTATCTTGGGCTGGTTTTGGAGCAGATATGGGTCTAAAACGTGACAGTGCACATTTTGAGCAAATTTTACTAATCAATTTAGGATTATATGTTTCCTAATTTATTTTAATTTATTTGGTTTTCTAATCTTATTCTAAGACCTTCTCTAGGTAGGGTTTTGTTTTGTAGTAGTATAAATAAGGCTTTTTAGCCATTGGAGTGAGAGAGGGGTGACACATTATTTTGGAGAATTTCAGACTTTTTACCTACAACGTGTTTTCAATCCTTTTTCTAGTTAATGATATTTTCTTTAGTTTTTATTATGATTATGCATAACTAGTACTTTTGCTAGGGTGAGGCCATGAGCCCTAGCATGAATATGTGATTTTATCAATTTTCTTATGAATGGATGCATCCTTGATTTGAATTATTAATCGTGTTTAAACTATCTAATTGTCTTAGTGATTCGCGACCATTAAGGTATTTAGACAAGTAATTTGAAGCAATTTTTGTTGGAACATCTCCTTGAAATTGAAGAGAGCTTCTTGTGATTAGTAATTGTAAGTTCACTTAAGGCGAACATCACATTTTTAAGGGTTGCATGATTTTTCAAAGGATTTTCATAAAGCTTAATGAGTCTTGCATGTTTATATTTGATCTGAACATCACAGACGGGTTGCATGTCATATATACGTTTTCACTTGAACATCGCGAGGAAAATATGTATTAGGAAACTAACCTTCAAAGCATGTATGTGGAAATTCATAAGTAATTAATAGAATTGCATAAGATCAACCTTTTTGAAACTTTGTTTTCTAATAATTAATTAGGATATGGTTTAAATACAAATTATTTATTCAATCTCTATGGAGAACGACCTTACTTGAGCTGCTATACTACAATAATCTTGTACTCTTGCAAATATTTTTTTTTGTGTTTTTATCCCTACTTTTGCAGATGGTAAAAATCTATTAATAAACATGGAGTTGTATGAATCAGAAACGAAATTTTTTGAGTAAGAGCTCGTACTTAACCTTTTGAGTAGCTAAGTATTATTCATGTCACAAATTATAACCTGTAGAGCAAGAGAGATGAGAGTTTCTTGAACATAGCCATGTATATTTCTTGAACCAAAAAGGTGTCTAACTTTATGGTGGCATTGCATTTAGAGCTTAAGACCCTCTTATAGAACTATAGTAATATGTTTAGCAATGAGATCATCTACAAATTGCAACGTGTATACTGTAATAGAATTAAGGAGAAAACTATTCCAAACCTACTTAGGTTTTCTTGTGGATTTAGAAGGAATAAGAATACTTGGGCAATCTTTAACCAAAGCTATTTAGTTCTAAAATTGTTAAAATCAGTCTTCAACTAAAGGGCTAAAGGGAAGTGGACTAAAGAATCAAGCTAAATTTGACTCTTAGAGTATGAAAACATGTAGAGGGCAAACTAAGTGTGGCAAAAAAAAAAAATGAAAATAAAATATAGGCTTGCATGGTTAGAGATGAAAAAATTTAGCCTAAAAGTAGTATTTAAAACTTAATTTTCAGAGGACTAAAACATAGCCGTTGACTGGAAATGACATTAGTATCCTTGCGTTTTCCATGTCTAATTAGCATTGCTTTTATTTCCTATTTTAGCTTAGTCTTGTATACTTTCTTTATAAATAGGGAAATAATAAAGTATTGTTGTGAGTGTGCGAGATTACGTCAAAATTCTTAAATACTTTGTTTAGTAACTTTGCCATGAAACGAGGGTACGATTCACAATCCATGGAGGATGACATTGACAGAACGAAGTCGATTGCTCGTAGAGTAGCGAATCACTACAGTCCACGACGAATCAAACTCTGGAAGAACGAGAAGGTAGTCCAATCATCCATCTAAGGAGGCTTCAAAATTGGATTAAGAGTGTTTTAATCATCTAAATTAGCGCAGAGGAGATATTGTTCTTGATCATGCATGTGGCAAGGGGGTGATCTCATCAAATGGAAAAAGGCTAAAATTGGGTATTATGTCGGCAACGATATAACTCAAGGCTTGATAGAAGATTGTCGAAACCGTTACAATGTTCATAAAATAGTTACATTTCCTGCGCATCTTGTATATGGAGACTGGAGATTGTTATGAGGTTCGTCTGGAAAAGACCCTAGCCCATGAAGCCCCCATTGATATCGTCAGTTGTCAGTTTGGCTTGCATTATTTCTAGTCTATGAGGCGCGTGCGCGGCGAGACTTGGCTAATGTATCGGCTATGCTTCGTCCTGGCGGTACTTTTATTGGAACAATGCCGGATGCGAATGTGATTATCAAAAGCTTAATTAAAGAAGCTGATCAAGGGTTGAGCTTTTGGTAATAGCGTCTATTAGATACGTTTCGACGTAGAATTTTCTGGAAAGATTCAAGAGTTCATGCCCCTTTGAGTATACCTTTCACCCTGAGGATGCTATTGATTGCCCTGAATGGATTGCCCCGTTTGATTTTTTTCAAATCATTGGTAGAAGAGTGCGATATGGAGCTAGTTTTTTTTGTAACAACTCCCATGAATTCGTGCATGAGTATATGAAAATACCAGAATATCTTGAGCTAAAGCGGACTATTGGTGCACCACGCCCTGGTAACTGAGATCAAAGCACACTATCGGAAGATGAATGGGACGCAGCTTATTCGTATGTCGCATTTCTCTCGAGAAAGAGGGGAACCTGATCGGACACATGTAAACGGTAGACGACACAAAGGGAAGATGCATATATCGAAAGAGGACATCGTGTACGTTAGCAGTAATTAATGGAACACGTCTCAAAGGTTCATTTCTGTAGCAAAGAGAAGGATGGTTTTTGCTCGGCCAAATAGGAAAGCAAAAGAGCTCAACTACCACAAATGGATGTAATTATTCAATATAATTGTTAGATTTACAGTGACCTAATCTAAAAAGAAAGATTAATTTTTTATTGTAGCATGATCCGCCATTGAAATTATTGATATTGTTTTTAACTTAAACACCTCAATGACATAATAACTGAATCTCCCGCATATAAACCGTATATTATTTTGTTATCCCTCCAGCGTGTTACTCTATCCAAATAAGCAGTGGCAAATACTTTCGTCAAACAAGAGAAATACTAATCATGCCTACTGGGGCGATTGAAAGATTGATATATTAGAGTTTTTCTCCTCCAACAGTTGAGCTAATGCATGCATGATCAGCAGCAGTAATATAGTACTGCCTCCACATGGTTCTGGTACCGCAGGACATGGCACTTGTAAAATTCTTTGGATTCGGGTACCTATAATTATGACATTTGTAATACTCATTGAAGATTACAAAGAGCTATAAGTACGAAGGCCGTGACGTAGATGGAATAGGCAGCAAAGCTGAACCATAAAGGAAATGGTCTGGTGACGGATATGAAGGCGGCAGTGACTCCAAAGTGATAAGACTACTTCAGATAATTCAGCAAACCCTAAACATCAGTCCACGTCAATACCAATTCAAATTGAATCTTCCCGTTGCAATATGCAATAGAAGAGTTTGGTTTCAGCTCAAACAACTTCTGTGATATCGTAACAACACAATCCATCATCTACACAACTCTCTTATCGGATCACATCAATACTTTCAAATACATCTGTATGCATTTCAAATGTTTATATTTATCTTTCAAGTGTAGCAACCTGATCAATTGTGCTAGATAATAATGAGCCAACAGCTTCTGGGTTCACAGATAACATCTCGACTTGTTTTCTTTCTTATGAGGACGACAACAATGGGAATGTCAAACTTTAGGGGACTTGTATATCAAACTTTTCTGCAGACTCCATGGTAATATTAGGCTTAGTTGCCAAAAAGTAATTTTCCTTCAATGGTCCGGGTTATTCTTGTTGAGAGTTGTCCCATATTGGTGAGAGACAGGGTTTGCTATGTACTTATATAGTCTTGGGCTACTTCCCATATTGCCAATTGGTTTTATGGTGGAACCCCAATTTCATCATGGTATCAGAGCAAGGTTGTCCACATGTGAAGCCCAATGGCCACACGCGCTCCACGTCACCCAGTTGTTGTCCACGTGTAGGCTTGAAATCTGCCACACGTGTGGGGGCATGTTGAGAGTTGTCCCACATTGGTGAGGGATAAGGTTTGCTATGTGCTTATATAGTCTTGGGCTACTCCCCATATTGCCAATTGGTTTTATGGTGGAACCCCAATTTCATCAATTCTATAGTATGAGAAATAAATGATTATGATTAAATTGAGAAAATAACTTTTTATCATTATGATTAAATTGAGAAAATAACTTTTTTACTTGTCAATTTAATAAATAAAAAACTCCTACGTGCTTTTCGAGTTCGAATTTTTCCTCTCTTTAAATTATTATAATAATTTCGAGATCTTCCTCTTATAATGGTAAAATAAAATTAGAAACAAATTTAAAATATAAAACTCGAAGACTTTACTCACCTAAAAAGTAACATTAAGTTATTATTATTTGTATCTTTATGTTTGCTAATTATAATAGGACTAATTAGATTATTAGTTCCCGTGGTGATAGAGTAATCCAAAGATAGTTCATGTGGTAAAAAAAAATTAAGATTTAAACCTTTATGGTGAAGTCTGTTAGAATTTAGGCCCAAAATTAATAATTCAGTCAACTCTCTGTCAATTATTAACACGTGAATCACATATATGAGGCTAAAACGGAACTTTTTGTTAATGTTAGCATATGAGGCTAATTTTATCTTTTCAACCTCACATATGAGTGACACACCCCAACCTGAGAAGGTCAAAGCATGCTGGCCGTCATCGTGAGGTGACGTAACCATAAGGGTAAGTGATGTGAAAAGTGAATAAATTTAAAACTAAACTAGAACTAATTAGAGTTAAACAGTGATAGAGTGCATAATCGAGGGAAGAACCCACTACAATTATTCAGAGCGTAATAGACAGTAAGACTACAATAGAGTAGTCAAAGTACTAAAGTACACTTATTACACAACAGTGATAAGTTCATACGTCTAAACCGAAGATAATGTCAGAACTGCCAAAGGTTCCTCGAGTGCCACAAAGTATACAGCTATCTAGGTCCTGGAGGGGCGAAAAACAAAGTTGAGTGGGTCAGCAAAACAATGCTTATAAGAAAACCTTTATTTTCGAACATACTAACCTCTCGCCGTAAAACAAGTATAATTTCCTTAAAACCAAACATACTACAATATAAGTATGAAGAATCAAGAGCATGCCAACAGTATATATATGTCTCAGAAATATGCCACCAAATGAATAATTCAATCACAAAAGAAATATAGGCATGTTATTGACAATATACTAACACGCAAGTATACACTAACAACAGTTTATACTAACACACGAGTCGGAGTTACTTAATGTGACATGTACGACAAGCTAGGTGTAATAATATACGCTCTAGTGCTACGATCACATGAAGCTTGCGCTAAGTGCAGTCACCTACAAGTCGGAGTCACCTAATGTGACATGTACGACAGGCTAGCACCTAACTTGGATCCAAGACAAGCATACGGTGCGGGAGGTGAACATACACGTGAAGGCTGGCCCTGGCCCCGGGCAGGAGCACTAACACCTGGTGTAGTAATGATAAGCTAACTATATGAATATATGTATGCTACACAATTCAAATCAATATACTAAACTCACCTGAATTTACTTGCGCGTCCTGTATAATCATTTTAGTATTCTACCACAGTACTATAATTATAAGCAAGTAATTATACGTATGAACATACCATTACCATTTTGTAATTCTATCAAAGCACATTTACCAAATTAAACTAAAATTGACATAATAGGCGTAAATCATTTAAATGTGTGGAAACTATAAGCCATATATATATATATATATATATATATATATATATATATATATATATTGCTCACTCACAAGTATGTCGCTAGGTCGTAGCCCCCGAGCCTAGCCTGGCCCCATACGTCTTCGGGATAAGTTTCCCCTATATGTGAAATAACTATAATAAAATTAATTAAAGCACATATGCGGAAACCTAAATAAAACCCCCATAGTTTGCTCAAACCTAGGGTTTAAATACACGATCGTGACCTACTCGACGTCATGAACATCCTCATATTTTTAGAATAAATTATGGACCATTCAAGCGCCCCCACGGGTCGGCAATGGCACGGCCAGACGCGCCCCATACGCAGGCCAGTGCCGTCAGATAACCTGACGTCATCAGGAATATTCCGTTAAATGCAAACAGAAGTTAACGGCGTTACCTGATGCCGTCAGGAATATTCCGTCACCTTTTCCGGCGAGCCTCGCCGTCGCCGCTATCTGCAACTCGATTTTTGTCGGATTTTTGTTTGGAGTCTAAAAAGTGGATGGAGGTGGCCGGAAAATGCCTCGAAAGATCTGACCAAAAGTGAACTCTTCGAAACTCGGTCGTTTCACTTCCAAACTTCTTCCAATTTGTTGTAAGAGCCTCGAGGAGTTGCGTAAAAGCTTCCCCAAGCTTCAAAACTTCCTAATTCGTTCGAAAATACGTCGAACTCAAATCGTCCGAGTTCGGACCTTCTGAGTTAACGAGTCAAATCTTGTCTAAATTGGGTTCTAAAGGTATGGTTGTGCTTGTGGAAGTGAGATGAGCACAAAAATGAGATTTTTGGGTTCAATCTATGGTGTTTGAGGCTTGTTCTTTCTTGTTGCAGATGGAGTATACGGAAGAGAGAGAGAGAGAGAGTCTTTTTCTGATTGGGGGACAGAAATGAGGGTTGCTTCTGATTAGGTGCTGCAAAGAATGAGTGGATGAGATTGGTTGGAGTGAAAAATAGGAAGGCACATGTTAGGTTAAAAGGGTAGATAGGGATAGGGTTTTTGGATTTCCTATTTTAAAGGAAATCAAAATCTATCCGAAGTAGGTATTTCTACACTGGTAAAGATTCACGTATACTCGTGACAACGTGTACAATTTAAATGCAATATGAAAAATAAATAAAAGAGATATAAATACGTCAACGTCACTTGCCAATAAGGGCATAATAGTCAATTCACATAGTCGAGAAGAAATTACATAGGAAAATTAGGGACGGATCGTCACATGAGCCTCATGTACTAACAATTAATAGAGAGTTGAAGAAATTTTTTGCATCAAAATCCTAACAAATTTCACTATATGAGCTTAAAATCTAAATTTTTCTCCACATGAGCAATTTTCCGACTACCCTATTAAGACGAGATTATTAATCTAATTTAGTCTTTATAATAATAAGAAAGTATTTCAACTTTGGATTTTTGTGCTGACAACTTTTCAGGACACGCGGATTATATACAATAATGTGTACTACAAGTTAGATGGCTTTGTCTTCATGTCTCCTTCTACCAATTTTTCATAAAGCAATCCACCAGTCTATTTGGTATATTTCTAGTTTAGAAGAGTCACATCTTCGTATAGGGCCTCAAAATCTCAGAGGTGACTCTGTTAATAGTTAATGAATAGAGCTTCACACAATAAATTATTAGTGGTAATATTATTAATAATAAGGACCAAAACAAAACATGAAAAATATAGTGACATTTTCATAAACAAGTTGAAGTATGAAAAGAAAACTCCATCAAAGGTGAAACCCTTACTTTGCGGGGCTTGCCTCGTGATTTTCTTGGCAAGCATTTGTTTGTTGATGTGTCCTTCGCACGTCCTTGAATGAGCTTATTCAACAATGTACACTTCAAATCGGCGTTAAATGCCAAGGTTTAGCTTCAACGTTCAATTTTTCAGTTGAAGTAGTAGTCTTTTTGCTTAAAGAGAGTTTAAATGACATATTATCCTGGTTGATCCCACCTATAATTCAACTTACTATAATTCAGTTTCAAATCTCCTTTACAAAGAAGAGATCGAAATAATGGAAGAGGTGGGGATCCATATTCCGGCAGGACAGTAGTTGAAGTGAACAAACTTGCGATACAAGTAAAGACAAGCAAGAGTGCGAGTCTAAGACAATAATAGGTTTTAGGGGGGTTGGAGTCATAAGTTGGGAGGGAAGGAGTGCTGGTCCAATTGCATCTATGAAGAAAAACACCACAATTATCTTCGACCAATCTAAGTTGTTGCCACGTTTATCGTCTAGTGATATTTCTCTCTGCTTACAAGTGAAAAGTCATATAGGTTCGACTCGTATAAATGACAGATTAAGTACTAAATTAGGCTTCATGTCTCTCTTGAATAATTCACTAATATTGTTCTTGAAATGCATTTTTAAAAATTAAGTATACAATTTCTATGTCATTTAAGAGTAATGCTAGAGAGACTAAATTTGTCGATAAAATTTTATAAACTAAATAACATGGAAAGTGCTGATTAGATTATTACTCAAGCGTTAATAAACGTGCTCATTCATATTGGTGAAACATCATTTAATTTACAAATTTTTTCTACTAATTTAATCTCCCTAGCATTACCTGTAATTTAAAGTTTCTGGTTCAAACATATAATTTTTCTATATGGAGAAGGAAGAAGGATCGATAGTCGATTAAGTAAGATATGATGAATTGATGTGGATAGATGACTTATTTAATGAACCGGTTTGGGACATTGTCGTGAAATATAAAATAAGAATAATGTTATTTGTGTCACATTTTTAACAATCTCTTTGACCACTTTTAAATGATAAATTGGTCTCAAGTTTAGTTTCCTAAGGATTTGTTTGCTTGGGCTCATCTTTGTTATAATAGCTTAGGTTGGGCTTAGTTTTTTTATTGAGTTTGCTCTAAGTAAAATGTAATATTCTCGGATTTTCTCTTCTAGTAGCAAGAATTCAAATTTATCTAGAGGAAACAAGGAAAACAAAATTTAAATTTGAATAAGTGGAGGAATATCACTCACTCTAGTTTGAAAACTTATGGAATTTGAACCATTTGAGGAGGCTCAAGCATGTACTCACTACCTTCATGTTCATAGGACAACTATCAACATAGGTACTCGAACTTATCATTTAGGGTAAATTATCAAAAACTACCTCAACTATTGGGTCATTAACAGTTTCATACCTCGTCTTTAAAAAATTTCAATGTTATACCTTATCTTCGAATTTGTTGCAATGTCATACCTCCCGTCAGTTGTCTGTCAATTATTCTGTTAAAATGCTGACGTGGCATGCCACGTGGCACATTTTATATTAAAAAATTATTAAAAACTTAAAAAAATTAATTTTTTTTCCTTCTCTTTTTTTTTTCTTTTCTCTTCTCCTTCTCTCTCCTTTTTCTTCTTCTTCTTCTTCTTCTTCTTCTTCTTCTTGTTCTGGGCACGTTCGGCACTTTTTTTTTCTCTTCTTCTTTCTTCTTCTTCTTCTTCTTCTTCTTCTTCTTCTGGTTCTGGGCACGTTCGGCCCTTTTTTTTTTTCTCTTCTTCTTCTCCTTCTTCTTCTGGGCACGTTCGGCCCCTTTTTTTTTTTTTTTTTTTTTTTCTCTTCTTCTTCTTCTCTTTCTCTTCTTCTTCTTCTTCTTCTTCTTCTTGTTATGGGCACGTTCGGCCCTTTTTTTTTTTTCTCTTCTTCTTCTTCTTCTTCTGGGCACGGGTTCGGCCCTTTTTTGTTTTTTTTTTCTTTTTCTCTTCCTCTTCTCTCTTCTTCTTCTTCTTCTTCTTTCTGGGTTTGCAGGGGATTGGGATGGGGGGGACGGAGGAAGAAGAAGAAGCAGCTGGGATGGGGGGACGGACGAAGAAGCAGCGGGCGGAGAAGGAGGAGGAGGAGGAGGAGGAGAGAGAAGAAGAGAAAAAAAAAAAGAGAGAGAAGGAAAAAAAAAAAATTTAATATTTAATATTTTTTTTTAGTTTTTAATAATTTTTTAATATAAAAATGTGCCACGTGGCATGCCACGTCAGCAATAACGGATGAATTGACGGAAGATATGACATTGCAACAAATTCGAAGATAAGGTATAACATTGAAATTTTTTAAAGACGAGGTATGAAAATGTTCAGACCCAATAGTTGAGGTAGTTTTTGGTAATTTACCCTATCATTTAAGACAAGCAAGAAGGCATTCGAGCATTGCTAGAGAACTTCTCAAATTGACATCGAGTGATATACTGTAAAGAAAAAGGTTAAAGTTTTTTATTTGTTGATAAAATGTTAGTTCTCTAAATTCATTTACATAACTTTTTGATACTACATGACAAAAATCATTACGGGATGATTCAGTGGTTGGGGACGAATTCCAGCTCGTACTACACACGACATGTCCTAGGTTCAACTCATAATGCTGGTGAATCACACGATAGTACGATGGTGGCTATAAGAGGTTGAAATGCCTATATGAGTCTTATCGACTCCCGGAAAGGTGGACTACTGTGACTTAGCGACATGCGGTGAATTACCTTTGTGGATAAGACACTTTTCTTCATCCACTGCATTTGGAATTCAATCTACTTCTCATTTGATAACCCTTGCATTTCAGACTTGTATTTCACATGACACATTTTGGTTCGATTTTTTGTACTAGTGAATCACACAATGATGACCAATGAAGGTTGAAATGCCCATAAATCATCTCAACCCTCAGAATGACAGATTGTCTTGACAAAGTCACCAACTACTCCCTTACCACTATTTTTTCATCCACTGCGCCGTAATTCAATGCACTTCCCATTTCATAACCCTTGCATTTCAAAATTTAACAAGTAGGCTTGGTTAACAATCTGTTTTTTTTTTTTTTTTTTTTTATTGGTCAACATTTGTTAAATAATCTTTTGTATTTATTTGACGAATGTCCCCAATTTGTCATAACAAAGCAGCCACGTGGTCCACACCCGAAAACCCTTCCCTCTCTCATTTGGTTTTCCTCTGTTTTCCCGCATCATCCAACTGTTGGACTCGGCGCCTCTCTCTACCAAACCCTAACCCCCAAATTCCAACCTCCGACCATTCAATCCAACCCTAATCCCCCCTCCCCAATCGGACCCCAACCCGACCCAGTTCACCTCCGATTGCCTCCAATTCCACTCCGCCCCGACCCATTTCTTCAAAATTCCAGCCATGCCCAAGACTCCCGAAGCTTTGCGGGATTAATAATATAATGATCGAATCGTTGAAGCACCGTACGAATTCATTTTATGGGTCTGAGCAATGCCGGAGCTTCGCAGAGGAGTACGCCGAGGCCGCGCTAGGGTAGCAAGCAAGTCCTCCGACTTAGGTTGGGCTTAGATTTTTATTGGGTTTACTTAGCCGTGCGAGCTCATAGTGAGCTCCGAGTGGATTGTAATTTCATGAGGTATTCTCTTCTTGTTCCAAGAATTCAAATTTGAATTCAGGGGTTTTGCATCACCTTTTGGCAATGGAAAGAGAATACCCTTTCACTTGGAAAGTCGCTCTACCATGGTTCTAGATGATTTTCCAGCGAAAAGCGTGCATATGATCAACTAACGTAAAACAATCCATGCATGCCGTCAATAAGATCGAAATAAAATTCCAATTTTAGAGCTTGGCTCTTGAGACGGATAAAAAATGTAACGTAGAGGACTGTCTGATTCAAAAATGATTAGTTGAAAATGATCTTTTTTATATGTTCAGTTTGAAGAGAGTCTAAGTACTGGTTTGATACTGATATGCTTTTATAAAAAGTGGGTATAAAAAAAATCTGAGCTCAAAAAGATGTTTGGTAAACACTTAAAAACAGCTTATTTTCACAGTTTTGGGTGAAAAAAAAGCTGAAAACGTGAAGTAGCAAAAATGAGTTTATTCTCATAGAACAGCAGAATCAGTTTTTTTTCTTTAAAACACAGCAATACCAAACCAGCCAAACTAACATAGTTTCGTGCAAGTGTTTCTTTTGGTCGTGTACTAGTCGTCGCCCACCAACTAACGAGAAGATGAGACGTACCAAATTAATTTCCTAGATTAGATGAAACATAGCATCAGTGAGGCTGCAGACAACTAAACTCCAAATATAACAAGAAACAGTTTGACATTGAAACCTACTACAAATATGTGATCCCCATTCTGAGGAATAAATAGTTGTATATACAGTACTGCAGGCCACTAGTCAGGATATATATAAACATCGTGGTTACATGAGAGTTCTTTCGCGTCACACAATATTATTCATGCATGCTTGATCATCAATGGTACTAGTACCGCTTCGGCATGATTCTACGTCAGGATCAATGGCGTTTTTAGAAGCAGAAGTCTTTGGGTTACCATGAGGTTTGTAATATTTATTGAAGTGAAGATTACAGAAAACTATAACTAGGAAGGCGGCGACGTAGATAGAATAGGCAGCACATTTGAACCACAAAGGAAATGGGATGGTGATGGATATGAAGAAGGCTGTGACTCCAAAGAAGAGGCCAAAATTATGGAAAAGCTGGGGAATTGATATTCCGGCGGGACAGTAACTGAAGTGAACAAACTTGCTTACCAAGATACAAGTGAAGGCAAGCAAAACTGATAGTCCAAGAAAGTAAAAGATTACAGGGAGCTGGCCAGAGGGAATTTGGACGGGGAGAAGTGCTAGTCCAATGGTTGCTGTCAAGCAAAACATGATGATCATCCCTGGCCAATCTAAGTTGTTGTGGTACTTATAGTTAGTCCTCCTGTCTGCAAAGTGATGCACTGCGGCTTCTAGGTCTCGCTCGCGATCGCCATCATGATTATCCGGACTAATTATAAGAACTTTGGGTAGATGGATTCCCTTTGCAATAAGTGCAAGGAGAAAAGGCTTTAAGAACTTATCATAAGAATTATTAACAACATACTTCATTTTTATTCTGCAGAAAAGAGAGAGAGAGAGAGAGAGAGAGAGAGAGAGAGAGAGAGAGAGAGAGAGAGAGAGAGAGATACAGAGATAATGAGAATGGTTAGAGATGTTGATTTCTATATTATAAGGAGGGAAGAATGAAAGAGAGAAAGATTGGCTGTCAGTCTAGGTGAGGGAACTTCCTCGTAATTTAATATGAAAATTAGGTCAGAAAAAAGGAAAAGTAAAATTTATTATAGCTAGCAACATTCGCTCACATGTTCATGGATGTGATTGTGAGCCATTGATATAAGAAAATGATTTATGCACACCCTTCTTTTTCTGCACCCGTTGGATTGGACATAAAACGGAGGATGAAAGGGCAACATTAAGAAATAATGTGCAGAAGATAAATAAGGGTGTGCATAAATCAATCCCTGACGATATATATTGTGGACGATCGACCATACTAGCATCCCTCAAAATATTATCAAATATACACCTTTTTCATTAATTTTGTTCTAAACTATTTGTGAGAGAAATTCAAACTTAATCAGTACACATAGAAACATTATTTTAGCCAATTTGACTTACCACGCTTGGGTTTGTTACAAAAGAGTTTATACAAGTAGCTGACTGCGCAGAGAAGGATTCCGAGTCTTGAGGCTGCTTAAATATGTGCTAGATAATAATGAGCCAACAGCTTCTGGGTTCACAAATAACATCTTGACTTGTTTTCTTTCTTATGAAGACGGCAACAATGGGAATGTCAAACTTTAGGGGACTTGTATATCAAACTTCACTGCAGACTCCATAGTAATATTATATCAGGCTTAGTTGACAAAAAGTAATTTTCCTTCAATGGTCTGGGTTATTCTATAGTATGAGAAATGGATGGTTATGATTAAATTGAGAAAATAACTTTTTTACTTGTCAATTTAATAAATAAAAAAACTCCTCCGTGTTTTTTGAGTTTGAAAATTTCCTTTTCTTAATTATTATAATAATTTCAAGATATTCCTCTTATAATAGTAAAAAAAAAAAATTAGAAACAAATTTAAAATATAAAACTCGAAGACTTTACTCACCTAAAAAGTAACATTAAGTTATTATTCTTTGTATCTTTATGTTTGCTAATTATAATAGAACTAATTCGATTATTAGTTTTCGTGATGATAGAGCAGTCCAAAATAGTTTATGTGGTAAAAAAATTAAGATTTAAACCTTTATGATGAAGTCTTTTAGGATTTAGGGCCAAAATTAATAATTTCGTCAACTCTCTGTCAATTATTAACACGTGAGTTATACATACAAGGCTAAAACAGAACTTTTTGTTAATGTTAGCATGTGAGCCTCATGTACTAATAATTAACAGAGAGTTGATGAAATTTTTTGCTTAAAAATCCTAATAAATTTCACTATATAAGCTTAAAATCTAAATTTTTCACCACATAAGCAATTTTCCGACTACTCTATTAACACGAGACTATTAATCCAATTAAGCCTTTATAATAATAAGAAAGTATTTCGACTTTGGACTTTTGTGCTGACATCTTTTCAGGGCACGCGGATTTTATATAATAATGAGTAGTGAGTACTACAAGTTAGAAGCCTTTATCTTCATGTCTCCTTCTGTCAATTTTTCATAAAGCAATCCACCTGTCTAGTTGGTATATTTCTAGTTTAGAAGGGTAACATCTTCGTATAAGGCCTCAAAATCTCAGAGATGACTATGTTAATAGTTAATGAATAGGGCTTCACACAGTAAATTATTAATGGTAAAACACCTAATAAACTATTATTAATAATAAGGACCAAAACAAAACATGAAAAAAATAGTGACATTTTCATAAACAAGTTGTATGAAAAAGAAAACTCCATCAAAGGTGAAACCCTTACTTTGCAGGACTTGCCTCGTGATTTTCTTGGCAAGCATTTGGTTGTTGACGTGTCATCCGCACGCCCTTGAATGAGTTTATTCAACAATGTACGCTCCAAATTGGCGTGAAGTGCTAAGGTTTAGCTTTAACGTTCAATTTTTCAGTTGAAGTAGTAGTTTTTTGCTTAAAGGGAGTTTAAATGACAGATTATCCAAGTTGATCCTACCTATTTCTACTTTTGTAAATAAATTGAAGTTTCGTGACAATAACTTAAATAAGTTGAAGTGTTTTTTCATCAGTATCAAAAGGTCGTTTTCCTATTAAGTTAAATCAGAAACAATTTGATATCACATAAAAAGTTAAATCATAAACAATTTGATGTTACATATTTTATAGGAAATGGCTGTGTTCTTTTTTTTCTTTTTTTTTTTCCTACAGATAAAAAGTTTATTAAATTCATAGCATTCACCAATTACATAGAATAATCTAAAGTTACATATCCGAATCAACCACTTAGACCCACCACAATGTGGATATGCCAAAGGTACTTTTATGGGATATGGCTTTGCAGAGCCTCAAATGGGTTAGTTAATCTGTAAATGTCTAGGAAACTTAGTGCCTTAATCGAAATTAAAACCTTTGATGCTTGAAAAGTACAAGTGTAGGAAAATATGAAAGGTCAATAACTATAATTAGCTACTGAAGTATGAGTAGGAACTTTTAGAAAAAAAAATCATGTCTAATTCACAAATTTCGTGCTTATAATCAGAAATTGTTCAAATTATAAATTGTTCTGCAAATATTGTCTTTGCAGAAAATGAATAAACATAATGTTGTTTAGTCAATCAACTATAGCAAATAGATAGACGGTTCGTAATGCCCTTATCATTTTTGTCCATATGTTAGTGATTTATAATATGAACAGTTTTGATCATAAACATGAAGTCCTATGAATTAGGAACGAAGAAATTTTGAGTAAAGACTCATACTCACCCTTTGAGCAGCTAAATATTATTCGTGTCACAAATTATACCTCGTAGAGCAAGAGAGAGAGAGAGTTTCTTGAACATAGCCATGTATATTTCTTGAACCAAAAAAAAAAAAAAACGTGTATAAATTATGGTAATTGCGTTTAGACCCTAAAACCCTCTTATAGAACTATAGTAATATGTTTAGCTATGAGATGGTGATGGATATTAAGAAGGTAGTGACTCCAAAGAAGTGACTGAAACAATGGAAAAGCGGGGGATTCATGTTCCGGTAGGCAGTAGCTGAAGTGAACAAACTTGCTTACCAAGATACAAGTAAATAAATTGAAGTTTCATGACAATAACTTAAATAAGTTGAAGTGTCTTTTCATCAGTATCAAAAGGTCGTTTTCCTGTCTTTTATTCGTTTTCCTATTATGTTAAATCAGAAACAATTTGATATCACATAAAAAGTTAAATCATAAACAATTTGATGTTACATATTTTGTCGGAAATGGCTTCTTTTTTTTACAGAAATTCATAACATTCACCAATTACATAGAATAATCTAAAGTTACACATCCGAATCAACCACTTAGACCCACCACAATGTGGATGTGCCAAAGGTACTTTTATGGGATATGGCTTTGCAGAGCCTCAAATGGGTTAGTTAATCTGTACATGTCTAGGAAACTTAGTGCCTTAATCGAAATTAAAACCCTTGGTGCTTGAAAAGTACAAGTGTAGGAAAATATGAAAGGTCAATAACAATAATTAGCTACTGAAGTATGAGTAGGAAATTTTAGAAAAAAAATTCGTGTCCAATTCACAAATTTCGTGCTTATAATTAGAAACTGTTCAAATTATAAATTGTTCTATAAATATTGTCTTTGCAGAAAATGAATTAAACATAATGTTGTTTAGTCAATCAACTATAGCAAATAGATAGACGGTTCGTAATGCCCTTATCATTTTTGTTCATCTGTTAGTGATTTATAATATGAACAGTTTTAATCATAAACATGAAGTCCTATGAATTAGGAACGAGTAAATTTTGAGTAAAAACTCATACTCACCCTTTGAGCAGCTAAATATTATTCGTGTCACAAATTATACCCCTTAGAGCAAGAGAGAGAGAGAGTTCCTTGAACATAGCCATGTATATTTCTTGAACCAAAAAAAAAACGTGTATAAATTATGGTAGGATTGCGTTTAGACCCTAAAACCCTCTTATAGAACTATAGTAATATGTTTAGCTATGAGATGGTGATGGATATTAAGAAGCAGTGACTCCAAAGAAGTGATTGAAACAATGGAAAAGCGGGGGATCCATGTTCCGGTAGGACAGTAGCTGAAGTGAACAAACTTGCTTACCAAGATACAAGTAAAGGCAATCAAGAGAGAGTCCAAGACAATAAAAGGTTTTAGGGAGGTTGGATTCATAAACTGGGCCGATAGGAGTGCTGGTCCAATTGCAGCTATGAAGAAAAACACCACATATCTTCGACCAATCTAAGTTGTTTACGGTCTAGTGATATTTCTTTTTATTTATAAATTAGATGTCTTAGGTTCGATTTGTAAGAATGACAAGTTTGATACTAAATTAAGCTTCATGTCTCCCTCGAATAATTCATTAATAGTGTTCTTGAAATGCATTTTTTAAAATTAAGTATAAGGTTCCTATTTAGTTTAAAGTTTATGGTTCAAACCTATAATTTTTCTGCATGGAGAAGCAAGAGGGAGAGACTCGGTAGTCGATAGAGTGAGATATGATGAATTGATGTGGATAAATGACTTATATAATGAACCGGTTTGGATCACTTGTTCTGAAATATAAATACAAAACAATACTATTTGTATATCATTTTTTGACAATCTCATTGATCGCTTTTAATTAATAAATTGGTCTCTAGTCTAGTTTCCTAAGGATTTGTTTGTTTGGGCTCATCTTTGTTGTAATAACTTATATATTGGGCTTAAGAGTTTTATTGGGTTTACTTAACCGTGCGAGCTCATGGTGAGCTCCGAGCCTCCGAGTGGATTGTAATTTCCCGAGGTATTCTCTTCTTGTTCTAAGAATTCAAATTTATCTCGGGGATTAAACTTCCGAACCGTAAAGAAAAAGGGCTAATGTTTTTGGACTTGGATTGTCTGCCATTCCCATTCCATGCCCTCTCAATACCCTCCTATGTTTTGTGATCACGGTTAAGCCACGTTAACATTTTATATTGATTTTTTTATAGAAATAATAAGACAAAAAGCAAAATCAATATAAAATGTTGACGTGGCTTAACCGTGACCACAAAAATAGGAGGGCAGACAATCCAAGTCCAATGTTTTTTGTGTTGATAAAATGTTGGCCAGTATTAGAGACAAATTAGAGGCCCGCATTTCACATGGTACGTTCTGATTTTGATTCTTGATACTGATGAATCACACGATAGTAGTCAAAGAAGCTGAAATGCTTTTGTAATTCTTCCAAGTGTCCCGAAAAGATAAATTATTGTGATAGAGCCATATATGGTGAATTACCTTTGTGCATAGGACATTTTTCTTCATCCATTGCGTCCTGAATTCAATCCACTTCCCATTTGATAACCTTTGCATTTCAAAATTTCAAGTAGGGTTGGTTAACAATATGTTTGTTTTGGCCAACGTTTGTTGGATAATCTTCGTATTTATTTGACGAATGCTCCAATTTGTCATATGGCAAAAGCAGCCACGCGGTCCACGCCCGAAAACCCTTCCCTCTCTCATTTGGTCTTCCTCTGTTTTCCCGCATCATCCAACAGGTGGACTCGGCGCCTCTCTCTGTCTCCCACCTCTTCACCCTCTCTACCAAACCCTAACCCCCAAATTCCAACCTTCCACCATTCCATCCAACCCTAATCCCCCCAATCGGAACCCGACCCGACCCAGTTCACCTCCGATTGCCTCCAATTCCACTCCGCCCCGACCCATTTCTTCAAAATTCCAGCCATGCCCAAGAGTCCCGAAGTTTCGCGGGATTAATAATATAATGATCGAATCGTTGAAGCACCGTACGAATTCATTTTATGGGTTTGAGCAATGCCGGAGCTTCGCAGAGGAGTACGCCGAGGCCGCGCTAGGGTAGGAAGCAAGACCTCCGACCTACCGCCGCAGTCGCGGAGGACCCGTGCCACCGTCGCCCGAGAAGCCGCCGCCGAGACCGTGGTGAGGCCCAGGACGAGGTTGGCTGTGAGGAAATTGAAAGAAGAGGAGAAGCAGGAGCCGGATCCGGAGGAAGACCCTGTGATTGTGATATCCGTGAAAGACTCCGATTCGGAGGGCAGTAAGGAAGAAGAAAAGGTCGAGGAAGATAAGAAAGCTGTGATGGCTGACGATAGTGGTGGCCTGAGTGCTAATAAGGCTGCTGGGCAAGAAGAAGAGGGCAGTACTGCCCCTTTCCCCGAAAAGGTAGCCAATTTTTTCTTGCTATTTCGATGCATTCGGTTGCGTTTTCCCTTTTAAGTTGGGGACTTGGATGGTATTGCTGCTAATGAATGTGTTTTCTTTTCTACTTGTTGTTCTTTGATTGTTCAACTTATTGGTAGTCAACTATATTCATTGGTTTTGGAAGCATTTGTTATGTTTAGTTGATGTTCTTGTGACAATTTGATCCTAATCAGCTAGTTTCCTTATGGGGACCAGTAAAGAAAGATTTTTTTCAGTGTGAGGGTCGCACACGGTGCTATGAATCCGTTCATGTCTCATCTAACACACGAATTAGTAACATCACTTGCCAGTGTGGCAGTCATACTCAAAATTTTCTCCGAGTAAAGTGGACATCTTTAGTTTAATACTTGTTTGCTATGTTTGGCGCATGCACCGGATTGGGTTAACTTGGTGGTCTTTAAACTGGTGTAACCTAGCGATCGATTTGTTTGTAACGGTTTAAAAGTTCATAATAAAAAGAAAGAGATTTGGTGTCAACTTTATTATGCTTAGTAATTTGGTGATTTGTATTCTGCTTTTCAAGGTTCAAGTAGGAGGGTCACCACTCTATAAGGTAGAGAGGAAGCTGGGGAAAGGTGGCTTTGGTCAAGTGTTTGTTGGCCGTCGTGTTACGGGTGGAGTTGATCGTCTAAGTGGTGCTGGTGCTATTGAGGTAAGTTCCAAATTTTCTTATGTTGAAAGAAGGCTGCATGGTATAAAATTGATTATCTCGTTAATTAATCAGTAATTATCCTCATGGATTTATTTCTGACTTTTTTTATCAGGTAGCACTGAAATTCGAGCACAGAAATAGCAAAGGATGTACTTATGGTCCTCCATATGAGTGGCAAGTTTACAAGTGGGTCATTTTCTTTGTATTAGATTTTCAGTTTTTCCTTTGTTCTTTCTCAGGGTGATGTGGTTAGGTTCATTAAAGTATATTACATATAGGCACACTTACACCTTTGTTTATTAATTGGTCATTTCTTATTGTTGAACAGTACCCTTGGTGGTAGTCATGGAGTGCCAAAAGTACATTATAAAGGAAAGCAAGGAGACTATTATGTTATGGTATGAACTGTCGTATCTTTTGTATCATTCCCTTTCCAATAACTGGTTGAAGTTTCTTGTTTCTTTGCACCAAATACGTTTCTTATTCTGTATAAGCAGGTTATGGACATGCTAGGGCCTAGTTTATGGGATGTATGGAATTCTTCAGGGCAAGCGTGAGTATTTAAGATTATTATCCCGTCTTATCCAAACATTATTCATTATGTTATCCATTCATTTACTGTTCTCTTCAAATCCAAAAGCTGAATATGCCATTCGGCTGGAAATTCCAGTTTTAAATGTTTTTTCCTTGTATTTTGTGGGGTCTGCATGGAGGCAAATCTGAACTAATCTATTTTGAGCCATGCTTTAAGGATTACCCTAAAGTTAACTTTAAGATACTAGGGAAATAGAAAGCTTGAGTTATGTGAAGGTTTATGGCTTTTGGTGTAGTCTGTGGGTATCTGTTCTTAACTTATTTTGACTTTACGTGGAAGAACACGTGCATGTTCTTCTAACTTTTGACTTCAGCTTTTGAAAGATTTTTTCTTATATTTTGCTGTTTATGTTTGAATGAACACAGGATGTCTGCAGAAATGGTAGCTTGTATAGCTGTCGAGTCTTTATCAATTCTAGAGAAGATGCACTCAAGAGGGTATGTGAATGCAGTTGCTGTCAATTTTATTCACTTACTGGTGTTTGTTGTCCCAGTCTTTTGGCTTACTATGAACAATTTTTCCTCAATCCACTTGTTTTAAGAGGGAGAATTCCTTATTAGATTTCTAACTCATGACTTGTTGACATTAGCTATGTGCATGGAGATGTAAAGCCCGAAAATTTTTTACTTGGTCAGCCATCTACAGCTCAAGAGAAGAAGTTGTTTCTTGTTGACCTTGGACTAGGTGTGTAAATTTATTTCATCTATGGCTTGTCTCCAGTTATTTCATTTACTTCCATTTCTTATGTCTTCATCACCTGATTTTGCAGCGACAAAGTGGAAAGACACTAGTGGGGGGCATGTTGATTATGATCAACGTCCTGATATGTTTAGGTACGCTAATATCTGCATGTTTTGGGCTATAGTTTTCACTATAATACTTCTATCTGTCGCCTTAAATCCTTTCTATGTTGCACCTCCAGAGGAACTGTGCGATATGCTAGTGTTCATGCTCATCTGGGAAGAACTGCTAGCAGAAGAGATGATCTTGAATCTCTTGCTTATACACTTATTTTTCTCCACCGAGGCAGGTTACCATGGCAAGGCTATCAGGTACTTAATATGGATTAAGTTCAGAGTCTGATTTAATTCTTTTAATTGTGTTTTTATCTGAACTATACTTGCTCCTGTTTCAGGGTGATAACAAATCTTTCCTAGTTTGCAAAAAAAAGATGGCAACATCTCCTGAAATGCTGTGCTGCTTCTGCCCCCCACCTCTAAGACAATTTCTTGAGGTCGTGGTGAACATGAAATTTGATGAAGAGCCTAACTATTCTAAGTTAATCTCGTTGTTTGAGGGTTTGATAGGATCAAATCCTGCTGTAAGGCCAATCAAAACTGATGGTGCTCAAAAGGTTACTTTAGTGATACTGTTATCTATAGAGTTCTCTTTTTTTTTGTTTGTCCACTGGGATTCTAATTTTTTTTATTATGAACCTTTTCAGATTATTAGTCAGGTTGGCCAGAAACGGGGTAGATTGAATATTGAGGAAGATGATGATGGGCAGCCTAGGAAGAAGGTTCGGCTAGGAGTACCTGCCACCCAGTGGATTTCAATTTACAATGCTAGGATGCCGATGAAACAGAGGTAGAAACTCATTTGCAACGTTGTACTTTTTTCCTCTCTGTATATGGATATTGTCGTTTCATTCTTCCTTGCGTATCAACAGCATCTTTGATCCAAAATTAAAAAGGAGAGAATGATTAGAATAACAATTCCTGACTGCATTTTTTCTCATGGCTTGCTTATCTTTTATTAATAGGTATCATTACAATGTCGCTGATGCGAGGTTGGCACAACATGTGGAGAGAGGGATTGCAGATGGTCTGCTTATAAGTTGTGTGTCATCTTGTTCTAATCTCTGGGCACTTATTATGGACGCTGGAACCGGTTTTACAAACCAAGTTTATGAGCTATCCCCCTTCTTCTTGCACAAGGTGGATTGTATTTCCGTGCGTGTTTATATTGATATAAGATAGTGTACTAAAAAACTTGACAGGCTTCTTGTTCCAATTGGACAGGAATGGATCATGGAACAATGGGAGAAGAATTATTACATAAGTTCTATTGCCGGTGCTACCAATGGAAGTTCCCTTGTAGTGATGTCCAAAGGTATGTTGCTTTAGTGATTTGGTGGGGCATTGATCTATGAAGTCCAATTGTGTCAATTAATAAATCTGGGTGATGCATTTGTGTTTGTATTCGACACTGATGTATTTGTATTGGACATTCATGTTTTGAGTCTCTTGACAGAGGTTAACGAGTCATGTTTTCTTCTTATGAAGTGGATCTTGTCATTTTGTAATCTGAAATTAGTAGACAGCATTTGTACTTGCAAATTTGAAAATCCACATCAGTTTAATTTATTTTCAGTCACTAAATTATTCAACTGTAACCATGATGGTGCAGGAACCCAGTATACGCAACAGTCTTACAAAGTCAGTGATTCTTTCCCCTTCAAGTGGATAAATAAGAAGTGGAGAGAAGGATTTCATGTGACCTCAATGGCAACTGCTGGGAGCCGGTGGGGTGTTGTTATGTCTCGCAATGCGGGCTTCAGTGATCAGGTGAGCTGTGCCCAGCTTATCATCAATATCTTCTGTTTAGGGTGGATGTAGGCCATTTATGGAGCATCCAACTTTTTGACCCGAGTTTAAAGCAAGTGGATCCTGAGTATGGCAAAGAGATGTGCTAACTTCATACGCATTAATGTGTTATCAGTAGCATTTCATGAAAGCTAATACATGTGACCTTGCACTTATTTCTGTTTTCTGGTTTTCGGCTTGGTGTTGCACCTCTCATTTGCCATTTTGTTTTCATAGGTTGTGGAACTTGATTTTCTCTATCCAAGTGAAGGCATCCACAGACGTTGGGATAATGGTTTCCGCATAACATCGACAGCTGCAACTTTTGATCAAGCAGCTCTTATCTTGAGTGTTCCGAAGCGCAAACCTGGTGACGAAACTCAGGAGACGCTGCGCACATCTCAATTTCCAAGCACACATGTGAAGGTATGAAATAAACAGTTGAATTTTTGTTTAAATTTATCTTTTCGAATCTCAGAATAACAGTAGATTATTGATATCCTCACTAAATTCTCTTATATCAAACAGGAAAAATGGGCGAAGAATCTGTATCTCGCTTGTTTGTGTTACGGGCGTACTGTATCTTGATTCCTGTGTAATCATCAGGAACTTGTAAGTCGATATTTGTAGACGAAGTCGTTTTTCGTTCTCCCTCTCGGGGTCAATATGATTTGTAAGAAGAATTTATTGTACGAGAGGAGTTAGCTGCAGCAGCACAAATTCTGTTGTATGATAAAATGTTTTATGAGCCGTATAGTTGGCTTTTGTTTCGGAGTTCTCTATGAAGTTAAATGCAAGATGTACACTCTTTGGTAAACAAATTGTAAGCAAGCATATGTGATTAGGGCTTGTCGCGATTTGTTTGGTTCGGTTTAGGCCTTAAATTAACTGCGTCGATTGGTTTGGTTTAGACCTCAAGCTGGTAGCAAAATTAAACGAAAGTAATCCTGTTTAGTTACCGGTTTGGTTCGGTTGTTTCAATTCATAAGCTGCACAACGAACTCACGGCTTGGATCGCTTTGGTTTAGACCCCAAACTGGTTGCGTAGCTAAAAACCGGACGAGTCATTTCTGGACTCGGAAACCGAACATAACTGAATTGATTTTAGTTTGGTTTGATGCGGTTCAAAATTACTCTAGTAAAAATCAGATCTAATCGCTCAAATTTGTTTGGTTTAGCTGGTTTGAACAATTCAGTCGCTTATCCACACTTTTTCGGGCTAGTAGACCGATGCATGCATGATTTAGTGATCTTTTATTTGACAAATTCTAATGATGAACAAATCTTAAAAAAAAATTTGACCAAGGAAAAAAAAAATTCTTGTAAATTGAGCTAGAAAAAAGAAAGGAAAACAACCCTTTGGAAAACGTGGTTGGAGAAAAATAAAAATAAATTAACTGGAACAATGTTCCTTCAACTTTAACTTAATTAGAGCTTTGATCCTTGAACTAAAATTTATTGAGTATTGGTTCATGAACTTGTAATAATATGGAGCAATGTCCTTTTAACTAACTCCGTTAGAACTTATATTCATTTTTTGCTCCTTTAACCCCTTTATTTTGGATGAAAATCCTAACGTAACGAAAATGACAATTGTTTCACGTTATACCAAGTTAGAGACCAGCATTCGGACCATTGATTCAGTTTTCTCGTGCGTTAATATCTAGGGAGAAACAAAATAAAAAGCCTGAAGGAGGAGGATGTAGGGTCCCACCCAGTCGCGCTGTGTTACTATGCAAAGAGATGGGGAGAGGGAGAGGATGGATGATAGATATGAAGTGTCCCGCTAAGACCACATAGACGGACAAACATACAGAGACAGAGGATGATGGCTTCTTCTTCTTCTTCCTCTCATCTCTCAGCCATCCCCCTACGCCTCTCCAAATCCTCCCCTCCATCCCACTGTAAGTTCTCTCTCTCTCTCTCTCTCTCTCTCTAAAACTTGAGTACCCATTAACGAACTTGCTGAGAGTTGCTAATTTCTCGTAATTTCCATGCATATAGTAATTCCAAGTAACTTGCTTTATTCTGCCTTATCTCTTCCTTCGTAATTTGCAGAGTTCTTGCTTCCTTGTTTCTCGTTATATATGCGGATATTAACTGTCGTAACGGTCACTCACCTCATAGTTTTCTGCTAATCAGCTTACCTTACCAAATTTAATCGCTGTCTACTTGGTTTTGCTTTGTCTCTAATGTTGTCGTGTCATTTTTGGGGTGTTTTAAGTTTATTTACGGGAAAAATTAGAAAAAGGACATAGTGTTCATCTAATTTTCATGAATGATGGGTTTATCGGTGGAAAGGTT
Organism: Cotoneaster glaucophyllus; assembly: GCA_036320875.1. Taxonomy (NCBI): domain Eukaryota; kingdom Viridiplantae; phylum Streptophyta; class Magnoliopsida; order Rosales; family Rosaceae; genus Cotoneaster; species Cotoneaster glaucophyllus. The sequence continues at coordinate 853,008 of CM070061.1, forward strand.
CGAAATTGACCTAAGCAAATAGGGGTTTACTGGTGGCTGTTTCTATCGATTTTCCGAACGAAGAGATTTACATGGGATTTGTTTTCCTTTTCGGCATTAAAGATTTGAGAACTTGAAATAATGTTAGAATTCAGTCAAGGCAATGTCATGAAATCTTAAGTCTTTACTTCCACTCAGACTGGTTCTGGGGATCCATTTTAACTCTAGAACCCGATATCCGGTGATAGCCTGTACCCTTTCATAAGAAATGAAAGACGAGATTATTTATGGTACTGAAATTGTGCTTTCAAGTTGTAGCCGGTGAACATTTTTCTTTTAACACTCATTCGGTAGTGCAGCGCACGATTGCTGTGAAAAGTATGTTGATGTCTTTGAATCTTTTGTCACTAATTGTTGAAAAATGATACTAATTTGATTTGTATGTCCAAAACTTGGCAGTCAATTCGAAGTCAGTTGGGTTTCATGCAAGAGCGAATCTTGAGAATGAGAGCAGCAGTCCAGGGGACGCAGAAAACTCATCTAAACCATCAAAGGCAACGATCTTTCATTAGATTTAAGTATCTAGTTTTTTTTATTAGTGATTACAATAAGTTTATTTGACTTTGAAGTTTGAAGGTATGCCTGATTCCAAGAAATTATGGCCATTGTTTATGGCTTCATGTCATTCGTATATAGTGTACTGATGCATGTAGTTTGATGATTCTCCCTGCTCAAAATGCGGCTAGAACTGAATTCATGCTCTTAATGGTTATACTTGCTTAAAGTTAACATCTTTAGTATTTTGTTGAAGGCAGTCTTTCCCATGATTTCCTCTGTTGCAAAAAGGCCTCAACTTTGCTTGATATATTCGTTTTCTGAGAATTCGACTTGTGTAGATTACTCTTACCATTTGGAACTTTTGAAACAAAATTATCTTTCATATCAGATTAGCTATAAAGTATGGTAAAATTTGTTTGTAATTGATTTTTACAAAGGTTCGGTAACCACAGGAACCTCAAGTTTCAATCTCTCGGCGATTGTGTCTCACATGTCTATGTTCAACCGCTGCTTTGATAAGCAATGCAACCACTTCTGCTCCAAAGGCACTTGCACTGGATGGAAACGACAGACCTGGTTGCCGGAATTGTGGGGGAAGCGGCGCTGTGCTTTGTAAGTATATTGTTTCTTTTCTGAAATCAGGATTTGAAATGATATTGACATATTTACCTGCATAACGTTGATACTTTATATCTTGATTAGAGAAATGAAATTGGTCCGAAGGTTCTCAAAAACCGACTTTAATGTTCAAATTGGCTTCCAAACTGTTCCAAACATTAGCTGTTTTACGAAGAGTTTTAGATGTAGATATCGTACTTGGAGCATAATGATTTGTTAAAGATAGCTTGCGTGCTACTGAAAAAGAACTAGAAATGTATGTCACTTGAGTTTCATTTTACCTTGAAATTTTAAGATTTTATGTTATTTATGGTATTATCCCCTTCGTCCACGAGAGTTTGATTTGCTTTTTTATATAGGTGATATGTGTGGTGGTACAGGAAAATGGAAAGCTCTCAACAGAAAACGGGCTAAAGACGTGTACGAGTTCACAGAATGTCCAAACTGTTACGGTATGTACTCGTCACTGATATTCATACTACTGTTTCAGCATATAGTGGTTCCATGAGCTCCAAGATTGTTTCACGCTTACTGTTGTTTGTTTGGATTGTGTAAACACAAGCATAGAGCTGTAAAACAAAGAGCACTGTATGGTTAAGAGTTCTCTTTGATGAGTAATTTTCTGTTGTCGTAAACAGGACGGGGGAAACTCGTATGTCCGGTGTGTTTAGGGACTGGTGTACCGAACAACAAAGGTCTTCTCCGCAGGCCTGATGCCCGGCAGTTGCTCGATAAGATGTACAATGGCCGGCTACTGCCAAATTCATAACAGAATCGTTCTGCATCACCGTGACCTCGACACAAAGAGAGTTGATTTCCGGCATTGTGACCGTTCGATTTTCACTATATACGCTTAACAGATGTGTATTTGATTACATCTCAATATATATAACAGATCCTGCACTTACAGATCGTTTATTCTGCAGACACTTTCTTTTCTCTACACGCAGCGAAACAAATAAGAAGTTTACAGACATAAGAAGCATCAACCGACGAACAAGAAACTCTTAAATCTGACTTGCGTTTGTTTGTTCGTATACAAAGCTTATATGTCAAAAAGGAATAAGGCAAAAGAAACAAAAACAGAGCTATCCACTCGATTTTCTTTCCTAGAAGACTAAACTGCTCGTGCAGGCCACAATAATTTATCGAGCCATAATGTAAAGGGCGTGCAGTCTCCCCAGTTTATCCTCCGTTATTAAATTGATCTGGCCGAAACAGGAAATCATTTCCGGCGAAAAAGCTAATAGATTACTGCAGATATCGCTTCATCTTCCAACAAATAAACTCAAACACTTAGGTTTGACCTTTGCAGAACAGTTAGAAGGCTTCCCACAGCGCCATTTTCCTCCTTGGTGCAGAAAACTGTGATATCGTGAATCAGGGCTGACTGTTCGGAAGCTTGACAAGTACAGAATGCTCCGGTTTGTGATCACATTCGAAGTCAAGGTGAACAAATGCTCGCTCAACTTCAGGAAGTTTCTCGAGCTTTATCTGGAGGGTCTCTCCAATGACATGTGCCTCTTTCAAGGGCAACTCCTCCGGGAGTTCAATGTCAACCTGTTTTAACAAATATATAAGTTCTTGTTAAAAAAACTTATATATAAAAGTTTTCAATCTATTTCTTGATATAGATTCATAGAATGCAGTCTGCAGATTATAAGGTTGAACTCAGCGATTTGTAAGGTCACGCGACAAGTTTTCTCTCATGAAAATATAACATCGAAATTGCCAGTAATATGACTAACCTCTACAAAATAAAGAACACCAAATGTGTAAGCACGAACTGTGTCAATACGCTTCACTTGAGGGTGCCTTATGGTAAGGTATGTCAGTTTTTGTAGGAATTCCGGAGGCGCTGATTGTCCCACGAGGGAAACTGCATGATTGAGATCCCATGTTAAGTACAAAACATTAGTGAGATTTTAAAATGTCAAGGATAATGTCAACTCCTTTCAATAAGATGTGCAAAACAAGGCTGATATGATGCCAGAACTTCTTTTTCTTTGTTTCTTTTACTCTTTCGCCATCGCCTCTTTGACAAATATTATGAAAAGTAGTAAATGCAACCATATATATCTCCTTAGATTGGCCCTAACAAATATATCAAAGCAATCAAGAAAACTGGAGGAAAAGGTTCCAAACTGTTATCCGAGTTGAGATACAAGAATGACCACACAACTAGTAAATCACGCAAAGGTAGTGATGAGTCCATATTATATCATATATTTTACCCTAATCTTAGTATTAATTTATTGGTTATTTTGTTAGATTTGATACTTTGTTATATATTTTCAATGTAGGACATTCGACTTCAAACGGATGAATTTTGGAGTGATTCCAATTGGAGGATGTTCGTGAGTCTGTTCACTTGTTCGTATCAAAGTTTCATATTTTTCTACCAAGCGGTTTATTTATGGCGATGAAATAAAGGAGCAGCACGCAGTGCTGCCAAACTGATGTTTTGGGCTTCTTTGGGCTTTTTGGCGTCCAAAATGATGTCTTTTGTGTTCGAGGCCTTCTGCAATTATGTTCGGGACATCTCAAGCTTTAATTCAAGTCATTTTGGACCTGTTTTGGAGCCCTGGAAGTCCCAAAAAGTGGCTGGACAGATTTCCCATTTTTGATTAGGATTATGTTTCCTAATTTATTTGGTTTACTAGTATTATTGTAAGACCTTTTCTAGATAGGATTTTAGTTTCTGGTAGTATAAATAAGACTTTTTAGCGTTTTCAGAGAGAAGAGAACGCACGCACTATTTTGGATTGACGATTCAAGTTTATTTTCTAGGTGTTTTCTATCCTTTTTCAATTTCAATAAAATTCGTTTTGTTATATGATTGTTTGTAACTAATTTCTATTTGCTAAGACGATGCCTTGAGCCTTAGCATGAATATGTAGTCTTTATTTAATTGCTTATGACATTATGTATGCATGCTTTAAATTATTAATCATTGTGTTTAAACTGTCTCTATATCTTAATGCTTAGTTACCATTAGGATATTTAGATAAGTAATCAGATGCAATTCGGTTGGAATACCACCGGGGGATTGAGTATTGCTTCTTGTGATTGATAGTTGTAATTTCATCTAGGCTGAATACCACGTCTTAGGGGTTGCATGGTTTTTCAAAGGTTGTCACAAAGTGTAATGAGTCATGCATGTTTATATTTGATCTGAATACCACAGACAGATTGCATGCATGTTTGATATATGTTCTAGCTTGAATACCACAAGTAGAATATGCATTAAGAAAACCTAACCTTCAAAGTTGCATGTGTAATTCATAAATAATTGGTAAATCTACATAGGATTGTTAAGGGAATGGCGGAACCCTAGGCTTTTACAATTTGGTTTTCAAAACATTTTCTTTTGTTTTCTTTACTTTGCTATTTTTTTTTAATCATTTTAATTAAATTCGTTTTTATTATTTTTAAATTCAAAATCAACTTTTTCTGATCCTTGTTTTTAAATAATTAACTAAGATTTTGGTTTTGTATAAATTATTCAATCAATTCATGTGGAAACGATCTTGCTTGAGCCGTTCTCTTGCACGTATTTTGTGTGATTTTAACCTTTTTGTGTGATTTTAACCTCTTTACGCAAAGTTAGCATGACAGAAAACTAGATTTTTGTGAGACCAAAAGTCTGAAGAAAATCTAGAAAAAAGTACCTGCATTTTCTAGAACAGTTCCGGACCAATTTGTAATCGTGTATACAGCAAGGATAATAGCTCCAGCAGGATCAATCCACCACAAAAATTTATCAGCAAGAACAGCAGCCAGTAATCCTACTACGTTTGTTACCACATCAAAATAGTGATCCTGGTAATTGCATTAAAAGAAGTCACATAACATGAAAAAATAGAACTGAAATCCCGTAAGAAAAAAAAAATTGTTGAAAAGGAAACAAGGGGAAAAACCTTTGCGTAGGCACGGACAATCTTGTTCCCTGAGGTCCTGCAGTATAACCAGAGTGCAAGCTTTACCACGGTGGCAAATATCATGATAGCGTACAACCACGCCAATTGCTCTGCGGACATCTTTTCGGTGGCATCACCGGTTATTAGTTGTTCTAAAGCCTGGATGAATACCTGAAACCCTGTAATGAAGCAGAAGGGCATAAAACTTCAGCTGGTTTGAAGTTTTATGTACGCAGCATGGTCTGGTTTGATTAAAAATTTTCTGCAAACCTAACTTCATACCTTTTTCTTACTGTTGTGACTCTAAAGTTCGTTCTTTCGTGTACTTACATCATGTACACTGGTATACTACCAAGAACTTTTCTAGGAATAAATAGTATTCATCTCACAATTATTATTTTTTCCTGCAGAGTAAAGCGTCGTTGAGCACACAAAATAATTTTTTCTTCACTTTACACTGACAAAAAAGATATATAAACCATAAACATTGACTACTGATCCATTCCTCATAGAAAACCATCACTCACATATTATAATAATTCAATGCATTACTTGTTTAATTTGCTTAGATTTTAACTACCATCAATTGACACTTATCTTAAAATGTTGTCGAAAGAAGAACATCCGATCAGGTTCTGAAAAATTTGAGGTTCGAGTTAGATTCGATTATTAGATGTTTCTCATGATCTTCTCACATGTTCTTCAACAAACAAAATGGAAGCTAAGGGAAGATATAAGACAAATTCATCTGGCAAAGAAGTTGACCAATATAAAGCGAGAAAAGAGAGCGAGTAAAAAACAACAGATGGGCTAAGGGAAAGAAAAGCTGTAATGACGCACCGAGGGTAGCCATGACAGCAGCAAAGATGATTATGCCAACAGGCTGCACCCTCAATTTTCCGATAGGATATTTATAGATATTGACGTTCTTCATTGCAAGGTGACTGAACCAAAGTATTCCACCAGCCATGAGATCGAGCAAAGAATCTAGAGTCGATGCAGCAATGGCTATCGATCCACTCTTTACGGTAGCATAGATCTACACATTCCAAAATTATTATCATAAATTAGTAAAATGCAAACATGAAATTGCAGACAAAACGTAGATCTGTCTCAACATATACGGCGTTTGCTATCACAAAAAGAATGAGATTTTTAAGCATCCTGCATATTCTTTTCATCTCACATAACTTGTATCATAATTCATTCATTTAAAATAATTTTTTGATACGACTTGTAGCTCAAGTGATTAAAAGCGTGTACTCCTGAATCAAAGGTCTTACGACAAATTAAGTACCTTAAGTCCCAAGAGAATAACATTGGCATAGTTGGAAATCTTCATTGCTCTTTCATGTTGTGCTTGTTCTTCGAGATCTTCATCATGGATGCAGTCGGCTGCCACCACAGCGTCAACCTCCTCAAAGGATTTAAGTGTTTCAAATTGGGCTTCATAGTACTCCTTCTCTCCTACAATTTACAGAACTTCCAGGATCAACAAATTGTTTGAAACAAACCAAATAAACTCACACACACAAAATTCCAATTACAACAGTAGCTTCAAGATCAAATTGTACTACTCTGCTTGTTTGGTTGCTGAGAAAATGAAGGAAAATAAATCAAACATAATCATCTTAAAACCAAATACCAAACCGTCTCTTGGGTTCCTGACAGATTGAAAGAAAATGATAAAAATAAATAAATAAATAAATAAAAACTTTTTCCCAAAGCATTAACTTTTCCAAACAAATGACAAAATTTCTTTTCTACATTTTCTCAGTTGCCAAACATAGAGAGAGAGAGAGACCTCGGTTCAAGCCGGAGGTACGAGAGAAGTCAATGCCGTCAGGAGACTCGGGGTCAACACCGGCACGGACCTTGTCAGGGAGCCTCGAAATGAAGTCGTTTCTGAGTGAGTTGTACGAGTTTCTTCGACTCAGTCGGCGACTGCGTCCACCGCTCCCCAATAGCGGTGTGAAGAGCGCCGTTTTCACACCGCTCGTTTCCGATTTTTCCTCCATTCCGGATCCACCCAAATGACCCGACCGAATCAAACTCTCTCTGTTCCGTCTCTCTCTCCTCTTTTCTCTCTGTGTCTCTGGTCAGAAGAGATCTTAAAAAAACAGAGAAGGTGAGCTAACTGTAAACTGAATTTCCCACCAAAGTACTATTGACCGATTATCTTCTTTTCCTTTTGTCTTAAAAGCAAAAATGTTTAGTACTAAGGTCTTGTATACATTATGTGGAAAATGATTAATCTAATGTGGTTCAATAGGTTAATTCTCACACACTCTATTAATTTTCGGCTGTCGAATTGGATAAATGAAAGAACATCAAATAATAGAAATTAACTAAATTAAATAAAAAATTATTTTATTATGATCACACAATCTTATAAATACATCTCACTCTTCAACAAAAACAATAAAATAAAAGGAAAACTAATGAAAAAGGCTTGAAAACTTTGAGTTTTAACGATAATGACAAAATAAAAGGTAAAGTAAATAGTACCAGGTTTGACTTTTTAGTGTAAAAATATGGTTTTTCGTTAAAGTGAACAGTACCGCGGGCTTTTCGTTAAAACTCCCTAAAATAAAATGAATTATTCATCTAAAATATTGAACGAGTGCCATGCTGCAGCACGCTTTATCTATCTTATTGAACGAGGGTCATGCTGCAGCATGCTTTATCTATCTTATTAGGGTCGTAATAGTCCTTATAGTCCATTTCCCTAGCAAGGAAAGCTTCGTATACTCAAAATTATTTTTTCAAATTAAAAAATTAAAAAAAAAAATCTCAAATACAATTTCACCTGACTGACATCTCACTCACCCTCCGCCACTTTCATCGACGGCATCGTCGGTTCACGCTAGCCACTCCATTCCCTCCTCCTCCTTCTCTCTCGTTCTGCTAAACCACTAATAGCCTGTAGAATCTGCATTTTCAAACGTCGAAATTAAGGATGTCTACTTGATGGCTGGGGCAAAGGAAAACAATTAGAGAAATGATTCTTGCATAGAAACATATGTTTGGGTACATAAAATATTCAAGACCATTTGTAACAATTGAACTATTGAGATCAATGAAATTCGTTAATGGTGGTGCATGTTTGGCTGCCGACAAGGGAATAGGGTGGTGCATTGATAGGTGTTGGGGCTGTTTTTAGGAAAACTAATGAAAAGAGTTTAACTAAAATGACAAAAAGATGTTATAAGTGAATAGTATTAGAAGTGACTTTTTAGAGTAAAAATGTCTTTAACGTTAAAAGTGAACAGTATCAGGAGTATTTCGTTAAAACTCTATTTTTTAAATCAAATTTAACAAAGATAAAAGAGGAAGTCCAACTGAAATTTTAAAAAGTGGCGTGTATTTATAACATTATGTGGTGTCAATAAAATAACCATTAAATAAATTACAAGGTCAACTAATGCTATGTATAAATTAAAGATAGAGAAAGGCCTTATGCACATGCAGTGTGTTGTAATGGACCTAATGGTATAGTCACTTGTAATGTTTGTCGTAAGTGTAATATTACAAACACACCACCCTAGAATACTAGATCAACTTAATAACGACTACACCGTCATCGTGACGTTATATATCAAACTGAAATGTATAGAGAGAAATATATACATGTCATTGTATTATTAACACATGTAACTATAATAACGTACTCGTGCTATGAAATTCCTAGTAACGTACTCGTGCTATGAAATTCCTAGTAGTGACTCTTCTTCTAAAGATCACTTTGCATATAGGTTGGATCATATGCTTGTTGTTTTGTTATTGTTTGAAGCCTAGATATGACCTAAAGTATTATTAACTCTCAAGGCATTTCACTATTTAGCCCCCAAATGTCAAACATGTAGAGTACCTACTGTACAATTTAGAACAATATAAGCTTTTGGATGTCTTTTTCGACGAGAATCCGACATATATACAATAATTTACTATACATATTACGGGATGAAGAAACACCTTATTTTGTTGTGCTTAACGTTTAAAATGTTAATTTCGGCCCCTCCACTCATTCTACCTGGGTCGATAGATTCCCATCTTCGTTGGTGAGGATTTTGAACAAAGATGGATTACCTTACCCTCCTTCTTAGGTAGGATTGTTGTGGGGTGGGAATGACGTGTTAGCCTTGTTTGGTAGCGTCTTTTGTATTCCCTATCTCGCTTGTTTGGCCTATGTTTTGTTGGTCAGGCTTCCTGACTTTCCCAGTTTGTAATGGTTGTTGCCTTGGAATGAAATTTCCTTGTTTCCAAAAAAAAAAAAAAAAAAATTTAAGTCTGAGTTGGATTTTAACATTTTTGAACTATATGGTACATATGCTATACACGTTCAACGTTCAACGTTCAACGTTCAACGTTCAACGTTCAACGTTCAACATAGAGCTGGTAATTAAGATGAACTTAACCCATTAACAGGACTCAATTTACCCACAAAATTTAATTAACGGTGAAAACTTAATAGGTTGAGTTAATAATGAGTCACCGGTTAGAAATCCATTAGTTAACATATGATATTTGGTGAATTCACGAAACCCATAATCACCCCATTAAAGAATTCAAAGGCAACAACTTTATGAAAAAAAAAAGTTTTTATCATAAATGGTCATTGAAATTGATCCTAACCATCAAAATGGTCATTGAAGTTGAAAATTAATCAATGTAGTTCCTGAAAATAGATGTCGCAAATCAATGTGGTCATTCCGTCACAATTATGTTAAAAAATCTGATAAGTACTGATGTCACATATAAATGGGCTCCATAAATCATTTTTTTCTCATAAATAGTCATTGAAATTGACACATGACATCCAAATGGTACTTGAAATTGACCCGCAATATCAAAATGGTCTCTGAAATTGAAAATTGATCAATGTAGTCCCTCGAGTAAGTGTCTCAAATCAATATAGTCATTCCATCACAATTCTGTCAAAAATTCTGTTATATGTTGATGTGACACATAAATGGATCATACAAGTCTAATTAAATTTTTCAAAAATACGAATAGGCTTAATAATTTAATAGTTAATAAAAAATTTGTCAACCCAAAACCCAATCCTGCCATCACCTCTTATCCCAGTCCTCATTTCTATACTTCATTCGCTCTCTATTCTTTAAAAAAAAATCTCAATACACCCATCTTTACACAGTTCGACGCCCTTCACCGAATTGAACCTAGATCGAGATCACCTTTGGTGACGGCTTGGCCCATTGGCAACGACTTTTAATACATCACCGTTAACATTTAGATGATCAACATCCTCACAACCTTAATCGTGGAGAGCTTGTTCGGCACTTTCCAGGTGGTCTGGTGATGCAAAGAACGACGAGGTGTACCTTGAGATAATGAGGTTATAATTGAGGTGCATCCATTGTTGGTTGAAAACTATTTCCACACCCCTCTTAGGACTTGGTTAAGCCTTGTGCCTTTGAAAATTTATGGAATGGAACTCTCTTTGGAGTAGGCCCTACTATAAAAAATAAAAAATAAAAAATAATCATTGTGCAAAAAGGTATTTAGACAATTTTTTTAATTAATTATTAAATCTACATCAGCACATAACAATTTTTTTTACAAAATTGTGACGGAATGATCATATTGATTTGCGACACTATTTTTGTCACATCCCGATCCAGGCCCTCACCACATCCTGGGCTCGACTCCACCATAGCACAATATTGTCCGCTTTGGGCCCCGATCACGCCCTCACGGTTTTGTTTTTGGGAACTCACGCGAGCAGAACTTCCCAGTGGGTCACCCATCCTAGGAATGCTCTTGTGCGAACTCGCTTAACTTCGGAGTTCCGATAGAATCCGAAGCTAGGGAGCTCCTAAAAGGCCTCATGCTAGGTAGAGATGGAAATATACATATAAGGCATAGAGGATCCACAACCTTGGGCGATGTGGGATCTTACAATCCACCCCCTTAGGGGCCCGACGTCCTCGTCGGCACACTTCTGGCCAGGGATTGGCTCTGATACCAAATTGTCACATCTCGACCCGGGCTCCACCACAACCCGGACTCAACTTCGCCGTAGCACGATATTGTCCGCTTTGGGTCCCGACCACGCCCTCACGATTTTGTTTCTGGGAACTCACGCGAGCAAAACTTCTCAGTGGGTCACCCATCCTGGGAATGCTCTGGCCCCATTCTCGCTTAACTTCGGAGTTCCTATGGAACCCGAAGCCAGTGAGCTCCCAAAAGGCCTCGTGCTATATGGAGGTGGGCATGTACATATAAGGCTTACATGATCCACACTTCTGGGCGATGTGGGATGTTACAATTTTCAAGGACTACATTGATTGATTTATAATTTCAGGGACCATATTGATGGTGTTGGTCAATTTCAGGGACCATCTTGATGGTGTGGATCAATTTCAAGGACCATTTATGATAAAAACCCGTAAATCTTGTGGGGTCCATTTATATGCCACATCAACATTTAACGGAATTTTTAACTGAAAGTTGACAGAAGTGCCACATTAATTTGTTACATCTATTTTCAATGACTACATTGATTAATTTTTAATTTCAGGAACTATCTTGATGCTCAGCAGGTCGTGGCCAACGACAGCATCATTTTGGGGGAGGTTAAGAGGGAGAGGAGATTGGAGGTGGTGGAGTGTAGCAAGTGGGGTTGCTACTGCTTTGGTCTGTTGTGGTTTTGTTGGTGAGAATGGTTGATCTGCTATGTGTTAACAAGTAAAACGGTTGATCTGTTAACATAATGGATCATTTCGAGTTCAATTATTTTCACCAATACGCTTAACGGGGTTGAGTTTGAATGATTCAACCCCATCAAATCAGCTGAACCCAACTATTTGCCAGTTGAACAATTCAACGGACACACATGTTCTCACATTAAAATATAAAGTAAAGAAATTTCATAGTGCTATTAATTAATTTAGTATTTAAGATGCTAACATAATATCATAAAAGAATGGTATTTTATTATGAGCGATCAAACGGGACTGTGACTAAGAATAGATGTTTCATCTACTGCCAGGCTCTATACGGCGGGCGTGGGTCCTCTTTGGATTCATGTGTCCTAATTCATCAAATTTATATATCTGGATCGTTGAAATTTGATCAAATGGTTAAAGTTATTATAACTTTTAAAGTGATTATCTGTTTGTAGTCGTTAGATCAAATTTCAACGATTCAGATACATGAATTTGGTGAATTAAGACAGATGATCCAGAGAGAACCCATGTCCCTATACGGCATCTAGTGATCAGATCGATGCATAAATGGCTTTCTTTTAATGCGAGAGAGCCATCTAATTCTAATATTATATATGTGGTTTGGGTGGGTTTCATCCTTTGCCTCGACCACCAAACAAAGAGAATACGACTTCCGCATGCATGATTAAAGTAGACCATACTTAGAGGCGGAACAATATGTCGTCATTGTAGAGTGTTGAGCCACTAACACAATATTATGTGTAAAATATATCTACACAACTATTTATTTTGTATTAATAGTTAATGACGCAATATGCAAATTAGCATATTACCTATTCTCTCTCATCTAGCTTCACATGCTGCCATGCATGTAGTATGTTTACGTATCATTTTAGAAAAAGAAATGTCCAAATGCAAACTAGCAGTCAAGACAGTAGTGATGCGCGTGTCTTGTCTTTGTATCATCTAGCATCGGCACCGTTGGGTTTTCATTGCCAGTTCACTGAAAAATAAATAAATTAAGAGTTCCACAGGTAGCCGACTATGCAATAGTAGTTTTTTAACTATCTTCAACTGATCTGCTGGCTCAAAACGATGTTGTTTTGACAAGGTCATTAAAAAATTAAAAAAAAAAAAACTCTTCTTCTTTGCTAAGTACTCAGCCATGGACTCCACAACCAACTGCCCTGGTATGATTCCATCGCGGCTTATAAAGAGTAAGTATTTGATGTGTTTGATGTATTGTATGTATTTATATGATTTATTTAGAAAGAAGAAATATCAAAGTGAGCACTACATACATGTATGCACTAGCCTTCAAAAATTATGTGTCTCTCATTTTCCAATGTTACATTTTTGAAATTTTCATGCTCCATTACTAATACAGTTATTTGCATTATACAATTTTATTACGGATAACTAAGTTAAAAATAATACCTCTATTAGGTAAGTGGGTAATGTTACGTAGATCAATTTTTTTAAACTAAATTAATAAAACAAATTATGTATCACCAATAATAAATAAATTCGTTAATTTCTTTGATCAGCAAAAAAAAAAAAACTCAAAATTCCAGCACTAGAAAAATTCGACCACCCCATCTCTCCAAACCCAAACCATCCCCAATTTCTACCTATTCGCAACCCTCCACAACCACCTCCCCTATCAAGCACAATGAAAACCCCAAAGATGTCAGCCATCACTATCTCTCTCCCGACCTTTTTTATGCAGGACAAACCAAATGATCGGGGGAGATAACTTGGGAATCACTCAACCAGGGGCAACGGAACTCACTCGCGTTGCTAATCGTGGATTCACTCACACGATCAAGCCAAACGCTTGATTTTAGAAGGAGGAAACACTCACTTCAAATGCACAAGGCAAATATATTTTAATTCATTCCAGTCTTCCAAATTATTGTATTACACCATAATTTAAAGGAAGCAAAGATAAAGGAACCATAAATGAATTACAACTTCCTAAAAGACTCTCACCATATTTTTAAATAGACTTAACAAATTTCTAAGTAATTAAAAGTGCACTGCCATTATTATTCCAATTCCAATGCATGTGAGCACTTTCCAAGGTTGTATGCTTGCTACCACATCATTCTCCCTTTCTCGAAGAAAATTCGTTCTCGAATTTCATTTGGTCTTCCAAGATCTTTCGGATGCGCAACCAATGTTTCCCATAGTATAGATTTTAGTAAGATAATCACAATTCGTACAACATTGCTAAGAGCACAAAATTCATAATATATTTCATGTTTCCATCGTGTATAGACTGATCCCCTTTTTCTTCCAAAAGAATTGTGATGCATATAGGCTTCCAAACTTATTGCTTCTGGGAGACAGTAAATACTCATGAACGAGAAAAAAAACTCCAATAATGAGCAAAAGGTAGTTCCTTATCCGAGAATTTTCTCTTAACCAAAGCACGATCAATGAATTCATCCCAAATATAATCATGAAAGCAGAATGCAAGAGATTTCACATTCTTTATAAGTTGTCCACGGGACTCTTCAACCACATCTTCATCACCTTCGTTATGATCATAAACCGGGGCGGAATTTCATTCAGCAAAGTTATAGACTACATCATTGCTTTCTATATGTTCCCCTTTTGTGCCAAACTTCACGTTGGAACTTTTTTCAACCTCAATACATGTAGAACAAATCTCACATGAACCATCTGAACAACGATCAAATGCATGTGAGCAATTTCCGAGGTTGTATGCTTGCTACCGCATCACTTTTCCTTTCCAGGCCACACAACTCCTTTTTTCACGCAGTATTAATATGTCCAAATTCTGCCAAAACCATCAACCAGTCGAATCTAATTGGTCCAACCGGTAAGGGTATGATATGTGTGTAGAAACACAATTTTGATATTATCATGAATTATTCAAAACATATTTTCACGAACTCTGTTGGGTCTTTTTAATGTGGGTTGCTAGGGAGATATGGTTCTAGTTTCCAAACTGTTGTGGGGGGTGGGGGAAGTGATGGGGGTTAGGGAGGGGTAGCAATTGTGGTGGTTGGGGTTAGAGAGATGGAGATGGCTAGAGTTGTCTATTACCGGACTATTTATGTTTCTTTTTTTCTTTTTTTTTACTGGGTGTACAAGACATTTGTTAGGCACATTCAAATTTTTAAGATAAAAAAGATAATTAAGTATCAAAAAAGAATAAATGAATCAAAATAAAATTCTCAGTTAGTAATCATCTTCACCTTTTTAAGCTAGAGACAAATCTATTATGCTTCCGTTTAGGATGAATGAGGCTGGTATATTTTTAAAACAGATGAAAGTAACGAATCAGAATAAAATGGAGAAACTACATAGTGGAGTAAACAGAAATTATTCGGCAGATTGCATTTCATATGTTACTGAAAATTACAATCTGATTCCTACAACACTATAAAACCAAGTGCAACAACATCCCCATCCCCATCCCCATCTCACATAGAGAGGGAAGCACAGGACTTCAAATACTTACCCTGACAACGACATAACAAACACACAAACACACACACACACAACATACTGAAGAAACAGACAGTAAACCAACATAAGACAACATCAAACTAGTCCCTCTCCTTCCTAGAGTAAACAACATCTTCTTCCTCGTCGCCCTTTGCCATGCCAAACGTATTCTTGACAGCATCAGCAGTAGTCTGTGCCATGTTCTTCACTTTCTCTCCGGTCTGCTGGAGGAACCCCTCCGACTTCTCCTTGCCAGCGTCCGCCGTGTCTTTGGCCTTTTGGCCTACCTCCGAGCCCTTCTCCTCGGTCGCCTCCTTGCTCTGCCGTGCCTTTGCCTTTGTAACTTCTCCCTTCTCTTGGCCCTTGTCTCTAGTTGTTTGAGTTGCACCCCTTGCTTTCTCCTTGGTTGCCTGGGCTGTCTCGTGGGTCTTGTCCTTTACTTCTTGGGCCTTCTGCCCAACTGTGTCCATCATCTGATTTGTCTTTTCCTGGATGTAAAAAAGAACGGACGTGCATCAACATTATTCAAAACATAATGATAAATACGTCAATCTGTTTAGACGACAACGAATAGATTGAAATGACATATCCAACAATTTGACAACATAAACAAGATAACTTAAAATGTGACAGTTTTTCCTAATCTTCCTAATTTTGTTTCTACCACTGCCTACAATACTTCAAATACTCAAATTCGATGTGCTAAAAGCTAAACCGAGATTCCAATACCAATATATGTTATCAAACGTAGCTAAACTATCATGTCAATGTATACCTGAGCTTGGCCCTTGGCTTCACCAGCTCGGTAGGTCTGTCTGTGGGACGCCATTGTTGCTTTCGACACTGAGCGATACGTAAATTCTTTAAGTTATAACTGTAAGATAGCTCTGCTCTTCTTTCCAAGTTTGTGATGCTGAGAAAGATTACTGCAAGCTATACACCTTTTCAAGTTTGCAACGTGATTGACATGTGTCTTACATGCAGACAGTAGGCAACACGTGCCTTGCTCTAAGGCAACCATTGACAGCACTGTAATACTAATACGATGACTCATAACTTAGCGCCCACACCATGTTGACACGTGCTGATTCCCTTTCAGGCATGTACGATTGTTTACTCTGAAGTTATATATTGGCTACACTCAATCCATTGGATCAAGATATTGTGTACGAAGGAGGATCTCGTCGAATTCTTTTTGTATTTTTTGTAAGGATCTTAAGAATCTTTCAGTTATATTCGTTTATTTTATATAATATGATCATAAATTATTATAATTTTTTTTATTTAAAATTGAATATAAATATTATCTGATAAAAATTAGTCGCACGAGATAAAGGAATGTGATTGAAGGATATTAGAATCCTCACAAAGAGGATCTCGCTAGGATCCTCTATCATTGTGTACAATCAAAACATGTACAACGCAGTAGTACTGTATCCTTGTAATTGAATCCGAATTCTCGTCAGATCCTCTTTGTGAGGATTCAGAAATTCGTAAATCGAGTCTATTCATCGTACATTATACGGTCATAAATCATTTTAATTTTTTTTTATTTAAAATTAAACATACACAGTAGTTGACAAAAAATGACCACATGATGTACGATGAACAAACACGATTCACGAATCTTCAGGATCCTCACCAAAAAGATGCGGAGAGGATCTTGTTGGCTTGTAATTATATATCCCCAGCGTTGAACTATTGCTCTCAAATTACACCGTTGGTGTTTTCGATCCCATTTCTTAGGTTTTAGGCAATTTGCCTAGCTCACATTTTTGTAAAACTCACCATCATCATGTGGTTGATTAGCTTTTTTTTTTCTCCTTTTTCGGTCATTGGTTAGCTTCTTTTAAATACGATTAAAAGGGTGGACTACTATACACTTAGAAATGAACCACTTTTAATTTTTAGTAAGGGCACTTGTCCAACAAGTACGCAGGGTAAATACACCTTCATTGCATTTTTTTGGCTTTTTCATCAACTAATTTGGTTTCTTATTTGAATTGTTAGTAATAATTTCTGCAACGAGAACAATGTATTTCTATTGGTATAAGCCACAGTGGATTGGTTGTAAAGCAAACACATGTGTAAGAAGAAAACTGTAGCTTCTTTTTCTAATCTAAAAGCATATTTGTACGTTACAAATCATGATCAAAGTGATATGCATGTATTGTCAGGGCCACATCAGCCTCCACAATTCAACAAGTTTTGGGTTCATTGTGAGATCCCACATCACCCAGGGGAGTGACCCTTATATGTATATTCTCATCCCTACCTAGCGCGAGGCCTTTTGGGAGCTCACTGGCTTCGGGTTCCATGGGAACTCCGAAGTTAAGCGAGTAGCGCGCGAGAGCACTCCCATGATGGGTGATCCACTGGGAAGTTCTCGTGTGAGTTCCCAGAAACAAAATCGTGAGGGCGTAGTCGGGACCCAAAGCGGACAATATCGTGCTACGGTGGTGGAGCGGGCCCGGGATGTGGTGGACACCGGGTCGGGATGTGACAATTTGGTATCAGAGCCTAACCCTGGTCGTGGTGTGCCGACGAGGACGTCGGGCCCCTAAGGGGGGTGGATTGTGAGATCCCACATCGCCCAGGGGAGTGATCCTTATATGTATATTCCCATCCCTACCTAGCGCGAGGCCTTTTGGGAGCTCACTGGCTTCGGGTTCCATGGGAACTCCGAAGTTAAGCGAGTAGCGCGCGAGAGCACTCCCATGATGGGTGACCCACTGGGAAGTTCTCGTGTGAGTTCCCAGAAACAAAATCGTGAGGGTGTAGTCGGGGCCCAAAGCGGACAATATCGTGCTACGGTGGTGGAGCGGGCCCAGGATGTGGTGGACCCCGGGTCGGGATGTGACATTCATATTCTTCTCATGTTTGATGACGTTTTTGGTTTGCTAATTTTAGTTGTTTATTAAAATAGCTAAGCCACCAACTGCACCATTTGCATGAACTTCCAAAACCCTAGTCCCCATTATCTTTCTAGACACATATAATAGAGGCATTTTATAAGCTTAAAATAGAAACCAATTCTTTAATTATTTTCAAAAAAAATAGTGTGATATAGTCACATTGTGACATAGTATTATCAGTTCAAATGTTACGATATGAAATGATTATATAATTGATATTTCAATTTGTAATGTAACGTTATAAATAAATACACGCATTTTATGAAAAATAAGATTCAGTATTACGCATTTTATGAAGAATAAGATTAGTAATATTGAATAACGGTGCAAAGGTCACGCCAAATAATATATGCGAAGGAAGGGAAAAAAGAAAATAGCGAGGCCCTTTGAAAGTCCTGTGCAGCCAAGTCTATGCCACTGGCTAATTTATTATATAGTTACGTATAATTAAGCATGTGTGGTCAAGTAACACCCTCTCAGCTGACCGGCCTAAAAAAAAGTAGGAGGTGGCTTCATGGCTGATGCTCTCTGCCTTTTTCGCCTCCTATATATAGCAAATAATTGAGCAAATTGTATTCATTGCAAGCCTTCTCTCAAAGTTTTCTGCAACTACTTCACTTAGAAAGGAAATTAAAAGGAAAACAATGGTGGTTGAGATCACTTCCTTGGCGTTGGTAAATAATGCATTGATGAAGGTTGCTATGTTTGTGGTAGTTCAAGCTGTGGTTTATCTGATCCTTTCAAGTTCATCCAGCCTCTTCTCCAAGGACAAATTGAGGTCATTCAACAGCTTTCGGCCCATTCGTTCTGCTAGCATTAACCGGATTCTGGCTGTCATCTCCGACTTGCCAACCAGCAGCACTGCTGCTGATCAGCCATCAACACGTACATAATCCCAGCAGGAAAATTTCTTCTATTTATAGATGATTCATGTCCTATATATCATTAATTCTTTTAGAAGCATATATACATATATATATATATATATATATGTAATGTTGTACAATGTATTGATGATAATATTCAGTTCATTCTTTAATGTTACACATAAGCTGCTGTAATATTCCACATGTAACTCTGTAATATATGGTCTTTTTTTGTTTTGTAATTTCTTCTGAAGTATTGTTATATATAAGTTCCTGTGATCTGGTGGAATTAGTTCGTAAGTCTGAAAAATCAACTAGGGTTTTCGATAAAGAAGTTCAAATTTTTTTTCTTGTACCCTGCGTTGATTAGTCTCTAAAACACATATCTATATATGTGAGCATATATAGACAGCTAATTTTAAAGGAAACTCCTGCCAAGATGACGAATTTATCAATTCTAATCAAAATTTACCCTCTAAATTCACAAATGTCAGTTTTAACAAACTCTTTCAAATATAGCAAAAAATCTGATTGAATTGACCTAAATACCCATAAAATTAAAACTCGTGTTATTGGGATGCTCCCTCGCCATCCCTTCTTCATCTTCTTCCTTTGTGCAATAAACCAAGTCTTCAAGCCAAGCCCTATTTCAACAACTTTAAACATACACACCAAAACCTAATACGGTTTCTTCCTAATTTGCAGTAGCTTGATGGGAACTTCCATCCTTTTGGGTTAAACAATTTTACAAAGTAATAATACTTTGTTATACTGTAGATCCTAAGGCCAAACAACCACTATGATTCCCTCACCCAAAATTGACATTCAATAACGAAATAAAAGAAAAGAAATTAGAACATAAAACTAAGGAAACCAAGCTGAAATATACCAATCAAATTGAAAAGACCAATTTTAACTCAAAAAAAGACGTAGTATATCTTAAAAGTTAAAACTTAATTGCAAGAAACTGGCGTCGATATATACGAACTCATAATTGTATGGAACAAAAAAAAAAAAATTATATGGAACTGAAAAAATTATAGTCGTTAATCCTCTTTTAATTGCTATCCAATTAACTCAAGTGTGTACCGGTGGAACTTGTAGAGGCAGAGCCTCTGTAGTCTATGTCTATTTTCATTTTGTTTAACTCCAGTCTTCATCTTTGAACAAACGCAGAAGATCAAACAGGTTTTAGCTTTTGTAAATTGGTTTTATTATAAGGATATTTAGGTTTGTTCAAGCTAGTTTTCTGCTATATTCGAAAGATATTATAAAAATTGATATTTTTGAAAGCAGAGACTAAATTTTGGCTAAAAACGATAAAATCTCCCTACCATAGGTGCCTCAACATGAGATTCCAGTAACCAATATGAACTGGTACCATGAAAACAACAATTATTGATGAGTGCTTGAAGAATGGGCAAGAGTGAGCAGTGATTTCAAAGCCAAAATCTTGATTGCGATCTAATTTAACTTAATAGATTAATTAAAGTAGCTCTCTTCGTTCCATTTACCCTTTTGTTTATCAGTACACGAATGAAATGATAGCGGATTAAAGTTTCCCCATCAGGTCCGGTTACTTTAAAAGTACATCAAAACCCTATCATCTTTTCTTATTAGCCTTCTGGACCACCGTGTAAAATTTGAGACATGCGTGATGCACCATATCATAGACAAACATTGAAATACAAGCCCAAAGGCCACAAAGAGTATAGGTTGGGGTGTTTAGGCAGATGGGGGCTCCCTTTGCTTAATGCTTTGGTCACCGTAAAATCTCACTTCCTTATAACAACACCAAAACACTATAACTCATTATTTAAGTTATTTTTTATTTTTTTATACTTACATTAAGAGGGTGAAGGAACAAATTGATTGCGAACTCATCATTTTTGAGATATTAAAGAGGAATATTATTATATTGTATTCTTATAGTACCAAATGACAATTATTTAAGACAATTGAGATGTCATTCACACATACACACACATATACATATATTACATAGTTCATCAGAATTGGAATGATCAAAAAGTGCAAGACTGGCATAATTAAAAGGCCATTTGGGCAATTTATTCCTAGAGATGGAGATGAAATCATGAAATAACCAGAGCCCTGTGAAACGACAAGCAAACCACCATATGCAATAGGTTCGACCCTAAATAGAAAAAGGAAGATTATAACTTTTGTCATCGATGCGGGGACAAATGTTTCGCCACTGAAACTAGAAAGACGTTTCAATTATTTTGAATTCATTAAAACATCATTCATTCATATATTAAGAAACATTGACTTCCATCCATTATCAGTAAGGATTAGTGATTGCTACTGATCCATGTTCTGCCCAAAACAACCAAATTACAACATGAAAGAGCAAACGGAGCAAGCACTTCGGTCGGCCGGCGGCGGCTCTTGTTACAGGAACGTGGCATGAAATGGTCCAATTTCAATTATATTAAGCTAAACATATCTTCTAGTGACACTTCTTAAACATTGATTGTTATTGATGAGAAAATTAACTTTGTATGAGCTTATAAGTAAGTTAAACTACTTTTTATATTCTTAATTGATTTTATGTTGGAACCTCAATTTTCTTCATGGTATCAGAGCAGATTGTCTCCTGATGAAGCCCAACGACCACATATGCTCTACGACACTCCATTTGTACTGTCCACGTGTTAGGATTGAAAATTCACCACACGTGAGATGATTTGTTGAGAATGAATTATACATTGATGAGAAAAAAGATCTTGTATAAACTTATAATTAAGTTGAGTTACCCCTTACATTATGAATTGATTTTTTTTATAGGACATCAACATCAACTTTCTTATTGTATGCAGTTTTCTTATCTTCGTAAATTATGATCCACAAGAGACTACGATGACATATAGAAATCTATAGCCTTCAATCCTAGCTGCCAACTGGTCCTCCAGGATTGGCTTAGGAACCCCAACGTGGAAACATATAATAGTATATATTATATCTTTACGTATATAACTACTATTAGCACATAGAAACGTGTATAAAAAGTTCAAAAATTTACATTGTCCAATCACCTCTTGACTTTTTCAAATGTTGTTGTCGGTCGCCTGCCGGTGTTGTGACACCAGAGGCAGACATGGAATACAACAACTTTACAGGGATGCGTTTTATGTGGTATTCATCCAAGGACAAAGATTTACATTACTTACAATGTGAAAGAAATAATGATATTTTATTGATGACAAGAAATGATTAATTGAAAAATATAAAGGCATCAAATGATTTTGTTTATGATAATAATCACTCAAGCCTAAGAGAAATTGGAAGTCATGCGTTAATTACTTTACTAAATTATACAAATGCATGCCATATTGTTACGTTAAAAGTTTATTTAAAAATGCTTTTAAAATAACTGAAAATACTTTTAGTGAAATGTTTTTAAAAGTAATTATTAACAAAAACGCAAGTGAGTCATGAAAAAGTAATTAAAATGCTTCCAGGAAGCACTTAAAAGTGTTTACGGAACACAAAAACATTTATCTAAAAACACTTTTAATGATTTTAAAAACATTTCCAAACAAATCATAAATTATCTAAATGGACTAGTGATCCTTGTTTATCTAAAAAAACACATTTTCATGTATACTCATCGTATTTCGTTATACTATATACAAGCATAGACATAATGAATATCTAATAGCTTAATGGCGGAAGTATCAACAATTTTTTAAGTAGAGTTGTACTTGCAACAGCCTTTTAGAAACTTAGGCTTAGTTTGGTATTGTTGTGCTTTGAAAAAAACTGCTTCTGCTGTGCTGTGAGAATAAGCAGTTGTGAATTAAAGCAGTAGAGTGTTTGGTAAACTTTTTTGTAAAAGTGCTTTTGAAAAAGAAAAGCCGTATTATAGTGTTTGATAAACTTTTATGTAAAACAGATGTGAAAAAACTGGTTTTTCAAAGCTGGGTTTTGCAGCTTTGTGTTTTTAGCTTTTTTTAACCCAAAACCGTGAAAAAAAAGCTGAAGCTGAATGTTTACCAAACATAAAAAAGCTACCAGCTTTTTTTGATAGTGTTTGGACCTAAATTTACAATTTGGGCCGAGCTTGAAGTTATTCTCGGCCCGACAGTTCTTCAGGTATTATTGGTCGGTTAGGTTACCATGGGTTATCCAATCAGGTTGGCCGAGTCCTATGGCAAGGAGGATTGTTTTGGATAAGAATGATGAGGTGGGGCGCTAGAAGCTTGGGAATGAATCTGGCTCATATTTGAGCTTGCTTCAGAGACCCATTGAAACCTGGATTGGCTAAATCCTAATCGGATTGGATTTGGGAGTTTTAGTCTGAGTACATCTCTAATTCGGCCAGGAGTAGGCTTATTACTATAAATACATGGGGCTGTGCAACATTCAAAAGATCTCCAACTCAACACACAAATCTGCCCTGCGCAAACCCTCTCAACCTTGAGATTTTTTATTTTCTTTTTCGCCAACACATCTTCAGTTTGGATAAACAGCACTGTGGAGGCAACCGGTAAACATCTTCAGTTTGGATAAACAGCACTGTTGCCGTAGAATCAGCCGACCGCGGAGCACCTTCAGTTTAGATAAACAGCATTGCGTCGAGGCCGACTGATTATCTATCCAAGTCTCGGCCGAGAAGGATTTTTGAATCCTTATTGGCAGAGGTCATCTCATCAGCCTTCTCGGCGAAGTGAGGTGTTACAGGTTACTACATTCGGCACATTGAAGGCCGAATTTGATATTGAACTTCGCAGAACTAGCAGCCTTGTCTTCAGGCTCTAGAACCCAAAGGCCGAGACGTGTTCCTTCCTCGGTCGCAGTCGCAAGATTTAGAAGTCAGCAGCGTGCTCAACACCACATCCACATATTTTACTCATCGGCCGAGCTCGGCTGTCGAGTTGGCACGCCCCGCATTCAACCGAAGGACGTAGTTAGCTCATTAATTATTCGGCCTGCGCGCCACGTAGGCTTGGTAGTTTTTAGGGTCAACAGATAGTCACTTTTTTTTGTCAGAATTACCTCAGTACCAAACCAGGGCTTAGATTAACGACTATAAGTCATTCGTAAAAACGACTATCAATTAATAGTACTTAAATTAACAATTGGCAATCATTCACGCATTAGCAAACATTGTCCTTAACATTTTTTTTCTATCAAATTTGCTCTTAGTCACATTGATTGCCTTAAATGTAAGAGAAATAACAAAAATGGAAGATCAAAATCAAACATTTTTTTTCTATCAAATTTGCTCTTAGTCACATTGGTTGCCTTAAATGTAAGAGAAATAACAAAAATGGAAGATCAAAATCAAACATTGGATTCGGGAATTCAAGAGTCAAGACCACATGGTCTTTTATTCAGGCATTCATAATTCCACAAGCTCAAGTACACATGAATTCCACAACCCATGAAACCACAGATGACTGTCTCTCCTTCATAGGAGCCATCACCTGTCCCACGTTGGATCCAGCGACTTGGTCATGTTGTTGACTCAGTTTCCTTGGCTTTCTAGAACCGCAACCATGGACTCCCTGACCACATCTCCCATGCACCCCCTCTGTTTGAAATCCACTTTTTTCAACTTTTAACGGCCTGATTGTCAGGAGGAAAACTGGGGTTTCGTTTGAAATATTCAAAACGTTGCGTGCGGGAAATGTCACCTTCCCAATGCCACACTGAGCCTGAGCCACCATTAAAGTCAACAACGGAAAGAAATGAACGGCGAACGTACTTTATACCGAATCCATTACAATAAGGTGGTTTAAAAATAACGCAGTATTATGTGTCCTAATTTACTTTTATGCCAATGCATTATTGGTTCGGAACATTTATAGTGACGTTTTTACAGAATGACATTGGTTGCTAATTTTCAATAAAAATTGGAACTTTAGGAATATTCAGACATCTATAAATGAAAAAAGTACCATGATTTTTGTGTCTTATAGTCCATTAGTGGCAATTTAACTCCATTTTTTTATTAAAAATTTATAACGAGAGTCGACAATAGAAACATATCGTGGTACACACAAGTGAAGCTAGTTACAAGAGAAAAAAAAACTAAAGAAAATGACTTGAAAACTTTGAGTTTTAACGATAAGGACAAAATAAAGCGTAAAGCGAATAGTACCATGATTGACTTTTAGTGTAAAAATGTAGTTTTTCGTTAAAATAAACAGTACCAGAAGCTTTTCGTTAAAGTTCCTAAAAAAAAAAAGCCAACTTTGATTTGATATAGAAACTAGACCGCGGTATATAAACATCTAGGACATGCTTACTTAACACGAATGAGTATACAAGTTGCTTCTTATATTTACTATCTGTTTAGTTTATGATGTTGTTATTTACACAACCTGTTTTACCTTTTACACATTCTTATTAATTTTTATCAATTAATTTATTTTAATTCATTCAATTCGATCGCTGAAAAGTAAAAATGCAAGTGGAAGGTATAGCACTACCCTTAGTTTAATGAAAAGTTTACACCTGTGTTGATTTCCTATTTATCAATCAATTAATCAATCATTGTATGGAAATACTATAAATATTGTCCGAAAGTGTGCTTAGGTGTCGGAGGCAGACACAGAGAAAGGTCGCACGCTCACAACAAGTGCTAGGCGGAAGGAAAGGGAAGGCGAATCCATAAATGAAAACCCATCTTCTTTGAGAGAGAGAGAGAGAGAGAGAGAGACGAGAGAGAGTCTGACTCTTGAAACTTGAAAGTTGGAAACTTTGTCATGCCCATATCAATCTAAAGACACGCCAAATCCGGGTCAGCTTTCACGGATTCTCCTCCACCTCAACACCTCCTTCTTCTGCTTGTCTTTCTTTAAGCATTTGGACTCAAAATCTCATCTGGGGATTCGACAGTTTCTTTTCCAAGCCATTGGGGTATTGCAGTTCTTGGTAAGGTTTTTTTTTCCCATTAATTTTTGTGTTTTTAATTTAAATTTGGTAGTTTTTAGTTGGGAGAGTGCAATTTTGGTTATTGTTGAATTGGGTTTTGGAGTATGCAATTTGTACTGTTAAATTTCCATTTCCTGGAAGTGCTTTTGTAGAAATGAACTGAAGAATGCCATGAAATCTGAAAAGTAGCAAAGCAGCTTCTGAATTTTGCTTCTGAGTTTTTCCACTTTTTGTTGCATCTTACCTGGAAATAATCACTACCAATCTTGTTTTCTTCCCCTTTTCAATCATTTATTTTTGCAAGGATCATCACTGTGCATATTAGTTTTTAGGGATTCTCAAAAGCATATGGAAGTTGTTTGATCTGATAATTTTACCTTTCTGATAAATCATGTGAAGCACAAGACTTGTATATGCTTTTTTAGGCTTCATGCTGACAAAACAAGGCAACTGCTTTTACAGTTTACTCTTTGTGAAAATTTTCTTACTTTCCAAGCGGCACGAGGGGTTTGTTCTTCCGGTTTTCTTCACACGCAATTTAGGCATTTTTTACTTCTTTTGATAGGTTTTGTTTCTCAAGTAAACTACTTTTTCTCCAATTTCTTCTGTTAATAGTTTTGATAGGTTTTGTTGTGAATAGGAAATACCATTGTAACGGCAACTGCTATGGAATCATTGCTTATAACTTCCGTTCATGAAAGATCTCGTTGACCATGCTAAATTTGGAACCGCCTGTATTCTGTCATCATCTCTTAGAGAATTTAAGATACTTGGTGTATGTTTAGGTGTGGAGTTGTAATGAATCAAGAGGTGTTCTACTAAACAAGGAATTGGATCTCATTGTTTCATTTGCCAGTTTAAAAGATGGGATTTTGGGCTTTAAACAATTCACAAATCTGTTCTGAAGTTTTCCAAGTAGGATATCGTATCCCTTTCTCACCCGCAACCCTCCCTCAAACTCTTCCGAATGCGTGAGAGTTTATGTTTTTTCACTTGCCTAAAGTTTAATTCAATGCTATTATATGGCTTTCTTGAAACTGTAGATTGGCATCTTTATTTCATGCCTTTTTTCTGACAAATACCTTGCTTTCCATTACACCAACTGCATGCATTTCGTTAAAAGAAAAGTTATGCAGAACGCTAAACTTTTTAATGGGGGATGACAGGGTATTTTAATTTATACTTGTGGAATGTGACACAATTGGGGAAAAAGACTGATATTGATCCCACTCTGAGAGTACCAGCATTGACGTTTGAGGAAGATACATGTCTCCTGGAGGTCGCTTCTTTGAGGATGTGGTCGAGTCTCGTGTGGCATTTGCAGATTCTGATGTTGCAACTTCCACTGCTGATCTAAGGGCTTCTCCTTTCAGAAAAGCGGCCCCTGGTTTGATTGGAAATACTGGAATGCCACCAAATAGTAACGTGCATGACCTACTCGAGTGTCCTGTTTGCATGAATTTAATGTGTCCTCCAATTCACCAGGTATGTTTTAGTATTTGTTTAAATTTGAATGATCATGAGGATTCACTTCTTTTTTGTTAATATCAATACGTATTTTAGTTTTCGTAGAAAGTGAAGAGAAGTCGTGAAATTGATGCTAATAGGGTTTGAAGCATCTGGTATTACTATAAAGTTGCACACTTGAAATTTAAAATTCATTGTGCCGCCACAACTCAGAAAATATTCACAAAGTTGTTAATCTTAAAAACTTGATCTCCGAAATTGGATTTCTTAAGAAATGCTTACTCATCAAATATGAAGGATCAATTGAGAAATACCGTCACACAACATCTAGCATGATGATTATATGCACACCAACCTATTTTGTACATCATTTTCAGATTGGATTGCATGCATACAGGTCTAATATACATATTCTAAGTTGTAATTTTATCGAAATGAGAACTTATTGAAGCTTATATTGTAGTGTCCAAATGGCCATACTATCTGCTCGAGCTGTAAGGTTAGAGTGCACAACTGTTGCCCCACTTGCCGGAATGAACTTGGAAATATAAGGTGCTTGGCACTGGAGAAAGTAGCAGAGTCGCTGGATCTTCCTTGTAGACACCAAATTTATGGTTGCCAAGATATATTCCCATACTACAGCAAGCTAAAGCACGAGAAAACATGTAAATATCGCCCATACAGCTGCCCTTATGCTGGAGCTGAATGTTCTGTCACTGGAGATATCCAATTCCTTATGATGCATCTTAAAAATGATCATAAGGTCGACATGCATGACGGGAGTACTTTCAACCATAGATATGTCAAATCCAATCCCCAAGAAGTTGAAAATGCTACATGGATGTTGACAGTATGTTTCTCTCTCCCTCCCTCTCTCTATATGTATCCTACACAGTACAGACACACACGAACTATACCCTGTTAATAAGATTGCATCTTTTAAGCACTACTTAAACACTTGATACAGTTTTTGTTTTTGGTTATCTGTCAAAGTGCCTTCATTGATTGCAGTGTGGGAAATTCAACTGTTTAATTAAAAGCTACCCCTTTGTGGGAAATTCATGGGGCCAATGTCGGGACCATCAAAAGACCTACTGAGATAGCTTAATTTGTAGTTCCCCGCTTTACTAATCCCTAATTGCTGACTTTCGTGTTTTTCTTTCTCTATGACTTCTCCGTTTCACTTCTTTAATTCTGAGTAGAAATAGGGGTATAAACTTTGCAGTCTTAGAAATATCTTTGAAATGGCTGCCTAATCTATAGTCAAATTTCATTCCCTTTCGCCCTTATCGGCGAGCTTTGATCCTATTTGTTTGATTGTTTCCCTTTCCTCAGTAACTGGTTATGCATCCTGTTCATATATACACTAGTAGGCAACAATATCTCTTTTCAGTTTTACATGAACGTCATCCGGTTCTTTTGTGAAAGTATATAACTTGGAAGTTTTTAAGACATCTTTCCGTATTAAAAAAATTAAAAATCTCTTTTATGTACTTGTTTAGCATTGAACAATAACAACACAAAATCGGTCTTCTCATATTTGGTTCCGTTCAACCTCCACCAATGTATTCAAACCCCTCTGTGATTTTGAATGTAGTGCAGATTTTCAACTGTTTTGGCCGTCAGTTTTGCTTGCATTTTGAGGCTTTCCACATTGGAACTGCACCTGTTTACATGGCCTTCCTAAGGTTTATGGGTGACGACGATGAGGCGAAGCAATTCACTTATAGTCTTGAAGTTAGTGGCAGTGGCAGAAAGCTTACATGGCAAGGAATTCCCCGGAGTATCCGAGATAGCCACCGAAAGGTCCGTGACAGTCAAGACGGATTAATCATTCAGAGGAACCTAGCACTCTTCTTCTCGGGTGGTAATAGGCAGGAGCTGAAGCTGAAAGTCGCCGGACGTATATGGAAAGAACACTGAGATATAAAAACTGGAAAAACTTGTTCAAAGATATTGTAACCTTGTTACTGTGAAAAATAAAAGGTTGGAAGGAATTGAGGGAGCTCTATGTGAAAGGCTGGATGTGTATGTTGCTTGATAAAATTAATTTAAGATCTCTTTTGTTGAGTCTTGATATGAATCTCCCGTGTTTTGCCAGCGGCGCATATAATGAAATAGACTTGTAGCTCAAGTTGTTAAGAGCATTTACGTTGGCACTCTACATTCTGAGTTCGATTCCTCCCTTCTCGTATTGCATCTTACACCAGAATCTAGAAAGTTCCTTTGATCAAGTAACAATTAAGGCAGGGATTTCATGCAGATAAGTCTTGATGAACGTGGAAAAAGAAACTTTACTTGAGTCATGGTCCAAGTATATTTCCATATCACTATCTCATCGGCCATCGCAGTATATAGTGTCCACGACTATCTAGAACGATTATTAACTATTAATGTATGTTTATCATTTTAAACATAATATACATTTGACTTAATCGTTTAAAGATTCATTTTGACCTCCCGACTGCACGCCCAAAATACCGCACTAATATATTTTGGTTGCCCACCCCTGTATACACAGGCTCGAACACAAGAATTTCTCCATACCTAGCTCTTCCACACAAAGAACAACAACGAAAGAAGTCTTATCTCACTAAGTGGGTTTGTATAATCCTAGAGCGCTACTGCATCAATTTTTTTTGTTAGTTTCAAGTACTGATCCGTGTCTTTTCTTAAAATCTTTTTTCAACTCTTAATGTCTCTCTCCCCCTCTTGGCATGAGCTTCTATCTGTTAACAATTATTTCTAACCGAAGCTCTGTAGTAGGTCTTTGAATCATATGTTCAAATCAACTAAACTGATTTTTTTTTTCCATCTTATCTTTAATTACGACTATTAGTATTTTACTTCGTTCTTAATCTTGTCATTTCACACATTCACCAAAATATTCTCATCCGTTACACTCAATTTCTGCATGTGAACCTAGCCCCTCCCCATTACAAGCTTTGATTTCTCAACCGTGTCGTTTGATGAAATACCAAAGCCCAAAATCTGCAAGTGACATTTTAATGTGGAGCTTTTAAATAAGGGTATGATTTCAAATTCTATTACTGGCTAATTTAGCTTTTAATCTAACAAATTTACTGTTTCAAAAAAAACAAAAAACAAAAAAAATCCCCAAAATCCACCGCCAAATACCCAAAACTCGGCGGTGACCTCCTCCGCTTAAACCCTAAACCTTACAAACTTTTCTCTCTTCTCTCTCTCCTCCATCCCAAAATCAAAGAAAGAAATGCTACTGATAGCTCGAACTCACTCTCTCTCTAAGCTCAAACCCCTCCTTTCTCTCTCTCTCCTCGCCCAATCCTCCCCATCCCAAACCCCACTTTCAAATTTCACTTCAATCCCAAAACCCCATTTCCCAAGTCCCACAAATTCTCAACCTTTACCATTCTCCGCCATTTTCTTCAACCCATATTCTTCGTCTCAATCTTTGCCCTTGAACCGCGAAGGAAATTACGATGAAACCACCGCCGCAGCTCGCCATGTCTGCCGTGGGTGTGGGGTTCACATGCAGGATTCTGACCCCAAGTTCCCGGGATTCTTCCTCAAGCCCTCGAAAAAGGATCCGAGGGCGTATCGATTGGGGACCCATCTCCAGCACGTTGGGCAAGTGCCGGAATTCAACGATTCCCTCAAAAGGGGTCTGATAATCGAACCCGAAAACTTGAGTTCTGAGGCCGATTTGGTGGGAGTCATGGCCGAAAAGCCGGTGGTCTGCGCACGGTGTCACTCTCTAAGGCATTACCGGAAGGTGAAGGATCCGACGGTGGAGAACTTGCTACCGGATTTCGATTTTGATCATACTGTTGGGAGGAAGTTGGCTTTGACGTCTGGGACCCGATCGATTGTGCTAATGGTGGTGGATGCTGCAGACTTTGATGGGTCATTTCCGAAAAAGGTTGCCAAGTTGGTTTCGGATACAATCGAGGAGAATTCCACAGCTTGGAAACAGGGAAAGTCAGGGAATGTGCCGAGAGTGGTGCTTGTGGTGACAAAGATTGATCTTTTGCCGAGTTCGTTGTCACCCACGAGGTTAGAGCATTGGGTTAGGACAAGAGCGAGGGAGGGCGGAGCGAGTAAGATAACGAGCGTGCATTTGGTGAGTTCTGTAAGGGATTGGGGGTTGAAGAATCTTGTTGATGATGTTGCTAGCTTGGCAGGACCAAGAGGGAATGTGTGGGCAATAGGGGCGCAGAATGCCGGGAAGAGTACGCTGATAAACGCAATAGGGAAGCATGTTGGAGGGAAGATTACACATCTGACAGAAGCGCCTGTGCCCGGAACAACATTGGGAATTGTTAGAGTGGAAGGTGTTCTTCCTGGTCATACCAAGTTGTTTGATACTCCTGGGCTTTTGAATCCTCATCAGATTACAACTAGGTTGACAAGAGAGGAACAGAGTCTTGTAAACATTAGCAAGGAATTGAAGCCAAGGACATACAGAATCAAGGTAAGCTTACTTGAGCATCAAGTACTTAACAGTGATTTTTTGTGTATTTTGTTATTAGAAACCTTTGAATAAACTGTGCTGTAGTACTCATTGTAAACTCGCAGTAATGTGTTTCTCCCAGTGCAAATAATTCAATAACACAAACCATGTTTATAGATTGAATCGAAAATCTCAGGTTTTGTTCGTATTGCTAAGCACCCATCGCTTCAATTGTTTAAGTATGATGCCTTTATCTGTTTTGCTGGTCGAGGAAAACTCGAGAGGTGTCTTCAATTGTTTAAGTATGGGATGTTCATTTACCACTGACTAGTACTTAACTTTTGCTTCTGTGTCTTTGTGCGTGTGTGTGTAAAGCTTGTTTTGCTACTTTTTGGATTCTGTTCAAATGCATAGTTCATCGGCGATCTCAGAATATCGTTGTTGCAAATTTAGATTCCATGTGATTACTTAATATTTTTTCCATTTATCATAGCTCATTTTTCTTGTCCTTTGGTTGTTACAGGATGGCTATTCAGTTCATATTGCTGGGCTTATGAGGCTGGATATAGAAGAATCATCAGTAGATTCTGTTTATGTTACGGCATGGGCATCTCCTTATCTTCCGCTACACATGGGAAAAACCGAAAATGCCTGCACAATGGTAGAGGAACATTTTGGTCGTCAATTACAGGTATTAGCACTAGGTAACGAGTGATAATTCTACTAATTCTTGGTTTCTAGTCTAGTGGTCATTAGTCTTATTGATTTGCAACATGTTACCGTTGGAGAGATTTGAATTCACAAATACCAATAAGCACAACAAATATATATACATATACATATACATATACATATACATATACATATATATAGGTATATATGTAATACCAGTATGTTTGCTGATTCTTTTTAATTTCTAAATTCATGGTATAATTTTTCAGTTTTCCTGAATAATATAAATTTGTTGAGAATCAAGAGATTTGTGTAGGCTTCGGGCTTCCTAACGGCATTAAATCTTGTGCCTAGTTATGATGCTTGAAATTCCATCTTTAGATACGAGGCTATGATAAAAGATGAGGTGTGCTCTCCACACACCCTTTTTTACTTCTCACACACCCTTCTAATTTTCGGCCATCGGATCGGATGAATTGAAGAAAGATCAAAAGACATAAATTAACAAGGGGTGTGTGAGAAGTAAAAAGGGATGTGTGGATAGCACACCCCTAAAGATATGCTTATCATTAAATCTTTCAGGGGAACGCATGATATGGTTGTATATATATGTAGGTGTAGTTCTGATGCCAAAATGAACTTCCATTGTTTCAGCCACCAATTGGAGAGAATAGAGTCAAGGAGCTTGGGCAGTGGGTGAGAAAGGAATTTCGAATCAATGGAAACAGTTGGGATTCAAGTTCAGTGGATATTGCTGCAGCAGGTCTTGGTTGGTTTGCTGTTGGACTTAAAGGAGAGGCAGTTGTGAGTGTTTGGACGTACGATGGTATTGACGTTGTTCTTCGCAATGCATTGCTTCCTCATAGATCATACACTTTTGAAGTTGCTGGGTTTACCGTCTCTAAGATCGTTTCCAAGGCTGACCAAGCTTCAAATAAGCCACAACACAAAAGTGAGAAGAAGAGGAAACAAAGCGACCAGAAGGAATCTGTTGCGTGCTGATTCGGTACTTAATTCCTAACTTACCACCCGAAGCAGGCTCAACTTATTTTGACGACTGGAAGTGTTAGCGAGTAAAAGAGAAAGTTCTTATGAAAATGGAAAACCGGAGTTGTGACAATTTACAGTTGATATACTACCGGTGAGGAATATTTCAGTAAGCAACGTCAACCTTTTCTAGGAATGAAAAGGGTAGGCATCTTCTTGAGCCACCGACGAAACTGTTGATTCTTTCTCCGACCGTGGAAGGGGTGGATGTTCCATATTGGGATGATCTTTCTTCAGTATTGATATTTAAGAATGACAACTCAAAGGCGGCGTTTCTTTTACAGGCCTCAGAACTACGGTGAAAGACGGCTTACAAAGGCTTTTGTGACTCAAAAGTATACGAGCCTTGTGTTGAATTTCTTATTCATTATTCTTCTCTCTGTAAATTGCAAGTCTGAAGAGCTGAGTTTGATCAGTTTACAGCCGTTCTGGTATGAAGCTTTATCATTATTTTGTACTGGCATTTCATAATTTTGGCAAAAGGGAAATTTAATGACTTGAAGACGGACAGCTTGTTGGCATGGAACTTTATATATATTTCGTACGAGTACAGATCCTCTCTGGATCTAAAACAATGAAGCCCAATGGTCAAATGATCCGGACCGTTGAAATTTAATCCAATGGCTACAATTATTATAACTTTAGAGAGAGCCTCTGTTTGTAGCCGTTTGATCAAATTTCGACGGTCCGTATCATTTGATCATTGGGCTCCCTTTTTTTTAGATCCGGAGAGGATCTGTACTCATTTCGTACTGTAATCCTCATAGTTATTTTCTTCTCCTCATTGCCTAATTGCAACAATAATTTCTTCTGAAGTTAAAACAAGCACAACTTTTTGCACAACTCAACACGAATTTGTTCAGTTAGCTGACTTCGTATATTGACCTTATTTGCGTGGATGATGTGCATAATTAAGGTTTAGCCTCAGTAGATAATCTTTTTGCTGGGTGTTAGGATCAATCGCTCGCGCATTTGTGGGTTGATGTGTACAGTTGATGCTTCTTCCTAACACATCAACGGCGCACAATCAATCATCACGAGCATAAACGTTTCATAGTCACACAAATTGAACTTTCTTGCGACGAATTTGTGAAACTACGAGATTAAATAACTTTATCCTCAAAACAAAGCTCCTGCCGTGTTCACCTTCGCCTCAAAAGAAAAGGAAACAAAACGAAATTAGCAGACAGACAGACTCAAAATTTGCAGCCAAAATCTTTCTGCAAGCCATTAACTGAGAAGAAATCCTTCGAGATCTCCGGTGAGTGGTGTGCAACTTAAAGGAGGAGAAACTATGTTTTCGGAAATCCCTTCCCAAAAAAAAAAGTTACAAGAAACAGTAGTACTTACACAACTTTATGAATTGCAAAATATGACACTGGTAAAAGTAGATAGCTAGCACACACTAGTAGCATGCACTCAAACAAAAGGAACACAATTTTCCAGCCAAGCTACTGTAAACTCGGACTGTACCAACTCACTCCCCAAGTGAACTCAGTTTCAATACTATCATAAAATTTTTTGGATCTTCCAAATTTCCGGCCATCTAAGTAGAAAGGATGAGAAAAATCACACATGGTGGTTTTACTCTGTCCAGAATTCTCAACACAAAACATGTCGTCGTGGTCAATTCCTCCCAACTCCAAAAAATAAATGCAGTTCGCTTCCGACCTGTTAGAATCACTCACTGGAAAGGAAAAGGAACAGCCTCGGCTTGTTACAAATAATATTTGATTTCCCAAACTCTGTACCTCGATAAAGCCTTCACCATTCTCCGGATCGATCTTGTAAACTAGAAAATCATGAGTCCTCGTCCAGGTATTCAAATCGGTTTTCATTTGATCCTTAATTTGACGGATCAACAAGACTTCGTTGCTGGTTGTTGATTCTATCAAATATGACTCGTCTTTGACCTTGACATCCAAAAAGTCACCTTCACCCCAGCAATTGAATGAACCCTTTCGTGATTTTTCTTTGTCATAAACCAACTTCAATTCCAGCTCATCACCATCTCCAAGGCGTAATGTGCGAGTTACAACGTGTCCAGACTTGCTGTTTTCGGCAGTGTTTTCGACTAAGACATATAGCATGCCACAAGACGAAAACAGTAGGCATGAAGGATACGTTTTTCTATCCCACATCCGAGAAACACTCCAACCTTTTTTTGGCCTGCACACACCAATTTCCCCAGAAGAAAAAATTGCGGCCACCGTACATTCTGATAGATATGAACACGATAGTGCAATTTTGTCAACAAACCGGTCGGCTTTTCCACCAAATTTCTTGAAATATGGGATTCTTCTCAAGGAAGGAAGTTCGTGTTTGGCTCCTGAAATAGGGTTTAGTAGAAATACTTCAGAGTGTTCCTCATTGACCATTATCAACCAACCTTTGGAGGAACTATGAAAGCACCCTTGATTTCGCTTAGGCAACCCTAGCTTGATAACTTTACCTTCAGGTGGGATGGAGAACTCTAAGTAACTGGAACTCGGTTGAGTTCCAAATAATAACCAGGAAGCTGCTTCAGATGGGCCTACTAACCATGGGAATGGCGGAGCACTGCGGATAATTTGCATAACAATCATTCTCCAGTACTTGCAGAGGATGCTTAAGCGAATCCGATCAAGTAAGTTGAGGCGTTGTACGATATTCTCCATGATATCCAAAGGTGGTCTCTGCCAACACCCATCTACAACTAACCATAGCCATGCCAATCGATCAGTTCTAATCCATGAACATCAAAAACAATTCCAAAAATAAAAGTTTCAAAAGAAATAAAAAGAGCAATCGAATTACCTTCAACATCGTTGACGCTGTTATTCTTCTTCTCCAAGCCCTGCATGCCGATCTCCTTATCCTCGCCGACGTTGAGTACGGGGCACGCATCATCGGGGAGAGCCAAGTCCTCGTTCGTCTCCTTCAGCGCCAGCATGTCTTAGTCCTCGTCTATTTTCTCGATAGAACGAGTGGGTGAGGAAGACGAGGGTTCTATATATGGTGTGATTTTTGTGAGTTCTAGGTTCTAGGTTTCATCCAACGGCCAGATTAATTAATGTTTACCATGACGGCATGACCCAAAAATTTAGAATCAAACCGAAAAAACAAGAAAAAAAAAAAATCTATGACACCACAATGAACCCTAATTCATTAGCTCCCAAAATCTAGTCATAAACCCTAATTCCATATTTTTATACCATATTTAGGTATCACCAGACCAATAGAGCAAGGGTTAATTCCACAGCTGGTCCACATGTAGGTCTATTACTGCCCGCGTTTGAGAGATCACATGATGTGGCGGAAGATAGTTGGTTTCCTTCTCTCTAGCATCACCTAGAAAGAAAACATAAATACATCTATCCTTAAAAAAGCATTCTAAAACCCTAAACCTCCGGCTCCTGAAACACCCCGATCCCAATATCCACCAAACACCAGGATGGGTCACGAAGCCATTTTAATATGTATGCAAGTTATAAAGAAAGAACGAACATAAATAAAATAGTAAATTTATAAATAATGACATATGCAAATGCGAAAACGTGTTCAGAGCATAAGACTAATCAAGAATACTACGAAAAGAATATTATAAAAAGATACGAACAAAGGAATGGGTCCTACACTGAGAGGACTCGAAGATACCGATGCAGGAGTGCCTCGACGCCGGGATCGTACGCCTCAATTCTAAGTCCTGAAGGGGGCGGAAATAAAAAACGTGAGTGGACCAAAGTCTAATAATAATAATAATAATAATAAAACCGTTTTTCTTTCGAACATACTAACCCCCTGTTTTGAAAACACATATATTACTACATAGTAGGTTTTTCTGAAAACTTTAACATGCCATGAAAACGTTTGTACGATAAAATCATAACTCGAAGTGATATCAAAATCGCCCAAAGGAAAATCCGTAAAAACTCGTAACTCAAAACACTAATGTACTCAAATATGGGTATCATAGTCGCCCTAATGCATATCCATCACCCGAGGGAGAAGCTGTACTACACTGAGTTACGTTAGTGAAGAAATATGGTAGGCCCCATCACCCAAAGGTGTAGCTGTACGACTCTGGGTTATACCAGAGAAGAAAAGGTACATAAAACACCAACACTAGCCGTGGTTAGTGAAGTTGTCCGACACTGGTTTCTCCAGTGAAGCTGAGAGTATGTCGTAAATATCTCACTGATCCTTAACAATGTCCTATGGCCATATACATATACATACTCGTGTTGTGTGTATGTTTCGTAAGAATACCCACAAATTAAGCACATAAAACATAATTCAAAATCTCATACCAAGCTTAGAATTCAAAACCTCATCATCCGAAATCATAAGCAATTCCATAAACATGGTTTCCATAAATATGAATTTTCAAAAACTTTAAACTAATAACTCATGAATATTTCATAAAAGCATTTTAGATAAATCATAAATTCTCCATAAATTATAAGTTCAGAAATCTGTAAAAACATATCATAAAACATAAATAATTCATGAACGTAGAATTATGAAATCATACTTTCTATGAATGCAAACCTAATATTTTTATTAAAGCATGCAATTTAAGAAGGGGTCCACTCACAAATATTTTGCTACCGGGGAGCTGATCGAACTAAGGAGGACGGGATCACTTACAACCAACGCACCTAAACACAAATAGGGATCATTTTTAGAACTCTATTAAAACAATAGAATTTGGGAAGACGGACAGCAGATTCGGATTCACTCACGGAGCGGCGGCCTGGGTCACCACGCACCACCCCATGATTTTCTGGAATTTTTCCAGATTTTTCCTCCAACTTCAAGAGCTCATTCCGAACTCGATACAAGTCCAAATCGAATGATTCAAAAGTCAAAATGTAGTTAGGAATGTGGAGAAGAGATTCATACCCTTATGAGGCCCAACAGAGATTGGAGTTGGCCGAAAAAATGGCTGGAAGGTGGCCAAACGACCACGGTTTTAAGTTTTCCAGAAATAAACAGTGACTTTCCTTGTGTTTTCCAAGTTCCTACGCCACCAAAACCACCCAAAAACTTACTAATCGTGAACCTAAACACGATCTACAATGATAGGGACCAATTGTAGGTGTGCGGGTGTGTGTGTGTTCGGCAAAGAGAGGGAGAAAGTGTGAAAGAGATGAGTGAAAGTGAGGGAGAGAAGAATGAGAGATTAAAAGAGAGGGAGGGGTACACGGGACGGAAGAATACCACAGAAAATGGTGGAGAACCTGCTACGTGTCACCTCATGAGTGGTTTAAGATGGAGAAATATCTCCTAATGTGAAATTACATAAATGTGTTTGACGTTCAAAAATTCGTTGAAATTTCGTTTTAACTTCGGATTCAATTCTGCTTACGCTTACGCGTTCGTATCGACGAGTGCTACATAAATAAATTAAAAGAATAATTTCTACATGTCATAGAGTGAAAGTCAACAGAAGTGAATGCTTTTGTCGTTAGTGGTATTTTCATAAATTTATCCACTTAGAATGTAAAATTCGAGATTGGTTGTTACAGCTCCTATTCGTTTTGATGATCTATACTCAACGTCTTCTACCTTCTCTTTTGTAGAAAATTCTGTTGACAAGTGCGATGCCACATCCATTGTCTATTTTACGAACACAGGCTGCAACAGGTCTCGATTATGCTTTTCTCCTAATTGCAGCTCTACTCTTGAACGGCACCGTACTTTTGTTGCCAATCTTTTCGTTTGTCCGTCATCTGGTTGGTTGCTGTCGAAGAAAAGCCCTTGTGCATAAATGGAGTAGTAGTTCCAGTAGTTGCAAGCAGTGCCCTATTTGCTTGGAAGATTTTGTGGAAGGCGAGTCCCGTCGTGTTCTTGTGACGTGCAAGCACACCTTCCATTTGATCTGCATTGATGGTAGGCTCAAATCTCAGCTAACGTGCTGCCT
The DNA here is from genome assembly GCA_036320875.1 of Cotoneaster glaucophyllus. Lineage (NCBI taxonomy): Eukaryota > Viridiplantae > Streptophyta > Magnoliopsida > Rosales > Rosaceae > Cotoneaster > Cotoneaster glaucophyllus. The sequence goes on from CM070061.1 coordinate 892,462, forward strand.
TTGTCGTAATTTTGTCTGTACAACATAAGACTTTTGTTAAGTTAACTTTGAGGATTCCGGTAACCACGATAGCTTCGCTGATCCATTCATGTGCTAGTCGAACTCAAGACATGCTTGGTCGCACCAAAACAAAGAGGGGCACTGTATAGCGATGGCTTGATCTTTGCTTGGTATAAGTTTATTGTGTCTATCGTCATTGTGACAGATTTGTAATGGTGCATTTGTTTTGTGTGGCAGTGGTATAGGGGTTTAATACTCTTAGGTGTTTGTGTGAATTTACCTCCAAATCAAGAATTTGGTCACTAGAGTTTATGTACCCATGTTAGCACCACTTGTAACTATTTGTTCATTAATGGAACCAAGCTATCGTTGTTGATCAAAATCTCATGCTCAATGATAAATTAAAAGAGAACTTTAACGAAAAGCTCATGGTACTGTTCACTTTAATGAGAAATCACATTTTTACACTAAAAAGTCAAATCCTGGTACTATTTATTTTACCATTTATTTTGTCCTTATCGTTAAAATTCAAATTTTTCAAACCATTTTAATTAATTTTCCTAAAATAAAGAAACATTGGTTGTTCCATCTGTGGCAATAAGATGGGTGGTTTAAGGGCATTGGGGGCAATTTACGTATGATAATGTGATGTTATTGTTATTTATTCATCTTTGTTGTATGGTATAATATCATTAGGCAAACACATTTTTTTTTTCATGATTCTTTTAACACAACGATATATTTACATAAATGGTGCGAGACTAAACTGGTTTCAAACTCGTGATTCACGACATTTGAACCTTAAGACCTTTCACTAATAAGTGAACATAAGTTGATTATATAAATGTGTAATAACTCACTAAGACAATATTTTTTTTATATAAAAATATTCCACTTTAAACTAATTAAACTTCGAACAAAAATATCCAAATTCATGTGCATTAAAAAGAATACATCCTCCCTAATCCTCTCTACCCAAACTAACTAATTTGCGTGAAAGTATCACTGCTGCCATGGTGATACAGTATCACTCAGTAATTTCTCATGGCGAAGAGGACTAAACTAAAGTCAGCATAAATTAACTCATGAGTCACCAAATTCATGTATTTGGACCATTGAAATTTGATTCAGCAGCTACAAACAGGGGTCCACTTTAAAAGTTATAATAATTTTAGCCGTTGGATCAAATTTCAATGACCCGAATACATGAATTTGGTGGATTTGGACACGTGGATCCGGATAGGATCCATGTCAAGTCATAACTATGGTATTTGGCAACACATCAAGCCTCTGAGATTCTAATCTAACGGCTCAGATTTCACCTCACCCAAAAGAACACATGTGACAAACGTTATCCGGGTTATATTTCGGCTCCATCTGGCCCAGTGACCTTCTTAGCCCAGAATCATGGAGTCCCAGATCAGCGTTGAAAAGCGCACCCAATCCAGATGATCCTCAGAACCCAATCGCTATCGCTCTTCATCTTCAACCAATCAACAACCGAAACCAGAGCGCATAAAACCCAAACATTTCAGATCAAACCCACCAAGCAAGAATCGAAATTTGACTTTTTGGACGACCCCACGATGAGTTCTGCATCCAAAACGACGAGGAAGCTGCAGGTGGCGTCGCCGGTGCCGGCGGACATCGACATTGCCAACTCTGTCGAGCCTCTCCACATCTCTGAGATTGCAAAAGAGCTTAATCTCAGTCCCGATCACTATGATCTTTATGGAAAGTACAAGGCCAAGGTTGGTCATTTGATTCGTTTAGTTACTAACTGGTTAGTGCTCGAGTGCGTCTGTATGTGTAATATGTTCATTTCTTCATTGGTATGGAGATTTTTTTGAAATTTGATTATTTGGGTTTGTTTTATGGGAACTACAAGGCCAAGGTTGGTCATTTGATTCGTTTACTTGCTAACCGGTTAGCGCTGGAGTGCGTCTGTAAGTGTAATATGTTCATTTTCTTCATTGGTATAATGGTATTGAATTTTTTTGAAATTTGACTATTTGGGTTTGTTTGATGGGAGATACCAGTCCAAGTTTGGTCATTTGATTCGTTTACTTGCTACCTGGTTAGCGCTTGAGCGCTTCTGGATGCGTAATATGTTCATTGATTTGGAAAGATTTTGAATTTTGGATTTGCTGGGTTTGTTTTGTAGGTTTTGTTATCAGTGATTGATGAGCTGAAAGGATCTGCAGATGGGTATTATGTGGTGGTTGGAGGGATTACTCCTACCCCTCTTGGAGAAGGCAAGTCGACCACTACTGTTGGACTCTGTCAAGCTTTGGGTGCTTTTCAGGATAAGAAGGTTAATTTGTCTATTTGTTCTTTTTTTTTCTTTTTTTTTTTCGGTATCGAAAATTTTGGGCATACGTTGGTTTTCCCTTTTTATGTTTTCCTTTTTTAAGCAGTTGATCTGGAACATTTAACTGAATAATCTAGAAATCTGAATTGAGTTTACACCTCTTTGTTACGAAAATTCTCGAAACAGAAAGAATAAATTCAGAGGTTACATTGATTCTTGCTTTGTGTTATTGGTTGTACTTGGTGTTGCTTTAACTTTTTATGTCGAGAAACTGAAGCTAAACGTTAAGGTTGGGGTGTTTAATTGGTGCGGAATGCTCTATGAAGGAAAGTGTCGCTGAGCAATACACTGACAAGCATTAAAAACAAGATTCGTTGTGATTGTCCTTTGTTATTATGATGTCTTATATGCGTTTTTAACTTTAAATTTAGTTCATTCTGTTTTCCCCTTGTTTCTGTGGGTAGAAGTTAAAAGTTTAGTGGTCTCTAACACGGTCTCTTCTGACCAAGAAGTTATCAAGCTGTTTCGAGGCACGGGCCTTGGCCCCTAGTCCTGTTTACTGCATCTGAAGAGAATTTGTTTTATGAGGAAAAAACTAAACTTTTGGATAAGTTCGAACTTTAGCAGTTAATTTTCGACTTCGTTTTCAAAATGAAAAGCAAAGTATTTCAAGCTTGTCTTGTATTTGACTACTTTGTTGTCAAGTTTTCTTGCAAGTATTGCAGTTTATATGGAAGACTTAAAACCACAGCAGGTCCTGCAAAATTAGACACATGCAGCTTTTCCGTATACTTCTTCTTGCTAATGGAAATTTGTATTGTTATGAAGACTTAGATAAATTTTATTTCACATTTGACAGCTATATTTACGATCCTGATCCTGTATTCTCTCCTTTGTGACAATAGGTTGTTACTTGCCTTCGTCAACCATCACAAGGACCAACATTTGGAATCAAAGGGGGTGCAGCAGGTGGTGGTTATAGTCAGGTGATCCCAATGGATGAGTTTAATCTTCACATGACAGGAGATATTCATGCAATAACAGCTGCAAACAATCTTCTGGCTGCTGCCATTGATACTCGGATTTTCCACGAGGCAACCCAATCAGATAAGGCTCTACTGAACCGGTTATGTCCACCAAACAAAGAAGGAAAACGGAGTTTCAATGACATCATGTTTAGACGTCTAAAGAAGCTTGGTATCTCCAAGACCACGCCCGAGGAGCTTACACCGGAAGAAGTTAAGCAATTTGCTAGGCTTGATATTGACCCAGATTCTATCACATGGAGAAGAGTAATGGATATCAATGATCGGTTCTTGAGGAAGATTTCAATTGGCCAAGGCCCTGACGAGAAAGGGATGGTAAGGGAAACAGGATTTGATATTTCAGTTGCCAGTGAAATAATGGCAGTTTTGGCCCTTACAACATCTCTAGCGGATATGAGGGAGAGGCTTGGGAAAATGGTGATTGGAAACAGCAGGGCTGGTGACCCTGTAACTGCCGATGATCTTGGTGTTGGAGGTGCATTAACAGTGCTAATGAAGGATGCTATTAACCCTACATTAATGCAGACTCTTGAAGGAACCCCAGTTCTTGTTCATGCTGGTCCTTTTGCAAACATTGCGCACGGGAATTCCTCTATTGTGGCTGATAAGATTGCACTGAAACTGGTAGGACCAGGTGGGTTTGTAGTCACAGAAGCTGGTTTTGGTGCTGATATTGGTACTGAGAAGTTCATGAACATAAAATGCAGATATAGTGGTTTAACACCACAATGTGCAGTTATAGTTGCAACTATAAGGGCCTTGAAAATGCATGGTGGCGGGCCTGATGTTGTTGCCGGGAAGCCTCTTAACAAGGCCTATGTAACTGAGGATGTGGCTTTGGTTGAGGCGGGTTGTGTGAATTTGGCCAAGCATATTTCAAACACAAAAGCCTATGGTGTGAATGTTGTTGTTGCTGTGAACAAGTTCTCGACTGATAGTGAAGCAGAACTAAATGCAGTCAGAAATGCAGCATTGGCTGCTGGGGCATATGATGCCATTATTTGCACTCATCACGCCCATGGTGGAAAAGGAGCGGTTAGTCTCTTCATCCCATTAACTGATTAGTTTTCACTTCTCTTGTTTACCTGCTGCTGGAAAGTACTCTTGGAAACTTCTGCTATAATCTCATATTTGTTCCAAGTATTCCATCTTGTGTGTAGCCTTCAACTGCGGTAAATGGTTGTCATAATAAATGAAGTTTACTGTGATCTACAGGTGGACCTAGGAATTGCAGTTCAGAAAGCCTGCGAGAATGTTACACAACCACTGAAGTTCTTATATCCTCTGGAGTTTAGTATTAAAGAGAAAATAGAAGCAATAGCCAAGTCATATGGCGCGAGCGGTGTTGAATACTCAGAGCAGGTAGGCTTACGTACTATTATTCTTCAATTCGGTTGACACTATTTATTCAATCTCTCTTACTTTCCGATTCATTCATAGATAGGTGAGCATTTCCAATGCCAATGATACAACTATTCCTCTTGTTTTTCTCATTAAAGAAAATAAATATGCACTGTTTGCTGCAAACAGAACATCAACTTGATTCTTCTACAACCTTTGCAGGATAGACATTTTATTTTCTCTTTTCCCTTTTCTTTTGATACCACTGAAGCCAAAGTGTCGTAAACTTTAAACCAGCATAGAGGTTTACTCGACATGCTTATTGATACGAGTTTCCTTGTTTGTGTGAGTAGGCTGAGAAACAAATTGAGATGTACAGCAAGCAAGGGTTTTCTGGTCTGCCCATATGCATGGCGAAAACCCAGTATTCGTTTTCACATAATGCTTCTGAGAAAGGAGCCCCCACGGGATTCGTCTTACCAATAAGGGACGTAAGAGCTAGCATTGGAGCTGGATTCATCTATCCTTTGGTGGGAACAATGAGTACAATGCCAGGTCTTCCAACTCGCCCTTGCTTCTATGACATTGATCTTGACACCACAACCGGAAGGGTCATCGGTCTTTCTTGAAGATCGCTCTGCATTTGCTCACCATTTGCTTACCGAGGCAACTTACCTAGACAGTTGTTCAAGCTTCTGTTGTTTGTGCTTCCTTGTTGTGCAAGTTTTTTGTATTACTAGCTATTGATTTCGCAAACAAAGAAATCTACGAGGTTAATAATTATCATTTTGTAATTTTTTTTCCCGTGAATGAATAGCTTATTGTATGACAGAAGTTGTTTCAATGCCACACGTTGTTTCAATACTTAGTTTAGTCTCGTGACAATTGATAATATTAGTGAGTAAATTTTTGGAAAATTAAACTACGGGAAAAGAAACTCTGCATGTCCATTGCAATAACAGTAAGTGCTTTTGTTTTCCAGAACGGTACTGGGTACTATTTACTTTACCTTTTATTTTGTCCTTATCATTAAAACTCAAAGTTTTCAAGTCATTTTCATTAGTTTTAACGAAAAATCATATTTTTACACTAAAAAGTCAAACTTGGTACTATTCACTTTACTTTTTATTTTGTCCTTATCATTAAAACTCAAAGTTTTCAAGTCATTTTCATTAGTTTTCTTTTTTTAAATTATGAAATATGGTGTTGGAGGGGTAATTGTGAATAACTCATAATACAAGACTACAAGTAATAAAGTTAAATTATCGTGAAGCATTATCACACGTTAACTATAATGTAGTCATATGTCAACCGAAAAAAACAGAAACAGAAACGGTTGACATTCCAAAAATAAAAAATAAAAAATAAATAACAAAAAGAAAACTCTCGAACTTGATCACTGCATGCTTTGCTTACATCCAAAAATAGCCAATATTTTGGAACTAATTAGTAATTAGTTAACTAATTAACCACAACCATAACAGAAAAGTTGCAATAATTGTCACAGCAATTGAATAAAACAAACCCCAAAACTCCGTTGTGTCTTCTCTACCATCTCTTTATTTCTCTCTATTTTCAGACAATTAGGGTTTGCAATTAAACCAGACTCACATCATCCCTGTCCTCAGTTAGTTTTCATTGTAACTTACAGCACAAGTAATACCTTAACCGAAAACGAAACAATCCAAGTTATATTACAATGGCGGATTCTCCTCGGTCAAATTCAATCAGGCATCATTTGCTTGCAAAACCCATATCAGAGTCAGTGACGGCGGTCTGTCCTCGGCCCTCAGTCGCACACATCTCAGTTAATCCGGATTCGAACATAACCATGAGCATCACAAGCCCGCCTTCCATGACGCACTCATCGCCTACGAAAGCAGAGCCGAAGGCCCCTTTGCTTTCAATCTTGTTCTCCAAAAGGAAATCCATGGCTTTCACTTATGTATTCACGTTTGCCTTCATTGCCTGCACTTTCTTTTTGGTTTTCAGCCCGTCTCGCCAAAACGGCCCTCTTCCTCTCCGCTTCAAGAACCTGCTTCATGCCTCCTTCTACTCTTCTTCTCAGAACCCTAATGCACATTTGGTGCTTTCTCGGAGAGACCCTTTTTCCGGGAAACCTAATTTTTCGCCACAGTTTTACGAGATTGCAAGTTTGAAGGGTCATAAGGTGGATAAGCATGAGATTGGTCTCTCTCAATTTCCGGAGAAAAACGAAAGCTTGAATTTCCGGAGAAAAACGAAAGCTTGAAGTGAGATAATAACAATGCTCAATCAGCCAACCCCATTCTTTTATTGTCCAACAACACGGAAATTGAATTTTCTGGGAAAATGGAGGGTTCCAGGAGAAGAAACGAGACCAAGAAGCATGCACATTCGCATTCTCCTTCTTCGAAAGATTCAAATGGAAAATGTGGCTCGAAGAAGAAAACTGATAGTAAAAAGGTGTCATCTAAGAAGCAAGGGAAACAAAGTGAGTTGAAGTCCAAGTTGACGAATGGCTGTGACATATTTGATGTAAGATGGGTGAGAGATGATTCGTACCCACTGTATGCTCCGGGGTCTTGTCCTTGGATCAATGAGCCTTTCGATTGTTTTCTGAATGGAAGGCCAGACAATGGATACGAGATGTATAGATGGCAACCAAAACGTTGCAATATCCCAAGGTAATTAAGTTGCGGACTTTTCTACTTATAATTGGAGTATGCTTTGTTCATACTATGTTTTATTTTCTTTTACTTCTAAACCAAGGCAACCTCTGAGAGTGTTTATACTTCAAGTTGCTCTAAGTTCAAACTGATTTTCGTAATGGTGTGCATTTATATCACATTTGCTACATTGGTTCTGTTAATAAAGCTTGTTGGTTTCGAGGTTGTGCAGGTTGAATGGTAAGAAGATGTTGAGATTGTTGACGGGGAAGCGTCTGGTTTTTGTCGGCGATTCTCTCAACAGGAATATGTGGGAGTCTTTGCTATGTGTTCTTAGAAACTCAGTGGATGATAAGAACAAAGTCTATGAAGTTTCTGGTAGGCAAGAATTTCGCAGAGGGCTCTTACTCCTTTGTGTTCGAGGTATGACAGTTTCGATTTCATAGCCTCATAAAGTCTTACCTTTAGACTTTGTTGGTTTTAAGTAATATTAATGTATTTGTTCTTGAATGGATCAATAGGAGTACAATTGTTCCGTGGAGTTCTTTCAATCACGGTTTCTAGTTCAAGAATGGGGGATGCCGGAACCAAGTGGATCAAAGAAGGAAACGCTTCGCATTGATTTGATTGAGAGATCCTCTGACAACTACAATCACGGTTTCTAGTTCTAGGTCACTGGTGGACTCATGAGAAAACATCCAGCGGGTAATTCTCCTGTTCCAATTCACTCTATGTCATGAATTTTTGGAAAGTAGTCACTAGGCAGCGAAGTTAAAATATTTATAAATCTTGCAGGAAGGGTTACTATCAAGAGGGTAGCCATATTTATAGTGAACTGAATGTTGACGATGCATTTCGCAAAGCTTTAACGACATGGGCTAGATGGATCGACACCAATGTAAAACCTAAGAAAACTGCTGTTTTCTTCCGGGGCTATTCACCTTCTCACTTTAGGTACATTTTGAAGACATGAAATACTTCACCTTGGTTAACAAATGTATTGCATCTTGCTAATCTTTTTACTCGCGGAGGTGGAGCTTGGAATTCTGGAGGGCATTGCCATGGTGAAACAAAGTCAACTACCAGCTTGGAATCCACGGAATATGGAGGAGAGTACCCAACAAACATGAAAATCTTTGACTCGGTACTCAAGGGGATGAAGACGCCAGTCAACTATCTGAACATTACAACAATGACTGATTTTCGGAAGGATGCTCATCCATCAATTTACAGAACGCCGAATTTAACTGAGGAGGAGCGGAAACCGCCTATGATCCAGGATTGCAGTCACTGGTGCCTCCCTGGCGTTCCTGATACATGGAACGAACTTATATATGCTCAACTCCTCAAACGTAACCAGAAACAACATAGACAGAAGAAACAGCAAAATCAGAGGGCAACATAAATATGGAGAAAAAAATTATATAGTATACATATTTTGTTGGAAAGCTCACCATATGGAGAATATCAAACAAATATGCTCGATTGTACAGATAGAAACGAAGGATAAGAGCAGAAGTTGTTGACTTGTAGTTAGGCAAAGAGGTGGGGCAACGTGGTTTTGTGAAAAATTGTGTTTCCAGTTGTGGGATAGAGGTGGTGAGGGATACAGGATTTAGCCCTTGCGTCCTTTCTGGTGCATTTGAAGGAGAGGCTTGAAAAATTGGTGACCTGAAACAGCGAGTGCTGGTGATCATGGTGGTCGCAGAAGCTGGTTTTGGTATTGAGAAGGTCATGAATATAAAATGCTGGTATAGTACTGGTTTAACGCCACAATTTGCAGTTGTGGTTGCAACTTTAAGAGCCTTGAAATGCCTGCATGACTGAGAATGTGGCTCTGGCTGAAGCCGGTTACATGAATATTTCCAGGCATATCTCAAACACAAAACACTAGAGCGTAAGCATGGTTGTTACTGCGAACAAATTTTCGATTGATAGTGAAGCAGAAACTAAATGCAGTCAGAAATGCAGCATTGTGCAGCCGGGGCATATGAGCACTTAATTATACTCATCATGCACTTTGTGGAAAAGAAGCGGTTAGTCACTTCATCCCATTAGTCTTATTATTGGCTAAAGGAATTGGACATCAATTTCTTGCATCCGAAGAAATGAGTCACTATTAATATCAACACATCTGAGATCGCCAGCCCCTCGGGAGTTCCTCTATTTTCTTCTTGCTTGCATTGCAGATCCTACGAAGACTTTCAATCCCAGTTTTATGCCGGATTTTCTGACTAGGCCTCGCTTCTATCACATTGATCTTGACACCTCCTATCGGAAATTAGGTTATCACCCTTGCTTGAAAATCAATGTATATGGCTCTCATATGCTTACTGAAGCAACATTTTCTGACGTCCATCAAACGAAAGCCGGCCACCATCTCTTCCCCCTTATTACACTTCTGCAAACTTCTGTTATTATGCTCTTTGATTGTTATGTCAGTTATTTGCATTACCAAATAACAATGTCACAAATAAAAACAAATTTTTGAGTCTCCTTTTTTAGCTTGTTATGTACAAATGCTGTTAAAATTTTACCACATTATAATTTCCTCCTTCATACATTAACTCTACTCTTTTTTTTTAACTATTATTAAGGAGAGGAAGAAGACTCGAAATTATTACATTAATATAAGAAAGGGAGAGTTTTAAACCCGAAATACATGTAGGGTTCAAAGTGTCTCAGGTTCGAAACATCGAATCCACTCTGCATGCCACTTTTACTACGAAAAAGGGAACCACTGTAATTTTGTTTTATTATCATTCTTGGCTGTTCATGATTTAACTTTAACTACTTAACATTTAAGGGTTTATATCACAAATGGTCCCTGAAATTGACCCCATCAATCATGATGGTCCCTGAAATTGAAAATCAATCAATATAGTTCCTGAATTTTAACTCGCGAATCAATGTCGTCCTTTTGTTAGTGTTCCGTCCAAATTAACACTAAAAAAAAGTTAGAGAACCAATTTTTCATGGTAAAATGACCAAAAAAAGGTTAGAGAACCACTTTTTTTGTTTTTATTTTAGTTTTAGCACCAAATTCATAAAAAAATGGAGAGAAAAGTGAAGATGAAAAAAGGAAAAGAGAGGTAGTAAGTAAAATTATAAGTAACGGGGTTATTTTTTTTTTCATTTTACCATGAAAAATTGGTTCTCTAACCTTTTTTTAAAGTTAATTTGGACGGAACACTAATAGAAGGACGACATTGATTCGCGAGTTAAAATTCAGGGACTACATTGATTGATTTTCAATTTCAGGGACCATCATGATTGATGGGGTCAATTTCAGGGACCATTTGTGATATAAACCCAACATTTAATTGATAATACTCAAATCATAAAAATGTTAATCCAATATTAGAGCATTTAGCTTGGTATTCTAATGAAAGAAAAAAAAATTGAACTCATACTGCTATCACATTTATGATATGGATAAGGTATTTCACATTAGTTTAAGCAAGGTTCCAAAAAACGCTAGGCGCTAGTCGGGCGGCAGGCTGGGGCCTAGCGCCTAGGCGGACTAGGCGGATTTAAGTAAATCTATTGTATTTCATGTAAATAAGTGTCTCCGGAAAAAAATAATAATAAGTGTCTGTTTATACTTAAAATATATATAATTTCATCATAAACTAGAAAATAGAATGACATATATATTATGAAGTATTGGAACATAATGAGAATATGGGGAGCAAACATATAATGTGTGTTTATTTACGTGTTCAATAAGTCTCTTACAATTTATTCGAAACAATAAAATGCAAAAGGAAAGTTATCTATTTTCTATCTAAGTGACTTGCAACCTAAGTAGGGGTCTAGTCGGGTATGGGCAGGCTAGGCGGGTGCCTAGGCGGGCGCCTTAGCAGGTCTAGGCGCATTTTCTTAAATTTCAAGCGCCTAGGCATTAATCGGGGCGGTGGCCAACCGCCTAGCGCCTAGGCGGAGATTTTTAAAACAATGAGTTTAAGTGTGTACAATACCTGTATATAAGAATCACACAACTTGAGTTTAATATTTATAACACTACTGCTACACTAATATGAGTTTACTTCGTTAATATCACACTTATGAGCTTAATATATCACAATCATAAGCAAGGTTCTAAAAGACGCTAGGCGCTAGTCGGGCGGCAGGTTGGGGCCTAGCACCTAGGCGGCTAGGCGGGATCTAGGCGGGCGCCTAGGCAGACTAGGCGGATTTAAGTAAATCCATTATATTTCGTGTAAATAAGTGTTTGTTTATACTTAAAATGTTTCTAATTTCATTATAAACTACAAAATAGAATGACATATGTATTATGAAGTATTGGAACATAATGAAAACATGGGGAACAAGCATATAGTGTGTGCTAATTAAGTATTCAACAAGTCTCTTACAATTTATTGAAAAAAATTAAATGCAAATTGAAAGTTATCTATTTTCTGTCTAAGTGGGTCGCAACCTAGGCAGGTGCCTAGGCAGGTCTAGGCAGGCTAGGCGGTCTAGGCGGGCGCCTCATCTGGTCTAGGCGCCATTTCTTAATTTTCAAACGCCTAGGCATTAATCGGGACGGTGACCAGCTGCCTAACGCCTAGACGGGGCCTAGGCGGTGCTAGGCGGAGATTTTTAGAACAGTGATCATAAGTCATTATATAGCCATCACACTCAATTTTTTTGACCCACTACAATGCAAGAGTGTGACAAGATTGTTAATAAATGAATATACTGTTATAAATGAATGAATTGGTAAAATTATCAAATGATATGCTGATCACGCAGAAAAATTACTCCAAATCAAAGTGAGAGGGACGTGAGATTTTTTTCTTACAAAAAAGAAAAAAAAAAAAAAATATATATATATATATATATATATATATGCCACTTGTTCATAAATTATTATTACATCTGCATTTTTTTTAGGGAGTTTTAACAAAACACTTTCAGTTTACTTTTAACGAAAAATTATATTTTTACCTTTACCTGATACTATTCATTATACCTTTAAAAATAATTTTTCGTTAAAAGAGAAGTGTTTTTGTACTTTTTATTAATTTTTTTTTTTTTTTTTAATTTTTTTATGGTCAATTACATCTTCATTCTTATGTTAAAAAATAGCAACTTTCAACTGTGCGAGTAGGCTAACCACCAAACTGAAAAGTGGCCTTCACAGCAGAACCTGTAAGGATAAGTAATTCTTCCACCGCACAGGTCACAAGCTCTCAAACAATGGCGGATTCCCCAACCCAGACAACCCCACAACCCACAAAGCACGGCCGCTCCCCCACGATCCCAAGACCAGAGGCCTCCTCCAAGCCCTCTCTTTCTTCCCCAATCTTCTTCCCCTCCAGAAGAACCGCCGCCCTTGCCTATGGCTTCTCGTTCGTCTGCATCGCTTTCCCTTTCTTCCTGGTTTTCAACCCATCTGGCTACTCTTTCCCTTTCGGCTTTAAGAACATCTTCAAAACCCCTTTTGAACTTTCCCGGGAAAACCCATTTTCCTGGAATGCTGAATATTTCCCGCGTTTGGATGAGAGTGGAGGTTTGCAGTCTGATCCTCCGATGGCTAGTGCCCAACTGCCGAACCCAATTCTTTTCTTGCCCCAAGAATCCAATCAGACTTCGTCCCAGAACACTACGATTCAAGTAACTGGGAAAATGGGATTTTCCGGGAAACTGGAGGGTTCAAGAAAAAATGAATCTTTTGCTAAAGATTCTGATGGGGTTTTGGGGCAAGCAGTGGCATTGACCTCGAAAGAGAGTGATGATGCTAGTGAGGCATTGTCTGAATCTGAGAAGCAGAGCAATCAAACTCAGCCCGGTTTTGAATTTTCGAGGGATGATTGTGACCTGTTTGATGGAATGTGGGTGAGAGATGATTCGTATCCGCTTTATGCTCCGGGTTCTTGTCCTCTTATTGATGAATCCGTCAATTGTTTTCTTAATAAGAGGTCGGATAATCGCTACGAAAAGTATAGATGGCAACCCAAACATTGCAATATTCCAAGGTGCAGGGCTGTTTTTACTTCTGATTTAAAAGCATGTTTTGTTTATACACTGTATTGCATTTGGTTTTGCTTCTAAATTAAAGTAATTTTGCATGACTAGTTCGACTTCTAAAGTTAGCAATTTTAGGAATTTGTGCTTGTTATGGTTGTTTTTCATAAGTGCAAATTTACTTGTTTGCAAATTAATCTTGTGAGGATCAATATAACAATTACTTGTTATGACAGTTTAAAATTCACACTGAATTTCTGCTTTTAAAAACAACGGAGTTTTGTTTTGTGTACTAATGCGTCTGCGTGTGTACGTTTATGTTTATGTTTATGCACGTTTATGTTTATGTTTATGCTTATGCGTTCGATGTATCGTTTTTGTTGAATAAAGCTTGTTGGTTCAGATTTGGTGATGCTGGTTTCTGGTGAACTTTTCGTGCAGGTTGGATGGTAAGAACATGTTGGGACTATTGAGAGGAAAGCGACTGGTTTTTGTTGGGGATTCTCTTAATAGGAATATGTGGGAGTCTTTGCTTTGTCTTCTTCGAAATTCAGTGGATGATAAGAGTGGAGTTGTTGAAGCCCTGGGTAGGAGCGAATTTCGTTCAGAGGGATCTTACTCTTTCGTATTCAAGGTATGTTCACTATCCATTGTCTCTGACTTGAAATTCATAGCCTGATAAATTCTTCCTTCTCTCCATTGGATTTGTTTCGTTTTAGATAGTTCACATTTTAGATAGTTCACAACACTAGACCAGATATAAATTTGCTAATGACTTGAGATTTCCAATTCAAACAAGTAAAAATATTTACATGTTTTTTTTTCTTTTTCCTGGAGTGGATGAATAGGAGTACAATTGTTCAGTGGAGTTCTTTCGATCGCCATTTCTAGTTCAAGAATGGGAGATGGCAGATGCAAATGGATCAATAAAGGAAACGCTTCGCCTTGATTTGATTGAGAGATCCTCCGATAAGTACAAAACTGCAGATGTTCTCATCTTCAACACAGGTCACTGGTGGACTCATGAGAAAACTTCACGAGGGTAAAACTCATTCTCCCTCTCACTCTATGTCATTAATTAATTTTCGGAACTCGGAAATACTAAACGAATATAAGAATCTTGCAGGAAGGGTTACTATCAAGAGGGTAGCTACATCTACGATGTATTGAACGTTAAAGAGGCATTTCGGAAAGCTTTAACGACATGGGCAAGATGGGTGGATACCAACATAAATCCTGAGAAAACTATTGTTTTCTTCCGGGGCTATTCGCCTAATCACTTTAGGTACGTAGACCACATCCAGTACTTTTTAACTTTTAAAACCTCACGGTTCGTTCACAAATATACAGCATCTTCATAATCCTTTTACCCTTTGCAGAGGTGGAAGATGGAATTCGGGAGGGCAATGCCACGATCTGATAGAGCCAATTGCAAAGGAGACAACTAGAGGAAAATATGCATCAAAATTGAGAATATTTGACTCAGTAGTCACAGGAATGAAGACGCCAATATTCTATCTAAACATTACGAGAATGACCGATTTCAGGAGGGATGCTCATCCATCGATTTACAGAAAGCAGAATTTTACAGAGGAGGAGAGAAAATCGCCTTTGAGATATCAGGATTGCAGTCACTGGTGCCTCCCTGGTGTTCCTGATACATGGAATGAGCTTCTATATGCTCAGCTCGTTCGACATAACCAGAAGCAACAACAACAGCAGCGTCAAGACCCACAGCGACAGAAACCCTAGATAAATGATTAGACAGATGCCTTGTATAGATGGGATCATGTCAAAATAGTTTTGGAGAAAATGTTTTCTGTTGTATCTTTCTATAGAATTGTAGGAGGAAACAAAATGATGTGATATTCTTTGTAAAATTGAGTCTCGGTAATATAAGCTGATAACATCTTTGTGCAAATGGAAGTAAGATGATAATTGTGAGTTCTGTCATATAAGTTCAAAGATGAGATCGTTGCTCTCGTAGCCATGGTCGTCCCAACCAAATAGGCGATCGTGATGGTATTCCAAACTTATTTCGCCCTACATGTGAGCGATATTTATTTAGAAAATAGTCACAATGGCGTACACGTTATAGCTGTAAGTCCTTCTCCAGCCCCGTGCAAAGAACACATGAAGTATGTATATATGAATCTCTACGGTGTGAAGGAAGCAAAATGCTCCAATGAAGCAAGTGAGATCACTCAACACGGCCCAAGAAGAAAGACTTGCCTACACCGAATATGCACATCTGATCTGACCATTGTGTTAATTTAATTTGTAGAAATGAAACTAGGGGTTTCAAAAATTGAGGAATATTCAGCAGCATAAAGGTGATGTTACCACTAGTTGTAGAAACATGGGGGGTCTTTGGATTGTTTGATGGATGTGTTTTGAGTCAAACAAGTACTAGAAGAGCATGGAATTTCCATTGTGTTGGTTTATGATGAACTTTTGCAGGTTGGATGGTAAGAACATAATGGGATTGTAGTGAGGAAAGCGCCTGGTTTTTGTTGGTGCGTGATTCTCTTTGAGGGAATATGTGTCTTGTTAGAAGTTCAGTGGATGATGAGAGCGGAGTTGTTGAAGCCTCTCGTAGGAGCAAATTTCGTACACAAGGATCTTGCTCGTTCATATTCAAGGTACGTTGTTCATTAGCCATTTCGTTACAAGCAGAGTGAATGAGAAAGTTCGCATCACATAGCGTAACTGGTTTTACATAACCTTAATTAATTTAATAATTAATATTCAGCTACCAAAGTTGCAGCTGATCCATATGGATCTCCATTAACCCTACGGCAGTTCAATCGAATCTCTCCATCAGTACCGGTCAAGGGCTTTATATTCCCCATTTTAATCATGGATTCCACGAAACCCTCAAAGAATGCGCTCTGATTAGTGCTGAAGTTGTTAACAATGTCGATGGTATCAGCCCCGCTGGTTGAAAACAGCTCCTGATCGCTTTGGAGCAAGCCTTTCTGGACTTGAAGATTCGAGAAATACACTGCATCAAAAGCGTCGGGCGTTACAGGATCAAAATTGGTTAGCACACCGCTATTCCCATTCTGCGGGCATATCTCACTCAGTGTTTCTAAGTAGGTTGAGTTCAAGGTTGGATCAGGACTGCCTGTGCCGCTGAAGTTATACAATCGATCGGTAAAAGATTGACATCTAGCACGCCCAAATGTGTGAGCACCTGTCAATTTTGCATGTCAAATTTTGTTAATATAACGTAAAACAACGTAGTGAAGATATTTTTTTTTAATTTTTTGTAGCCGTGCGATTTGCTTGCTTACCAGATAGTGCAACCAGATCAGTGGTGTTGAGGCCTACAGCTAAGAAGTTGGCCTTGAGTCCATCAAGTGTTAAAGTAGGAGGTGGAAGGGCTTCGTTGGCAGCCGTGCGATTAGCTGTTGTGCTATCCCTTCTTCCTAATAGCACTGTCCATGAAGGACCTCCAGACTGTAACCATAGATTAGTTGCTCAATTACCAAATCTCATGACACAAAATGCTTTAAATTGTTGTTGAAGCTTTAAATATATACCAAAGCAACAGATTCTTCGGCAGCAATGGCGAGAATATCAGCACAGGAAACGACGGCGGGACAAGCATTCTCCAATGCAGACTTGATACTGTCGACAACATCAAATCCTCTGGCTGAGTTATTATTTGCAAATGCTGTTTTTTCGCTGTCTATGGTACTGTTAGGATCGGTACTGTTGTCCAGCAGAATTGATCCATCGCAACCCTGAAATATAATCAACAAGTGTTTTTCATCTAAAAATTGCACGTTTTTTAATTTTGCTTACGTCTTCTGAAGTTCTATAAACAAAGAAGCAGCTGCTAATAAAAGCACTTTTGTGCTTAGGCATTGTTCCGAAGTCCTGTAACATAGAAGCTGCCATATATACAAAGTAATCTTGGTTGGTATTTCAAAGTTGAATATGTTGTTCAGCTTAAATCTTTGAAGAACTAAAGCATTGCATCTGATACTAATTAAGATTAATTCCATATGATAAAAGGAAAAGAAAACATGGGCAGATCTTTTTGTGCTCCCAAGTACAAGTTCTATTGCTACATTTTAATTAAAAGGGTCCTTTACAACTACACCCGTCAAAACTGTTGAGAATGAGTCTCACATTGATGAGAGGAGGGATCTTGCATGGACTTATACATAAGTTGGTTTATTCTCTATATTTTCAATTAGTTTTATGGTGAAACCTCAACTTTCTTAAAAAACTATCTTAAATAGTCAAAGCGCTTAAATCTCCTTGCACTATACACTAAATAAGCATAATACCATAAATCGTACTGGTGCACTGACTACCGAGGCCATTCTTAAAACCAAAATGCTGGACTAGAATTCGTGATAAGAACACCGGCCAAAGAAAGATTTGTAACAAACAAAGGGATCAGAAGCAAAGAAATCAATTATACGTTGACGAAGCAATCGTGGAAGTGAAGCCGAGTGAGGCTGGCAGCAATCCGGGGATCGGTCTGCAGAGCCTCTTCAATGACTCCACGTACTATGCTGGTGGCATTCGGGCATACTTGATCATAAAACGTAGGAGTCAACTGAGCATCACCACATCCTGCACTTGCACACAAGATTAGTAATATTACAAAAATATATTTGTAACAAAATTGAGCGCTACAAGAAGAAGGCATTTTCTTAGGTGGTAATCGATTTTTCTGACTTATGTTCATCAATGCTTACGTGAGCCAATTAGTAGGTCTATTTATGGAGTGACAGAAAGTGGATTGGCACCAAACTAACAAGCTTTATTGGATATAAAAATGAGAAGCGTGTGTTAGGTAGATAAGTCGATCATGGATTTTAAAGTTCAAATTTAACTTTGATAAATAAATATCTAAGCCCTTTTAGCCCTTTACAACCATGCTGATAAGATGGATTCCAGAATGTGGTCCCTGGATGCAATATGCCAGGTGAAGGGTACAAGGTTGCCCAGGAAAAAGTTGAGGTTTCAATTCAAAAAGCACCTAATAATTAGAGGCGTATTGAACTTGAACTAGTGTGTGCAGATAAAATATGTTTTTTGATCAATATTGTATCTTGATTGAAATTCAAGCTCCACATTAGAAAACAATGTAATAACTATCACTGCAAGAAAATGAGACAATATTTGTAAATTATCTTCTCTTATTAAAAATGAAAATGAGAGTAATTCTAACATTAGTTGAATGAGTGGATATATAAATTAATGAGTTGAAATAAAGAAGTATCAGAGATATCGTTGCTCTGTTAATTACACAAAGACATATAACATCTTTATAATTTAATGTATATATACCGAAATATGATCAATCAAGGGACAAATATTTTGACAAACATTTTTACCCTTTTTATAAGCTCTTGGATATTTATTTACATCAAACGCTTCTAGTTAAAGTTAAGATGCTACTAAATGAAGGCATTGCTGCGGGTAAAATATTTTGATAAAGGAATTTCGTGAAGTTAAAATAGATCCAGCCTTCATCTTTCTCCTCTGCCATTTAGGTCAATAACTCTCCAACAACAAAAAAAAAGGTTTGCGGTATGCCATTGACTGAATTCATCTTTAACTTTAATGCATTGAATATTTCTTAATATGGCTATATAATACCGTTTGTATGCCAAGAAAAAAAAAAGAAGCTAAAAGCAAATCCAAACAAGAATATATCTTATATCCCATTCCGAAAATTTATTCTATCTGCCAGGAAAATACGGGTTGCCTTCCTCATTCAATTACAATTTTCCTGCTGAAATAATATCCAATTAACCATCATATATCATATGGTTATTTATTTTGTAGAATTTTGTTGTCAAAAATTCGTGTGATAAACATTTTACATGCATATATGGTTATTTGTTTTGTAGTTTCTGTTGCAAAAAATCCATGTTATAAACATGTTACATGCGTTGTGATGACTTTCCACCAAAAGCATTAATGGAGGGCTTCCTCCCTCCTTGTTGTTCGGAGTATGATTTTTTCACCTTTTTTTTTCCCTTCCCTTTCCTCTTTTCCTATTTGAACGGTCACGGTTAAGCCACGTCAACATCTTATATTAATTTTTTATAGAAAGAAAAAGACAAAATAGAAAATATGAGAAAAGGGGATGGAAAAGTATGAAAAGAGGATAAGAGAGAATCCTAGTTCTTGTTGTTCACTTTTGCTTTCCTCCCAATTTTAATTTTTTTGCAACAATATATTAAATAGCAAACAATAAATTACTCAACATTGTACCATTAATCACATGGTTGGAATTTAAGTGAACCTCCATCCCCCAGTCTCCATAGATGTACTAGACTTTGGCTGCGAATCCACAAGATCAGTCAAATAGGCTTCCAGGGTTTTTGTTGTTTGAGCGAAATTCCCAGTTTTTATTCATTTTAAGTTTTAATCTTTATTTGTTTATATATTATATTATTTATAATCCATGTCATCATGCATGTTATTTAAGACTAAAAGCCTCCATATTACTCTTAATCAAAACTTTTGGATGTTATAAAATTTAATAATTCAAAAGAAATATTAATGTAAAAAATATTTATCTCTTAATCGTATTCCATATGTAGTTATTATTTATAGAAATTTAAACTGAATAAGCAAAACGTGGCTAACATCTATAGAAATTTAACCTTTCTACAATAGCCACTACTTTAATTTAGTCCTGCATCATGGTCTGGTTTCGTGATGTTATAAGGGGTGTAACGTCATTGCAACACATACCATGCCATTATTGAAGATGAAAGGGTTTCTGATGGCCTGCCATGTCCTCCCCTCCTTCGAGTTTTTCAGGGCTTAGCTAGTGGGAGGTTTAAAGCTTGACCATGTTGCTCTTCTCAGCTTTAATTTCCCTCTTGCCTTTGTCCTTGGGAGCTGCTGTCTCTCTATTTTTTGCTCCTTTTTTCACGTTCTGTTTTTATTGTCAACATGGTTTGGTCCGTATGTGACCTCTCCTAGTTGTTGTGGGATATTTTACAATATTCCCAAATACGAGATATCTTGAATGTTTTTGTTTAAAAATACAAAAAAAGTTTAGATTTAACTGTTAAAACATTTGGAGTATTATACTCCGAAGCATCCTAAAATTTTTGTTTGTTGTATGACTTGGGATTTTTGCCTTTTTTTTTCCGAGGTTCTCTACGGACTCCATGATCAAACTTTACAATTTCCCTCTTCCATCACAAGAATACTACAGAAATTAGACAAATAAGGAGAGAGATCATGCTAACCAAAGAAAATCATAACTTAATTACACATACGATTACCTCTAATCCATGTCGCACACTAATATCTTAAGAGGAACCGAAATATCTTTTTATTTATTTTTTTTTTTTTTGGGAGGAACCGAAATATCTTAGGAATAGATACCTCGACTTTAAAGTAGTGTACTAGCCCTGCCCACAGAGTTGTGAGGGGGTATCTGGCTGCTTTTAGGTCATGCAACATGTCTACACGTGGAAGTGTAGAATTAGCTTTACTTAAAGGTAGGACTAAAAGTCTTTTCCCATAAAAAGGGGCAGGACTAAAGTAGCGCCACGTTTTGCCTGTCGAGTCTCACTCTCACCTCTAAAGTAAGAATCCAGGTTAAAGGCAGGACTAAAAGTCGGACCCGGCTTCTCTGTCCAGTTCTTATACATTCTCATTTCTTTTTATTTTATGCGATCACGGTTAAGCCACATCAATATTTTATATTAATTTTTTTATAAAGATAATAAGATAAAAAATAATAATAATATAAAATATTAACATGACTTAATAGTGACCGCACAAATAAAAAAAATAAAAATGTATGAGAACTGAAAGGACAGAGAAGCCAGGTCCCTAAAAGTCGGGTCTTTTCCCATAAAAAGGGACAGGACTAAAGTAGCGCCATGTTTTGCTTATCGAGTCTCACCTCTAAAGTGTTTGTTGGATAAATATAAATAATTAATAATAAATTTATGTATACTAATAAATAATTTAACAGAATACGAACAAAATGAAATAATATTAGTAGACAAACTAAAGACCAAGGTTTGCATACCACAATGTTCTTGAAACAAAAAATTTGTCCATACTTAGTGCTTGTAGTTCTATGGACGTCTGCTGCTTTACTAAGATTCAACGATCTAAGTTAGAAATCCAGCATCGGAAAACTTGACTTCTGGCGAATTTCTTTGTGGTTCTCTTAGAAAGAATGTTTGCGATTGTAGAAGAATTTTATTTTTTTGTGTTCTAAATGTCATGCAGATAGATGTATACATAATAAGCTTCACCAAGATTCAACGATCTAAGTTAGAATTCCAGCACCAGAAAACTTGACTTTTGGCGAATTTCTTTGCGGTTCTCTTAGTAAGAATGTTTGGGATTGCAAAAGAATTTTATTTTTCTATGTTCTAAATGTCATGCAAATAGATGTATATATAATAAGTTTATGCCTTAGCCTGTTGATATATTAATTATCAATTAATTAATACACCTCAAAGCCCAACCCCAAGGTTGAGCCCAATTTTCTTCTTCATGGTCCATCACTTTAATCACTTTTTATAAGAGACAAAACCTTATAAAGTAAGAGAATTTTTTGGTAGTGACTACCGTGTGATTTGCCCAGAAGGCTCAATAAGCTGAGCTCAGGAAAGGATCCAAATCCTTTTATTGTAAAGACAATCTACGCATTTACCTATTTAGTTCTGGATTAGACATGCATGCATGCACATTTGTGGAAAAGGATTGTTCGAAATGATTAATGTGTTGAAAGGTTATTTCGGAATCTTGAAATGCCTGCCTGGGAAGCAACAGGGAGTACTGTGATTTGTCCAGAAGGCTCAGTAGGCTGAGCTCAGGAAATGATTCAAATCCTTTTATTGTAAGACGGTCTACGCATTTACCTATTTAGTTTTGGATTAGACATGCATGCATGCATATTTGTGGGAAAGGATTGTTCGAAATGATTAATGTGTTGAAAGGTTATTTCGGAATCTTGAAATGCCTGCCTGGGAAGCAGCCGGGAGTACTAAAATTATAATGGTATAGAATTTGTTTCGTACTAAGTCTTCGGTTACTAGCACTAGCTCTTGGGCAAATTTGGCAGCCTCTCTCTCGGGGTCTTAATTCCTGTTATATTATAATTAATTAAGAGAATTGTTATTTTAATATTCAAAATATTTTATTCTACGCTCGTAATAAGTGTATTTTTCTTTCTTTTTATAGAAAGTTTAGAATTTAAAATAAGATTTTTAGAGTGTCAATAGTAATTTTCTTAATTGAATAGAAATTCTCTTTGTAATTATAGCATGTATTATAAAAATGTAATTTTTAATTGTAATTAGTATAGAATTTCCACCTCAATAGGAATTAATATAACCTATATATATTGTAATATTTTTCACACATCAATACAAAGAGTCATAATTCTACATGGTATCACTCGTCTAAGTTTTGTTAAGTCCTAGGTTTCTCCTCTCCCTTTCTTCACTGGCCGTCCCACCATTATTCCTCATGGCATCACATTCTTCCTCTTTACCCGATCAAAACGCTGCAACCTTCCTTAAACTTATCTTATTGGTCAAGATATCTGGAAATATGTCTATGGTTCTTCTCCCTCTCCCCTCCTTTCCCTATTCGGCCCCATGTCTGCTTCAAAGCCCACGCCCTTCATTCCACAATCAGCATCTGCGCCTGCATCTGCTGCTTCATATGCGCCACAATCTGGACCTGTGCCCGTGCCTATTGGACCTTGTGCACAATCCACATGCTCCAGTACTGGACCCGTGTCCACCACACCTCCAACCAGCTCAATCTCCAGGCCCGTGCCTCCATCTGAACCTGCTATCAATGATCCTCCTCCACTGCTTCCTCGGCTGTAACATCTACTCATTCCATGGTCGCCGTACTAGATGAGCTATAGCAAGTTTTCTCCTCTTAGATTTAATTTTTACTGGATTTCTGCCATCCAAATAGATTTGTTGACAGTTTTAGCTTTCTCTCTGACTACCTTTTTAGCCTATGTATCATGGGTGGCATGAATTCAACATTTTACAAACTATGCCTACTTATCACAAAAATGTTCTTTCGTAATGCTCATATTTCGTCGACCCTTCAGACATGGTAGTTTCTTAGGTTTTAAACCTTGCAATATATTTAGATATGTTAAAGTCGCCATCTTGTTCATGGCTGGTCAAGTTTTAGAAGTATAATTGAATTTTACGGCTTAATTTCTCTGTATTCCATAATTATGAATAAAAGGTACATACAATCCTTGTTACAAAAGGAAACAAAATAAAGGACACAATATCCTTCCTAAAACACGACTCTAGTAATTACAAAAATATTTACATTCATTTTCTCCTAAATATTGACTTATTCCAATACTCCCCCTCAAAGTTGGAGCATAAATATTACTCATGCCTAACTTGACAAGCGAATCGCCAAATCTTCTACTACACACAGCATGGGTAAGTACATATGCAAGTTGTTCTTTTGAGTTCACAAATGGTATTGACACAGTATTCTTCTCCAGCTTTTCTTTAATAAAATGTCTATCAACTTCAACATGCTTAGTCCTGCTATGCTGTATTGGATTCTCGGCTATCCCTCTAGTGGACTTATTATCACAATACAACTTCATTGCCTTCTTCTGTTTAAAACCAAGACTCCAAAGTAACTTTCGTAGCCAAAGCATCTCACACACACCACGTGCCATACCCCTGTACTCGGCTTCGGTAGAAGACCATGATACCACATTTTGCTTCTTGCTTCGCCACGTAACTAAATTACCTATAAGAAATGTAAAATACCCAAATGTAGATCTTCTATCAGTCACATCACCTGCCTAATCAGCGTCTGTAAATCCCTCTATCCTCATATGTCCATGACATTCATATAGAATTCATTTACCCTGGGTAGACTTCAAGTATGCCAAGATTCTCATTACTGCCACCATATGATCCACACTTGGTGAGTGCATAAACTGACAAACCACACTTACCGCATAAGCAATATCCGGATGAGTGCGAGATAGATACAGCCTCCCCACTAGTCTTTGATATCTACCTCTGTCAACTGGTTCATGATCTGGATAAATCCCCATAGTGTCCACATGCTTACACCCCAGCATGCCTGTTTCCTTTAATAAATCCAGAACATATTTACGTTGAGACAAGAAAATACCTCTAGATGACCGAGCGACTTCCACGCCAAGAAAATATTTTAAATCTCCCAAATTCTTCATCTCGAACTCGGCAGCAAGGTTTTGTTCAAGCTTCATCATCTTTTTCGAATCATCAATTGTTATTATCATGTCATCCACATAAATAATTAAGGCTGTCACTTTACCACTTCCCCGTTTCACAAATAATGTATGATCTGAATGACTTTGATAATAGCAAATCCTCCTTATAACATGAGTAAATCTACCAAACCACGCATGAGGTGATTGCTTAAATCCGTAGAGTGACTTTCGCAATCTACATACTCCGGTTTCCCTCCAGCATTGTACCCCGGAGGAAAATCCATACATACCTCTTCTTCCAAGTGCCCATGAAGAAAAACATTTTCACATCAAACTGTTTCAATGGTCAATTCAAGTTTGTAGCAAAAGAAATCAGAACTTGTACCGTATTCATCTTCACTACTGAAGAAAAAGTCTACTGATAGTCAACATCATAAGTTTGAGTATAACCCTTCACTACTAACCTTGCTTTATACTTGTCTACCGATCCGTCTGCCTTGTATTTAATCGTAAAGACCCATCTACACCCAACCGGTTTCTTTCCTTTGGGTAACTCTATTACCTCTCATGTGTCATTCTTATGTAGTGCCATTGTTTCCTCATCCATTGCAGCAGCCCATTTAGGATCATTCAGGGCCTCCTCAACTCGGGTTGGTGCTTGGATTGCTTCCACATTACTTACCCAGGCTAGACGTACCAGTGCAAGGCTTGAGCATGACACATAGTTAGCTATTGGATACTTCACTTTCCCTTCAGGAGAAAACCTGTTAGAAGGAACACCACGATTTTGCCTTGGCGGCAACTTATATGTACTTATAATGTTATCTAGATTAGTTACATGAGTATCAGTAGTACTTACCTTAGGAATATTCAGAGAAGACACACTGAGTGGCACTATCGAGCTCGAGAGAGAGGGGGTTGTGGGTTTGGTAGGTACTTGTTGCTGGAGAGGCATAGCTGGTTCGGCAATTCCCTGCCAAAACTCTGCATCACTTCGGTAGCTCCCTGCCGAGCAGGCCCAGTTGATTCGGTGCTTGTCGGCTGAATACTGCTCAGATTCTCGGCAGTGTCTTGCCGAGATTCACTGTCTCCATTCTCTTGTCGAGAGCTTTTACTAATTTTTTTGTATCACCAAATGCTCCCCCTGAGCTACATATTTCGAACCACCTAAGATCACCACTAGTAGTCTCCTCTGGTGATTGGAAAGTGGTGGAATCAAAGCATAAAAGAACTCGGATTCAGAAAAAGTAACATTCATGGTCACATACATATGACGAGTTTCAGGGTGGTAGCACTTATACCCTTTTTGTTGAGGAGAAAATCCCAGAAAAACACATTGGTGAGCACACATATCTAACTTACTCCGATGAATCTTGTGAATATGAACATAGGCTACACACTTGAATACACGAAGAGTAAGATTATTGGTCGATATTACGGGTACAAAATCTATCAACACTTGGAGAGGTGTTCGAAAGTCCACAACCCAGGATGGCATACGGTTAATGACATAACTGCATAGGTGACATCTTCAGGCCAGAATCGTTTAGGTACGGAGGCACCAATAAGCAAGGCACGGGTAGTTTCTAGGATATGACAGTTCTTTCTCTTAGCAACCCCATTTTGTTGTAGGGTATAAGGACAAATAGTCTCATATAGGATTCCTTGATTCTGAAGAAAGCCAGACAACTCGGAACCAATATACTCTCCTCTATTATCAGAGCGGAGAACTTTAATAACAGAGGAATATTGTGTTGCCACCATTTGAGAAAAAGATCAAAACACCAGACTCACATCACTTTTATTTTTCATCACATAAATCCAAGTCATACGAGTGCAATCATCAACAAAGGTAACAAACCATTTAATTCCAGACAAAGTACTAATAGGAGAGGGACCCCAAACATCCGAGTGCACAAGATCAAGAGGAAACAATCTTTTATTCATACTAGGAGGGAACGAAGGGTGATGACACTTCGCGGGAATACATATTTCACAATGTAAGTCTGATTCTTTTATTTCATGAAATAAATTAGGCAACATACACCTTAAATAACCAAATGAAGCATGTCCTAACCGACGATGCAATAACCAAACTTCTTGTAAATTATTAGTACGGGATGCTCGAACTGCATTAGCTCTGCCAGGAACGACATCATCCACATAATATAACCCCTCTCTTTTAGTGCCACGCCCAATTATCTCCTTGGTCTGAATATCGTGAAGCAAACAAATATCCTGAAGCAAACAAAACAGTGGATACATAAGTACAACACAATCTAATTGCTCAGTAACTTGAGGAATAAATAACAAATTATGAGACAACGAGGGAACAAGCAGGCCATGATGAAGGGGAAGGGCTGGCATGAGGTTCACCGTGCCGGCACCCAAAACCGGTGTTGTTGTTTCGTTAGCAGTTGTTATACACTTTCGTGGACTTGTTGTCATACTAGTAAATAAATTCTTATCAAAAGTCATATGATCGGTTGCACCCGAGTCTAGAATCCAACCTGTATGATGTTCCATATCAGAGACCAAAAGAACACGCCGCATACTACCTAAAGTGGCCGGGTTTTCAATAGGAGTGGTCCTAGTCAACAATCTTTGACTCGGGTTACTCGAGGAGGCTATGATAGGTACGGCATCCTTAGTGGTGGTGGCATCCTAGTCCACTTGCTCCATTAGCGGCTCGTTCCTTGGCATGTAATTTTTTCTTCAATTCGAGGAACTATTCGAGTACTCCATGTTTCTGAAAACATGTATCCTCTGTATAATAGGTTTGCCCACAAAATGTGCACTTCAAATCATCCTTGTTTTCCCAAGTGAATGACCGAGAATTGGCCGTTGGAGATGGGTTAAAGGGCCTGTTACCCAAAGGTGGCTGTGATACCATAGCTATGAGAGGAGCTCCTATTTGGTTCCCCACGCCACTACTTCCCATCATAGTTGCATGGCGTTGTGCTTATCGCCTAACAACGGAGAACGCCTCCTCCACAGATGGTAAAGGTTGAGTTCTCAAAATATCACTACGCAATTTGTCAAAAATATCATCAAGCCCTGCTAGGAAGGCATACACACGGTCCAGTTGAATTTCTTCTTGGAGTGTCTTCAAGTCAATAGCATATTCCATCTTGATTGGTCTTCTTTGATCCAATTCTTGCCAAACAGCTTTGAGATTGGCATAGTATACATCGATAGGTCTCCCTTCCTAGCAAAGTCGGAATGACTTCACCTTCAACTCATAAATCTGAGAAATATCAGACCCATCATAAGACGTTCGAGCAACTTCTTCCCAAACTTCTTTAGCGGTACGAAGATGAATGAAAAATCTCATGATGGTAGGATCCATGGAATTAATCAACCACCCTTTCACAATTGCATTCCCCATCTCCCAAGCTTCATACTTGGCATTGACCTTCTTGGGCTCTTTGACGCTCCCTGTCACGAACCCTTTCTTACCACGTCCAACGATATGTATCTCCAATACCTTGGACCACAGAGGATAATTTGACCCATTAAGTTTTACAGTACTTGGTACAACCGAAGCATCACTTTGGATAACCACCGGATTGACGATTGACCTATGGGTAGAGCCAGACGCCACACCCTCCAACTTCAAACCAACCTCTCCTTGGTTACCTGCCATTGATCACGACCACACAATACACACACGCACGCAGCAAGTAGTCAGTTTTGCTGCAGGAATGCAGCGGCACAACCTGCTATGAGTTTGTTCCCCTACGACAGCAACACTACGGCACACACGGGCAGCAGTCTTGGCTTGCTGCAGGGATGCAGCAGAGACCACAGACTTGCTAGAATTTTTTTCTAGTTTCACGGTAGTAGCAGCACGGTGGAAGTTCTAGGGTTAGGCTTGGCTCTGATGCCAAATTGAATTTTACGGCTTAATTTCTTTGTATTTCATAATTCTGTCTAAAAGGTACATACAATCCTTGTTACAAAAGGAAACAAAATAAAAGACAAAATATCCTTCCTAAAACATGACTCTAGTAATTACAAAAATATTTACATTCATTTTCTCCTAAATATTGACTTATTCCAATAAGCATAACATCCTTCCATTATGTCGTCATGAATCCAGGTTAGGTGATTCATTTATGTATTCTTTCTAAATTGCTTGATACGATACTAGTTACAACAATATAAGCTAACTAGGATAGTTATTGAATATAAGATCTTCATTTGCAAAAGAAGTGAGCTATGGAAGAGTTCATGATGGACTACTGCGAAGGATTAGACATATACATATATTTATATTATTTCTGGGCATTCCATATCTAAAGTTACCTGATGCACATACCATAAGAACCTGTTTTATTTTTTTATTTTTTTTGCAATTGCTAGAACGACAATAGAGCTTGTAGGATATGTATTTTGTCATGTTGCATGCACAAACAAAATTTATGCGAATTGCGTGCTACTTCTGTTTCTAATGCAAAGAAACTATATTTTGTCATTGCAATTTTTGTTAATAGAAACTTTCGAATTCGCCATTTTGATTGTATATTGGCTCTTGATGTCAACTTAATAAAATGTAAAAGCAAACTGAACTGCTTATTTTACCGTATCGATTCACCTATCTCTTGGTTTTGCAATTATTTGGAGTTGACCGTGTTAATTTGTGGTTTTGTGGTAATTACCCAAGTAAAATGTGCGTTGTCTAGATTGCTGCATTTGAAAATGCGAGTATGTTGCTGCTGCCATTTGAGTGATTTTTTATGCAGATATTATTCATTGTTGTTGTTGATTATAGTTTGAAAATGCGCAGCAGAGCGCTGACAGTTTTTCTAGTTAGTACTAAAGTTGTAATTAGGGAAGGGGTGGGGTGATTGCCTCATGATTGTTGCATTGTAAAATTCACATTCAGTCTCTAGTTAAAATAACACAATACTTCGAAAACCCTGAGATCCCGTGATATAAGCTGATAATATATATCTTCTTCAAATGGATGTGAAGTCGATCTGTCTTTTATTTAAGTTTACTGAACAAAGGGGACTAGCCATATAAGCTTGAAGGTGAGCTTGGTACTCGTAGCCATGATCATCACAATCATCATATGAAGCATAAAGCTTAACTACTTTTCCATAACATTAATTTATTTACTTAATTAATATTCAGCTACCAAAGTAGCAGTTAATCCATATGAATCTTCATTAACTCTGCTGCAGTTCAATCGAATCTCCCCCTCGGTTCCGGTCAACGGGCTTATATTACCCATATTAATCATGGATTCCCCGAAACTCTCAAAGAATGCGGTCTGATTAGCGCTGAAGTTGTTAACAATGTCGATGGTATCAGCCCCGCTAGTTGAAAAGAGCTCTTGGTCGCTTTGGAGCAAGCCTTCCTCAACTTGAAGATTCGAGAAATACTGTGCATCAAAAGTGTCAGGCGTTACATAATCCAAATTGGTCAGTACACTGCCATTCCCATTCTGTGGGCATATCTCACTCAATATTTCTAAGTAGGTAGAGTTCAAGGTCGGATCAGGACTGCCTGTGCCGCTGAAGTTATACAATCGATCGGTGAAAGTTAGACATCTAGCACGCCCAAATGTGTGAGCACCTGTCAATTGTGCATGCCAAATTTTGTTACTATAAAGAAAGGGAACATAGATATATTTTTTTGCAGCCGTACGATTAGCTTGCTTACCAGATAGTGCAACCAGATCCGTGGTGTTGAGGCCTACAGCTAAGAAGCTGTCCTTGAGTTCGTCCAGTGTAGAAGTAGGAGGTGGAAGGGCTTCGTTGGCAGCCGTGCGATTAGCTGTTAAGCTATCCCTTCTTCCTAATAGCACTGTCCATGAAGAACCTCCAGACTGCAACCATACATTAGTTACTCAAATTCCAAATCTCATGAAACAAAATGCTTTAAATTGTTGTTGAAGCTTGAAATATATACCAAAACAACAGATTCTTCGGCAGCAATGGCGAGAATATCAGCACAGGAAACGACGGCGGGGCAAGCATTCTCCAATGCAGTCTTGATATTGTCCACAACATCAAATCCTCTGACTGAGTTGTTATTTGGAATTGCTGTTTTTTCGCTGTCAATGGTACTGTTAGGATTGGTACTGTTGTCCAGCAGAATTGATGCATCGCAACCCTGAAATATAATCAACAAATGTTTTTCATCTAAAAGTTGCACGTTTTTGAATTTTGCTTACGTCTACTGAAGTTCTATTAACAGAGAAGCAGCTGATAATAAAAGCACTTTCGTGCTTAGGCATTTTTCCGAAGTCCTTTAACTTAGAACCTGCTAATATAGACAACGTAATCTTGGTTGGTATGTTTTCAAAGTTGAATAAGTTGTTCAGCTTAAATCTTTGAAGAACTAATTAAGCCTCGACTATGGAGATATTTTCAGGGAAACTGATATTAATTCCATTTGGATAGAAAGAAAAGAAAACATGGACAGATCTTTTTGTGCCCCAACGAAAGTTCTAAAAAACGTTAGGCGATAGTCGGGCGGCAGGATCCTAGGAGGACTAGACCGATTTAAGTAAATTTATTATATATTGTATAAATAAGTACTTATTTATACTTCAAAAAACATATAATTGTATTGGATATGTAAATTACAAAATAAAATAACATATAGATTGTAAAGTACTAGGACATGTTCTAAATATGGAAAATAAGCATATAATGAGTATTTATCTAAGTATTCAACGAGTCTCTTACATTTTATTGACAAAAATAAAATGCAAAATGAAAGTGATCAATTTTCTGTCTAGGTGGGAGTTGCGACCTAGGCAGTGCGTAGGCAGGTTTAGGCGGGCTAAGTAGGTGCCTAGGCAGACACTTAAGCGGGTTTAGGCGTACTTTTTTAATTTTCAAACTCTTAGGGACTAATTAGGACGGTGATCAGCCACCTAGTATCTAAGCGGGATTTTTGATAACAGTGGCTCCAACTACAAGTTCTACTTATTTTAATTAAAAGGGTTCTTCACAAATACGCCCCCTCAAAACTATGTTAAATGGTCAAAGACACTTAAATCTCTTTGCACTATACACTAAATAAGCATAATACCATAAATCGAGCTGGTGCACTGACTACTGAGGCCATACTTAAAACCGAAATCCCGGACTGGAATTCGTGATAAGAATACCGGCCAAAGAAAGATTTGTTACAAACAAAGGGTATCGAAAGCAAAGAAGTGAATTATACGTTGACGAAGCAATCGTGGAAGAAAAGCCGAACGAGGCTGGCAGTAATCCGGGGATCGGTCTGCAGAGCCTCTTCAATGACTCCACTCACAATGCTGGTGGCATTCGGGCATGATTCATCATAAAACGTAGAAGTCAACTGAGCATCCCCACATCCTGCACTTGCACACAAAATTAGTAACATTGCCAAAACATATTTGTAATACAACTGAGCACTATAAGGAGGCATTTTTCTCAGGTGGTGTTCGATTTTTCCTACATATGTTGATCAATGCATATGTGAGTCAATCGGTATGGGTCTATTTATTGAGTGACAGAGTGAACTGGTAGCTGAGAAACCCGTGTTAGGTAGATGTCAAATTCACTCTACTTTTTTGGAAAAGTTCAAATTAACTTAAATAAATAAAATTCCAAGCCCTGTTTACCCTTTTTATTCTTTACGTGAACCGTGATGATATACTGGAATCCAGAATGTGGGTCCCTGGATGCAATATAATCTTGGCCATGTGGAGGATAAATATTGCTACCCTTCCCGCGAGAAAAGGTGAGGTTTCAATCCAAAAGTTAGTTAATAATTAGAAGTGTCCTGAACTTGAAGTGTGTTTAGATAGTAAGTTTTTTTAATTCGATCAATATGGTATCTTGATTAAAATTCAAAGTCCAAATTAGAAAACAATGTACAATTATCACCGCAAGAAAAGGAGACAATAATTGTTAATTCTCTTTTCTTATAAAAAAAAAAAAAGACAAAGAGAGAAGAAGAATATTTGTTGAATGGGTGGATGCATAAACAAATGAGTTGAATAAAATAAGAGATAGTGTTATTCACATTCTTGTTTTTATTTTTCACATATTCTTCGTAATTTTTGAATGATTATTGATAAAAAATTAACACGAGTGTGGGAATGTAAAAATGAGTGTATGAATAATACTTTTCTAAAAGAAGTCTCAGATATATCGTGGCTCTGTTAATTACACAAAGACATACCTAGTTATAACATCTCTAGAAATTTAGGACTTGTTCGGAATTTTATTTTTTAAAATGATTGAAAACGATTTTAGAGAAAATGTTTTTAAGTACAACTTGAATGAATGCTTCTTGGGTTTATTTATAGAATTTATACAAAAATGGACAAATACTTGGACACTGACTACTCACTGTCTAATTTTACTGATCTCCAATAAAAAAAATGACACTTGTCCTTTTTAATTCTACCTCAGATTATTGCCATCTTCGTAATCAAACACCTCCTATTTCCCCATGGCTTCTGCAATGGAGATTTGGACAAATCCTCAACTCCTCCAACCTCTGCCTCCGTTGACCGACCCGTTCCGTCGACCGCACCCACGTCTCCTCCTCCTTCTCTCCTCCGTCGAACCCTCCCCTAATCCACTATCTTTTTCCCGATACAACCATTGGCAGAAAGGAGAGAAAGCGGCTACTCCGCTACCAGTAATTAAGCAGTTGCATACGTGCTACCATGGCAGAGGAGAGAGTTGAGTATGAGTGGGTAGGGTTGGGTTCGTTGAAGGAGAGAGATTGATGGAGAAGCTCGGGTTAAATTTGACGTGGACGGAGATGAGATCTGCGGCATGGGACGGAGGAGAGAGAAACTGTTTGGTTATAGGTTTAAGGTTAAAGTTGGTTGCTTGGTTATAGGTACAGAGAGAGTTTTAAATGACAGATAACTTAATTTGATTGGGTTAAATAGTAATATTAATATATTGGATACTCACGGACAAAAATTGGGTTAAAAAACGCCATTCACCAACAGTGTTCGGACAAAAATACCCTTTGTTTTTCTTTCCATTCCTGCTTTGTTTTATAGCGTGGAACATGATATTTAAAAATTTTCCCTTTGATACCTGTTGGCTACGTGTGCCAACGTGGGACTTCCAGACACCATTGATAAACTCGGAATGAAGATTTTTTTTTTTTAGAGAGTTTTAACGAAAAGTCCGCGGTACTGTTCACTTTAATGAAAAATCATATTTTTACACTAAAAAGTCAAATTTGACACTATTCACTTTATCCTTTATTTTGTTTATCGTTAAAACTAAAAGTTTTCAAGTTTTTTTCATTAGTTTTCCTATTTTTTTATTATGACAGGGATACGGATGGTAGAAGACGTGTTTTTATATAACTGATAGGAAATTTTACTTTTTAAGTTAATAACTTTTTAACACATATATTTCACCATCTGTATAGTGATACGTACTGTATTACCTTGTGTGCCGATCACAATGAAAAATCACTTGCATGAATGATTCATCATAAAACGTAGGAGTCAACTGAGCATCACCACATCCTGCACTTGCACACAAGATTAGTAACATTGCCAAAACATATTTGTAATACAATCGAGCACTATAAGGAGGCATTGTTCTCAGGTGGTGTTCGATTTTTATAACATATGTTGATCAGTGCATATGTGAGCCAATCGGTATAGGTCTATTTATTGAGTGACAGAGTGAACTGGTAGATGAGAAACCCGTGTTAGGTAGATGTCAAATAAACTTTTTCTTTTTTGGTAAAAAGTTCAAATTAACTTAAATAAATAAAAATCCAAGCCCTTTTTCCCTTTTTTATTCTTTACGTGAACCACGATGATATACTGGAATCCAGAATGTGCGTCACTGGACGCAATATAATCTGCCATATGGAGGATAAACGTTGTTACCCTTCCCGCGAAAAAATGGTGAGGTTTCAATCCAAAAGTTAGTTAATAATTAGAAGTGTCCTAAACTTGAAGTGTGTTTAGATGATAAGTTTTTTAATTCGATCAATATGGTATCTTGATTAAAATTCAAAGTCCAAATTAGAAAACAATGTACAATACGCAAGAAAAGGAGACAATAATTGTAAATTCTCTTTTCTTATAAAAAAAAAGGAAAATGAGAGATGAATAACATTAGTTGAATGGGTGGATGCATAAACTAATGAGTTGAATAAAAGAAGGGATAATGCTGTTCACACTCTTGTTTTTATTTCTCAAACATTCTTCGTAATTTTCGGTTGTCGGATCAAATAAATTGAAGAATATCACTAACGAAAAACTAACATGGGTGTGAGAATGTAAAAATCAAGGTTCTAAAAGGCGTTAGGCGCTAGTCGGGCGGCGGGATGGGGCCTAGCGCCTAGGCGGCTAGGCGGAGCCTAGGCGGGCTACTAGGCGAACTAGGCGGATTATAGTAAATCTATTCTATTTCGTGTAAATAAGTGTCTGTTTATACTTAAAATATACATAATTTCGTCATAAACTAGAAAATAGAGTGACATCTATATTATGAAGTATTGGAACATAATGAAAACATAGTGAGCAAACATATAATGTGTGTTTATTTAAGTTATTCAATAAGTCTCTTACAATTTATTGGAAACAGTAAAATGCAAAAGGAAAGTTATCTATTTTTTATCTAAGTGAGTTGCAACTTAGGTAGGTGTCTAGGCCGGTTTGGGCGGGCTAGGCGGGTGCCTAGGTGGTCTAGGCGGGCGCCTCAGCAGGTCTGGGTGGGCTAGGCAGATGCCTAGGCGGTCTAGGCATTAATCGGGGCGGTGACCAGCCGCCTAGCGCCTAAGCGGGGCCTAGGCGATGCTAGGCGGGGATTTTTAGAACAGTGGTAAAAATGAGTATGTGAATAGTACTTTACTAAAAGAAGTATCAGATATATCGTAACTCTGTTAATTACACAAAGACATACCTCGTTATAACATCTCAAGATATTTAAGACTTATTTGAAAGTTCTTTTAAAAATGATTGAAAATAGTTTTAGGGGAAATATTTTTTAGTACCAAAACAACTTAAAATGCTGCTCCTTAGGTTCTTATTTATAGAAGTTATACCTATAAAAAAAAAAATAAAACTAACAAAAAGTTCAAAAAAACTAAAGATAAAAATATAATTTTTCGTTAAAAGTGAATAATACCGAAAACGTTTTATTAAAACTCCCAAAAAAATTGGGTTCAAAACCGCTATTCACCAGCAGTGTTCGGAAAAAAATACCCTTTGTTTCTCTTTCCATTCCTGCTTTGTTTTATAATGTGGAACAGGGTATTTAGAAATTTGCCCTTCGATGCCTGTTGGCTACGTGTGCCAACGTGGGACTTCCAGCATCATTGATGATCTCGGAAGGGGATCCCCTTCCTTTTTTTTTCTTTTTTCTTGTTTTTTCTGGACAAATCCCCTTCTTTTTTTCTCTCGAATTCTCTCTATAAAAAAGTAAACCACAGCCGCCACTTGTCTTATCCCCAACCCCCGATCGAGTCACAACTTGGTATGAACCAAATGGATTTCTTTTTTGAGTGTATCATGTGTGTGTGTGTTTTTTTTTTTTTTTTTGGCAAATTATCACGAATTCTATGATATCATTTTCTAGACAGTAATGACAACTATCCTGCATAAGACTAATAGTAACCACCCAAAAGTCTTTTTTCTAACCACCCAAAAGTCAAAAGCTACTTTCGTGCATGTCACATTGTAAAGAATCGTGCAAAGAATATTTTACAGAAGATAATTTCTTCAACTGCTTCCAAGAGTCTTTATACAAAGAGTTTCCTTGCTAGGGAAGTAACCTAGCCTACATTCTAGGATTACAAATATTCACAAATCAATTACAAATAATTTACAAAATAGTTTCCTAAAACTAAGCTAAGATATCAGGAACGATATTGTTGACTTCTCAACAATCCTCCTCAAGTTGGAGAGTGGATATTGAGAACTCCCAACTTGTGAATAATCTTTGAGAAAGTTTCCTTCCCCAATGGCTTTGTGAGTACGTCTGCAAGTTGGTTGGAAGAGGGAACAAATCTTGTGACAACTGAACCATCTTGTATCTTGTCCCGGATGAAGTGACAGTCCATTTCTATGTGCTTGGTTTGCTCATGAAAAACCGGGTTAGCAGCAATGTGGAGAGCTGCTTTATTGTCACAGCGAAGCAAAGCCGGTTTTGGATGTAGTACACCTAGGTCTTTCAATAAATATCGCAACCATGATAATTCACAACAAGTTCCAGTCATGGCTCGATACTCGGCCTCCGCTGATGACAAAGACACGGTCTTTTGTCTCTTTGACCTCCAAGAAATTAATGAAGAGCCTAAAAAAATACAATACCTTGTAGTTGATCTTCGTGTTGTTGGACAACCTGCCCAGTCCGAGTCGCAATATGCATTTAAGGCCAATTCATTTTGAGAAGAGAAGAACAAACCTTGTCCATGTGTATTTTTTATATATTTCAAACTCCGAAGGGTTGCTTCCATGTGTGGTGTGCGAGGCTCATGCATAAACCTACTCAACACATGCACCGAATAGGTTATATCCGGCCTAGTGATCGTTAGGTATATCCGACGCCCCACCAATCTTCTATACTTTGCCGGGTCTTTGAGGATTTCACCATTGTCTGATAGCTTAAGATTATGTTCCATGGGAAAGTCAACAGGGCGAGCTCCCAAGAGACCTCCATCCTTCAATATTTCTAAAGCATATTTCCGTTGGGAAATAAAGATCCCCTTCTTAGAATGTGATACTTCAATCCCAAGAAAGTACTTCAAATCACCAAGATCCTTGATTTTAAAACGACCATTGAGGAACCGTTTTAGGGCATCGATAGTAGTCGAATCATTGCCCGTAATCAAAATATCGTCGACATAAATCAATAGGGCTGTAAAAGACTTGCCTTGTCTCTGAGTAAATAAAGAGTAGTCAGCCTTGGATTGTACGTAGCCAGCGGATTGAATAGCTTCGGAAAATTTTGCAAACCATTGACGAGAAGCTTGTTTCAACCCATATAGGGACTTACTAAGGTGACAAACCAAGTTCTCCCCATGTCGTCGAAGTCCTGGAGGAGGAGTCATATAGATTTCTTCATGAAGGTCCCCATGAAGGAAAGCGTTGTTGACGTCTAACTGATGGATGGACCACTGCCGTGATGCAGCAAGAGCCAATAAACACCGAACGGTGACCATCTTGGCAGTGGGAGAGAACGTATCATGGAAATCAATACCCTCAAGCTGGGTATAACCCTTGGCAACCAAACATGCCTTATAGCGTTCAATAGAGCCATCAGAACGATGCTTGATTTTGTAAACCCAACGACAACCAATGGGAGATTTACCACAGGGAAGAGGAGTGAGAGACCAAATGCGGTTAGCTTCCAAAGCGTCTAATTCAGAAGCCATGGCAGCTTGCCAATGAGGGAAACGAGCAGCTTCCTCATAAGTTCGGGGTTCAACCTGTCGAGTAATATTGGCAAGGAAAGATTGTTGTGCAGGTGAGAAACGATGGTAAATGAGGTAATTAGCAAGTGGATACCGTGTATCTGGGGTGTGACCAGACAACAAAGACGATGAAGAAGTTGGTTGGGTAAGCTTGATACCGTGTATCTTGATTAAAATTCAAAGTCCAAATTAGAAAACAATGTACAATACACAAGAAAACGAGACAATAATTGTAAATTCTCTTTTCTTATAAAAAAAAAAAGGAAAATGAGAGAAGAATAACATTAGTTGAATGGGTGGATGCATAAACTAATGAGTTGAATAAAAGAAGGGATAATGCTATTCACACTCTGGTTTTTATCTCTCATATATTCTTCGTAATTTTCGGTCGTCGGATCAAATAAATTTAAGAAGATCACTAACGAAAAACTAACATGGGTGTGAGAATGTAAAAATGAGTATGTGAATAGTACTTTCCTAATAGAAGTATCAGATATATCGTAGCTCTGCTAATTACACAAAGACATACCTAGTTATAACATCTCAAGAAATTTAAGATTTGTTTGGAAGTTCTTTTAAAAATGACTGAAAATAGTTTTAGGGGAAATACTTTTTAGTACCAAAACAACTTAAAATGCTACTTCTTAGGTTATTATTTATAGAAGTTATACCTATAAAAAATAGGAAAACTAACAAAAAGTTCAAAAAAACTTCATTTTTAACGAAAAATTCTTTTTAAAAGTATAGTGAATAGTATTAAGTAAAGATAAAAATGTGATTTTTCGTTAAAAATTAAAAATACCAAGAATGTTTTATTAAAATTCTAAAAAAAAATTGGGTTCAAAAACGCTATTCACCAACAGTGTTTTGATAAAAATACTCTTTGTTTCTCTTTCCATTCCTGCTTTGTTTTATAATGTGGAACAGAGTATTTGTAAATCTCTTTCCATTCCTACTTTGTTTTATAATGCGGAACAGAGTATTTATAAATTTGCCCTTCTATACTTGTTGGCTACGTGTGCCAACGTGGGACTTCCAGCATCATTGATGATCCCGGAAGGGGATCCCTTCTTCTTTTTTCTCTCGAATTCTCTCTATGAAAAACTAAACCACGGCCGCCGCTTGTCTTATCCCCAACCCCCGATCGAGTCACAACTTGGTATGAACCAAATGGATTTCTTTTTTGAGTATATCATGTGTGTGCTTTTTTTATTTTTGGTAAATTATCACGAACTTTATGATATTATTTTCTAGACAGTAATGACAACTATCATGCATAAGACCAATACTAACCACCCAAAAGTCTTTTTTCTAACCACCCAAAAGTCAAAAACTACTTTCGTGCATGTTACATGAGCAAAATTTTCACTCTTCCAGCCAGTCATGCAAATATTATTGGTAAACTTGACGGTGATCGCATTAACCTTCTCTGCAATGCACGACATGTGGAAAAAATCATCATCAAACAGCAGTTTGATATTATGCACGTGTCTCATCTTTATTTGCGCGTTTGTGTTTGTTTTTTATTTTGATAAGTTGAATAACAAAAGCACTGGCTCGAGCAAGAAGGGTGCAAGGGTCCAAACAACCCTAAGAGGCTTGCAAGTACCTTCTTCGTTTTCATGTATGTTTCGCTTTTACTATAATTTAGTTTTTCTAATTATAATTGTACAAAATTTTTCGTTCACTTTAATATTAAGGAGAACTAATGAAAAAATGCTTGAAAATTTTGAGTTTTAAAGATAAGGATAAAATAAAGGGTAAAGTAAATAGTAACGGAATTGATTTTTTAGTGTAAAAATATAATTTTTCGTTAAAATGAATAGTACCATAAATTTTTCGTTAAAATTCCTTATATTTATAACTAAGTCTCGTTGATCGCCAATCCTAGTAGAGTCTTTTTCCGAATATACCCCAATAAACAATATCTAAAT
The DNA here is from genome assembly GCA_036320875.1 of Cotoneaster glaucophyllus. Lineage (NCBI taxonomy): Eukaryota > Viridiplantae > Streptophyta > Magnoliopsida > Rosales > Rosaceae > Cotoneaster > Cotoneaster glaucophyllus. The sequence goes on from CM070061.1 coordinate 932,334, forward strand.
AATTGATATTATCTTTGACATATTCAAAAATCCCGCTAGTCTCCTTGTGCCAACAGACTTTCGCAAGAGGACTTTGGAAATTTAAAGTACCCTTATCATTTCAAATCCATCTGACAACATCCATCACATTGCAAAACAAAAAGCCTAGCCTAGGTTTCCTATGTCATCATTATCCAGGGCCATTATTTTTCTTTAGGTGATGTCAAATCCCACGTGCTGATCTCCTATTAATCTACAAGTCCAGGTCCACTGCCAGCAAACCCAAGTTAATTCGAATTCTGTTGTTGTTGCTTCCCATTGGAGATAATGAGAATCCCATTTATCCCGTTGAATAAGAAAATATGGAGACGAATCATATTTAAAGGTAATTATTATGATAAAAATGATAATATTATTCTTCAATAATAATAAAATTATCTTTATTCTTTCATCAGATGGTTGGTAGTTTTGCTGTCTTGATTACACGAATCGATGACGTAATTTTGGATCCAGACAGATTAACAGACCTCTACTGTTTTGATAATTATTTATGTCCTGTTCTGATTGTTGAAGTTATGTTGTAGTATAATTTATCTATGTCGTAGATTACCTACTGTCAGCATAAATATATTTCTATTTTGGTAATATATGGAAAAAGGGGTACATGATATCAGTTTGGTTTCTAATTAATTAGTTTCAAAGGAAAGTCCATTTTGAAGAAACAACTTAACTGGAACTTAAGTGGAATGTGTTGATCTAATCCCTTTTGTACATAGATAGGTTATACAACTTTTATGTGGACTGATCGACTAATTTTGTTTGAATATGTGCAGATCCTCCTAATTTTTTTTCAATGTAAATAGTACTAATTGTTGGCGTGAGTAAGAGGATTAGGAATATAGGTGTGTTTCCTACTTTGATTGTAAATAATTTAATATTCCTTGTATCACAAGGATTGGAGATGTATAAATATTGGGGGTGTGATATCTACACATCCTTTTTTACTTCTCTCACAATCTTTTAATTTTCGACCGTCGAATCAGATGAATTGAAGAAAATCAAGAGACATAAATTAATAAAGGGTGTGAGAGAAGTAAAAAGGGGTGTGTGGATATCACACCCCTAAATATTACCTCCCAACGGAAGAAGAATAACAAGAATTATTAGAACTCTAAACTACAATTTTATCTTTAATCTTCTATGATATAATCTTTTATATCTTTCAAGAAAAAATAACTTGACTAGAAATTTTATACCGTAACCTGGCTACTTCTACTTTATTAATATCTCGAGAAATTTAATTTGGTTACAGTAGTCACTACTTTTGACTTTTGTCCTGCATCATGGTCTGGTTTAGGGCTGGGCACAGGCCGGGCCAATCTTGGAGGAACTTGACCTTACCTGTTTTAAACAGTAACGGGGCAGGCTGGTCCGGGTAGAGAGATTTTGAGTTTTGGAACCGGACCTAATCCGGTCGGTTATTTACTGGACCCGCCTCGCCCCGCCCCGCCCCACGGGTCCAACTATTTTTTTTTTGTTTTTTGTATAATTTCTAAACTGAGAATAGGCAAAAACAAACTGCATCTATCTATCGAAATTTCCGACATAAAAACCATCAATCTGAACCAATTAATAATCAGGAATTGAAAAGTTAATGCCATCAAACGATAACGAATGCATGAATGTAAATTTTGGTACTTCATTCAATCATTGAGGTCCTAGCTAGAAGATCAACGACATACCCTGGTAGAGACACTGGAGGAACATCAGCTCAAGAATCCTCAAGCACGTGGTGTCGTCGTCGACCACTAGAACCCACAAGTCTGCTGGAAACCGATCGGGAATTGCCATTTCAATGGCGGCAGGTGGTGAACAAACACCACCACTATATTTACACGAACCGTAACTACTCGCAGTAGTGCTCACACTGGACTGCGCCACTATTTGCAAAGCAGCCATGACCACCAAAAACCACCCCCACAGCGATGCAAAATACACACACCTGCTGACTATCAAACCCTAATTTCCTATTTCAATGGACGAGAATTTCCATTTGTAGTGATTGCGGAGGGCGAAAATGGAGCCAAATAGAGGGAGATCTGCGAGGGGAAACCTTAGAATTGGGAATTAGGGTTTCGGAAAATGATCAGACAGAACGAATCAGGAGGAGAGATCGAGGTCTGATGATATGGTGGCGGCAAGAGAGGCAATGAGATTCAAGGAGGAGAGATCGAGGGAGGAGAGATCGAGAGAGGGGAGAGTTAACGGAATTGAGTATGAGAATGGAATAGAGTCCTGAGAGTCCCAGACAAGAATAAGAGAGAGAAAGAGAGAGAGAGAGATGGTGAAATCAACGGTAGGAAATCAACGGTCCAGGTCGGGGCCTCTTTTTTCCCATTTCTGTACCCGCCCCGCCCCGTTATTTACTTGTACCCGCCTCGCCCCGTTATTTACTTGTACCCGCCTCGCCCCACCCTGTTTTTCATTCATAATTTTTGGACCCGCCCTGTACCCGCCCCAAACCTTGATTACCCGTCCCGACCCGCGGTTCCTATACCTGTTTGCCCACCCCTAGTCTGGTTTCATAATCTTATGATAAGTGGTGTAACATCTTCAGAGCTTAGCCAGGTGAGAGGTTTTTAAAGCTGGACCATGGTGCTCTTATGGGTCTTCCTAGCTTTTCCCTTTTACCTTTATCCTTGGGAGATGCTGTCTTTCCAATCTCCATCTTTTGCTCATTTATTCATGTTATGTTCGTGTTGTTGGCTTGGTTTGGTTCGTATGTGACCTCCCCTATTTGTTGTGGAATTTTTATTGTGAAATCTCGTCCCTGGAATTTCACTATTAATTGTGTATCTCGTTATTTAAATTTGTATGTCACGTGTATGTTATTTTAATTCCGTTAATTTTTGGAATTAAATCGAATAATTATCGGGTTTGAATTTTTGTGATTAATCTTTAAAATTCGTTGACCTTTTGAGGTCACAATTGATGTTTTCGAATAGATCTTGGAATCAAGAGCGCATAGGCGAAAACCGTTTGCGAGTCCGGAGTACAACGGTACAGTTACAGATATTTGAAGTCGTTTTACTAAACTATAGTTTTTAAATTAATTAAAACCATCGGGAATGGTAACCAATTAGATTTAACAAAAATAAAAGGCCCAATTAGATACAAGTTTAAGGGGCCAATCAGAAATTAGAGGGGAGGAGAGGACCAATGAGGAAGAGAGAAATATCCTTCTCTTCTCGTCTACCCATTCCGGCTCAGCAAACCGGTTTTGACCCGGTTCTAATTTTGGCCAATTTCTGCCATTTTTCAGGTGAAATTTAGCCGTCCAACACCTGAAAACTACTTCATAACCTTCCCTCTATCATTTCCACCAAAAGTCAAAGGAAATTTAGGTGTAGTTTGGTGAAAAACCCACCTTGGGTGCCGCGGGAAACCTTGCCAAGATTCACCATTTGTGAAACGATTTCATTCAATTACCACCACCATTAGACTCTCCTTGAACCCAGGAACAAAGCCCAAATAACCTTGGAGACGTCGTAGCAAGTAAGGAGGTCGAATCGAAGCACACCCAAGCATAGGGTTTAGGTGATTCATGAGAGATTTCAGGCGTTTCCAGGCTGAATTGGCCTTAGCCACAGGTATGAAAATTACTCGTCTCATTGAGATCTACATGCCTGTAAAATTTGGTAATTTTTTGAATTAGTTGAACTTTCCTGCGAGTTGGGGCGGCCGACTGCCGTGTGCAACGACACGTGGGCCGAAGTAACCCCTGACCTTCCTAGGCTAAATTTGATACCTCAAGTCCATATGTGAAGTCTGCTTGACGAAATCTCGTCGTACGGCTATAGATTTAATGGAGACCCCCACTTAGACATTATATGAATCGATGATCAGACCGTTGGATTGTCACCAAAATTTAATATGTTATATTACGTAATATTTGAGGATAATAGAAACTTACGGATCGGGAATCCGACGTGCGGATCTTCCCGAATTAGATTTATAAGTTCATAAAATAAAACGTCGACCGCCACTTGAATTCGTGATTGGCGGAGATCCGACCGTTGGATCGTAATGAAATTTTATTATGTTGTTCTAGAAGCATAATGTGGACTTAGGGAATTTACAGATTCAAATCTGATGTGTGGATCTTTTGGATCAAATTACGTAGAGTTGTGGAGCCTATTGTTGATCAAAAGTTGACTTGTGGTCAACATGTCTCGAAACGTTCTAAATAATAGAATTAGTAATGTGAATGATAAGTATGTTAACTATGTGATCTTAGAATCCTATTAGAAGTATTATGTAGAACTTTTATGCATGTATGACAAGATAATTAGTAGTCATGAGAAGTTGATCAAGCATGTGCCTATATTGTAAATCATAGGGGTTGAGGTAAAGGTAGATTGTGTGTTGAATTGACTGCACCATGTAGCAGAGGTACATGGATGGTCCTGCTTAGTATATTCGCGATGGGGGACCATATGTATTTCAGGGGTGATCATGCTTGGTATATCTGCGATGGGTGATCATTGCTTACACGATTAGACTATGCTTATGGTTCTGTTTGGTATATCCGCGATGAGGAACCATACACATTCTAGGAGTGATCATCCTTGGTACATCCGCGATGGGTGATCACTACCTAGAGCTATAGGATATAGTCCTGCTTGGTATATCCGCGATGAGGGACAATTATGGGTGATCATGCTTGGTATACCCGCGATGGGTGGTAACTACCTACGTTACTAGACTATGCCTATGGTTCTGCTTGGTTTATCCGCGATGGGGAACCATACGCATTCTAGGAGTGATCATGCTTGGTATATTCACGATGGGTGATCATTACCTAGAGTTATGATGTGGTCCTACTTGGTATATTCGCGATGGGGGACCATACGCATTCTAGGGCTGATGAGGATTAGTTGTACTTGGTACATTTGATAGGCGATCATATTTTATTTCGATTCCATTGAGTGGTTTGGAACCGTATCCTGGATTGGATTCCGTTGAGAGGTCCAGAATCCCACTTGTTGTTTTGGTTCCGTTGACCGGTCTGGAATCTCATTCTTCATAGAAGTATGCTTAACTTAACTGTGTCACTCTAGCCTTAGTTTTAGTAAATTTTTGAAGAATAGTTTCGAGAATCTTGCGAATTGAATTAGAAAAGCTTATGAACGTCTGGGTGACTCCTTCGAGATTTTCTACGATTCGATTATGATTTAATAAAGTATGAATTTAGAAGATATGGAAATGATTGTTATTATTTTGATCAAATTAGTTAATTAATGTGGCTAGAGAATGGTTTGTGCTTCGTAAGTTCTTTAATATGATATATGTTCATGTTGAGACATAATGATTTATTTGTTGGATGGAATAGAAATTGTGATTCTTCATGGGGGTTTGCTATGTAGCCCTGAGTCCAGAAATTTTATGCTGGTTAGGTTCTAATAAATGATTGAGGAATGCTATGCTTTTCTGCTTGAACTCAGTGTGATACATGTTTGATTTTGTGAATGGTGAACTATGAATTACTTAATCCCTATTGAGGGTATGTAGGCAGTCTAACGAGGAGGTTATATGCAGCCATAAAGTATACAAAAATTTAGTACGCAATTGGTTCTCGAGTTGTGTTTTGCATATCCCGGTGGCGGGTATGTTAGAGAAACGGGTAGTTGGTGACGTCACGTGTCGATCATGGACGTATGTCGAGATCGGGACGTGATATTTACAGTATTTCGAAGTATGAGATGCTCTGAATGTTTTAACTGTTAAATTTTTGTTTAAAAATATAAAAATATAAAAATCTAACGGTTAATATACTGAAATATTTAATTCTATACTTAGTAGCGCCCTAAAATTTTTGTTTGTGGTATGGCTTGGGGTTTTTGCCTTTTAGTAATGGAATCTCTTTTTCGGACTCCAATAGAAAGGGGTTTCTGATGAACAAACTTACATTCGCTTCCTTCCATCATAAGAATAGTACATAAATTAGACAAATAAGGAGAGAATATCATGCTAACAAAAGAAAAAACATAATTTAATTACATATATGATTACCTCTAATCCATGTCCAAAGCACACTAAAAGGAGCAATCAAATTACCTAAACTCAGGATAATTAAAATCATATAATCATCTAATACACTAACATCAGCCCAAGGGTAATAGCGTATTAAAAAAAAATTCCATAAAGCAAAGCTTTAAAGTTGGGTACCGACTCACCATCACATATGATTTTAATTAATCCATAAAGTTAAGCTTTAAAATTTAGGTACCGACTCACCATCACATATGATTTTAATTAGTGTATTAGATGATTAGATGATTTTAATTATCCTGAGTTTAGGTAATTTGATTGCCCCTAAACTCACCATCACGCGGAAAAAAAGGATTTGCTTAATTGAATCAAAGTCAATAAACTTAAATTGATTAATTGAATCAAAGTCAATAAACTTAAATTGATACGTAAATTTTTTAAGATTAAATTTAGTGGGGTGTATTCAATTGAGATTTTGAGGGATTTTGATTCTTTTAATGAATTTAGAGGTATTCAATCAGGATTTTAAGTGATTATCTGAAATTCAATGTGTATTTAATCAGAATTTTAAGAGAGTTTATTAAAATCCTTGGAAATCTGGGTGTAGTCAATTAGAATTTTAAAGAAGTTTATAACATTCCAGGAGTATTCAATTAGAATTAGAATTTAAAGAATTTGGAAAAGTTGAGGAATTAGAAGGTACTATCCGTAATCGGATTGAGAGGAATTGGATTAAGGAGGAATTGGATTGAGGAGGAATGGAAATGAGGTGGAATCAGAATCAGATTCCTGTTGAAGTTGTTTACTGAAACTGTCTAGAATCGGAGTAGGAATGATGTTGAGTCCATATAAGTTGTTTACTTATTCAATTGAATCGGAATGAAAACTAGGTTAATTACTATATTGCCCTTACATAAATAAATTATTTTCATATAAAGTTATTGGAATTGATTTATATTTCATATCATATTAATTCATAAAATAATTGAAGAAGCTCTTCTTAAGGTAATATTTATATAAATAAAAAAAATAAAAAAACCACCACCTCATCCCCTTCTTCCCGATGTCCCAACATCCTCATCTCCTCCCTTTCTTCAATCCTATCTTTCCCCGACCCCCACAGCCTTCCCATGACGTCCCATATTCACATGTCCTCCACTCTTCCTCTCTTCCATCCATATCCTCTTCTTCCCTAGCCCCCACAACCATCCCACCACCTCCCGAATTCGCAGATTCGCATGCATCCTCATCTGTCTCTCTCGTTCTTAAATTCTGCGAGCGACGAGGAGAACTGGGGTTCGGGTGTGGCCGGAGCCAACACCCTCTTAGAAAAATTGGTGAGACTGGAGAATAGAGCGATATGGGCATCTCTGTTGGATTTGGCGATGAAGTTTGTAAGGCTGTTTTGAAATTAAGAAAATAAATTAGGGTAATTTTGGAACAAAACTTTGATTTCTGGAGGACTCTCCTTCAAGGAATCCAAATACCAAGTATTATTAGAGAATCCGACTTCAGGTAACACTGGAGTCTGATTCCAAAAATGTGTTGGGTCCCACCCCATTTTTAGCCTGACTTTCATTCCTCTGGTGGTAGTAAACACTTGAATTCCTCGAATTGTGTGCAATTCTCATTCCCCATTCGTAAACATGCAGATTTTGTAGTGTATTTTAAGTATTCACAAATCTCATCTCTTTCTATGAGATTTCGAGAGAATTGAATCAAAATTTTACAAAGAATCTCTACAAATAACTTAAACTCCATAAAAAATCATAGATTTATAAATTCATTAAAACTCTCAAATTCCCAATTGAATACACAATTCTCAGGGGAATTGGTTCTATATGGAATTATCTTAGGAATGTGCCTTGACTTTAAACTAGTGGGAATTGGTTCTATATCGAATTATCTTAGTAATTTGTTTGTTAATCATTAATGTGTTGAAAGGATATTTCGGAATCTTGAAATGCATGCATGGGCAAAATGAAGTTTGATATTATGCACTTGTCCCATCTTTATTTGCGTGTTTGTGTTGGTTTCTTATTTTGATAGGTTGACGATCAAAAGCATTGGCTCGAGCAAGAAGGCTGCAAGGGTCCGAACAAGCCTAAGAGGCTTGCAAGTACCTTCGTCGTTTTCAAGTATGTTTCGCTTTGACTATAATTTAGTTTTTCTAATTATAATTGTATAAATTTTTCGTCCAATGTATTATAAATATGATCAGCTCAAAAGTTTAAGATTTATATTCCACTTTGTTTCCATTTTTGATCTCTTGGTGTTTCAAAGACAAAAAACAACACACAATACACAAATCAATAAAAGGCTTTTAGTCCATTCCCATCTATAGAATTTTGCCGACTCTACTGCTGTAAATAAAAACCAAGGGGTTTAGTAGTGCAGCTGCATATAAAAGTACGAAACGAAGCAGAAAGAGGAAGAGAGAGAGAGAGAGAGAGAGAGATGAGAGAGATGCAATTGGGTATTTGTCGGATCGAAGCTCTTCCATACCCTTCCATTATCTCCCCCTACTCCTTGAGTAAAAGAGAGTGTTCTTTGTCTCATTTTCTCATCATAGAAAAAGCTAGAAAGTATGTTTCATGTTTTCACTGTCCGCACCTGGGATTAGGTTATACAATTTTTGTGCGGACTGTATCGATTAATTTTGTTTGTATATGTACAAATCTTCCTAATTTTTTCAATGTAAATAGTATTAATCTTCTATGACATAATCTTTTATATCTTTCAAATGTAATGTTCCATACAATTTCTGTTTCCGCAGCAGCGTGTGGGCAACATTTTTATTAACATCTCTAGAAATTTATACTGTAGCGTGTCTACTTTATTAATATCTCAAGAAATTTAACCTAGCTTGAAATTTATATTGTAACCTGGCTACTTCATTAACATCTCTAGAAATTTATACTGCAGCGTGTCTACTTTATTAATATCTCGAGAAATTTAACCTAGCTAAAAATTTATACTGTAACCTGACTACATTATTAACATCTAGGAAAATTTAACCCGGCTACAGTAGTCACTACTTACTTTAGAATTTTGTCCTGCATAATGGTCTAGTTTCGTAGTCTTCAGGGCTCGGCTAGGTGGCACGTTTAAAGCTTGACCATGGTGCTCTTACCTCCCCTATTTGTTGTGGGATTTTTTACAATATTTCGAAGTATGGGATGCTTTGAATGTTTTAACTGTTAATATTTTGTTTAAAAATATAAAAAAATCACGATCTACAGTTAAAATACCGAAATATTTATTCTATACTCTATAGCACCCTAGAATTTTTGTTTGTGGTATGGCTTGGGGTTTTTGCCTTTTAGTAATGGAATCACTTTTTCGGACTCCAAAAGAAAAGGGGTTTCTGTTGAACAATCTTTCATTTTCTTCCTTGCATCATAAGAATAGTACAGAAATTAGACAAATAAGGAGAGAATATCATGGCAACAAAGGAAAAAACATAATTTAATTACATATATGATTTACCTCTAATCCATGTCCAAAGCACATTAATAGGAGCAATCAAATTACCTAGACTCAGGATAACTAAAATCATATAATCATTTAATACACTAACATCAGCCCAAAGGGTAATAGCGTATTAAAAAAATAATAATCCATAAAGCAAAGCTTTAAAGTTAGGTACCGATTCACCATCACATATGATTTTAATTAGTGTATTAAGTGCTTATATGATTTTAATTATCCTGAGTTTAGGTGATTTGATTGCTCCTAAACTCACCATCACGCAAAAAAGGGATTTGCTTAATTGAATCAAAGTCAATGAACTTAAATTGATACGTAAATTTTTTAAGATTAAATTTAATAATTCTCAAGGGAATTGGTTCTACATGGAATTATCTTAGGAATATGCCTCGACTTTAAACTAGTGGGAATTGGTCTATATCGAATTATCTTAGTAATTTGTTAATCATTAATGTGTTGGAATGATATTTCGGAATCTTGAAATGCATGCATGGGCAAGATGCAGGGAGTACTAAAATTATAATTGTATTGAATTTATTTCGTAGTAAAGTCAACAAAGGCATGCATGCGCGCACATTGAAATGGCTTAAATGTTGAAATGGTCTTTGTGTTATATTTATTCGACTGATTTAGTTTTTGTGTCTTTAATTTGATCGATTTAGATTTTGTGTTTCACTCTATCAATTAATTTAGTACTTTCCATCTAGTTACAGTTAAAAAAATTTATAAGTATGTTTCGAATTGATTAACAAATAAGAATAAAAGATAAGAAAATAAGAGAATTCAAAAATAAAAGCAAAATTTGAAACCCCCCTACACCGCCATCATAAAACATACCCAAAACAACTCCGACCACCGACCACCGACCACCGACCACCGACCACCGACACTCCTTCTCGTAAATTTTCAACGGTTCCCAAGTCGACGTCGCGTTGATCATCATCCTCCATTTTTGTATTTTTTTTTGGAAAGTCATCCTCCATTTGTGTCATCTTCATAGCATCAATCCGCACCACTTCCCTGATCTCCCTTTCCCCGTATCTAGACTTGGCATTCGTGTCGTGTTTTTTGTGTTCGTGTCATTTTCGTGTCATACATGATATCTTAACGGGTCGTATCGTGTAACACCAGTTAAAATAAACGGGTAAAATGACCTAACCCGAAATTGACCCGATAATTATTAAGGGCACTAGTGTAAATTCATCTTCTAGAGATAATACTTAGAGGCTAAGGAAAATAGTTAGTTTGTTATGATCTGTTATGCTTTTACTTCCCTTAGTTAGAAAGCTGTTACATTTTTGGTAGAATTACAGATTGTATAAATACTCAGATTGTAACCTTATTCAGTAAGAAATGAAAATATAATTTCCTAATATGGTATCACCCGCCTAAGTCTCACGACCCGTTTTTCGATCCCTAAATTTCTTCCGCCTCTCTGCCCCTTTGTGCAAATCGCTCATCTGCGATCTTGCTCGTCTCTCTCTCTCTGATCTCTGTCTCTTCTTGCTAATCGATCATCTGTGATCTTGATCGTCCTTGCCTCTCTGCTCATGGCGACATCTCAGTCATCGGAATCGGCTTCTCAAACAGTTCCGCCGCCTGAATCTTCAAACCCTAATTCTTCAATTACAATCCAAAACATCGGATCTATGGTTCCGATCAAGCTCACCACCACAAATTACTTAACCTGGAGTGCGCTCTTTGCTCCAATCTTCCGTCGATATAATCTCACCGGGCTGATTGATGGATCTGTGGTGGCGCCGCCTCAATTTCTCACTGATTCCTCCGGCAATCGCAGTCTTAATCCGGCGTATGTTGCCTGGTTTGAGAACGATCAAAACATCCTCATCTGGATCAACCCTACTCTCTCTCGATCTTCACCTTGGCAGTCTCTTTTTCAGAAGGAACCTAGTTACAGCACACTGAAAGTATTTGGTTGTCTCTGCTTTCCTTGGTTGAAGCCCTATACATCTTCGAAGTTGGAAACCAAAAGCAAGCACTGTGTTTTTCTCGGCTACAGCCTCAACCATAGAGGGTACAAATGTCTTGATCCAGTCACAGGGAGAGTTTACATTTCTCGGCATGTGTTGTTTGATGAGACCAATTTCCCATTCCAGAATCCTTCTCATTCTATCTCCCTCCAACCTCAATCTTCACTCTCATCTTCTCCCATACCATCATCCCTAACCTTTTCTTCTACTCCTCCAGTACCACCTCAACCTTTACCCTCTGCCGTGTCTCCATCTATCTCCTTCCCAGGTTCCCTACCTCCTGCTTCTTCTCCATCACCACTCAACCCTCACCCTATAAATCCTTCTGTCTCTACTTCTTCATCACCACCTCTAAACACTCACCCTATGCAAACCCGCTCTAAATCTGGTATATACAAACCCCGAGCTCTCAATGCAACCAAACATCCTCTTCCCTCGCATCTGTCCCCTGACCCTATTCCCACAACCTATCTCCAAGCCTCCAAACATCAACACTGGCGCACAGCAATGCAGGAAGAATTCAATGCCTTACTCAACACCAACACCTGGTCTCTTGTTCCTTCTCATCCATCTCAAAACATCGTAGGCTGCAAATGGGTTTTCCGCATCAAACGGAACCCTGATGGCTCTATTGATCGCTATAAGGCCCGGCTTGTTGCCAAGGGCTTTCATCAACAGGAAGGCCTCGATTACACTGAAACATTTAGCCCAGTGGCTAAACCTGTCACTATCCGTATTCTGCTCACTCTGGCTGCTCAGTTTGACTGGTTTTTGAACCAACTCGATGTAAGCAACGCCTTCTTGCATGGACATCTCTCTGAATCGGTTTTTATGCAGCAACCACCTGGATTTGCAGATATTACCAAACCTCATCATGTCTGTCAACTCCATAAATCTCTGTATGGACTGAAACAGGCTCCTCGAGCCTGGTATGATAAACTGCATGCTGCCCTCACTTCACTTGGATTCGTTGGTTCTCAAAGTGACCACTCTCTGTTTATCAAACAGGATCCCTCCTTGGTATTCATAATGGTTTATGTGGATGATATTTTGGTCACTGGTCCTTCCTCTACTGCCTGTCAAACTGTGATTCATCAACTTAGCAGTTTGTTTCCTATCAAGGATCTGGGGGCTTTACACTACTTTCTTGGAATTGAGGTCAAGATGTCTTCTACTGGAATCTGTTTATCTCAGCACAAATACATTCTTGATTTGCTGACCAAAGCGAAAATGGATGGTGCCAAACCCTGTAGCACACCACTCGGCACCTCCAAACTTGATCATGACTCTCCTCTGCTTGAGAATGCTACTGAATATCGCTCTTTGGTTGGTGCTCTTCAGTATTTAACCTGGACACGGCCAGATCTCAGTTTTGCTGTTAATCTCGTGTGTCAATTCATGCACACTCCCAGGATGTCTCACTTCCAAGCTGTCAAGCGCATCCTTCGATATCTGAAGGGCACTATTGATCTCGGCCTCTGTTTTTCTAAATCCTCCTCTTCTCCCTGTCTCACAGCCTACTCCGATGCTGACTGGGCTGGTTGTTCTTTAGATAGACGTTCTACTGGAGGTTATTGTATCTACCTAGGCAACTCTCTTATCAGTTGGAGTGCCAAAAAGCAACCCACTGTTGCTCGCTCTTCAACAGAGGCAGAATATCGATCACTTGCAAACATTGCTTCTGAACTCACTTGGATTTGTAAACTTCTTGCTGATATTGGATATTCTCTGCCTTGTTCTCCTCAACTTTGGTGTGATAATATATCTGCCATATCTCTTGCTAAGAATCCAGTATTTCACGCTCGAACAAAGCATATCGAACTGGATTATCACTACATCAGAGAAAAGGTCTTAGCTAATCAGATATCTCTTCACTTCGTCTGTACACAAGACCAAGTTGCTGACATCTGCACCAAATCTTTGTCCAAGGCTCGTTTTATTTTCCTCAGAGACAAACTTCAACTTCGTATTCCTCCGCTTCGTTTGAGGGGGGATATTAAGGGCACTAGTGTAAATTCATCTTCTAGAGATAATACTTAGAGGCTAAGGAAAATAGTTAGTTTGTTATGATCTGTTATGCTTTTACTTCCCTTAGTTAGAAAGCTGTTACATTTTTGGTAGAATTACAGATTGTATAAATACTCAGATTGTAACCTTATTCAGTAAGAAATGAAAATATAATTTTCTAATAATAATATTAACAGGTAATATGACCCGACCCGTTACCCGTTAAGGAAAATATATTTTAAACCAATAAATAATCAAATGAAAAACATAATACTAAATAAGTATATACATACCATATTGTCACATCCAAAACATAAAAACACAATTTTCTTTTAAGTATATTTTCGCTTACCTAAAGTCTTTAATACTTTTTAATTAATGTAGAAGTGCAAAAAAAATATAGAAAAAAATATATAAACCCTTGTAATGACAAGCTTTACAACTTTCATGAAGAGCTTAACTTCGAAATTCGCCACTATAATCATATAAATCATAGATCAAAATTTAACCGTTGATTGTTGTTTACATTTACGCTTCATTGTTCTCATCAAATTTTGTTTTTTTTTTTCAGATTTTCTTTTTTGAAAACATGATAAATTAGAGGATGCAGAAAGATGAACGGTTTGGATCGTTGATATTATATTCAGAGTTTTACTGTTAGTGAAAGATGTTTATAAAGTTTCTACAAACTATATGACATCGACTCATATTTCAGTTAACCGTAAATATCAAAACGTGATATCAAAGATCTGAACAGTTCATCTTCTTACATCCGCCAGTTGATCATGTTTTCAAAAAAGAAAATTTAAAAAATGAAATTCAGTAAGAAGAATAAGGCGTAAATGACAATCGACGGTTAAATATAAATTTAAGGTTTATGGATTATAGTGTTAGATTTCGAAGCTGACCTCTTCATGAAAGTTGTAAAGCTTGTCTTTATGAGTGATTGTATATTTAATTTACATTTTTTACACTTCTACAATAATTATTATTAATTTTATTAATTTTTCCCTCAAATAAAAAACATTATTCATAAGGGTTTGGAGGATTTTAAAAATCTAAACGATAATGTAAGTGTAACCATTATCTACTCGTGGAGGAATAATGACGAATCACAAGTGTTTATATATTCTTTCACATTTTTCATACGTGTATGTATGTCTTCTTAGTTCTTGCCTATGCAAATACGATACTAGTTTATTTTAATTGTGGACAACAACATGTTAAGTAAAATTTGTCCTAGTAATAAAAATAAGAAACTCTCATAATAAAAATAAATAATGACGAAAACTTTTTTTTAAATAATACAAAACTATATATTTTGTGAGATCCCACATCGCCCAAGGGAGTGATCCTTATATGTATATTCCCATCCCTACCTAGCGCGAGGCCTTTTGGGAGCTCACTGGCTTTGGGTTCCGTAGGAACTCCGAAGTTAAGCGAGTAGCGCGCGAGAGCACTCCCATGATGGGTGACCCACTGGGAAGTTCTCGTGTGAGTTCCCAGAAACAAAACCGTGAGGGCGTAGTCAGGGCCCAAAGCGGACAATATCGTGCTACGGTGGTGGAGCGGGCCCGGGATGTGGTGGAGCCCGGGTCGGGATGTGACAATTTGGTATCAGAGCCTAACCCTGGTCGTGATGTGCCGACGAGGACGTCGGGCCCCTAAGGGGGGTGGATTGTGAGATCCCACATCGCCCAGGGGAGTGATCCTTATATGTATATTCCCATCCCTACCTAGCATGAGGCCTTTTGGGAGCTCACTGGCTTCGAGTTCCATAGAAACTCCGAAGTTAAGCGAGTAGCGCGCGAGAGCAATCCTATGATGGGTGACCCACTGGGAAGTTCTCGTGTGAGTTCCTAGAAACAAAACCGTGAGGGCGTAGTCGGGGCCCAAAGCGGACAATATCGTGCTACGGTAGTAAAGCGGGCCCGGGATGTGGTGGACCCCGGGTTGGGATGTGACAATTTGGTATCATAGCCTAACCCTGGTCGTGATGTGCCGACGAGGACGTCGGGCCCCTAAGGGGGTGGATTGTGAGATCCCACATCGCCCAGAGAAGTGATCCTTATATGTATATTCTCATCCCTACCTAGCGCGAGGCCTTTTGGGAGCTCACTGGCTTCGGGTTCCGTAGGAACTCCGAAGTTAAGCGAGTAGCGCGCGAGAGCACTCCCATGATGGGTGACCCACTGGGAAGTTCTCGTGTGAGTTCCCAGAAACAAAACCGTGAGGGCGTAGTCAGGGCCCAAAGCGGACAATATCGTGCTACGGTGGTAGAGCGGGCCCAGGATGTGGTGGACCCCGGGTCGGGATGTGACATATTTAATATAGAATATATTGTATATATTAATATGACTATTGTATTTTATATATATCTTTTAGTAATTAAACTTTTATTTATTTTTGGCAAAAATCTTATCATTTCTTTAATTGTAGTCTATTTCTTTAAATAAATAGAGTTTTTAATGTTTTAAAATGGATTTTTTTTTTCGAAAGATAGAAATTTTATTAGAACTCAAATGCGAACTGATACATTTGCACATTCTGCTAAACTATTGAAAAGAAACTCATGACCTAATTCATCCTAACCAAATCTCCCGCCATGCTTGACAACGTACGCTACTATCGAATGGGCTGCACGATTGCAATGTTGAGGGGTAAAGCAAAACCTTACCAACTGAAACAAACTAGCCATTCTCCAAATGTCTTGGATATAAACTTCAAGGTTGACATCCACCATGGTCTCCTTATTTAACATCTTGATTAAGCCTTTAGAGTCTTATTCCACCACCAATGTACAACTATCCACCAATTCCTCCCTTCCCACCATCGTCTCTAAGCCCTGTCGAATCGCCTCAACCTCCGCCACAGTGGCGTCCCCAAATCTGCCACCCCCTACCCTTCCAGCACACAAAGGAATACCCTCAAAATCCCTAAGTACCCACCCCACCCCTCCCTCCCCAATGTTCTTTCTCCATGTTGCATCGCAATTCAACTTTAGCTCCCCAAATACCGGTTTCTGCCACTTTCCCACCCATACCCCACCTCTTTTCCCTTCCACCGACAGCACTCTCCCCCCGTACCCTCCCTGATGTCTACCCCACTACCCACCCAGGCCCCATCCCTCCTATCGCTCCCAAGAACCTCACCACCCTCCTCCGCTGCATCCAATGCATTCCAATAATCTTCTATATGCTGCTTCCAAAGTTCCACCGCCTCTTGAAGAGATATCTTCACCTAACGCTAAGATAAAGAAATGAATTATATTGGTCAACGGTGTAAACACAAATACTAAATCGGTTAAATTTAACATATGGAAGTTAAATTAACCATAGGATTAAAACACAAGGACGATTGTGACATTTAAGCCTAGTAAAATTGTTGCTACATAGGTTTTAAAGTTGTCTTCGGTTACTGGTACTAGCTCTTGGTCAAATTTGGCCGCTTTCTCATCTCTCAATGAGAGAGAATATTGTCTTTGGGTCTAAAATATACATCATATAGGTGTGTTTCTATTTTTTTTGAGTAAAAATGCGATATTCATTGATAAGAAAATAAATGTATAATAGGAGGATAGTGATGTATGCATAGGTGTCGATAAAAATTTTGTCTGGGCTTTCAACTTGGTCAAAGTTGAAAAGAGTGTCTGGCACCCAACAAACAACTCAAAGTTAGCTATCCTCACATAGCAAAAAACCATTACAATTTGGTTGGAAGCATCCTCAAACAGAGCATCGATTACTTTAATTATACTCAAGAAATGAGAGGGTTTGATCTCAAAACATAATGACTCAAAATGAAGATTCTAACCACTAGAACAAAACTCAGATAACCTAACTGAAAAATAAATAACTTATATATATAAACACACATATATAGAGTTAAGGTAATTCACCCGAATTATCATATTGTTCTACCCAAATTTAACCCAAGAATCCATTCTTCACTAAAACTTGTAGGCATTATGCATCTTAGACTTGTACTTAATTGTAGCAATATGATTTCTTGCCATTTGTAATTCTCTGTACAACACAAGTGTGTGTGTGTGTATGTATCTATGAGATATCCATATAGCAAAGACTCATCAAGTCATGCCCACTATTCTAAAAATCGGGCTAGGCGGCCGCCTAGGCGCTGGGCGGTGGAACTCCGATCTGATTTAGACCAAAACGTTCGTTAGGTGGGGATGACTTAGGCGGTCGCCTAGGTGGCAGTTGAGGCGGTTTGAATCTCACTGCAAATCCTAAACTTGCTGCAATTTTCGCAACGGTCTACAACTTCCGATCTCGTACATAGCAGCAAAGCTCCGACAAATTTCTGCAGCTCGTCTCTATGAAGATAAGGGAAGAGAGAGTGCAATGAGCGAGAGATAGACTGCCGGCGAATTTCTGCAGCTCATCTCTGTGAAATGAGGGAATAGAGAGTGCTGCTGGTGAATTTCTGCAGCTCGTTTGTGAAGATGAGGGAAGAGAGTGCATAGAGAGAGAGAGAGAGAGGACGGGTGATGTGAAAACCACCCAAGGTGGACGGGAGACTTGAACATTTCAATTATGGAATCCATGGACTCTGATGGTTTTAATTATGAAAACCACCCAAGGTGGACAGGTGATGCGAAATAGGTGAGGTGGACAGGTGATGGTTTAACTTTTAAAAATGAAAACCACCCACTATGTGGGCTTTTTATATTTTTAAAAGTTTGGGATATATATATATATATATATATATATTATATGTATATATATTATATGTATGTTCTTCTATAAGAAATAACATATTAGTCAATAATTATTTACATTTGATATAATAAATTTAATTCATTCATAAAAAATATATAAGAAATTTATCTAAATTTGCCTAGGCGCCCGCCTAGGCGCTTGGCACCAGCCCGCCACCCGACTAGCGCCTAACGTTTTTTAGAACCTTATTCATACCACTTAGTAATACAGTTTAGTAATATTCATTTTCACTTGTAAGTGAAAGATCTTAGATTCGATCCTCGCTAATTATGGCTGACTTTGTGTGAGGCTTAGCTTATTCTCCCACTCTCCTTAGTATAGATACTATCGTTTGTTTTTATTATTTTTATTTTTTAAAGACGACTCATCGCTCATATACTTCAAACTCTCTACCCTAAGGTCATCTCTAACCAAAGGGTTCAGAGGGCCAGAGGGCCGAAAATAGCTCGAAAACAATTTCTAACCGAGGGCTAGGCCAGATGGCTCGTGAATCTGAGAGGGCCCCACGAAATTTGAAATAGCCAAAGGGTTGGAGGGCTGGCTGGCCAGAAAAACTGGAAATCCTATCAGTTATAACCGACAGGAATACATTCCATTACTTAATATAAATAATATTAATGTATTCCTTTCGGTTATAACCGACAAGAATGCTTTGAATTTTTTTTTATTTTTTATTTTTTTTATTACAGTTTTTTTATTATTTTTTATTTACAAAATTTTTCCTATAACTTCTATTTTTCATATATATTTTTTTTAAATTCTATTTTTTCCTATAACTTTTATTTTACAAAATTTGTTTCATATATTTTTTTTAAATTCCATTTTTTCCTATAACTTCTATTTCACAAAATTTGTTTCATTTTATTTTAAATTCTATTTTTTTTCCTATAACTTTTATTTCACAAAATTTATTTCATATTTTTTTTTAATTCTATTTTTTTCCTATAACTTCCTAAGCCATTATACTACATTAAATTAAATTAAGTAACATGAAACAACATTAAACAATATGAAACAACATTAATAACATTAACTAACATAAAAATTATACAACATAAAAAAAACATTTAACAACATGAAACTTAAACAACATTTAAGTTGTAGTTTTTAAATAATAAATTATGTTTGGCCCTCGGTTGGAGACGGAGGCAAATATGGCCCTATACTGTTCATTAAAATATTAATATCTTAGAGTATCTTGGAGGGCCAGAGGGCTAAAACGAGCCCTCTGACCAGCCCTCGGTTAGAGATGGCCTAATGCTTCCCTGGTTCTAATCTAATAGACAGACCCAGCCCTGGCCCAGAGCTAGCAGGGCGACCGTCCAGGGCCTCAAAAACTCGAGGGGCACCAAAAATTGATAGGGTAGTATATTCATATATATTTCCATAAGCATATAAATTTTCAAACTTTGGTTAAATCAACAAGAACTTTAGGCAGTAGCGGTGGTGTTTCGCTGCCTTACTTAGCAAGGCGGGTGTCGTGTTCGAGACCCGATGTGTTCATTTTTCTTTCCAATTTTTTACAATATTCTGCTTGGGATCAATGCAAGGCACCTTATGCTTTTCCTTTCATGCCTTTCCCTTCACCATTTAACATCAGGATGTAATTTGCACAACAAATTAAACAGTTAACTTAATGCTAAGAACTCATTAAAATACTAATAATTAATAAAACAATAAATTAGAAATATGGTGCCCAACACCTATTAATGTTCTTCCTCAACCCTTTTGTCGTCTCTTTTAACTTCTCTGGGCAACGACCATAAGCCATGCTTATCAATTTCTCTTATTTTATTTATAAAGAAATATAGTTCTTGAAAAAATAATTTTATAGTAACAATCACATATGGCTGTAGGTCGGAGAAAATTGCAAAGGCATAGGGAGGAAGAGGTAGAATTGGAGAAGGATTTTGATGACAAATTTACCTAGCTGACGAATTTCAGAAAAATTTACAAAAAAAAATTCATTAGTTCGACAAGATTTTGGTGTTAAAATGTGAACAATGATAGGTTCCATGTTGAGAGACATATCTGCTGCGACCCGTGGAGGAAGTGAAAGAGATAAAGTTTGAGGAAGAACAAATATAGGTTGTGGGACCTAGAATTCTAATTATATTTAATTCTCTCATGCATTGCTTATACATTTCAATTAAAAACTCAAAAATATGATATTTTTTTTTTAGTCGCATATTGACAAGGTAAGTAAATAAGAAAAAACACTTCACAGTTTTATATAAAAGCGCTCCAAAATTTCAATTAGACGGAAAACATCTACTCGCAAGCCGAGGTTTTTTGGTTCCCTTCTATCAAACCAAATGTTATGTCACCAATAGAAATAATCATGTTAATCAATTCTTAAATAATAATCCAATCATCAACTTCCATGTCATTTAGTTTACCAGACTTTGTCTACAAATTTAGTTTCCTTAACATTACCCTTTCTAAATTATTAAATTTGGTGTGTTTTTCTAAGTATTATTTTATCGAAGTTTTACCTATGAAAACAAATAATTTTTATTATATGGAGTTAGGGCATATTTTTTGACGTCACCCTGAGCCTCAAAAACCTCAGGACCGGCCCTGCTAATAGAGCAAACCTTGTGTGATTTGCACGTCAAATACGTTGTCCTAAAGCCGTTGCAGCCTCCCTATGTGCAAGTACGTACATTGACAACTTACAAGACTTGAACATACGACTCCATAAACAAGCTCAAAGTCCGTTGCGAAGGAGTGTTCTTAATCAACCAAGAACTCTAGTAACCTCCTCTCACAAAGTATTTTAGTAAGTTAGTAACCTTCGTTCAAAAAAAAAAAGAAAAAAGGAAGTTAGTAACCCCCACAGAATAAATGTAGAAATTAAAATATTAATTATGTAAATTGAAACTCTCATAATCCTCAAAATATTGTGTAAATAAATTATATCGGTTAAACATCAAATTAAAACAAACCAAACTGAAATTTCAAATTAAAAGAATTATGTACCTTTCAAATTACAACAACTATATATAGCAACCTCCCAGTTTCATTATTCTAAAACCTTTCTGGAGCTAAAGGGGGCTTAATTAGTCTCTTTTTCTCTGCCTGATTTTGCATCCTTCTTGTGTACGTTCGACACCACCTTTGATTATTTTCTATTTGTTTCCTGTTCTTGGATTCCCTCCCTCTTTGGAGGTTTATTGAAGCTTCACCATGAGCAAAAAGAAAAATGAATCACGCATCATGCATTCCTTTTCAATTGTAGCAGCAATATTTGTTGTTGTTACTACCTGTGTGTTAGGGAATTCCACTCAACTAAGCTCAACTTTCTACGATACTACATGCCCGAACGTGACAAGCATTATTCGTGGTGTGGTGGAGCAAGCCCAACGTAATGATACTCGGGTTGGTGCCAAACTTATCCGGCTCCATTTCCACGACTGCTTTGTAAATGTATGTAATTAATTTAAAAAAAATGTTATTTGTACTCTAAAATATCATTTAATACAACATAACGAGACCTTTTCTATGTGCAACATTGCTTAAATTAATTTAGTAGGTAACGATGCATGAATGCATGCAGGGATGTGATGGATCGATTTTGCTGGACAACGCAGATGGGATAGAGAGTGAGAAAGATGCAATTCGCAATAAAGGGGCGGAAGGATACGACATCGTTGATGGTATCAAAACCGCACTCGAGAATTTTTGCCCTGGTGTTGTTTCCTGTGCTGACATTTTGGCACTTGCTTCTCAAATACTGGTTTCTGAGGTACGTACTATATAACATACACAGGCCCTTATCTAATGGGATCTTCATTTTTTTTTGGTAAATATGGAGACTAGTTGTGGAGTCAACTTTACATCGAACTTCAACGATTTGAATTGTGTGTTTTTCAAGTTGAGCATTATAGAACATCTTTACAAAATATTAGCCAAATTCGAAATGTTTGAGACATCTAAATGAGTTTCAAGAAATTGACGAATATTATGTTTTAAGAAACATTGAATGTTATCGTAACAATCAAATGAGTAAATAACTTCGAATTGAATTGATTTTTTACAATAATGATCTATGAATGAAAACTTAAAAAAATAGATAGTTCTTAAAGCTCGTTGTATAATGGGTTCCAGAATTAGTCCTATTTTTACCAAAAATAAGAATCCTTTAGATAAAGCTCTGATAACCTACATATACCTATAAGACCTTTAACCATTGCATCTTATTATCCTAATTATTATTTTTAATTTAATAAATTAATTCGCAGTATGTTATTTATAAGATTTGAAGTGCATGAGGAGGAACAAGTCTTAAGAGATCGGAAATGAATACGAATAGAAATTAAAAATCAATACGATTCTACGAACGGTCGTCGATCAAGTTAATCTATCTAATTATAACAAATGTATGGTGGAGATTGATTTATAATTGAATGGTGAAGATTAATTACTTTGTAAGCTTGTATAAATTGTAAAGCTTTCTCATTTTCTGTAGTTAGTTCAACTTAGAAGATATCAATTCAAGCTTTCATTTTTCCAAAGCTTCATCTCCTTCTTCTCTGTACCAACGTGATGGATGATCTTCATACTTTATCAATGTAGTTAACACTAATGAGCCAAGTCCAAGAAAACAATTGGAGCATATTCTAATTGCTGCTATTCGATCACTTTACTAACCACCTCTTTAATATAAGTGATTTCATGTATATACACACACATACGGGAACAGATCCGTGATACTATTTTTTTTTACACAACTTTTGACACAATTTTTTGTGGGCCAACTTCATAATGTACTTTAACAATTCAAACCGTTTATTTTTTAAGTCATTCTTCAAAAACGGTGCCACCAATCCGCCATTTATATATGTGTGTGTGTGAAGTCCATCAGTCATAGAAGAGATCTACCGTATTGGCTAGTGAAAATGGTTCAAATAACATTATTCTAATGCTTTTATTAAATATTGTTATAGAATGGAGGACCAACGTGGCAAGTTCAATTGGGAAGGAGAGACAGTAGGACAGCAAACCGAACTGGTGCCAATCATGACCTTCCAACCCCTCAGGATAACCTTAAGCTAATTACTGAAAAATTCCGCAACAAAGGATTAGATTCCACTGATCTGGTTGCGTTATCAGGTACATACATTTGACCACAATGACATTATTACAATTTTTGTTGGGCAATACAATACAAAAACACCAAATGAATAACCTAGCAATTTCGTATATGCATAAGTACTATGTCAAGCTTATGCTGCTATTTAGACCATATTATTTACTACCCTTATTGCTGATCACATGTACATATAAGTGAGTTCCGTATTTATTAGAGAGATAGTAAGTAAATATTGTACAGTGTGCTCAAGATACAGGACAGTGCATTATATATATGTTATTATATAAGTGGAGGAATTTTTTTTTCCAGTGTATGGTGTATTGCCCCGTATTCCGGACAGATCGAAAAATGTATTGTGGTGTGGGTGGGTTAACAAGAGGGGTGCATTTTTACTCATCACCCTCAAATAGTGGTAATGCTCATCACCCTATTTATCACTGTTGGATAAGTTTAAATTTTGAGATTTATGTCTATTCATTACATAGATCTCAAAATTTATATTCATCTAACAATAATAAATAGAATGATGAGTATTACCATCATTTCAGGATGATGAAGAAAAGTATAATAAAAAAAAATAACTTGAGTACCAGTTTCCTTTTTTTTGGGCTGATTTGGGAAGTGTCAGCTTGTTTACTTGGAAGTTGGCACCCTTAATTAACAAACTGTGGGTCATATTGAGCAAGGGGCACCAGATGCAACTGTGCCGAGAAAAAGGGATTTGGATCCCATCCGGATTCAATGGGATTCAAATGGTGGGGATTATAGGAATCCTCACATCTTAATCATTCATCGTATATCATGTGGTCAGAAATTATTTGAATTTTTTTATTTAAAATTGAACACAAATAATACCTGTTGAAAACTGGCCCCACAATGTACGATGAACGGTTAGGATATGAAGATCCCTAAGATCCCCATAAAAAAAATCCGGAGAGGATTTTCTTCCGAGAAAAAGAGTGCCTGATGCCCATAGTTCCAGTAGCGTCTCTCTTAGTTTTCATCATGTCAATAATAGGTTAATTATTTTCAAAGATATAAATGTGGTTGTTTGCTTTCTTAGGTGCTCATACATTTGGCCGGGCGAAATGTAGATTTTTCGTCGATCGTCTCTACAATTTCAGTGGCACCAGCAAACCGGACCCGACCATTGATGTCGAGTACATGAAAACCCTACGCCAAACATGTAGTCAAGGTGGCAAACCAAGTACCTTGGCCAACCTTGACCAAGCAACTCCTGATGCCTTCGACAACTACTACTACAAAAATCTCCAAAACAACCGCGGGCTCCTCCAGACCGATCAGGAGTTGTTCTCAACAAGTAACATAGACACTGTTTCCATTGTGAACCGCTTTGCTAATAATCAAAGCGATTTCTTTGATACTTTTGCTCAGTCCATGATCAAATTGGGGAATATAAGACCTTTGACCGGAAGCACTGGAGAGATTAGGGCTGATTGTAAAAGAGTCAACTAATAAATCAGTCTACTAATAGGTTATCAATTGTCCTAATGGAAAAATTCAATTTTTTTGATGGAATGAGACTTCTGTCAGGGGCATTGGCTGGAAAATAGAAAAATTAGTGCTGCAAGTGGGTTTCTTTATTATTGATGAGACTTTAGCTTTTATCCATATTATATTGTATTTTTTTTATTTTATTAAATTTCAAGTCCTTTATATTAAATAAAGTTACACGATGAGTTTGTTAAAATAAACTTATCTCAAACATTTTTTTGCTCCCTTTTTAATAATGAGAGTGCATTTCATTTAACAACCAAAGAAGCCTCATGAATAGCCAAAAAGCAAACAAACATCAGCCTAAAACCTAATCTAAAGCCCAAAAAGTAGAAGCAATCCATAATCCATCAAACCCTAGCATGAAAGTCTACCCATAGAGCTGGCACCACCTTTGTTGGTGCAGAAAACGTCACCACCGTATATACAAGCCAAAATACAATGAAAAGAGAGCTCATACGAAAATGGGACATTTATCACTTACATATTCAATTGACTAAGTGAGTATAATGCGATCTTGAGATCCTAATTTCGTCAATCCATAAATCTGCACCCTACGTACCAAAGTGTGGCCGAGGGAGCTAAGAACGAGGGGGCACATTGCGGAGAGATCTGCATCAAAGGGAAGTTTTGGCATACGGATAAGCGTTTGAGCATATGACTGGACAAAGCAGGAGTATAATTTCAGATTTAGTGGCGGGATGGCGAGTATGGGTGAGCGGAAGACGAGCAAGTGGGGGATGGAGGGGAAGAGTAATGGACATCAAAGCTTAGCTGACGGAGTGGAGAATTTTGATGGAGGAGGAAGAGGAGTGGGAGAGATGAAAGCGCCACTAGGGGCGGGGAGTTTAGCTTGATATATAGTAATTTCTCCATTAATTGAGAAATAGTACTAGTTGGTCCATATAATTGCAGTTGCAAAAGTTATTGCATGGTATTGATACAATCATTTACTATAATCATTCCACATATTGTAATATAGTTTTATAATCATTGTAGGATTGTAAGTTTTTTTAGTTAAGATTTAGGGATTCAATTAAGCTACGGCTGGTCGCTTCCTGGCTAGTTAATTAATATTAGATTAACTAGGGATAGACGAATCCTAATGGATTAACCCTAAATATGGATGTGGTAAGTGGCATGGTAAAAAAATAAGGAGTAACAGACTGATTGAGGTTGTGGACAGATGGAAAAACCAGAAGCAGGGTGGTTAAAATGTAACTTTGACGGGGCTTGGAAGGAACAGGGAAAAAAGCGGGGAAATGGAGTCGTGTTCAGAGATGACATGGGGCTGTTTGTGGCGGCGATGGCAATGAAAATGGAAGGCATATCATCTCCGATATTAGCAGAACTGGAGGCAGCCCGAGAGTTAAGCACGGAACAGCTGGAACTGAAGGGAGGCGCAGCTTTGGTCCTTGCTGCTATAACTCTTCACACGGAAGATGATTTGTCTTTGTGGGGAAATAGAGTAAATGAGGCACGCTATTTCCTACGCTCCATTCCGCAAACCAAAATCAATCATACTCATAGAGAGACAAACAAGGTTGCTCACAGATTGGCGCAGGTGGGTCTTACTTTAAATCAACGACGAGTTTGGTTCGAGTCACTGATCTCCTGAAAGATGATTGTTAATTTTGTAATTTTCTTGGTCACCTAACGATTAAATAACAAACAAATTGTTCTCTCTCGTTTCTATCTTCTTCTTCAGCTATCTTAACAAATATAAGAGGTCTTACATTTCTCCACTTCTCATTAAGTCGTCGCATTAGGAAGTGCAGAGGTTTTCTTGAGGTTTAAGCAATCGTGCTTAAGATTAAGGGAGTTTTAACGAAAAGCCCACGGTACTGTTCACTTTAACGAAAAACCACATTTTTATACTAAAAAGTCAAACCTGGTACTATTCACTTTACCCTTTATTTTGTCCTTATCGTTAAAACTTAAAGTTTTCAAGCCCTTTTCATTAGTTTTCCTTAAGATTAATGGCTAGTCTCCGAGTATTCTGTAGGTTGCGCTTTATTTGATTTAATTATATACAAGTTTAACATGTAGATGAACAACAAGTTGACGTTTTAGGGTACAAGTGTCACATGTATAGCATGAGAAACTTGACCACGATGTAAAATAAGGCTGGTGCTAGAAAATAATATAGGTATAACTTGTTTTTTTTATTGTATATCAACATTTGACAACATGGACCAACAGAAGTAGGAGAAATGCGAGGAAAAGAAATAGGCTGCCTATAAAATGACAAAATACTTAAGCCTCAAGCTAACGGAGTGCCCTTGTATATTTAGGGCACATACATGATCTTAATCATCTTTTCCAAAATACTAATGACTAATTTTCAATTAATTAACCCTTCTGCAATCAGTCCTAATCTCTCCATTGGTGCCTGTCAAAACTCCTATATTCCCCATATTGATCATGGACTGACCAAAGCTATCAAAGAAGTCACTTTGGCTATTTGCAAAGCGGTCCACAATGGCAACGGTGTCTCCGCTAGTTGAGAACAGCACCTGATCGGTCTGGAGAAGCCCGCGGTTGTTTTGGAGATTTGTAAAGTAGTGGTTGTCGAAGGCATCGCGGGTGGACTGGTCAAGATCATTCAACGTACCTCCGCTGCCGTTTTGTGGACATGCTTGGCGGAGGGTTTCCAAGTATCCGGCTTCAATGGTCGGGTCCGGGTTGCCAGTGCCGCTGAAATTGTAGAGGCGGTGAACGAAAGTTGAACATCTTGCCCGTCCAAATGTATGAGCACCTAAGAAAGGAAACAACTACATTTAAATCTTTCAAAATAATTAGAGGTTGACTTATTAATTGGTGTATACTACTAGGTTAATCTGGTAATTAGTTGTACTATTATTCTGGTCAATTGCGTGTCTAGCTATTACTAGGGTTACCTGATAAAGCAACCAGATCAGTGGAATCTAATCCTGCATCGCGAAATTTTTGTGAAATTTGCTCAAGGTTTTCGAGAAAGCTTGGAATGGCACTGGTACCAGCTCGGTTGGCTGTCCTACTGTCTCTTCTTCCCAATTGAGCTTCCCATGTTGGCCCTCCATTCTGCAACAATACCAATAGATCTAGAAGTATTATTTGAGGAACTATTTGGATAATAATATATCAAGAACTGCTTAAATATATATGCTCCAAATTTCCAAGAATTGTTCATTAATTAAATTATCTCTTCACCGCCATTTGCTTTCTTTTTTTATTTTCTTTGGGACTGGTTCTCAGATGGAATATTGACCATTTCCCAATTTCTTTCAGGGCTTGGTCCTCCTCTTAAATATCAGTTTTTATTTTTTAAATTTTATTATATAATGTAACGCGAATTAATTAATTAAACTAATTAGAACTTTTAATATTTACGTACCGCAGAAACAAGAATTTGAGAAGCAATTGCTAAAATGTCAGAACAGGAGACAACACCAGGGCAAACGTTCTCGACCGCAGTTTTGATATCATCTACAACGTCGTATCCGTCTGTCGATTGATTGGGAGGTGCATCTTTCTCGCTCTCTATCCCATCTGTGTTGTCCAGCATAATCGATCCATCACAACCCTGCATGCATGCACCGTTACCGTTACCGTTACCATTATATTAAATTTAATTATTATAGCACATAAAAACACAATTCTTGTTTTGACAGAAAGTGCGTTATTAATAGCCGGGTTGTCGATATATTGGTTAACGACATATCAACAGAAAAACTTTTTGACGTCTTAGCAATCCATTATTAACATTATCGATACAAAATCTATCATTTATAAAAAAAAAAAGGGATGCTCATGCACGTAGAACTTGCTGTAAAATCACATTATATGTTACCGGATGATATTTTTAACACTATATAACATATTCTTTAATAAATTACGTACATTGACAAAGCAGTCGTGGAAATGGACTCGAATGAGTTTGGCACCAATTCGGATGTCATTCTGTTGAGCTTGCTCGACCACACCACGAACAATGCTCGTCACATTCGGGCATGTGGTACTGTAGAAAGTTGAGCTCAGTTGAGCGTTGGAATTTCCCAATATACTAGCAGTAACAAGAACAAATATTGCTGCTGCAATTGAAAATGAAGACATGATGATTAATTAGGAAACTCAAAATTGCGAGGTTGCTATCTGTATTTATAGTAGCTCTTATGTTGGGAGATGAGATGGCTTCTATGAGGCTAATACTCTACCCTTTTATAGAGAGAGTAGTAGGTTAGATTTCAGGGATCTAAGAGCCATGTATTTTGTGCATGCTATAAGCAAATGACCAGAATGATCGTTCTTTGAATATTCATATGTTGATATTTTCAAATAATTAAGCTGATGTGGGCCTATTAGCAATCAGGAACTTTTCTACGTAATGCTTGTAAGTTAAGAATTTTCAAACTTTCCCGTGGAGGGCGCGCGCAATTATTTTAATCAAAGTTTTGTATATATTTCAAAGAGTAATGTTAGATCAATTTGTAGATTACATTAACAAATTAAATGATGCATCACTAATAAGAAATAAACACGTTAATTATCAATTTTCATGTTATTTAGTTTACAAAATTTTATCTTTACAAATTTAATTTCTCCAGCATTATTCTATTTCAAAAATCCAGGGGCCATATATGAGTAATGTTAGGGAGACTAAATTTGTAAACAAAGTTTATAAACTAAATGATGTGTCACTAATAGGAATGAACACGTTTATTAACGCTTAAGTATTATTTCAACTTCAACTTTTATGTTATTTAGTTTACACAATTAATCTACAAATTTAGTATCCCTAGAAGTACCGCCATATATGGTAACTCTATTGATGACTAGATATAGTAATAAATTCAGCAGGAAAAGAATTGGTCTGGGGAAGAAAAATGGAATCATGAAGCAATGATTGTCAATTCGATCAGCGAATACACCATCTGCTTAATTAACATGTCTTTGAATAAAGGTATCACAGTTTGATTAAGACACTTTTCCAAAGTTAAAAAAATGCCCTACTTTATTTGACTGTCCCACTGATTATATGCCCAAATCTATAGTTTGCAGAAATTTGTTTCCATTCAATTAGGGTACGCATGCTTATGGATAACATACAGTAATGAGGTTTACCAATTTCTTCCATGCATGCATAATAAACAACATAGGGATTTTGGTATACTTTTCTTTGCGTAAAGGTTATCACAGTTTGATTAAGACACTTTTTCCAAAAATCAAAATGCCTTACTTTATTTGACTGTCACAGCGGTTATTTTCTCAAATTTATAATTTGTATAAATTTTTTATCGATACAATATTAATTAAGCAGATGGTGTATTCACTGATCTGGATGACAATATTGATTAAGCACATGGTGTATTCATTGATCTAACTGTAGCTAGACATATGGAACTAATTAGAGGTAAATCAAGATTGATGAGAAGAGAAATTCATTAGACCAAAACTAGCTTATTCGTTAGATAAAATGAAACTAAGGTTTTGTTTGGTATCTAGGATTGAATTAGAATGAATAACTTTCATATTTAAAATATCTTGAAGGAGTAAATGAAAAAATTGCATCTTACATGAATGTAGACGGATAATCACTCATTAAGAAAACTTATGCATGCCAATGCCCTCCAAAATTGGAGAATTAATTAGATAAGTTTTCTCCATATCTAATCCCTTCAAATGAGGAAAAAAAAAATCTTTTATGTCTATCTTAAAATATGCCATGAATTCATGAGGTATCAAATCCAGATACCATCTGTTCTAATTCTAGTCATCAAATGACACCTAAGTGTAATATTTAGACCCTGAAATCAATATTGTTGATATATTTCATACAACATGAAGTAGTCTAGCAGAGTCTATTGTTGAAATATTTCATACTGCGTATCGTCTTGCAAAAATCGGCCTTTCTCAGAAGCAAAAGTGTGAATAGATTGATGCCCCGCCTAGTATTGTTATTGACATACTTGTTGAGGAGAGTGTATGCATGTATGCTTAGAGATGGATTGGTTTTTGTAATGCTTTTATCGAAATGAAATCCATTATCGTATCTTTTCAAAAACAAAAAATAAAAATAAAAAAACAAAAAAAAAAGAAGAGACTTCAAGAAGTCCCAGCATTCTAGAAATTTTGTATATGGATTGGAGGCTTTGGAGCCAATTGAAGAACTTCTATCAGTTTGTCAAACCGTGTGGGTACGAACGTAGCTGTATGGAAGCGCTCATTAAATAAGTACGTGTACCTCTCAAAAAAAAAAAAAAGTAGGTGTACATATTATCAATGGATAATATTAGCATCCTACTACGGAATACGCATATCTCAGTTTCCATAACGTATGTTTATTATATAAAATTTATAATCGAAACCCTTTAATCTATTAGTTTTTATTTGAAGATCATTCTGTAATTTTTTTTTTGAATTGGAGATTGTTTTAGTCATCTAAATTTATGGAGCAAATCAACAATGTGAGTACCTAATAACATATGCATAATAAATCGTTCATTTATCTGATATATTTGAATGACTAAAAAATCTCCTATTCAACTAATTTGTTTTTTGTAAGGATTATCTTTAAATGAAGATTAAGAATTAAACGGTTCTGACTATGAAATTTATTGCAAGGAGTGGTATATGTGCATCTCTCCAGGGGGATGCAAGTACTATAAGAGAAAATTTTCAATTTGCTCAAAATACAAGCCAGTACACCACATATCATAATTTAAGTGGAAGGAGAAAGGAGATTGAAAAATATATCATCTCTACTACTATATTATGATACGTGGTATACTGGTTATTTTCCAAGTACATGAAAAAAATCTCTCCTAATCTAGAATAGTAAAGATGCCCTGGTCCACTTATATTAACACGGGTGTACCATTAGCTTATGACTTGTTTGGAAGTATTTTTAAAATAACTGAAAGCTCTTTTGGTAAAAATGTTTTTGAAATCAATCCTTAGTAAAAAGAGCAATGCTACATTTACCACATAGTTATACTATCATTTGTATCATCTCTTTAATATAGGTAATTCCCACCAACATATGTGGGTCATATCTCTATTAGAGAGATGATACAAATATGTGGTAATATTAATATTTTTGTAGTAAAAATCTAAGTAGATCCTGAAAAAGCACTTGAAGTGCTTCTTGTGATTTTTGCAAGAAGCACATACATCATGTATGGTGCTTCTTCTAAAAAGCATTTGAAGTGCTTTTGGAACCCAAAATTAATTTCACCAAAAGTTGTTTGCTTCATTTTAAGAACACTTCCAAACGATCTT
This sequence comes from Cotoneaster glaucophyllus, assembly GCA_036320875.1. Classification (NCBI taxonomy): domain Eukaryota; kingdom Viridiplantae; phylum Streptophyta; class Magnoliopsida; order Rosales; family Rosaceae; genus Cotoneaster; species Cotoneaster glaucophyllus. The sequence goes on from CM070061.1 coordinate 964,460, forward strand.
TCAATTTCAATTTCAATTTCAAAAAAAAAAAAAAAACCTGCCAATATTTAATCTGCTCAACAATCAACTGAATCAAGTCACTCTCTCTGAAGTTAATTTACTGTTAGGTATATGTATTGGTAAATGCAGTAAAAACCACTAATTGAGCTTTAAAATAAACAAAAACAACAAGAGTCAGCAATGTGTGCTCTCCAATCAGCTCCTTTATTTATTTATTTATGTTTAAATGTCTCCTTTATTTATTTGTTGGGAATTAAAAACCTTCATGATTGTGGATTATTCTTTCTCCTTCTCTTTTCATCTCATTCTCTCACATTTTTTTATTTTGTGTTTTCTTGCAATAAGATGTTGACGTGATTTAACAGTGACCATTCAATTAGGAGGGAAGGAAAGATGAGGAAAAAAAAGAGAAGAGATAATCATAGTCCGATTAATTTGAGCATATTGTACAACCTTTTCTTGAGAACCTAAGATTCGGCTTCTAGAGGGCCGACTGCTACCGTTCACTAGCTGTATCCGCATTTGTAATGTGTCAGCTTAACCCAATAATCCTATGTCGTTATAAAGATAATATATAAATTAACCAGAAAAACTTTAAATAGTTGCCTAGTTGAATATTCTGGGCATATTATTGACGAGGGTTTCAGCTGAATTTTCATCTAAGCTAACCAATAGCAATTCATGACACAAGATGAAATACTAGCATGCATGCAACCAAATCTTAAAGAAAATGACAAAAATAATTTCTTTTTTGACGGCGTGTAAAACTATTATAATCATATTATATATAGAAAATTATTTCATTTCTGCTGAATTTTCATGCAAGGAGCCAATGATAATTAATGACATACAGGAAATGACATGCATATATGGATGCCTCCCAATTTTCGAAAACGAAGGATAAAATTTGGTCGTTCTTGACAGCATATATAATAATCCCATGAAAGGAAAAACATCAAGTTGTGGAGGTATGAGTCCAAATGTTTTCACACTTTCGAGTTAGCTGAGAGATATTTTCAGCTGTTTTTTATTGTAGTAGAATGTGAGCATGCTCAATGAACATAAAAATATCTTTGACAGAAAAATGAGAGGAAAAGAGAGAATAAAAACAAGAAAATTAATTCCAAGTTGAAAAGCAAATTAATATATTTGGTGTCAAAACTGTTATAGTTGACATAGTTGACACCAATGATCGTAGTCAACAAATTTAGATAATGATGACATTCGGGTTTACAAAACCACTGATAAAATTGGTGCCCTCAAATAACTGCCCTAAATAGCACATTTTATTGTAGTGGACCAACTTTTCAACACACCCACTTATGCACGGGTTGTTGGACTGAACATGTGATGGTGGTGGAGAGTATGTCGGTATTCAATTTCAAAGTTTTCTTAGGGCTAAAGGCATTGTTCATCAGCTTTCTTGCTCATGCACTTATGAACAGAATGAATTAGCTAAAAGCAAAATAGACATGTTAAAACAAATATTACCCTTCTTCAACAAGCTTCTTTATCATTTCAGTTTTGGTACCATGCTTGTGCAATTACCACTTATCTTATCAATAGGATGCCTTCACTAATCCTTGATATAAAATCACCTTTTGAAGTCTTATATATTACTCTCCACCTAGGCTTGATCGCTTAAAAGTGTTTGGTTGTGCATGTTATCCTTACATGAAACCTTATAGGTCCAATAAGCTTGAACCTAAGACCATTCAGTGTATTTTCTTAGGATATGCTGCTCAATACAAGAGGTATATTTGTTATGCAGTTAAAGAGAACAAATTAATTGTCTCTAGGCATGTTTTATTTGATGAGACACATTTTCCTACTATACATAGGCTGAGGGTTAATATGCCTAGTTCACCTGTGTCTTGTACTTCTACAACCTTTGTTGTTCATCCTAATACCTTTCGAACAACTCTGATCATCCCTATTTCTTTACCACATGTTTTTGTACCACCATCAAATGCTCTTACACAATCTGTCACTCAGTCCACTCCTCTCAACAATGGTGATCTTGTCTCCACTGCCTCTACCTCAACTTCAAGCTCAAAATCAATGTCCCAGAGTGTCTCAGTGTTACATCCAAATACTAAATTATCATGCTCCAGAATTACAGATTGTGCCCATTTCTTCTCAAAATTGTCATCCTAGGCAGACAAGGTCAAAATCTGGTATTTTCAAGAAGAAAAAAGCTTTTAGTGTTGCAGTTCAGTCAGAGTCAAGTAAAGAACCATGGTCATTTAGTGCAGCTTCCAAGTCCATACAGTGGCCAAAGGCAATGAAAGAGGAGATGTATGCTCTTATTCAGCAACATACATGGTCTCTTGTTCCTCTAACTCCCAATAAGAATTTAGTAGGCTGCAAATGGATATACAAGATTAAGATTCTTATAATTCATACAGGACATTGAAGAGATGTCAAGGGAACTCCGTTTTGGTCCGCCAACATTTTTTTTATTGATTCTATGTTTTCCAGCTTAAAGTTTAGTAAGAAACACTTGACTTAATTAATGGTAATTCCACTTGTGAATGGCTTATAAGTTTACCTTAATTCCCAGGCAAAAATACTCTCTCATTTTTGACAAAAATTGTGAACAATAAATCACGATTTTTAATTGGGTTTACGAAATTAAACTCATACATCTATAAGAGTTACTACACGTGGAAACTTCATTGTTCAAAAGAAAATAAAGGGACTTGACTGTATTCATTCCACATACAGTCTACATAAAAGCAATTAGGATCCAGGATTGCAAAATGCAAGTACACTGCTAGCTAGACATATTTCATGCATTAACAGCCCTGCAGTTCTTTCTGATCTCTCCAGCAGACCCAGTAAGAGGACTGATATTCCCCATCTTGATCATAGAATTAGCAAAATCAGCAAAGAAACGATTAATATCTGAGTTATAGCTTTGGACCAAACTTTTGGTCCCTGTTGTCACAGCTGCATCACTTGAAAATAGAATTTGATCTGAATTAATGAGGCCCTTCCCGTTAATCAAGTTCTGAAAGTAATGGTTGTCAAATAGATCAGCTGACTTCCGATCAAAAGGCGCGGTAATGCTTCCATCAGCGGTCAGCGGACATAGGTGCTGTAGATCAGTTAACATGCTTTGTTCCAATGTAACGTCAGGAGCACCTGTTCCTGAGAAGTTGAAGAGTCTATCTCTGAAAGTGCCACACCTTGCCAACCCAATTGTATGAGCGCCTACACATAATTAAACCCCTTTAACACTTTAATCAACTGGTAGATTATATCAACTAATGATATATTCGCTCTTAATTAAACAGAGGTGAAGAAAAAGAGTGAAGAACATGACAAAATCTGAAGAACCATCAGCTTAATTTCCCATTAAAATGGACTAAGTGTCTCAGATACTTGCCGACATATTAAAGCGAGAATTTTTTTTCTTCCCAATGTTTTATTGGATGTGTGTCCGACTCAGTCCTATCTTGTCTAGTTCCAGCCACAAAACGAGATTAAAGACTAACACTGCTAAAGATATTACTCTCTAGCATACATATTGATCAAGGACGATAAATTTAACGCGTTCTTTGAATCACATGCTCTTAGAACTGAACATTTTATATTCTTCTCTCTGCATGCACAAGAGAATTGCACATGAGACTAAAGTAGAGTGTTGAAATCACTATAGGAAGTATATATGTACCTGATAAGGACACAACGTCATTGACATTTAGGCCGACAGCGGCGAACTTGGAAATGATGCTGTCTAGGGCTTCAAATGGTGCAGGAAGTGCCCTATTTGCTCCTGTCTGATTTGCCACTAGACCATCTCTTCTTCCAAGTAGAACTTTCCATGAAGTTCCTCCACTCTGCAAAATGTGCAATATTATAGTAGAACATTACATAACTTGTTTAATTATGAAATAAGTATCTAATTAATAATGGCATGCATGATATTATCTAATTTCTGATGGCATGGTCCCCAATAGATAATAAACATAATTAGCAAAGTTAATTAACTTACTAAGAGCATTTGCATGACGGTGTGAGTTCAAACCCTACCGGTGGCTAATCTAACAAAACCTATCGTTTGACCAAAAAAAAAAAAAAAAAAACTTACTAAGAGCACAGAATCTCTGGCAGCTATGGCTAGTATATCAGCACACGACACAACTCCACTACATGAGCTCTCCACAGAGCTCTTGATTCTGTCAACAACTTCAAATCCTCTTGCTGAATTCAAATTTGGTGCGGCATCCTTCTCACTGCCAGTTCCATCCAGTAGTAGTGACGCATCACAACCCTACACGTGTACATGAAAGGGAGATCATTTAAAATTGGGAGGCCTATGAGCTGCAAATAAAAATTGTGATGCATGGATAAATAGCATTCGGTAATAATAAAACCAAAAACAAAATCATTATCAAATGGATCCTTAAGAACTCACATTCACAAAGCAGTCATGGAAGTGAAGCCGAAGCAAAGAAGCAGCCATTCGCATTTCAGACTTGACAGCATTCTGAACCTCTCTTCGGACAATTTTGAAAAGATCCGGACATGTTGCCTTGTAGAAATCTGTACTTAATTGGGCTTTCGCAACAAAACAAAAGGCAAAGAACGTGATCATTACCAAAGAGTAACGACTCGATGACCTTGTCATGGTTACTTAAGGGATGACACACTTAATGCTAAACAATATGGTTAACGGCTACTTAAGTTGTATGAGACATTCCTTGAACTCCATTTATAGTCACGATTAAGCGTAAAACAACAATCTTTTAATCAACTATAGAGTAGTGTATAATTTTGTTTATCTAGTAGAAAACTAGCTGGCTAGTGCTTATGATGTATGGCGGCAGCACCCAGTGCTTGACTGCTTAGTTGCCTCATGAACTCAGAAGACTGCACTGAGAGGGTGAGACTGATATTAATTAGCATAATCTCAAGAGATTAGTGCATTTAATATTGCCGATAATGCAGATAACTGAAAGAGTACTGGTGGCCTAATTGCTCTCAGTTGTGCTTATAAATATAAGAATTTTGTATATGCAAGTTCATGAACCACATAAGATGGGCAAAGCATACTATATACGATATAGTGCATGCCAACAAAAAGCCAAATGCCTTTTTGCTACCACTTTGGCGCGCACATGATTAAATTATGCTTGCATTAAGAAATTTTTTAACAATCAAATTAAGCATAGCATGCATTTTGACCAACTTGAAAATGAAAATTATTATTCACTTGATCATAGTGATCTCTAAGTAGGGTAGTGCTATTTACATACCTTTTTTTAACTTCTTACACACCCTTCTTAATTTTCGGTCATCGGATTGAATGAATTAAGAAGATCATTGACAAGAGATTAACAAGGACTTGTGAGAGGTAAATATGAGTGTGTGTAAAACACTATCCTTCTAAGTAAATGGTGTGTAAAAATGTTAAAATGGAATTGAAAGCATCTTTATCCCTGTTGATATGTTGGTGAAACATGCAACTCTCAGAGTGCCATATATATCCGAGGGCACACATTGCCATTTTGTCTCTTCTTCTCTTTCTTTCCCCTATTTCCTCCAATGGATGCAAAAGACAAACATGTTAGAGACTACTAGCAACTTCACGAAATAAAACATTAATTGGTTGAGCACCAAATTTATTCAAACTTCATTATCATTATTGGTACATATTTATTTTACATGACCAAATTTTTACACTAGTGATTATTTGGGTGGCGTGCATCTCGATACAAGACTTGTAAGTCGTGGATGCATAACAACAATCTACAATATAAAAGAATTGGTTCACGAGCTATTAATAGTACTGATATCTTTAAAAGATAAAACTCAATACCAAGGTAGGATTAAAATAGGCCTAATGAACCCAATATTTGGACTTGGGTGATTGAGCACAATATCAGTCCTAAATAGTCGGCTCACGCCGTTGCACAACAATTTGGGTACGTAGCCTCTTGCCTGGACTTGAACTCAGATATCTTGGGTGAGAGCTGAGTATCCTTTCTTGTCATATATATTAAGTTAATTACTTCAAAAGGCAAGGCGATTGTATAGCAAGAGTAACAAATGCATGTTCATTCATACTCTAATTTATCAACAAGCAGAGGTCACATAGTATATTTATGGTGTGGCGAATTAGGAATAGGAATCGTAGCTCTGGAAATCACTCAACTAGGCAAGAGTCTTGAACTCGCTCAGTCAGAAAATAGAACGAACAAAATATTTGCAGGAAGATTTTAATCAACATTCGAAGTCTAACTGAAAGTCCATTTAGTACAATACTTACAATAGGCACTCTATTGCTTAGTACTATAAACTATAAAGATTTTAACACGTTCTGTGCTGCATTTCGCATCAGTAATATTAATACATAGTCACAATTAATTGCTTAAATCTTAAAAATGAGTTGCTTATAGTTAAGGAATATCCATAAATATCTTTGTAGTGCAGGGAACTACATTTGTGCTCCAAAAGAAAGCCGAACGTAGGCAAAGATTGCTGGCAACCATTTCCACAGACCACTGGCACTGGAGTTAAACTTAAAGAGGTGATGTTTTCAATTCAATTTTCTCAAGTTGCAAGCCTAAGAAAATTTTGCCTTGTTGACACAGTCTCCTGCAACCCTGTTTCTTCTATATATCACAGGCAATCAATGAGTTTATCTCGTTAAATCAGAATATGGGTGATCCGCAAATCCAAGACGGAGAGTGGGAAATGATATGGTTCACAGGTAATCTCATGCTTATAAATTGGCCAGTGTGTTTTTTTGTTGCCTTTTACCGACATCCTAGTGGCGTGGGAAGTGGAAAAGGTACTGAGAGACTTAATTTGGTGTGAACTAAACCACTTAGAATTTTTTTGCATACAATTTTCACACGCCTGTCATATGTGGCAGGAAGAGACAGATGGTTAGAGAATGCAGCCAATGGTGTTACGGGAACGCAAGCAAGTGAAAATTTTATAGCTTCTATTTTCGACAGATTTCTTCAATTCTCTTTACTCTTTTCTTATTCTCAAAAAAAATTTAATGCAGCGATTATAGATTGTCAAGAAAGATGGAGAAATAAAGTATGTGGTTGACATCTTACTTGGACTCAAATTCTGCATAATTGGCACATTCGTGTAAGTTTCTCATTACTTGGAATTAATGGTAGTACTGATGTATTGTGAATTACTGGTTTTTACATTCTGCATCACATTGACAGGAAAACCGGCAGCAGTACATACGATCTTACAATGGATGATGCGGCCATCATCGGTGGTCATTTTGGGTATCCTGTAGAGCTAGAGAGCAAGTTCGAACTTGGGAAACTGTAAGATATCCCATTTTGTTATTCATGTATATTTTTTCTTCGATATTTTGATTAGCTGGAAGTCCTTTTTTTATGCATAATCTACTCACACTGTATGCTGCAGGTATAGCGATGACAAGATGAGGATTACACAGGGGGTATAGAAAAATTATTTTCGTATATTTACGAACAGAAGTAAGATGGTCTAACAGAACAGATAAACGATATAAGTTTCAAGTGATGCAAATTTGCTTCTGGTGGGCTCCATGTGTCGATAAATATGAAAGCACAGCCAAATTATTTTGATTGTAACTCGGGGAAAAATTACATACATATAAGCATAGTCCTGACATGTATATCTTGGCTATTTTTGCCTTTGTAAGATCAAATGTAATTATGAATTAATTGTATCCCAGATTTATGTTCTACTCTGTAGGAATAATTCATTCATGTCACAGTGAAATTTTTTATGAGGAATGATTTTTGCACACTTAATCGTCTCATTCTACATTTTATTTTTGTTTATTGATTCTTCTTTGATCTATTCGATCCGTACACACTAGCCATTATGATTTTTAAGCGATTTTTGCAAATTTGTACAAAAAGTTGTCATAAAATCTACTTGCTTACACCCTCACCGCACCATAACGTTGTGAAAATTCAAGTAAGACTTTTTTTTTACATTCTTGAGTTTGGAGTCCCATTTATGTATTGTTTTCGCTGCCACCACCCCACGCCCCTCTCCCCCCCCCCCCCCCAAAAAAAAGTTTCAGTTTTTGGCTTAAATATTATATTAAAATCATTTGTTTCTCAATAAATGGTAAAACCGCTTCCAAATGCCTTAAAAAGTTTTCCTTAATGATGATAGAAAATATTTCGCAAAAACAAAAAGTTGCATTTTTCTTAGAAAACATGGACTAACCGTCATGATTTTTAGGCGATAGAAAATATTTCGCAAAAACAAAAAGTTGCATTCTTAATCATGATAGAAAATATTCAAATAAGATTTTTTTTTCTTGATATTCTTGAGTTTGGAATCCCATTTCGGTATTGTTTTCACCCCACTATTTTTTTCCATATATTCTTCACTTTTCGGCTTAAATATTATATTAAATATATTTGTTGTGCAATAAATGGTAAAACCACTTCCAAATGCCTTAAAAAGTTTTTCTTAATCATGACGGAAAATATTTCGCAAAAAAATTAAAATTTCATTTTCTAAAAAAAAAACGTGGACTAAAGTTGTCATAAAAATCTATTAACTTTCACCCTCACCACACCATGACGTTTTTAAAATTCAAGTAAAACTTTTTCTTGATATTTTTGGGTTTGGAATCCCATTTCAGTATTGTTTTTGCTCCACTAAAAAAAATCCACTTATGTTTCAATTTTCAGCTTAAATATTATATTAAAATATATTTGTCGCTCAATAAATGGTAAACCACTAATGCCTTAAAAAGTTTTTTTTAACATGACGGAAAATATTTCAAAAATGAAAAAATTGCCTTTTTCTCAAAACAAGTGAACTAACCATCACGATTTTTAAGCAGTTTTGCAAATTTATACAAAAATTGTCATAAAATCTATTTGCTTTCACCCTCACCGCACCACAACATTTTGAAAATTCAAGTAACACTTTCTTTTGATATTCTTGAATTTGAAGTCCCATTTCGGTATTATTTTCGCCCCACCAAAAAAAATTTCCAATACTTTTCAAGGTTCGGCTCAAATATTATATTAAAAATATATTTGTTGCACAACATATGATAAAAATACTTCCAAATGCCTTAAAAAAAAATTAATCATGACAAAAAATATTTAGCAAAAATTAAAAAAAAATGCATTTTTCATAGAAAGCGTGGACTAACCATCAGGTATTTTAGTTGAAAAAAAAAACCATCAAGATTTTTAGGCAATTTATAAATTTGTACAAATTTTGTCATAAATTTATTTACTTTCACCTTCATTGCACCATGACGCTTTGAAAATTCAAGTAAAACATTTTCTTGACATTCTTGAATTTGGAATCCCATATCTATAATGTTTTCGCCCCACTAATTTTTTTTTCCATTTATTTTATAGTTTTTAAGCTTAAATTTTATACTAAAAATATATTTTTTGCTCAATAAATGGTAAAACCACTTCTAAATGTCTTAAAAGGTTTTTCTGTTGAGAGTTGTCCCACATTGGTGAGGGACAAGGTTTGCTATGTGCTTATATATGGTCTTGGGCTACTCCTCATATTGCCAATTGGTTTTATGGTGGAACCTCAATTTCATCATGGTATCAGAGCAAGGTTGTCCACGTGTGAAGCCCAACGGCCACACGGGCTCCATGTCACCCAGTTGTTGTCCACGTGTAGGCTTGAAAATCCGCCATACGTGCGGGGGCGTGTTGAGAGTTGTCCCACATTGGTGAGGGACAAGGTTTGCTATGTGCTTATATATGGTCTTGGGCTACTCCCCATATTGGACAAGCTCGGGTTCTGCCCCAGTTTCCGGCTGCCGCAGTAGAGGCCAGCTTGGGCCGTTCTGGGATCAACCAAACACCACCGACAAGAAGGATTTCATTGTTCTGCATTTCTCAAGCACTCATACAATCTCAAACTGGAAATCCCAGTTGAGATTGAGGGGGGATGTTGACAGTATCCACGTGTCGAAAGGTTGTTAGATAGAGTTGGTTATTGCTGTTATGCTTGTTATATCTGTTAGCTTTGGAGCTAAACTTTGTACTTTATATAACCGAGTGAAAAATCGTATTGTAATCCATTCAAGTCTTTTGATAATAAAGATCACTTCCTTTCTTCTCTGTTTTGCTCTCTAGATCTTCATCCTCTCAATTCTTCACTGCTCTTTGATTTTTTCCAATGTAGTTAACATTTTCTTCATCATGATGGAAAATATTTCACAAAAAAAAAAAAAAATCTCAAAAAAGGTGGACTAACCATCATGTTTTTTAGACGATTTTGCAAATTTATACAAAAGACGTCATAAAATCTATTTACTTTCACCATCACTGCACATGACATTTTGAAATTCAAGTAAAGACTGTTTCTTGATATTCTGAGTTTTGAATCCCATTTATGTTTGTTTTCACCCCACTAGAGATTTTTCTCTATTTATTTTCAAGTTTTTGGCTAAATATTATATTAAAAATATATTGTCACAGCCCGTTCCAGAGTTCACTTTTCGTTGGTTATTAATTGACGGATTTACCCCTGGTACGTTAATTTAAGGTTGAGTTTGGAATTTAAATTACTAGAGTTTATTGTTAGTTAACCCTAGTTAATAGTTTGGTTATTTTCTTACCTTGGTTAGGTGAAGTGGACAGGTGGATGTGTGAGGATCACACATCACACCTAACACTTCTCTCTCTCCCGTAGCCTTCTCTTTCTCGGATCTCTCTCGAACTCACTCGCGTTCTCTCACCCTGAAAATTGTACGGACACACTCATATACGAACCTCTGGGTACAGATCAAAGGTTTGGTTGCTGCCATCGTGTTCCTCATGACGAAACAAACACAGTGGTACCAGTTGCAGGTAAGGAAACCCTCGAATCCCCATGAAATTAAGAACCCCGTGTGTGCTACTGTTCATGCGTACGTAAAATGTTTTGTTTCAGGGGATTTGAAGATCACAGGAGACCTTAGAACTTCCCTACGAGCCTCGGAGAGGAAAGATCGAAGAGTTTTAACGTAAGGAACCCTAGAAATTAAACTTTCCGATTTGGGTACTGTTCATCGAGTTTTTATTTAAGCGTCCTTTTCGATTTTTTAAGCTCACAGTGAGCTTAGTGAGGTTCCCAGGAGTCTCGGAGTGCTTCGTTTGAAGCATTTGGACGTCGGGATCATAAGGTTCGAAGGTGGCCGGTTTTGGTGGATTTTTCCCGACGAGATTTTAGAGAGATTTGCAGCTCCAAAGAGGTATAACTTTCTTCTCCTTGAAATTTGTAGCATTCTGGTGAAAATTTCATGGAAAATGGCGTAGAAATGAGTGAGAAAAGTGAGGTTGCAGGTCTGCCCAGAATCCGGCGCCGGTGGCACTGTTCCGGCGTCTGGAGGTAGGGGATGATGCGCGTGGGGGGCGCGTAGGTCCGTGGGTTCATCGGCGCGTGAGGGCGCGTGAGCCACGGGAAAAATATTCTGAAAATTTCTGAGTGATCCTTAGGTTGTGTAGATCACTTTAGTATATTCACACACCTCATTTGAGTAATTTTTGAGAAGTTATTAGCTAGTTTCGTTTATGTGCTTTTAAGTAACGTTTTTGTAGTTATTTCTCACATAGGCGAAACCTATCCGGAGGACGAGCGTAGCCAGGCTAGGCAAGGGGGCTACGATCCATCTACATATCAGTGAGTGGGCTTTTGTTTTCCGTATTACCTTATACTATGAGTTTTTCCCAGAAAACAATTGAAATGATTTGTGAATTTCATGCTATGATAGTTCTATTGTTGTTATACTTAGAACGTTAGTATGCATATGCCTATATGAACGAAATGCCATGCCATCACATCTTGCTATATTTCATTATGCATTCTGAAGTGAGTTGCATAATGGTACGGAAATGCATAAGCTAGTGAATGCATTATGAATTTACATTAGATTTGATTATGCATTATTGTTTAGCATACATCACATATTATACATTATGGAGTGCCTTGCATCATGGAATTGTATGCGCATGACTGTTGGTGCTGTGGACGACAAGGTAAGTTCAGGTAAGCCTCTGAGTGTTGATTGAAAGCGAATTAGGACTAGATTGACGAGAAGTTGAGATGTTGATAGCTCATAACCTGCACCCCGGTGTTAGTGCTCCCGCCCAGGGCCAGGGCATAGTCTTTCACGTGTTGTTCACCTCCCGCACCACACGCTCACCTTGGATCCAAGTCAGGTGCATAGTCCTGTCGTATAGACCACAATAGGTGGGTTCGACTCGTAGGTGACCCGCGATTAGCGCAGGATTCACGTGATTGTAGCACTTGAGCGTACTTTATTACACCTAGTCTTGTCGTATAGACCACCATTGAGTGGGTTCGACATGTGTGCAGGATATACAGTTGATGATGAGATATGTTGAGATTGAGTATGAGCTATGGTCCATCCGTGATGATCACACGGTGGACATGATATTATTGTTGACGAGATTATTTTATTTGTGGTACTTATCTTATGACTTAATGGCATGTTACGGCATATTATGTTGACTTACTTTGGCATATGTTAGAATTGTTGGTATATTCATAAGTTGATAGCATGGCATAGCATATCATGGAATAGTTGGCGTCTCAGGTATCATTTCATGTTAGCATGTTGTCGGGTGGTTTCAGATGAGTTTAGTATATACGTATACTATTATATTTTTCTGGGAAAGTATACGGGTTTTACGGTGAGGGGTTAGAAAGATAGTTTTGAAAATGTTTTTGAAAAGATTTGTTTTTGCCCACTCACGTTTTTGTTTTACGCCCCTCCAGGTACTAGCTTGAAACTTGGTGGCATCTGAGGCAGCAGCATGATATTCTGACAGACCGTCACTAACGTAAGACCTTTCGGGGATGTTGTATATTAATACTCCTTATGTTCGACTGCACCTAGAATTTATACTCTGATTGTGTGGTAACACTGCTTGAATTCGGTTTTTTTTTACTTATTCGTACTTCTGTTTTATTAACACTTCCGCATTGTGCACATGGCTACGTCACCTCACGTGACGGCCAGCATGCCTCGATCTCGGTCGGGGTGTGTCAGTTTGGTATCAGAGCCTAGGTTTGCAGTCTTACATACTTTGTGAGTAATTTAATCTTTGTGATGTCTTCTGTCAGAATTATGCCGCCTCGCAGAGATCCACGTCCTTCTTTTGAGCCTAGCTTTCCGGATATTGCTCAGTTAGGGGAAGCTATAGCTAATGCAATTCAGTCTGTAGTTCGCCCTTCTCAGAGAACTGCGTTAGAGACAGTTTATAATCTGAAGTTGCCTACTTTCTATGGTAAAGAAGGACCTGAAGGTTCTGAACGTTGGTTTGATGAGGTTGAGAAAACTTTTCAAGTTATGCAGAGTCAGGGCAGTTTGACTTCTGATAGGTGGGTAGAGACAGTATCTTGGTTTCTGCATAAGGAACCTGGTGCTTGGTGGAGACAAGAGACTGAGCTGTGGACAGTAGAAGAGAAAAATGATTGGAAGAATTTTAAGGACTCATTTTATAGGACATACATTCCTCCATCTTATTTGGATCAGAAGAAACAAGAATTTACCAATCTCAAGCAGAGGAAGATGACTGCTATGGAGTATTACCGGAAGTTTACGGACTTGGCCAGGTATGATAAAGAAACAGCTAGTAACCCAGAAGAGATGCTTCGTCGATTTAAGTTGGGTGCCAAGAAGAAGTGGCGTACACTGGCGACTATTCTGCCCTGTACTACTTATCGAGAGTTTTATGAAATCATGTTGAGGGTCGAGGACTCCGAGAAATTGTCTAGTGAGGATGATGAAGAACAAGAAGCCAGGGGCAGTAATCAGGGGAAAGACGACAAGGGTAAGGGACAGATGTCCCAGGGGCCTCGACAGACACAGAGCTTTAAGAAGAGTGGAAATAGTTCCAGCTCTTCCAGTGGTGGTTTCAGTGCCACGGGACAGAGGAGAGGAGGTAGAACCGCTGAAGGACCTCGTTTTCAGAGGCCTAGGGAGGCAGCTGGTAATAATGTGCCGTTATGCCGTAGGTGCAATTTGAGGCATTTTGGAGAGTGTCGTAGAGGCAGGGGCGGATGTTACACATGTGGACAGACAGGGCATCTGTCTAGGTATTGCCCGCAGAGAGTACTGCAGCCCCAGCAGCCACAGCCGCCGCAGCAGCTTGCTTTGCCACCACCAGTTCCGGTCCAGCACTATCCAGGACCCAGTGGTTATACTCCAACAGGTCATGGCAGTGCATATTACTATCAGGGAGATCCCGTCCCTTATTCTTCAGGGCAGTACCAGTATTCTCAGGATCCCTACCAGCCGGGAGGTTATCAGCAGTATTCAGGAGGTTTTATGCCTTATCAGTCGGGTGGTTTGGGACAGTTTTCCGCTGGTGGTTCTCAGTGGCAGTCAGGGGGACAGCCTCGACAGGTTGATGTTACAGCTAGTAGTGCTGGGTCTTCACGTCAGCCCAGTCAGACAGGTCAGAGTCGGAGCACTCAGGGTAGAGGTGTTCATGCCGGTCGAGGACGAGGAGGACGTCAGCAGGCTCAGGGACGTATTAATAATATCACTTTGCAGGATGCTCAGAGCAATCCAGATTTGATCATGGGTACGTTAAATGTCCTTGGTCATTTTGCTAGAGTTTTGATTGATTGTGGAGCTACCCATTCTGTTATCTCCCATACATTTGCTCAATTAACACAACCTCAGTCTACACCTCTGGGTTATGAGTTAGAGTTTTCTATGCCTAGAGGGGAAAGGTGCTCTGTTAATTATATGTATCCCGGTTGTCCAGTTTTGGTTGAGGGAGTGGTGATGCCGGCTAATCTTCTCCCAATGGATTTAGTGGACTTTGATGTAATTTTGGGAGCGGATTGGTTGCATTATAACACTGCTGATATTCATTGTCGTGAGAAAACTGTGACTTTCCGTCGCCCCGGATTATCTGGAATTACGTTTGTGGGAGAACGTAGTGGGGTAAGACATGGTATCATTTCTGCCTTGAGGGCAAAGAAATTGCTGAGCAAAGGTTGTCAGGGGTACTTAGCTCACGTAGTACTAAATGATACCACTCCTAGTAGTGTGGAGGAAGTTCGAGTGGTGAGGCATTTTTCGGATGTTTTCCCTGATGATTTGCCCGGGTTGCCGTTGGATAGAGAGGTGGAGTTCACTATTGATTTGTTGCCAGGTACGGACCCTATTTCCCTGACTCCTTATAGAATGGCACCTGCTGAATTAAGAGAGTTAAAGGTTCAGCTTCAGGAATTAATTGAAAAAGGTTTCATTCAGCCTAGTGTTTCACCGTGGGGAGCCCCAGTCCTGTTTGTTCGGAAGAAAGATGGAACTTTAAGACTATGCATTGATTACAGGCAATTGAATCGGGTAACGATTAAAAACCGTTATCCCTTGCCGCGTATAGATGATCTTTTTGATCAACTTCGAGGAACTCGGGTGTTCTCGAAGATTGATTTGAGGTCTGGGTATTATCAATTGAAGGTCAGAAGTGACGATGTTCCTAAAACGGCTTTTAGGACTCGTTATGGGCATTACGAGTTCCTTGTGATGCCGTTTGGATTAACGAATGCACCAGCAGCTTTCATGGGTTTAATGAATAAGGTATTTCAGCAGTACCTGGATAGATTCGTCATTGTTTTCATTGATGACATTTTGGTGTATTCTAAGTCAAGGGAAGAGCATGGACGACATCTCACTTTGGTATTAAGGAAGTTGAGGGAGCATCGTCTGTATGCTAAATTTAGTAAGTGCCAATTTTGGTTAAACGAAGTGGCATTTTTGGGTCATATTATTTCAGCTCAAGGCATTCAAGTAGATCCTCAAAAGGTAGCAGCAGTGGAAAATTGGGAACAACCAAGAACTGTCACAGAGGTTCGGAGCTTTCTTGGCTTAGCAGGCTACTATCGACGGTTTGTTCAAGATTTCTCGATCTTAGCATTGCCACTGACGAGGCTAACAAGAAAGAATGTTAAATTTGAGTGGGATGAGAACTGTGAGCAAAGTTTCCAGCAGTTAAAGCATTGCCTCACTCATGCTCCAGTGTTGACACTCCCGGATGACAGTGGTAATTTCGAGATTTACAGTGATGCTTCTTTGAATGGTTTGGGTTGTGTGTTGATGCAGCATGGTAAGGTAATTGCTTATGCGTCGAGGCAGTTGAAACAGCATGAAAAGAACTACCCTACACATGATTTGGAATTAGCTGCTATCATTTTCGCCTTAAAGATCTGGAGACACTATCTTTATGGAGAGAAGTGTAAGATCTTTACAGATCATAAGAGTCTTCAGTACATTTTCACCCAGAGAGATCTCAATCTACGTCAGCGTAGGTGGGTGGAATTGTTAAGTGACTATGATTGCACGATTGATTACCATCCAGGCCGTGCTAATGTAGTGGCCGATGCACTTAGCAGAAAAGCTCAAGGTCGAATTAATGCCCTGTACGCTAGTAGAGTTCCTCTTCTTGGTGATCTTCGGGCTACCGGAGTGAAGTTGCAAATGGAAGACAAAAAGGAAGCTATACTTGCAAACTTTCAGGTTAGACCTATCTTAATTGATCGGATCCTTGCTGCTCAAATTGAAGATGAGGAAGTGCAGGAATTAATCCATTTAAGAAGTATAGGGAAAAAGAAGGATTTGAAAGTTCGGGAATCTGATGGTATGTTGATGCAAGAAAGTAGAATGTACGTGCCAAACAATGTGGAGTTAAAGAAGGAAATTCTAGATGAGGCACATAGTTCGGCTTATGCTATGCATCCAGGAGGTACCAAAATGTATCATACCATTAGACCGTTTTACTATTGGCCGGGCATGAAGAGAGAAATTGCTGAGTATGTTAGTAGATGTGCCATTTGCCAGCAGGTAAAAGCTGAAAGGAAGAAGCCGTTTGGTTTAATGCAACCACTTCCCGTTCCACAGTGGAAATGGGAAAATATTACTATGGATTTTGTGTACAAGCTTCCTCGTACACGGAACGGGTATGATGGTATTTGGGTAATAGTTGATCGGCTTACCAAGTCAGCGCACTTCATTCCCGTGAGGGAGAAGTATTCTCTGAATAAACTAGCTGAGTTGTTTATAAGCAACATTATAAAGTACCATGGCACGCCAGTGAGTATTATCTCGGATCGAGATCCTAGATTTACTTCCAAGTTTTGGAGAGCATTTCAAGAAGTCTTTGGTGCAGCACTACATTACAGTACAGCATATCATCCTCAAACAGATGGTCAGTCTGAGAGGACCATTCAGACTTTAGAGGACATGCTGAGAGCTTCCGTACTTCAGTTTAGCGATGATTGGCATGCTAAGTTGGATTTGATGGAGTTTGCTTATAACAACAGCTACCATTCTAGCATCGGGATGGCACCTTTTGAGGCACTTTATGGCAGAGCTTGTCGTACACCCTTATGCTGGTCAGAGGTTGGTGAAAGACCTTTAGTGGGCCCTGAGATAGTTGAGGAGACTACTCAGAATGTTCAGATTATTAAAGCTAATATGAAAGCGGCCCAGGATCGACAGAAGAGCCTTGCAGATAGACATGCCACTGATAGGGTGTATGATGTTGGTGATTGGGTATTCTTGAAACTATCGCCTTGGAAAGGTGTTGTAAGATTTGGGAAGAAAGGTAAGTTAAGTCCTAGATACATCGGACCTTATCAAGTCATCGAACGGGTTGGTGATGTTGCTTATAGGCTTGAGTTACCTTCGGAGTTGGCTAGAGTACATAATGTATTTCATGTCTCCATGCTTCGCCATTATATTTCAGACCCTTCACATGTGATTCCTCCCCAGCAACTTGAGATTAGTCCGAATCTGTCTTATGAGGAAGAACCTGTGACGATACTAGATTGGAAAGATAAAGAATTGAGAAACAAGACAATTCGGTTGGTAAAAGTTTTGTGGAGAAATCACACAGCAGAAGAAGCCACGTGGGAGACTGAGGACCGGATGAGAGAGTTATACCCACGCTTGTTTTATGACTACTAGTACTGGTTGGTGGTTGTATTGGAATTTCGAGGACGAAATTCTATAAGGTGGGTAGATTGTCACAGCCCGTTCCAGAGTTCACTTTTCGTTGGTTATTAATTGACGGATTTACCCCTGGTACGTTAATTTAAGGTTGAGTTTGGAATTTAAATTACTAGAGTTTATTGTTAGTTAACCCTAGTTAATAGTTTGGTTATTTTCTTACCTTGGTTAGGTTAAGTGGACAGGTGGATGTGTGAGGATCACACATCACACCTAACACTTCTCTCTCTCCCGTAGCCTTCTCTTTCTCGGATCTCTCTCGAACTCACTCGCGTTCTCTCACCCTGAAAATTGTACGGACACACTCATATACGAACCTCTGGGTACAGATCAAAGGTTTGGTTGCAGCCATCGTGTTCCTCATGACGAAACAAACACAGTGGTACCAGTTGCAGGTAAGGAAACCCTCGAATCCCCATGAAATTAAGAACCCCGTGTGTGCTACTGTTCATGCGTACGTAAAATGTTTTGTTTCAGGGGATTTGAAGATCACAGGAGACCTTAGAACTTCCCTACGAGCCTCGGAGAGGAAAGATCGAAGAGTTTTAACGTAAGGAACCCTAGAAATTAAACTTTCCGATTTGGGTACTGTTCATCGAGTTTTTATTTAAGCGTCCTTTTCGATTTTTTAAGCTCACAGTGAGCTTAGTGAGGTTCCCAGGAGTCTCGGAGTGCTTCGTTTGAAGCATTTGGACGTCGGGATCATAAGGTTCGAAGGTGGCCGGTTTTGGTGGATTTTTCCCGACGAGATTTTAGAGAGATTTGCAGCTCCAAAGAGGTATAACTTTCTTCTCCTTGAAATTTGTAGCATTCTGGTGAAAATTTCATGGAAAATGGCGTAGAAATGAGTGAGAAAAGTGAGGTTGCAGGTCTGCCCAGAATCCGGCGCCGGTGGCACTGTTCCGGCGTCTGGAGGTAGGGGATGATGCGCGTGGGGGGCGCGTAGGTCCGTGGGTTCATCGGCGCGTGAGGGCGCGTGAGCCACGGGAAAAATATTCTGAAAATTTCTGAGTGATCCTTAGGTTGTGTAGATCACTTTAGTATATTCACACACCTCATTTGAGTAATTTTTGAGAAGTTATTAGCTAGTTTCGTTTATGTGCTTTTAAGTAACGTTTTTGTAGTTATTTCTCACATAGGCGAAACCTATCCGGAGGACGAGCGTAGCCAGGCTAGGCAAGGGGGCTACGATCCATCTACATATCAGTGAGTGGGCTTTTGTTTTCCGTATTACCTTATACTATGAGTTTTTCCCAGAAAACAATTGAAATGATTTGTGAATTTCATGCCATGATAGTTCTATTGTTGTTATACTTAGAACGTTAGTATGCATATGCCTATATGAACGAAATGCCATGCCATCACATCTTGCTATATTTCATTATGCATTCTGAAGTGAGTTGCATAATGGTACGGAAATGCATAAGCTAGTGAATGCATTATGAATTTACATTAGATTTGATTATGCATTATTGTTTAGCATACATCACATATTATACATTATGGAGTGCCTTGCATCATGGAATTGTATGCGCATGACTGTTGGTGCTGTGGACGACAAGGTAAGTTCAGGTAAGCCTCTGAGTGTTGATTGAAAGCGAATTAGGACTAGATTGACGAGAAGTTGAGATGTTGATAGCTCATAACCTGCACCCCGGTGTTAGTGCTCCCGCCCAGGGCCAGGGCATAGTCTTTCACGTGTTGTTCACCTCCCGCACCACACGCTCACCTTGGATCCAAGTCAGGTGCATAGTCCTGTCGTATAGACCACAATAGGTGGGTTCGACTCGTAGGTGACCCGCGATTAGCGCAGGATTCACGTGATTGTAGCACTTGAGCGTACTTTATTACACCTAGTCTTGTCGTATAGACCACCATTGAGTGGGTTCGACATGTGTGCAGGATATACAGTTGATGATGAGATATGTTGAGATTGAGTATGAGCTATGGTCCATCCGTGATGATCACACGGTGGACATGATATTATTGTTGACGAGATTATTTTATTTGTGGTACTTATCTTATGACTTAATGGCATGTTACGGCATATTATGTTGACTTACTTTGGCATATGTTAGAATTGTTGGTATATTCATAAGTTGATAGCATGGCATAGCATATCATGGAATAGTTGGCGTCTCAGGTATCATTTCATGTTAGCATGTTGTCGGGTGGTTTCAGATGAGTTTAGTATATACGTATACTATTATATTTTTCTGGGAAAGTATACGGGTTTTACGGTGAGGGGTTAGAAAGATAGTTTTGAAAATGTTTTTGAAAAGATTTGTTTTTGCCCACTCACGTTTTTGTTTTACGCCCCTCCAGGTACTAGCTTGAAACTTGGTGGCATCTGAGGCAGCAGCATGATATTCTGACAGACCGTCACTAACGTAAGACCTTTCGGGGATGTTGTATATTAATACTCCTTATGTTCGACTGCACCTAGAATTTATACTCTGATTGTGTGGTAACACTGCTTGAATTCGGTTTTTTTTTACTTATTCGTACTTCTGTTTTATTAACACTTCCGCATTGTGCACATGGCTACGTCACCTCACGTGACGGCCAGCATGCCTCGATCTCGGTCGGGGTGTGTCATATATTTGTTACTCAATAAATGGTAAAACGACTGCCAAATGCCTTAACGTTGTTTTCTTAGTCGTGACAAAAAATATTTCCTCAAAATAAAAAATTGGAATTTTCTCAGAAAATGTGGACAACCATCAAGATTTTAGGTGCTTTTGCAAATTTGTACAAAAGTTGTCATAAATTCTATTTAATTTCACCTTCACTGCACCATGACGTTTTGATATTCAAGTGAGACTTTTCTTGAAATTTTGAGTTTGGAATCCCATTTCTATATTGTTTTCTCCCACTGAAATAATGTCCATTTATTTTAAATTTTGAGCTTAAATATTATCTTAAAAATATATTTGTTGCTCAATAAATGGTAAAACAACTTCCAAATTACTTAAAAAGTTTTTTTAATTATGACGAAAAATATTCCGCAAAAAACAAAAAAACATGGGCATTCACGATTTTTAGACGATTTTGCAAATTTGAATAAAAGTTGTCATAAAATCTATTTACATTCACCATCATTGCACCATGACGTTTTGAAAATTCGAGTAAGACTTTCTCTTGATATTAATTCTTGAGCTTGGAATCTTATTTATGTATTGTTTTCGCCCCACTAAAATTATTTTTCCATTTATTTTTCAAATTTTGGCTACATAATATATTAAAATATATTTATTGCTCAATAAATGGTAAAACCACCGCCAAACTCTTTTATCAAGATGGAATATATATTGCAAAAAAAAATTTACATTTTTCTCAAAAAACATGGACTAACCATCATGATTTTTAGGCTATTTTACAAAGCGGAAAGAGCTTATTCGTGAAAAGAAAATAATGGAGTTCTTTGCATAGAAGTTGTTATAAAATTTATTTGTTTTCACCCTTACCACACCATGATGTTTTGAAAATTCAAGTAAAACTTTTTCTTGATATGCTGGAGTTTGGAATCCCATTTCGGTATTGTTTTCGCCCCACTAAAAAAAAATTCTATTTATTTTTCAATTTTCGGCTTAAATATTATATTAAAATATATTTGTTGATCAATAATTGGTAAACCACTTCGAAATGCCTTAAATTTTTTTATTAATCATGATGAAAAATATTTTGCAAAAATAAAAAAAATTGCATTTTTCTCAAAAAAACGTGGACGTTATCACGATTTTTAGACGGTTTTGCAAATTTGTCCAAAAGTTGTCCTAAAATCTATTCAGTTTCACCCTCACTACACCATGACGTTTTTAAAATTCAAGTAAAACTTTTTCTTGATATTCTTGAGTTTGGAATCCCATTTTAGTATTGTTTTTACCCCACTAACAAAAATACCGATTTTTTTTTTAAGTTTTCAAGTTAAATATTATATTAAAATTATTTGTTGCTCAGTAAATGGTAAACCACATCCAAGTGCCTTAAAAAAGTTTTTCTTAATCATGAAGCAAATATTTCGCAAAAGTAAAAAATCTGTATTTTGCTCAATAAAAAAAACATGGATTAACCATGACATTTTGGAAATTCGTACAAAAGTTTTTCCTAAAATCTATTTGCTTTCACAATCACCATACCTTGACGTTTTTGAAAATTCAGTTAAAGAGTTTTTTCTTGATATACTCTTTGAGTTTGGAATCCCGTTTCGATATTGTTTTCGTCCCACTAAAAAAAATCCATTTATTTTTCAGTTTTCGGCTTAAATATTATATTAAAAATATAGTTGTTGCTTAATAAATGAAAAAGTAAAACAACTTCTAGATGCCTTAAAAAATCTTAATCGTGATAAAATATTTTGCAAAAATAAAAAATTGCACTTTTCTCAAAAAGTGTGGACAAACTTCACAATTTTTAGACGATTTTGCAAATTTGTATAAATATCATAAAAGCTATTTGCTTTCACCCGCACCACACAATGACATTTTGAAAATTCAAGTAAGGATTTTTATTGACATTCTTGAGTTTGGAATCTCATTTTGATATTGTTTTCATCGCACTATCAATTCATTTATTTTCAATTTTTTGTTAAATATTATATTATAAATACATTTATTGCTCAATAAATGGTAAAACAACCTTCAAATCCTTATAAAGTTTTTCTTAATCATGATGGAAAATATTTTGCAAAAATAAAAAATATTGTATTTTTCTCAAAAAAACATGAGCCAGTGAGTTGGATTAATTGGGGCAATAAGATTTGAAATGAGTGATTCGGAATACGTGGTCCGTCGGCTTCAGACTGAAGCAAATGGGCTTTACCATCAATAAGCCAGATGAATCTCAACAAGAAGTTACTCGAGTAATATTCGTGAAAAAATTGACGTTCGAACAAGGAAGAAGCTATGCTCCGAGAAGCCATCTTCTCTTCTGTAAAAACATTCCCAGAAGGCTCTGCTTGGGAAATTGATGCAAAAGGAAAGTGAGCAGATTAAAGAAACATTGAGTGAAATAGAGAAGCCAAAATCAGTAACATTTTTCTTACCCCCAGGAATGTTATGTAGTGATGCATCAACCGAACGAAACAAAGATGAAACAGCTCTATCAACTTACAATCAAGTCTTGTTCGTCGTAGACTCCCACTTGTACTGGTTTTTGACATCCATGAGTGAAACTTTTGAATTTCCAACGCACTAATTCATCCCCTTCAAAACGAGCAAAAGTGCACATTCAGCGTCGTCAAAGAGGCTGAAGACTTCGAACTGCGCAGTTGGAACCACCCTCACATGCGATACAGAAGATTTAAGCAAGGAGAGCAAGTCACTTCCATACAAAAATACAGGTGAACCGCAAGGAATGCTACTGACCAACAGCACACAGATAGCTAAGTTTCAAGTTTCAATTTTAAGACAGACCCGTCTTCGATCACAGCATCAGAACATTTTAAGTGTAGTTGAATATTTACAATTACATAATCAGCAGTCTTACCAATATAGGTTGAAGAGAGAAAGTCCTCTTTGGATCACAATTAGGAATTGCAAACACAAGTCAAAATATTAAAACACGTCAGTCGACGCATTCAAGTACATTAGTGTAATATAGTGCAGGAAAGGACTATTTATCATATAACCTCAAACGCAGCTGATTAAACACAAGTGCAAATGTTTCTATAAGTGCATGACACTAAAAAATTGAACTTTCAGTACATAACAGGCATTAGATTAACCCTAAAAATTCGTAGGTCCATTTCAAACTTTATAGTGAGTACATTCAGCGATACAGAGTCATATCCAACAGAATGAACCTTACAACTAACTCTAACACCCCAACCCAAGGAGACATAAAACCTACAACCTAATCCCTACTGATATTATTAGGTTGGAATTGGGCAGAAAATTGAGAACACCACCAGTTCATCCTCTCTTTCCCACCAACACGATGAAAACGAAAATACAAAGAAAAAATGAAATATAATGCTAATCTACATAGAGTGCATATATCCAGATGTTTCATGATCAACGACTGAAAGGGTAATGTTTATCTGTTCAGTAACAACTTACATTAACACGGGACAGATTAGTCACCGTCGCCAATGCTCTTCTCCGGGCATGCAATTCCCATCTCCTCATCCTTCTTTGCATTCAGCTCATCCTGCACTAGCTCAGTCACATTCTTGACTGGACTTCATCCTTCACTGTCTTATCTTCAACCTCAGTTTTATTTCCAATTAGTTCTTCTGGGGTAAGCTCAGTCTTAAATTCCTCAACCTCTTTGTTACCTACAAACTCATTTCGTGTTTCATCATTCGCCTCATTCACCTTCAAAATCATTTCATCGGGCACATATTCTTCCATCCCTACATCAACATCCCTAACAATTTCATCCTCGGCCAATGGGCCAACACTTCTGCTTCCTCCATCTCTCGACACATACTCTACCATCTCAGGATTGCTCTCACCCTCTGTACCCATATGAGGGGCATCCGACCCTCCATCACTATCATTTTCAGATCCATTTTCCACCACCTCTTCATTGACCTCCCCCATCACATGGTACCTCCTCTCAATGAACTGCATCCTCCTCCTCAAATCCGCCAACTCCCTCTCCATCAAGAAAAGCCTCTCCTTCAAGGTCAGATTCTCTTCCTCTAATTGAGCAATATGAGTATCCTGATCATCCACCCTATTCTCCAAAGCATTGTTATACTCAACCCCGCTGTAGTTCGGGTACACCATCTCGAACCGACTCAAGTCATGGTCCAACCTCCTCTCCACCTCCACATGCTCCTCCACATCGCTCTCACTCGATCCGCCACCACCATCCTCGTCATCATTCCCAGGTGACCGAAGCCGAATCAACCCTTTCATTGACCCATACCCATCAATACCCCACTCCTCTTTCGCCATATCTCCCAAGACCTCTCTCGAAGGCGAGAACATGGGCGTGGGCAGAACAGCCGGAGTTACGGCACAAGGCGAAACCAGCGAGGCTATGCCGCCGGCCTTCTTCGCTCTAATAATAAACGACGTCGTGTTCCTTGGGGCGTAAGGCGCAAACCTATTGTTAAACTTCTTTTTCGGGTAAAATTTCCGGGCTTTCATTCGATTCTGAGACTGTAACTCGTGAAGCGTCGGCGGTATGTACCCTCCTCCTCCGCTGGTCTGGCCACTCAGCGGCAAATTGGGGACATTCTTGTCCATCCTCCTCTTATCTCCGCCCTTCTTGCCTTTCCAATTGTTACGCCCAAGATTCGACGGCGGCGGCTTTTGGGCAGCGAATTGAGGCTGCGGCTGAGGCCAAGCCTTGTAGTTCCGATTCATCACCATCGGCTGAGACTGACTCTTCATCATCATCAACTGAGATTGCTGCTGCTGTTGCTGCTGAACCGCCATGGCCTGCGACGACGGTGCCATCATCTGCGGCTGACTCATCATCTGTGGCAGCGGCCGGTTCATCACTTGAGCTTGGCTCAAACTCATCATCGGCGGCGCTTGATTCATCAGCTTTGACTGATCGTTCATCGTTTCCCCCAATTTCGAAGGAAACTCCACAAACCCTAGAATCCCAAATCTCAAAATTCAAAATAACTCGTCCGTTACCTATTCGATGCCGATCAATCCAGACCGTCAATCAGATCGCTAAAAACAAAAAAAAACCCCAATTCCGATATTAAAACCCTAGAAATCCGATTGGTTCCAATCCAACTTCTCGATCTTAAACCTCCTACTGATAGATGATTGAAAATTTTCCTTCTTAAAATATTGAAATTCAAAATATAAAGGAAAATTCGAAGAATTTGATTTTCTCTTTTGTTTATGATTTGATTTTTGTTTCTCTCTCTAGAAATCGTCAGAGCTAATCGATGGGATCCAAGCCGTATTACAGAGGCTAAACAGTCTGCGTGGGTTATATTTATAGGAGGAGACTGCGCCAATAGGCCGTACGATCAGATTTTTAGAAATGGAGGGCCCAGATCGATTGACACGTGTTGGCCAAGCGTTGTTCGTAGATCTGGCAGGCGTGGGAATGGGTTATTAGAAAAGATTTTTCAGTGTGTCGAGAATATAACTTGATAGTGGTTAAATTTTTTTTTAAGTATCTAATCATTTGTATTAAAACATTTACTGAACCAGACCGTGTTAATAATAATTTTTGTATTAACCACTGTTCTAAAAATCCCTGCCTAGCTCCTAGGCGGCGCTAGGCGGTTGGCCACCGCCCCGATTAATGCCTAGGCGTTTGAAAATTAAGAAAGGGCGCCTAGACCGCCTAGGCACCCGCCTATCCCGCCCAGACCCGACTAGGTTGTGACTCACTTAGATAGAAAATAGATAATTTTCATTTTGCATTTTATTTTTTCCAATAAATTGTAAGAGACTTGTTGAATACTTAAATGAATACACATTATATCCATGTTCTCCATGTTTTCATTATGTTCCAATACCTCCTAATATATATGTCATTCTATTTTGTAGTTTATAATGAAATTATATATATTTTAAGTATAAATAGACACTTACTTACACGAAATATAATAAATTTACTTAAATCCGCCTAGTCTGCCTAGACGCCCGCCTAGTCCCCGCTAGCCGCCTAGGCGCTAGGCCCTAGCTCGCCGCCCGACTAGCGCCTAATGTCTTTTAGAACCTTGGTATTAACTATTAAATCGAGACACGAAGACCAAATTTACAAGTTAAACATGAAATTAAGGATTTCATTACTGGCTTAAAGTCTCGAAAGTTGAAAATTGAGCAAATTTTCGTATCCTCATAATCATTTGGTCTAACGACATTTAACGTCACAGTCCACGTTATCTAGAGGAGAAACCTTTGCTTGGTGATGAGGTTGTGTGTAAACTTGGGATTACAAAGTCCTTGTTCGCATGAGAATATTTTTTGACGATGTGTGGCTTCGATCGAGTCCTTGTGATGTTTACCTTCTTTTTTTTTATCACAAAGCTTTGTCAACCACTCATCTCTCTCCACCTGTCTTTCATCTGTCTCTCTCCCCTAACGCCATCAACATCTTTTTTGTTATGGAAGGAAAACGGCTAAGAAATTCAGCTTTTGCGTCACGACATGTTTAGCGAAATTACTCCTAGTTTGTCTATCTGTATACTTTTTCTACCGGTTAAATTGCGTTAATCATTCATGTAATCGAGATCGAGAGATTTTTCGATGTGCTAAAAATGCAGCTACATATACAAAGTGTAATATTACAGTTGGTTGAAAATATTTTTTTTTTTTTTAAGTTTCCGACTAAATTATGCCACCTAGCTTATTGAATCAGGATGCCAGCGCTAAAAAAAATTCTCACTGTGATCATAGCTCATTGCCAGTTTTGTGGTGAGTAAACTTTTAATAATACCCTCGTGATTAAACTTTGTTATCAATCTCAATCCATACTGAAATTTGTTTGTTAAATTTCACGTGTGTGCCTCATGTAAAAGGACGAAAACGTCATTTCAAGCATGGTTAACGTAACGCACAAGTTTCACTGCCTTGATAATGACCTTTTCACCCTTGCATATGGCGAGCACAGGTGCAAGAACATTGGCAAACATGGTCAACATTTGCTACGTAAATGAGATTTCGAGTTCGTTCATGTAATACCCGAACCCGAACATAAAAAATAAAAAAAAACGAAGATTCAAAGAAGAAAGCGCTCATGCAGTGCTTCAGGCCACAAAATCTCGAAAATTATTAATCGATCGGCTGCTAAAAATTGGATATATAATCGATATACACTCCCCATACAAAATCAATGTTATACATAACTATATACATCGTCTCAAAAATGGAAGTTATGGAACATGATTGGTTAGCTAGATCATACGCTATCCCTAAGTTCACCAGGAAACACTAAGCTACTTGCACTGATACATAAAGGAAACAAAGAAACTCGGTCACTATATTCCGGTATTGGGGTTGTTTCCAGCAAGGACGAGAGAGATCTCCAACCCTCGGGCGAAAGCCTGGTTGAACATGAGCCGCGTTTGGAATGTCGATACAAATGGGAACCAGGAGGATAGTGCAATGGGTATGAATATGAGCATCCCCATCCCAGCGTCGTATAGAAGGGCAATGGAACGAATGGACTTCCACAAGCGAATCTTTTCCATCAAGGGTTTCCAAGCTATAGCAATCTGGAAAACATCAGACAGATCAATGTCAATATAAATAGGAGGAAGAGGGCATTACTGATACAGACATACTCAACTAATTCCTGAATTACACTATCGGTTCCCTAAGTAATTCGGTCAGGCTAAAATATACTGAACGAAAGTTGTTTATGCGCGATACATGAACACGATTTGTTCCAATTTATTTTTCATACAAATTGTGAACGAAAGGACGAGTGCCCAAATCTAATTCAACAGTAATTGTTACCAAAGTAACATGAAAGAGAGGGGCTTAGTAAGGAAAGAAAGAAAAGGACGGGAAACGAAAAGACTTACAGAAAGAATTCCCCAGCCAGTGGGTATAAAAGCTAAAATTGAAGCAAAAACGTCTGCAATTGACAAATCCGTAAATTTAACTGCAGCTGCTAAACCAGCAAGCGCCAACAAGAAGGATACACCTTGAATGAAACGCAGCAGAAGCCGGTAGTTAACAGATATCTTCTGGCTGAAGGTGAACACCTGTGAAACCAAAGCGAAAAAATTATTAATTACATACAAACAGGACTTGCATCACATAATTTTGGCCGAAATAGATGCTATCGCTAATTAGTCTTCACCTTGAAAAGGACTATAAGCACTGCCAGAACAACCCACGAGAGGACATACACCTACAATAAAACATGAAATATTAGGACAAAAACATGCATGAAAGAACAGAAAACATTAAATGCATCAACTTATATACAGCCCCAGAAATTGGTGAACCCGGGATGGACAACGAAGTGCAACAGGTAAAGTATAGTAAAATAGGATGCATTTTGAAGGAATGAGAAGAAGGCCATATTGAAATACAACAAACTGTTACCGTCAATGATGTACTGTCTCCTTTCACATTTAGCTTGTAGACAATGCCATACTGGAAGATAAAGAATCTCAGACTCAAAATTGTCTCCGCAATCCTTCCTTCCAAAGTCCGAATGTGTGCCTGCAGATGAAATCTCAGGAACGTAAACAAGGGAATACAAAAAACAACACAATAGAGCACCCAAAAAAACAACAATGAAAGCACACTTCACTGAAACGGTAATTGAGGAGGTAAAACAAGGACAAAAGGCTACAACGTTGTAACATAACGGTTCCACAAGATGATGACCTAATATAAGAAGGGTCTAGATAAGGAAGACATACCATACCCTTGTTTGAGAGGGGCTGTTTACGCAACATGCATGCCTACCAGGTTGCTTGGGGAACCCCAACCCCTACCGACCTGGTACTTTCATTAGTACAGTTCCTATTTGTCAATGCCCTTGTAATGTATTTTATCTCCTGGTTATATGAGTGGTCATTTTCCAGACTTACCAATTGTTATCAATCTACCCTATGGTAATTTATAGAAGCATATGCTCCTGGGTTGGGGCGGCATCCACCAGATTCTTTCAAGAACGTATCGAGCAAGAATTGGTTAGACAACATGGGTGTTAAGTAAAATAACAAGCTTTCTTATTGTATACGTTCATCATTAGACTGAAAAATTAATGTCTAGGCAGTGCTTAAACAGAAGCTGTCACTTGTAATTAACTTTAACAAGTAAAGCAACTGAAGGGGTAAAAGACTGAAGATCACAAGGAGGCATCTTGCATCATAAGTATTACCAGTTCTTCCTCCCACCAAACTTCCCAGCTTTCTTCACCCTTAACTCCAATTCCACCTCTGTAAAGAAGCCAATTTGTCCAATCTCGAAAATCCTCCACAATCCTAAGAGGAAAATATAGTGGGTTATCCAATGAATTACAGTAGAATAACAAATTTAAAGAATGCAAATGAAACATAACTTACTTCTGCCACTCAAACCCGGATGGATTGAACAAAAAGGGAGCAAAGAGCCAAGAAAGTGCCATAAACCAACTGGTCACTGTGAGAAGAATATAAGCACCCCCATCATTTTCGCCATAGGCAAGGTACACGACCAACAAAAGCACTACTTCCAATCTGACAAGAATAACAAAGTAAACGAGTTAAATAGAACACAAAAATCTGAAACTGCATTATTTTTTAGATTGTAGTTCTCTGAAAATTATGAAAATATTATTAAAACAGGAGGAGAGATAAAACAAAGAAAGTGACGAGGAACCATACCCTTTAACAAAATGACTGCGAGAGTAGAGCCTGTAGTTCTCTGAAAATTTAATATGACGAACTACAAATCCCCTGCCCGTTGCTTGATACTGTAAAGAAATAAGCATAAATTGATACGCCATCGACCAAAGAAATTAATGCAGCAGGAAAAGGAGAGCAGGAAAACAAACCTTTGCACCACCATGAAGAATAGTCCGGCCAAAATAATGTGTTTTTGTACCCAAAGAGAATGTGAAGTAGACCGAACAAAGCTGCAGCTGCATTGTGAGAAAACTGACTATGGCCTGCCGCAGGAGTCAATGGAAAAATTGGAAAATCGTCAACGAGGAAACAAAAGTTTCTTTGAAACATATAATTAGCATGCCAGAATATAAAGAAAATAGAAAAACATGCTACCAGGAGGCTCCACTACTTTCAAACACCTCTTGAAAGATAGGACCGCCACACCAAATTCCCTATCGTAATGGGTTCTAAATAAATGTGTACTGCTAATAATGACGTCATTTGAGAGTAGTGGATCACAACAATAGTGACAACATCGTTGCCCATACTATTAAAATTAGCATAACAGCTATGGTTTTAGGAAAACAGAGTTTAAAGGCATGCATAAAATCAACAGATTAATGTGAATATGCAAGCTAGATCACTTAGATCACTTAGAATAGTGTGATTACCCTCAGGAAACCTTGTTCCAAGATGAAGCCTAGAATCATCGGGACTGCAGTGAAGATACCAATTTGGATGAGAAATTGGGTATTAAGTGCAGCAGTCAACGCTGTATTCTTCGTCACCAAAGCTCTGTCCGTCAACTCTGATTCAACCCCAGATAATGCCTAAAACAAGAACATGCTCCCATGAGAATAATTGAGAATGTATACTGTTCATGTGACCCACAGGCACGCGCATACTCAAAGGTCAAGCATAAGACACAAGGATAAAAAGGAAAACAAGGAAACTGAACTACGCCATGCTTTGATTTTTTTTATGAAACCTATGTCATTCTTTTACATGTATAACCAAATCTAAATACATCACAATTGAAGCTTCAGCACATTTAAACCTAAAAATTATTCCTACAATACCACATCTCCACCATCAAGGGCATATAACAACAACACAACAACAACAATGACAAAGCCTTATCTCCGTCATAAATGACATAAACTTAAAAATTTACTTAAAGACAGACATGCATGGGTCGAAGTAATCATACACACATATATCAGCACGGACGGATGATTACTACTATTCACTACATAATGCACAGAAAATTTAGCTGAGGTTAGCAAAAACAGAACATACCATATATATTTTTCCATAGAGAAAAACAAATACCACCAGCACTGTTAACTGCACAAGAAAAGAAAGCAAGACCAGTTAGATATAAAATCAAGTAGCTTAATGAACAATTTATATGTGTCAACTGAAAATAATTCCATTGCTTAAAAGGCAGTAAACATGTGAGTATGAAGCAGTAAAAAGTGAAAACTTGAGAACTTCGTATATGGAAAAAGCTCCATTTGGAGTAACTAAGATGACTGTTAGGAAGAACTTGTTTGATAACAAGATTAAACAAGAACATACTTTGGACGGAGTTACATTTTTGTAGTTACAAAAAAAAAAAAAAAAAAAAAAAAAAAACATTTGCTTATTAACAGAGCATTTCAACCTTCAATACGTTTAACCAGAAGAAATTGCAGTAAGCACAAAAGAGCGACATAATCAAGAATCTCTATACCATTGTACAAAAATAGTAGCCAACGGTAGTATAATAAAATGACAGCATCCGGAAAAAATCAAACTGCCGCCCAAGCCTGTATACGTCTCGACTTAGAACTTGTTCACCATTACCACCAGAAACCTTCCCCTCAAATACAGCAATTTGGTTGAGCCCAACATCTCGTCCCTTGCCAACCTGAAAATTGTTAGTAGAATCTCACATCATGTGTCTCAAATGAGGAAAAGAAAAACAAAAGAAAACTACCTGAATATATTCGTGGTGAGTCACATTTCCTTGGCGTAAAGTTGAGTTGAATCCTGCACAACAAGACCAAATGAAGTTTGAATTAAATCCTTTGAAAAACAATTTGAATGCCTATATTGAGTCATTGACACATAATCCGTCAACTCTTCCTTCAACTAGCTAGCATCTCAATTAGCACTCTAGAAGCGATCCAAGAGATCGAACAATGCCCCCAGGGTTAGTCTAAAACTTTTAGAAACAAAAACAAAAAGCAAAACGATGTTTTTTGTCATTCAAATCAATAAATTTAGGGGATTTTAGCAGTAAGCCTAACATCAAACACTTGCTAGCAGTATTGGTTGGCTGTACCTCTAAGAAACAATTTTTTTATTCCTAATAAACAATAAAAATACACGAGCGGACAAGAAGTCTGCAAAGGCACAAACAAAACAAGATAAATAGCACAATCACCCTAACATTTAGAAACTATAAATACAACAGCAGTTTATCAACCAAGAGTCACACCTGCAAAGATATCTTCACTGATGTTAATTACACGAGAAGCCTTGCTAATACCACCTCGAGTTAGGTGGAACACTCTATCAAACACATCAGGATGACCATAATGCATACGGACCCTGTACGTGGCATTTGATGTCAGTTTCAAGTCTAGATTTTATAGACCCCGGGACACTGATAAATGCAATGGCATCATACAATGGACTTACTTCAGAGGATTTGCAAGAATACGCTGAGCTACAGTTACAAAGCTTGATTCCTGATTGGACATGAATGACGCTAAAGAAGAAACACTGCACAAAATATACACTACCATTTAAAACAAATAAGACATTTTGCTCTATTAAGATAAAAACCCAGAGGATACAATTTAAATTTACCTTCCTGTAAAGACATGCTCTCTGACGCCAAGAATCGTAGGACGTCGGATGCCATGATTAGTATAGAATTCTTCAAGTAGGTTTCTCATCTTCAAAGCTTCCTCAAAATAGTTATCCTATAAGAGGATAAAGATTATACACAGTGATTAATTAAAAGAAAACAATACAACATGGTGAACACTTGGACTGCAAACTACAAAAGATCCTGACAATACTCATCCACAATCAGAGTTAACAACACTTCTATTTTCCAATAATCAATTGCAGTCGACAATACATATCCACAATCAGAGTTAGCGACACTTCTGTCTTTCATTATAACTTTTACCAACCAAGATGGAAGCACCGCACAAAACATATCATGTAAACCAGTAGTCGACACCAGCATGGTATGAGTTTCTTAGCATTAACCCAAAAATCTCTAGCAGAGGAACACAACTCAAAAACATGGAAACGCGGAAGAAACAATTGGTTACCTGATTCATGTCAACTGTCTGAATTGCATTTCCACGAGTAAATACAATTGCATGGTTTTGATTCTCCGGTTTTCCTTCACCAAGTTTTGGATTTCCAGGCAGTTTTATGGAGTAGATTTCCTGTGAAATCCAAGTAATTGTGAACATAAAAGAAACATAATGTGAACAAGAGTATGAAGAGGTAACATGTTTTCTAAAGCATATTTATTCTAGCATCCCTGAAACCTAGAACTACCAAATATAGAAAAATTAGTGGGGATATGGCATTAAGCTTTTTCGTATGCATGCGGTTGAACAAGTCAATAAATCCAAAAGAGAAGAAAAAAAAAACTAAAGAAAGGGAGGCAAAAGATAACTGAACCCCCTACAATCCTAAAAAAGGACCTGTGCTACATAAATTACAAGGCAAAACAAAAATTATCGAACCTTGTCCTTCCCATTGATATCAGCCTTTACAAGTTTTGAGTAGAACTCTCTGTGCACTGTACCATCCTTCAAAGTCTCAACTTCATCAATAAAAGCAACCCGAAGAGCCTCATATCTAACAACAAAATAAATAGAAAAAGTATGTGAAGAAAATTATCAGGTAGAATTTTATAAACATACACCAACAAAAATACAAACAAATTCATTGGAAGAATAACCAAAATGTTAGGATAAGGACAATCAAATTACATATGCATAATAAGTACACGAACAATCAACAAAAGGATGCCCGAAAATGGTTTGACAGTAATGACCAAAGAGAATGAAGGAATCTAATTCTCAACCATCCTTACTGTTTATTAATAAAAAATTGTGTTTCTTAGGGGGGGGAATGGGCGATGTTCCAACTCTATCCTAACACTCCTGTCCTACCATTTGGAGACTCTTCAAAGAAGAGTCAAAGAAGAGAAGAAAACGAACCAATCCAATCTGACACTGACCACCCTATTCCCTGATGTTAGACCAAGTGAATTGAGCACTGTGCAAACTAGCATACACATGGAATTTGACAATGTGAAAAAGAATGAAAGTTGACACTGTTCCATTGATAATTAGTTCAAGTAATAATTCACCTTTGCATAAGCATTGCTATATCTGCAGCTTCAGGTTTTTGGCCTTCTTTCTGTTTTCCATATATTTGACATGTTACAACATATGTAAACTTTAAGTCAGCTTGAGCACGTGCTTCAGGAGATAACTCGAACGCTTGAGTATCAGTTGCGTCATTACTGGAAATTGCACCCTCCACATCTGATCCTTCCAACAGAAAGAAAAGGATCGAACAGCACGATAAAATACGAAAAATGAAACAGTAGAAGTAGCATCAAGTATTAGTACTAGTAATAATAACTGAATGAGTAGAAATAATAATAAAATATATGCTGCCAACCTCCAGAATTTATTCTCTCCAAATAGGTCTGAAGCATAAGAGCTTTCCTATAATACATCATTCCACGAACTGCAGATCACACAACTTAGAAATTTAGCGGGAAACCCATGATTTCACCAAGACAAGCAAACACGCGTTCAGAGTGAACTAAATGGTATTACATATATTAGAAAGGAAGTGTACTAAATATATATAATAAACAATGAAAGAAAAAACTAAATGAAAATGGAACTCACACAATAAAAATGTATCTTGGGGGGGGGGGGGGGGGGGGGGGGGGGGGGGTAGAGAGAGAGAGAAGAAACCAGAGACATTGATTATGAAAAGTAATTACCTGTTCTGGCTAATGTTTGACCTCGGTAAGAGGCCCAAAACCGAAGCTCAAGGATATCAGAGGGATTGTCAAAAAGTTCAAAGTCGAGAGCATTTTCGTCACGGCCAATTCGGGCAAGAAAGTTCTTCCACTCATCTGCACAGAAAATTGATATGTCAATATATCAGGCAAGACGATGAAGAAAATATTGCAAGACAACATCTACTACAAAAACAAAACAATAGCCAAAGTTCAAATGAAACACACATCTAAATGGAACAAACAAGGATGTATAATAATCTTCTTTTTTAATAATATATGTGTACGCTCAGTGTATATATTAAAAAATTTAGGTCCCGTGAGGCGACGGGCTATCCCTCGGACGCCTCGCCCACGCCTCACGCTTTAAATACATTGATAAAAAGATATGGAAACATAAAAAGAACAAGAACAGGGGTGAGGACGAGGGGGATATCAACCCCCGAGATGGACCACGAGGCTCGGGAGATAAAAAAATTAGAAAATAAAATACTGCATAAAAGTGATAAAATGCATAAGGTTTGAAACAGAGAAAGGAAAAAAAAATTATAACCTAAGACAAAGGTGACCAGGATGAAGGATGACTTTCAGTAATTCAACCTCTAGTAAATCTAACAATAAACTCTAAAATTTCACCTGAGCAGACTGACAAAAAGAAACTATTAACACCAACTTAGGATGCTTAATTGTGCACATAAGCACATCAACTACATCATAAAGCACAAAGAAACAAGAATAAGCTCCTAATTAAAGGAATAAAAAAAACCTGGATATATTTTTTGAAGATAAAATAATATCGATATTCCATCCTCATTTTTCTTCTGAAGTTCAGCCATACTATACAACACGATCTCAGCATAGTATGGAGTAAGCACACTGCATGCACATGAAGAAAAAGATGAGAAAGGCAAGCATATCAAGCACACCAATCTTACGGAAAAGGAGATGAAGAATGTATTACCTGAACGATAACATCTCACGGACTGGCTTTGCAGCAGGCATCTCCATGAAAAGGGAATTTGTGAAGAACTCCAGACGGCGTCTTGCCTCCAGATTTTTGGGTACATTGGCAGCCGAATCTTTAATGGTTAACACTAACAGCGAATACAATCTTTTGACTTGTGCTCTCTGCATATCCTCGGTAATTAAAAAGAAGCAGAAGCACAACACGCTACTGAGCATTAAACCTAAACCAACTAAGGAGATCAATTAATCTACTAAAACATACCAACTCAGGGTCCTTGGGCCACTTCAACTCTGCAAATAGACGACCTTGTGTCCTTGCATTTGACAACAATATCCATGTCTCATGGTTTCCCCTAAAATTAGCAGCAATACAGTGATATAAGTAGAGGACAATCAAGCAATGGAAACTCTACCGGTATGCATATAACACATGTTTAACTGACCTCAGTTCCAT
Organism: Cotoneaster glaucophyllus; assembly: GCA_036320875.1. Lineage (NCBI taxonomy): Eukaryota > Viridiplantae > Streptophyta > Magnoliopsida > Rosales > Rosaceae > Cotoneaster > Cotoneaster glaucophyllus. Next base: position 1,001,202 of record CM070061.1, read on the forward strand.
AGAAAGGATGTCATGGTGCACGTCATAAAGATCTTGAACGGCCTTAACTGCACCTTTCTCCAGTGCGGGCGTTCGCCATTCTTTCTGTGCATTATATAAAACGAAGGGGTATATTTTGAGTAAAAAGAAATCGATATACCAGAATAAAGCACAAACAAATAACTATATGACAATATCAACTTTTATGCAATTAGAAGAAAAGAAAACTCAGAAAGATAGTTTAAATTTTTGAGAGCTGCTTTCCCAAACGTTACACAACTATCACTCGTCCAAACAATTAAATTTTAGATAGCTGCATTCCCATTTGAAGAAGCAAACCCACCACCCCATTTCCCTTTTATGTTCCTAGATGTAAAGGATTAGGTATAACAATTAAATGAATTGTCATATGGACGCATGTACACAGATATAACGAAAAGACATATTAGGCAGCATTAACTAACAATGAGAAACTTAATATCTAATATACTTTTATAAATAACAATAACACATCCAGGCAAGAATGGGTTGATCTACAGAAACATTAACAAAAACGGAAAAGGAGTCCCCTGATATGTAAATGTAGCTTGAAATCACATCTACAGAAACAACACATCTAGAACAACAGAATAAGGCTATAGGAATTAGGAGACAGAATCTGCCAAGGTAGCAAAGAACCTAACAATCTACCCAAGACATCAACCAGTACAAAAAGCAATGGGAAAAAAAGAGTTCACCCACCGATGTGGGACTTTAACAAGTATTACAGAAAGGAACCAATAAAAAAAATACAAACCAGAATTCCCATTAGTGCAGTAACTCTTGATATCACAAGTGGTAGCTTATTCAGTTGATAATCAACATGAATGTTCTTCTTCTCTATGCTTGCATGAATATCCTTGTACACCTGTTCAACCCTGATAAGATGGGATAGAATTACAATATAAACTTTTCCCTACGCTCAACCACGTGCTCATTACATCGGAACTCATATTAGAAATAGCATTCTTGTTTTCAAACATAAACTTACCACATCCTTCCTTCGCCTTCCAATATTTCATCTAAGATTAGCTTAATGGTGTGCAAGCACTCCTGGACAGCATACTTCATGTAGTTATCTCTTGAAATTTTCTCCCAAAGTTCGTCTTGTGAATCTCTACTCTCAACGGCAATATCCTTGGCCACAATTATCTACATAATCAAATATTAACTACTATAAAAATTTTGTAGTATTTTACCCAAAAAAAAAAAAAAATTGTAGTACGAATGTACAATTTGAAAGTCTTAAAAAAGGGCACGCTAATAATTAAAAGAAAAAATGACCTTGCTAGAGAGAAGGAAGAGGGGCCACTGAACCAAGGGAAGCTTTCCAGAGTTTTTAGGCATGGCAAGCAACTCCATTTCTCTGCAAGAAAGTAAAATAACTGAGTAGTTGAAAGAATGTACAGCGAGTACAGTAAAATCACAGGAATAATTTCAATACTCACAAGTTGGTGATATAATCTTCTTCCCTCAAATTTGTAATAATCTCATTCCAAATCGGAGAGAATCTACAAGCATCAACCTTGTTCTTCTCGAGGTCCTTGAAACACACCGTATTAGGCCACATCCAAATTCAAAAGAAATATAGGTAAATTTTGCAATGGACTTAAATAAACCACTAAAGTAACTATAATTGATTTAACATATTTCAGCTAGGTAAAAGTAAACAATGATTAGTTAAATTTATCAACAAATAATAGGTCACTTGTTTTCCAAACTTTTACTGGCTCACCTCACTGGAAGACTGTTGGGAACTCCTGCCAGAAAATAATAATAATAAATTAAACAAAAAATAAAAAAATCCTTTAGTTTAGAGGACTTGAGATAAGAAAATAAAAAAATGTAGTGATATTGATGTTTATGTGAAAAAAATGAATCAATAGAACGAAATACATATATATATAACCTGTCAGGAAGAGGCACATGAAGAGTGTTCATAAAAGCTCCAGGAAACTGCTCAAAAAGTTGATGAAGTGCTTCCAATGATCTAATCTGGAGATTATAATACAACGATGAAACAGTTAAGCAAGATTTAATAAAAGCTCAACAGGATACTGCTCAGTGCCAGCTGAAATAACACAATTCAAGTGAACAACAATAACATTTGACCTCTCCAAGTCGATCTCTTGCTCCAAGCAAGAATCCCCACACACCAGATATAACGGTGTAAAATACATGGAGATCTAGAAGATAAATCTGCACAAAGATGGGATCATGGTCAAGTGAAACTGAAAGAAAAGAAAACTAACACGCACCAGTAAATTGGAAATGGGTTCCAGCATACTAAATCCTCTCTCAGCCCCTATTCCTCTGATCTAAAGAATATATAAAGGCCTCAGAAAGGCAGTGTTCTACTTAAATTTTTTTAACTTTGTAGCTGCCATTAAAACTACTTTTATGCCCTTATTGAAAAACTTCAAAAGCTGCTTTAATTTGGAATGAATCACACGTTAACTCAACCCTGATCGCATAAATTCCATAGTTTAGTAAGCATAAAAGTGCAGAACTGCAGACTTGAGTGAATAAAAATAATAATAATATTGATAGTAGAATTTCCAACTTACAAGTATCACAGGAGCCCATAAACTAGCTACTGTCAGGGCATTATGATTGTCTGCAAGCATACAAATTAATCAGTTTGAAGTATGATTAGGAAAAATAATAGTGCTTTCACTAAGATTAAGAATATAACCAAGAGATCTATATTACCAAAATAAATGTTTTGTAACTACAATCCATCTTCCATATATATGCTATCATTGATAAAATTAAAGATTTCAATATCACATTAGATAACTTAATGGAAGACAAGAATCATAACATCATTCCAAATTTCAGTTGCATTCACAGTCCTGCTTCAAAAACTTTTGCACCAAAAGGCACCTGTTTACAGAAGACACTTTTAACATATAAATAAAAAAACTACTCGCTTTAAAACAACATTTAACCATTAAAGTTCTTTGAGGTATTAATTAGTACAGTTACAAAACAGATTAGAAATAAAATATACTTCAAAGTATCAAACTTTAAAAAATTCATCGAACGAGAGACCAGTAGCTTACTTTTAGAAACCAAGTCATGCCAAGAATAGCGTATAGGATCCATTGTCACTATTGTCTTAGTTGGTTCCACTAATGGCTTGATCTGTTAAATAAAGAGAGCTTTTAGAAAGCAATATTTAGCACAAAAGAGAATAGAAAGTTAATTCACAGTCAATTAAATAACTGGTTAACGAACAACACTGCCATGGAAAAATGTTCAACATAACAAACCTGAAGAAAATAAGCAAACGAAAATTTTCCACTCAAAATCACAAGCCAGAAAAGCATATACCTGCAAGAAAGAAAAAATAAACTAAAATCTTAGCAGCACACAAGTGTGTTTAAACATCAAATTACTAAAGCTATTTGAATTCAAATACCTGTAAAAAGAAAACAAAGAACACCAGAAGGATCCTGATTTTAAAACCCTTACTCAGGCTTTTTAATCAACACCATTTTATGTTAGAAAACTTCTATAGTTCTGTTTTTTTAATCATTTTGGTAAGTAAATAAGGGTAGGGAGCATACAGCATTTAACAAGAAACAAACTTGTTATAATGTTTGTGCAAAGTTTCCGAAAAATTAAACTTGAGAGATTTAGGGAGTACTTGATAAAATCAGTGGTCCTCTCATACATCCCACGTCCAACATAATGTCGTTCCTTGAAAATCAGCATAGGAAACAATAAATAAATGGATCAGTAAAGCAGATAATATCATATGATGGGAACATAAAAATCAAGGCATAAAGAACAAAAAGGGAAAGTTATGTGATTAAAACCTGGCGCATCCACTTAATAAAACGAATCAGAGGAAAGCGATCACATTGATTAGTCAGATTGTGGCAGGCTGGTGTCGTCATAAAAAAGCTAATAAAGAACTGGATACCAGCATATACGCCTATAACGATCACATACAGTATGTAAATAACTGAATTTCCATTTTGTTTACTCTCTTCCTGGAGACCTTTCCTGAAAGGCATAGAGAAAGAATGTTACCACTGTTTAAAAACATAAAAACAAAGCTTCCAAGATAAGAAATAAAAACAAGTAAAACATGTTAAAGAATAGACGTGTTAGGAAATTACACATAAAGAGAAGATATGACCATTGATGCAGCGCTAAACCAAAGAAATCGGAGAAAAATTCGAGAAACTGCTAGGCGCCGTGTTGTAGAATATGCACCATACAACATGCATATGTCAAGAACACCTACACAAGAAGTATTTCCTCAGATACTGAAGGAACTCTAGTACTGTGCTACAAAAAGAAATGCATTCGCTGACTTTCTTCTTAAATATTATAAGTTCTTACAAGACAGATAGTACAGAAGCCACATCAGCCCATTAAGAATAGAAAAACCTACTCTCAAGAAATTTCATTACAACAAATGTTGGACCAAGGCTGAGAACTTCCCGAATACACTTTGAATCAAGCTTTCCATTATTGAATGCAATTACGGTCAGTCCCTGAAGGTTCACAGATATAGCATATTTAGTACAACAGCAATCATAAAACACGAGAAATTTTAACAAATCGCGATAAAATACACTGCAAAACAAAACATAAATGGTACTAAAGAAAAGTTACAATTATAACGAAGGGAATCCTAGACCCTAAAGACCATAGCTTCAAAGAAACCCTGGAGAACATTTACTACACAGACAAAAGTAATTTCCGAACCAGGGGGAAATTATGAAAGGATTATTTCACTGGTCTTTGCTTTCATTTTCTCCTTTTGGGAAGCCAGCATGTCACAGGGATATAGCCAATAGGGTAAGGAAAACAAAGTCACATAAAGATAATTTATAAGAGAAATGAAATCATATAAGCCATGCAAACCTGAAACATCATCACAAGAAATATCCAAAGACGGTTGAAACTATGATATAGATGGAGAAATGTCCTGTGCTCAACAAATGAAGTTTTTCCTCGATGTTGAATTCTGCCAGATTTAAGTATATTCTGTAACAAATATGGTGTGTATGTTAACAGAATATATAGCAGTATGTAAATATACACTATGTAATACACAAACCAACAGAGAGGCTTTCATTTTGGCCAATTCTTAGGTAGGGATATTCAGGCATAGCTGAAAATTTTAGGGATATATTCTTATGATTTTTAAATTTTCAAATTTTTTTTAAAATTTCGAACATTTAAGAGTTTCTATGTCAAGATAGGTTATAGTTTTTTAATTATTTTCGATGTCAAAAGTTCTACAGAATATTTTCTAAAAATTCAGTTCTGATGCTGCCCTCTGAAGAAAACAATATGATTCCAAGGTCATGACTAACTCATTAAATCTATGCACTTGTTTTAACATGCGTTAAGTATATACATATAATGAGAAAAAATAATCAACCATACTCCAACAAGTAAAAAGGTACATTATCAGGAAAGAAGCCCACCTTTGACCTCTGTACTGGCTTTTGAAAAAATGATGAAACTGTGCGCCAGGGCCAACTAAGTTCAAAGCAATGAAGTGACCTGCATATAAAAGTTGGTTAGCCTTTAAGGTGTGAGTATATGTTACATGGCACACTCATACAAGTATCTTACCAGAAGTACTCATTGAAATCATCATAATTGCGCCAAGCAGAATGTGGTGCTTTTCCATTATCATTGTTTGCAGCTTCCTGCTCATAGTTGTAGATTAGGAGACAATTTTGTAACAATCACCATATCTTGTTAGTAACTTAAACATCCATGAGAAGACAGTAAAGTCGAGCAGTGGATGAAAAAGAAGAACATCCCAATAACACCTCCCAGAGACGTACCGCGGCGACAACCTCATAGAGAGGATAGATAACTTGTTCAAGAAAAGAAACTCCATTTTCAGAAGTACAACTGTTTGCTGGCTGTGAAATCTGCTGCCTTAGAATTTCATCCATTTCCCTTACCATCTGCACATTACAATTTAGGGTTCAAAGGAGAAAGAATAATTTTCAGAAAAAGGATAGGAAATAAAAAAACTATATTGCAATTGATTTGCTCCACCAACCACAACAAAATTGCATGGAACTGTGGAGGAAGAAAAAAAAAACTACAGAGAGGAACACGCAAACCAAAGTCCACCACGAAACTTCATATCATCAAGTAACTAACTCACATGATGAAATATGTAGCACAAGCATTCAGGGAGGAATCTAATATTGCCTGATTCGCCCCAGATCAGAAAGTGCAGAGAAACAAATAGCAACTTTTTTTCCTTAGTAACTGCATCCAAACTGCACAAAAGTGACTTATACAGTGAGTCTCTATCATCAACCTCTTATCTGTATACAAAATTTACAAAAATAAGAAAATCAAGGAACATTCAGAAAGGGTGTTAAATCAGGTCTAGGTCCATACTTGCTCCAAACTGGCTGAATGCATAAGTAGTCACACCATTTAATATAGTTCTCGAGGGACTTCAGCAATACAGTTTGTGCTGCAGCCTCGTCCAAATTCTGCAGCAATATAAAGACTGAATGTAAATAGTACTGTAAAAAATTTAAGGCAATCTTCTCATATGAAATGAAGTTTTATCAACAAAAAGTAGTGCAAGTGGATATGACAATGACATATGCCTTGTCAGCCAATAATGGACTAGCATACAATACAGATATTTAACTTACAGGTTCAATTGATTCAGGAATACGAAGCCGAGATTGCTCATTTGCAAGGAGGTGAACAATATGTTCGCGCTGGTTAGAAACATTATCTTTCTGGCACAAGAAATATAAAATCTCAGAAAAGTATTGGCATCAACGTGCTTTGCAACCAAATCAAATTACCAGATTAAATATGGAAGGAAAATTCAGTTTAAAAGTACAAGGAACATTAACTAAGAATAACGTTACAAGCTTAACAAAGTTTTTATAATTTTCTAGAAGAAACAAAGTAGAGTGTTTTTCTTTTTTGTTCAAAGAAACAACATTTTTATGCAAAAGACTAACAGACAAAGTCCACATAAAACAGAAGGCCAGATGTCCAATTCTCCATAGTGCAAGATAATTGTGAATAAAATCATTCATGGAACTAGATGGTGACCAACATCGCATGTTGGTGATGGATGTACCAGATAGCCTGGCTAACCAACATCGCATGTTGGTGCTGATGTACATATCAAAAAGGATAGAAGAAAGAACAAGACCTTGAACTAGGTGGTGGAATCTAAAAGGGGAAAATCAAGTCACTTTCAAAAAGAGTGATCTCCCAATGCATTTGGGATACAGAGGGAAATAGTAGCCAAATGTGGGATTCCATGGCTAGTTGAATCCGAAAGGTTGCAAAAGGAGTATTAGGAGAGTAAGGGTTTTGCTCTACATCAAAAGGAATCTTGGTGGTGGAATGAGGAGGTACATGAAAAGGTTAAGGTTAAGAAGGAATGTTGTAAAACCTTAGACAATGATAGAACCGATGAAAACTGTGAGAGGTATAGAATAGCAAAGAAGGATGCAAAGAAAGCCATGAGAGAAGTGAAGCTAGCAGCTTTTGACTATATGTATAAGCGATTGGATACCAAAGGAGAGTCGGATATCTATAAACTAGCTATGGCAAGGGAAAGGAAGACAAGAGATTTCAACCAAGTAAGGTGCATCAAGGACAAGAATGGAAATGTTTTAGCTACCGAGAACACGGTTAAAGATAGATGGTGAGCTCTTTTCAATAAAGGACACGAAAGGAGTACTTCTTTGGGTGAGTTGAGTAACTCATAAGAGTAGAAATTACTCCTACTGCCAAATCAGGAAAGAGGAAATGGTTGTAGCTTTGAAAAAGAACAAGCATAGAAAAGTAGTGGGTCTCACCAGTATAGCATTCTAAGTGTGGAAAGTATTGGGTGAGATGGGCATAGCTTGTCACAAACCCTTTCAATAATATTTTGAAAATGAGGATGCCAAATTTATGGTGAAAAAGCACTTTGGTGCCAATCAACAATAATACGGTCGACATACAAAATTGCATGAACTATAGGGGTATTAAGTTAATCAAGCATGCAAATGAAGCTTTGGGAGAGAGTAACTGAGCATAGATTGAGGCAAGAAACATGGGTCTCAGACAATCATGCCAGGACGCTCACTTATAGAAGCGGAGATCGATGGAATAATATAGACATATACAAAAGGAATTGCACATGGTCTTTTTAGATTTGGAAAAAGCATATGACAGAGTTGTTAGAGAAATTCTTACGAGGAGATTCTAGACATGATGGGAGTATGAGTAGCATATATCCAATCAATAAAGGATACGTATGATGGAGTAAGGACTGAAGTAAAAGCACATAAAGGACAAACCGAAAGTTTTCCCATAACCATAAGGTTACATCAAGGCTTAGCTCTAAGTCCTTACCATTTTGCATTAGTAATGGACGAGTTAACATGACATATTCAAGATGATATCCCTTGGTGTGTGCTTTTTACAGATCATATAGTGTTAATATATAAAACGCAAGACAGAGAAAATGTGAAGCTTAACCCTTGGCAAGAAGTGTTGGAATTTAAAGGTCTTCACCTCAGTAGGTCAAAGGCAATATATAGAGTGCAAGCTTAGTGGGAATAGGGGGTTCAAATGAGATAGGGTGACGATTGGAGATGAGGAAGTACCAAAGAGTGAACGCTTTCGTTGTCTTGGATCTGTCTTGCAAAAGAATGAAAATTGGATGGAGATCTCAACCATAGAATACAAGCAAGATGAATGAAGTGGAAGAGCACATCGGTAGTGTTGTGTGACTGTCGTATGCCACTAAAGCTCAAGAGCAAATTTTATAAGATGGCAATAAGTAAAACAATGTTTTATGACACGGAATGTTAGGCAGTCAAGCATCAAACACGTACAAAAATAGTAGTGGAGATGAGAATGTTTCGTTGGATGTGTTGGTACACAAGAAAAGTGTAATGACCCATCCCCAAATTTTACGGCTTTTACAATTTTAATATGTGAATTTATGAAAATACCCTTCGAGGCAAAATGTTGACTTTTGTTGACCACTTTGTCGTGTCACATAAGGTTCGTTCATTTGGTGTAACTTTGTAGTATTCATCGCTACGAACGCGTGAACGCAAACAGAACATGATTTGGAGTTATGATGAACATTTTAAGGAATTCGAAACATAAGGGCATTTTAGTAATTTTACAATTAAAGATATTTCTTCATTTAGGACCTCTCCTAGGCTGCCATGTGGCAGATCCCCTCCCCATTTCTGGGGTAACCTTCATCCCCGAGTTCTCTTTCTCTTTCTCTTTCTCTCTTTCTCTCTTTCTCTCTCTCTTTATTTTCCCTCTCTCTCGGTCTCTCCCTGGGAAACACCTCTCATCCCTCCCTTCTGTTCATTTCCTCCCCGAAGCTCTCTCCCTCTTCACCCGAGCACAGCTAGGGGCTACCCATGACACCACGCAGCTCCGACGACGGCATCGAGATGCTTTATTCCTCATGAACCAACGCCACCTCCATTCTCCCTCATACTCTTCACGGCCAACTCTGCAACAGCATTAACGTGGTAGAATTGCCATTTTTCTCCGGCGAGTGGACTTAGAACTCAAAAACCAAGGTAAGTCATGAACCACCCTTCGATCTTCTTCCCACGTGATCTAGATTACTTTGTTGAATAAAAATGGTTTTGGTGAAGATTTGAACACGAAAACAACTCGAAGATATGTTTTCCCCAGTTTTCAACGAACCTGTGCCTTTCAAGTCGTTTTATTGCCAACTCTGGCCATGATGAAGGGGAACCAAAGGTATGGTTTGATTCCTTGTCTCCCTAGCTTCAATTAGATGTGTTGGGTTGCAAGGTTTGGTTAAGATTTGAGCTCAATCGGAGCTCGAGAATTTCCAGCCAAAAATCACTTCATTGGGTTCGCCGACCCATGAAACAAACCGGGTTAACCTGACCCGCAAACTTAGGCCAGACCCACGATTTAAACCGGCCCAAACCTTGGGCCTTTGTAACCCAAGCCCAAATTTGTATCAAACCCAACCCAGATCCAACCAATTACTGGGCCCCAAGACCTTAACCCATTAGTTCTAACCCAGAAATCTAAAACCCACTACTCCTTAACCCATTAGTTCTAACCCAGAAATCTAAAACCCACTACCCGGCCCATTAACCCTATCTGGCGTAATTCCTCAATCCACTAGCCCAGGTCTAAAACCCTAAACCTTAAACCACTAATCCTAACCTAGCCTGAAAACCCTCGACCCAACCCAACAAAACTGGTCCAACCCATCAGACCGTTGGCCGTTGACTTTCTGGTCAACGTTGATTGTTGACCATTGACTTGTCAACGTTGACTTTTGGGTTAACTTTTCGAGTTTTAGCCAGGACCCCTCATAGACAAATTTCGACGTCCTGATTCCAAATTCGCGTTTTGTTTCCCCAAATTCCAACGTTTTAGTAAAGTTTTATGAAATATACTCTCTTTGTGTTTAGGTGCAACGGTTAGAAGTGATCTAGTCCATCCTAGTTCGAGCGGCTCTCTGATAGTGGAATACTTGTGAGTGGATGCCTTCATAATTTGCGTGTTTTTATAAAATACTGGCCTAGCATGCATTTCATATTTCACGATTTGGTATGTTTTATATCATGCTTTATGAATTTCTATAATTATGGTTTACGAAATATTTATGATTTATCGAAATTACATTTTTACAAATGGTTATGAATTATTGGATTTGCACATATGAATTTCTATGGCTCCCGAGTATGATTTGGTTATGGATTTACGAGTATGGTTTACCATGGATTATGAGATAAGATTTTGAGCTTGTGAGCTCCTGATTTGATGTGAGACTTTTGAGGTATGTTTTTGGTACTTAACTAATGGGTTATCATACAACACATCCACATAATCAGGTATAGATGTCTATGGCCATAGGACAGTGAAGGAGTAGTGAGAGATTATGATTATACCCCCCCCCCCCAGCTTCACTAGCCTAAGGCTAGTGTCGGTGTGTGATGTAATATGTATATGCCTCTTATCTAGCGTAACCCAGACATGTACAACTTCACCTCCGGGTGATGGACCCTATGTTTCTTCTCTGGCATAACCCAGAGATGTACAGCTTCACCTACGGGTGATGGACCCACTGCATATACATATAGATATGTTATATCCTCTTCTCCAGCGTAACCTGGAGATGTATGGACCGTGGTTTCTTCACTGGCGTAACCCAATGTCGTACAACTTCACCTTTTTGGTGATAGTTATGCCTTCGAGCCACTATGATACCCCTAGTTGAGACGTGCGGTGCTCTTCCAGCCGCTGGACCCTACCTCCGGCTGAGCAGTTTCCAGGTGGGCAAGCTGTTAAACAGAAAAGATAACTTTTCCTGAGGCCCCCGCCGACGTCTCCGGACTCCCTAACGTTGCCGTCAACCACCACGTCCCGGTTCAGGAATTTTAACCCAATTCCCTTTCGAAGTTTTCGCGAGACGCGCTATCAGACGGGCTTCCCCCGTCTCTTAGGATCGACTAACCCATGTGCAAGTGTCGTTCACATGGAACCTTTCCCCTCTTCGGCCTTCAAAGTTCTCATTTGAATATTTGCTACTACCACCAAGATCTGCACCGACAGCCGCTCCGCCCGGGCCCTTGCCCCAGGTTTTGCGGCGACCGGGTATAGGTCGCGCGCTTCAGCGCCATCCATTTTCGGGGCTAGTTTATGCATGGGATTACGGATTTACCTTTAGACGACGATATTTCCATGACAGAGCACTGGATTTTACGTACTTGCTTTATAAACGGTTTTACATGGCATGCTAGGGTTTTTCATAAAACCTATATGTAGTATTATATATGTCTTTAAAAACAAGGGGTTATTATGTTCAAAAATAAAATGTTTTCCTATTATTAGTATTATTATTATAAAATTTGGTCCACTCACCTTTTCTGTTTTTGCGCCCCCTCAAGAGTTAGAATCGAGGCATTTGATCCCGATGTCAGGGCATTTCGGCGTAGGCATCCTCGAGTCTTCTCAACGTAGGTATCATTCCTTATTCGTATCTTTTCTTAGTAATTCTTCCATATTATTCTTAGAAGTTGTATGCTCTGAACACGTTCCTGCTTTGGCTTAATCTTGCTAATTACATATCTTTTATTGGTAAGCATGTTTAAAATGGCTTTGTCACCCTCGGGTGTCGGCCAGCACATGTCTACCTCAGTATGTGGGGATATCGGGGTTGGGGCGTGTCAAAAAGACAAGATTAAGAACAAGGACATCTGAGGTAAAGTAGGAGTGGTCAAAATTGAAGATAAGATGAGAGAAAATCAGTTAATGGGACATGTGAAATGAAGATCTACAGATGCTTCGGTTAGAAAATGTGATTATAAGACAGAGGCTTAGGGAAACAGGATAGAGGAAGGCTTGGACAGAGACTTTAAGAAAAGACATGAAGTATTGGGAGCTAAAAGAAGACTTGTCGCAAACTCAAGTGCAGTGGCATTCTAGGATTCATACAGCCTACCCCACTTAGCGGGATAAGGCTTTGTTGTTGTTGTATGAAAGCAAGGATGTCGTGGGTAAGTGGCAGTGGAGTGTCGAGATGATAGCATTTACATACTCAAGCCACTAACCATACTGTCAATATTTCACGTAAGATTTCTTGAAAATATGGATAAAGTAAAATTCAAATGAAGAACGTGGTCAAACCTTGAAACTTAAGAAAGCCAAAGACAACATATGGATTCAGAAAAAATATTAAAAAATAAAAAATAAAAATAAAATAAAAGCGTGATCAGACATGCAAATACCTGAAATCCAAAAGTATAATGCAGAAAATCAAACATGTCTGGATCTCTTGTAGCAGGGATTGGAAAATCTGATGGCAATTTTGGTAGGTTACTGAAGTACTTTAACGCTGCCATTGCTGCTTGTACCTGGCCATTATTTTCTGTGATTAAAAACACACAAACTATAAGATGTTAACTTAAATCATGCAAGTAATAAACCAAATACCTCAGGCAAAGAAACAACAGAATTTGTAATGTTGAGAGCATCCAGAGGAATAATATTGTAGGCAATCAGGTCCTCAGTCATTGCTGCATCTGAAGCCATTACCCGTTTCAACTGCGATATAAAATAGATCTAATCAATTCTGCAACTTGACATAGGAGGCAGAAATAACAGCGGAAATATAACAATCACGCACCAGACAGGAAAATAAAAAATGAAAGAGTAAACTTTTAAGTTTTAACATCATTGCCGCCTAACCCTACTTCATAGAACAACACAATGGTGCCTTCATTCTTTGATTCTGAGGTAAATTGCGAGTTTGTTCAGATTTGGCTTTTGTTTGGTGAGATTTATATTGGTCCTCGAATAGGTGGGTTAGTTTAAATTTGAAACATTTTGTTAAGATCGAAGTGAGTTTTCCTTTTCAACGACTTTGTGTTTTGTGCTTTGTTTGGCCAACCATGGCTGAAGTTTATGGCTTTGTTAAGCACTAGTTGGCTGAAGAAAACACACATAAACTCAAGAGATAAAATAATAATAATAATAGTTAAAAAAAACACCATTAAAAACCATTAATTGAAAGCAGACAACACAACATCTCATTAGAAAACTCAAACGACAGGTTGAAAGTTCATTGCCCACATGCCTTACAAAAAAAAAAAAAAAGTATTGGGAATGATGAGCAACGGTTCAGGGTCTATAGTGATTGTTGGGTTGGAGACAAATAATATGATTATGATGCTCATGGTCCATAAAAGAATAAGTTTGCCTTAAACGGATATAACACTATAAGACCAACCTCTTCAGGAATTTCGTCAGTCAGCTGCTCCAAAACTATCCCTAAAACTCGTAGAGTTGCAAAAACTCTTTTCCTCTTCATTGTTTTTCTCTCTAACCTGTTGTTTAAACAAATAAAGGTGACCAAATCAAGTTTTATTTCATAGAACTGCAAAGTACTGTGGACAAGTAATTCACCGGTAGCAGAAATAAAAAGAACATTAATACAGGAAGCTACATCAATATCCGCTAATTCCGTCCCACTAACATCTTCAAATATCCGCTAATTTCTTTCTGACCATGTAAACCAAACAATAACAATAGCCATCCAAGGAAAACATGATACAGTGACACTTATACGAAAAGGCTATTGAAAAGATTCTTAGTATAATCTTCCAGACAATCATGAATGGGAACATGCATCTACAAGCTTAAAGCCTCATGTATCAACATTGGAGCTCCATTAAATAGTCGTAAAAATTATAGGCAGAACTTACTAGATACCAGCGCAAAATGAACAGAAAATAAGCAAACAAAAAGAACACATCTTTGGAGTCATATTGGAACTGGAGAAACTTACTCGCCCAGGTTCCCGCTGAAAGCACTAGACTCCCTCAACTTCATTTCTTCCTCCCGCAGCTTTTCTACATCATTCTTCTGTCTGTACAGTTTGTAGAACTTTTGCAAGCGAGCAATGTCCTGGCTTCTATCTATGGTTCCACCTTTGCTGAAAATGTGCACAAGGGGACAAAGAAATACAAGAAATTGCTTAATAATAGATTACAAAACATAAGCACATAAATTCTTTTTGATAAAGAGATGATAAGTACATATATATGGCTTATGAAAAGTAAATACAAATCTAACAGCTTCAAACTTCACCCGCTTCATACGAAAATATACCTTAATGACAGACATCAATCCAGCCTTGAACTGTAATACTCCCCTTCCTTCACTATTCGGATCCAGATTCTGAGCGAGAGAATAAGCATGCTCGCATACTGCAGGTGGACAATCAGCACTTTCAAAATTGTGAGTTACAACCATAGAATTAATTATTTTGCAAGATACAAGATATACAAGTTTTTCACCACCAAATTAGTTTATATGATTCCCCATGTTCAAATCATTTTTAAGCTAAACGAACCAGAACAGAACTACAATCAGCCAATCTTGTCTGGCAAAGGGAGGGGGGCACTACCTAGAGGTCAAAGATTTTTTTTTTTCATGCAGATCTTGTTTCCTTTTGTGTAAGAAATTCCAAGTGAGCCGTTCAAGCCTAAGAATTTGTATCTTAGAAGTCACTGCCAGACAATATCTTTAATTGACACACATAATTTTCTAAGGAAAGGAGAATGTACAAGGTGGGTTGCTTCTCATCAACTCAGACGATCAAACTTTCGGCTCAAAGAAACCAAGTCCCCCCCCCCCCCCACCCAACAGCTACCAAATTACCCTCACCGATTCTTATGTCACATTTAGGAAAACAAACTTAAGCTCCACAACTCAAGCAAGCTAATAACAGAAGTGGGTAATATACAGATTCTTGAGATATTGGGATCTTCGTCTTGGATTTCATCAGCAGCTCTCAGAATTTCATCAACATCCCTATTGTTTGCAAGTGAGGAAGGAACATTTCCAGCAATTCCAGTAGCATGCTGGCCATAAGCATCAGCCCCCATCCTCTCCCTGCTCAATACGGCACGGACTAGATGCTCCCATCCCTGCTCAACACGAGACATTTTCTGCAAAACAGCGAGTAAACTCCCGAGAAAATCCCAATGTCAAAGCACTAAGAGTGAGAAAATCCCCGCTGATTTTCTCGGCAACCAGACAGATAGATATGTAGATATACAGTAGTAGCTAAAGTAAAGCAAAATGCAAGGAGCGTACCACATTTGGGGGAACTCCGTGCATAGGAAACCCCGGAAGGCCGAGTTGATGCCGAGTTGAATCGGTATCCAGCTCGGAAGACGTGGTGTTGAAGGTAAACTGGGAGGTAATGTGGCTTTTAAAAACTGAAAGGGGAAAAGGGGGAAAGCGGAAATGGGGAATAAAGGAGGAAGAGAAAAGAGATAGAAAGGCTACTTTCTGTATTTCATTTCTTAACGAGGAAGTTACAACTGAGTTTATTTACACTTTGCTAAATAAGCTTAGTGACTAATAACACTAGATTAGCCACTAACACACTGATTAGTTACAAAACAGTTCTAACTAAATTTCCAATTGTCATAACAAACAGAAGATATCTAAGTATGAGGTGTCTTTTACCCTTCCTCAAGCTAAACGGAGGAGACCGAGAGATAGCTTGGACTGTAACAACTTGAATCTTGCCTTGGAAAGTGCCTTTGTGAATATCTGCAATTTGATGTTGAGTACTAACATGCTGGATTCGAATCAAATTGGCTAAAACAAGTTCTCTGATATAGTGATAATCAATTTCCACGTGTTTCGTATGAGCGTGAAACACAGGATTAGATGCCAAAGAGATTGCCAAGACATTGTCACATCAAAGTTGAAGAACCTGTCGAAGCGGGAAGGTGATATCTTTAAGAATCCTGCATATCCATGTCAGTTCTGCAACAATGTGAGCGAGAGAACGATATTCAGCTTCCATGGAGAATCGAGCAACAGTGTGTTGCTTTGTTGCACTCCAGCTAATCAAGTTATTACCCAAATACACACAATAACCACTTGTAGATCATATGTCAAAGGTGCAACCAACCCAATCAGTGTCTAAAAAGGCTGTGAGATGCAAGGAGCCTTTCTTAAACCACAAACCTTTATTAACAGAACCTTTAAGAAATCTCAAGATCCATTTGACTGCTTAAAAGTGGGGTTCTCTCGGACAATGGAGAAATTGACACACTTGGTTCACATCAAAGGAAATATCTGGCCTTGTCCAAGTAAGGTACTGAAGAGCACCTATAATGGATCTGTATTCCTTGGGATTAGTGAGTAAGGGCCCAGTGTGATATAACTTAACTGATCCAAGTGGAGTAAAGCATGGTTTGCTACCATCCATATTTGTTTTAACAAGCAGATCAAGTGAATATTTACCCTGAGATAGAAATATGCCTTTTGGGGTTCTGTGAACTTCTGACCCAAGGAAATAATGAAGGGGTCCCAAATCTTTGATAGGAAATAGAGTACTTAGTTGATGAATAAAAGCTTGACGGTGAGAAGCATTTGGACCAGTCACTAGAATGTCATCAACATACACTAGGACTATAACTAGAGAAGCTTTTTGTTGAACAAATTATGTCCAATTGATTGAGGAACCAGTTATGTTGGACTGCAAGTGTTAACAAAATCCAAATGGTGACTGGTTTTGCAACAGGGCTAAATGTCTCTTGAAAATCAAATCCTTCTTACTGATGAAATCCCTTAGCCACAATGTGAGCTTTGTACATATCAATGGTACCATCTGATTTTCTCTTGATTCTGAAAACCCATTTGCACCCTACAACATTCTGATGAGGAGATGATGATACTAGAGTCCATGTGCCATTGGTTTGCAAAGCTTGAAACTCTTCAGACATTACTTGTTTCCAATGGTCATGTTTTGAAGCCTGTAAATAAGTTGTAGGGATAAAATTGATAGTGTCAATTTGATGCTTAGTGGCAGCCAATACCTTAGGTTTAAAGATTCCAGCCTTTGACCTTGTGACCATTGGATATGTATTTGTGGATGCAAGATGGATAGGCTGTGATGGAGTAGGCACTGAGGACAAACTATATTATGAAGCAACAAACACTTGTGATGAAATAGGTGCTGAAGAAGATGATTGTTGTGAGGGCTGATCTGAAGTAGGTGAGGATGCAATGCTGCCCAAATATGAGGGATTATGCTGAGAAAAACTTGTCTGAGAGACAGGGAATGGAAGAGTGAAAGTTGATGTAGAAGTTGAGGAAGATGCTGTGGATGCAATCCCTAATGTTGTAGTGCCTTGAGACTGTTGTAAACCTTGAAAAGGAAAATGGTCTTCATTGAAAATGACATGTCTGGAGATGTACAATCTTTGTGTTTGAATATCTAGACACATGTAGCCCTTGTGTTGCAAACTGTAGCCAAGAAAAACATAGAGAGTACTCTTGCCATCAAGCTTCGAAGATACATATGGTTTGAGCCAGGGATAACAGCTGCAACCAAAAGTCTTAAGTTTGGAATAATCTAGAGCCTTTTTGAAGAGTAACTCCCAAGGAGATTTGTCCAACTTAGATAGAGGCAGTCGATTAACAAGATACAAAGCTGTTGAGAAGGTTTGAACCCATAATTTTTTAGGAACACCTTAAGCTACTAAGAGGGTTCTAGCAGTTTCTGTGAGATGTCTGTGTTTGCGCTCAACACATCCATTTTGTTCTGGAATGTGAATGCAGCTATATTAGAACTGGTGAATTCACTCCCGGAATCTGATCTGAAGGTTTTGATTTTATTTCCAACCAAATTTTCAACATATGCTTTAAAACTGACAAATACAGAAGAAAAAAAACCTCAAATTTTACCTTCAATGGAAACAACCATGTGTATTTAGTAAACTCATCTACAAAGAGAACATAGTACTTGTAGTCACTAACAGAGCATACTGGAGCTGGTCCCCAAACATCTCAGTGAATCAACTCTAAACTGGCAGAAATAAGACTTGTACTAGAAGAGAAAGGTAACTTGTGATTTTTACCTATACTAAAATCTTAACAAAAGAAATTTACAACCTTGTCACTATTGGGAACAAGATGAGCTTTATTTAAAATTTTCCTAAACATAGCTATATAGGGATGCCCAAGCCTTCGATGCCATGTCTGAAGTGTAGCTTTAGTACTGATAAAAGCTGAATGTGCTGAAGTAGAGGGGATGCCTTGGAGAGGATAGAAACCTTATTTAATTGGTCCTTGAAAAAGCATCATCCCCGTAGAGCGATCCTTAATTGTAGAACCATCAAAACCTATAGTCAAAGCACAAGAATTATCTTTTAAAAACTGATAGGCAAACGGGAGATTGAACTTCATCATGGGAACATGAAGAACATTATTCAATCTAAATGTAGCAGATGGTGTTTGAAGCATAGAATTGCCAGAATGATGAGTAGGCATACCTTGTCCATCACCAATATACATCGTCTCTTCTCCAAAATAAAGAATAGGGGAATTAATAGCAGAGATGTCATTGGTAACAAAGGATGTGGTGCCAGAGTCAATAAGTTAAGTAGGAGAGGAAGCCTTGGAGTTTGTGTGCACACACATAGCAGCTAACTTGGCAGGGGGTATTTTACCAGCAAATGCATGATTCATTTTGTCATAGCAATCGATTGCTTCATGCTCAAAAGAATGACAGATTTGACACAGATTTTTGCCACCAGAAGTATAACTAGAAGTGTTGTTATTGCGATTAAAACCATTAGAGTTACAGAATTGTTGTGAGAATAACCAGAGGCATTGTCAGAATTATGAAAATTACCACGAGAATTGTTCAAGTTCTTAGATGAATTACTACGATTGTTACGTTGAAATGATCTTTTGCTACGATTATTCTAAAATCTGGGTGGAGCATGAAACTGAGCAGCATTAGCTTGTGGAAAGGAATAGTATTGTGATGTAGGAAGAAGATGACCTTAAGATTGAGCAACAAAGGCCTGGAAAGGTTCTTGAGCGGAATAGGCAACACTTTTCTTTTTTGCGATTCATGAACAATTCCTTGTTAATCAACAGACCATGCAGTTCATTCAGAGTACTTGATGAAATTCTCAGCATAATAGAGTTAATAAAATATTCATATTCATCAGAGAAGCCATTAAGATTGACAGTAAAAAGATCATGATCAGAAACCGGAGAACCAGCTGCCATTGGAACATTTGAAATACCTTTGATGCGTTGCAGATACTTAGAAATTGAAAGATCACCTTTGTGTACAGAATGTAGACAATATCTGAGTTGATGAATATGAGCAGCAGATACACCTCCAAATCGATTTTCAAGATTAAGCCAAAGATCACGAGATGAAGTCACACCAACAGTGAATTGAATGATTTCTTCATAGAGAGTAGAGTTAAGCCAAATAAGGATATTCTGATTCTTTTCGTACCAGGCTTCATAGGTAAGTTTAGGAATTGCAGTAGTGTGACCAGTTTGATCAAGAAAATAAGGCGGTGGACAGAGCTCGAAACCATCAACAATGTCGGTGAGCTTGTAGTGCCTAAAAATTGGAGCAAAGAGAGCCTTTGAGACTAAATAATTGTCACGCTTCAGCTTCGTAGGCACCATACAACTGATATTATGGATTGTGATCGATGAAATTGAAGAACTGGAATAATTAGGGTTCATCGCAGAGAAATTAGGGGAAACAAACTCAGTCGGAGCAGGATTTGGAGGAACAACTTCAGGATGCGTAGGCGAAGAATTTGAAGACGCCATTGCAGAGAAGAAGAAGAAATTGGAGATCGAGATGAAGAACTTGAAGATCAAATCGCAGAGAAAGGAGGATCGAAAAGCGGTTAAGCAGATAGGTGAGTGATACCAAGATAGAAAGGATGCTTTCTGTATTTCATTTCTTAATGAGGAAGTAATTACAATTGCGTTTATATACACTTTGCTAAATAAGCTTAGTGACTAATAACACTAGATTAACCACTAACACAATGATTAGTTACAAAACAGTTCTAACTAAATTCACAATTGTCATAACAAACAAAAAATATCTAAGTATGAGGTGTCCCTTTAAAAAGGATCCGTTGGGGAACCGGTTTGACCGGGTATATCCGGTGAGAGAGTGCTGGTTTTGGGTTTGATGACCGGTCGCTCCCAACATGTTTTTCTTCTTTATTTCCACCACATTTTCTAATCAAGAAAAACGTATTTTCCTATAAATCAAAAACGACGGTGGTCAAGACGAGACTAAAAATGCTTGAGCTTTTTCAATTCCGAAAAAATGAACTGTCATGACAAAATCACTAGCTGATCTCCTTTTTAAAGAAAAATATCACTATTTTGTTTGTAATTATCACTAATACTTTTTTTATAAGCGTAATCATCTTTTTTTGGTAAAGCAAGAACGTTAATAAATTAGATAGTAGTTAGAAAAATGAAAAAATAGGTAATCATCGTTAATTCTTTTATACCCTCGGGTTTTAGGTGACTTTCAAAATTGGTCATAAGGTTTTAATTTTTTCATATTGCACCTTCAAGTTTGTAAATTGCAGCAATTTACACAATTTCTCTTTAAATCTAATCCTCCGCATGGTCTAGTGGATATGGTCTTCCATCTGCTTGATCATACTCCGCATTTAAACCCGTAACGTAATGAGTTATAACGGAAGACCATATTCACTAAAACCATCCATCATTTGCTTGAAAAACAGTATCTTGTTGCATTTTAACTAAATCGAAATGCATCTTAATAAGATCTGAAAACTGACGAGGTTGCAGGCCAGTCAGGTGGAACTAACAAAAACGCAACCCAAACACACTAGTAATTACAACACACATGGAGAAGATATTTGGCTAAGTCTGCCAATCGAAAAATTAGCTCGATTGTTGCTCTTGTTGCTCGTAAGGTTACTCCTTGTTCCGGGACGAGCGATCCTTCCGTTGCCCGCCAAGAATACGAGAAATCTGCAGACCTCTGCTGAATGCTTGGTTGAAGAGCATACGAGTCTGGAATTCGGAAACAAAAGGAAACCAGGCCAAGAATGCAACCGGGGTGAATAGAAGGAGACCCATAACTATCTCAAAGCCGCGAGCAAGAGTCCGAACTGATGGCCATAAACCAGCCCTGTGCACAGCAGGCTTGCAAGCTTGTGCAATCTGACAAGAGACGGGGAACACAAAATCGCGTTGGGAAATTCAAGGGCAAAGAAATGCACGAGCATCGTTGCTATATAAGGGGAGGATGTGTAATACTGATTTAAATTAAAGCAAGACGGGAGCATTCACTCACCAGAAGCATTCCCCAACCAGTTGGCATGAAAGCAAGAATGCAGACGATGATATCTTGCAGGGTCATGTGAGGCAGCACAATCAAAGTGACCAAAATGGACACAAAAGTTATGAATATTAGTCCCTTGATCAGCCGGAACACAAGTTGGAAATCTGCGCTGAACTTTCGCCTCCCAACAGATATAGTCTGGAGAGAAACATAAACAATTAAGTTCCACAAAGGAAAAACAAACAAACAATGTTAATGGGAATACAATTTTGTCAGTCAACCTTACATTGTGGCCTTTATGTAAAAATCGATAATTATGCAAACTTGACACTCACCTTCATAACAAACAAAATAACGACGATCACCAGCCACGAAATGCCATAGACCTGTTACCAAGTAAATTTAATATAACAATAAGTTCACAACTGGCACATCGATAGAAGAAAAGAACAGGGAATTTAGATAGTGACCAGGTTAATTATTTACCAGAACACTCTTGGTATGCTTTGCGATGTTCAAGTGATATACGAGCCCATACTGATAGATAAAGAACCGTAAGGATAACAATATCTCAGCTGCAATACCACGTTTTCCAGAATATCGGAGATGCTCTTGTTCCTCCTCCCACCATGATTCCCAGCTTTTTTCAGGTGGAACACCTATACCCCCACGGTTGCTTATCCACTTATTCCAATCCGTCCAATCATCAACAATCTTTTGCCACTCAAACCCAGATGGATTGAACAGAAAGGGAGCAAAGAGCCAGGTACACACCATAAACCACATAGATGCAGTGATCAAAATGTACGCAACAGCACTTTTGTAAGTATGACCAAAGATCTGGTACACGACAAGTAAAATTAAGAGCTCAATGCCCTTAACAAAGTGGCTGCGGGAGTAGAGCCTATAGTTGTCAGCAAATTTGGCATGGAAAACCACAAACCCACGGCCTGTAGATCTATATTTCGCACCACCATGAAGTAATGTCCTTCCATAATAGTGGGTCTTCGTTCCAAGTGAAAATGTGAAAAATACCGGGGCCAATTGCAATTGCATCAATACAAATTCACTTAGTGCAGTTCGGAAACCCTTCTCCAAACCAATTTCCATCAACATAGGCAACGCCATCAAAAATCCTATTTGAACAAATGATTGAGACACAAGAGCTACTTGAAGAGGCTTGTTGTCTCGAATTGCTTGTTGAGTGCTCAAACCCTCTTCAAGTCCACTAAGAACCAGATAAAGGCGTCCATAGAGGAAGATGTACACAGTCAGCACAGTGATCTGCCAGAAAAAATAAAAATAAAAATAAAAAAACTTCCATTTTCAGAACTTTTGACGAACTACTAATATTATTCTTAATTCTTAAAGACCAAAGTACATAACAATTGAATCCGAAACTAAAGAACAATGTACCAGAGTACTGTAGTAGAAACCAATTGTGGTGAAATAGCAAGACATCATTCGGAAAAAGTCGAAACGGTGTCCAAGTCGGTATATATCTCGACTGAGTGTCTGCTCCCCATTTCCATTAGCTATTTTCGCTTCAAACATAGAGATCTGGTTAAGGCCCACATCTCTTCCCTTCCCAACTTGTATGTACTCGTGATGAGTTACATTGCCTTCACGGAGTGTGGAATTAAAGCCTGAACCCCATACCATAATTAGAATATAATTGCCCACTGATAAATTGTGATAACGGATAATGTTCATTCAAATGCCTTCAACTTACCAGCAAATATGTCTTCACTCAAATTGATAACCTTGGATGCTTTACTGACACCCCCTCTGGTAAGGTGAAAGAGCCTATCAAACACATCCGGATGACCATAATGGAATCGAACCCTGGATGAGCAGAAATATTAAAACAGAAAAACTTCGGAATAGTAAAATCATAAAATTAGCAAACTGAAAGTGAAAAAAAAAAGATGAAAAAGGTAAAGGAATTAAACAAATGCAAGTACACACTCGTGCACATGATAATAGCCCAGTACACAATATTTGTCTGCCAGGATTTTTCGTTTCAAGTTTTTCTTTTCCCAAAATTTAAAGTGGACATTATGAGGTAATATAACTTACTTGAGAGGATTGGCCAACAGTCTCTGACCAATAGTGACAAAACTGTTTTCCTGATTTGACATGAACCAAGCTAGAGAAGAAACACTGGATCAGATCAGGAAAGAGTGTTAGTGATACCTAGCCATCGTCAGTTTGTTATACAGCAATATGCCCTTAGTAACAACACAACACCTACCTTCCAGTAAATATATGCTCCCTAAGTCCAAGAATTGTAGGATACCTCACCCCATCATGCTTCTCGAGAAATTCTTGCAGCAAATTCCTCATCTTCAAGGCTTCTTCCATGTAGTTATCCTACAAGATGGGTCAGATTAATTAACATTGCACATTGGGATACAGGCACCTTGCAAAGTAATGAACTAATATGTTATCCGCCAACATTTTTACTTTTTGTACTTCAAAAACTTATTAGTCCAGTCAATCATCATTGTCTAAGCTTGCTCCCAGGAAAGTAAAATCCTGGATCAATCAGTCTTTTGATAACAACCACCATACCTGGTTCATATCAATTGTTTGCAAGCCTTCTCCACGTGTGAAAATAATGGCATGATTTTGATTCTCTGGTTTTCCTTCACCCAAAATAGCAGGTCCTGGAAGCTTTATGCGATAAATTACCTGCGCATAGATAACAATACAATTTAGCAAAGGATAACAATACAATTTAGCAAAGGATGATAAGATTTCAAAGATGACAAAACCTAAATAATATACAATTATATGTGACATGGCCTGCTCAAGGATATCAGTTCAAAAATTCAAAATACCTGTGCAGACAAGGTTAAAACAGTGGACTAACCACTTAAAAATACATCTGTTCCACAATTTGCGTTTAAATACGAAACAAAACTGTCACAAACTAAAAAAGGTACAAATTAAGTGAACAAGGAGTCCACCTCTAAAACAAAACCAATACATGGAATCTACAAAATTCACTCTAAAACAGGAATGATACAGCATCTCAATAAAAGTAAAAACAGCCGTTGACCAATCTGATAAAAAAACAAAAATGAACTGCCTAAATTCCCAATCTACAGATGCCCATAAATAAAGCCCAAATAGAAGCATTTTTCATAAGGGTACCACCTCCCCACCGTTCACAAGCTACAAACCTTAGTCCTTATTTACCTTAAACGACAATGAGCAATTCCCCTAAAAAATAATACATCTTTCCAATGTTCAAAATATGTGAGAACAAAAATGAATTAATCTACCGTTGAGACGGATATATAATCCTAATCTGTTTCTGACATAAATAAAACTTATTTTCTTAACAGACAATCTATGTCACAAACATATACTGAAATTAGGATTCTAAGCCAGCTGGTGTCCTAACTTTCTTAAGCAGTCCCCTAAATTAGGTTATTTTATTACTTTTTAGTTTTAGGTTCGTACCATAATTATGGTTGTGCTTTATTAAAACCCTTTCAGATATAATAAATACATTTCATTATCTCCCTATATACCAAACCACTGCCTATCCGTCACTCATTCATCAACAGGCATGCAGCCAGAGCCCTTGCCACCCTCCACTCCTTGGGACATGTCAAGTTTCAGAAGTAGGTTTTCAGTCATAACTTGACAGCCAATAGGCCCAAGACAGATGTCCTTCTCCTCGGTCAAACTCCAGTATTTTTGGTTCTCAACAATGAAAACTTTCAGTTCCTCACCAACATTAAAGGAAACTCAACACCACATAGGTTCTAATATCGATATGACCATTGAGGATCAAACATTCAACGAAACATGCCTTACAATACAATACAATGCCATTCACAGACTAAAATTCATAAGTGTAGATTATAAAGCTTACTTGGTCCAGATTTTGTACAGGCTCTGAAGAATCAATTGACTTTGGTAGAGCAGCCTTGACTAGAGTAGAGTAATAAACTTTTTGGTTCATCTTCTTGGAACTATCTTTGCTAGGCTCCTCAACCTCATCAATATATGCCACACGTAGTGATGGATATCTGTTGCACAAAAATACGACCACCAATTAAAAGTTATGACAATCAGAAAATACCACCAGAATAATACTATCAGAAACATACGTTGTCATAAGCCTCAGAATGTCTTGCGCACGAGGATCACCAGATCGCTTGTGTATCCCATATAGTTGGCATGATACCACATATGTAAATTTCAAATCAGCTACTGCATGACATTGTGCCCACAGTGACCTGCCTTCCTTTAATTGATCCTCAGAATTCAATTCTATGGCCTTATAGCCTTCCATTAAATCTGGAAGGTGATATTAAGCCAAGTGTACAGTAAACAATACTTTTATTAGCTTTCATTATATCTCACTTCAAAAGAAGCGTAAAACCCAATGTTATGCAAAATAGAAAATTTATATAAAATAAAAAGATATAAAAATTAGGTACCATCATCTTGGGCCATATCAAGAAAAGACTGAAGCTCCAAAGCTTTCCGGTAGTACATCAATCCCCTTACTACCACCAGTTACGAAATTTAGTAAATACCAGAGTAGAACAATGTCCATAAAAAATATCTTGCCATCATTATGCTTTAAAAACGCATGTCTAAAATATCAGCACATAGGTGGAGAGATACCAGTACGAGTCAAAGTTTGCCCTCTATACGATGCCCAAAGGCGAAGTTCTTCTTCCAATTCATCTGATCCTTTAAGCTCCTCTTCACTGGTGCAATTGACACGCTGAAGAAAATTGTTCCACTCATCTGTTTGCCAACAGAGAATCAGTAGAGAATTAAGTACTATAGGAAATACAATACATTAGCTTGAAATCTCAGAGAGTACAAACAATAAACCTGGGAAAATTTATTAACAAAAACAAACCTGGGTAAATTTTTTGCAAGTAGAAAAGAATTGAAACCCCATCTTCATTTGGCACTTCCAAATCACGCAATGAAAACAGAACCTCCTCGGTGTAGTAAGGAGTTAAAACACTACAAGAAAAATTATTACTTTAGAAGCAAGTACAACCAAAGAGAGTAACAATCATATGGCACACAAACACTTGAGAAAAAAATACCGAGTCCTGCACATCATCTAATTTGCAAAGTTTCAGCAAGTTTTTCATTTTACGGAAACCTTTCCTATAAAACTTCTGACCAACCATGAATCGACCCCATGGCTCGGCTTGCAGAGATGCCTTTACCATAGTCTTAAGATTTCTAAATTCTCAAGACTCAATGTCATGGTCACTGTAACCCTCCCCTCCCCTCTCCTCCCCTCCCTCCCTCCCTCCCTCATTTTTACAAGGTCCTAAAAGTACAAACTGGATTACACTTAAAAACACACCATTGTAAATTTCACCCAAAAAAAGGACTAATTCATAAATGATTTTTTTTTTAAATAAATAAAAGATAAACGAAGGCAAAGATAACGTACGAGAAAGAGAGCATATTGCGAACTTTTGGTGCTGGAGGCATGTCCATAAACAATGAATTTGAGAAGAACGAAATCCGCCTTCTAGCTTCTAAGTTGGACGGTACATCCATGGCAGACTCTTTTGTCGTAAGCAAAAGATAAAGACGCTTAATCTGCCAAAAAAATGTAATTATTGAGGATTACAGGATTTACTGAAGCTTAACATTTGTAATCATCTCTCTAACAATGGCACACCTTCTCCCTCCACGCCTCTGTTACTTGTGGAATAGGAAATCTGATCGCCCCAGAAGACGCAAACAACTGATGTTGTTGAGGTTGATCAAGGGGCATCATCCCTTCATGGCCAGCCGCACCATGGATTGAATCTACCAAACTACACACAAAAAATGACAACGTAAGTAACGCTTGAATATGTAAATAAAAAATAGTATGCAATCACATCACAATGTGATACCTGGATATATGGTCCTCCATCATTATGTCTCTAGTCACTACCTCCAGCATGTCCTGGAACAGAATCACAACTTGATCCCTTTCGTCCTTATTATTGTCCAGCTGCAAAACTCAAGCAAACTTGGCTAAGACCATTCATCAAACTGGCTGAGAAAATTATATGCTAAACCAAATCTAAAATCTTACCAGATGTTTGATGAGCTTAACGAATTGATCATAGAGGCTAGGAAGAGCACTCATCTTGTATTCAGCCATCAGGTCACCCGTCTCTATGTGCTTGTCAACCTCAGAAAATATATAATCTATAACCCTGAAATCCAATTAATTTAGTTTAGCAAGTGGTATGCAAAAAGTTAATTCTTAACTAGTTGAAAATTGTGCACAAATCTTATATGAAGTTTTATTTTCTCCAATGTTATAAGGCAATGCTTCTTATAATAATAAATAAATAAATAAAAAAAAAAAAAAAACCTACTCTTTCTCACGTTCTCCCTGAACCAGAACCTTGATTATGTTCCTAAATGAAGCATAGCATTCCAAAACAGCACAAGACATGTAATTGTCAGCCTCAATCCTCTTTTTCAACTCTTTATCCTTGCCATTGCTGTCCTTGGCCATGTCTAAAGCTATCGGGATCTGATGGGCACACACACAATCACTATGTGCATATAGGGATTCGAAACTTTCCTAAGAAGTACGCTAAAACTAACCTTGCTAGCAAGCAAAAATGGAGGCCACTGAGTAAGGCGGCCTAAATCACGATCAGCCCAATAAGGAACAAGCAAAAGGTCCATCTCCCTGAGAATTAAGAAACCTTAGCACACAACCAAAAGAAAGAACACTACGGAAAGAACTTGGAAAAGATGCAGCACCATAACATTGAACTGCTGCAAGAAATCTAATAAAAAAATATCCATTGCCAGAATACCTATTGTTTATAAGATCCTCCTCTCGGAAACTACTTATTATCTTGTTCCATAATTGAGCAAATCTTGCTGCCTCTTTCTCTTTGTTGACTTCAACCTGGAAGAATTGAAGCATTAGTAAATTAATACAACCCCATGGAAAAGGAAAATAACAGTTACAAATTTTACATAAAGAAAACAAAGTTAACCTGAGCAAAGTTGCGAGACAAAGTAGCCTTCAGTCCTTTCTTTCTTGGTTGACTATTTTCCGCCGGAATCAAACGGGCATTAAAAGCACCAGGAAGTGATTGAAAACGAGATCTCAGCATTCCTAATGTTCGAATCTGCAACCGATTTAAGAATAAGCACTAAAATCTTACAAACACAATCTTTTATACAAATCTAAAAGAATGGAGAAGAATTAGTTCAAAATCATAAAGAATAATGTTAAATGCAGCAACAAGTTATCATGTTTAAGCCCCTGGAAAGCATATAAATAAGGAGATACAGGTATAGAAAAGAAAGAGCTACAATTATACATACATCCCATATAAATGTGGAAGGTGAAATTTAAATTCTAATCTTCAGAACTTCATGAAGTCTTACATGAAGTTCTTTCAGTTTGTATAGACAAACCATCAGAACTGCAAATCATGTATAATTTGTAACTTCAAATCATGTAAGACTTCAGAACTTCATGCAGTTTGTATAGACAAACCAAAAACCTCAACAACTCTTGCAGCAGAAAAAAAAAGGTAGTTTGATCAATAATAAACACACGAAGCCTAAAAAGAAGCTAATTTGAAAACTAGAATTAAAGAGCTATTTTGATCAATAATCCACTAACCTCTCCAAGACGACGGAATGCACCATAAATTCCTCCAAATATTGTGGAGAAAATGGCATACCAAATCTGGGTATCCATAAAATACACCTGAAAGGATTTGAGCATAAGAAAGAAAGAATCTACAATATACTGGACCGGATGACAAGAAAACAACAGCTATGAAATCAATATAAACCATACAAGGATAATTGGAGCCCAGAGTGCTATCACAACACCGATATTGTTCTTTGCTGCAAGGAAAATAAATACATGATAAACAACATGTTGATGATCGAGATAACATTAAACGCAAAGAAGCCATTAGATACATTACC
This sequence comes from Cotoneaster glaucophyllus, assembly GCA_036320875.1. Lineage (NCBI taxonomy): Eukaryota > Viridiplantae > Streptophyta > Magnoliopsida > Rosales > Rosaceae > Cotoneaster > Cotoneaster glaucophyllus. The sequence continues at coordinate 1,030,858 of CM070061.1, forward strand.
ACGGGGAAAAAACTCGTGCCACTGAAAATTAGTTACACGTACACTCATGATGGCTTTTGTTGGACCAACTAAAGGTTTTATCTGGAGAGGAAAAGAATCATCAGAAACAAACAAATGGACCGAACAGAAGTAGAAACTACAGTTTTCCCATTTATTGATTTATACCCTATGGAAAGCATTAGGCTATGTTTTATACCCCACCCAGTTTTCCCATTCCACCATTTATTGTTTTGAAGATTCATGTACTAACACATAACCCGTAAGCGAAAAAAGAGAAGTCCAAAGTGGTTAAAGGAGACACCTCTATATAGTAACTGAATGCCAGCTTGGTAATTATGAGAAGTACCCAAAACATTGTGTACCTGAATAGTTTCAACAGATAGAAACACAGGTTATACATAGAAGGCAATGATAACAGATAAGAAGCAATTGCTTGTATCTTCTTTTTTCTCTTTTGATAAGGCAGTCCCATCCCATTTATCTTTGGATCAACGGATTCTTACTTGAAAAGGGAAAATGTGCTCTCATGCATTCCCCTCCCAACATAAAGTCGAGGCTGCAAATAATAATGAATTCAGGCTATTCAGCAAATGTTAGGTGATAAAAAAATGAAAAATACATACAAAAATATCAGAACCTGTTCCACTTACCTGTGACCACCACATCATAAACATCACAATCTTATAATTTGATCTCTCAAGGAATCTACGAATAAATGGGAACAGAAACAGCACCGCAGCCAGCATGTTTGGTGACAAGTAGATAACAACAGCCAAGATAAACAAAGAAGGTTGATGTCCACCATTGCCAAACCAACTTTTGATAGTTTGAGCAAACGCGGGAGGGTTTTTCCAACTATATGCATAAGTAATTGGTAGAATTACCACCCATCCAGCAGCTGTGATGACCTTCAAAATGTATCTCAACTTAACATGGAATGACATACTCCGCCTACTCTTCCAGCTAAGAATTACATCTAGAAACGCTGCACAAGTCAAGGAAAATAATCAATCAAAATTCAACAACTTCAACTTGGTACAATGAACAGTGAATACACATGATAGCAACAATTGACCTGTTGACACCCATATGTAAAAAATTGTCTTATCAACTACTCCAACATTCAAATTCTACACCTACATTGCCCATTATGAAGAAACTGTAGCTCCATGTTAGATAATGTAGGCGTGGGATTACAACAGCTGCTGCTATAATGAAAGGGTAGTTTCTCAATCCCCTAACTGAGAAAAGAAAATGAAGGTTCAATGAGCATGCTACTGAACGTTCTGCTCAAATTAAGCCATCCAATACAACACGAATAGGCAACAGGCCATTAGTTTTAAGATTTGTGATGCAAGGCTTAAAATTCTTGATGAGCATGCTACTTAAGTTTTGTTAAAACAAAGGTTCAATGTTGCTCAAATTAAGCCATCAAACCCAAAACCAACTGAAAACGGGTCAGGAGTTTAAGTATTGTGATGCACCGCTTAAAATTCTCGATGTGTTCTCAACAAATCCTTTCCCATATGGACAGATTGTGCCAGACACATGGATCTTTACAACTAGGTGATGTCTAGACTAGGAAACCGTTTGGATGAATTTCCGGCTATGATACCATGTTAATGTTAAAGCACCGAATCAAAACCATATTGTAATGGGTGAAGCTTATATTCTGAACTACTTTCAAAAGTAGTGGTAATCAGAATCAGTCTAGTGAGTTCCCATGAGCCTGCCAATGCTGAGTGTCACTCCATTCTGCCAAACCTGGCTATGATAACTAACCAATATTGATTGGTATCACATTGGAACAAAATTGTCTTTGTAGTCTAGTTTAGCAGTTATAGCTTAATGATCTAGTAGCCTAGGTTAGTATCTTAATATATTTTGAAAGATTACAGAAAAATCAGAACAGGGTATCACAGTAGATCTTTATGGCCGCTTTAATAGGCCAGATGAATGACACTATTGCACACATTACTTTTGTGCATACCATGTATTCCAAGACTTCTTGATTAACAAAGAGGGTGGTGGGATTCAAAAACAAGGTCAAGAAACTATCAAATTCTATTTCAACATAGTAATATCACACTTAGGTATTACATAAAAGGGAAGCAGTAGCACACAAAGGCCTAGAAAACAGAGAGAACAATAATGAACTGCAGCTACCAACACCTAATAATAAATTTAATTACCTTGCCCAAGTTTCAATACTGCAGCAGTTATGAAGACAGACAATGCTTTCGTGAATACATCACCATTAAATAATGCAGTAGGTTGCCCCGAGCCGTTCCAAGCAACAATTATCATAACCTTATAAAAATAAAGGTAAATTTCAGCATAGCATCATAGAATCAAGTACAGCTCACAGAAGATTACATGGAAGGATAGACAGAACCTGTAAACATAGAATAAAGAAGCTCCACATGCGGTCAAAGCTTCTAAAAATATGCCAAAATGATCGTATCTCAACGAAATTAACTTTCCCCACCCATCGATCTCCACTAGCTGGCTTTTTATCCTGAATATTATATCAAGCAAAAGTTATGCATCAGGTGAGAAAAGCCTCTCTCAAATTGAACAGCAGTCACTGTACTAAGTAGCACCAGCAGAACAAAAATATGATTTTTTTTCAAATATGATTATCAGTCTTATCAAGAACAGTGTCCAAACAAATTTCCAAATACAGTGTATTAAAAAAAATCTTATCAATCACAAACTCAACACAATCTCAGCCATGATCTCAACTGTTATGGTCAGCTACAGGGATGCTCATCTATCACCACCAGGCAACAGAGACAAGTTTAAAAACTCACCTAACACTTAACTTTAGTAATACTATTAGTTGCTGATTTTTATTTTCTCCTTCCTATGTCTTAGAAGGCAGTTCCATTCAATCGGAACTAACTTCAATTTAAACTTGCACAAAAGAAACGTGTAATTCCCAAAAATACACTCTCATTATGGAAAGGGACAGTAACAAGAAAGAGTAAAACAAGCATGACTGACCTCATTAATTTTATCAAAATGACGCTGATCAATAGGCATGCAAAAGAAATCAGCACCTGCACGCATTGGCCAGCCTAACCGGAAACAATCCACTGACCTACAGTTTCACAACGAACATAAGAACTAGAGATATACAAATGAATGGGAAGGGGAGGCCAAGGGGGAGAGAGACAGATAGAGAGAGAAAATATATGTTTGTACCAAAAGTACTCATTTAAATCATCATAATTTCTCCACTGGGAATGCTTTGATTTCCCTCGTTTACTCCTTTCAGCCTCCTGTCAAGAGCAAAATCACAGAAACATGATGAGATATAAGCAATATGCAACAATAAAAATTCATCTTTTATTTTAGAAAGACACCCTAAAACATGACGCTCTCCCCACCTGCCTATGCAATCCATTCTTTAGGACTGAGGTACCACTTAAATTTATTGAAATTATAAAAAAAATCACGTAAAATACAATTATAAAAAAAATCACGTAAAATACATACTTTTGCGATCACTTCATAAATTGGAGTCACAACTTTTCTCAAGAAAGCCTCTTCTTCGCCTCCATAGGCTGGCTTCACATTCTCTCCCGTCATTGGACTGACATTCCCAGCGAGCATACCATACAATTCAAATGCCATCTACAGAAACAAATGAAACAAATAAACACCCATTCATGTGCATTGGAGAGAACTTCTATGAGACTATGAGAGCATATCCACACACACACACACACAAAAAAAAAAAAAAAAAAAGCATGCTGTTACAACTTGAATGCTATAATATTTTTTTTTTTTTTGTTGATATAGAGACAATTTTCACATAAAAATATTAACAAACATAAAATCCCACAAATACGACAGAATCAAGAAGGCAAACTCCCATTCCAATTTCCATTTGAATGACCCCGAAAGAGAAACGTTGAGAAAAAAAAATTGTAATTTTAATATTGGTAATGAAAAAATGCCATAGAATTGTCGCACTTGTAACGAACAATAGACTACATCTAAGCATACATGGTGATAGATATAACAAAGGCACTCTGGCATGAATCTCAAATTTGCAGCTTCCCCCCATATCAGAAGATATAGACCCATGTATAGTAGTTTGCGCTGTTGCACTTCTTGCTGTATTGTTGGTAACCTGAAAAAAAGAACCAAAATAGCATCGAATTAAATAGAGTGACAATTAATTGGGGAAAAAACTGATAGAAGCAGAATATAGGCTCCCATTCACATTAATGTTTAAGACACGGGCATGAAATCTCCTAATTATAAAATGATATTCCATTTCTGTGTCAATCACCGCACATAAAATAGAGCAGTACCATTTATTTGTGACTTGTATCAGTTGTGCCCCCTTGAACACACACACCCAAGAGCAACATGCCCACCCAACTATACTATGGAATATAACCAGTCTTATTTGACTTCCAGGTTACATGCTCAGTAAGCTAAGTATGCAACTGTTATCAGTCAATTGTCACTGGTATAAGACATCTCACCAAAGGCTACTTTTCCGGCCCAAATACTTGCACCATTTTTTGTAGTTCTTGAAAAGCTTCTTCATCACTTCTGTCAATGCACGATCATCCAACTAACCCAAAAAAACTACAGAATTATGACACAATCAAGGATGAAAAGATCTCTGCTAATTCCAAGAAAGCACAAATATTAAGTTTTTACCTGCAGCACTTTTCAGAAAAAGACAGGATACATTAATATATTCTAATTTCACAAATTGGTTATCTTATATGTCAAACAAATTCTGTTTCAATCAAACTATTAACTGTCTCTCTGTGAGGCTTAGTAACACTAAAAACTAATGAAATGTTCTCATTCCCCACCCTATTAAGAAGATAAAAGATACTAAACATTTCCCACCATAACTTAGTTATGACATATCTAAGACAAAATGGTTCATAAAGCTAAGAGTTTTCTCCTTTGAGAAGAAAGTCCCCCTTATTTAAGTGCAACAACATTTGTGCAAGAATCGTGGCATTCTAAAATAAGCTTTTGAGAGTGTCATCAGCTAAACCGCCAACGTTTCTGAGAAACACCACCTCCCCAACTCAAGAAAGGTGGGTACCTCATAGATTTGCACCCAAAACTTTTAATTCTTTATTTTTCTAGTTGAGCAGAAAAAGAAAACACTTGGTTTTACTGTGGACCGCTAGCAACACATAATAGCACTCAAAATGGTTCACTAAAGGAAACTCGGCAGTAGCACAGTCAGCAATGAGGAGGCCTCACACTGTTTTAGGAAAATGTGAAACGGCAATACTGATTTACAATAACACATATACTAGATAATATTCATGTCATCCGCCAAACATCCATGCCAGATACATACCTTAGGTTGTTGATCAGGCTTTGGAAACTGCCTTATGTGCACATTTGCAAGCAAAAGTATAAGGTGCTCCCTTTGATTTGCCACATTATCCTTCTGAAAATTGATTAGGACAGTCAATGAATATTGGTTAAAAAAACAGAAATGCATTGCATTCCAACTGAAGAAGAGTAGCATTAATAAATAGGGCCACAAGGGCCTTAGCTGCACTCTCAAGGTGCAAAAGCTGTCTAATTACGTTACCTGAAACCCAAACATTGACTGAAGCCAATCCAGAATGTCTTCCTCGTTTTTCTTATTGTCATCCTTTGGCCGAGGAAGACCCCTGGTGTTACGAAGAGCAAAAACAGCAGCTTGTACCTGCAAACAACATATCATTTGAGTACAATTGAAAGCGGAGGTATACGTACAAATAAGAATAATAAGAATAGACCTCTGGATATTTCATAATTGCTTGATTTGCACTATCAGGATCAAGTGGAAGGATATTGTAAGGGACCAAGAGCTGTGTCTTTTCTGTAACTTTATCATGAGCTTCCAAAATCTGCAAGCACCAAACATAAGTCCATCACCAAAGAACACTCCAGCACACAGGAAACTAGTATGATACAACAGCGGTTAAATCTTGACACTGGAAAAATAATCGCCATCAAAAATACAGGAAACTAGTACAATACAACAGCAGTTAAATCTTGACACTGGAAAAATAATCGCCATCAAAAATAATCGCCATCATATAAAGTGCTGAGAGAAAGGAAAAGAAAAGCTTTACAAATCAGAAATGGAGAGAGTAACAGAGTTGTACCTCACGATCAACTTCCATAGATTGTGTCATTGTAACAGCCTTTAAAACCTCAAAGAGAACATTGGCAGTCTGGTATGCCTTGGTCAGCTGTGCACTGTATAGAAGGAAAAACCATCATCAGACAGAGCAAGGAGCAATTATACTAAGCACTCCCCCTAACAAGACCAACAATCTTCCAATGAAACCCACCGGTCAGCTTTATCAGTACTTGACAAAGCTTGAATATATTTTTTGTAGTAATGATGGTAGAAGCTCTGCATTTCACGTGCATCACTTTTTTTAACCCTTCCCTTGAGTGTTGGATCATTCTCCTGAAAAATAGAGAAAACTTTGCTTAGAGAGAACAGATAACACTAACAAGAAACAACTAACTTTTGGTTTTTAGAAACAACTAACTTTGATAAGGTTTTTAAGATCCCATGTTAATCTCATTAGAGAGAGTATCAACATCGCAGAAAAGCAACTTTTGCTTCTAATTTTGGGTGAAGTGGTTCGTGGAGTTAACAACTTGGTCATGGAACAGACTCACTGCTCTCAAACCAAGATTTTTCTGGCATTGCGTGTCCATGATAGTTACCTAAAAAGCGTACAGAAGTTCAAGTCTGTATGAAATTTTACCTAACTTTGACATAAATTCATTAGTACTTTTTCATGTTATGCTTTATGGTTCTTTGACATGAAACCACAGTGCACTGAAAAAGTTCTTAGGGGATTTACATGTTCCAGGCCTGAACGTGTTATAAAAATAAAGAAACCAATTTGACTTGATAACAGAAAGTAAGTTTACATCCACAGAGCCTAAGATAAAGAATTCCCCCCTATGAATAAGGCTTAGGGCAAATTTTCCACTAAGACCAAAACATGTCTGCAAGCACTGTCCACTTCTCTAAAGATGGCAGTTTAATTTGTCAGCTTGAGAATTTTAAAAAGGTAGTCACCCAGAAAACTGCATTAAGCAAGCATCTAAAGTTGGCTTAGAATATGACTACAAATTAATCACTCAATGGATCTGCAAGACATAATCTTTCTAAGTTTCAGCCTAAAATCAGAATAGCCCATAGACGTCATTTTGCTTTCCATTCTTCCCTTTGTTAAGAAAGAAATTCAGTAGAGGGGATCTAAAGTTGGCTACAAAGAACTGATGATTCATACAACGAAACCAATTTCGACAGAACTGCGTACAGAAATGATGAAGAGCTTTCGTCCTGAGATGTGAAAATTTTATGCACAAGGATACAAAATAATTGAGTTTATACAAAGGAACAAATTTTTAAAGGACTAAGCATCGCTGTAGCTGGGAAAATATACAATTATGAGCTTTATATGAAGATAATTAAATAATACAGCATATACCCTTTCAAGACGTTGAAGAAGGGCAGTTTTAAACTGACGAACGCCACGTCCACTAGAAGTGGGATCCAGCCTATGAGCCTTCTCAAAGGCATAAAATCGACCTACACAACATCCAACACAGAATTATATCTCGTATGGCCAACAAAATAAAGTAGAACAAGACTGGGAACATTTAAATGAAAGAAACAAAATAAAGTATACAAACTCCAAAGCATCAATACATAGATGAATCCTCCATTCGTAAATATTCGATACAGAAAACGCTCTTACAAAGAAGCCACACATCCACCTATGCAGAGAAACAACCGTGTGTGCATGTGCAATCAAACCGAGCACAAAATGCATAAACGATCAAGCAAAAAAAAAGCCTAAATTTCATTGCCTAAGCATGGTACCAACTGCATACAAAAATTGAATAATCTCCAAAATGCAAATAAAGAAACAGCCCCAGATGAAAATAAATACTTAAAGCTCATTAATTCGCAATTCCAAACAAGCCACTCACTAAAGTGAAAAACTTACAGAGATAAGCAACTCTAGGATTGTGCGATTCGACTTCATTGGCAACACGAAGAATGGGAGCGATTTCGACAAGGGAAGAGGGCACGACCTCACTGTCGAATGCCGTCTCCCCAAGGTTCCCGGCGGTCTGGGTTCGGGTTATCCGCCTCTGCAGTGGCTGTTGAGGTGGCTGTTCCGAACCACCCCCTCTGGACGATGACGCCATTTTCCTCCTTCACTTCCTATCAAAACTTCAGAGCTCAATCACACTACTGGTCCTTCCTACTAAAACATATAAAATTGCAACCAAAAAAAAAAATTCAAAATTTTAACAAGTAACAGAAAATTAAAGCTACAAACTTAAATAAACATAAAAAATAGCGAGAGACATTACCGTGACCTCCGGAGCAGAGAAGCTAAGCCATGAAATCCAGCATCTGAAACATGCAAGAGAGAGAGAGATAGAGATTAAATGCAAATAATTACCAAAAATTTGAAAAAAAAATGTAAAATAAATGGAGAATGTGAGTGGAAAAAGAATGTCGGAAAGGGGAGAGCTTTACAAAAGCAGCAGAAAGACGAGTGCTTTACAGTGAGGGTTTCCAGTGGAGAAGAAACCCTAAGAGAGAGAGAAACTGGAAAGCAGATAGAGAGAGAGGGAGGATGCTGCAAGTTTAAGCTAAAACGATGGGAAAGCAAAAAAGGGTGGAGGAGAGAGAGAGAGAGCAGAGAGAGAGAGCTTACTATCTCATTGCTCTTCCTCACGAAAGAGAAATATTTATACTTTTATTTTTCAACTTATGGGCCCAGATTCTTGAAATCTAGTTTTACGATATTGCCCTTGTTTGCGTGCCATCTTGCTGGTTTTGAACGACAGTAATGCCCTTGGAGATTACTCCACTGCTCTTCTGCTGGGGTTAAATTTGTAACTAAGACAATGGGTACTTCGGTCACAAAAATTTGAATTTCACAAAGGTAAAAGATTCGGAAGTATCCGAGGTTGGTTTGGAAATTATGAATAGACAATTTTGGTCATCCGGTGTTGCTTTTACTTCACTCCTTCTGCCTTACCAAACCACACCAAATAGGAAAGCAGTAGGGTCAAAACGGTAATAACAACACATGTTAAACCGCCGTAACAACTAACTGTGGAGCTCAGGAATTATTTTTTTCAGGATTTTTTTTCTGATTTGTTAGATTAAGTAATAGATGAGTTCGAACTCATGCTGTAGTATAAGAACAACACTTATCTCTACTGTTATGGTAGAGGGTCAACTAATTTTTGTTTACTTAGGGTAATTATCTTCACTTAAAGTTTTAGTTTCAATTTGTTTGGATGATGAAAAAGTTACGTATTTGTGATGCGTTTGATATGAGAACAATGAGAACAAGATTAAATCCAAACACGATTGGTTGTCATCCATAATTCAATACCCAACTTTGGAGAATTGTGCTCATTGTGAGTGTATTGTAGAAGTTTTTTTGGATGAGGTATCCATCAATTTCCCCCATGAACTTATGATCATTGGCCAAATCGCCCCCCTCAACTTTAATTTTGACCAATTTCCCCCCTCAACTCTCATAATTAGTCAATTTCCCCCATTAATTCTCAACGGTAGGGTGCAAATTGACTAATTATGAGAGTTGAGGGGGGAAATTGGTCAAATTAAAGTTGAGGGAGAAATTGACTAATTATGAGAGTTGAAAGGGGGAAATTGGCCAAAATTAAAGTTGAGAAGGAAAACTGGTCAATGACCACAAGTTCATGAGTGAAATTGATGATACTGCTTTTTTGGATATATTATTTGTTAAGTTGTCTAGTTGTACTATTATTTATACCATTTTTTTTTTATAGAAATAAGATCCGTCAAAGTGGGTTCCGCCTCTATTAAAGAGATTGTACGAATGGATTGTAAGAATAACTTTTAAAAAAATAAATAAATAAATAAATATGAGAAGAACGGGGTGGAGGAATGTTGCAAAACATGGAGGGTAATTTAGGACTTTTAAACAATGTCTAATTGTGGATAAGAGATGGATGTCGGTCTGTTTTGTCCGTAATCCAGGATTTGGTAGCGCGGGACCCGCACCCTGCGAGGGAATGAACGACTGAACTTTCAAGAAGATTGACAAACGGTAGAAAAATAAAAAGAAGAAAGTACTAATTATTTGACCCCAACAGAAAAGATACATTCTTTGGTACAGTCCACGTCAGGTCACATGGATAACATAATATAATAAAAAATCACAGTTTATATATTTATTTTTACATCTTACATATTTTTATTAATTTTTTTCCTTTATCTTTTTCGATTCATTCAAATTTTTAGTTGTTTAATTCACGAGGAGCCGTACCTGCAAGGTTAAGGTGGGATCCGCGGTCAGGTTAGCCCCCATTTGAATTACTTTGAGGGGTCTTTCCGTCCTAAAGTTTCAAGCTAGATATTTTAAAACCTGGGTTTTTTACTGAAAATTGAGAAAAATGATGTGAGAAATAAAAATAGTTGTGTGAATAGAACTTCCTAATATAATTATGGAGAAGTATGCAATGTAGTTTGTGATTTGGGCCTTTAGGAAACTTAGCCCAAGGGTGGTTTTAGCAGCCGGCCCAATCGTGACAACAAGAGTGAGTTGGTCTATTTTCCTTAAAAACTTATCGCACTGCTCATCCGATCGTCCCACACTAGAAATATGTATATGAAGTTTTGATTCCGTTTTGGCGTTATAATGTCAGTGGTGGTGGTCGCAACAGTAATGATGGTGGCGGTGGTGGTGGCAGTGTTGGTGGTGATAATGAGGTGAGGACAACATGGTGGTCTGAGTCGGGGTGATGGTCATGAAAATGTGTGGTGGTGACGTAGTAGTGAAGGGTGGTTGAGTAAATCACCAGCCCCAACCCCAACCCCAGTGGCAGCAAAAGTGCTTTGAGTAGTAAATCAATTCACACCCCCCCCCTCCCCCCAGGACTGTTCCCTGCATGTTATAGAAGTTAACCCATGTATATTTTGTGCCTTTAATTATTTCTTGGGATGAAATTAATTTGTTGTTATATTCGCTCAAGTGCTAACCAGTTAATATTTTAATAAAGCACTACCTACTCGGTTGAGCCCCTTCTGTAATGTAATCTCATGATTCGAACTGTTCAAATTTTAGAATATTACCACTAGATTATTCTTGCAAAAATTAATTCGAATCGGAAATCATTTAACTCTTTTATTATTATTGTGGACATTTTATTGTTTATCAACAATTTTGTGTTCGTCTATTAATCATGCCACACTTAGATAACTAATTACAACTTCTGAGTTTAGTGAATTTTTGCATGAATAATCTTTCAATAGTAACCTAAAAAATTGATCGGTTTTGATTATGAAAAATATTCTTCAATATGTTGAAACAAGTGGTTAATTTTATATTAAAATACTAATTGGTTAGTGCTTGAGTGCTCGTATATATATATTTCAATGTCAACTCCAATTGGATCATTTTTAGGATTTGGAATTACATTTGCGTACTAGCACCTAACGAACGTGAGAAAAATGACCAATTAGCTCATCGATCAAAGTTGAAAGAGATCCACGTTCGACTTATTTATTGACATTACACTAAGCTTATTTATTGTCATTACAATATTAAACTAAGTAACAAATTAACCAAACAGCACCACTATAGCACGTAGTGCGTAGTGCATATGATCTCCAATTAAAACTTGTTCTTGTACCAAAAAACACCTTTTTTAGCACCACCATTATCCTCATCATCCGGCTCAACATAAAGGCAATCTTTAGCCTCCCTCCACAAGGCCTTGTAAACCGGAGTCCCATCGAAACTATAGTACTCTCCCAAGACTGGCTTCACTGCTTCTGTTGCCTCCACTGCATGGTAATGTGGCATTGTAGAGAAAAGATGGTGAACCACATGCGAATCTGTTATATTGTGGAAAACCTTGTTAAGCACCCCAAAATCTCTGTCCACCGTCGACAAAGCCCCTCGCAACCAGTCCCATTCCGACGCGTTGTAGTGCGGCAGCGAGGAGTGTGTGTGCTGCAAGTACGTGATCAACACAAGAAACCCGTTAACTACAAGCAATGGGACTCCATAAATACAAGCAAGCCAAACGAACCCTTTGGCCATTGCAATGCGGTAGAACACATAAGTTACAGCCACAATCCCAAGGTCAGAAATGTAAATTTGTAGCCTTTCACGGGTCGAAAATATTGGACCGTTGGGATCGTAGTGGCACGCAAACCGGTCGTAGTCCCTGCCAGAGGCGTTGAAGGCCAAGTACAAAGGCCAACCGAGTGTGAGTGTTACCAAAATACTCAAGAGCCTGCCTGGAGGGTTGTTGAAGTACTTGCTGTAAAACGGGATTTTGGATTTAGGTTTAGGAACAAACACTTCGTCCCGTTCGAGGGACGCCGTGTTGGAGTGGTGGCGGCGGTGGCTGTATTTCCACGAGAAGTAAGGGACTAGGAGAAATGAGTGGAGGGCAAAGCCAACAATGTCATCAACTACTTGGTAGTCACTGAAGGCGTGGTGGCCGCACTCGTGTGCGATAACCCACACGCCGGTGAGGGTGCAGCCTTGGAGGATCCAATAGAGAGGCCAGGAGATGTAGGAGAGGAGGGGGTGAGGGAGGAGGTGGAAGTATGAGGTGGCGATGTGGTAGAAGAGGAAGGATAAGGCGAGGTCGTAGAGGAGATAGGAGAAGGAGCGGAGGAGAGAGCGGTTGAAGCAGTGGGGAGGGATAGCTTTCTTGATTTGGCTTAGAGTGAATGGAGGTTTTGAGACTGGCACCCTTTTTTGGTGGCTGGCTTTTTGCTTTTCAGACATGATTTTGGTGACCATGTTCCCCCCGGCTCCCATTTTGCTTGATCTTGAATTCTCTGTAGCAGTCCTGAAGGAATCAAATAAAGAATTTACACGACAAAAAAAGAAGAGAAAACTTTGATGATCTCCACTAACATAAAAGCTTTAACTTTATATCACCACAAGAGACAACTACATGCACACATTGGATCTAAGAGTACATAACATGATCTAACATATTAGGGTTTTGAACAGATTAAATATGGTCACGAGGTCTGTAGATGACTCAAGAACAAGTACATACCTTAAGGCTTTGAGCAGAGGAAGAAGTTTATCACCAGGTGAAACTGAAAGCACTTCTCTCTAGCTAGAAGTGCTTTTTCTCTCTGAGAGGCACTCCAACAGAAAACGCAGTATGGCTTTTAATCAATGAACACAACTGTTGCGTGTCGTCGTCTTCTCATGCAAGTGCATAAAGTGAGTGAAACTAGTCACCAGAGTTGGCCCCACAATGCTCACTTGCATATGCATGGATGCTTGTCACCTGATGAAATTGAACCGACACGATGGAACACTTGGCATGCGATTCCATGATCTGGTTATAGGTGATGCTAGACATACCGTTTTTGTATCATATTTTATAAATCATATAATGTAATGGTTGGCAGTTTGATTAATTTTTTAAATTATTAAAGAAGTAGTTTAAGTATGATCCATCAAGTCACATGATTTACAAAATATGATCCAAAAAGATAGTTTGACGAACATTACAGTTGGAGATGAATAATAGTTGCATTCCAAACATAATCTTTTGGGGGTAAATGGAGACGAATAAAAGTTGCATTCTTTATTATACCCTTCTCTCCTCTCTTATCTCATTTTTTTTATCTTTTTCTCTTTATCAAGAAGTAAAAACATAATTTTAACGTTGCTTAATCATAACCGTTAAAATAATAGGAGAATTTGAACTTTGAAGGAGAGGATTTTCTTTCTTACTTGGGTTACAATTGATGGGATAGTTGATATCTACTTTATATCTATATATATAAAGGGAGAAGGACAGTTTGTATATATATATATATAAAGGGACGAGACTTGGCAGGCTGCATGCATTTGCACTGCATGGGATTTGTGTTGTGTTGTGTAGTGAAACTACTCCGAACACTCGTCAGTATTCCGAGCACGGAGCAGAGCGTGGGACCCACAGGGGAATCCCCGGAGGCAGTAATTTGGCTGTATTTTCTTGGGGGCGTTACGCACGCGACTGTCACGTGTTCACCTCGGTATCAGCGGCGAACTAAACTTGAAGCCCACCAGCCCAAAAGCTTATATGTGGGGACTCCAGAGTCCAATCCTAGCCCAAAATCTTTGTTCAATCAAAGCCCAAACCCAAATAAGTTACCTTTTATTGTAGGTTTTGAGTCGGTTTCAGAATGAATTCTCGCGTTTTAATTTTCTTAAATAGTACTAAAATGTTGTAAATTGCGTCAATCTATACCTTCTATTTGCTTGATTATATAATATATAGGAGTTACCTTTTGCTTGATTATATAAGTTACTTTTTGCTTATATAAAATATATGAGTTACTTTTTTGTTACGTCAAATAAATTACTTTTTGCTTGATTATATAAGAACATGATCATTTGGGTTTCTTTTTGGAATCGGATTTTTTTTTAACAAGTAGCCATGGATGAAGATATTGTTCAGGAGTTGATTATATAATATATAGTAGTTACTCATCTTCGAAGGAGTTGATATTGTTCAGGAGTTGATTATATAATATATAGGAGTTACAATGAAGAAGACGGGTCTTTAAGTGACACCAAGTAGCCATGGATGAAGATATTGTTCAGGAGTTGGTACTCAGTTCCGATGAAGAAGACGGGTCTTTAAGTGACACCTTTTCGGCTGAAGAAGATGAAATGGAGAAACCAGCTCCTTCGAAGCCGAAACAGAATGCAAAACCTCAGGTAAAAAGGTCAAAGAAGAGAAAGAAAAGTAACTGAAGACACAGTATCTCGTGCACCCGTCCGATAGTCTCCATTTTTTGTCAATCCTTTTTCTTTTCAACAGAAGTTATGAGAATGGCGTATTGAAGAGCTTATGAAAACCAGTTTTGTCAAAGCTGTTTGTTTTGTTGTACGTACATTAAAGGTATGCATGAAGTTCCTTTTGGATCAATTTGAAGAGATTAATTTGCAGTTTTTTCTTCCCTCTTGTAAAAGTAGAATTGCAAGTTTATATTTGTTAGACAAAAATATCCCAACTTATGACAACATTTTTATGGAGGGATGGAACTTTCCTAAATCGAAAGACTAATTTATACAAGTTAGACGTTCATGTCCCAATTAGTTATGTTTTGGATGCTCATATTCTGATCAACATTAGACTAAACTATTCACGTGTTGGATTTCAATCACATATCTGAGCTGGAAAAAAAAAAAGAAAAAAAAGAGGAATTACTATTAGCACTCCAATATAGTCATTTTGCACCCACTCATTTCTTATTTTCTTTCATTATTTAGAGAGAAATGCATGATAATTATATTTTGAGTGCGAGTCCAATAACAACACATGTCTAGTTCTAATAGTTTACTTTGTGATGCGTGACGCATATCGTGATGTGAGTTAAACAATGAGTTATTTGTTGTCTATCACCAATACGTCTTGAGCATTTGGGTTTGGGTTAAGAATAATGGAGAATAATCGATGAGCTTGAGACATTTTAAGCTTTAATAATTTGGATGCTTTTTGAAGAATAAAAGCCTTTAAAATTCGATGCTTTATTTAAGAATAAAAGCCTTAAGCATTTGGGTTTGGGTTAAGAATTCTGGAGAATAATGGATGAGCTTGAGACATTTTAAGATTTAATAATTTGAATGCTTTTTTAAGAATAAAAGCCTTTAAAATTGGATGCTTTATTTAAGAATAAAAGCCTTTATAATTGGATGCTTTTTTTTGCAGTCTCTTTATCGGCAACTGGTGTAGAATCAGGTACCGAAAATGAAGATCAAAGAGGAGATGGAAAAGAAGACAGAGAGCAGATGAGATAAAAACCTTGTTGGCTAGCATCAATAAGGCTTAAGTGAAGCTTTTTTTTTTTTCTTTAAAAAGGAAGTAACGGGTGGTAAGCCACAGTTATCCATTTGTTCCGAGCCCGAAGAGGCTATGGGGAATTTTAAGAATAATGGATGAGCTTGAGACATTCAAGCTTTAATAATTTGGATGCTTTTTTAAGAATAAAAGCCTTTAAAATTGGATTTTTTTTTAAAGAACATAAGCCTTTTAAAATTGGATACTCTTTTTGTGCAGTCTGTCTGCAACCGGTGTGGAATCAGGTACCGAAAATGAAGATCAAAGAGGAGATGGAAAACAAGGCAAAGAGAGCAGATGAGATGAAAGCCTTGTCGGCTAGCATCAGTAAGCCTTAAGTTAAGCATTTGGGTTAAAAACAAAGGAGAATAATGGATATAAGCTTAAATAATTTGGATGCTGTTTTAAGAATAAATGCTTCTTTTTAGCATACTGAGAAATGCTGGAACCAGTGTAGTCGACTAAATTATTGTCCACAACAATATTCTCCCCACTAACGAAGTTGAGTTTACCTATATAATCTAAACAAGCATTGCCAGTTCCTCAGCTGAAATTTTGGAACGAAATTTCTAGTTTCCAACTTCCTTTTGCAAACAAGAGAAAATGGCTTTGGTTGGAGAGGCTTTGCTCTCCGGTTCGATCCAGGTGCTGTGCGATAAGATTGCTTCGGGGGAGTTGATAGACTTCTTCCAGGAAAGAAGACTCAACCATTCGCTCATGGACAAACTGAAGGTGACATTGATGACACTTCATGCAGTACTCAACGACGCAGAGGAGAAGCAGATTGTTGACCCAGACATCGGGAGATGGCTTAACGAGCTCAAACATGCTGTGTTTGACGCCGATGACTTGGTGGATGAGATCGATACTGAAGCTTTGCATCGCAAAGCGATAGATCAAACTAAGAAAACCCAGGTGTGCAACTTCCTCTCTTCCTCTCTTAATCCTTTTAAATATAAACGCATGAATGCTAGGATAGAGGACTTATTTCAGAGGTTAGAACACCTTGCAAACCAGCGAGATCACCTTGGTCTTGAACGAGATATTGAGCGCAATTTTTCACAAAGAACTCCCACAACTTCTGTAGTTGCGGAAGGATTTTGTACCTATGGTAGGGATCGAGATAAAGAGAAGTTAAAAACTCTACTGTTGCTGTCTGATTATGAAAGCAGCAGTAATTTTTCTGTAGTCCCTATAGTTGGTATGGGCGGGGTTGGTAAGACAACTCTTGCTCAACTCCTTTACAATGATGAACAAGTTAAAAAGCATTTTGATATAAATGCTTGGGTCTGTGTTTCCGAACAGTATGATGTTTTGAGGGTGATTAAGACCCTTATTGAGGAAACCACTGGGAAATCTTGTGATATCTCAGATATGAATTCCCTTGAAGTTCGACTAAGGGAACAACTAAGGGGAAAGAGGTTTTTACTTGTCCTGGATGACCTTTGGAATGAGAGCTATGACAAGTGGGATAATCTACAAACTCTTTTCTCATATGGGGCGAAGGGAAGCAAGGTCATTGTAACAACGAGGAGTTCACGTGTTGCATCCATCGTGCACAATACTATTCCTACTTACGAATTAAAAGAATTGTCGGAAGAGGATTGCTGGTTGTTATTGGCAAAACATGCATTTAGAAATGAAAACCTCAGTGCACATCCAAACTTGGAAGAAATTGGAAAGAAAATTGCACTTAAGTGCAACGGTTTGCCTTTAGCTTCCAAAATTCTAGGAGGTCTCTTAGGTTGCAACCTAGACTACAATGAATGGAATCGCATATTGGATAGCAATTTTTGGGATCCATCACTTCCTAATGATGTTCTTCCTTCTCTAAGATTGAGTTACCATTGTCTTCCAAGTTACTTGAAACGATGTTTTGCTTATTGCTCAATTTTTCCAAAGGACTATGAGTTTGAAAAGGAAAATGTAATTCGACTATGGGCGGCAGAAGGTTTGATTCCACAATTAGAGAGCGAGAATAAAATAGAGGAGGTTGGTGAAGGATACTTTGATGAATTGATATCGCGATCACTATTTCAAAGATCAAGATTGGATCAACCAAGTTTCACCATGCATGATCTCATCAATGACTTAGCTATGTTTGTGTCTGGAGAGTTTTGTTTTAGGTTGGATCAGGAAATTTCACATGAAGCTCCTAAAAGATGTTGTCGGTTGGATTCGGAAACTTCACATAAAGCTCGAGAAAAAGTTCGCCACTTGTCGTATATGAGAGGAAAATTGGATACAACTTCAAAATTTGAGCCACTAAAAGGAGTTAAGGGTTTGCGTACATTCTTTCCAGTATCTTTAACACCATATTATGGCTGGGATCATGAATATATAAGCAATAAGGTTCTAGATGATTTATTGCCAGCACAAAAATGTTTACGGGTATTTTCATTATCAAGATATGAAAATATCACTCACTTACCTGATTGGATTGGTAACCACATACACTTGCGCTACATTGATCTCTCTTATATGGCAATTAAAAGGTTACCAAATACAGTGTGCACTCTCTACAATTTACAAACTCTACTGTTGTTAGGTTGTTCTTCTCTTGTTCAATTGCCTACAGACATGAGGAAATTGATTCGTTTGCGTCATCTTGATATTAGTGGGACTAACATAAAAGAGATGCCGGTGCAAATGGGTAAACTAATAAGTTTGAGAACGCTCACTGCTTTTGTGTTGGGAAAATCGACTGGGTCAAGCATTGGAGAACTGAGGGAGTTGTCACACCTTCGAGGAAAAATTTCTATCTTGAATCTGCAAAATGTAGTCGATGATATTGATGCCTTGCTGAAGGATAAGAAAGATCTCGATGAGGTAGAGTTGGTATGGGGTAATGAAGTTTCCGAGGATTCCGCAAAATATAGACTTGTACTTGAAGGACTACAACTTTCGGTATATTTGGAGAAACTAACCATCAGGTGGTATGGCGGGACCAGTTTTCCGAAGTGGGTGGGAGACTCTTCCTTCTCCAAGTTACAAGTGATGCGTCTCAACAATTGTAGTAATTGCAGTTCATTGCCACCAGTTGGTCAGCTTCCTGCTCTCAAAGAGCTCTACGTAGAAAGCATGAAACTTGTAACCAGTGTTGGTGTTGAATTCTACGGGGGATATCAACCATTTCAATCTTTAGAGAGGCTAGAGTTTTGGGATATGCCAGAGTGGAAGGAATGGCTGCCTAGTCCAAGTGTAGATGAAAGTCCAGACTTTCCTCGTCTTAAGGAGCTGATGTTACGTAGGTGTCCGAATCTGAGAGGAAATTTGCCCACTCATCTTCCTTTGTTGAAAAAACTTACGGTCTATGGATGTGAGGTTCTACATGAAAACAGGGACAGTAATACCCTGAACACGGAGTCCTTACGACGATCTCTTGAAGAACTGACAATAAATGGATGCCCCAGTCTGTCATTGTTACTAGAGTCGAGGGAGACGCTGCCGTCGCTTCAGATGCTTTATATTTATTTTCTTGGCGGGAAAGAGTGGTTGCGGCAAATGGTGCACAACACTAATCGTCTTCAACATTTGACTCTTTCATTTTGTTCCACACTCTTGTCGTTCCCCACAAATGGCCTGCCCACCACGCTGAAGTCACTTGAAATACAAGATTGCAAGAAATTAGAATTCCTGTCACGTGAGATGATGGCCAAACTGACTTCTCTAAAGTCCTTGCATCTATTGGATTGCTGTGATTCTCTGAGGTCTTTCCCTTTGGGCATCTTCCCCAAGCTTTCAACTCTTGGTATCTATGGTTGTCAGAATCTGGAGTCCCTTTATGTTGAAGGAAGAGCAGTTGAAAATCTCAGCCATCTCGACTACCTGTCTCTCCGGAGATGTCCAAATCTGGTCTCTTTTCCGGACGGAGGATTGCCAACTCCCAACCTGACTTCCTTTTCAGTCTGGGGATGCAAGAATTTGAAGTTGTTGCCGGACCAAATGCACACCCTCACCGCCCTTCAACATTTGTGGCTACAAAATCTTCCAAATCTGGAGTCACTTGCACAAGGGGGTATGCCTCCCAACCTACAAGCGTTTTGGATCGAAAATTGTGAGAGACTGAGGCCTTCAGAGGAGTGGGGTATGCAAGGACTTGTTTCTCTTCGAGAATTTATAATCACCAAAAACATGGACCTGCTGGAGACGTTGCTCAAGGAACATCTGCTCCCTGCCACTCTTCTCTCTCTCAAAATCTCTCAACTTTCAAATCTGAAATCTTTGGACGGGAAGGGACTTGAGCACCTCACTTCTCTTCAACAGCTAGAAATTTCATGGTGCCAGAGTCTGGAATTCCTGCCAAAAGAGGGTTTTCCGGCATCTCTTTCTTGGTTGAGTATCGAGAATTGCCCTTCTCTGAAGAGGAGTTATCGGCACAAGAAGGGAAAAGATTGGAGAAACATATCTCGCATTCCTTGCATAAAGATAGATGATGAAGTCACCATCCTATGAGCTTTCACTCCACCTCTCCAACTCTCAACTCTCAACTCTCGAGACGAAGCCAGGTAATTTCTTATTTACTATTACGTTGATTGTCCTCAGTAATACTCCTACTTAAATTCAAGTTTCAGAGTCTAATTCCAATGAAATTACAGGAGAATGCGAGGAGACTGACTTCTAAGTAGTCTGATACTGAGGAACTACTTGGGGTGGATGTACACGATTCTCCTGCACGAGAAGAGGTAAAACCTGAGTGATGGTTTTTCATACTTCTCTCGTTTGCGCACAACAGTTGAATAGTGCCTCATGGCTGTGCTTGCTTGAATGCCAGTACGTACATTGCATTACTAGATAAGGAGGCTGGTTGTTGTGCTATGGATTTCACCGGTTGAACATTGCAGATCAGATGTAAATTGTAATTTACTTTCTCTCACTTTTTCTATCTTCGGTTTGCCTTTTCTCTATTGCAATTATATTAGGGATCAGTCTTTTTCTTTTACCAGTTCAATTCAACTATATGCTAAGTCAAGAAAATGTGATGGTATTAACAGATATTCGGTTTCATTGATGCATTGAGCAAAACAGACTATACCTTTAAAGCTAGGACTATCAAATTTGAAATCTTTGGATGGAAATGGAGATTCAAGACCTCCTGGTCTCTCAATTCCTATTAAGAGAGCACCGCTTATTGGCACTGCATGCTAGAATGCCAGTTTTACTAGACTCAATGGCTGACTGCTGCGCCTACAGATTTCAGTGTAAGCAGTTGAACACTTGAGTGTAATCTGTTCTTCCTTTATGTATCAATGTAATTGAACTACGGTACTATTATCCTTGAAACATGAATGCTTACCTGTTGTTTAGTTATTGGATTGTCTCTTGAAGGCTAACATTGACACGCCCCGATCCCGACGTCCTCGGGACACTGGGAAGGTCACGTGCTGGCCGACACTCGAAGGGTGACGCAAGCCACTTAATTTAAACAAATACTAAAAACATGCTAAAAAGCATTCATTACCGTACTAACCATTTCACAATAAAATTTACACACCAGGCTCAAAGCATACGTCTATTACAGAATACAAACGAAAATGTAAGATAGAGTGCTATTACATAAATGCCGAAGCAAAGAGAAGGTAGCACGATATCACTGGTAGGGAAATGCCTCGTAATCCACACCGAAATCCTCGTTCTCAGGTCCTGAAGGGGGCGCAAAACAAAGGTGAGTGGACCAATTTGATATATATATACTAAAACAGTTATCAACATACTAACCCCCAGGTTTTATGAAAACATATATATATATCATGATAAACATAGGTTTTGGGAAACCTAGCATGTCGTGCAATTTCTCAAATCATATCTCATAAAATAATAGTCGCTAGTGAATGTCCAATGAAACACTTCAGGCCCCATGCCGGCTCCCCGTCTCTGAGCAGACAATCAGAGGAAAATATCACTACAGGCCCCTTACCGGCTCCCCGTCTCTGTGCTAAATAGCCAGAGGAAACACCCTCCAGGCCCTATGCCAGCACCAAACCGTCGCCCGGGACGGACCAGACACTATCCCTACGTCCCGTAGCGGAATGTGGACCACTAGGTAAATACAAAACCATGAATTGAAAAGCAACTTCATAGTATAAAGTCATCGATCGTCTATACTATGAAGAAGTGTTTGAAACATGTTCTAAACATTATATCGTCATCGATCGGATATCCTATAAAGAACATGGGTTATAGAAAAAATAGTAATAATTCAAACTAGCCTCAGTAAGCATGTTATCTCAAAGCATTTCATAAATCATATTCATCAAATCATGCTTTTCATGTATGCATTTCTAGTATTAAAACATGCATTTTTAGAAGGGGTCCACTCACAGTACTTCGCTGTCCAAAGCTGCGCAGACTAGCGAAGATAGAATACCACAAAACTTGCCCCTAAGCACATAAAGGGTATATTTGGTCAAACTCTGTTCAAACGATTGAATTTGGGAAAACGGACTTCAGAAACGGGTCCAGGACGTCGAAATTAGCCTAGGAAGGGTCCCGAACAAAATCAGAAAAAGTCAACGGTCAAAGTCAACGTTGACCTTTGACCGGTCAACGATCAAAGTCAACGGTCAGCGTTGACCGAAAGTCAACGGTCAGACCGGGTCAAAGTCAACGGTCAAACCGGGTCCGGGTCAACGGTCAAACGGGTCCGGGTCGGACCAGTCAACCCGTTTGGGTCTTGGGTCTTGGGCTAAAGGGTTTAGCCCTAATAGTTTTGGGTTTAGAACTCACGGGCCAAAGGCCCTGGTTTAGGAAAGCCCAAAGGGCTAAGGGTTTAGGGATTTGGGTTTAGAGTTTTAGGTTTAGGGCCGGCCATAAGGCCAAGGCCCGTCACCAACAAGCCAGCCCCAAAAAGGGCCCCTAAGCCACACGGCCCGAAGGCCCAACAGAAAAACAATTTAAAACAATTAATTAAATAAAACAGAAATTAAAATAAAAAGGTTTGGGTTTGGACTTGGGCTCGGCAGAAAGCCCAAAGGGCTTGGGGTTTGGGTTAGCTACAACGGGCTTCAAGCCCATGGGTTTTGGAATGGCCTGAAAGGCCCTAACGCCGGAGAAGAACACCGGAACTTGCACAGTTCCGGCCGACTGAAAACAGGGGGTTTAGACCCCGATCTAGGTACCAAATTGAAGTACGAAGAGAGATGAGCACGAAGATACCTTGGGTTCGTAGTAAAACCGTCGGAGTTGACTGGAAAAACTCCCACAATCACGAATTCGCCGGAAGAATGGGTGTACTCACCCCGCGTCGGATCCGTGCCCAAAACCTTGATGAAAATGAAGAAATAAGTTCCTATGCTCACAACCAAACACACACTAGAGCAGGAGGAAGAGGTTTCGAAGCTTACCTAACCGGAAAAATACGAAGAGTCGCCGGAGAACCTCCTGGATCTCCTACCCTCTGCTGCGACGGCGCGACGGGAAGAGAGAGAGACAGAGACAAGACGAGAGGGATGCGGGTGTATGTGATGCACGACTGTGGTCGTGTGTGTGTGGGTCTCGACGTGAGTCGGAGAAGAGAGAGACGAGCTTTGAGAGAGAGAGAGTCCAGAGAGTTTCAGAAACGAAAAGAAAGAGAAGAAGATAGACTCGGGTTTTGGGGTAGGGGTCAGGGACAGAGCAGAGAAGAGAACTGCAGGGCTGCCAAGTGGCAGCTTGGGGTTTAAAGAAAGCAATTGATGAACGGTCCAGATTAAAGTAGATATAGGGATTTAATTAAGAGTTTCAGTACATTTTAGGGGGAAAACGAAATTACACAACCAAATGGGGGGGTTGGGGTGTTACAATCTACCCCCCTTATAAAAAATTTCGTCCCCGAAATTTACAACCTTAACCAAACAAGAAAGGGTACTGACTCCTCATTAAATCCTCGGTTTCCCACGTCGCTTCCTCGACAGCATGGTTCCTCCACAACACCTTCACCAATGGAATAACTTTGTTCCTCAACACTTTATCCTTACGATCCAGGATTGCTACCGGTTCCTCTACATAGCTAGCATCCTGGTTTACTTCCAAAGGCTCTGACTGAATGACATGAGAAGGATCTGATACGTATTTCCGAAGCATGGAAATATGAAATACGTTGTGAATGGATGATAACTCTGGTGGTAACTCCAACCTGTAGGCAACTGCACCAATTCTCTCTGTAATCTGATAAGGACCCACATATCGAGGACTCAGCTTTCCTCGTTTTCCAAATCGAACAACACCCTTCCAGGGTGACAACTTCAAAAACACAAAGTCACCAACCTTATACTCACGGTCCCTTGAATGTTTGTCTGCAATGCTTTTCTGTCGATCTTGTGCTGCCTTCATATTTTGCTTAATCAGCTGGATATTAGCATTAGTCATGTCCACAATCTCTGTTCCCACTAACACTCGTTCGCCGACCTCTGTCCAACACAATGGCGTCCGACACACCTTTCCGTACAAAGCCTCATAAGGTGCCATGCCGATGCTCGAATGATAACTGTTATTGTAAGCAAATTCGACCAACGGTAGATAGCTATCCCAACTACCTTTCCACTGAAGAACAGACACTCTCAACATGTCCTCCAATGTCTGAATTGTCCGCTCAGACTGACCATCGGTCTGTGGATGGTAAGCAGTGCTGAACGATAACTGAGTACCCATGGCAGTGTTGAAAGCTTTCCAAAACCTGGATGTAAACCTGGGATCTCTGTCTGATACGATAGAAACAGGGGTACCATGAAGTCTGACGATATTGTCGATAAACAACCTCGACAATTTCTCCAGTGAATAAGTTTGTCTAACAGGCAAGAAATGAGCGGTCTTAGTGAGTCTGTCCACTATCACCCAAATGCCGTCAAATCTCGACTGTGTCCGCGGCAACCCATACACAAAATCCATGGTGATGTCTTCCCATTTCCACTCGGGTATCGGAAGATTTTGCATCAGTCCTCCAGGTCGTTGTCTCTCGGCTTTTACTTGTTGACAAACAATGCACCTACCCACATACTCCGCCACATCCCGCTTCATTCCAACCCAGTAATAGAATGGACGGATGGTACGGTACATTTTAGTGCTTCCCGGATGCATAGCATAAGCTGAAATGTGTGCTTCATCCATGATTTCTTTCTTCACCGTCTCGTTCTCATGTGGCACATAAAGCCTATTTTCCAACATTAAGGCTCCATCCTTTCGGATAGTAAAGTCTTTCCTCTTTTTCTTCTGTACCTGATCCTTTAAGTTTTCACACTCCGGGTCAAGTTCCTGAGCCTCTAAGACCATGTCCACCAAAACTGATCTAACTTGAAAATGTGCTAACCAAGCTCCTTGCTTACCTGGTCTCACTGCCACGCCCGTTTCTCGAAGAGAAAATAATAGCGGAACATGAATAGCTCGAAGGGATGCAAGCTCTCCGTGATATTTCCGACTAAGGGCATCCGCCACTACATTAGCATGACCAGGATGATACTCGATTGTGCAGTTATAGTCTTTAATAAGTTCCATCCATCTTCTTTGCCTCAAATTCAAGTCCTTCTGTGTGAAGATATATTTGAGACTCTTATGATCAGTAAAGATACGGCACTTCTCACCGTACAGGTAATGTCTCCAGATCTTCAAAGCAAAAACCACTGCACCGAGTTCTAAATCGTGAGTGGGATAGTTCCTCTCATGCGTCTTGAGCTGTCTGGAAGCATAAGCAATGACTTTCTCATGCTGCATCAGTACGCAACCCAGACCTGATAGAGAAGCATCCGTATAAATCTCATACTCACCACCCTCATCCGGAAGGGTAAGGACGGGAGCTTGAGTAAGACGTTGTTTCAGCTTCTGGAAACTCTGTTCACAATCTTCATCCCACTTAAACTCGACGCCTTTCCGAGTTAACTTATTCAAAGGTAAGGCAATAGCTGAGAAACCCTGAATAAACCGACGATAATAGCCAGCCAGACCAAGAAAACTCCTTATTTCTGTAACATTTCTCGGTTGCTCCCATGTAGTTACTGCTACCACTTTCTGAGGATCCACACTAATCCCTTCAGCAGATATTATGTGCCCAAGAAAACTGATCTGGCTTAGCCAGAACTGACACTTACTGAACTTTGCATACAGTTGCTGGTTACTCAACCTTTCCAACACTAACCTCAAGTGTTTCTTGTGTTCAGTAATGTCCTTAGAGTAGATCAGAATATCATCGATGAATACAATTACAAACCGATCCAGGTACGGTTTAAAGATTCTGTTCATCAAATCCATGAATACTGCAGGCGCATTCGTCAATCCAAAAGGCATGACACAGAATTCATAGTGCCCATACCTGGTACGAAATGCAGTCTTCGGTACATCTTCCTCCCGAATTAATAGTTGATGATAGCCTGATCGAAGATCGATCTTTGAGAACAACCGAGCACCCTTCAGCTGGTCAAATAGATCGTCGATCCTAGGCAGAGGATAACGGTTCTTCACCGTCACCCGATTCAGTTGCCGATAATCGATGCAAAGTCTCATCGATCCATCCTTCTTTTTGACAAACAAAACAGGAGCGCCCCAGGGAGACATGCTGGGCTGGATGTAGCCTTTCTCTACTAGCTCCTGAAGTTGAATCTTCAATTCCCGCAACTCCGCCGGTGCCATTCGATAAGGTGGTAAAGAAATAGGTTCTGTACCTGGAAGTAAATCGATGGTAAAATCGATTTCCCTCGCAGGGGGTAACCCTGGTAAATCCTCCGGAAAAACATCTATGAAGTTCTTCACCACTGGCACGTCTTCAGGTTTCAACGAAGGTTCATCCCTCGTCACTACATAAGCTAGAAATCCCACACATCCATCCTGCAACAATTTAGTCGCTTGAATAGAGGAAATAATACTATTAGGAAGGATTCGTCGCTCACCATGAAATATGACCGGCGGTTGTCCAGGCCGATCAAACGTCACATATTTCCCTCGACATGCGACATAAGCATCGTGTATGGATAGCCAATCCATTCCCAGAATGACATCGAACTCCACCAAATTGAAGGGAACTAGATTAACCTCCATGGTCTCCATTTCAACTAACACTGGGCAATTCTTATACTCCCACTGTGCACAGAACAGATCTCCTTGCGGCAATTGCACAATCATATCATAGCCAAGCGGTGTCGGATGTGAATTTAAATTCGGTGCAAAAGATGAGGACACAAATGAAAAAGTAGCACCTGGATCAATTAGGACTTTCGCCCAGTTTCCACAGATAAGTAACATACCCGTAATGACCCGTGGATCCTGATCAGCCTCCTGCTGAGTCATGGCATTGATGCGCCCATGAAACTGACGACCTGCACCACTGTTACGGCCGCCTCGAACTCTAGCACCCCGGTTGTTACGACCTGCTGTACTACTCGGTGCACGACTACCCGAAGTTGAACTAGGCTGCTGCGGTTGCCTCTGAGTGGGAAATTGAGTATTCTGACTCCCACTCCCGGCATAATTCTGAGTATAATTACCTCCATAGCTAGAGCCCGGGTTACCTCCACCATAACTGCCGCCGTAACTAGAGCTCGGGTTACCTCCACCACCAAAACTCTGAGCGGGAGCAAAACTCTCATCTCGTAATATCGAAGAACAATACCTAGCAATGTGTCCGGTGCCCCCGCACCTGTGACAAGTGACTGCTGACCTGAAGTTGCTGAAGGATCGTCTTCCTGTATCGCTACCTGAACCATCGCTCGAAGAACCTGAACCCTGGCCCTGCCGTTTGAATGAATGAGAGTGTCTAGGGCCAAAAGGGTTAGATGAGCTACCAGGTTCCCTCACGCTCCGAGATCGAAACCCACGACCCCTCTGATTCTGGTTTCGGAGTCGGTCTTGACCTCGACGTTGATCTTGATATTCAGATGCGTTCTGGAACTGTTGTTCCTGATTATGAGTTTCCCACCTCGACTGTTCAATCCTCAAGCAAGTCTCAATCATTTCCTCATAACTTCGATGCCTCTGCGCAGCCACGGCCTCACGATAGTCGGGATTCAAACAAATCATCAACTGTACCATCATTTCATTCTGGTCATCATAAGTTCCTGCATGATGTCTCGACAGGCGTCGAAAAGTGCTATCAACCTCGGTAATACTCAAATCGCCCTGTCGAAATTCCAAAAATGCTTGTCTCATTCTCAATTGATAACTGGGACTCAGAAAATGTGAGCTGAACAGCCTCCGGAACGTAGCCCAACTCATCGTAGTACCAACTGGAATAGTCCTCCTTGCCGTTTTCCACCAAATCTTAGCATCCCCCTTGAGGAAGTACGATGCAGTTTCCGCCCATTCACGTGCTGGGCATTTCATACTCTCCAGGGTGTCTTCCACCTGTTCCAGCCAATCCTCAGCTTCTGGGCAAGCTCCAACCACTCGGAGATCCGGAATACCATGGCTACGAGCAATCTCAATATAAGTACGGCTCGATCTATCGCCACCCGTAAGGGCATTTCGTAATGCATTAGTAAACTGATGTAATCCTCCCCCAAACCCAGAACGAGCACGACGAGGTACATTCCCACCAGCTGGGTCCATAATTCTGATAAGAGACAAGAAAGGTTTAGAACAACTGGAGATTAAAAGTACAATAAGAAAGACAATTACCAAATGGTGGAATGAAATCCTAAGTATGCTCTGAATAAACCACGCTCTGATACCAATCTGACACGCCCCGATCCCGATGTCCTCGGGACACTGGGAAGGTCACGTGCTGGCCGACACTCGAAGGGTGACGCAAGCCACTTAATTTAAACAAATACTAAAAACATGCTAAAAAGCATTCATTACCGTACTAACCATTTCACAATAAAATTTACACACCAGGCTCAAAGCATACGTCTATTACAGAATACAAACGAAAATGTAAGATAGAGTGCTATTACATAAATGCCGAAGCAAAGAGAAGGTAGCACGATATCACTGGTAGGGAAATGCCTCGTAATCCACACCGAAATCCTCGTTCTCAGGTCCTGAAGGGGGCGCAAAACAAAGGTGAGTGGACCAATTTGATATATATATACTAAAACAGTTATCAACATACTAACCCCCAGGTTTTATGAAAACATATATATATATCATGATAAACATAGGTTTTGGGAAACCTAGCATGTCGTGCAATTTCTCAAATCATATCTCATAAAATAATAGTCGCTAGTGAATGTCCAATGAAACACTTCAGGCCCCATGCCGGCTCCCCGTCTCTGAGCAGACAATCAGAGGAAAATATCACTACAGGCCCCTTACCAGCTCCCCGTCTCTGTGCTAAATAGCCAGAGGAAACACCCTCCAGGCCCTATGCCAGCACCAAACCGTCGCCCGGGACGGACCAGACACTATCCCTACGTCCCGTAGCGGAATGTGGACCACTAGGTAAATACAAAACCATGAATTGAAAAGCAACTTCATAGTATAAAGTCATCGATCGTCTATACTATGAAGAAGTGTTTGAAACATGTTCTAAACATTATATCGTCATCGATCGGATATCCTATAAAGAACATGGGTTATAGAAAAAATAGTAATAATTCAAACTAGCCTCAGTAAGCATGTTATCTCAAAGCATTTCATAAATCATATTCATCAAATCATGCTTTTCATGTATGCATTTCTAGTATTAAAACATGCATTTTTAGAAGGGGTCCACTCACAGTACTTCGCTGTCCAAAGCTGCGCAGACTAGCGAAGATAGAATACCACAAAACTTGCCCCTAGGCACATAAAGGGTATATTTGGTCAAACTCTGTTCAAACGATTGAATTTGGGAAAACGGACTTCAGAAACGGGTCCAGGACGTCGAAATTAGCCTAGGAAGGGTCCCGAACAAAATCAGAAAAAGTCAACGGTCAAAGTCAACGTTGACCTTTGACCGGTCAACGATCAAAGTCAACGGTCAGCGTTGACCGAAAGTCAACGGTCAGACCGGGTCAAAGTCAACGGTCAAACCGGGTCCGGGTCAACGGTCAAACGGGTCCGGGTCGGACCAGTCAAACCGGGTCAACCCGTTTGGGTCTTGGGTCTTGGGCTAAAGGGTTTAGCCCTAATAGTTTTGGGTTTAGAACTCACGGGCCAAAGGCCCTGGTTTAGGAAAGCCCAAAGGGCTAAGGGTTTAGGGATTTGGGTTTAGAGTTTTAGGTTTAGGGCCGGCCATAAGGCCAAGGCCCGACACCAACAAGCCAGCCCCAAAAAGGGCCCCTAAGCCACACGGCCCGAAGGCCCAACAGAAAAACAATTTAAAACAATTAATTAAATAAAACAGAAATTAAAATAAAAAGGTTTGGGTTTGGACTTGGGCTCGGCAGAAAGCCCAAAGGGCTTGGGGTTTGGGTTAGCTACAACGGGCTTCAAGCCCGTGGGTTTTGGAATGGCCTGAAAGGCCCTAACGCCGGAGAAGAACACCGGAACTTGCACAGTTCCGGCCGACTGAAAACAGGGGGTTTAGACCCCGATCTAGGTACCAAATTGAAGTACGAAGAGAGAGGAGCACGAAGATACCTTGGGTTCGTAGTAAAACCGTCGGAGTTGACCGGAAAAACTCCCACAATCACGAATTCGCCGGAGGAATGGGTGTACTCACCCCGCGTCGGATCCGTGCCCAAAACCTTGATGAAAATGAAGAAATAAGTTCCTATGCTCACAACCAAACACACACTAGAGCAGGAGGAAGAGGTTTCGAAGCTTACCTAACCGGAAAAATACGAAGAGTCGCCGGAGAACCTCCTGGATCTCCTACCCTCTGCTGCGACGGCGCGACGGGAAGAGAGAGAGACAGAGACAAGACGAGAGGGATGCGGGTGTATGTGATGCACGACTGTGGTCGTGTGTGTGTGGGTCTCGACGTGAGTCGGAGAAGAGAGAGACGAGCTTTGAGAGAGAGAGAGTCCAGAGAGTTTCAGAAACGAAAAGAAAGAGAAGAAGATAGACTCGGGTTTCGGGGTAGGGGTCAGGGACAGAGCAGAGAAGAGAACTGCAGGGCTGCCAAGTGGCAGCTTGAGGTTTAAAGAAAGCAATTGATGAACGGTCCAGATTAAAGTAGATATAGGGATTTAATTAAGAGTTTCAGTACATTTTAGGGGGAAAACGAAATTACACAACCAAATGGGGGGGTTGGGGTGTTACAAACATGCTTCTTTGTAGAACTTAAGAATGATCAGAAAGGCTAATGACACTACCTACCCAACTGAGATAGCTTAACCTTGATGAATTATTTGTGGCAAGAGCGGCTAGATAAACTGCCTGTAAAAGTTTTTTGGAAGTCATTGACTGCATTGAAAAAAAAAAATTAGATTTTCTTGGTACCATTGAATAAAAATGTTAGCTTTTCCTCCATGTTTCAAATTCTAGTTTCTCATTTTTTTTTTTTAATTCTGGAAATTGAATTTAGTTTAGAACGCGCCAGATGCCGTATATATCTAGCATTCACTTGTGTTGCTTTGCGTTTTGTAGGAAGCATTCCGAAAGGGTTGAGTATCCCCTGCTCATATAATTTATGAGTTGTCTTTTATTCCAGTAGCTGTACGATTGCGTACCTTCTGCAAATCCACCAAGGTTGAGAGGTTTTGGAAAGCAACGAGGGAGCTCATTCATCAGGTATGTGGTTAGAGTGGCGGGTCTAATGACCACATGTGCTCTGCTCCCATGCCCGAGCTTGAGATGTGTGGACTATCGATTGGTTGAAGAAGTTTTTAATACTCTTTCATCTGTTAATAATTACATCTTTTAAATGTTGGAAAACCTTGTTGTACATAGCTAATGTTTCAGCTCTTCCATATCCCAGATCGAGGCTAATTGTCAGCTTACAGATGAAAGGCGTATGTCAATTTCTTTTCTCCCAAATGATCCTGCAGCTGCGTATTTCCTTGAGGTCTGCCGTCTGCCCTTCCGTAATTTTTTTCTCTCATGTGATGTTGCCATCAATGTATTATATGTATGTGTACTTTGCTGAATTGTTACCAGCCAATAACCACAAATGCCTATTTCTTGGATCTTTCACGATTGAATTATCAAACTTTGTTTTAATCTGAAATATCTTTAACGCATTGTCTTCATTTCGTTTTATTTTGATATCATCTTGGAGAAACTGAAGTCCTTATTATAGGATGAGAAAATATCAGGGGCTAGCCCTCTGTCGAAGTACGTTGCAACTTGCAACTCTACGTGAAGTAGCACAACAAAGAAATGCTTCGTTGACGGAATCCAGGTCTGAGATCGCGTTGTCTATTGAGTTCATTTTCACAGAATCATGTTTGATGTTCCATTTTCTAACATGCTAATTGCTTCCATTGTTCTTGTGGGCGAGCATTCATCTGTCTTTGGAAGTAAAGGACGAGAAAGCGACGAAGAAGATGACACGAGGGACGACGAAGGCATTGCTGCCCTTAGTTCGTCCTGGTTACCAGGAAACGATTCCCAAGTATGGTCACTTTCTCTCTCCAGATTTCTATACAATTTTACTTTTGATATTTGTGTTGTAACATTATTATTGGTTTTTCAGAGCTGAACCACCCAAAGATGTGAAAAGACGAAAAGGAAGCGAAAGACTGAGTGGCAGGACCAAGTAGCCTTGGATGAAGATATTGTTCTGGAGTTGGTACTCAGTTCTGATGAAGAAGACAGGTCTTTAAGCGACACCTCTTCGGCTGACGAAGATGGAGTGGAGAAACCAGCTCCTTCGAAGCTGGAAAGCAAGAAGCCGAAACGCTCTACAAGTAAATAAAAAAAGAATGCAAAACCTCAAGCAAAATGGTCAAATAAGAGAAAGACAGCCAACTGAAGAGACCCAAGTATCTCGTGCGTCCGTCCAGTAGTCTCCATTGTTTTGTCAAAGCTGTTTTATTGTACGTACCTGGAAGTTATGCATGAAGTTCCTGTTTGATCAATGTGAAGAGATTAATTTGAATTTTTTTTCCCTCTTATAAAAGTATAATTTCAAGAAAGAGTAATGATAGGTAGATCAAATTTGTAGAATAAAGTTATAAATTGTTACTAATAAGAAATAAGCACGTTAATTAAAATGGGACCACAAAGTATATTTATACAAGCCTTTGAGGGATATGTATTATATACCTCAATAACCAGAGACCACATACATATATACACGCACACATACACCAGACACACATTTATAAATTTTCTATATAATCTCTCGGAAAAAAAGCGAAAAAAGAAGGATGCTTTCTCCAAAGCACAATCACCAATTCTCACTTTATGCTTAACGTGTGTGGTCGGGTCGACTGAAAATTATTCTCCCCACTGACGAAGTAAAGTTAACCTATATAATCTAACCAGGCTTTGCTACTTCCTCACCTGAAAATTTGAAACGGAATTTTTAGTTTCCAACTTCCTTTTGCAAACAAAAGAAAATGGCTTTGGTTGGACAGGCTTTGCTCTCCGGTTCGATCCAGGTGCTGTGCGATAAGATTGCTTCAGGAGAGTTCAAGGCCTTCTTCCGGAAAAGAAGACTCAACTATTCACTCATGGACAAACTAAAGGTGACATTGAATACAATTCAAGCAGTGCTCAACGACGCAGAGGAGAAGCAGATTGTCAACCCTGCAGTCGAGGTGTGGCTTAACGATCTCAAAGATGCTGCGTTCGAAGCTGAGGACTTGGTGGATGAGATCGATACTGAAGCTTTGCGTCACAAGGTGAAAGATCAGACTAAGCAAACCCAGGTGTGCAACTTCCTCTCTACCTCTCGCAATCCTTTTAATTATAAAGGCATGAATGGTAGGATAGAGAAGTTATTTCAGAGGTTAGAACACCTTGCAGAACAGCGAAATCGCCTTGGTCTCAGAGAAGGTATTGGGCGCATGGTTTCACAAAGAACTCCCACAACTTCTGTAGTTGAGGAAGGATTCTGTCCCTACGGTAGGGATAAGGATAAAGAAAAGTTAAAAACACTACTGCTGCAATCTGACAATGACAGTAGCAGTAATTTTTCTGTAGTCCCAATTGTCGGGATGGGCGGGGTTGGTAAGACAACCCTTGCTCAACTTCTTTACAATGAGGAACAAGTTAAAGAGCATTTTGACGTTCATGCTTGGGTTTGTGTTTCCGAACAGTACGATGCCTTGAGGGTGATTAAAACCCTTATTGAGCAAATCACGGAGAAATCTTGTGATATCTCAGATATGAATTCCCTTGAAATTCGACCAAGGGAACAAGCAAGGGATACCACATATATGAATTCCCTTGAAATTCGACTAAGGGAACAAGTAAGGACGGAAAAATTTACGGATATCTCAGACATGAATACCCTTGAAATTCGACTAAGGGAGCAAGTAAGGGGAAAGACATTTTTATTTGTCCTAGATGACCTTTGGAATGAGAGCTATGATGACTGGGGTCGTCTACGAACTCTTTTCAGTTATGGGGCGAATGGAAGCAAGGTCATTGTAACAACAAGGAGTGGACGTGTTGCATCAATCGTGCACGATACTATTCCAATTCATGACTTGGAAAAATTGTCGGACAATGATTGCTGGTTGTTACTAGCAAAACATGCATTTAGAAATGAAAACTCCAGTGCACATCCAGACTTGGAAAAAGTTGGTAAGAAAATTGCACGCAAGTGCAACGGTTTGCCTTTAGCTTCAAAAACACTAGGGGGTCTCTTAGGTTGTAACCTTGACTACAAGGAATGGAATTACATATTGGATAGCAATCTTTGGGATCTACCACACCCTAATAGTGTTCTTCCTTCTCTAAGATTGAGTTATCATTACCTTCCAACGTACTTGAAACGATGCTTTGCTTATTGCTCAATTTTTCCAAAGGACTATGAATTGGAAAAGGAAAATGTAATTCTACTATGGGTGGCAGAAGGTTTAATTCCACAATCAGAGAGTGGGAATACAATGGAGGAGGTTGGTGAAAGATACTTTGACGAATTGTTATCGCGATCATTGTTTCAAAGACCAAGATTGGATCAACCAAGATTCACTATGCATGATCTCATCAATGACTTGGCCAGGTTTGTGTCTGGAGAGTTTTGTTTTAGGTTGGATCTGGAACATTCACATGAAGCTCATAAAAGAGTTCGCCACTTCTCGTATGTGAGAGGAAAATTTGATACATCTTCAAAATTTCAGCCATTAGATGGAGTGAAGTATTTGCGCACATTTTTTCCTGTGTCTTTAACACCATATGACACAAGGGAAGGCGAAGTATATGTAAGCAATAAGGTTCAAGATGATTTTTTGCCAACACAAAAATATTTGCGGGTAATATCATTGTCAAGATATCAAAATATCAATCAGTTACCTAATTCGATTGGTAATCACGTACACTTGCGCTACATTGATCTCTCTTATACGACAATTAAAAGGTTACCAGATACTGTGTGTACCCTCTACAATTTACAAACTCTGTTATTGTTAGGTTGTTATTCTCTTGTTGAATTGCCTGCAGACATGAGGAAATTGATTCATTTGCGTCATCTTGATATTGATGGAACTTGCATAAAGAAAATGCCTGTGCATATGGGTAGATTAAAAAGCTTGAGAACACTGACAGCTTTTGTGTTGGGGAAATCTACTGGGTCAAGCGTTGTAGAACTGAGGGAGTTGCCGCACCTTCAAGGGAAAATTTCTATTTTGAATCTGGAAAATGTAGTCGGTTCTATCGATACCTTGCTGAAGGATAAGAAAGATCTTAAGGAGGTAGAGTTGAAATGGGGTGAGAAGGTTGTCCATGATTCCGTAAAAGAGATACAGGTACTTGAAAAACTACAACCTTCGGTAAATTTGGTGAAACTAATCGTCAGGTTTTATGGGGGAACCAGTTTCCCGAATTGGGTGGGAGACTCGTCCTTCCCCAACCTACAAGTGATGCGTCTCAGTGGTTGTGGTAATTGCAGTTCACTGCCACCAGTTGGTCGGCTACCTGCTCTCAAAGAGCTCTACGTAGAAGGGATGAAATTTGTTAAGAGTGTTGGTGTTGAGTTGTACGGGGGAAATCAACCATTTCAATCTTTAGAGAAGCTAGAGTTTCGGGAGATGCCGGAGTGGGAGGAATGGCTACCTAGTCCAAGTGGAGGTGAAAGTCCAGACTTCCCTCGTCTTGAGGAGCTGATTTTATACGATTGTTGGAAGCTAAGAGGAAACTTGCCCACTCATCTTCCTTGCTTGAAAACACTTGATGTCAACCGGTGTGAGGTTCTACATGAAAACAGGGCCGGCAATACCCTGAACGCAGAATCCTTACGAGGATCTCTTGAAAAACTGTCAATATGGAGATGCCCGGGTCTCTCATTGTTATTAGAGTCGACGGAGACGCTGCCGTCGCTTCAGAGTCTTAATATTAATTTTGATGTTGGGAAAGAGTGGCTGCCGCAAATGGTGCACGAATGCAAGCGTCTTCAAAGTTTGACTTTAAATGAATGTTCCTCACTCTTGTCGTTCCCTACAAATGGTCTACCCACCACGCTGACGTCACTCAGTATATTACGTTGCAAGAAATTAGAATTCCTATCACGTGAGATGATGGCCAAATTGACTTCCCTTGAGTATTTTGGTCTATCCAATAGCTGTGATTCTCTGAGGTCGTTCCCTTTGGGCATTTTCCCCAAACTTTCATCTCTTCAATTATGGAGTTGTGGGAATCTGGAATCCCTTTCTATTGAAGGAGGAGCAGACGAAAATCTCAGCCATCTCAACTCCCTGGATATCGTTCACTGTCGAAATCTTGTCTCTTTTCCCGACGGGGGATTGCCCACTCCCAACCTCACTTCCTTGAAAGTCCTTTTCTGCGGGAATTTGAAGTTGTTGCCGGACCGCATGCACACCCTCACCGCCCTTCAAGAATTGTCGATATTTGGTCTTCCAAATGCGGTGTCATTTGCACAAGGGGGTTTACCTCCCAACCTACAATCATTTCTGATCTCCGGAGGAAGCAAGGATGTGGTGGGGACGTTGCTCAATGAACAGCTGCTCCCTGCCACTCTTCACACTCTCGGTATCTTTGGTGTGTGGAATCTGAAATCTTTGGACGGAAAGGGACTTGAGCACCTCACTTCTCTTCAACACCTACAAATTTCGTTGTGCCCGAGTCTCAAATTCCTGCCAAAAGAGGGGTTTCCGGCATCTCTTTCTTATCTTAGCATCGAGGGTTGTCCTTCTCTGAAGAAGAGGTATCTAAAGAAGAGGTATGAGAAGGTAGCTCGCATTCCTTGCATAGAGATTGATGGAGAATTCAACATCTTGTGAGCTTTCATTTCACTCTCTCCAACTTTCAACTCTCAACACAAAAGCCAGGTACTTCTTTCTTTATTTATTATTAAATTGATTGTCCTCAGCCATATTCCTACTTAAAGGTAGGTGTGATGGGACTAACAGATGTATCGGTTTCACTGATTCAGCGAGCAAGCAAACCTGTAAAGATAGGATTATCAAATGGTGCTCTGCTTTTCTGGACTGTCAAGTTTGAAATCTTTTGGACGGAAATGGACTTTCAACGCCTCCCACTCTCGCAATTCCTGCCGGAACAGGGACCTCTAGACCTCAGCTCTCGTCAACACCTATATAAAGATCGAATGTATGTGGGACTTCGTCGGTCCAGAAAGAAAACTATTGAACTGTAAAGATAGGATTATCAGAGGGAAAACGATTTTAGCTTACATCAACCAATCAGGTACTTGTGTATATCTATACTGTTGTGGTTTCCATATGGCGGAATGCTTACTCATCTTTCAATGCCTCTGTCATCTTGTGGTAGGTGCATAGACATATGTTTCTCTGCAAACACAATGGTTGGAGAGGGCATGGCTTATTGGCACCGCTTGCTAGAATGCTAGTGTACTAGACTTGGTTGCTGGCTGCTGCGTCGACAGATTTCAGCGTAAGTAGTTGAACACTTGAGTGTAATTTGTTCTTCCTTTCGGTAACAATGTAATTCAACTATGCAATCGGTCAGCACAACACGATGGGACTAACGTATTTGTTGGCTTTATTGATGCAGATGGTAACTCTGGAGTTGTAAAGATAGGATTATCTACAGCCAATGATTTAAACATGCATCAATTAGTTGTCCTTGAATGGTGCTAGCTCCAGCTATCTGGCATGAATATAATTCTCCTTTAGTTGGAGGGGTAACCCCTGAATATGAGAAGCATGCCTTTTCATCTTCACTTGATGTGACTCTCATCTATGAATGGGCGCAGACATGCTTTCGTACAGACAGAGCACGCTTGATCTTTCGTCATGCATACGTTTGTTGATATTCCAGTAATTGATATTACTAGAATAAGGGGTTGGCTGGTGTGCTACGGATTTCACAAGAATGATAATTCTTACATTGAGCACTGCAGATGAGCGGTAATTTCTTCATCCTTTGTTTTTAGTTCCATTTGCTTGTTTTCTAAGATACATGCATCAATAATAATTTCTTCATCTTTGAATTTAGGAGTATCTTTTTAATCTGAGGTATGAAAAAGGAAAGCAGTTGGGTTGGCATCCTACTGACATGGATTTGAGAGAAAACATGCTTTTCACAGTTGGATTTAGAATGAAATAGTAGAAAGCTTGTGAAGGTATAGCTCTGCATTCTTTTCCTACATTTTCATCAAAACTCTGCATCCACATACTCTCCTTACAGAAAAATATATGTTGCATTCGTTAAATGAAATTATGCCTCTTGTTGCTGCCTATGAACATCTTTTACCGTTATATTTATTCTTGAATTGATTTTCCTTGGCAAAAATATTCCTACTTAAATTCAAGTTTCAGAGTCTAATTCCAACGAAATTACAGGAGAATGCGAAGGGAGTGACTTCTTTGTAGTCTGATAGTGTGTATCTACTTGGGGTGGATATGTATGATTCTCCTGCATGTGAGGGTTTTCTCATACGTGTCTCATCTGTGGCATAACTTTATCATCTTTCACTGTAACTGTAATCTTCAGGTAGGTCCACTGGAGATATGTTTCTCTCTACTAACACAACAGTTGAAGAGTGCCTCATGGCTGTGCTTGCTTGAATGCCAGTATGTACATTGCGTTACTAGATTGCATTTATATTAAGGAGGATTTCACCGGTGGAAAATTGCAGATCAGCTGTAAATTAATTTACTCTCTCACTTTTTCTATCTTCAGTTTGCCTTATCTATATTGCATTTAGATCAGTCTTTTTCTTTGACAGTTCAATTCAACTATATGCTAAGTCAGGACAATGTGATGGTAGTAGCAGGTATATCGGTTTCATTGATGCAGCTAGCAAACAGAGTAAACCTGTAAAGATAGGATTATTAAATGGTGCTCTGGTTTTCTGTCAAGTTTGAAATCTTTGGACAGAAATGGACATTCAACAGGGACCAGCAGACCTCAGTTCTCGTCAACATCTATATAAAGATTGAATGTATGTGGGACTGCATCAGCCCAGAGAGAAAC
Organism: Cotoneaster glaucophyllus; assembly: GCA_036320875.1. Taxonomy (NCBI): domain Eukaryota; kingdom Viridiplantae; phylum Streptophyta; class Magnoliopsida; order Rosales; family Rosaceae; genus Cotoneaster; species Cotoneaster glaucophyllus. The sequence goes on from CM070061.1 coordinate 1,070,119, forward strand.
CTATTGAACTGTAAAGATAGGATTATCAGAGGGCAAATGATGTTAGCTTACATCAACCACTCAGGTACTTATGTATATATATGACACCACTTGCGTTTAATTTTGTTAAATTACTTTTTAGCAGTATAATTCAACTGTGCTACCCTTTCTTCTTTCTCTTATTTTTCATTTCTCCCCTAACATTTACATGTTTCTTGAAATTTCAGGACAGTATCATCAAATATAATAGCAACCGGTTTTAGCTTACATGTCAATTACTAGTTGTTGATTGGTGCGGCGGAAATCTCTCGCATATATGATTCCCCCTGCATGGGATGAAAATAACTCCTTGATGATGTTTTTCTTTCTCGTCTGTACTGCTGTGGTTTCCATATGGCGGAATGCTCACTCATCTTTCAATGCCTCTGTCGTCTTGAGGTAGGTATACTCATGTTTCTCTACAAACACAATGATTGAAGAGAGCATGGCTTATTGGCACCGCTTTCTAGAATGCCACTGTTACTTGACTCAGTGGCTGTCTGTTGCTGCGCCTACAGATTTCAATGTGAGCAGTTGAATACTTTACTTTAGTGTAACTTATTCTTCCTTTCTGTAACAGTGTAATTCAACTATGCTATCAGTGAGGACAACACGATGGGACTGACATATATATCCGCTTTATTGATGCAGATGGCAACTCTGGAATTGTAAAGAAAGGATCATCTACTGCCAACAATTTAAACATGCATCAATTAGTTGTCCTTGAATGGTGCTACTCCAGCTATCTGGCATGAATATAATTCTCCTTTAATCGGAGAGGTAACCCCTGGAATAATGTTTTTTTCTTTCCTTTCTAAATACTGTTTATAGTTTGAATACGAGAGGCATGCATTTTCATCTTCTCTTGACGTCTCTCTCATCTTCGCATGGGTGCAGATTTGTACAACAAAGTGGTTGAACAGCGCGCTTGATCCTTGTAGCACTGTCGTCATGCTTGCATCTGTTGATATTCCAGTAAATGAGCTTTCCACCACTCTTTTGTTTTAAGTTCCGTTTGCTTGTTTTAAAGATAACCATTACTAACCAGAAAGACACCAAATTCTCCTTTAGGTGCTTCAACTGCGGATGCTGGTACGGAAAAACCTTCTTCATCTTTGAATTTAGGAGTATCTTGTTAAGCTGAGTATGAAAAAGGAAAGCAGTTCAGAGTTGGCATCCTATTGAAATGGATTTGAGAGAAAATATGCTTTTCAAGTTGGAGTTAGAATGAAACTGTAGAAAGCGTGTGAAGGCAAAGCTCTGCATTCTTTTCCTACATTTTCTTCAAAACACTGAATCCGCATAGTCTCCTTAAAGAATAATATGTATCACATACTTTAAATGAAATTGTGCCTACTGTTGCTGCGTATGAACATCCTTTTTCCCGGAAGTGATCCAAAGGAACTGAGAGGTTATAGCATTCTTCTCACCATTGTGGATTTCATGAGAAATCAAGAGAATATTGAAAGTTGCATCTGGACTCGGAGGTTTGTTTTCTGTGTATTAGCATGTGTGATGTCGTGTGTCTTGCATAGCAAGTTAACAAACAAAGAAAAAAATTATTTGAACATTGCAGCTTCACTCACTATATATGTAGGCGATCATTTGATTCGTTAACCAATCTAGAGGAAGTCTGGAAGATGCCGTGGAGAAATAGTCGGTGATACGCCTTAACCCAAGTTTGATGGGGAAAGTTGGAGCAACGTGCTTTCAATTTTAGAAACGTTCTTGGTAAGTAGCAACTCAACCGTGGTAGTGCTTCATGTACATTACCGCACATAGCAGAAAATTTCCCCATCGTTAAGGTTTCCATTCATTGTTTCCCTTAATAGCATTTGCTTTTCTGAATCGTATGCAGCCAAATGCACACTTTGTTGCTGCCTGTGCAGCCAAGTGCACGCGGGGGAGTTCATTTTCCTCTACCAAGTATGCTGAGGCCAGAGCACTATGTCGTTGGCTGCAGATGGTGGCTGATTTGGAAGCTGCAGCTGTGGTAGTGGAGAGTAATTCCAAGGGCTTGTCTCTCTTTGACAATTTCGGATCGATGGAAGCAAGGTTCTGCTGGAGACGTTGCTCAATGAACAGCTGCTCCCTGCCACTCTTCACACTCTCCAAATCTCTCATGTATGGAATCTTAAATCTTTGGACGGAAAGGGACTTGAGCACCTCACTTCTCTTCAAAAGCTACAAATTTCAAAGTGCGAAAGTCTCAAATTCCTGCCAAAAGAGGGTTTTCCGGCATCTCTTTCTTATCTGAACATCTGGGGTTGTCCTTCTCTGAAGAAGAGGTATGAGAACATAGCTTGCATTCCGTGCATAGAGATAGATGGAGAAGTCAACATCTTGTGAGCTTTCATTTCACTCTCTCCAACTCTCAACTCTCAACTCTCAAGACAAAAGCCAGGTACTATTTTATTTATTATTAAATTGATTGTCCTCAGCAATGTTCCAGCTTAAATTAAAGTTTTAGAATCTAATTACGATGAAATTACAGGAGAGTGCGAGGGGAGTGAATTATTTGTAGTCTGATACTGTGGAACTACTTAATGATTCTCCTGCATGATAAGAGGTAAAACCCTGGATGATGGTTTTCTCGTACTTCTCTCGTTTGCGACATAACTCTAGTCTTGTGGTAGGTGTGATGGGACTAACAGATATATCGGTTTCACTGATGCAGCGAGCAAGCAAACCCGTAAAGATAGGATTATCAAATGGTGCTCTGGTTTTCTGGACTGTCAAGTTTGAAATCTTTTGGACGGAAATGGACTTACAACACCTCCCACTCGCAATTCCTGCCGGGATTCGGACCTCTAGACCTCAGCTCTCTTCAACAGCTATATAAGGATTGAATGTATGCGGGACTTCGTTGGTTCAGAGAGAAAACTATTGAACTGCAAAGATAGGATTATCAGAGGGAAAACGATGTTATCTTACATCAGCCACTCAGGTACTTGTGTATATAAATACTGCTGTGGTTTCAATATGGCGGAATGCTTACTCATCTTTCAATGCGTCTGTCATCTTGTGGTAGGTGCATATACTTATGTTTCTCTGCAAACACAATGGTTGAAGTCCTGAAGAGAGCATGGCTTATTGGCACCGCTTGCTAGAATGCTAGTGTTGTTAGACTAGGTGGCTGGCTGTTGCGTCCACAGATTTCAGTGTAAGTAGTTGAACACTTGAGTGTAGTTTGATTTTGTTTTCTGTAACAAGGTAATTCAACTATGCAATCAGTCAGGACAACACGATGGGACTAATGTATTTGTCGGCTTTATTGATGTAGATGGCAAATCTGGAAATGTAAAGATAGGATTATCTACAGCCAACGATTTAAACATGCATCAATTAGTTGTCCTTCTTTGGTGCTAGGCATGCCTTTTTCGTCTTCTCTTGATGTCACTATCATCTACAAATGGGTGCAGATATGCTTTTGTACAGACAGAAGGCACTTGATCGTCATGCTTGCATTTGTTTGTATTCCAGTAAATGATATTACTAGAATAACTGGTTGGCTGGTGTGCTACTGATTTCACCAGAATGATAATTCATACGTTGAGCACTGCAGACGAGCTGTAATTGTGCTTTCCACCACTCTGTTTTGTTTTAAATTCCATTTGCTTGTTTCCTATGACAAATGTATCAAAACTCATTTCTTCATCTTTGAATTTAGGGGTATCTTGTTAAGCTGAGGTATGAAAAGGGAAAGCAGTTGAGTTGGCACCCTATTGAAAACATGTTAGAATGAAACAGTAGAAAGCGTGTGAAGGTAAAGCTCTGCGTTCTTTTCCTACATTTTCATCAAAAACTCTGAATCCACACTCTCCTCAAAGAAACATATGTACCACATACTTTAAATGAAATTGTGCCTATGAACATATTTTCTCCCGGAAGTGACCCTAAGGAACTGAGAGGTTATAGCATTCTTCTCACCATTGTGGATTTCATGAGCAATCAAGATAATATTCAAAGTTGCATCTGGACTCAGAGGTTTGTTTTCTATATATTAGCGTGTGTGATGTTTTTTGATGTCGTGTGACTCGAATAGCAAGTTAACAAACGAAGAAAAAAATTATTTGAACGTTGCAGATTCGCTATATATGTAGGCGATCATTTGATTTGTTAACCAATCTAGAGGAAGTCTGGAAAATGCCGTGGAGAAATAGTCGATGCTCCGCCTTAACCCAAGTTTGATGGGGAAAGTTGGAGCAGCGGGCTCTCAATTTTAGAAACCTTCTTGGTAAGTAGCAACTCAACCGTGGTAGTGCTTCGTGTACATTATCGCACATAGCAGGAAATTTCCCCATTGTTAAGGTGTCCATTCATTGTTTCCTTTAATAGTATTTACTTTTCTGACTCGTATGCAGCCAAATGCACACTTTGATGCTGCCTGTGCAGCCAAGTTCGCTTGTGGGAGTTCATTTTCCTCTACCATGCACGTTGAGGCGAGATCATTTGGAAGCTGCTGCTGTGGAAGTGGAGAGTAATTCCACTGTGTCTATGGCAGGGTAGTAGCAAAAGGAGAAGGATTATTCTGCGTAGACCTGACATTTTGGACTCGACCCGTTAACCCAATCCGACCCGACCCGTTAATATTAGTATTTGGGTGGGTGCTTAACGGGTCGGGTCGTTAACGGGTGGACCCGTTAACAACCCGTTAAATAACGGGTCACTTTGGGTCAACCCGTTAAACCCGTTAGACCCATTAGCACCCGTTAGTGGAGGATATTTTAGTAATTTCAATAAAATCTTAACAACAAAAAATAGACTTTATGCAAAAAAAAAAAAAAAAAAAATGTTAATGGGTCTTAACGGGTGAAACGGATGACCCGTTATCTTAACGGGTCGGGTTCGGGTGAACCGTTATCTTAACGAGTCGGGTTCGGATGACCCGTTAACTTAACGGGTCGGATTGAACCCGACCCAAAACCCAATAAACCCGACCCGTTTACAAGTCTAATTCTGCGTTTGGTACAATACTATGCGAGACGAGAGGCCAAAAAGGTTGCACATCGACTTGCACGATTTGGAAAGTTGCTATATTTTGAAGACTCCCCCGGACATTATTTTGGATGTTTTATTTAATAGAAGCTAGATAGTCATAACCTGTAATTTGTTGGTGTGCGGTACTCTTTTTACTTCAACTGGGATGAAATTCTTGATTAAAATTTTGATGAGGTTGTGGTATTCTTTGACACCGTAAAGAACATTAATCTTAGTAATAGTCGTAACTTGTAATGATTAGTGTTAAGTTTGCTCATGAACGATAGTGTGCTTTGTTATGTCATGACTACTTTTTAAGTTCATTTTATGTTTGGGATGGGTTAATGCAAAATTTTCCTACAGTAGCCAATTAATTTCTTTTCCTGTGAGCATCTAAGCTTAGGATTTGCATTGAATTTGTTTTTATATTTATTTGTTGAATATTCCACAAACTTGTTTTAATGATGAGAAATGCTATCATTTGCAAATCATGTGATGAGAAAATAAGCATGTTAACTGACACTTAAATAATTCAGTCATCAACAATCATATCATATGACTTACAAAATATGATTTAAATAGATTGTTCTTGCTGTTCTTTTTTCTCATGCATTGTCTGTTCCTAAAACTTTTTTTCCCAATAAAACAATATAGGACAACAAAAGTAACCTAAAATTGGTACAAGAACAGAAAAGTACAAATGGGAATTCAAATTGGAAAATAAAATGCTAATATAAGATTTTTTAAACTGTTTAACTTTGTTTAATCATTATTTGTATAATAATATGTGCAAATTGTTGATATGAATTTCACAAAAATGGGTATTTCAGTCCACCTATTTCTTGTTTTATAAATTATAATGCTTTATTTGTCGGATATAAATTATTACGTTTGAATATTGGTAAAGAGTAGGTAGATAAGTCGTATATTGTTTCTCGTGGATAATAAAATGTTCAGCAAAAAAGAAAAAAAAAAGATTGAAAAATTATAAATGGTTCTTTAGAATTAAGCTTTTGCAACATTTATTTTTTAGATAAAATCCCGTTACGTTTTAAAACTCTAAATAAAACCTAAATTTCAAAATTACTGCCAAGTAAACAATTAAGTGACCTACCATTACCAAAATATTTACAAATTTGCCATAGCAACCTAATTATGTTAACCAATTTAGTTACCCACCAGCAATTATGACGACTAAAATTTTAGAGTGACTTTAATTGCAAATGAGAGATTTTAGGTTCAATTTTTGTCAAAAACGAATTTGAATCACACTCTCGGACTCTTCCACCTACTTAGTGCAATGATCTGAGAGAAAACATGATTTTCACAGTTGGATTTAGAACAAAAAGGTAGAAAGCGTGTGAAGATAAAGCTCTGCGATGTTTTCCTGCAGTTTCATGAGTTCGCATACTCTCCTTACAGAAAAATATATTTCGCATGCAGTAAATGAAATTGTACCTATTGTTGCCGTTTATGAAAATCTTAGGGCCTATTTGGTATCCTATTTGAATTTTTTTATCATTTCTCATAACATTTCTTGAAAACATTTTTTTTAAGACTAAAAAACTTGATTGGTTTGCGATCTATATTTTTTAAATCTTACGACTAGACAAAGAGATCCAAAAAAGAGAGTCGCAAAAGAGGGAGAAAGATGAGAGATGAGGAAAAAAAGGAAAAGATGATTGAAAGAAAGATAAAGAAGAGAGATGATCGAACAAGATAGAGAGGAAGATGAGTGAGAGAAAGTATAGAGAAAATTTAGAGAACGGATTGAAAGAGAGACGAAACAGGTAAAAAAAAACAGAAGAGATAGATAGATTTGGAGTGAGAAGAAAGGAGGGAGAGAAAAAAAAAGAATAAGTTTAAGTGTAAAAACTCTAAAAACTCACTTTTTATGTTTTTAGATAATAAACTATATTTTTGAGTTAGTTTTGAGTTCAATTTTTGAAAATAGTCCTACCAAACAAGTTTTTAAGGTCTAAAATTTGAAAATTGTTTTTGAGTTAAAAAATTGGATTCAATAAAAGTACTAAACAGACCCTTATCTCCTGGAAATGATCCAAAGAAACTGAGAGGTTATTGCATTCTTCTCACCAATGTGGATTTCATGAGCAATCCATAGAATATTCAAATTTGCATCAGGACTTGGAGTTACGTTGTATATATTAGCTGTGTGATGCCGCGTGACTCGCATAGCAAGCTAACAAACGAAGAAAAAAATTATTTGAACATTGCAGGTTCACTCACTATATAGGTAGGCAATTGTTTGATTCGTTAACCGCTCCAGAGAAAGATGCCGTGGAGAAACAGACCATGCTTCGCCTTAACCCAGTTTGATGGGAAAGTTGGAGGCGAGGCATGAAAGATGATCAGGTATATGCTGATTTCACTTGTCGATTTAGGATATTTATCTGGATTACGTGACAGTTGTGGACTGATTTGAGAGATATTATTATAGACCGATTTCAAATTATATTTCAACAATGAGATCCTTTAATTTTTAGATCTTCAAATTTATGCAAAAAAACCACTCAATTTTCAAATCATATAACCACTCAATTAAGCTGATTATCATTAGGGCTTTTTTCAAATATTTTCTTCATTATAATTAAACGTGTTAATGATTCTCAATATGTATAATTATTTTTGAAAAATGGGATGTACTAAATGACATGATTTGAATAATTAAAATAAAATTCAAAGCGGGACCCACAAGGTGTATACACACATTTGAGAGAGGATTTGAATTCCATCCGATCTCAATGGTGGGGATTCTAGCTCCTGATTTCTTTATCATAATTCATCAAATCAGAGAATTCTACTGTTAAAATTCGATTCAACAGTTACAAATAAAAACCTATTGAATCAAATTTCAACGGTACGGATTTCTAAATTTAGTGGATTAGTAGTAAGAGATTCGAAAAGAATTCATTTCTGGGATTTTAGGGATTTTTATATCTTAATCATTTATTATATATCGTGTAATTATAAATCATTTGAAATTTTTTATTTAAAATTAAACACAAATAGTACCTATCTATAACTGATTACATAATATGATAAACGATTAGAATACGAAGATTCTTAACATTTTCACAAAGAATATCCGAAAAAGATCCCATCCTTTGAGGGATATATATATATATATATATATATATATATATATATATATACGCACGGAGATCCACACATCACACACGGGACACACATTTATAAATTCTATCACCCCTCGAAAAAACCAAGAAGCAAAAGTTAAAAAGTAAAAGTGAAAAAGATAGATGCTTTCTGTAAAGCACAACCAACCACCAACTATTGTCCACAACTTTCCTGAAGTTTCGTCTCACTTTAACATATTTCATTCAACAAAATTTATTTTAATAAGCATATCAAACAATAGAAATTATCAAAATTGATCTCTAATAAGAACGGTATTATAATACGTGGATTAGATGAATGACGTATTTTATTCATAATTTCATTCTCTTGGTCAACTTAAAATTCAGATTCATCAAATACCGCTTTATGTTTGCCGTGTGTGGTCCACTGCATTATTGACCGAAAAATAGCAAGTCGTCTCACTTATCTTGAAGTAAGTTGAGCCATACAATAATCTTATCTTAACAGGCTTTGCTAGTTCTTTACTTGAACTTCACAAAGAATTTTCAGTTTTTCTACTTCAACTACTCGATCAAAATCAGTCCTTTTGCCAAGAAGAGGAAATGGCTTTGGTTGGGGAGGCTTTGCTCTCCGGTTCGATCCAGATGTTGTGCGACAGGATTGCTTCGGGAGAGTTCATGGCCTTCTTCCAGGCAAGAAGACTCAACCATTCACTCATGGACAAACTGAAGGTGACATTGATTACACTTCATGCAGTGCTCAACGACGCAGAGGAGAAGCAGATTGTCAACCTTGCCGTCGGGATGTGGCTTAACGAGGTCAAACATGCTGTGTTCGAAGCCGAGGACTTGGTGGATGAGATCGATACTGAAGCTTTGCGTCACAAGGTGAAAGATCAGACTAAGAAAAACCAGGTGTTGAACTTCCTCTCTACCTCTCGTAATCCTTTTAATTATAAGGGCATGAATGGTAGGATAGAGGAGTTATTTCAGAGGTTAGAACACCTTGCAGAACAGATAAATCGCCTTGGTCTTGGTCTTAGAGAAGGTATTGGGCGCATGGTTTCACAAAGAACTCCCACAGCTTCTGTATTTGAGAAAGGATTCTGCCCCTATGGTAGGGATAAGGATAAAGAAGAGTTAAAAACACTACTGCTGCAATCTGACAATGAAAGTAGCAGTAATTTTTCTGTAGTCCCAATAGTCGGGATGGGCGGGGTTGGTAAGACAACCCTTGCTCAACTTCTTTACAATGATGAAGAAGTTAAAGAGCATTTTGACGTTCATGCTTGGGTTTCTGTTTCCGAACAGTACGATGCTTTGAGGGTGATTAAGACCCTTGTTGAGCAAATCACTGAGAAAGATATGAATTCCCTTGAAATTCAACCAAGGGAACAAGCAAGGGATATCTCAGATATGAATACCCTTGAAATTCGACTAAGGGAGCAAGTAAGGGAAAAGACATTTTTATTTGTCCTAGATGACCTTTGGAATGAGAGCTATGATGACTGGGGTCGTCTACGAAATCTTTTCACTTATGGGGCGAAGGGAAGCAAGGTCATTGTAACAACAAGGAGTAAACGTGTTGCATCTATCATGCACAATACTATTCTAATTCATGAAATGGAAAAATTGTCAGACGATGATTGCTGGTTGTTACTGGCAAAACATGCATTTGGAAATGAAAACTCCAGTGCACATCCTAACTTGGAAGAAGTTGGTAAGAAAATTGTACACAAGTGCAACGGTTTGCCTTTAGCTTCAAAAACACTAGGGGGTCTCTTAGGTTGCAAGTTAGACTACAAGGAATGGAATTACATATTGGATAGCAATCTTTGGGATCTACCACACACTAATAGTATTCTTCCTTCTCTAAGATTGAGTTACCATTATCTTCCAACTTACTTGAAACGATGCTTTGCTTATTGTTCAATTTTTCCAAAGGGCTACGAATTTGAAAAGGAAAATGTAATTCTACTGTGGATGGCAGAAGGTTTAATTCCACAGACACAGAGTGGGAATACAATGGAGGAGGTTGGTGAAAGATACTTTGACGAACTGGTATCACGATCATTGTTTCAAAGAACAAGATTGGATCAACCAAGATTCACTATGCATGATCTCATCAATGACTTGGCTATGTTTGTGTCTGGAGAGTTTTGTTTTAGGTTGGATCTGGAACATTCAAATAAAGCTCCTAAAAGAGTTCGCCACTTCTCATATATGAGAGGAAAATTTGATACATCTTCAAAATTTCAGCCATTAGATGGAGTGAAGTATTTGCACACATTCTTTCCAGTGTCTTTAGCACCATCTAACAAATGGGGTGACCAAGTGTATGTAAGCAATAAGGTTCAAGATGATATTCTGCCAGCACAAAAATATTTACGGGTAATATCATTGTCAAGATATCAAAATATCACTCACTTACCTGATTCCATTGGTAATCACATTCACTTGCGCTACATTGATCTCTCTTATACGAGAATTAAAAGGTTACCAGATACTGTGTGTACCCTCTACAATTTACAAACTCTGCTGTTGTTAGGTTGTTCTTCTCTTGTTAAACTGCCTGCAGACATGAGGAAATTGATTCATTTGCGTCATCTTGATATTGATGGAACTTGCATAAAGAAAATGCCTGTGCATATGGGTAGATTAAAAAGCTTGAGAACACTGACAGCTTTTGTGTTGGGGAAATCTACTGGGTCAAGCGTTGTAGAACTGAGGGAGTTGCCGCACCTTCAAGGGAAAATTTCTATTTTGAATCTGGAAAATGTAGTCGGTTCTATCGATACCTTGCTGAAGGATAAGAAAGATCTTAAGGAGGTAGAGTTGAAATGGGGTGAGAAGGTTGTCCATGATTCCGTAAAAGAGATACAGGTACTTGAAAAACTACAACCTTCGGTAAATTTGGTGAAACTAATCGTCAGGTTTTATGGGGGAACCAGTTTCCCGAATTGGGTGGGAGACTCGTCCTTCCCCAACCTACAAGTGATGCGTCTCAGTGGTTGTGGTAATTGCAGTTCACTGCCACCAGTTGGTCGGCTACCTGCTCTCAAAGAGCTCTACGTACAAGGGATGAAATTTGTTAAGAGTGTTGGTGTTGAGTTGTACGGGGGAAATCAACCATTTCAATCTTTAGAGAAGCTAGAGTTTCGGGAGATGCCGGAGTGGGAGGAATGGCTACCTAGTCCAAGTGGAGGTGAAAGTCCAGACTTCCCTCGTCTTGAGGAGCTGATTTTATACGATTGTTGGAAGCTAAGAGGAAACTTGCCCACTCATCTTCCTTGCTTGAAAACACTTGATGTCAACCGGTGTGAGGTTCTACATGAAAACAGGGCCGGCAATACCCTGAACGCAGAATCCTTACGAGGATCTCTTGAAAAACTGTCAATATGGAGATGCCCGGGTCTCTCATTGTTATTAGAGTCGACGGAGACGCTGCCGTCGCTTCAGAGTCTTAATATTAATTTTGATGTTGGGAAAGAGTGGCTGCCGCAAATGGTGCACGAATGCAAGCGTCTTCAAAGTTTGACTTTAAATGAATGTTCCTCACTCTTGTCGTTCCCTACAAATGGTCTACCCACCACGCTGACGTCACTCAGTATATTACGTTGCAAGAAATTAGAATTCCTATCACGTGAGATGATGGCCAAATTGACTTCCCTTGAGTATTTTGGTCTATCCAATAGCTGTGATTCTCTGAGGTCGTTCCCTTTGGGCATTTTCCCCAAACTTTCATCTCTTCAATTATGGAGTTGTGGGAATCTGGAATCCCTTTCTGTTGAAGGAGGAGCAGATGAAAATCTCAGCCATCTCGACTCCCTGACTATTTCGCAATGTCGAAATCTTGTCTCTTTTCCCGACGGGGGATTGCCCACTCCCAACCTCACTTCCTTTATGGTCTTTAACTGCGAGAATTTGAAGTTGTTGCCGGACCGAATGCACACCCTCACCGCCCTTCAACTTTTGTTGATAGATGATCTTCCAAATGTGGTGTCATTTGCACAAGGGGGTTTGCCTCCCAACCTACAATCATTTTGTATCAGTGACTGTGACAGACTGAGGCCTTCATTGGAATGGGGATTGCAAGGGCTTGCCTCTCTTCAAGGATTCCGGATCGAAGGAAACAAGGATATGGTGGAGACGTTGCTCAATAAATTGCTGCTCCCTGCCACTCTTCGCACCCTCGATATCTGTCTTCAACACCTCACTTCTCTTCAACACCTAGAAATTTGGTGGTGCGAGAGTCTCAAATTCCTGCCAAAAGAGGGGTTTCCGGCATCTCTTTCTTATCTTAGCATCGAGGGTTGTCCTTCTCTGAAGAAGAGGTATCTAAAGAAGAGGTATGAGAAGGTAGCTCGCATTCCTTGCATAGAGATTGATGGAGAATTCAACATCTTGTGAGCTTTCATTTCACTCTCTCCAACTTTCAACTCTCAACACAAAAGCCAGGTACTTCTTTCTTTATTTATTATTAAATTGATTGTCCTCAGCCATATTCCTACTTAAAGGTAGGTGTGATGGGACTAACAGATGTATCGGTTTCACTGATTCAGCGAGCAAGCAAACCTGTAAAGATAGGATTATCAAACGGTGCTCTGCTTTTCTGGACTGTCAAGTTTGAAATCTTTTGGACCTCTAGACCTCAGCTCTCGTCAACAGCTATATAAAGATGGAATGTATGTGTGTATATATATACTGCTGTGGTTTCCATATGGCGGAATGCTTACTCATCTTTCAATGCATCTGTCATCTTGTGGTAGGTGCATATACATATGTTTCTCTGCAAACACAATGGTTGGAGAGAGCATGGCTTATTGGCACCGCTTGCTAGAATGCTAGTGTACTAGACTTGGTTGCTGGCTGCTGCGTCGACAGATTTCAGTGTAAGTAGTTGAACACTTGAGTGTAATTTGTTCTTCCTTTCGGTAACAATGTAATTCAACTATGCAATCAGTCAGGACAACATAATGGGACTAACGTATTTGTTGGCTTTATTGATGCAGATGTTAACTCTGGCATGAATATAATTCTCCTTGAATGGTGCTAGCCAATGATTTAAACATGCATCAATTAGTTGTCCTTGAATGGTGCTAGCTCCAGCTATCTGGCATGAATATAATTCTCCTTTAATCGGTGGGGTAGCCCCTGAATATGAGAAGCATGCCTTTTCATCTTCACTTGATGTGACTCTCATCTATGAATGGGCGCAGACATGCTTTCGTACAGACAGAGCACGCTTGATCTTTCGTCATGCATACATTTGTTGATATTCCAGTAATTGATATCACTAGAATAAGGGGTTGGCTGGTGTGCTACCGATTTCACAAGAATGATAATTCTTACATTGAGCACTGCAGATGAGCGGTAATTTCTTCGTCCTTTGTTTTTAGTTCCATTTGCTTGTTTTCTAAGATACATGCATCAATAATAAATTCTTCATCTTTGAATTTAGGAGTATCTTTTTAATCTGAGGTATGAAAAAGGAAAGCAGTTGGGTTGGCATCCTACTGACATGGATTTGAGAGAAAACAGGCTTTTCACAGTTGGATTTAGAATGAAATAGTAGAAAGCTTGTGAAGGTATAGCTCTGCGTTCTGTTCCTACATTTTCATCAAAACTCTGCATCCACATACTCTCCTTACAGAAAAATATATGTTGCATTCGTTAAATGAAATTATGCCTTGTGTTGCTGCCTATGAACATCTTTTACCGTTATATTTATTCTTAAATTGATTTTCCGTAGCAAAAATATTCCTACTTAAATTCAAGTTTCAGAGTCTAATTCCAATGAAATTACAGGAGAATGCGAAGGGAGTGACTTCTTTGTAGTCTGATGGTGTGTATCTACTTGGGGTGGATATATATGATTCTCCTGCATGTGAGGGTTTTCTCATTTGTGTCTCGTTTGTGGCATCTTTCACTGTAACTGTAATCTTCAGGTAGGTCCACAGTTGAAGAGTGCCTCATGGCTGTGCTTGCTTGAATGCCAGTATGTACAATGCGTTACTAGGTTGCATTTATATGAAGGAGGATTTCACCGGTGGAAAATTGCAGATCAGCTGTAAATTAATTTACTCTCTCACTTTTTCTATCTTCAGTTTGCCTTATCTATATTGCATTTAGATCAGTCTTTTTCTTTGACAGTTCAATTCAACTATATGCCAAGTCAGGAGAATGTGATGGTAGTAGCAGGTATATCGGTTTCATTGATGCAGCGAGCAAACAGACAGAGTAAAGATAGGATTATTAAGTGGTGCTCTGGTTTTCTGTCAAGTTTGAAATCTTTGGACAGAAATGGACATTCAACAGTGACCAGCAGACCTCAGTTCTCGTCAACATCTATATAAAGATTGAATGTATGTGGGACTGCATCAGCCCAGAGAGAAACCTATTGAACTGTAAAGATAGGATTATCAGAGGGCAAATGATGTTAGCTTACATCAACCACTCAGGTACTTATGTATGTATATGACACCACTTGTGTTTAATTTTGTTAAATTACTTTTTAGCAGTATAATTCAACTGTGCTACCCTTTCTTCTTTCTCTTATTTTTCATTTCTCCCCTAACATTTACATGTTTCTTGAAATTTCAGGACAGTATCATCAAATATAATAGCAACCGGTTTTAGCTTACATGTCAATTACTAGTTGTTGATTGGTGCGGCGGAAATCTCTCGCATATATGATTCCCCCTGCATGGGATAAAAATAACTCCTTGATGATGTTTTTCTTTCTCGTCTGTACTGCTGTGGTTTCCATATGGCGGAATACTCACTCATCTTTCAATGCCTCTGTCATCTTGAGGTAGGTGTATACACATGTTTCTCTACAAACACAATGATTGAAGAGAGCATGGCTTATTGGCACCGCTTTCTAGAATGCCACTGTTACTTGACTCAGTGGCTGTCTGTTGCTGCGCCTACAGATTTCAGTGTGAGCAGTTGAACACTTTAGTGTAACTTATTCTTCCTTTTTGTAACAGTGTAATTCAACTAAGCTATCAGTGAGGACAACACGATGGAACTGACATATATATCCGCTTTATTGATGCAGATGGCAACTCTGGAATTGTAAAGAAAGGATCATCTACTGCCAACAATTTAAACATGCATCAATTAGTTGTCCTTGAATGGTGCTACTCCAGCTATCTGGCATGAATATAATTCTCCTTTAATCAGAGAGGTAACCCCTGGAATAATGTTTTTTTTTTCCTTTCTAAATACTGTTTATAGTTTGAATACGAGAGGCATGCATTTTCATCTTCTCTTGACGTCTCTCTCATCTTCGCATGGGTGCAGATTTGTACAACAAAGTGATTGAACAGCGCGCTTGATCCTTGTAGCACTGTCGTCATGCTTGCATCTGTTGATATTCCAGTAAATGAGCTTTCCACCACTCTTTTGTTTTAAGTTCCGTTTGCTTGTTTTAAAGATAGCCATTACTAACCAGAAAGACACCAAATTCTCCTTTATGTGCTTCAACTGTTGTATAGGTAGAAGATGCTGGTACGGAAAAACCTTCTTCATCTTTGAATTTAGGAGTATCTTGTTAAGCTGAGTATGAAAAAGGAAAGCAGTTGTGAGTTGGCATCCTATTGAAATGGATTTGAGAGAAAATATGCTTTTCTTGTTGGAGTTAGAATGAAACAGTAGAAAATGTGTGAAGGTAAAGCTCTGCATTCTTTTCCTACATTTTCATCAAAACTCTGAATCCGCATAGTCTCCTTAAAGAATAATATATATCACATACTTTAAATGAAATTGTGCCTATTGTTGCTGTGTATGAACATCTTTTCTCCCGGAAGTGATCCAAAGGAACTGAGAGGTTATAGCATTCTTCTCACCATTGTGGATTTCATGAGAAATCAAGAGAATATTGAAAGTTGCATCAGGACTCGGAGGTTTGTTTTCTGTATATTAGCATGTGTGATGTCTTGTGATCTCATGTGACTCGCATAGCAAGTTAACAAACGAAGAAAAAAATTATTTGAACATTGCAGATTCACTCACTATATATGTAGGCGATCATTTGATTCGTTAACCAATCTAGAGGAAGTCTGGAAGATGCCGTGGAGAAATAGTCGGTGATACGCCTTAACCCAAGTTTAATGGGGAAAGTTGGAGCAACGTGCTTTCAATTTGAGAAACCTTCTTGGTAAGTAGCAACTCAACAGTGGTAGTGCTTCGTGTACATTATCGCACCTAGCAGAAAATTTCCCCATCGTTAAGGTGTCCATTCATTGTTTCCCTAAATAGTATTTGCTTTTCTGAATCGTATGCAGCCAAATGCACACTTTGTTGCTGCCTGTGCAGCCAAGTGCGTGCGGGGGAGTTCATTTTCCTCTACCAGGTACGCTGAGGCCAGAGCACTACGTCGTTGGCTGCAGATGGTGGCTGATTTGGAAGCTGCAGCTGTGGAAGTGGAGAGTAATTCCAAGGGCTTGTCTCTCTTCGACAATTTCGGATCGAATTTTGTGAGAGACTGAGGCCTTCAGTGGAATGGGGATTGCAAGGGCTGGTCTCTCTTGGACAATTTCGGATCGAAGGAACCAAGGATCTGCTGGAGACGTTGCTCAATGAACAGCTGCTCCCTGCCACTCTTCACACTCTCCAGATCTCTCATGTATGGTATCTGAAAATCTCAGCTGTCTCAACTCCCTGGATATCATTCACTGTCGAAATCTTGTCTGTTTTCCCGACGGGGGATTGCCCACTCCCAACCTCACTTCCTTGAAAGTCTTTTTCTGCGGGAATTTGAAGTTGTTGCCGGACCGCATGCACACCCTCACCGCCCTTCAAAACTTGTCGATATTCTATCTTCCAAATGTGGTGTCATTTGCACAAGGGGGTTTGCCTCCCAACCTACAATCATTTGTTATCGAATATTGTGAGAGACTGAGGCCTTCAGTGGGATGGGGATTGCAAGGGCTTGTCTCTCTTCAACGATTTCAGGTCTTCGGAGTAAGCGAGGATCTGGTGGAGACGTTGCTCAATGAACAGCTGCTCCCTGCCACTCTTCACACTCTCGATATCAATTATGTATCGAGTCTGAAATCTTTGGACGGAAAGGGACTTGAGCACCTCACTTCTCTTCAACACCTACAAATTTCAAACTGCCAGAGTCTCAAATTCCTGCCAAAAGAGGGTTTTCCGGCATCTCTTTCTTATCTCAGCATCGAGGGTTGTCCTTCTCATACTTCTCGTGTTTGCGACATAACTGTAATCTTTTGGTAAGCGTGATGGGACTAACAGATATTTCTCTGCAAACACAATGGTTAAAGTCTTGAAGAGAGCACGGCTTATTGGCACCGCTTGCTAGAATGCTAGTGTTGTTAGACTAGGTGGCTGGCTGCTGCGTCCACAGATTTTAGTGTAAGTAGTTGAACACTTGAGTGTAGTTTGATTTTGTTTTCTGTAACAAGGTAATTCAACTATGCAATCAGTCTGGACAACATGATGGGACTAACGTATTTGTCAGCTTTATTGATGTAGATGGCAACACTGGAAATGTAAAGATAGGATTATCTACAGCCAACGATTTAAACATGCATCAATTAGTTGTTATTGTATGGTGCCATCTGGCATGAATACAAGTCTCCTTTAATCAGAGAGGTAACCCCTGGAATGATGTCTTTTCTAATACTGTTTGTAATTTGAATATGAGAGGCATGCCTTTTCATCTTCTCTTGATGTCACTCTCATCTTCTAATGCATGCCGATATGCTTTTGTACAGACAGAGAGGTTGAACAGCGTGCTTGACACTTGTAGCACTTTCGTCATGCTTGCGTTTGTTGGTATTCCAGTAAATGATATTACTAGAATAAGTGGTTGGCCGGTGTGCTACGGATTTCACAAGAATGATAATTCTTACGTTAAGCACTGCAGACGAGCTGTAATTCAGCTTTCCACCACTCTCTTTTGTTTTAAGTTCCATTTGCTTATTTTCTAAGATAAAAGTTATCAATAACAATTTCTTCATCTTTGAATTTAGGAGTATCTTGTTAAGCTGAGGTATGAAAAAGGAAAGCAGTTAAGTTGGCATCCTTGTGCAATGGATTTGAGAGAAAACATGATTTTCACAGTTCGATGTACAATGAAACGGTAGAAAGCGTGTGAAGGTAAAGCTCTGCTTTCTTTTCCTACATTTTCATCAAAACTCTGCATCCACACTCTCCTTGATGAAAAATATATATCACATACTTTAAATGAAATTGTGCCTATTGGTGCTGCATATAAACATCTTATTGAAATGGATTCGATCATTTGAGAGAAAACATGCTTTTCACAGTTCAATTCAGAATGAAACAGTAGAAAGCATGTGAAGGTAAAGCTCTACGTTCTTTTCCTACATTTTCATCAAAACTTTGCATCCCCATACTCTCCTTAAAGAAAAATACATATCGCATGCTTTAAATGTAATTGTGCCTATGGTTGCCATCCATGAACATCTTATCTCCTGGTAGTGATACAAAGGAACTGAGAGGTTATAGCATTCTTCTCGCCATTGTGGATTTCATGAGCAATCAAGAGAATATTCAAAGTTGCATCTGGACTCGGAGGTTTGTTTTTTCTATATATTAGCGTGTGGTGTCGTGTGACTTGCATAGCAAGTTAACAGAGGAAGAAAAAAGTTATATGAACATTGCAGATTGCTTACTTTATGTGTAGGCGATCATTTGGTTCGTTAACCGCTCTAGAGGAAAATGCCGTGGAGAAATAGACGATGATATGCCTTAACCCAAGTTTGATGGGGAAAGTTGGAGCAGCGGGCACTCAAATTTAGAAACCTTCTTGGTAAGTAGCAACTCAACCGTGGTAGTGCTTCATGTCCATTATCGCGCATAGCAGGAAATTTCCCAGTCGCTAAGGGGTCCATTTGTTGTTTCTCTTAATATATAGTATTTGTTTTTCTGATTCGTATGCAGCCACACACTTTGTTGCTGCCTGTGCCTGCGCGGGGGTTCAGTTTTCTCCGCCACATACGTTTTAGGCCAGAACACTAGTCTGAACTGTGGAACAACTTGTGGTGGATATTTATGATTCTCCTGCATGTGAACAGGTAAACCCTAGATGATGGTTTTCTCGTACTTGTCTCGTTTGCGGCATAACTTTCTCATCTTTCAATGTAACTGTAATCTTCAGGCAGATGCACTGGAGATATGTTTCTCTCTACTAACACAACAGTTGAAGAGTGCCTCATGGCTGTGCTTGCTTGAAGGCCAGTACGTACATTGCGTTACTAGATTGCATTTATATTGAGGAGGATTTCACCGGTGGAACATTGCAAATTGTAATTTACTCTCTCTCACTTTTTCTATCTTCAAGTTTCTTCTGTCAATATTGCGTTTATATTAATTATCAGTCTTTTCCTTTGGCAGTTCAATTCAACTATATGCTAAGTCAGGATATTGTGATGGTACTAACAGATGTATCGGTTTCATCGATGCAGCCAGCAAACATTGTAAACCTGTAAAGATAGGATTATCAAATGGTGCTTTGGTTTTCTGGACTGTCAAGTTTGAAATCTTTGGACAGAGTGACTTTCAGTACCTCCCACTCCGCAATTCTTGCCCGGACAGGGACGTGCAGACCTCAGCTTTCGTCAACAGCTATACAAATATTGAATGTATGTGGGATTTCATCGGCCCAGATAGAAAACTATTGAACCGTAAAGATAGGGCATTTGTCGATCTAGGACGTTCGTCGGGATCGAGGCGTGACAGTTGTAGGCCGATTTGAGAGATACTACTGTAGGCGGATTCCAAATTGTATTCAACCACTCAATTAAGTTGGTTGTCATTAGGGCTATCTTCAAATATCTTGCTCGTTTATTTTCTTTACTATAATTAAACGTGTTAATGATTCTCAATATGTATAATTTTTTTTGAAAAAATGATCTTTGAACAATGTGGTAAATGACAAATGATTTGAATAATTAAAATAAAATTCAAAGCGGGACCCACAAGGTGTATACACACCTTTGAGGAAGTAAAGTTAACCTGTATAATCTTAAACAGGCTTCGCTACTTCCTCACCTGAAAAATTGAAACGGAATTTCTATTTCCCAACTTCCTTTTGCAAAGAAGATCGAAAATGGCTTTGGTTGGAGAGGCTTTGCTCTCTTATACAATGAATCAGCTATAAAACAATATAGAACTCGTGATTTAAAGGAGAAAAACCAAATGCTTCCTAATTTCTAGTTGAAATGACTACGCCACCAAACCGCTTAACGTTGCAAGAGACATTTCTTGCATGTCTGTAGAATTATTGGTACAAGATCAACACATTAATGTGTACGGTTTAAACATTATATGTGCTAACAGTCATATTTCATTCAACAAAAATTATTTACAGAAGTATATCAAGAGATAGAAATTATCAAAATTGATCTCTTACATGAACGATATTATAATACGTGGATTAGCTGAATGACGGATTTTATTCATAATTTCATTTTCTTGGTCAACTTAGAGTTCAGATTCATTCCAAACACATCAGATGAAAATACAAATTTTTTACTAGGAAGTAAAAATAAAAATAAAGAATAGCTACAACTGTAGTCATTGTGGGGATCAAAATCAAAATTTTGTGTTTATCATTTTCTTATTGTATAAAACACCTCAGCAATAAAGGACATTGTTCGACTCGTTTGAACAAATAACAGTTTAATATGTACACAATAATAACTCATTGAAAATAAGCAGGTATAATTCATTTTGAATGCTTTTGATAAACTTTCAGTCCTAACATGACCACCACCAAAATACACGGTTAAACTTAAATGTCATCCAACCGACATATTATTCTTCTACCCTCTACTTTACTGAAATTTCAAAGCACCTCCACCAAATACCACTCTGTCTCCCGTGTGTGGTCCACTGCATTATTGACCAAAAAATAAGTTGAGCCATATAATAATCTTAACAGGCTTTTGCTAGTTCTTTACTTGAATTTCACAAAGAATTTTCAGTTTTTCAACTTCAAATACTCGATCAAAATTAGTCCTTTTGCCACGAAGAGAAAATGGCTTTGGTTGGAGAGGCTTTGCTCTCCGGTTCCATCCAGATGCTGTGCGAAAAGATTGCTTCGGGGGAGTTCATGGCCTTCTTCCGGGCAAGAAGACTCAACCATTCACTCATGGACAAACTGAAGGTGACATTGATTACACTTCATGCAGTGCTCAACGACGCAGAGGAGAAGCAGATTGTCAACCTTGCCGTTGGGATGTGGCTTGATGAGCTCAAACATGCTGTGTTCGAAGCCGAGGACTTGGTGGATGAGATCGATACTGAAGCTTTGCGTCATAAGGTGAAAGATCAGACTAAGAAAACCCAGGTGTTGAACTTCCTCTCTACCTCTCTTAATCCTTTTAATTATAAAGGCATGAATGGTAGGATAGAGGAGTTATTTCAGAGGTTAGAACACCTTGCAGAACAGCGAAATCGCCTTGGTCTTAGAGAAGGTATTGGGCGCATGGTTTCACAAAGAACTCCTACAACTTCTGTAGTTGAGGAAGGATTCTGTCCCTATGGTAGGGATAAGGATAAAGAAGAGTTAAAAACACTACTGCTGCTATCTGACAATGAAAGTAGCAGTAATTTTTGTGTAGTCCCTATAGTCGGGATGGGCGGGGTTGGTAAGACAACCCTTGCTCAACTTCTTTACAATGATGAACAAGTTAAAGAGCATTATGACATTCATGCTTGGGTTTGTGTTTCTGAACAGTATGATGCTCTGAGGGTGATTAAGACCCTTATTGAGCAAATCACTGGGAAATCTTGTGATACCTCAGATATGAATTCCCCTGAAATTCGACCCAGGGAACAAGTAAGGAGGGAACAAGTGAGGGATATCTCAGATATGAATACCCTTGAAATTCGACTAAGGGAGCAAGTAAGGGGAAAGGCATTTTTATTTGTCCTAGATGACCTTTGGAATGAGAGCTATGATGACTGGGGTCGTCTACAAACTTTTTTCACTTATGGGGCGAAGGGAAGCAAGGTCATTGTAACAACAAGGAGTAAACGTGTTGCATCCATCGTGCATAATACTATTCCAATTCATGACTTGGAAAAATTGTGTGACGATGATTGCTGGTTGTTACTGGCAAAACATGCATTTAGAAATGAAAACTCCAATGCACATCCAGACTTGGAAGAAGTTGGTAAGAAAATTGCATGCAAGTGCAACGGTTTGCCTTTAGCTTCAAAAACACTAGGGGGTCTCTTAGGTTGCAACCTAGACTACAAGGAATGGAATCACATACTGGATAGCAATTTTTGGGATCTACCACACTGTAATAGTGTTCTTCCTTCTTTAAGATTGAGTTACCATTATCTTCCAAGTTACTTGAAACGATGCTTTGCTTATTGCTCAATTTTTCCAAAGGGCTATGAATTGGAAAAGGAAAATGTAATTCTACTATGGGTGGCAGAAGGTTTAATTCCACAATCAGAGAGTGGGAATACAATGGAGGAGGTTGGTGAAAGATACTTTGACGAACTGTTATCGCGATCACTATTTCAAAGACCAAGATTGGATCCACCAAGATTCACTATGCATGATCTCATCAATGACTTAGCTATGTTTGTGTCTGGAGAGTTTTGTTTTAGGTTGGATCCGGAACATTCACATGAAGCTCGTAAAAGAGTTCGCCACTTCTCGTATATGAGAGGAAAATTTGATACATCATTAAAATTTCAGCCATTAGATGGAGTGAAGTATTTGCACACATTCTTTCCTGTGTCTTTAGCACCATATGGTAGCCGTGATCATGGATATGTAAGCAATAAGGTTCAAGATGATTTTCTGCCAACACAAAAATATTTACGGGTAATATCATTGTCAGGATATTTCAATATCAATCAGTTACTGAATTCCATTGGTAATCACATACACTTGCGCTACATTGATCTCTCTTATACGACAATTAAAAGGTTACCCGATACAGTGTGTACCCTCTACAATTTACAAACTTTGTTGTTATTAGGTTGTTTTTCTCTTGTTGAATTGCCTGCAGACATGAGAAAATTGATTCATTTGCGTCATCTTGATATTGGCGGAACTTGCATACAAAAAATGCCTGTGCATATGGGTAGATTAAAAAGCTTGAGAACACTGACAGCTTTTGTGTTGGGGAAATCTATTGGGTCAAGCATTGTAGAACTGAGGGAGTTGTCACACCTTCGAGGAAAAATTTCTATTTTGAAGCTGGAAAATGTAGTCGGTGCTATTGATGCCTTGCTGAAGGATAAGAACGATCTCAATGAGGTAGAGTTGGAATGGGGTGATGAGGTTTTCCATGATTCCGTAACAGAGAGACAAGTACTTGAAAGACTACAACCTTCGGTAAATTTGGTGAAACTAATCATCAAGTTTTATCACGGAACCAGTTTCCCGAATTGGGTGGGAGACTCGTCCTTCTCCAGCTTACAAGTGATGCATCTCAGCGGTTGTAGTAATTGCAGTTCATTGCCATCAGTTGGTCGGCTACCTGTTCTCAAAGAGCTCTACGTAAAAGGGATGAAATCAGTTGTGAGTGTTGGTGTTGAATTCTATGGGGGAAATCAACCATTTCAATCTTTAGAGAAGCTAGAGTTTAGGGAGATGGAAGAGTGGGAGGAATGGCTGCCTAGTCCAAGTGGAGGTGGAAGTCCAGACTTTCCTTGTCTTAAGGAGCTGATTTTAGACAATTGTCGGAAGCTGAGAGGAAACTTGCCCACTCATCTTCCTTCCTTGGAGATACTTAGGGTCTGTAAATGTGATGTACTACATTTGCCGACGGAGACGCTACCGTGGCTTCAGGTGCTTGATACTAATTTTAATGGCGGGACAGAGTGGTTGCCGCAAATGGTGCACAACAGCTATCGTCTTCAAAGTTTGACTTTATACGGATGTTCCTCACTCTTGTCGTTCCCTACAAATGGTCTGCCCACCACGCTGACGTCACTCCATATTCAAGGATGCGGGAAATTTGTTAGGATGCCAAGTGGCACCATCTAGGTTGTACAAGTGTACGACTAGGATGGATAGCTATCTGATAAGATTGTTAGTATTGTTGTAGAATTGGTTGGAAGTGTAATCGGTTAGTCGGTGAGTCGGTTACTCGCACAACAAGTGGCGAATTAGTATATAGGGAGAGACAGCTGTAAGAAGAGGGTGGTAATTGTTTTATGATTGAATGTAATACAGAGATTGTATACAATAAATGAGGAAGTAGAGCTTGGGTCTTAACATTGGTATCAGCCAGCGTTTGATCCGCTTAAGCCTTCATTGTTGTATGACGCGCCAGGCTTCGAGGAAAGCCATGGATACTCGTTTGTCTGACCTCGAAACCACGATCGAAGATCTCCGATCGGAACTCAAAGCGGAGATCAAAGCCAGTCACGACTTGATTTTCCAACAACTGCAATCAATGGCAGCAAAGGGCAATGGGGGATTGTGTGGCGAATCATCTGAGGCAACTCCCCCGAATCCCAATTTTGCGGGAGGGATGAACCCTAATTCCAATTACAGCCGCCAAGATCTGGGTTCAAATGCTGGTCGGCCACCGTTTTTGAGGATGGACTTTCCCAGATTTGTAGATGGAGATGATCCATTGGGGTGGGTGTATAAGGCTGAACATTATTTCGATTTCTTTGCTATCGAAGACTCGAAAAAGGTGAAATTGGCATCGTTCCATATGGAAGGAGAAGCGTTGCAGTGGTTCCAATGGGCGAATTGTCTCACTCAATACCCTTCCTGGGGTGAATTCACGAGGGTTTTTTGTCAGGAATTCGGTCCGTCAGAATTCGACGATTGTGCAGAAAATCTGGTAAATTTGAAGCAAACAGGTCTTCTCAAGGATTATATCGTGGAATTTCGAAGATTGTCCAATCGAACTACGGATATGAGTCCTGCAATTCTCAAATCTTGCTTTATTGGGGGATTGAAAGCGGAATTACGCCATGATGTGAAGTTGCTTAAGCCAAGAAATGTCCTTGAAGCTGCAGCCTTTGCCCAGCAAGTGGATGCTAAGCTATCAGATTTAAAGGTGAAGTCCTTCCATAGAGCTCCTTCATTTCGATCCCCTACTTCACAGAATGTCATGAATTCCACAGTTCTTGATAATCGTTCCAAGAGCCCTTCGGTGAGGCGATTAACCCCTGAAGAAGTTGATCACTGCCGCAAGAATGGTCTCTGTTTCCATTGCAAAGAAAAATATGGAAGGGGTCACATTTGTGAGAAGAAACAATTGCTTCTTATAGATGTTCAAGATTCTGGTACTGTGGAAGAAGAAATGCATGATATCATCGAAACTGAGGAACCTGAGATTACTGCATGTGCTTTGTTTGGCACTCCTGCACCTCCTACCATTAACACAATGCGCGTTCAAGGGTTCATCAAGAATTGTCCAGTTACAATCCTCATTGATTCTGGCAGTTCTCACAACTTTATTGATCTGAGTTTGGTTAAACGAATGAGGTATTCATTGGATACAGGACACATATTCAATGTTAAAATTGCTGATGGTGGAAAAGTGGCCACAAAAGGAACCTTGAACCAAGTTTCTGTTAAGATTCAACAATTCAGTTGCATAACTGATTTGTACGCTATTCCATTAGGGGGTTGTGATATCGTTTTTGGAGTACAATGGTTAAGAACTCTGGGTCCAATTCTGTGGGATTTCGACAAGATGTACATGAAATTTTCCAAGGGCTCACAAACATTTTGCATTTCAAGTCCCAGTTCTTCCTTGCACCAGATTGAGGATGTGTCTGTCTCACAGATGCAGAAGCTTATGCAGCAGGAAACCACGATTGGAGCTTTTCTGTACCAATTGGAAGCATCAACTGAGGGCCAAGCTACAGACAAGCACTTACCTCGGAATTTGTCTGCTCCACAGCAGCAAGAATTACAATCCTTATTGGAAACTTATGAGGTATTGTTCCTTACTCCAACATCCTTACCACCACATCGGATGCATGATCACAAGATACCTTTACTTAGTGGCAGCAAAATCCCTAATTGTAGACCCTATCGATATGGCCCAGTACAGAAGGCAGAGATAGAGAAATGTGTTAGTGAGTTACTGCAATCTGGTTTCATTCGAATTAGTAACAGTCCTTACTCCTCTCCTGTTATTTTAGTACGCAAGAAAGAGGGTACATGGAGGATGTGCATGGACTATAGGGGTCTCAATTTGATAACTATTAAAGACAAATTTCCAAT
This sequence comes from Cotoneaster glaucophyllus, assembly GCA_036320875.1. Classification (NCBI taxonomy): domain Eukaryota; kingdom Viridiplantae; phylum Streptophyta; class Magnoliopsida; order Rosales; family Rosaceae; genus Cotoneaster; species Cotoneaster glaucophyllus. Next base: position 1,096,453 of record CM070061.1, read on the forward strand.
TCCACTAATTGATGAATTACTGGATGAATTGTATGGAGCTCAATACTTTTCCAAGTTGGATTTGAGGGCAGGTTATCATCAAATACGGATGCACCCAGATGATGTAGAAAAGACAGCATTTAGGACGCATGATGGCCATTATGAGTTTTTGGTTATGCCGTTTGGGTTGACAAATGCCCCTGCAACATTTCAATGCTTAATGAATGAAATATTCCGACCCTATTTGAGGAAATTCATATTGGTCTTCTTTGATGATATTTTAGTCTACAGTACATCATGGGAATCTCATTTACACCATCTTCGGACAGTTTTTGATATCTTACAGAGTCATTCCTTGTTTGTTAAGAAATCGAAATGTGCTTTTGCCCAGGATAAAGTTGAGTATTTAGGTCACATTGTGTCCAAAGAAGGCGTGGCTGCTGATCCTTCCAAACTAGACTCTATTGCAAACTGGCCTCTTCCTACTTCTGTCAAAGCCTTGAGAGGGTTTTTGGGCCTGACTGGTTATTACAGAAAATTCATTCCTCATTTCGGGAGAATCGTGGGTCCCTTGACCACCTTAACAAAGAAGGACAATTTCCGTTGGACTGCAGAGGCTACCACAGCTTTCAATACTCTCAAGACTGCTATGCTATCACCTCAGGTCCTTGCCTTACCTGACTTCACCAAACCGTTCATAATCGAAACTGATGCGTCTGGTTTTGGGATTGGAGCAGTTCTACAACAGGACGGTAGACCGATAGCTTTTACTAGCAAGGCTTTGTGTCCAAGGAACCAACAATTATCTGCTTATGAAAGGGAGTTGTTAGCCATTGTTCATGCAGTCACTAAATGGCAATCGTACTTGGTTGGTAACCATTTTATTATTCAAACTGACCACCACAGTTTGAAATATTTTCTTCAAGGGCGTGCCAATACCCCATTCCAAAAAAAATGGGTGTCCAAGCTTATGGGATTCGACTATGAGATTCATTATCGACAAGGCAGTGATAACTTAGCTGCTGATGCACTGTCAAGGAATCCAGAGGGTATTGACTTAGCTGCGTTAGAATGGTTAAATCCTGCAGAATGTTTGGCAATCTCCTACCCTTATTCTCAGTGGATGGATGAACTACGACGACATGTGGAGACGGATCCTTGGATACTGCACAAAATACAGCAGGTCTTTACCAACCCTGCAGCTACGGAAATTGTGGGCAATCTCCGGTACCAACTGGATAATGGGTTTTTGAAATTCAAACACAGAATTGTTCTAAGTCCTCAAAGCTGTTGGAGAGCAAAAATTTTTGCAGAACATCATGCGAGTCCTATTGCTGGCCATGAAGGTTTTCTCAAAACTTATAAGCGGATCTCTCGATCTTTCTACTGGGAAGGTATGAAAAAATACATCAAAGACATGGTGTCTAGTTGCTCCATCTGTCAACAGAACAAGTATGAGACATTATCACCTCCTGGATTACTGCATCCACTTCCTATCCCTACCAAAATTTGGGCTGACATTTCCATGGATTTCATCGTGGGATTGCCTCCTTGTAAAGGGAAGACCGTAGTATGGGTGGTGGTTGATCGATTATCTAAGTATGCCCACTTCTTGGCACTTGCTCATCCTTATTCTGCCACTACGATAGCTCAACTGTTTGTGGATCACATCTTTAAATTACATGGGATGCCTAATTCCATTATTAGTGATCGAGATCCGGTCTTCATGAGCAAATTTTGGAAAGAGTTCTTCAAATTCAAGGCTCTAAACTGTGTTTTAGTTCGGGTTACCACCCTCAAACAGATGGCCAAACTGAGGTTGTCAATCGATGCCTTGAGACATATTTGAGATGTTTTTGCAGTCTTCAACCCCGGAAATGGGCTATGTGGTTGTCTTGGGCCGAATGGAGTTATAACACAGGTTATCACACAGCTACAAAGATGACTCCGTATGAAATTGTGTATGGTCAATCACCTCCACTTGTTTCTTTTTACGACAGTGGCACTACTAAGGTTGCTTCAGTTGATCAAACCTTACAAGAACGAAATCGAATCTTAGCGGTGTTGAAGTCTAATTTGCAGGCTGCACAAAACCGAATGAAGGTTCAGAGTGATAAAAAGCGAACTGAGCGGGTTTTCGAGGTGGGAGATTGGGTGTACCTTCGACTTGTACCTTATCAATTCATGTCCTTATCCTCTCACTCAGTTCACAAACTGCAACCACGATTCTATGGACCTTTTGAAGTCTTGGCGAAGATAGGACCGGTGGCCTATAAATTGAAGTTGCCAGAGACCTCCAAACTCCATCCTGTTTTCCATGTTTCCTGTCTAAAGAAGCATCTGGGTGATCAGGTGCAATCCTCTGTGCACTTACCAGTTATTACTGAATCTGGCATATTACAGGATGTACCAACGGCTATTTTGGAAAGGAGACTGGTGAAGAAGGGTCATACTGCTGTTTCAGAGGTGCTCGTGCAGTGGCAGAAGCACACCACCGAAGATGCTACATGGGAGAATTACCATGAACTCAAATCCAAATTTCCAGATATTGTCCATTTATAAAGATCTGTGTAATGGTTTCTCAATGTAAGCACTGTGTTTCCAATTTAGGATCAGTTTGAAGGGGGGGTATTGTTAGGATGCCAAGTGGCACCATCTAGGTTGTACAAGTGTACGACTAGGATGGATAGCTATCTGATAAGATTGTTAGTATTGTTGTAGAATTGGTTGGAAGTGTAATCGGTTAGTCGGTGAGTCGGTTACTCGCACAGCAAGTGGCGAATTAGTATATAGGGAGAGACAGCTGTAAGAAGAGGGTGGTAATTGTTTTATGATTGAATGTAATACAGAGATTGTATACAATAAATGAGGAAGTAGAGCTTGGGTCTTAACAAAATTAGAATTCCTATCACATGAGGTGATGGCCAAATTGACTTCCCTTGAGTATTTTGGTCTATCCAATAGCTGTGATTCTCTGAGGTCGTTCCCTTTGGGCATTTTCCCCAAACTTTCATCTCTTCAATTATGGAGTTGTGGGAATCTGGAATCCCTTTCTGTTGAAGGAGGAGCAGACGAAAATCTCAGCCATCTCAACTCCCTGGATATCGTTCACTGTCGAAATCTTGTCTCTTTTCCCGACGGGGGATTGCCCACTCCCAACATCACTTCCTTGAAAGTCCTTTTCTGCGGGAATTTGAAGTTGTTGCCGGACCGCATGCACACCCTCACCGCCCTTCAAGAATTGTCGATAGTCTCTCTTCCAAATGTGGTGTCAGTTGCACAAGGGGGTTTGCCTCCCAACCTACAATCATTTGTTATCGAATATTGTGAGAGACTGAGGCCTTCAGTGGAATGGGGATTGCAAGGGCTTGTCTCTCTTCAACGATTTCAGGTCTTCGGAGTAAGCGTGGATCTGGTGGAGACGTTGCTCAATGAACAGCTGCTCCCTGCCACTCTTCACACTCTCCAAATCTCTCATGTATCGAATCTGAAATCTTTGGACGGAAAGGGACTTGAGCACCTCACTTCTCTTCAACACCTACAAATTTCAAACTGCCAGAGTCTCAAATTCCTGCCAAAAGAGGGTTTTCCGGCATCTCTTTCTTATCTCAGCATCGAGGGTTGTCCTTATCTGAAGAAGAGGTATGAGAAGGTAGGTCGCATTTCTTGCATAGAGATAGATGGAGAAGTCAACATCTTGTGAGCTTTCATTTCACTCTCTCAACTCTCGACTCTCAACACAAAAGCCAGGTACTTTTTTTTTATTCATTATTAAATTCATTGTCCTCTGCTATATTCCAACTTAAATTCAAGTTTCAGAGTCTAATTCCGATGAAATTACAGGAGAGTGCGAGGGGAGTGAATTACTTGTAGTCTGATACTGTGGAACTACGTGGGGGTGGAGGATTTCAATGTAAGTAGTTGAACACTTGAGTGTAGTTTGATTTTGTTTTCTGTAACAAGGTAATTCAACTATGCAATCAGTCTGGACAACACGATGGGACTAACGTATTTGTCAGCTTTATTGATGTAGATGGCAACTCTGGAAATGTAAAGATAGGATTATCTACAGCCAACGATTTAAACATGCCTTTGTCAGTGTAAGTAGTTGTTATTGTATGGTGCTATCTGGCATGAATATAAGTCTCCTTTAATCAGAGAGGTAACCCCTGGAATGATGTCTTTTCTAACACTGTTTGTAATTTTAATATGAGAGGCATGCCTTTTCATCTTCTCTTGATGTCACTCTCATCTTCTAATGCATGCAGATATGCTTTTGTACAGACAGAGAGGTTGAAGAGCGTGCCTGACACTTGTAGCACTTTCGTCATGCTTGCATTTGTTGGTATTCCAGTAAATGATATTACTAGAATAAGTGGCTGGCCGGTGTGCTACGGATTTCACAAGAATGATAATTCTTACGTTAAGCACTGCAGACGAGCTGTAATTCAGCTTTCCACCACTCTCTTTTGTTTTAAGTTCCATTTACTTGTTTTCTAAGATAAATGTATCAGTAATAATTTCTTCATCTTTAAATTTAGGAGTATCTTGTTAAGCTGAGGTATGAGAAAGGAAAGCCGTTGAGTTGGCATCCTATTGAAATGGATTCGATCATTTGAGAGAAAACAAGCGTTTCACAGTTCAATTCAGAATGAAACGGTAGAAAGCATGTGAAGGTAAAGCTCTACGTTCTTTTCCTACATTTTCATCAAAACTCTGCATCACCATACTCTCCTTAAAGAAAAATATATATCGCATACTTAAATGTAATTGTGCCTATTGTTGCCATCTATGAACATCTTATCTCCTGGAAGTGATCCAAAGGAACTCAGAGGTTATAACATTCTTCTCGCCATTGTGGATTTCATGAGCAATCAAGAGAATATTCAAAGTTGCATCCGGACTCGGAGGTTTTTTTTCTTCTATATATTAGCGTGTGGTGTCGTGTGACTCGCATAGCAAGTTAACAGAGGAAGAAAAAAGTTATTTGAACATTGCAGATTTGCTCACTTTATATGTGGGCGATCATTTGATTTGTTAACTGTTCTAGAGGAAAATGCCGTGGAGAAATAGGCGATGATACGCCTTAACCCAAGTTTGATGGGGAAAGTTGGAGCAGCGGCCACTCAAATTTAGAAACCTTCTTGGTAAGTAGCAACTCAACCGTGGTAGTGCTTCATGTCCATTATCACGCATAGCAGGAAATTTCCCAGTCGCTAAGGGGTCCATTCGTTGTTTCTCTTAATATATAGTATTTGTTTTTCTGATTCGTATGCAGCCACACACTTTGTTGCTGCCTGTGCCTGCGCGGGGGTTCATTTTTCTCTACCACATACGTTTTAGGCCAGAACACTAGTCTGATACTGTGGAACAACTTGTGGTGGATATTTATGATTCTCCTGCATGTGAACAGGTAAACCCTGGATGATGGTTTTCTCATACTTGTCTCGTTTGCGGCATAACTTTCTCATCTTTCAATGTAACTGTAATCTTCAGGCAGGTGCACTGGAGATATGTTTCTCTCTACTAACACAACAGTTGAAGAGTGCCTCATGGCTGTGCTTGCTTGAAGGCCAGTACGTACATTGCGTTACTAGATTGCATTTATATTGAGGAGGATTTCACCCGTGGAACATTGCAGATCAGCTGTAAATTGTAATTTACTCTCTCTCACTTTTTCTATCTTCAAGTTTCTTCTATCAATATTGCGTTTATATTAATTATCGGTCTTTTCCTTTGGCAGTTCAATTCAACCATATGCTAAGTCAGGATATTGTGATGGTACTAACAGATGTATCGGTTTCATTGATGCAGCCAGCAAACAGTGTAAACCTGTAAAGATAGGATTATCAAATGGTGCTTTGGTTTTCTGGACTGTCAAGTTTGAAATCTTTGGACAGATGGACTTTCAGTACCTCCCACTCCGTAATTCTTGCCTGGACAGGGACCTGCAGACCTCAGCTCTCGTCAACAGCTATACAAATATTGAATGTATGTGGGATTTCATCGGCCCAGAGAGAAAACTATTGAACCGTAAAGATAGGGCGTTTGTTGATCTAGGACGTTCGTCGGGATCGAGGCGTGACAGTTGTAGGCCGATTTGAGAGATACTACTGTAGGCGGATTCCAAATTGTAAATCATATAACCACTCAATTAAGTTGGTTGTCATTAGGGCTATCTTCAAATATCTTGCTCGTTTATTTTCTTTACAATAATTAAACGTGTTAATGATTCTCAATATGCATAAAGTTAACCTGTATAATCTTAAACAGGCTTCGCTACTTCCTCACCTGAAAATTTGAAACGGAATTTCTATTTCCCAACTTCCTTTTGCAAAGAAGATCGAAAATGGCTTTGGTTGGAGAGGCTTTGCTCTCTTATACAATGAATCAGCTATGAAACAATATCGAACTCCTGATTTAAAGGAGAAAAACCAAATGCTTCCTAATTTCTAGTTGAAATGACTACGCCACCAAACTGCTTAACGTTGCAAGAGACATTTCATGCATGTCTGTAGAATTATTGGTACAAGATCAACGCATTAATGTGCAAGGTTTAATCATTATGGGTGCGTTTGTTGCGCCGGACTGTCTCGGACTGGACGAGCTGCAGGGACTAAGCTGGACTGGCTTAGACTGGACTAAGCTGGACTAACTTAGTGAAGCGTTTGGTGCAGTGTCGGACTAAGAAGCAGGATAATAAAAACAGTACTGTTCACCAGATTTATGTTTGCTTAGACTAGGACTACAAATTTTTGCTATTGTGTAATAGAGAAATGCCACAAATCTCATGATATGGGTTAATTGGAGCATATTTTTGCCATGTATATTATGAATCTTAAAAAAAGAGGACAATTGTTTTGTTTCTATTACCTGCTAATAGAATTGAGACATACTATAGTTGGGACATACTATTTATATATAGTTGGGTTTAATTTGCAAATGTAGCTTGGTTTAAACTCTATCACCCAAAAGAAGAAAAAGAATAGTGCCCAATACATGCAACTTCAACAAATACAAGTACATAAGAAGATCTCCATAATTTACAAAATCCTAGTTAACATTAGTTAACATTAGCCAAAATAGATGTCCATAACTTACAAAATCCTAGTTAACATTAGCCAAAATACTTTAGAGTGCAAAGCTAAGTTATAAGCCATAACATAAGATTGTACGATTAATAAAATACATCCATGTTAACATTAATAAAATACATCCATATTAACATTAGCCAAAATACTCATCCGCTTGCTTTGTCGCTTAAAAGCCTTTGGACGAACACTTTCTTGAGTTGCGGTTTGATTGCCCTGAACACTCCCACATTTTGTGGTTTTTCCAAAATAAGAGACAATGCATCAATTTGATCCATAGGAGAAAGACCCATTGCTTGAAAAAATATACGGGTGATGTTGAAAAAAAAAAAATTTGTTGTCAATCCGAATATACCTGTAATGCAGTAGCCTTAGCCTTAGCCTTCCATTTATGCTCCTCTTCTCTGCAACCAACAACCACAGAATATTGCAATTCAGCATCAACCCCACACGGTACAAAACATTCACATTGTAATATCATGGTTATAAACCAAGTACACACACACACACACGGACAGAGTGCAGAATACCACACACTCACACACTCACACACACACACTCACACACAAACACAAACACACTCACACACACACACACACACACACACAAACACAGATTACACACACACAAACACAAACACAAACACACACACACACACACACACACTCACACTCACACTCACACTCACACTCACACTCACACATTACACACACACATTACACACACACATTACACAAACACACTCACACACACACACACACACGGACACACACACAAACACAGATTACACACACACACTCACACACACACAAACACAGATTACACACACACACTCACACACACACACACACACACGGACACACACACAAACATAGATTACACACACACACACACACTCACACACACACACACACACACACACGGACACACACACAAACACAGATTACACACACACTCACACACACACACACACACACACACACACACACACACACACACACACACACTCACACTCACACTCACACTCACACATTACACACACACATTACACACACACATTACACAAACACACTCACACACACACACACACACACACACACACACACACACACACACGGACACACACACAAACACAGATTACACACGCACTCACACTCACACATTACACACACACATTACACAAACATACTCTCACACACACACACACACACACGGACACACACAAACACAGATTACACACACACTCACACTCACACTCACACATTACACAAACACACTCACACACACACACTCACTCACACACACGGACACACACACAAACACAGATTACACACACACACACTCACACACGTACACGCACACACACACTCACACACACACACACACTCACACACACACACACACAAACACAGATTACACACACACACACACAAACACAGATTACACACTCACACACACACACTCACACACAAACACAGATTACACACACACACACACACACACACACACACAAACACAGATTACACACTCACACTCACACTCACACTCACACTCACACTCACACATTACACACACACATTACACAAACACACTCACACACACACACACACACACGGACACACACATAAACACAGATTACACACACACACTCACACTCACACATTACACACAAACACACTCACTCACACACACGGACACACACACAAACACAGATTACACACACACACACACACACACACTCACACACACACACACACACACACACAAACACACACACAAACACAGATTACACACACACACTAATTTCTTCATCTTTGAATTTAGGGGTATCTTGTTAAGCTGAGGTGTGAAAGGGGAAAGCAGTTGAGTTGGCATCCTATTGAAATGGATTTGAGAGAAAACATGTTAGAATGAAACAGTAGAAAGCGTGTGAAGGTAAAGCTCTGCGTTCTTTTCCTACATTTTCATCAAAAACTCTGAATCCACATACTCTCCTCAAAGAAAAATATGTACCACATACTTTAAATAAAATTGTGCCTATGAACATGAACTAAGAGGTTATAGCATTCTTCTCACCATTGTGGATTTCATGAGCAATCAAGAGAATATTCAAAGTTGCATCTGGACTCAGAGGTTTGTTTTCTATATATTAGCGTGTGTGATGTTTTTTGATGTCAGTGTGACTCGAATAGCAAGTTAACAAACAAAGAAAAAAATTATTTGAACGTTGCAGATTCGCTACATATGTAGGCGATCATTTTATTTGTTAACCAATCTAGAGGAAGTCTGGAAAATGCCGTGGAGAAATAGTCGATGCTACGCCTTAACCCAAGTTTGATGGGGAAAGTTGGAGCAGCGGGCTCTCAATTTTAGAAACCTTCTTGGTAAGTAGCAACTCAACCGTGGTAGTGCTTCGTGTACATTATCGCACATAGCAGGAAATTTCCCCATTGTTAAGGTGTCCATTCATTGTTTCCCTTAATAGTATTTACTTTTCTGACTCGTATGCAGCCAAATGCACACTTTGGTGCTGCCTGTGCAGCCAAGTTCGCGCGTGGGAGTTCTTTTTCCTCTACCATGTACGTTGAGGCCAGAGCACTACGTCGTTTTCTGCCGATGGTGGCTGATTTGGAAGCTGCTGCTGTGGAAGTGGAGTGTAATTCCACTGTCTATGGCATGGTAGTAGCAAAAGGAGAAGGATTATTCTGCGTTTGGTACAATATTATGCGAGACGATAGGCCGAAAAGGTTGCACAAACTTGCACGATTTGGAAAGTTGTTATATTTTGAAGACTCCCCGGCCCGGACATTATTTTGGATGTTTTAATTAATAGAAGCTAGATGGTCATAACCTGTAAATTGTTGGTGTGTGGTACTTTTTTTTCCTTCAACTGGGATGAAATTCCCGATAAAATTTTGATGAGGTTGTGGTATTCTTTGACACCGTAAAAAACTTTAATTTTAGTAATAGTCATAACTTGTAATGTTTAGTTTCAAGTTTGTTCATGGACGATAGTGTGCTTTGTTATGTCATGAATACTTTTTAAGTTCATTTTATGTTTGGGTGGTTAATAAAAAAATTTCCTACAGTAGCCATTTAATTTCCTTTTTCTGTGAGCATCTAAGCTTTGGATTTGCATTGAATTTGTTTTTATATTTATTTGTCGAATATTCCACAAACTTGTTTTAATAATGAGAAATGCTACCAAATGCAAATCATGTGATGTCTTGCAAATAAAAAATAAACATGTTAACTAACTGTAGACATCGAAATTTCGTAAAAAATGAACGTTGACCAAAAATCAAAACTTCAACGCTCACGTATCACATAAATTTTATACGTGGCGTGTGAGTCAACGAAAAATCAAAATAACTCAGAAAAGTCACTAAACAGGACACGTGTCAACGCCTGGCAGAAGTGATTTATTTCATCTGATTATTAAAACCCAAAAATCAAGTTTTGGAATTCTATAAATAGAAGACCAATTCATTCATTTCAATTCACCAATTCACAAATACATCTCCTCCCAAATTGGAAGAGAATTCTCTTAGAATTGTGTCCTTGAAAGCTCTAAAGCTTTTAAGCAAATCCCGAAGGATGAAGAAAGCTCTCTCCGTTCTTCGCCAAATCCGCCTTCAGGATCAAAGCACAAGCCCCAAGGCTCCAAGTTCAAGCCCCAAGGCTCCCTTGAAGATTCGTTCATTCTTCCTCGAAGATCAAGCCTCAAAAGCCCTTCGAAGATCCACACATCCTGCTTCAAGATCAAGCCCCGACGGCCCTTGAAGCAAGCGTTCATCCACCTTCAAGATCAAGCCTCAAAAGCCCTTGAAGATCCGTTCATCCTTCATCCTAAAGATCAAGCCTCGAAGGCCCTTTGGATCAGCAACCCATCAAACAAATCCACACATCCTCGTTCATCAAGATCAAGCCCTCTAAAGGCCCTTGAAGAACTGTCCATCCAAGATCAAGCCTCGACGGCCCTTGGATCAATCAACAACCAAACCACCAAATCAACACCTTACGAAGATAGAATCAGAGGATCAAGTTAAAAGAGATTGTAACCCCAAAACAAAATCATCAAACACAAATATCATTTTGTACATGTGTCTCTTCTCTTTCGTTTCAGGAAATTTTCGCGTTTACACTAACATTTAAATAATAATTTAGTCGTCAACAATCATATTATATAACTTACAAAATATGATTTAAATAGATTGTTCTTGGTTTTCTTTTTTCTCATGCATTGTCTATTCCTAGAACTTTTATTCCCAATAAAACAATATAGGACAACAAAAGTAACCTAAAATTGGTACAAGAACAGAAAAGTACAAATAGGAATTCAAATTGGAAAATAAAATGCTAATATAAGATTTTTTTTTAAACTGTTTAACTTTGTTTAATCATTATTTGTATAATAATTTGTGCAAATTGTTGATATGAATTTCACAAATTGGGTATTTCAGTGCACCTTTTTCTTGTTTTATAAATTATAATGTTTTGTTTGTTGGATATAAATTATTACGTTTGATACCGATAAATAGTAGGTAGATACGAATTATATTGTTTCTCGTGGATAATAAAATGTCTAGGAAGATGTCAGCAAAAAGGAAAAAAAAGATTGAAAAATTGTAAATGGTTCTTTAGAATTAAGCCCTTGCAACACTTATTTTTTAGACAAAATCCCATCACGCTTTAAAGCTTCAAATAAAATCCAAATTTCAAATTTGTTTCCGAGTAAACAATTAAGTAAAGGTTAGACGGGGAAAACAAGGAGGAAGATGTGTTAAGACGAAGAAAACGAGGGGGACGAAAATTAAGAAAGGAGAGTCTGATCAAGACTGTAGAGATTTGAGAAGGATCATAAATAAAAGTTATAAATAAAAAGGTTACAAATAAAATATTGTATTAGTTAAAATATCATACCTATTTTAGTCATTTAACATAATTACAGCAGTTTTATATAAAAGTTTATTAAACACTTGAATATTGTTTTTTTTTGTTCAAAGTACTTTTACAAAAAAAATTTATCAAACACTTTAACTGTTTTTTTATCACCATTTATTCTTACAGCATGCATAAGCTTTTTTTTAAAAAAAACACAGCAATACCAAACTAGCCGAAATTGAGCCTTATAATAATCTTAACACGCTTTGCTAGTTCTGTACTTGAATTCCACAGATTTTGGACACCCCGCCCAACTATATGAACTTTCCACACAATCAAACAAAACAAACAAAAACGCATAATATTTTACATTATGCTTAACTTGCGGGGTCCACTGCATTATTGATTAAGGCAAGATCAAGTCGATTCTTTCACACAAATGAAATTGAGCTTATAGATGATCGTAATAGGCTCTGAAAGTTACTCACCTGAATTTCATCTGAGTTGACTTATTTACTTACTAGAATTTCAAAGGAATTTTCAGTTTTCAACTTCAAATACTTGATCAAAATTAGACCTTTCGCCAAGAAGAGAAAATGGCTTTGGTTGGAGAGGCTTTGCTCTCCGGTTCGATCAAGGTGCTGTGCGACAAGATTGCCTCCGGACAGTTCATGGACTTCTTCCGGGCAAGAAGGCTCAACCATTCGCTCTTGGACAAACTGAAGGTGACATTGATGACACTTCATGCAGTACTCGACGACGCAGAGGAGAAGCAGATTGTCAACCCTGCTGTGGGGATGTGGCTTGACGAACTCAAAGATGCTGTGTTCGATGCGCAAGACCTGGTGGATGAGATGGATACTGAAGCTTTGCGTCGCAAGGTGAAAGATCAGACTAAGCAAACCCAGGTGTGCAACTTCCGTTCTACCTCTTTTAGTCCTTTTAACTATAAAGGCATGAATGGTAGGATAAAGGATTTGTTTCAGAGGTTAGAACACATTGCAGAACAGCGAAATCGCCTTGGTCTTAGAGAAGGTGTTGGGCGCAAGGTCTCACAAAGAACTCCCACAACTTCTGTAGTTGAGGAAGGATTCTGTCCCTATGGTAGGGATAAGGATAAAGAAAAGTTAAAAACACTACTGCTGCTATCTGACAATGAAAGTAGCAGTAATTTTTTTGTAGTCCCTATAGTCGGAATGGGCGGGATTGGTAAGACAACCCTTGCTCAACTCCTTTACAATGATGAACAGGTTAAAGAGCATTTTGACATTCATGCTTGGGTTTGTGTTTCCGAGCAGTATGATGCTTTGAGGGTGATTAAGACCCTTATTGAGCAAATCACTGAGAAATCTTGTGATATCTCAGATATGAATCCCCTTGAAATTCGACTTAGGGAACAAGTAAGGAGGGAACAAGTAAGGGATATCTCAGATATGAATTCTCTTGAAATTCGACTAAGGGAGCAAGTAAGGGGAAAGACATTTTTATTTGTCCTGGATGACCTTTGGAATGAGAGCTATGATGAGTGGGATCGTCTACGAACTCTTTTCACTTATGGGGCGAAGGGAAGCAAGATCATTGTAACAACAAGGAGTAGACATGTTGCATCCACCGTGCATAATACTATTCCAATTCATGACTTAGAAAAATTGTCTGACGATGATTGCTGGTTGTTACTGACAAAACATGCATTTAGAAATGAAAACTGCAGTGCACATCTAGGCTTGGAAGAAGTTGGTAAGAAAATTGCACGCAAGTGCAACGGTTTGCCTTTAGCTTCAAAAACACTAGGGAGTCTCTTAGGTTGCAACCTAGACTACAAGGAATGGAATCACATATTGGATAGCAATCTTTGGGATCTACCACACGCTAATAGTGTTCTTCCTTCTCTAAGATTAAGTTACCATTATCTTCCAACTTACTTGAAACGATGTTTTGCTTATTGCTCAATTTTTCCAAAGGGCTATGAATTGGAAAAGGAAAATGTTGTTCTATTATGGGTGGCAGAAGGTTTAATTCCACAATCAGAGAGCGAGAAAGCAATGGAGGAGGTTGGTGAAAGATATTTTGATGAATTGTTATCGCGATCACTATTTCAAAAACCAAGATTGGATCAACCAATTTTCACTATGCATGATCTAATCAATGACTTGGCTATGTTTGTGTCTGGAGAGTTTTGTTTTAGATTGGATCAGAAACATTTGCGTGAAGTTCCTAAAAAAGTTCGCCACTTCTCGTATATGAGAGGAAATATTGATACATCCTCAAAATTTCAGCTATTAGGTGGAGTGAAGTGTTTGCACACATTCTTTCCAGTGTCTTTAACACCATATGATGACACAAGGGATGATGAACTATATGTAAGCAATAAGGTTCTAGATGATTTACTCCCAACACAAAAATGTTTACGGGCATTTTCATTGTCAAGATATAAAAATATCAATCACTTACCAAATTCCATTGGTAACCATATACATTTGCGCTACATTGATCTCTCTTATACGGCAATTAAAAGGTTACCAGATACAGTGTGTACCCTCTACAATTTACAAACTCTGCTATTGTTGGGTTGTTCTTCTCTTGTTAAATTGCCTGCAAACATGAGGAAATTGATTCATTTGCGTCATCTTGATATTCGTGGAACTGACATAAAAGAGATGCCCGTGCATATGGGTAGATTAAAAAGTTTGAGAACGCTTACAACTTTTGTATTGGGGAAATCTACTGGGTCAAACATTGGAGAACTGAGGGAGTTGTCGCACCTACGAGGAAAAATTTCTATCTTGAATCTGCAAAATGTAGTCGGTGCTATTGATGCCTTGCTGAAAGATAAGAAAGATCTCAATGAGGTAGAGTTGGCATGGGGTTATGAAGTTTCCAATGATTCTGTGAAAAAGGAACATATACTTGAAAGACTACAACCTCCCGTAAATTTGGTGAAACTAACCATCAAGTGGTATGGTGGAACCAGTTTCCCGAATTGGGTGGGAGACTCGTCATTCTCCAACTTACAAGTGATGAGTCTCAACGGCTGTAGTGATTGTAGTTCATTACCACCAGTTGGTCGGCTACCGGCTCTCAAAGAGCTTTTCATAGGAGGGATGGCGTCAATTACCAGTGTTGGTGTTGAGTTCTATGGGGGAAATCAACCATTTCAATCTTTAGAGAAGCTAGAGTTTGTGTATATGCCAAAGTGGGAGGAATGGCTGCCTAGTCCAAGTGGAGGTGAAAGTCCAGACTTTCCTCGCCTGAAGGAGCTGATTTTAGACCAATGTCCGAAACTGAGAGGAAACTTGCCCACTCATCTTCCTTCCTTGGTGAACATTGGGGTCTACCGATGTAATGTACTACATTGGTCGATGGAGACGCTGCCGTCGCTTCAGAAGCTTGATATTGATATTGTTGGGCCGTCGCTTCAGAACCTTGATATTGATATTGTAGGTGGGAAAGAGTGGCTGCCGCAAATGGTGCGCAACAGCAATTGTCTTCAAAGTTTGACTCTTTCTTTCTGTTCCTCACTCTTATCGTTCCCTACAAATGGTCTACCCACCACGCTGACGTCACTCCGTATATCATATTGCAAGAAATTGGAATTCCTATGTGAGACGATGGCCAAATTGACTTCCCTTCAGTCTTTGCGTCTATCCAACAGCTGTGATTCTCTGAGGTCGTTCCCTCTGGGCATTTTCCCCAAACTCTCATCTCTTGAAATACGCAGTTGCCGGAATCTGAAATCCCTTTCTGTTGAAGGA
The DNA here is from genome assembly GCA_036320875.1 of Cotoneaster glaucophyllus. Classification (NCBI taxonomy): domain Eukaryota; kingdom Viridiplantae; phylum Streptophyta; class Magnoliopsida; order Rosales; family Rosaceae; genus Cotoneaster; species Cotoneaster glaucophyllus. The sequence goes on from CM070061.1 coordinate 1,112,159, forward strand.
GGAGCAGAAGAAAGCCTCAGCCGTCTCAACTCCCTCCGGATCGAGACATGTCCAAATCTTGTCTCTTTTCCCGACGGGGGATTGCCCACTCCCAACCTCACTTCCCTTTATGTCTCTGGATGCAAGAGTTTGAAGTTGTTGCCGGACTGCATGCACACCCTTACCTCCCTTCAAGAATTGTGGATATCCTGCCTTCCAAATGTGGTGTCATTTGCACAAGGGGGTTTGCCTCCCAACCTACAATCATTTTCTATCAGTGACTGTGACAGACTGAGGCCTTCAGTGGAATGGGGATTGCAAGGGCTTGTCTCTCTTCGGCAATTTCGGGTCTCCAGAGAAAGCAAGGATCTGCTGGAGACGTTGCTCAATGAACAGCTGCTCCCTGCCACTCTTCACACCCTCCAAATCTCTTCTGTATGGAATCTGAAATCTTTGGACGGAAAGGGACTTGAGCACCTCACTTCTCTTCAACACCTACAAATTGAATGGTGCGGGAGCCTCAAATTCCTGCCAAAAGAGGGTTTTCCGGCATCTCTTTCTTATCTGAACATCAGGCGGTGCCCTTCTTTAAAGAAGAGGTATCTGAAGAAGGGGTATGAGAACGTAGCTCGCATTCCTTGCATACAGGTAGATGGAGAAGTCACCATCTTGTGAGCTTTCACTTCACTCTTTCCAACTCTCAAGACAAAAGCCAGGTACTTTTTTATTTATTGTTAAATTGATTGTCGTCAGCAATATCCCAACTTAAATAAGAGTTTCAGAGTCTAATTCCGATGAAATTACAGGAGAGTGCGAGGGGAGTGAATTATTTCTAGTCTGATTCTGTGGAACTACTTGGGGGTGGATATATATGATTCTCCTGCATGACAAGAGGTAAATCCCTGGATGATTTCTCATACTTGTCCCGGCCATAACTGTAATCTTGTGGTAGGTATGATGGGACTAACAGATATATCGGTTTCACTGACGCAGCCAGCAAGCAAACCTGTAAAGATAGGATTATCAAATGGTGCTCTGATTTTCTGGACTGCTAAGTTTGAAATCTTTTGGACGGAAATGGACTTACAACACCTCCCACTCTCGCAATTCCTGCCGGGACAGGGACCTCTAGACCTCAGCTCTTGTCAACAGCTATATAAAGATTGAATGTGCGTGGGACTTTGTCGGTCCAGAGAGAAAACTGTTGAACTGTAAAGTTAGGATTACAGAGGGAAAACGATGTTAGCTTAGATCAACCACTCAGGTACTTGTGTATATATATATACTGCTGTGGTTTCCATATGGCGGAATGCTTACTCATCTTTCAATGCATCTGTCATCTTGTGGTAGGTGCATACACATATGTTTCTCTGCAAACACAATGGTTGGAGAGAGCATGGCTTATTGGCACCGCTTGCCAGAATGCCAGTGTTACTAAACTTGGTGGCTGGCTGCTGTGCCTACAGATGTCAGTGTAAGTAGTTGAACACTTGAGTGTAATTTGTTCTTCCCTTATGTATCAATGTAATTCAACTATGTAATCAGTCAGGACAACACGATGAGACTAACATATTTGTCGGTTTTATTGATGCAGATGGCAACTCTGGGATTGTAAAGATAGGATTATCTACAGCCAACTATTTAAACATGCATCAATTAGTTGTCTTTGTATGGTGCTAGCTCCAGCTATCTGGCATGCTCTTTTAATTGGAGAGGTAACTCCTAGAGTGATGTTTTTTTCTAATGCTTTTATAGTTTGAATATGAGAAGCATGCCTTTTCATCTTATTATGACGTCACTCTCATCTTCGAATGGGTGCAGATATGCCTTTGTACAGACAAGGTGGTTGAACAGCTCGCTTGATCCTTGTAGCACTATTCTCATGCTTGCTTTTGTTGGTATTCCAGTAAATAATATTACTAGAATAAGTGGTTGGCTGGTGTGCTGCTGATTTCACAAGAATGATAATTCTTACGTTGAGCACTGCAGACGAGCTGTAATTGAGCTTTCCACCACTCTCTTTTGTTTTAAGTTCTATTCGCTTGTTTTCTAAGATAAATGTATCCATAATAATTTCGTCATCTTTGAATTTAGGAGTATCTTGTTAAGCTGAGTTATGAAAAAGGCAAGCAGTTGAGTTGGCATCCTATTGTATTGAAATGGATTTGAGAGAAAACATGCTTTTCACAGTTCGATTCAGAATTAAACGGTAGAAAGCGTGTGAAGGTAAAGCTCTGCGTTCTTTTCCTACATTTTCATCAAAACTATGCATCCACATACTCTCCCTATAGAAAAATATATTCCACATAAGTTAAAGAAAAATATATACCACATACTTTAAATGAAATTGTGCCTATTGTTGCCGCTTATGAACATCTTATCTCCTGGATGTAATCCAAAGGAACTGAGAGGTTATAGCATTCTTCTCACCATTGTGGATTTCATGAGCAATCAAGAGTATTCAAAGTTGCATCTGGGCTCAGAGGTTTGTTTTCTATATGTTAGCGTGTGTGATGTTGTGTGACGCGCATAGCAAGTTGATAAATGAAGAAAAAAAAATATTTAAACATTGCAGGTTCACTTACTAAGTCACTATATATGTAGGAAATCATTTGATTCGTTAACCGCTCTTGAGGAAGATGCAGTGGAGAAATAGACGATGCTTCGCCTTAACCCAAGTTTGATGGGTAAAGTTGGAGCAGTGGGCTCTCAAATTTAGAAACCTTCTTGGTAAGTAGCAACTCAACCGTAGTAATGCTTCATGTACATTATCGCACATAGCAACAAAATTTCCCAATTGCCAAGGGGTCCCTTCATTGTTTCTCTTAATATATAGTATTTGTTTTTCTGATTCGTATGCAGCCAAATTCACACTTTGTTGCTGCCTGTGCAGCCAAGTGCTTGCGTGTGGAGTTCATTTTCCTCTACCACATATGTTGAGGCCAGAGCCCTACGTCCTTGGCTGCCAATGGTGGCTGATTTGGAGGCTGCTGCTGTGGAAGTGGAGAGTCATTCCACTCTAGCTTTGGCAGGGCTGTTGCAAAAGGAGGAGGATTATTCTTCGTCTGGCCCAATATTATGTGAGACGAGAGGCCTAAAAGGTTGCTCGTAGACTTGCACGATATCAAGAGTTGCTATAGTCTGACGACTCCCCTGGACATTATTTTGGATGTTTAAGTTAATAGAAGCTAAACCGTCATATCTTGTAAATTGTTGGTGCGTGGTACTATTTTCCCTTCAATTGGATTGAAATTCCCGATAAGGTTTTGATGAGGCCGCTCTTTAACACCCTATCGTCTTGTACATTATTCTTTCGATAGTAACAACTAGCACACCTTTAGTTAAAAAGAAAAATTCCTTTTCGGGTTCAGACCCTAAAAAACTTTAATCTTAGTAATAGTTGAGGTTTTTGTCGATTCGTCCCCTCCCTCGAACTTGAGAGCCGATTACCTTTTTCATCTTTTATAATTACATATTTGCCCTCGTACAATTGTCATGTGATGTTCACGTGACCAAGATGGATGAAAAATATCAAAATCTAACGCCACCAAAGAAATTGCTAACTTGACAAGGTTTTGACGAGGCACCCACATCTTGATGGTTATACCTTTGTGTGCGTTTTCTATTACTTGTGTTCTGAAGATGCTATAATTATCAGCATGTTGCATTAACTCACTTTTGTCAAAAGACTATAGGTTTTTTTCCCACCTTATTAAGTTTTACCATAGCCAGGTTTTCTAACACTTACTTCTACATGCAATCTCTATTTGAGACTCATGTTTGCTACTTGTGCCGACTAAACGAGACAACTTAGGGGGGTGTATTCAATTGAGATTTTAAGGGATTTTCATTCTTTTAATGAATGTAGGGGTATTCAATTAAGATTTTAAGTGATTATCTGGAATTCTAAGTGTATTCAATTAGAATATTAAGATAGTTTATTAAAATATTTAGAAATCCGGGTGTATTGAATTAGGATTTTAAAGAAGTTTATAACATTCCAGGTGTATTCAATTAGAAATTGATTTTAAAGAATTTGAGAAAGTTGAGGAATTATAGGGAATTGGAGAGATTTCGTAGTGTATTTTAAGCATCCACAAATCTCACATCTCCCCATGAGATTTCGAGATAATTGAATCAAAATTTTATATAGAATCTCTACAAATCAATTAAACTCCATAAAAATTCATGGATTTATAAATCCATTAAAGTCTCTCAAATTCTCAATTAAATACACTCCACCCCCTTTAATCAATTGATTCTACATTTGCCTAAAGATTTGACACGCCATTTGTTTAAGTATTTACATATTAAAATGGAGTGTTGCGGTCCTAACTTCATTAAAAAATGTGGTTGTTTAAATCTTAGTAGAATATGTGTAGGATTCTATGAGATCTTTTAGATATTTCCTTGTTGTACCTTGTACTTGTATTACTTAGATAGCAAGATTTTTTTTTCCTTATCACTGTAATAAATGCACAAAAGAGTAAAAAATCACACATAGAATTTCCAAACTCTCTGCAGCCAGCCTCCCTTTCTTTTTTCTTAGTAAAGTAGGCCTACAATATTTTTATATTTATTTGTTAAATATTGGGAAAATTAGAATGCCCTACATCTTTTCTATAGTTGTTAGATTAAACATTCATCCCTATTAAAGATTGGATTAAGGTGTTTTGATCAATTGCCACCTCAATTTTAATTTTCATGTAATTTAAATGCATTTATATAGTGGCACATAAGGTAGCTTAGCAACTAATTGCCTATAATATAGGAATTTAATTTTGTCAATCCCCTTCAACACATTAAATGACATTTTTTTAATAAAATAAAATAAAAAAATAGTTAACTAATTCCTCATTTCCTTATTATCAGTATTAAAAAAAAAAAAAAAAAAAAAAGTTCTCTTCCTACTAAAAGTGTCTCAATAAAAAGTCTTCAATACATATTTTTTCACGTATAGATATATAAAAAATATACTTAAAACTTAAGGTACATTTGAGAACAAAATGTACCATAAAACCAAATGTACCAAAAACCAAATGTACCAAAATTTCAAATGTATCATAAAACCAAATGTGCCCATTGTCAGGTAACCCTTTTGGTACGTTTAGATTCCAAATGTACCAAAAGACCAAATGAACAAAAAATCCCAAATGTATCACAAAACCAAATGTCTCTATCAGATAACCCTTTTGGTACATTTACATTCCAAATGTACCGAGAAATACAAAAAATCAAATCCACTATAAAACTAAATGTGTCCATATTATAGGTTACTAGACGTAGCTATATAATCAAACAAATCTTTATTATGTGCTGGGTCTTCTAAATAATCAAATCTGACAATTTTTTTTTATAAATATTCTACTATATTCACAAAAAAATATATATATAACAAACAATAAAAAAAAATGCATAGAGATGGATAATAAATGCATAAATATAGGGATAATAGGAAAAGAAAATGAAATGCCCAGGAGAAGTTGTGAAAAACTAAAATTCTAAACACAATTGAACTTATGTGAAAAACTGAAATTAGCAACCAAAATTTTAGGAAAATGTTTGATCAAATTTTTAAAAAGAGTGTATCTTTAGTCTAAAAAATTAAAAAACGAGGCGCCTATATCAAAACGACCCTTAAATATTTTACAAACTTATTGTCTCATTTTAATTATTTGGACCCGTTTAACACAATTATGACACATCACCCTTTATTTTTATATTTATTTGTTAAATAAAATCAAATGAAACTTATTGCATGTACCTTTTTTAACAGAAAATGTACAATAATGCTATTCAGATGTATGAAATTAATCTCATTGCTAACACTCTCTAAACATGCAGTGATTGCAGGACATTGCAAAATAAAGTAAAAAAAAAAATATTCAAGATGAATGCAAAAAGTAAACGGACAGGAAATTGTTTAATCGTTGAAATGATGTTGTCATCATTTCATTGTTTAATTGAAAAACATGATTCGTCCATTATTAAATAATTCTTAAATAACTAAATAAATTTGAATTTAGCTAATATTTTATACAGATAATCTTTATATGATAGTTTAAAAAATACGCAGTTCGGATCATCAATAACATTGTAGAATCTTAAAATAAAAAATAAAATAAAATAAAAAAGGAACAAAGGAAAATATAGTTAAGAATTCTTCAAAAGTTTAAACAAAAGAGTTTAGAAGTGAGTATATATATGTCTTTACCGGGGTGGAGTTGTCTTATGGAATTTGAGAGAGCCAATAGTACATTTGTTAACCATTTTCTAATAAAATTATATAGAAGTTTATAATTTGTAAACCAATTACATGGAGCCACCCTGAGAGGTCATGCAGTTTACATGTAGTTCCATGCTTGACGGCAACAATGATGACCAAAATTTTTTAGAATGAAGGATAGTATAAACTAAATGATTGAATAATTGAATTTGCGGTCAAGATCCAACGATTAAGATTATCAGTGCACACTATGCTCCCGTCTATCTCTTAGAAACACAAACGGTGTAATTATAGAGAGATGATCTTCGCCAGATCCTCTTTGTGAGGATCTTGGATATTCTTTAATCACATATGTTCATCGTACATCGTGCAGTCAGTTTTTGTCAGGTAATGTTTATATTCAATTGTAAATAAAAAAAAATTTACAATAATTTATAAGCGTAGGACATAAACGGATGTGATTGGAATATCTCCAAGAATCTCATAATGAGGATCCTCCTGGGTAATTATATTCATTGCATTATTTCCCCATTGACCCCTTACACAGAAGGTAAATTAGAAACAAAGGGAAAATGTCATCCACAGACGAATTTCAACTCACAGACCAAGTCACATAAATGCCTGTCCCCCGAAACTCCAAGGCACAGCCACCAGCTATCGCTCTATGCTTTCGTGTGGTCCCGACTGCATTATTGACCAAAACAATGCCAAGTCGTCTCACTATTGATCACCAAGTAAAATTCAGATATATAATCCTTCACAGCTTTGCTAGTTCCTTACTTGAATTTCACAAGAGTTTTCAGTTTTGATCAAAATTAGTCCTTTTGCCAACAAGAGAAGATGGCTTTGGTTGGAGAGGCTTTGCTCTCCGGTTCCATCCAGGTGCTGTGCGGCAAGATTGCCTCCGGAGAGTTCATGGACTTCTTCCGGGCAAGAAGACTCAACCTTTCACTCGTGGACCAACTGAAGGTGACGTTGATGACCCTCCACGCAGTCCTCAACGATGCAGAGGAGAAGCAGGTTGTCAACCGTGCTGTTGGGATGTGGCTCGACGAGCTCAAACATGCTGTGTTCGATGCCGAGGACTTGGTGGATGAGATTGATACTGAAACTTTGCGTCGCAAGCCAAAAGATCGGACTAAGACAACCCAGGTGTGCAACATCCTTTCTACCTCTCTTAATACTTTTAATTATAAGGGCTTGAACGGTAGAATAGAAGATTTGTTCAACAAGTTGGAACACCTTGCAAAACAAAAGGATGTCCTCCGTCTTAGAGGAGGTGTTGAGGCCAAGGTTTCACAAACAACTCCCACAACTTCTGTTGTTGAGGAAGGATTTTGTACCTATGGAAGGGATGGAGATAAAGAAAAGTTAAAAGCTCTACTGCTGCTATCTGACAATGAAAGTAGCAATAATTTTTCTGTTGTCCCTATTTTCGGAATGGGCGGGGTTGGTAAGACAACTCTTGCTCAACTCCTTTACAATGATGGACAAGTTAAAGAGCGTTTCGATACGAATGCTTGGGTTTATGTTTCCGAACCGTATGAGGCTTTGAGGGTGATTAAGGCCCTTATTGAGGAAATCACTAAAAAACCGTGTGATAATTTGGGTATGAATTCCCTTGAAGTTCAACTAAGTGAACAATTGATGGGAAAGAGATTTTTACTTGTCCTGGATGACCTTTGGAATGAGAGCTATGCTGAGTGGGATCGTCTACGAACTCTTTTCACGTATGGGGCGAAGGGAAGCAAGGTCATTGTAACAACAAGGAGTTGGCGTGTTGCTAAAATCGTGTACAATACTATTCCAATTCACGACTTGGAAAAATTATCAGACAAGGATTGCTGGCTATTATTGGAAAAACATGCATTTAGAAATGAGAACCTCAGTACTCATCCAGATTTGGAAGGAATTGGTAAGCAAATTGCATGCAAGTGCAACGGTTTGCCTTTAGCTGCAAAAATAGTAGGGGGTCTCTTAAGTTGCAACCTAGACTATAGGGAATGGAATCACATACTAAATAGCAATTTTTGGGATCTACCCAATGCTAATAGTATTCTTCCTTCTCTAAGATTGAGTTACCATTATCTTCCATCTTACTTGAAACGATGCTTTGCTTATTGCTCAATTTTTCCAAAGCACTATGAATTTGAAAAGGAAAATGTAATTCTACTATGGGTGGCAGAAGGTTTAATTCCACAATCAGAGAGCGAGAATACAGTAGAGGAGATTGGTGAAAGATACTTTGATGAATTGTTATCACGATCACTATTTCAAAGACCAAGATTGGATCAACCAAGTTTCACTATGCATGATCTCATCAATGACTTGGCTATGTTTGTGTCTGGAGCGTTTTGTTTCAGGTTCGATCGGAAAAATTCACATGAAGTTCCTGAAAGAGTTCGCCACTTGTCGTATATCAGAGGAAACTTTGATACATTTCCAAAATTTGAGCCATTAAAAGGAGTTGAGTGTTTGCGAACCTTCTTTCCAGTGTCTTTAGCACCATATGATAGCCGTGATCGTGGATATGTAACCAATAAGGTTCTAAATGATTTACTGCCAGCACAAAAATGTTTACGGGCATTTTCATTGTCAAGGTATCAAAATATCAATCACTTACCTAGTTCCATTGGTAACCACATCCACTTGCGCTATGTTGATCTCTCTTATACGGCAATTAAAACGTTACCAGATACAGTGTGTACTCTCTACAATTTACAGACTCTGTTGTTGTTAGGTTGTTCTTCTCTTATTGAATTGCCTGCAGACATGAGGAAATTGATTCATTTGCGTCATCTTGAAATTAGTGGAACTGACATAAAAGAGATGCCTGTGCATATGGGTAGACTAAAAAGTTTGAGAACGCTGACTGTTTTTATCTTGGGGAAATCTGTTGGGTCAAGCATTGCAGAATTGAGGGAGTTGTTGCACCTTCGAGGAAAAATTTCTATCTTGAATCTGCAAAATGTAGACGGTGTTATTGATGACTTGCTAAAGGATAAGAAAGATCTCAACGAGGTAGAGTTGGCATGGGGTCATGAAGTTTCCAATGATTTTGTGAAAGAGAGACATGTACTTGAAAAACTACAACCTTCGGTAAATTTAGTGAAACTAACCATCAAGTTTTATGGTGGAACCAGTTTCCCGAATTGGGTTGGAAACTCATCCTTCTCCAACTTACAAGTGATGCGTCTCAGAGCTTGTAGTAATTGTAGTTCTCTGCCACCAGTTGGTCAGCTACCTGTTCTTAAAGAGCTCTACATACAAAGGATGGAATTGGTTACGAGTGTTGGTGTTGAGCTGTATGGGGGAAATCAACCATTTCGATCTTTAGAGAAGCTCGAGTTCAGGGATATGCCAGAGTGGAAGGAATGGTTGCCTAGTCCACGTGAAGGTGAAAGTCCAGACTTTCCTCGGCTTAAGGAGCTGAAGTTAATTTGGTGTCAGAAGCTGAAAGGAAACTTGCCTACTCATCTTCCTTCCTTGAAAATACTTGAGGTCTGGGGATGTGAGGTTCTACATGGAAACAGGGCCAGTAATACCCTGAACGCGGAATCCTTACGACAATCTCTTGAACAACTGACAATAAGTGGATGCCCGGGTCTCTCATTGTCACTACAGTCGACGGAGATGCTGCCGTCGCTTCAGATGTTTAATATTTCTTATCTTGGTGGGAGAGAATGGTTGCCGCAAATGGTGCACAACAGCAATCGTCTTCAACATTTGAGTCTTTCCAACTGTTCCTCACTCTTGTCGTTCCCTACAAATGGTCTGCCCACCACGCTGACATCACTCCGTATAGATGATTGCAGGAAATTAGAATTCCTATCACCTGAGATGATGGCAAAATTGACTTCCCTTCAGACTTTGGATCTTGTACAGAGCTGTGATTCTCTGAGGTCGTTCCCGTTGGGCATTTTCCCCAAACTTTCATCTCTTTATATATGGGGTTGTCGGAATCTGGAATCCTTTTCTGTTGAAGGGGAAGCAAATGAAAATCTCAGCCATCTCGACTCCCTGGCTATTGTGACATGCCCAAACCTTGTCTCTTTTCCTGACGGAGGATTGCCTACTCCCAACCTGACTTACTTTTCAGTCTTGGAATGCGATAATTTGAAGTTTTTGCCGGACCGAATGCACACCCTCACCGCCCTTCAATTTTTGTGGATACAAAGTCTTCCAAATCTGGTGTCATTTGCACAAGGGGGTTTGCCTCCCAACCTACAAACATTGTGGATCAAAAATTGTGAGAGACCGAGGCCTTCAGCGGAGTGGGGATTGCAAGGACTCGTCTCTCTCCGACGATTTTGGATTGAAGGAAGCAAGGATCTGTTGGAGACGTTGCTCGAGGAACAGCTGCTCCCTGCCACTCTTCACACTCTCAAAATCTCTTCTGTACCGAATCTGAAATCTTTGGACGGAAAGGGTCTTCAGCACCTCACTTCTCTTCAAGAGCTGCGAATTTTAGGGTGCGAGAGTCTCGAAATCCTTCCAAAAGACGGTTTTCTGGCATCTCTTTCTTTGCTGGGCATCTGGCATTGTCCTTCTTTGAAGAAGAGGTACGAGAAGAAGAAGGGAAAAGATTGGAAAAACATAGCTCGCATTCCTTGCGTACAGATAGATGATGAAATCACTATATGAGCTTTCAACTCGCCTCTCCAACTGTCAACTCTCAAGACAAAGCCAGGTACATACGTACGTATTTAGCACCACCCATCTGTAGTTATGTTAAATTGATTGTCCTCAAATGTTCCAAACATACTTGATTGTCTTCAATGTTTGACACTCAACTGTATTTAGCACCACTTAACTGTGTTTGGATGAATGCCAGTACATCGCGTTACTATACAAGGAGGCTGACAAGGAGGCCGGTTGTTCTGCTGCAGATTTCACCGAAAGGATATATCTCCGGTTGAACACTGATGATCCGTAAATTGTAAATTACCTTCCTTTTCTTTTGCTTTCTTCATTTTGCCTTGTCTAGATTCGCGTTTATAATATCGGTATTTATTAACAGTGGAATTGAACTATGCTAGGTCTCCCTTGGAGAATTTCAGATCAGGGGAAGTGAGGATCTGTTGGAGACATTGCTCAAACAACAGCTGCTCTTGGAATCCCTGACCGGAGATGGACCTCAACAACTAAGCTCTCTTCAACAGCTATGCATCCATCGATTGTCTTGCACTCCTGCCAGAAGAGGATTTGCCGCAATCTCTTTCTTTTCTGAGGATCACCAAAATGTTTGTTCTTCTCTGAACAAGGGGTGTGAAAGGAATATGAATGGAAGAGATTGAGGCAATATAATTCACATTCCTTGCAACTTTCATTGATGCAAATCAAAGTCGGAACTTTGAACCGCTTATCTTTAATTTTGTTCTTGAAAAAACTGCTTATTCTCAACGTTCCTGCATAATTTCTAGTAAATAGTGACCTGTGATCACCAAAATTATTTTGCATGTATTATTACATTTATTAGTTACTTTTATTGTTATTATATATATGTCGTGTAAAGTAATTTACCTATATTTACTCGGAAAATATTGGTAAATTAATTTTAAATAAAATAACATTCCTATATTTTGTAATTTCAAAATCCAATTGTATTCCTCTTCATCCCAATCCCCCACTCCTTAATGTAAATACTATCGTTTGTTCGAATAAAAAATGTGCATAAAATTTTTTCTGCTGAATATTATTGAGTCATTTTTGCAGGTGTAACAATATTCTTAGCAAAACAGAAAGTTACTGTTTTATAGTTGTAGGAGAATGGCTCAGTTGACAATAAGAAGGTAAAAAAAGGAAAGGGAAAAACTTGAAGTAATAACCCCAAACATCTGTGAGCACAAAATTAACATCTCATTTTTCATTAATCTGATCAAAACAAAATGAACACATTCAAGCAGCCAAGATTAGTATTTGCCACAGCACATGCTAACTGGCAGCCTGTACTTATCACTATTCACTATATTAGTTCAACCACAGAGATCTCAGCTTGATTCCGAAAGACGAGCTGCTAAGTAGAGAGAAACATGGCAAACTACTAAAATTTCCGAATATTAAACCCTAGAAATAAAACAAATTTAACGAACACAAAATTAATGCTGTAATAAGGGTATCCTACGACAGAATGGTAAGAGAACAAGAAAGAGTTGAAAGAAATCACATCGCCGACCTGCGCAACTCTTCTTGTCCATGTGCAAAGTGGCACCGATCCCCAAAGGTGCATGTACCTTTAGTAAAGTTCTCACAAAGCTTAGTCCTGAAGTTGCTTGCCGGAGATGAGGCTGACATAGCAGGGTTCCTCATGTTGTGAGGTCCAGCACCCGAACTCACGTTCCCAATCAGCTCACGGACCATGGCACTGGCGTCTTTAATCTGGTCCAAGGTACCCTCAAGCTCAATGTTCCTCAGCTTATGATCTGTCTCATGCTCTCTTATAGAAAGCTTCGCTCCAGTCACACGACAAATTTGCTTTGAGTGTACACCGTTTTTCCCAATAATGGCTCCAGCAAGCGAAGCATCAACACTGATCTTAGCCGTGGCTGTGGCCCCAAAACTTGCCACAGCTCCATGTGCCGGCGGGGCAGACTCCATCCGACCTCCCATCCTGCCTGGAAATCCTGCCCCTGCACGAGGATCTTCGTAGGATTGAGCAGTGGGCCTACCAAGCTCCCACTCACCATGGGCAAAATGGCATTTATCCCCAAACTTGCAACCTTCCACTGTGTTGTACTTATTACACAACCGTGTCTTGACAGCTGGAGGAGAAGAACCATCTGGAAATGATGGTGGGGCTGCTGAATTTCTAGGAGGAGGAGGATGGGTTGGATTGCTACCAGTCATCTGAGACACCGCTTTGATGCCACCAGGAACATAATGCAGAAAGTGACATCCTTCACCAAAAGGGCACCCGGAAGTGCTGCATATAAATAAAACAAAATGTCAAAATGACAAAATGTCACAGAATATGACTAACTAGTAACTATTTATTAGAAATGGGCTTATGAGAAAATATCTTCCATAAGCTTAGTTGAGAAAAGGTTGTGTTATAGAAAATATAGGAAAAAAGATACACGAAACCAAGAATAGATTCTTCACGAGAATCACTGCCCAACGAGGGAAAACATATGGTTTTCTTAGAAATGTATCAAAATCCTAGAAGTTGTGAAACTAAGTGGAATTTTTAACTTTAGTCAACTATATATCAGGCAATCATGTTTCATTAGCAATGAAATAGTGTTCTTTTCACAGGTGATGCAAAGCCAATCTTCTACTATCCAATTACATCACTACCACCCTTACCTGATACTGAAATGAAAATAATGACATACTAAAACTGCATATGATTCACTATCTTAAAGGACTACCAGAGCTCAAAAATCACTGCCGAAAAAGTCTTGAGGTTGGAAATGTATGACAATTCACAATAAACCTCTGTTTTATAATATAAAATCACCACCATAACTCAGACCTAGCCCTATACAAACCTTGAAAGAGATCAAGAAATATTAACAGAAAAACATTGGAACTTTTTGAAAAATATCAATGAACAGTCACAATTTAAACAGAAGTTACATATCCCCCGGAGTTTAGCGAAATGCACACAAAGTCCCACACAGTTTCGAAAGAAAACATGACCTGACCTCATCAAAATTTTCAATTCATCTTACTTTTTGCATAGTCCGAACATAAAAAAACCTGCTTCAAAACTTAGCGACCAGTTCTGTAGCCTAAATCACTTTGATTTCAAATGCAAGAAAGAAACTAAAGAAAACCATGGTATGAAGGACAACTTCTGCATCACATACAACCATGATAAAATAGATAGTATCCAGTAAGTACTTAATCGAACTGTTGTCATTCAACGATATCTGTTCAGTCTTTGTTATCATGATTAGAACAGATGATTCAACCTGTATCAAAACTTTGACGGCCCATTTCATTAATCCAAATTACTCGCAAAAATTGAAGAACAAACTTTTTCTTAAACTTGTCAATATGCATATTACACTTAGGCCATTCATTTTAGATAAGTTAAGATTAGAACCTGAAAAACTTTGTGCATGGCTTCGATTTGCTTCCTATACCAGGTTGAAAGGACTCCATTTCTGTTGCAGAACATTAATTAATTTCCCTCAGTTACACTTACAGTGGATTATTAATCTTCAAAACCTTAACAATATTCATAATCACGTATTCATGTTACCATTGAAGAATCATAGCGTAAGAACAAACCCCATTTTACTGTTGAATAAAACAGACCTCTAAACCCTGTACTTTTTAAACCAACAAAGAGGAAACAAAAGATATTTAAAATTATGGTTTTCAATCTATAACTTTTACGCAAAACGTTGATGCTTCGATTCTTAGAGGAAAGTGAAGAGAACATGGGATTCTCCATCTCCTTCTCTCCTCGTCAGTCATTAGCAAATAATATTTAAAACAGTGGATTCCCTCTTACTTGAATAACAACACCAAAATGAGATAACAGATAGCTCATGTAAAACCAAGCCAACAAGACAAACTATAAGTGGTTTACAACTTGATAACAATAGCTAGTGCATTTAAACAATTTCATGTGGTATACTACTTGATAATAATGTGCATCTCGCAGAGAAAATTCCTTATTTTAAACATATTGTTTTAAGGGAGTCTTTTACCAAACTATACTACAACTAAAGTCCTACTTTGAAAAAAACGAAGATGACAAATCCTGCAAACACTCAATAACCAACTTCCAATTCCATTCAACCCACCAAGCAAAAAAAAATTTTGAAGACATTAAAGAGCACTCTTTTAAAGAAACATTATGATAGGCAACCCAATATGAATGTCCATATGACATAGCAACAAAAAAAACCAAATTTCACTCTTCGAATGTCCTGCAAGCTCAAATGAACTAAAAAGCCGGTATTTTTAAACTTGACCGCAAAATTCAATGCTCTTTAAATTCTTTTCCTTCATTCTTATCAAGCAGGAAGCTTTCTTAACTTAATTTTAACACTTAATGAACCTTCTGAACTATCGAAATCGAGTATCAAGAAAAGCTAAATGCACAGAATCAGAACAAGCACATCAAAGCACCAAACCCTAGCTTTCAATGCATACAACATACACACATGCACACATACGCATATACATATCGACATGGTACAAAAATATGAAAATACATGGAAGAAAGGTTGAAGCTTGAAAGCAATGGGAAGCCGAACCTGGCTTGGATTTCTTGAAGCCGCCATTGCCATTAAAGTGCGCAGCTTCCGGCCTACCTCTCTTCCGGCCACCTCCTCCGAACTCCATTATAGCTCACAGAGAGCACCGGCGTCCGAGCACGAAACAGCGAGAGAGTTCCAGAAAGCGGAACCCTAGGAGAGATGAAGTTAGAGAGAGAAAGAGGGGGAGAGGGAGATTCAATTGAACCGTCTAGGGTTCGCGAAGGAGGGGAAAGGCGGACTCGAAGTTGCAATTTAAATGCGGTTAATAATTTGTGACCGTCGCCTGTCTGTCATCAGTGTCATGTGTGTGAGGAGTCCAGATCTTCTGCACCCAAAACCTCATGTGGCCCCTCTATGCCTTTGTTTTTTGGCTAAAGATTTGGTTTACTTTTTATTATTTTAATTATTGTCAAGTTAACATTAATTATGTTTAGTTCAAAAAGCAAAGACACAGAGGGGCCACAGGGAGTTTTGGGTGCAGAAGATCTGGACTCGTGTGTGAGACGGTGATAGAGAGTCACGTGCGTCTCGTGTGACGCTATCATTTGATCATTGGAAATCCGAATCTTCCTGAATGATGAGACCGTACGGCATCCAATTATTGGGCTTTTACCAATTTCATCTAATGGGCCTCTTTAATTTTTAACAGGCCTCTTTCAAAATTTGGGTTGGGCCGGTAATTTTTTTTTTTAACGACGATATTGTCTACCTAACAGCATTCTCATTCTTAAAAAGTCATCCGTGCAATAGGCAATTCTTCGCCCAAATGAATAGTAACTGTCCAAGTTCATCACCATCCCTAAACTGAATGTTCCAGGCAGTTCATATTAAAATATTATTAATTTTGTATAAAAAAATAAAAGATAGTTTTATTTTTAATTTTGGATGATAATAAAATTTTGGTTGAAAGTATTTGTAAATATTGAAATGTGGTGTAAGCTGGAAGAACATGGTTATCTATTTATAGAAAAAAAAAATATTTATTTTTTTATATTTTTAGTAATTTTTTATGATTTTTATAGTTTTTTTGTATTTTTAATTAATTTTATTAATTTTTTAATTATAGCTCACGTTAACCTTTCGTCACATGGCCTAGGGGGCTAGAATAGTTGATTTTAGCCTAGGTGGGCAACTAGACTCCCCCAAGCTCAATGGATTGGAATGGGGTGGAGGAGTTTTAAGGGGAGGGAGGGGATTTACTCCACTATCCCCTATGGGATTTGAGAGGGTGGAAGTGCTCTAAGGGAGAGATGATGGGCTAAGCCGCATAATGGGGCTATCAATAACGTGGTTTGAATTCATCTTTGGAGAAAATCGAACCTAAAACCTCTCACTTACTTATAAATAGAAATACCACTGAACTATAGTCTCAAGTAGCGAGTTGGGACAGTAACTTGAAGACAAAGACAAATTCCCTCTCTTTTTCTTTTCCCACGTGAATTTGCATGCAACATGTTGTAGGATAATCTTAAAGTTAATTTTTGGGATCAGTCATCTTAACGACGGAGTTAGGAATTCAAGTTAGGAAGGCCTCTCACAAATGTAAACAAAATAAATAAATAAAAATTGCAACATTGCCAACAACCCAGCTCATAAACAACGCTGCAACACACTCAATCCCTCTCTCACGCTTACAAACCATCTCTCATCCATAATCTGGTTATCACTCATTCATTGTTTTGTGATCGTCTCAACCATTATTTTGCTATGTGTCAATGGTGTTGATTTTTTAATTTCGCTCCATTTCATTAGTACGTTCCGATCAGTTGGGAGCCGTGTTAATTGGCGAAAAAAAAAAGACCTAATAGAAAGGTTAGCAAGAAAAATAGCACATGGATGAAAGCATAATTCAAGCTTGTCAACAACCACCAGTACCGTGTAAAAAAAAGATCAAACTCTAGAAGAACCCAACTCTCTCACCTACTTCCTTTCTCTCCCTCTTGTTGCGGCTCTAATCCCTTCAAAAAATCTTTAAAAATCAAAATAAGAACTCCAGGATTTCTCTGTGAAAAAGATATCAGGGTAAGCCTGGAACCATTCTAGTCCCTTTATAGCTCCGCTCCATCTATCGTAGCTAACATAATATGTTCCTAAACTTATCAATGACTTACAATTATTATTAGTTTCTCGAATTTCTAGCTAAAATTTGTTTTCTCTGATAGAAAATGATGGGCTTACAGGATTTGAATGCTATTCATTTCCTCCCAGAAATATTCAAGCTGGGACGAGAACGAAAGTCTAAACATTTCCTATAAATGAGGGAAATTACCAATGTCTTACACATTGTTAACTGTCATATTAATGATATGTCTACACACACTGTGAGAAGCCATTCATAAAGTTAGTGTGTGATACCTTGAGATTTTCTTTATGTTAAGAAAAATGTCAAGGGGAGTCTCTCAAAAGTGAAACTCTTCATGAGTTATCTATCATCGATCACATTTTAACGTCAATTCGCGTGCCAACATTATAAAACATTGTGTCAAAAACATAAAATAACAGAAAAACTATAAAGAAAGTCTCACTTTTGAAAGAATCTCATTAGCATTTTTCTTATGTCAAATACTACTTTGAAAATGTGGGAAAATTGAAAATGCATGCATTCTATTCTAGCATAAATTTTTTATTTTTTTTGGTAAAACTAGTGTAAAATTTTTTTATTTACTTTTAGAACAATCTTAAAGTAACAATAAGAAGAAGAAGAAGAAGAAAACTATCCACATGCAATTATTGATCACCTATGCAAATGCAAGCCATTCATTTTGTAATTTTTATAGATCATAAGAAAATATGAGGATATGTGATTGTAGAACAACATCATCATCTTTGTAAACCTACTATTGTAAACTGACAACCAAGCCTTATGTGAGATCCCACATCGTCCAGGGGAGTGATCCTTATATGTATATTCTCATCCCTACCTAGCACGAGGCCTTTTGGGAGCTCACTAGCTTCGGGTTCTATGGGAACTCCGAAGTTAAGCGAGTAGCGCGCGAGAGCACTCCCATGATGGGTGACCCACTGGGAAGTTCTCGTGTGAGTTCCCCGAAACAAAACCGTGAGGGCGTGGCCGGGGCCCAAAGCGGACAATATCGTGCTACGGTAGTGGAGCGGGCCCGGGATGTGGTGGACCCCGGGCCGGGATGTGACAATTTGGTATCATAGGGGAGTGATCCTTATATGTATATTCTCATCCCTACCTAGCGCGAGGCCTTTTGGGAGCTCACTGGTTTCGGGTTCCGTAGGAACTCTGAAGTTAAGGAAGTAGCGCGCGAGAGCACTCCCATGATGGGTGACCCACTAGGAAGTTCTCGTGTGAGTTCCCAGAAACAAAACCGTGAGGGCGTAGTCGGGGCCCAAAACGGACAATATCGTGCTACGGTGGTGGAGCGGGCCCTGGGATGTGGTGGACCCTGGGTCGGGATGTGACACCTTATGTGCAGATTTAGAAAATAAGGCTAGACCACCGAATCAAGTTTAATGTGTAATTTAACCGCCTAAACCATTATTATCCTTTTAAAAAATGTACAGTTGAATGGTTCCCACTACTTCACACACTTGATGTGAAAACACAGACAAATCTGGGAGAAGGCAGCAATATCAAATGTCTGTTTTTTTGTGGGTTTTTCAGGTTCCACGTGTGGTTGATTCCAACCCATGAAAGGTCAACTTTTGGTAAGACAGGATGTGACTCTATCTAGCTATGAGCTGAGGTCTTATTCACATTTGAGGTTTGGTCATTCTCATACTGCATATAGCGCCCGCTTAATAATGCAACTGTAGGCTCCTCAAGGTTAAATTACTTCTGTTGACAAAAATAAAGGTTAAATTACTATTTTGTATTAAGATTTCTGGTTTAGTTACTTTACTAGTTATGAAGGAAAAAATATATGTCACCAATTTTTATAATTGTGTGACAATCTTTATATGTGACTAATCATGAACATCTAAGAATTTTTCGTTATGAAGAATAATTTTTATGGATCAATGGTCAATCATTTTTCATATGCTACAAGAGGAAGAGGATCCAAAACTGCAATCATTCAAGAGTCGAAATTCAAAAGCATTCACATGACAGTTTATTCCAAAATATTCCAAACTTACAATATTATTGCAAACCAAAACTGCCAACTTAATTAAACAAGATTAAAACCAAGTTAGGAAAGCCATCATCCCTCATTCCGAATCTATTGGAGGCTAACAGAGGTCATGCTTTCTGATCTTCTGCAAGATATAAGCTTATTCTAAGAACTTATGCCAAATTCATCTCATCGGCTTGCTCATTAAGGTCTAAACTCTTCCGATCCCCACATCTTCTTGATTTTCCATGATCTGAATTTCCTTCTTAGTGCCCTCAAAGTCAATGCCCTTGTACCACTTAGCACAAAACACATAAATTACAAAATCGAAAGCCGTTAGGGCAGCAATTAGGAAGTAAAACCTGTCCATGTGACCTGTATTCAGATCATCTGGGATCCAACCAGGGCTTTTGCCTTTAGCTGTGATCCCCATCACCATGTAAACCAGCATGCTACTCACATAATTCCCAAGAGATATTGAAGCCATGCACAGTGAACTTCCAAAGCTTTTTATTCCATCTGGGGCTTGACCATTGAAGAACTCCAGTTGACCAACGTACATAAAAACTTCTGAAGCACCAACAAGAACGTACTGTGGAATTTGCCAAAATATGCTTAAAGTGCTTATCTTCTCATGAGGCTGCACATGTTTGAGCCTTGCAATCTCTGTTACACCGGCTGCAATCATCGATAATATTCCAATAATTAGACCTATCCCCATTCTTTTTAGCTCAGATAAACCTTTTGGGTTTCCACTTATTTTTCCAGCAAGCGGCACGAGAAGTTGGCGATAAATTCCGGTGCAAATGAGAACGCTGCATATGTCAAAAGCAGACATGCTAGCGGCTGGGAGATGAAAATCTCCAAAGTTGGATTTCATCACGTCCCCTTGCTCTACAAAGAGGGAGGCCATTTGTGTGAAGACCACCGAGTAGATTATAGTGCAAAGCCAAATGGGTAACATTTTAAGTACGCATTTGGCTTCTTCAACTTGAGTCACAGTACAAAGCTTCCATGGATTCTTGGGGCCAGAAAGATCATCTTCTGTTATTGTTGCCGCCTTGTCCAAAAACCTGACAATATCATTGAGTTCTGTAAATCACAAATTACCCGTATCTCTACTTGTCGACGATATGTATATATTATTAGGGAAATATGCACAAATATAAATTGTTACAAATTTTAATCAAAAGAGAACTGGGGGCACACTAAATCGACAATATGCTGCATATGAAAAATGGGTTGGTGCCCCGTAATTATTTGTGTACGTCTCCCCAGTTATGATTTATTTTAGAAGTTTATATATATAATTTGTAGAGATAAAGGTTTGATACTTACTCAATTTCATCACTGTGATAAATCTTTCGACTCCCCTTGATTGCAGATTCTGGTCCTTCCACCTCATACAGGTCACCTGATGAGTTAGCTGGAACAATATTCCATTTTCGAGCTGCAGCAACGAATACCTGAGCGACACGCGGCAAAGGGTTGCCACATGGTTTTATGTACCTATACCTTGGTGTACCTAACAAAAAGGACAGTAGGGCTATGACAGCAGACCCCAGTGACACCACAAACCCTAGAGTCCATTTGCCAGTATCCTCATAATAGACCAATATGGTGTTTGAGAAAAGAGACCCAACATTCAGTGCGAAGTAGAAATAGCAAAAGAAAACTGCTTTTGAAGCTCTCTCTTTTGGATTTGCCTCATCAAATTGGTCTGATCCAAAGGTTGCTATAGTAGGTTGGTACCCACCATATCCAAATGCAACCAAGTATATGGACAAGTAAAATATAGCGACGCCGACTGAGGATTCTGGCATGCACATGGTTTCTCCATCGCCGCAACCAGAAGGATGGAACAAGAAGAGCCAAGATGACAAAGATAATAAGGCCAAGCCCTGATATTTTAGTCACATAAAATTTCATTCAGCTTAACCACATGTTTATAAATTATAAAAAAAAACACACACACACACATATATAGAACCTTCTGAGTTAAGGTTTACTGCAATTTTCACGTGCAGTAATGTTTATTGATGACATATATTATTAGCAACCATATATACAACTATAAGGGTCAAAGTATCGACAATATCAACCTTATTATAAGGGTCGGAGTATCAAAAAGTGCACATAACCGCACTACTATACTCGAGAATAAAAGAAAATTATCATTACCAGTACAAAGATGAGCTGGAAGATGGTGCATGTTAAGTAACGACCCCAATAGGAGTCACTGAGAAAGGCACCAACTAGGGAGCACAAATAAACAGTTCCAGTCCACTTGCTAACACTGTTGGCTGCATCGGCATTCTCCTGATCAAGAACTCTGGTTAAAAACAAAACCAAGTTCACTCCAACACCAAAAAAAGCTAGTGTTGCTAGGGCTTGATTCGCTGCACAAAATAAGACCAATAAGAAACAGATTTGATTATTAACTCTATATATGTGTTAATGGAAATAGAAAGTGATCGATTATCTTCAAACCTAGTAAGAGGCTTGCAAATTTCCACCCTCCTGTGCTCTTTCTAATAAGGGATGCCTTACTTTTGGAAGTTGCCACCTTATGTTCAATTTCATTGAAGTTTATTTTCACAGCTTCTGGTACTCCAGTCCCTCTATTGTTTTCTCTCACCTGCTGCTAGTTTTTTAAGGGATGAAAAAGAAGTCACAAGTTGAAAAAAATATGAGAAACTGATGCCTGTAAAAGATATAAAATAAAATGGATAACAATTGTAAGCCCTGCACCATCGAGAGCAACCTACATAACAATACACTGCTATTGTGGCGTCTCGTGCCAATGATACAAAATCATGTGAAGAAAAAAGAACTTACACATGTCGTTCAATCATTGGAATAGGAAGCCACAGTGGCAGTGTACCCATCATGTAAGTCTTTGCTACACCATCAAGAGTGTCACATCCCGGCCCGGGCTCCACTGTTCTAAAAATCCCCGCCTAGCACCGCCTAGGCCCCGCCTAGGCGCTATGCGGTGACCAGCCGCCCCGATTAATGACTAGACCGCCTAGCCCACCCAGACCTGCAGAGGCGCCCGCCTAGACCGCCTAGGCACCCGTCTAGCCCGCCCAGCCTGCCCAAACCCACCTAGACACCTGCCTAGGTTGCAACTCATTTAGATAAAAAATAGATAACTTTCCTTTTGCATTTTATTGTTTCCAATAAATTGTAAGAGACTTATTGAATACTTAAATAAACACACATTATATGTTTGCTCCCTATGTTTTCATTATGTTTCAATACTTCATAATATAGATGTCATTCTATTTTCTAGTTTATGACGAAATTATGTATATTTTAAGTATAAACAGACACTTATTTACACGAAATAGAATAGATTTACTTAAATCCGCCTAGTCGCCCGCCTAGGCTCCGCCTAGGCCGCCTAGGCGCTAGGCCCCATCCCGCCGCCCGACTAGCGCCTAGCGCCTTTTAGAACCTTTCACACCCAGGGCTCGACTCCACCGTAGCACGATATTGTCCGCTTTGGGCCCCTACCACACCCTCACGGTTTTGTTTCTGGGAACTCACACGAGAACTTCCCAGTGGGTCACCCATCATGGAATTACTCTCGCGCACTACTCGCTTAACTGCAGAGTTCCTACGGAACCCGAAGCCAGTGAGCTCCCAAAAGGCCTCGTACTATTTAGAGATGTGAATATACAAATAAGGCTTACATGATCCACTCCCCTGGACGATGTGGGATGTTACAAAGAGCATGTAGGAAACCCTCTACTCAGTAATTAGTGGCCAATTGATTAGAACTTAGAAGTGGGGCATGTAAAGTTTGGACTAAGCTATACAGACTATTTATATTTTCTGGTTCCATTGATTGATTCCTCTTGATAATTAGTGCCACTTATTTTTTAAACAATATTTTCCTCTTGATACAGTAGACTACTAACCTTTAGCGCAGCCTCATTATTAGCGAAGTTGATTGAATCCACAGTGGCCATTGAAGGCTTATTCTGCAAAACAGTAATGAATATATATGAGACCATGAAGAATTAACAATGACCAACTATAACGTACATATGTATAAATATGTGTCATATATCATATGTATGAAAAGTACTCAGTCTTCTCATTTTTAAACATACTCTATTTACTGGTGCAGGACAAATGAAATGAAAGTCGAAAACGGTATAGCTAGAACGATCGAGGAAAAATAAGCTAATTAACGTGGTGAAACTATTGAAACATTTTATTGTAGCTGGAGAGCGAAGAGTTAGACTAAACATATATAGTACGGGATTTCAGAACACATATAAATAATATATATACACACACATATAGAGTGTATATGCATATATTTTGTATCTAATTTTTTACTATATACCTATATATATTTAACTTGCAAAGAAAGAATAAACTCTTGCAAGAACTTACTTCAAAAAGGTAATTAATGGAGTTGGAGAAAAGAAGTAGCTAGTTGTAACCAAGAAGAAATTATGAGAAGAGTTCGTTGAAAGAGTTCAGTATATATAGCTGGAGAAATAGAGAAAGGAACAGTAACGGGGGGAAATTAATTAGGTAGTCATTTTCAAACTTACTTTATACTTGTTATTATCAAACAAATTTTACAAAAAAAATTGAAAAGAAAAATATTGGTGGTATGGAGAGGTCAGCTTAGAAGAGTCTGTGCCACAAACTAGGTCGTTTCTTCCATGAATGCTACTTGATTCCCACGTGAAAAGGACCTTTTGATAAAATGGATGATAGTCTCTCCTTAATTTCACTTTTGAATTTATATTTAATGTTATATTATATTTTCAAGTTAAGATCATAGTCATCACTAAGCATAATGAGCAGTTGTTAAACAGTAAATTTCCAAAAGAAAAAGGGAAATAGAAAACTAGATTTTAATCCCTAAATAAGATGAAGTTTAGAAAAATGTCTTATACAAAATTAAAAATTGATTTTAGTTCACAGACTCTATTAAATGCCAGCATATGTATTCAATGTCTCTTTTTTATTTATTTATAATTTTATAGTGTTCATAAATTAAATTTTATGAAAATATTATAAATTTTAATTCTCATTATGGTGAGTATCTTATATAAGAAAATATTTTCGTAGAGATTTTTCGGTACACTTATGTTTTTGCATATTTTATTATATGCCATTAATTCATTACAATATATTTAGGTACGAATATTTCGGTATACTGGGTTAGTATAATATATTTAGGTACACTAGTTTAGTATAATATATTTAGGTATCAACATTTCGGTAAACTAGTTTAGTATCATATAGTTAGGTACGGAATTTTTGGTACACTTATATTTTTGCATATTTTCTTATGTGCCACTAATTTACTACAATATATTTAGGTGCGAACATTTCGGTATACTAAATTAGTAAAATATATTATGATACAGATGTTTAGGTACACTAATTAGAGGAAGTTAAATAAAATTAATTAATTAAAATGTGTAAATAATAAATTTAAAATTTAATGTAATTGTCACATCCCGGCCCGGGGTCCACCACATCCCGGGCCCGATCCACCACCGTAGCACGATATTGTCCGCTTTGGGCCCCGACTACGCCCTCACGGTTTTGTTTTTGGGAACTCACACGAGAACTTCCCAGTGGGTCACCCATCATGGGAGTGCTCTCGCGCGCTACTCGCTTAACTTCGGAGTTCCCATGGAACCCGAAGCCAGTGAGCTCCCAAAAGGCCTCGCGCTAGGTAGGGATGAGAATATACATATAAGGATCACTCCCCTGGGCGATGTGGGATCTCACAATCCACCCCCCTTAGGGACCCGACGTCCTCGTCGGCACACCACGGCCAGGGTTAGGCTCTGATACCAAATTGTCACATCCCGGCCCGGGGTCCACCACATCCCGGGCCCGATCCACCACCGTAGCACGATATTGTCCGCTTTGGGCCCCGACTACGCCGTCACGGTTTTGTTTTTGGGAA
This sequence comes from Cotoneaster glaucophyllus, assembly GCA_036320875.1. Lineage (NCBI taxonomy): Eukaryota > Viridiplantae > Streptophyta > Magnoliopsida > Rosales > Rosaceae > Cotoneaster > Cotoneaster glaucophyllus. Next base: position 1,137,614 of record CM070061.1, read on the forward strand.
CTCACACGAGAACTTCCCAGTGGGTCACCCATCATGGGAGTGCTCTCGCGCGCTACTCGCTTAACTTCGGAGTTCCCATGGAACCCGAAGCCAGTGAGCTCCCAAAAGGCCTCGCTCTAGGTAGGGATGGGAATATACATATAAGGATCACTCCCCTGGGCGATGTGGGATCTCACAGTAATGACATTAAATAAGATATCTATTAAATATTAAAACAAAAATATAATATAAATTTGAATTAAGTACACATTAAGGGACTAAAATCAATATCCAATCTAACACCAAGTTTTTATTAAATTTCAATCTTCTTGAAGGATTAAAATTCAAAAACCCCAAAGGAAAAAAACAACAATCCTTGTTCTAATTTCTTTTTTTTTGGGTAACAATTCTAAAATTATTTGACATGCAAGAAAAAGTGTTTTTCTTGATACCTAGAGTCACGGACGGAGCCAATGAAGACTCAGTGGGGGCAGATGCCCCCATTCAAGTAATTCGTTTGTTTAGTTACAGACCACAATTATATAATATACACGGGTTATCTTTGAATAAAATATATGTATCTAACATCCAACATACATTCATTCTACTTATACACCATATCAAATATTATATGAGCAATAGTGCTCTTGTTCTGTCATTCAAACCGAAAAAACCACCTCCCGCCTTATCATGTACTTATATTTTTCTTATCACTTTGCCACTTTCCACTACTATATTGAAATTTTTGTAACATTGGAATTGTGATACATCATCATTTGAAACCATCCTTAATATCATATTGAGTATAATCATACTATAATAAAGTTTTCTTTGTTGTTTTCGGTTGCCCCCACTAGAAGAAATTTCTGGCTTCGTCCCTGCCTAGAGTTTGCATATAGGGTAAGGATAATGTCAGGAATATCATCTATTTAAATTATATTTTGAATCATATGACGCGGCTGTTTATGATTGGATCATTAGTGTTGATTAATATATTTATTTTCTATTGGTGTCACATCACATGGTTTACAAATTTAGTCTAAAAAATAGATCTACCTAGCATTACCCTCACATATAACAAAAATAAGTGATCAGCTCATAAACTACTGTTGGGGAGAAAATATTTTTGTCGAAGATACAAATATTCCTGTTTTTCTATTGTCAATTAAAAATTAAAGGTTTCATGTGAAGTAATTGCTACTTGCCGTATTGATATCACTAACCTCTAACGGAACTTGGTTATGAGAAGGTAACTGTTTCTGGAACTGTACCAGACTCCAGCGATGGTGAGGAGCACGTATCGGTACGTTTAGTCGGAAAGCTAAACAATCTGTTAAACCATTTTCTCATTATGGGCGGAAAGTCGGATTAAATTTGTTTAACAATGCCATTAGTTATTCTGTTAATGATCCCCTCGACCTAGCTAATGGTATACACTCCATTAGCGCTGAAAATATAACTTATGAAATTGTATAAACTCTCTTCGCGTTGGTATTTATAAAGACTAAAGAAAAAGAATAATCCATATAGGACTTGTTTTGGGTTTAGGGTTTACGGTACAAGATTTACAAAGAATACAAAAAAGTAAAGGACTACGAGTTCGATGAGGTCTCCGATCGATCTCCTGTTCAACCGTGAACTGAGAAACAGCTTACAGAGCCACACAAAAAATCCCAAGAGAAAGCAATTAAGTGAGGTGTTGAGAGAGATTGAAAGGCCTAAAGAATGCTGATGATGCCGTGGGAGAGAGACTATAAGTCTGTAACAAAAGAGTAGAGTACTGATTTATATGAATTTTTGCACCGTAAGATGCTTGCTTCTATTTTTTTTTTTTTTTTTTTTGACAAATGATAGTTTTAGTAAGTTAAATTGGTAAATATTAGAAAGGGAGGGGATCATTGTTAAATGTTAGAAAGGGAAGGGATCGGTGGGGAATGAATCCCTTTCTGCCATTATGATAAAGCGTCATCTATGATGCTTACTTCCGTTATTACGTAACTAATTAATCCTTATAAAGCTCCAAAACGTTTATCAATGTTGTACCTACTTACATGGCGCAAGTATTTTTTCTACATATTAAATTTTTAATAATAAGGAAAAAAGTAGTTAACTTTATCAAAAATGTTATTCTTATCATTTAATTAGTTGTACCATCTCTTTAATAGAAATGAGATTCACATGCGTTGGCGGATCCTATCTCTATTAGAAAGATGATACAAATGATGGTACATGTAGATGTTAAGTGTAGCACTACTCTAACTTTATTCTTGTATTATTGATCTACATTCACTATTATTTTCAGGACGCAGTGAGTTAAAGAGGAATGTCCTAACCACGTACATTAATTTTTTAATTATTGTATTATTGATCAGTGGGCACCATTGTTTCCTGCGTATTAAATTCCGTCTTATTTTTTCCATGCCCTAAAACCTCTTCCAAGCAAACCCCAGCTGAATAACTAGGGGAATGGAAAGAATAATTTAGACACTTCGACAATTTAATTGTTGTTTAATAGATTTGCCAGTTAATGAGTTTTTGCTTATATAAATCATGTCTCTGTATTGAGCTCCTCACAAAGGTAGTTACGTGAACAGAATTTCAGAAGCCATATAATCCCTAATTTTAACTTTTAAGGATATCACTGTAACGTGTCTTATTTTTATATTACAAATTTACTCAACTAAAATCGAACACTCTTGTTAACTAAATGCAGATGCTTGGGATCCCTTGTCAACTAAAGTGAAACAAACATCTTCTGTTAGCAATCTCCAAACGTGATTTTTCACTTCTGTTTTCTTATGTATAACCCAGCTATACATATGAACAGCATCTGGCACATCCACAAGTTTTCTTCTATAATTAGCACAAAATATGGGAGGTCTCGAGTTAGATACTCCAAGTTGGTAAGTCTGATTGACTGTAGCTACGCGCAGGGTGAAATTCCCTATAACCTCTTCGGGCTTAGAAATAGTAGATAATCGTGGCTTGCCACCATGGTCTAAAATATCGATGATATCGGAAATATCGGTAGTCCAAAAACATGGAAATTTCGATGGAAATATCGGGATATTATCGATATCAATAAAAATTGAATAAAAACCACGGAAATTGTAAGAAAAACTTGGAAATTTTTATTGAAACTTTGGAGAATGTTTATTTAGTTAATTATCTATTAGTTTATCAAAAAAAATTAGAAGGAAATGCATTACATGATGGATTTAACTGATTTAAGTTGATTATACAGCGAGCTGGCAAACACTGTGAGTGTAGAAAATATGTAGTAATTAATGAAAAAAAGATTAAACACACCATAATCATTTATATATAATGATTTACTACAATATTTTACACTTTATACATTGCATGGTAAGATACATGAGTGATTTAGTACCACATAAAGTTCCTATGAGGTTCAAATTTTTCACTATCTTCATCATCTCTATGTGTAGAGTAAGTTTATTGTGAAGAGTATTCATCAAATGATAAATCCCCAAAATAGTTTTGCATGTAATTGTTAACATGCCACTCATATAAATATAAATATTTTAGCATATTATCACTAAAACATAAAAAACATAAGTGATACATGGTGGTTAAGGTGTTGGAGGAGTAAAATGGGAGGGGTTCAAATCCCCTTTGTGTTTTTTTTCCTCCCTTTTTTCCCTTTTTTTCTTTTTTTTCCTTTTTTATATTTTCGATATTTTAGCGATATTACACCGATATTTTGACAAAATATTGCTAAAGTGTGAGTGAAATTATCGACATCGATATTTTCCGATATTATCGATGATATTGTCGATATTTGTACGATATGTACATGGATATGTTCCGAACTATCCGTGATTCGAAAAAACCGAAATATCCTCGATATTTCGTCGATATTATCGATATTTCAGACTATGCTTGCCACTAGTTGTCCTCTTTTTTTTAAAAAAAAAAAAGAATTTATTACACTCACGTTTTTATCCGATCAAGACTGATAGATGAATGTTTTAACTTATATCATATCTCTGGTGTTAGCCAGCTATCCCATATGTTCGATTCAACCCCCATAAGAAACAAAATGGGTTATTTAGTTTGAGTCAGTGACACCTAATTAAGTTTCCTAAATTGAAGACCTAATTTTTCACTCGCAAATTTGGTTACCTTTTTCTAGAATAGCGTGCTTAATTTGGTTGTTACTTATCTAATTCAGTTTAATATTTTGAACCCTCAGCCCTTCAAATACAAACCATGTTCATGCAACAGCAGCATATGCAAATCTCTAATTTCAGATTCTTTCCCTCAAAAACTCTCCCAAAGTTAATCATGTCAACGTTAAATTTTTTTCTCATCATGCTTTTCTTGAATGCCCATGATCACTCTTAAGAAAGTAGATATGTTGTAATTACTTTTCTTGTTATTCACAGAAACAAGATTACATTCTTATACACACAGTGTATATCACGATCCTAGTTCATTGCCTATAATCAAGGCTAACTAGGGCTAAATAAGGAAGTAAATCACTAATGTATAATTTACAATGGTTGACCTAATCAATCCGGGATATTCTCTTTAACACTCCCCCTCAAGTTGGAGTGTATATTGATGACACCCAACTTGGTGAGTAAGGCTTCAAACTGGACTGAACCCAATGCCTTGGTAAACATATCAGCCGGCTGGTTTGTTGTTCGTACATAGGCTGTTCGTATCATCCCTTCTTGTACCTTTTCACGTACTTCATGACAGTCTATCTCTATGTGCTTCGTTCGTTCATGAAATACTGGGTTTGAGGAGATGTGCAAGGCCGCTTGGTTGTCACAGAATAGCGTAACAGGTTGTGCATGCTTTACTCGCAAATCTGTCAAGATGTTTTTCAACCATGTGACTTCACAACACGTAGTTGCCATAGAACGATATTCTGCCTCTGCACTGGAACGAGACACAGTGCTTTGTTTCTTTGTCTTCCACGAAATTGGCGCTTGACCAAGTAAGATGCAATAACCAGTTATCGATCTTCTAGTGTCCTTACATCGAGCCCAATCAGCGTCACAAAATGCTTGTAGTTGTAATGACCCTGTGGAAGGAAGAAATATTCCTTGTCCAGGAGCTTGCTTGATGTACCTTAGAACCTTGTGTGCTGCATCAAGATGTGGCTGTCGTGGCTTATCCATGAACTGCATAAGTTAGATCAGGTCTTGTGATGGTCAAGTAAATTAATCTGCCCATGAGTCGCCTATATGAAGACGGATCACATAGCAATTCCCCATCTGTTTCTGTGAGGGACAAATTTTGTTCCAAAGGAACCCGTGAGGGTTTTGCACCAAGGAACCCCGTATCTTCTAATATTTCCAACGCATATTTGCTTTGACATAGGGTGATTCCCTTCTTTGATCTTGCAACTTCTATCCCCAAGAAGTATTTAAGCTGCCCCAAGTCCTTTAGTTTGAATCGTGAGGAAAGAAATTGCTTGGTGTCTTCTATCTCTTGCAAATTATTCCCTGCAAGTATCACGTCATCAACATAAACCAATAAGGCTATGAAGCTACCTTGACGGCTTCGGACAAATAACGAGTAGTCAAACCATAATTGATGGAATCCAGCAGCCTTGAGAGCAGTGGAGAGTTTGATGAACCATTGCCTCGAGGCTTGCTTTAAGCCATAAAGGGATTTATTTAACTTGCATACACGAGTCTCCCCCTTTTGTCCAAAGCCAGATGGCAAGGACATATAGACGCCTTCATATAAATCACCATGCAAGAACGCATTATTCACGTCAAGTTGGTGCAAGTGCCAGCCTTGGATGGAAGCAATACTGAGAAGAACACGAACCGTGGTCAGTTTGGCAACCGGGGCAAAGGTTTCCCGATAATCAACACCCTCGATTTGACTGTAGCCTTTCGCAACAAGGCGTGCCTTGTATCGTTCGAAGGCTGCCATCAGGTTGGAGCTTGACCTTATAGACCCATTTGCAGCCAATGAGGCGTGTGTGACTCGGCAAGGGCATGAGAGTCCAAGTGTTGTTGGCCTGAAGAGCAGCAATTTCATGTTGCATGGCTTCACGCCATGCAGGATCCTGAATAGCCTGTTGAAAACTAGTAGGTTCTTTGAGGAGGGTGAGAGCAGTGGTGAAGGCTTTATGGTGAGATGACAAACGATCATAGGACAAATAATTAGTAAGGGAATGAGAAGTACCTGGGGATGTGACCATGCTCGTGGATGATGGGGGAGCCGTACGTGAAGGAAGGGCTGCCTCAACATGAAAGTCCTGCAAAAACGTTGAAGGTTTGACGGGTCGCGTACCGCGACGGAAAGGAGGAGAGGCATGAGTAGCAGAAGGTGTTTGAGAGGGGGAAGGCGGAGGTTGGAGTAGGGTTGGAGAAGAGGAGGGTGGGGTTATTAGGGGATGGTGAAGCAGGCTCCGCTAGGGTTAGGGTAGAAGGACGAGGAAAATGGGGGAGAAAAAGGCTCCGAGGGAGAGGCTGAAGGAGGAAATGTAGGAGAGGGATCAGTGGTCAAGGGGAAAATGGAAATGGGATGTGTGGAGAATGGTGGTGGCACAGCGGATAGATCATGATTTTGGTAAGGGAATTGATCCTCAAAGAACGTAACATCTCGTGAAACAAGGATCTTCTTAAGGTGAAGATCAAAGAGTCGATAACCTTTTTTCCCATAAGGGTAGCCAAGGAATATACAACGACTAGCATGGGGATCAAATTTGGATGGGCGTTGGGCATGAGTAGAGGCAAAGCACAGACAGCCAAAAACACGTAGGTGAGAATAGGTTGGTGGCTTGTGAAACAATTTCTCATATGGTGTTTTCCCTTGGAGAAGAGGGGTTGGTGTCCTATTGATGAGATATGTCGCAACAAGGATGGCATCTCCCCAGAAACATTTAGGAATAGAAGCTTGGAAAAGCAACGCTCTAGCCATATTGAGTAAGTGCCGATGTTTGCGTTCGACCACACCGTTTTGTTGAGGTGTGTTAACGCAACTAGATTGATGGAGGATGCCTTTAGAAGCGTAAAAACTTTCAAGTTTAAATTCAGGACCATTATCACTTCACACGACTTTAACTTTAGCATTGAATTGAGTTTCTGCCATATGAATGAATTGGACTAAGAGAGTGTGTGTATCTGACTTATGCTTCATCAAATAAACCCATGTGCTCCTACTATGGTCATCTACTATAGTAAGAAAGTATTTGGCTCCTGAAAGAGACGCAACTTGGTAACCACCCCAAATATCAATATGTATTAACTCAAAACAAGATTGACTAGAAATGGAGCTTAATGAGAAAGGTAATCTGGTTTGTTTGGCTAATGGACAAATCAAACAGTTATTGGAAGCACAAGTTTTAAAAGGAAATAACGAAGAAGCGGTTAGAGAGGGATGTCCGAGACGTTGGTGCCAACGGTTTGGAGAAGCAAGTTGAACGTGATTGCATGTTCCTTTCTTAGGTGGATCAAGGTAGTATAGCCCCTTCCGTTCAAGGCCCGTCCCAATCATCTTCCCCGAGCGTAGGTCTTGTATGATACAAAAATGGTTGAGAAATATAGTTATATAGAATGAGTCATATGCTAACTTGCTGATGGATATTAGGTTGAGCTTGAAAAGGGGTACGCATAAGACATTGTCAAGTATGAAGTTGGGTGAGAAAATTATTTGTCCAATGTGGGTGACCTGGTCAAGGGAACCATTTGGTAATTCGACTGTATGGTTTTCAACTTCCCTGAAATGGGTGAGAAGATCAAGACTACAAACGATGTGGTCTGTAGCACCGCTGTCTAGGATCCAGACATTTTGCTTGCCATTATATGTAAAGGAGAAAGCTTTACCTGAAAGTTCTTCTATATGTGAAGAATTACCGACTTGATTGGCAAATGAAGACTTGTTTTTGTTCAACATGTTGAGAATCTGCTTGCAATCTTCCTGAGAGAAAGGGAAGTTAGACGTTACCTCTCTTTTGTCATGAGATGTAACCTGATTCCCTTTGGAAGAGAAGGAACGGTTTGACTCAGTTTCAGCGGTTGCTTTTCTCTTGCGACAGTAGTCAAATGTGTGACCTTTCCAGCCACAAAAGGTGCATTTAAGGTGAGCACGGCAGTTCTTTGTAAGGTGATTTTTCTTGTTGCACTTTCCACATCGCTGCCTTCCATCATCCAATTCAGTGTCACGGCCAACACCCTTCACAGCAAACACAACTGCTTCTAGTTGGACAGTATGCTTCCCATTCGAGACTTCAGCTTGTTTCTCGTGTCGAAGGACAAGTGCATAGGCTTTGTTGACAGTGGGCAGTGGTTCTAACAACAAGGTGCTGCTACGGACTGTGGCATACGAATCATTTAAGCCCATGAGAAACTTCATCGTTTTCTGAGTTTCAACATACGACGTTATCTCTCTCTTTGTCTCACAACGACATGCAGGGATTGAAACCAAAGCATCACGTTCATCCCAAAGACTCTTAAGTTTAGTAAAACAAGAGCTTACTGTCATGCCATTTTGCACACAGTCATGGATTTCGTTTTCTATGTGAAAAAGTTGAACGATGTTCACATGAGAAAACCTCTCTTGTAGGTCGAGCCACATCTGCCGTGCATCTTTGCAGTGTATGACGCTTCCCGAGATCTCTTTGGACATGGAGCCAAGCAACCATGTTTTCACCAGGTTGTTGCATCTGTTCCATTGTTGCAGTTCTTCAATCTGGTCATCGCTTGGTTTATCGATCGTCCCATCGACGAACCCTAACTTGTTTTTGACCATCAAAGCCATGGTCATGGATTGGACCCATGTACCATAGTTGTCTTCCACAAGCGGCTGCGGCACAAGCACCGCACCAGGTTGATCCGAGTGATGGAGATAGAGTGGATGATTAGGGTTTTCCCATTTTTGATACAAAGTCATGCCTGAAGAGGTTGACTTTTCTGGTTTGTCGCCCATGGCTATGGCTGCTAGGGTTTGTATTTCTTCTTTGATGTGTTTCCCAGTTCGTTTGCTCTGGTACCATCTTAAGAAAGTAGATATGTTGTAATTACTTTTCTTGTTATTCACAGAAACAAGATTACATTCTTATACACACAGTGTATATCACAATCCTAGTTCATTGCCTATAATCAAGGCTAACTAGGGCTAAATAAGGAAGTAAATCACTAATGTATAATTTACAATGGTTGACCTAATCAATCCGGGATATTCTCTTTAACAATCACTTTGCGATTGTGTAATCTTGATCAATTAGTCTTCACATCCATGTCAATATTGTGCTTATCTTTTCCCTTGAGATTATTCACAATGGGAGAAGATGCATCAATCATCATGATCTCAAGTGCCCAAAGAAATCTGGCTTTGGAAACTTCATATTCAAACGAAACGGCTTTTGCCTTACTTCATTCAAATAAGCGTGCAAGACACGACAATGGTGTGTCATTTGCAAAATTCAAAGGGGTTGTGCCACAACAAAATGGTCACTGGGGTGCACAAATATATGCAAACCACCAAAGAATTTGGCTTGGCACCTTCAAATCTGAGAAGGGATCTGCCATGGCTTATGATAGCGTGGCAATCAAGCTTCGAAATGGTAAAGATTTGCATAGAAATTTTCCATGGACCAGCTTCACCGTTCAAGAGCCTCATTTCCAAAACCATTACTCAACAGATGCAATAATGAAAATGATTAGGGATAGTTCCTATCCATCCAAATTTGATGCTTTTGTAAGGTCACAAACACATCTCAAATTGAGGAAATGGGCAAGGGCACCAATAACCCAATAAGAGTGCACGGTGATGGACAAGTATTGTGTAGGCAACTCTTCCAAAAAGAACTGACTCCAAGTGATGTAAGCAAGCTCAACAGGCTTGTGATTCCGAAGAAATATGCCGTCGAGTATTTCCCATGTATTTGAGAGAATGTCTGGGACTGAGGACATTGAGCTAGTTGTCTATGACAAGCTCATGAGGGTTTGGAAGTTTAGGTACTGCTATTGGAGGAGTAGCCAAAGCTTTGTATTCACAAGGGGTTGGAATTGGTTTGTAAAGGAAAACAATTTGAAGGCAAATGATGTGATCACATTTTATGCATGTGAGAGTGATGATCAAGTAATAAGAGAGGAAGATAGAGAAAGTACTACATTTTGGTTAATTGATGTAATGCATAGTGAAGGTGAAATAAACAGATCATGTTTAGTTGAGGAGGCCAATGAGTGTGAGGATTTGCAGGTACAATTGGAACTAAATTTGGGGGAATGTAGCAGCTACAAGTTTCAAACAGGTGAATGTAAATATAGTGAAGATCACAAGGCATCCATAGCTGAGGAAAAAGGATTTAGGCTCATTGGTGTGAATATTAATTAGATGTCTAGGAGAAGATGTTGATCATTTTATTAGGATTTTTTTTTCCTCCAAACTGTATATCCTTTATTACTTGAATCTTACTTTTCATCATTTTAGGCTGTCAACTCACCAATGTGGAATGTAATTTGCTTTATGATCGATCAAATTAAAATTTCATCGTTGCTATATGATATCATTATGAAAGTCTGGCTGTGTCTAGACTCTACATAATAGGTGTAAGCAAGTAGGCATTTCTTGGTAATATATTACTCTCACCTTTTTTTTTGGATAAATTACAAAAAACTACCTCAACTATTGGGTCATTAACAGTTTCATACCTCTTCTTTAAAAAATTTCAATGTTATACCTTATCTTCGAATTTGTTGCAATGTCATACCTTTCGTCAGTTGTCTGTCAATTCTTCTGTTAAATGCTAACGTGACATGCCACGTGGCACACTTTTATATTAAAAAATTATTAAAAACTTTAAAAAAATATTAAAAAATTTAATTAAATATTAAAAAAATTTAAAAAAAAAACCTTGCAATCCAGAAGAAGAAGAAGAAGGAGGAGGAGGAGGAGGAGGAGGAGGAGGAGGAAGAAGAAGGAGGAGGAGGAGGGAAAAAAAAGAAAAAAAAAAGCTCCAAACCCCGTGCAACCCAAAAGAAGAAGAAGAAGGAGGAGGAAGAGGAAGAAGAAGGAGGAGGAGGAAGAGAAGAAGAAGAAGAAGAAGAAGAAAAAAAAACAAGTTTCGGACCTGCCCAGAAGAAGAAGAAGAAGAATAAGAAGAAGAAGGAGAAGAGAGAAGGAAAAAAATAAAATAAAATAATTTCGGCCCTTCCCCCATCCTGCCCAGAAGAAGAAGAAAAAATAAAGAATTTTTTAATTTTTTAAATAATTTTTTAAGTTTTTAATAATTTTTTAATATAAAGTGTGCCACGTGGTATGCCACGTCAGCATTTAACAGAAAAATTGACAGACAATTGATGGAAGGTATGACATTGCAACAAATTCGAAGATAAGGTATACCATTGAAATTTTTTAAAGACGAGGTATGAAACTGTTAATGACCCAATAGTTGAGGTAGTTTTTTGTAATTTACCTTTTTTTTTTATATATGTTTCACTCCTTATGTTAGTATTAGTTCTGACGTGGGAATGCAATAGCTTAAAATTTACTTTTCTTACATAAACTATTAATTTTCATGCACTAAATATATGATCTAATAATTTCTTTGATCTGTATCAGACTATTTGACGATATTTTATTTCGATTCAATTATCTATTTTGACTTAGCGGTTTTTTCATTCTATGGAGCATGTACTCATTTGAAATGACATTCTTTTCCACAGTTTGACATACATGAATTCTAATAGTTTAAAAGAGAAAAACAAACTTCTAATAGTTTTTAGATAAACAACTTCACAGTGTCTCTAAACCCCTAGATTCGAAATCACTTCATCCACATAGTATTTATACGTTTTTATTATCAAGTGTTTAATTATTTGAGTTCATGTTCAAAATGTCTCATGTATAATATGGGAATATGCATGCAGAAATGAAGATTAATATAAGAAATAGCTGTTTTCAGGTGGTAAAGGAAAATGGAAAACTGATAAGGATAGGTCCATATAACACTGTGTATGTGAATGACTTATCAAATCAAACATTCATGCATGAGAGAAAGTGTCTTGCTCAAACTATCCTATCAGCAAACGATAAGCTGTCTCCCACTCATCATATACTCGACTCCCATTTATCCATATATTATTCACGATTCATGCTCTCATAATAAACAAGTGGTAGCCATCCACCTTCTTCCCTGTCACTCCTTTTTACATGCATCACTCGGCCTTTTTTTCTTGTTTGTCTTCGATTTTAGAATGGGGATGATTATATCACCATCTCTGAGTTGTCACAAATATGAAGGGTGAGTGTGGTTTTGGCGCCCATTGTAACTCCCCCACCCCCACCAACCCACCCACCCCCCAAAATAATAATAAAGCTTGCAATAAGCTTTTAAATCTAAAACTTAAGGATAATGCTATGGAGATTATTGTAAACTAAATTTGTAAATTAAACGATGTGTCACCAATAGAGAAATGAGCACGTTTATCAACGCTTAAGAAATAATCTAATACTCAACTCCCATGTCATGTAGTTTACAAAATTTTGTCTACAAACTAATTTCCCTAGCATTAACCAACACTTAATTACTTTCTATACTCGTATATCAAATGTACAAGGTGAGTTACTTCTAGCAAATTGGAAACAATCATAGCTAGAAGAGAATCTAATCACGTGATGAGAAAGATAGTAAAAGCAAAATAACCACCAAGATATCGCCCATAGGTAGGTAACCAGAGGAGAGCAGATTAAATTTCTTGCGCTCGGGAGTTCTATGCCAGCCGGGAATAACAACTCTGTTATGAAAAAACAGGCAGACTATGCCGATTCCTTTATGAGTGGCTTTAGGAGATTAGTTACCCCCCCCCCCCCCAACAATATTATTCACTTTTCAATGATAACTAGAATCAAAATTATACAACTAAATCAAATTCTACAAAGTTTCGAGGCTGAGTTAGTAATTTCAATCTAAATAATATCATGTTCTTGTTCATATGCGTCTCCAAAATTTTGAACTCACCCGTAGCTTATAGTTTATATATAGTTAAGAATATTTAACTCTTTTCTTGAGGTCTTACGTTCGAATTCTCTATGTCCTATTATCGCTTGTATAATATAAAAAGACACATAAATTTTTGTACAAGTCTATCTAAGTTTCATTTGCACAAGCCGCTTACTACTACAATCTAATGGTATTCCTTTTCATTTGTAAGTACGAGTTCTTAGGTTTGATTCTCGCCAAAGACGAATTTGAATCAAATTATTGCTAGCCCTTTATGAGGCGCCCACCCCTCCTCTTTAGTATGATAATATCGTTTGTTAAGAAAAAAAAAATTCTTTTGCACAAATGGATAATTCCTTTGTGCCATTTTATATGCTAATCATTATTATATGCTTATTAAAATAGTGAAAATATATATGTTGTAAATATTATTAATTATGTGGTTGTGCATTTGGGGTTACTGTGTAATATGTAATTAGTTAGAATCATTTTTATTGCCCTTTTATCTCTATTTCTTATACTTTATTTTTAATGGGGGTGGATATGTGGCATCATTTCACACAACTTTTGACACATGTTTTTCTCAAATCCACTTCGTAGTGTATTTCTGCTAAAAAATTATGTAAAAAAAATAATGTCACATATCTGTCTTTATTTTTAATAATATATATGTATTGTGATCACACAAGATGTGAAAAATTAACCTCACAAATTTCAAAAGTTGACTAACAAACAGTTTTCATGTGACAGATCGACATGATTTATGAAAGGTGATGAAACAAAATACCACAAAGTGGGACACACTGTATGCATATATGCTTTGGGGACACCGACCTTCCCACAGATTCGTTTTCCCTTTTGCCAACATTTTCCACGTTGTTGCTTTCTACTTCTGCATTATGTTCATTTATCATACAAAGGCATCCAATACACACGTCAATGAGATCATCCCAACTTCCAAGTTCTCCCAAGCAAGTTTTCAAAGCCCACAAGAAAATGATTTGTTCGGCCTTTGGGTAGTGGGGATCAATCTTATTGCCATTTATTTGAGTTGGGCTCTAACCATTCTAGTATCGGACAAGCGAGAAGGAAAAATTTAAATAGGGGACTTTGAATGCACAATAAACGTTCTAAATACTAAAGCTACAGACCCTTCGTGCCAAGTTGTTTTCGGAACACTTTATTTAAAAAGCATAATATGAAACATGACTAGATCATGTTGTGTCTAGATCGACGACTAATCTCCCAAATCTGTTACTCTAGTGTTGAAATTTGGTAGGGTTTAAGGTACAAGAAAGGAGAAGTCATTCTCTACTCCTGCAATATCTTTATTCTAAAACTTAAGCTCACATTCAAACACAAAACAAGAGAAAGACGGTATAAAAGAACACAAAATTAGGAAATTAAACTTAGTCTAAACTTTGTGGAGCACTGACTCATCTTGTGGTTTTCCATGAATTGATGAACTTCCATGTTGAGTTTCCGTGATCTGAGTTTCCTGCTCATAACCTTGGAGACCATTGCACATCTGATTTTCCATGATCTCAATTTCCTGCTCAGAGCCTTGGAGGTTGATGCCCTTGTACCACTTAGCACAAAACAAATAAACCACAAAATCCAAAGCTGCTAGAATTGCAATGAGGAAGTAGAATCTGTCCATGTGACCTTCATTCAGATTATTTGGGATCCAACCAGGGTCTCCACCTTTAGCTGTAAAATGCGTTACCATGTTAACCAGTAAGCTGCTCACATAGTTTCCGAGAGATATTGACGCCATGCATAGTGAACTTCCAAAGCTTTTAATCCCATCCGGCGCTTGTCCATTGAAGAACTCAAGTTGTCCCACGTACATAAAAACTTCTGAAGCACCAACAAGAACATATTGTGGGATTTGCCAAAATATGCTTAGTGAGCTTATCTTCTCACCAGGTGTCACACCTCTGAGCCTAGCAATTTCCGTGGCACCGGCCGCAACCATTGCCAACAATCCAATGATGAGCCCTACTCCCATTCTTTGAAGCTCAGATAAGCCTTTTGGGTTCCCACTTAACCGTCCGGCTAAAGGCACAAGGCACTGGCGGTATAGTCCAGTGCAGATAAGAACACTGCATATGTCAAATGCAGACATGCTGGCGGCTGGAAGGTGAAATTTTCCGATGTGGGATTCCATCACATCACCTTGCTCCACAAAAAGTGAAGCCATTTGTGTGAACACCACTGAGTAAATTATGGTGCAAAGCCAAATGGGTAGCATTTTTAGTACGCATTTCGCTTCCTCAACTTGAGTTACAGTGCACAGCCTCCATGGATTCTTTTCGGCTGCAGTTTGATCCTTCTCTGTTATTGTCGCTGCCTTGTCCAAAAACCTGACCAAATTAAGTAACAAAAAAAAACTTGAAATATTACGAAACTAATGAAACTATTAAATGAAAGCTGCTATTTGCACTCTTAAAATGTCTTCTTGCACTCCTCGCATGATAAAATAAAAAAGATAAGAGTGCATGATGACATTTTTGTAAGAGCTAATAAAATTAATTCATATATATATATATATATATATATATATATATATATATATATATGTACAGTTAAAGTGAAATATTACTTACATAATCTCATTACTGTGGAGAATTTTTCTACTCCCCTTGATTGCAGATTTTGTTCCTTCGAGCTCATACAGATTATCCGGGCTGGCTGGAGCAACTCTCAATTTTCTAAAAGCAGCCACAAATACCTGAGCCACGCGTGGCAACGGGTTGCCACATGGTTTTATGTACCGATACCGAGGTGATGCCGCCAAATATGACACTAGGCCTAAGATAGCAGATCCTAATGACACCAGAAACCCCATAGTCCATAAACCTTTATCCTCATAGTAAACCAAGATGGTGTTTGAGAAAAGACATCCAACGTTGAGTGCGAAGTAGAAGTAAGCGAAGAAAGCTGCTTTCGAAGATTGTTGTTTGGGATCTTTCTCGTCGAATTGGTCTGCTCCAAATGTTGCAATAGTTGGTTGGTGGCCACCGTATCCAAGTGCTATTAGATATATTGATAGGTAAAAGAGAACAACACCAACTTTGGATGTTGGTTGGCAGTAATTGCCTACACCGCCACAACCATGCGGATGGATCAGCCAGAGCCAAGACGTCAAGGATAATAGCCCCAAGCCCTGATTAAGGAACATTAAGTTTTGTTATACATGTATGTTTCAAGAACAATACAAAAAATTCACTTGGAAATCTTAAAAAGTAAGTACATATCATAGAAGGGAATTGTTATTTACACTCCAAAAATATCATTCTACACTCTAAACTTTATATATTAGGAAAGAAAAATACACTTGTGAGGAGTGTAGAATGAGATTTTTGGAGTGTCAATAACATCATAGAAAACTCTATTTCAATCATTGAAAAATATTACTTTTAGAATAAAACTGTGTATAAGATTAAAAACTAACCTTAGTCCTTAGCATTTAATTATAACGATCAAATATTAATTTGGTTGTAGTACATTAATTATGGACTGGTAGACAATTACAAATGGTAAGTTATAAATAATAATGTGCTATAAATACTTAACTATGGAAAGTTTTATTAATAAGGACTTAAATTAGATTTATAAAACAATCTAGGTTAAAATCTAAAAAGAATCTTATTTAAACCTTAAAATTTAAAAAGCATACCAGCACAAGGATGACTTGAAAGATGGCGCATGTTAAGTAACGACCCCAATAGGAGTCACTGAGGAATGCTCCAAGCAGAGAGAACAAATAAACAGTTCCAGTCCATATGCTGACGTTGTTTGCCGCAGTGGCACTTTGTTGATCAAGAACTCTGATCAGAAACAAAACCAAATTCACTCCTACACCAAAGAAAGCTAGTGTTGCTAGGCCTTGATTGGCTGCACAGAATAAGACATAACATGTATATTTATTCTTGATAATACTATTTGAAGAAATACATCAAAATCTTAATTTGCAAGATCTATAATATATATATATGCTAGGAAAATTAAGTGAATAGCATCGATGATGGCTACCTAGCAAGACAAGTGCAAGCTTCCATCCTCCTCTACTCTTTTCGACAGTCGGTTTGGATTCCTGAGTTACCTCATGGATGTTTCTATCCACAGCTTCTGCTACTTCTATGTCTCGGTTCGTGGCCGTGCTTATCATCTGCCAGTTTTGCAGGGGGATGCAAAGTTAATTATGTGCTACTAGTAACAAATTAACTTTGAATTTACATTACAAAATATATTATACATGAAGCTAGCTGAAATATGTAGGATATACCAACCTTTTACGGAACTTGATCACTGCCCTTGAAATTGTTGAGCCGGACTCCGGTGATGGGGAAGAGCTTGGGTCGGTAATTACAAACGGCAATGTAGTAGGCCAATTCAAATAATTTGTCGGAAAACTAGAAAACACGAAAAACCCTTTTGTCATTTATGGTGGGAAATTGAACAAGAAAATTTCACTCTAAAACAATGGCCCTTTAGCTAATTAGTCCCCTCTTTCAACCCAAAATCTCAATTCAAACTACACGAAGAACCTCGAAAACTCATAATTTTGAAACCCTAATGCAGATTATATTTAGAGAGACTGTATAAAACAGAAAATATATATATCGCAAGAGAACCAAAGAGAGAGTTCTTGATCAAAAAGAATCGAAAGACTTGAAGCTTCATGTGAGATGTGAGAGTGTAACAAGTGACTTATATATTTGAAGGCTTGGTGATGACAAGTGCCAGATACATTCAGGCTTCAGTTACGGATTTCCCTAATAATACTCATGTTTTCAGCTCTTATCCAATGACTGGTTTGAAGTTTCGGATCTTAGATTTTAGACCTAAAAATTAGGAGTTATTATATGCTTAAAATTTTACTTAAGTTCGTGAACAAGTACAAGTTCATTACAATTAGGACTCAGCTTCTGTTTAGTAGTAGCAAGTAGAGCCACATTCTGAACCACAAAACTGACTGTGAAATCCCCTACATTTCGGGGGAATCCTAACTTTTCTGTTCCACATATTCTTCTCTTCCACCTTAAAATAAAACATTTATTTACCGATAACTTAAAATAATTAAATCTAAAAAATTAAGTGAAGATATAGAGGAGAAAATTATTTTTTTAATTATATTATTTTTTCAATTATATTATTTTTTCTTGTTAATAGACTTTATGAAGGAAATAGTACCTCAATTCCCCACCATTCTCACTTTCAAGGGAACTGATAAATTTATAGCTTCAGACCACCCAACCAAAATGTATCAAGCATATATATATATATAGTGTGAAGTTTTGAGTTTTGAGAGATGGATTCCAAGCAGATCGCCAAAAAAAAAAGAGAGAAACCAGATGGTTTTGATTTGGGTTGTTGGAGGTGTATAGCAATATATGTATATATACACACACACACACACATACTCGGACTGAGATTCCAAACTGGATACAAACTGGATTCCAGAGAATTTTAGTCGTGTCAGGATTGCATGGAGGTCTGGAACAATTACTATGCGTGTTACTGATCACCTCTTCATCGTGTTTAGATGGAACATGCGAAATTTCAACATATATGTGGACATTTGGCTTTTTTTTTTTTTTTTTTTTAACAAACAATATTATATACTTTAAAGAAATTTTTTGGGCATCTTAATTATTGTGATTTGGGTTTCTTACATATTAAGATAGATTTTTCTTTCACATAATACCGGTGAACAGTAACTTTAATGAAACTTTTTATGTAACAATCCTACCCTCCCTTCCTCTGCATCGTGCCCTTTCTGTGCGTCAAACCTAAATGTTCTTGTCTCCCAACTTGATCTGTCCATCGTCTCCCCTCGATCTCTCCCTCCAATCTGCCTGAAGCTTCGTCGCTGACACAGTGAGACGCCAACCCTCCCAACTTTGCCTTCGTCCTCCTCTGAGTCCTCTCTCTCTCTCTCAAAGCCTATCTTGAATATCTTCCTTCATCGCATCGGCCTCCTTGCACAACTGTGGCCTTTTTTCTTTTTTTTTTGAACAAACTGTGGCCTTTCCTTCCTTCAGATCTGAGGTATTAGTGCCCGTTCACAAAGCAAAACACAAATTAATGCCCAACTTTTTTTCATCCTGGCTATAAATTTATAATAAAAAGTTAAACTAGAGTACATATAGGATACACCGGTGTTAAAATGTTTTCTCAAGATATCTTCCAAACCATTGGGATTGTTACTCTGGATGTTGTTCCCCCGGTGTGAAACAAGTTGATTCTGTAGTTTTAGAAATATGCTAATCCCAAGTACTCCATCTCCATTATTGCATACAGGAATATAGACAGTATAACGAGGAAAAAGCATGACCAGAAGAATTGTGTGGCCACGTCTGTTTCCGCTTCGAAGAGGAAGGTTTAGATATTTAATTAAACCTTATGTCGTGAGGGATGTGACCTACGCAAGGTCCGGACAAAACTCATATTTGTATTATTGTAAAACCCGTTGATTTAATTGTTGGGTTGTATCTTCGTCAGGTGTCAAATGTGATGTTGTAGTGTGTAGCGGCAAAAATGGGGTATGATAATCATTTTTGTAAGAATAATGCTATAGGAAGACCAAATTTTTAAATCAAATTTGCAAACCAATGATGTGCCACCAATAAAAAATAAACACGCTAATCAACCATTAAGTAATAATTCAATCATCAATAATCATAACATTTAGCTTACAAAATTTAGTTTTAAAATTTTGGTTGTTTTGGCATTACCCTTTCCGTAAAGTTCAAATACCAACTTGTGAAGAAAGAAAACTGAAGACCAAAGTGGAAAAACCATTAAAGCTCAAGGGCCAAAGTTGTAATTAACTATTTTTTCTTTTCTCTTCGACAATTGATGCTCCGACGTCCACTCCACTCCAGAGTTCTCACTTCTCACCCCCCACTGAAAAACACATCATAGATTTCATCGACGCCCTCTCTCTCTCTCTCTCTAACGAGCAAAGCTGATAAAAACGGGAGTCTTTCCAAATTCCAACTCCCCTTTATCTTTCCCAATTTAAAAATACACAGCTTTTGCTGTTTCCGCTCTCCACATTGGCGCCCCCAGTTGCAAAAAGGTAAGAAATTAATGTTGCATTCATCTTTTCGAATAGCTACTTCTATTGCTGCTGGGGTTGCTGTTCAGATCAATTATTTGGGTGCTGATATTTATGTGAAATGTAGTTAAAGTTCGGATTTTTTCTCAGATTTGAGATAATGGTGTTGAAATTTACTGGGGTTTAAGGTAGAGAAGGGTTTTACTGTTCTAGTTGTCTGATTTTTTTTTTTTGTTCTAAAAGTTTCTGGGTTTAGCTTTAATAGCAGATTTTTGTGTCTAAATTTTCTGGGTTCAGCTTACTTTTGGAAATTTTGGGTTTTCCTTCATGGGTTAGGACTTTCTGCGAAAGGGTTTTGTGTATCTTAGTGTGAAAAACCAGCATTTTGGTGGAAATCCAGGATTCCTTTATAATGTTCGAAAGTATTCTGTTTTCGAGACCCTACTGCAAGTTTTCTTGCGCTTCGCGATTTTATGGATGTTAATTATGTTTTAGTGTATTGTGTAGATCTCTGGTCTCCTTTGTGAGATTGCAATTATCGGATATGGCAACAACTGCTGCTTCCAGCCTGCAAATGGCAACTGCCAGACCCTGCATTTCTTCTTCTCGAAGAGCTTTCGGGTCAAATTCTAAAATGCTTAATGGCAATTTTAAGGGCTTCATGGTCTAAGCTTTCAAGTTCATGTCATACATCATCTGTACAATCTTTCCAACGGAGCTTCACATCATCATCTATGAAAATGGATAAGTTTGTTACAAAGGCAATGGCTGGAGCTAGTGAAAACAAGCCTGTCTCGGGGTTGCCAATTGATTTGAAAGGTTAATTTCTTTTTCCATCTATCTGATTTCACACTCTTGCTCACGACTTGTTTGTGTTAAGTTACTTCCTTCCTCTTCAATAGAATGGACTCGTGTTTTCGTGTTGCAGAAGCTCATATTGGAGATTTCTGTCTTGTAATTCACTTTTATTTTATGTCATACTTTGTGGTAATGGGTTTTTTTCCAAATGAAAATGTATTGCAATAAAGAAAGCAGAAAGTTCGTACCTACTTATCATAAAGAAGCTATTGGTTCTCTATTGAGATAATTACCCTTGATTTGGAATCTCGGATGCATTCACTTGGAAGAGGTGACAGAAGCTATAGCCAATGTACTTGAAGGAATAACATTACTCTCAAGATGATTTTTATTAGATCTCGTTTAGCTATATTTAAATGGTGATGGTTAATATGCAGAAATTATTCCTTCAATTGTAAGCTTTTAGATTGTTGCTCAACTGGAATATTGCATATATTCCCAGGTCCATATGCCAAGTAGGCTTGCAATTTGATGAGCAAATACCTTCCCAACTAAATATGGACGTGCTTTGTGCAGGAAAGAGAGCATTTATTGCTGGTGTAGCAGATGATAATGGATATGGTTGGGCAATCGCAAAATCTCTAGCTGCTGCAGGTGCTGAAATCCTTGTGGGAACGTGGGTGCCTGTAAGTTTATTGGCCCAATCTCTAGGTCTTTATATCTTCCTTTATCTTCTGCATTTTTACTGACTACAATGAGTCTATGTGCAGGCTTTGAACATTTTTGAGTCCAGCCTGCGACGTGGAAAGTTTGATGAATCACGCGTGTAAGATGTTTGATCTGGTTTTAATCCTGTTAGCCAATAAATTTGGCGAACAGTTTCTAAGTTTCTAACAAGATAATTGATACTACAGGTTACCAGATGGTTCTTTAATGGAGATTACCAAAGTATATCCCCTAGATGCTGTGTTTGACAACCCTGAGGATGTTCCCGAGGAGGTAAAGGAGAGAAATAAATAGTTTATATTAATAAAAGATGAAAATGATTTGATATATTTAATGTGTTTCGGCGTAATTTCATGCAGATCAAAACAAATAAGCGCTATGCAGGTTCCAGTAATTGGACTGTCCAGGTATAAATTAAATTTCATATTTGCTTTTAAATGTTTGTAGAAAAACTTTACGGTGCATGTTGGAGCTTGTGACCAGTTTTCAGCTTAAATATACAGACCGCAGACTTTCTAAACTACATGTTTTTACTTGAATCTTGCTTTTATGTTTGCAGGAAGCCGCTGAATGTGTGAAAAATGATTTTGGCAGCATTGACATTCTTGTGCACTCGCTTGCAAATGGACCGGAGGTACAGTAGTAACCTTAATAGATTTTCTATTCTCTGTCTTCTTGACACATACTAAGTTATCTCTTAAATAGGTTGTTAAACCTCTGTTGGAGACGTCCAGAAAAGGATATCTTGCTGCTATTTCTGCATCGAGTTATTCCTATGTTTCTTTACTCAAGCACTTCCTCCCAATAATTAATCCAGGCAAGCTTCCATGTTCACCTATCCGCTATTTTTTTCCTTCTTTTACTTGGCACAAAACCGAGCGTAGTGGCGTTCTAGGCATATAGCTGACCCCACTTAGTGGGATAAGGCTTTGTTGTTGTTGTACTTATGTTTTTTTCAAATTAACATAACCTTTTGGTTACAGGTGGTTCTTCAATTTCTCTTACATATATTGCTTCTGAGCGGATCATTCCCGGGTATACATTTCACCGTTTGTGGATGGAGTTACGTTTCTAATATGTTGTGATGAAGGATTTTTATATTATCTTTTGCAGATATGGTGGAGGTATGAGCTCTGCAAAAGCTGCTCTTGAGAGTGATACTCGAGTGAGTTTTTCTTTCATGCACTTGTACATGTAACTAATCCCACTTTCGTTTTCCTTCCAAGAAGTCTTTTGACATGTCTAGGCATTGTTCAGGTGCTTGCTTTCGAAGCGGGAAGAAGAAAGGGAATTAGAGTCAACACAATATCTGCTGGTACATGATTCTATTTCTTTTGGATTACGTTAATACTGGAATGCTTTTGGATCGACCACATTTGTTTACATACACTGTTAAGATGACCAAGTTAAAGCTACAAGTTCTGTTTTTTTTAACTTCAGGTCCGCTAAGAAGCCGTGCTGCAAAAGCGATTGGATTCATTGATATGATGATCGACTACTCATCAGCCAATGCACCTCTAGAAAAAGAACTATCCGCAGGTGATTTGCCAGTCTCCTCTTCGATTCTCTTTTGCTTTTCCATTTTTCCGTTATTATAGATACTAAAGTCACAAATCTCATTAAACAGATGAAGTAGGAAACACAGCTGCCTTCTTGGCATCACCTTTGGCCTCTGCCATTACCGGCGGTGTTATATACGTAGACAATGGTTTGAACGCAATGGGTGTCGGAGTTGACAGCCCAATTTTTGAGAACCTCAACATTCCGAAGGCTCAGCACTGATGATGGTTCGCTGAACGGTAATCCAAAGTGATGCATTGTACCGTAGACTACTAAATGCAGTTAGTTTGTGCCACCCAACTCCCCGAGTCACTGAATCACCGATGTCTTGGCCAATGGCCCCCATTTTGGCATGAGAGAAATTTTACCGCAGGGACTAAGAGTTTCCGACAACCTCGATTCGAAATGTGTTTAACTTAAAATTTTGTGTTTGATACTGGTTTATGCTTTGTAGTACTTGTCCATAAATTGAGCAGTTCAATTTTTTGGGGTTTTGTACTACAGATGCAGTTGTGCGAAGGAGAGTGCTAGCAACCTTTGCACTAACCTTTGTATTTGGACCATTTCAATTTTTCAGCATGCATGCACCGTTTTTTCTTTCAAAAGAGAGAACCTACACTACTTTAATCTGCATGGAGCGGGGTTCGAACTTCGACCAAGAGGACGGTTGCCTGATTCACATTTGCTAACGGATTGTGCCATTAATAAGGATGGGCAAAATACCCGCAGATACTAGTATCCGCGAGTAATGGCCCATCCTTGGTAGTCAATATTCATAACTAAAACGTCAAAGCAAAAAGGTTAGGTCCAACCTAATGCAGAGGATATTGAATTGGCTTTTTCTTTTGTTTTTTGGGTGAACTGGATACCAGGGCAAAGTTGCCAAAAGGATACATAGAAGTATACTTGGAGGCAAACAGCCAAATTAAAGTATAAAAACACCGAGTAATGTAAGGGGTCCATGAATCTGACGCTACATTAAATGCTAAAAACGTCACCCCTCGCACTACCGAAAGAGGACCTAGGGAGGGCAGGGAAGCCCATGATATTGGCTTTTCTTGTCTAAATGTGAGAAGGAACATATTATACAAGAAGCCCACACATTCCTACAATCTGACTGTAGGAGAATGTCAATGGACTCAAAAATGATCAGAGCAGTGTCAAGACCTAACTTAATTAGTGCAACTGCAGGACAGATTTCTAACTGGAATTCTAATCTTCCTAATCCAGAATATACATTTTAGGACACAAAAGATATTCAGCGGGTAACTGAACAAAATAAACCTGCATAAACAGCAGTGATCGTGCAAAGTCTATATCTGAATTAAAGCTTGCGCTTAGACCTGCGAGAGACGTTAGTTCCAGTAGCATCATCGTTTTCAGGGGATTCTTCTACAATAGATTCTTCCTGCACAACCCGGCCACGGTTTCTGGAGAGTTTCCGAATCGGGGTTGTGGGTAAATATACTGCTGGTTCCTCTTGAGCGGTACGTGTAGAGTTTGGGGAGGATCTATGATGCATCAGCTCCTCACCAACAGGCAAACTATCCATCATTACCTGCAAGTAAGAAAGTATGTCTTTTGAGGACTGAAGATGGAGCATGAAAAGGATGCAAATACGAAAGTCGTACACATAATACAAGACATTAAACAAAACAATAACAGTGAAGAAATGATCACTATGACATACCTTCCAGTCCTTGAAATCAAATCGGAACACAAAATGGTGGTAAGTGACCTTCCGTGATGCCACGTCCTCGGCGGAAGGAGCATTCCTAGGTGCTGAAAAGAGAGAAAGAACGACTGAATAGGCCAAACGCATGGATACTAAAACACAAATGTAAACTAGAGAGGGGTTATTTCAGTCGGGCCATCTTTGATTTGTTATATTCTACTTACAAACAATATGAGAACCATTTGCATCTACAGATAATTCAGCTCGGCCATCTTTGACTAAGAATGACAGAGCAAATAAGTTCTCCACCGTCTGCGCAAACGAATTTCTGTTTAACATCAAAGCTTCAAGTCGAACCCGCTTTTTCCTTCTTAGAATGTCAAATATCGTTGACATGTTCTTGTCAGTATCAGTTTTCTCTTCTGTCTGAGTATCATCTATCTGTTCCATACACATCAAAGGAGTCATAACGTCAGAAAAAATCCATACAACTTGAAGGAGACGTTCCTAAAAACGAATGAAGATCAAAACTACATCAGCTTTACAATCATTTTAGCTCTACTCTAACCCTGAACATCAATTAACACTGCATTTCCCATAGAACACACCCGATACAATCGACAACCAACTTTACCTCATCAGGCCGATCAGTTGTGGTAGGCTTCACACGTTTACTGCGAACCACAGCCTTCCTTTGCTTCAACTCGGTACTCATGGGTCCAAGCCTAAGGAAAAAAGCACATAAGCATGAGTGAATTAGAACTTTATATACGAACAATGCAACGGCGAACTAAAAATCTTCACAACAGGGCAATCATTGGAAACAAGTAACAACTCACATAGTGCAACAACCATTAGCGCTCTTGAAAATGGGCAAAACAGCAAACCCAATTCCCTTCCAATTAACCGCGACGTGGTCATCCTCTCCTCTCGGTTGGCTAAAATTGTTAAGCAAAGCGGTAACAAAGTCTGACGGGCTAATCCCGGCACTGGACTGTGACTTAACAGAGGTCCACAATGTGTTTGTTATGTCCAGCAGTGCCTCTGCGTCTGCTACTTGTTCCCTTGGCTTCTGAACTGAAAAATCCCCAAATGGACAACCCAAATTTTACCATCAAAATTATAGTTCCAAGGAACACTAATTTCATCTGTTTCTTTCTTTCACATTTACTCAATCTTCTCAGTAATCCAAGACAAATCAAATGCAAAATAAAATTATAAAATAAATTAAAGTAATCATTTTTCTGATAAAAATTCAAAATTTATGTTATGAATTTTCAAAAAATAAAAATAAAATACCTTGCTCGTGCAATTTCTCGACTTTATTGATGAGAAATCCGAACTTCTCCGAGTCCGGACACATCAAATCATCTCTTCTCTCTGCAAGAACAAAGAAATAAAATTTAAAAATTATTAAACTTAAAAATCCAAACTTTATATATTTACTTCTGGAATATAAGCATTTGCGATAGGCAGAAATTGTATACCACTGATGAGACTCTTGACAGCGAGGTAGTCGGACCGGAGTGCCCGCCGCCTAACTGCGTCCTGCTCACTCGGGATCGCCGACTCGTCATCGACTCGGTCGCCGGCGTTGACCTTCTCGCGCTTCACGGCTCTGAGCTGCGCGGCCTCGTCAACGCCTCGGGTTTGACTCGCGCTCCGTTCGCGCTTCGCTGACTTCGGCATCGCGCCGGAATCCTCGGAGAATCGAGCGGTTTCGACGCTTTGAGAAAACCCCTGAACTTGAAAAGCTTGGATGAAAGAGAGAGAGGGGGTTCTGGAAAATTTTGAAAAAACTGGGGAAGGAAAGAGGGAAGCTGTGAATTGAATTGAAGTTTGAGTTGGTTTTAAAGATGGGGAATTTTTGGGAACGGTTTTCGAAAAGTCGGTCCTTTTCCCGCTCTACTCTCAAATGCTGATATAAAAAGCTGAAATTGTGAAGAATTTTGAGAATACACTTGAAAATTTTCAAGCAGAGAAAAATTCTAAGAGTTAAAAAATCAAATACAATTTATTTGGAGCCTATCACGTTTTGAAACTTTGATTTTTTTCGTCAGGTCGCAGCGTTGACATGTCCTAAACTTGGAAAAATTTGTAAAATTATATGAATGTTGTAAAAGTTGTGGAAATGAATGCTCACATGTTTTAGTCAAAAATGAAAAGTGAGGAAGACTTCAGGATTGTAGCGTTGTTGTTGTACGTTGTTCTTCAAAAGATACTCATTTCACTTTTATGATTATTTACGGATATAACTCTATATAAGGAGCATTCCGCGTATGATCACAACATATAATATAAAAGAAAAGAGTAAAAGCAATAATATCAATATCTCTCCCTTCTTCTCTTTACTTGTAATTTTTTTTATAGTTACGAAAATAAAACAGTCTGATACATTGTGCCTACTTCGCTCGTATCTCTAGCACAAAAGTTATTTCTTTCACTTTTGCTTATTTATAACAATGAAATCTAAAAATTTTGATACCATGTGAGCATTCACATCACCCATGTTAGCTTTTTTCTGCCTTTTGTAATGGGATGTTGTTGCCTAACAGTTACATGTTGTCACTGCTTGACAGCAACAATTTGAATCTCAAATGATCAATTCATTGCTGTATAATAGGGTTCAAATAATTATATGCGATGAATTTCTAGAAAATTTTGACATGTATACAATAAATCATTATAATATTGTAACTATTGTAAAAGTAGTGTAAATATCCATATAATTTGACTACATTATCTAATTTTATTAATGTTGCAAGACGTGAGTTTTAACATACATTAACTTCTATTATAGGCTTTTGCACATTAAGAACTCTATATAAAGAACATGCAATGTACGACCAAAAACACACAAAAGCATCAAAGCATAAGTTAATTACACAAGTTTCTCTCACTTCTCTCCTTGTGTATTCATTTTCTTTATGTGACACACACAAAAGTAAAAAATACATATAGAGTGCTAAGTTGATCTCGTTCCACTTCAAACTCTAGCTCAGGTTTTCTCACATTTTTGTTTATTTAAAACATTAATATATGTTTTTTTTCTTTTTCAAAAAGAATCAGCTAGTGACTTAGCTACAGCATTCCACCATTCCGAAAGTTACCACGCATAATGTAGTTCTTAATAAAAAAAAAAATTGAGTGAGTATATGAGATTAAGTTTAATAATTATTCCAACGTAAGATTATAGATTCATATGATTCATCTTTGTATTCACTCGCATTGCCTTCCCAATATACAACTACCCATTTTCATGAAACTTATGTTGCCAATAAGGCGTGGCGCAGATTTAATACCAAAAATGAAATTTTTTATGTGTAAATTCCACTAACACACGATTTACAATTTAAGAGATTTATGTAATGTACTACAACCATGGTGGTGGAGTGAGGAGTTTTACAGAGTCTCCAAACTTATATGATACAGGGTATTATCTAACGATAAAATTCTAGATCAAGAATATGAGAGAAATTAACATCTTACACCCAATTAATACATGACTTTGGACTTCTAAAAATTGGTTTTATATGAATTGATATGTTATGGATCAAATAAACATTGACATTCCAATGTAAAGTTACGTTAACTCGAGTAATTTGTAAAGTCCAAAACAACAACTTTTAAGATATACCAACAAAAAATAAGAATATTCTCACTTATATGCCTACCTGGCGGGGGCTTTTAACCCCTGCAACCAATGTTTCACAATCAAGGGTGGAGATAAATCCTCCAATTAGCTAGGTGGGTGAAACCTCATCCAGGTTTTGTAAAGGTTAATGTTGAAGGTGCTTGGAGTGAGAAAATAAAGTTGGGTGGTTTGGGTGTTGTAATTCGTTACGGTCAGGGGGGGCTTTTGTGGCAACTCGCGTGAAACGTTTTGATTTCGTTATTCCCCACTACAAGTGGACGCTATGGTTGCTAGAAAAGGTGTGGCCTTGGCGATGGAAAGAGGCTTTGATTATCGAGTGCGATTCAATTAAGATTGTAAAAGCGTTGCATGAGAATTCTCCTAATATGTCTGCAATAGGAAATATTGTGGAGGACTCGAAGGCATTGTTGCTCAAGATCATTGGAGCTTTTGAATCGTGGATTTGAAACGGCTCAATTCAGTAATATATAATAAATTTCAAATAACTATATACAACGAATCACTAGAAAATTTTGACTTTTGTCAACCATGCATAAGGAAAATTTTGATACTTGTTAACCATGCATAAGGTAATACATGATATAATGAAGAGCGCGCGAGTGGATAAGATTACAGTTTAATTACTATAATACCCTTATCCTAAATTAATACTAGTTACTAAATTTTGATTACTAAACTACCCTTAATTTGTAATTGAATTACTACTGTACCATCATTGTTTATCATGTATTTCTTTCTTTGTAATACTAAAATAGAAACTTATGTGTATTACTGGTATTATTTTTAAGCAATTAAATTATAAACATTAGTTCATGCTTAATTTTATTTTTAAATTTATCAAAAGATAATTAATTTCATAATTCAACCTCAACGCAACTACAAAAGGGCCCAAACAACAACTATCAATTATTGCTAACTTAAACTTCGTTTATATAGAAGTTCCTTCGTAAACCTAGTTAGAATATTGTTCTAGGCTATATTTGGCATCCGCTACTTCCAAATCTTGAATTCATGTTCTTATCGTTATTCCATAATCTTTAAGAATTTGTCGTTTATAATCATTATTCAAAATCATCACGATATGAACGAAGCCAATTACATGCCTTTTCAATACACAAAACTAAAGATGATCATGGAACTCATATTGCGACGAAAGGTTGGTGTTAATCCGAAAGAAAAATAGAAGAAATTTTTGTATCCTTTCGGTAGTACAAAATTTCACCAACACCGTAACTATGACTTGAAAGATTTGGGTAAGGCGTAAGATCGGAATTGCAGATAAAATGCGAGCCCAAAATATTCGTGCAAGTGTAGGCCCAAGCTGGTGGAGCCACAGAGGGAGAGGCCTCGCGAGCTTTACAAAGCCTCTCACAAAAACCAAAATATATTTAGATATTATTATTCACACGCTTATTTTTACTTTAGACACGTTATTTTTAATTTTCGGTCATCAGATCGAATGAATTGAAGAAAATTAATGACAAAAATATAACAAAAGTGTATGAGAGGTAAAAATAGTTGAGTGAATAACATTATCTTATATTTTTGGTGTGTCGTTGTGTCACCGACCACAAAGCGACCCTTGAAAAAATAATTAGAGCAATGATTTTTGAATTTTAGCTTAATTGGAGCTTTGATATTTTAAGTTAAATTTTTTTTGAATAGTAGATTATGAACTTGTAATAATGCGATCAATGGTCATTTTGACTAATTCTGTTATAACGTTCATCCATTTTTGCTCCTTTAAGTCTTTTATTTTGATTGCAAGTTATAACATAGTTAGCAAAATGAATTATTATTTTGCATTATAATAAGCTTGAAAATTAATACTTACAGTGACCAAAACTTCAATTAGACCAAAATTTAAGGAGCGTTGCTACAATTTTTTGAATTTTATTTTTCGCTTAGTTGAAAATATAAAAGCGAACGAACAAACGTAATAAACCTGTGCAATCATCATCATCTATCATCCACTGTCAAAGAAAGAATTCGGAGATTTCGATTGCTATAAAACCAAAAACCCTAATTTAAAAAAAAAAAAAAAAAACAGAAAAAATTATGAAATGAGAGGAACATGGCTGGGGAACACGGAACGAGAACGCAACCATGGGGGACGTTGGAGGAGCTCTTGCTCGTTTCCGCCGTGAACCGCCACGGCACCCAGAGTTGGGACTCCGTCGCCTTGGAGGTCGGGGGCCGCTGCTCCGCCAAAGCGACGACGCTCCACACTGCTCTGAACTGTAGGGACAAGTTCGAGGACATCAAGCGGCGGTTCGTATTGGGAGACGATGACGATTCGTCCGGGAGCCTGGGCGCGATGGTTGACGAGCTGCGAAGGGTGAGGGTCGAGGAGCTCCGACGCGAGGTCCGCCGTCGCGACGTTTCGATCGTGTAAATTCCGCTGCCCTTGCGAGAGATCTGAGTGTGAGGCGTCGTCGTTTTAATGGTCTTAGATCTGAGACTCTGGTTTTTTACAGGTCGTTGGAGTTGAAGGTGAAGAGGTTGGAGGAGGAGAGGGAGCGCAGCTTGAAGGAGGACGCCGAGGCCACCCATCCGAGCAAAGATCTCAAGCGCGGGGGAGAGGATCAGCGGGATGGTTGGCCGGAGAATCTCGCCGGAAAAATGAACTCCGGAGAAGACTTCGGCTCGGACTTCAATTCCGACGAGCGTGGGAATCGATCCTTCAACGAGTCCAATTCGACGAGCCAAAGAGGCGCGGCGGAGAAACAGGCGGAGGGGAAAGAGGAGGAGCCCGGGCCGGAAGGAAACGAACCAGATCCGATGCGGGCTCAAATCCGGTCCGAACCGGATCGCGATTGCTCTGTTAACGGCAAAGTAGCAGACGACGACGACGAAGACAATCAAAACAACAAAAACGGCGATGATACGGCGAAGGCGAGTCAACTCGACGACTCGAGCGAGTTGTGGGAATCGGGTGGCGAGTCGAAGCGGGAGGGAAAAAGAGGTCGTCGTGGTGGTGCGGCGGCGTCGAGGCAGCAGAACAGCGACGTGCAGAGCTCGGCGAGCTTGTCGAAGAGGAAACGACGTCGTGGCGGCGGAGGAGAGGGAGGAGGAGGAGGAGGAGGGAGTAGGAGTAGAAGTAGGAGCAGCAGCGGCGAAGAGGCCGAGGGTGACGAAGTATCTCCCGCCACCAGCAAAGGGGTTAAGCAGCTCAAGCTGGTTAAATCTGAGCCGTTGATCAAGGTCCTCAAGATCATCCGGTCTCATCGGCTCGGCTCCGTATTCGAGCGGCGGCTTCGGAGCCAGGTATTGACAAATATTCCTAAACGAATTTTAACGTATATAATTTTAATTTTTAATCTTAAAAGTGAAAAATCTAAATTAAATAAATTATCCAAAAAGAATTTATAAAATCCGGAAAATAATTAAGATTTGAATAATGGGATTGGGAAGGAAAAAAAGAGGTCGTAGTTCATGGACGAAGGTGGTGAGGTCTGAGATTAGATTTAGATGTGGGCCAATCAGAACGTGACACATAACGACGTCGAGGGTGTTTTGGTCATATGGAGAATAAAATAAGGGTTATTTGGTACTTTAAAGAGTAAGATCGAGGCAGTTTGGGATGGTACTCTGTGCTTGGTGAGGATGCTAGCTAGCGTGCAGTGCGCATGAGCGTTACGGAGAGGACAAAAACTGGTCAAGATTTTTCTTTTTTTCTTTTTTTTTTTAACCAAAAAAAAATAGGTCATGGTTTTGATGAAGGGAATTAGATCCTTTCCGGATCCTCTCGGGAATTCTAAGGATCAATGAATAATAACCGTTTATCAAAGATAGTGCAGTTATAATTTTTTCTTTTTTATATTTTTCACGTAAAACGAGATTGCTTCACTTTTAAAAATATAAAAAGCGTTTAATTGTGATCGCATGATCTTTGATGAACAGTTATTATTCATTGATTCCCGGATCCTTAGTGAGGAGATCTGAAGAAGATCTAATTCTTTGATGAAGGGTTGGGTTACAACCATATGCCTTAGGTGGTGGGGTCCAGTACGTAGTTTAAAATTGTAAGAGATTTTTCAGTGTGGCGCGAACACGATTAAATACATTAAGTGTTTTAATATAAGTGGAGGATACTTAACAAAAAAAAATTTCTAACTACATTTAGAACATTTGGTGTACTAGGCTGAATTTCGGCACATAAAATTTCTATAAAGTTAGGATTTAGAAGATGGTTATTATTATGGCAGTTTTAACGAAAAGCTCACGGTACTGTTCACTTTAACGAAAAACCACATTTTTACACTAAAAAGTCAAACCTGGTACTATTCACTTTACCCTTTATTTTGTACTTATCATTAAAACTAAGTTTTCAAGTCATTTTCATTAGTTTTCCTTATTATTTTTGACAAGTATAGTCTAAGCTATTTTATTTTATTAATGATACGTACCTCTAAGTAGTTTGAAAACTCAACGGCTATATCATGTATATAAAAGTTTAATAAATTTTTATGACAGTTAGATTTTACATATAATTTGTAATTCTGAATGATATGTACTGTTATATCGTAACCTTAATTTTACCCAAAAAAGAAAAGAAAAAAAAGAATCAAACTCGAATGTTTAGGAGATTAGAAGTCGATCAATTGATCTAAACCCAGATTTAGGAGATTATTAAATCCATCCAATAGTCCAACCCAATGGAAGCGTTACGAAAGTACCAATGAGGGCGTGTGGCGGGGGGTGTTGGACGTGTTAGTTGTTTGCGCTTGTTTATTAGCTTTATTTTTTCATTGCTTTATTTTTTGTCTCAATTTCCAAAGTTATTTATATTTTTCCATTACGTTTATTTTATATTTTCGTTACGTTTATTGGTAGGGAACTTCGTATGATACAGAACTTCATGTGACAGTACTTGTGCCAATAATAAGTGTTTTTATATTATTGATACAAAACTTCGTATGACATTACTCGTGCCATGCAAGTTTTATATATACATGCAAATGACTAAATGGTGGTCCTTTATTTTAGAAAGTTCTCTAATTTGTCTCTTTCATAAACATTTAGGAGGACATAAATGTAGTTGTTAGGGAAGCATCAATCTACTTCATTCATATATAATTTATTTGTAATATTATTTATATAATTATTTTAATAGAGATGAGACTCGTATGTGTTGATGAGTTATACCTCTATTAAAAAGTGGTACAAATAAAAAATAAGTGTAGCACGTCATGTTATGCATGTGAATACAATAGAAGATGGAGGTTACGTAAAAAGGAAAATGTGCGATCCATCATCCATGTAGTAAGAGTAGGTTAGACGTTACACAGTGCATTACCATGTTTTCTTTATTATTATTTTTTTAGTACAATTTTCTTTGTTATTAATATAAAGTAATAATTTAAGATTTATTTTTGCTCACCACTTGGTAATGCTTATTATCATTATATAATTGTTGAATAATTTTTATTTACTAGACATATCTTGCAGTTTAAAATCATCTTTTTTTTTTTTGTTTGTTTGTTGAAGCAGTTTAAAATCATCTAACGATGATAAACAATGATTTGATCAGCAAAAATAATTTCTAGCATTTGTGATGTATTTTTGGTTTCTAGTTTGCCCTAAAAAAAAGTTAAATGTATTTTTGTGCAGGAATCAGAAAGGTACAAAAGTTTGATTCGGCAACACATGGACCTACATATGATTCAATCCAAGTTTAACAAAGGCGTCTACACAGAGGATGGCATCCGCTTGTTCTTCCGTGATCTCCTCCTCCTTTTCAACAACGCCGTCGTCTTCTTCCGCAAGAACTCTCCAGACCACAACGCAGCTCAAGAGCTCCGCTCCATTGTGCTAAAGGAAATGAACGACCAGCTCCCGAAACCACAATCCGCGACTGAAACCGAAAAATCGAAACGTGCCCAAGATCGAAACCAAAGCTCCGAAGATCGAGTCCCATGGCTCTGAGAAACCCACCAAGTCTTCCATTGTTGTGTGTGGAAAACTTGGTTCTGTCAATGCACTCTCTGATGCGAAGAATCGGAAGGGAGATAAGATCGAAGAGAAAGCGAAGGCGGCGAATGTGAAGAAAGCGGATGGTGCTGCATTTGTGAATGTTGAGGACAAGGGGGTTAGGAAACGGAGGACGCAAGAAAGAGACGGGCGGAGAGGCACGAGCACGAGGGGCAGGAATGCAGCGAAGCCGACCAAGCCGCACGAGTATGGTGTCAATGAACTCAGTTCACATGACGGTTTAGACGCGTTGAAAGCGGAGAAGGAGAAGAAAGAAAACGGGAGGAAGAAGCAAGGCGCGGCGAGGTTCTTGAAGCGAATGAAGCAGACCTCGGGTACTGAAGTGAAGAAGGAGAATTCGGATGCTAGCGAGGAGAGCGAGGACGAGAAGAAGAAGAAGCCGACGAGGGGTAGGAGGAAGCCGGAGGTTGAGAGGAAGGAGAGGGTGACGCGGAGTTCAACGGAAAGCGGAGGAGGGAGGGGAGGGGGAAGGAGTCAGGAGAGCTATGGGAGGGGAAGAAGAGGGGTTGGGAGGCCACCGAAGAGGCCGGAAACTTCAGCGGCTGGGGCGGGGAGCGGGAAGAGAGGGAGAGACAACGGGGAGGCGGATCAGGTGGGGAGTGCAGGGAGGCCGAGAAAGCGTACAAGGAGGTGAATGTTTCCTTTCTTGTAAGCTGTAAATTATTTTTAGTGCGGTGGTTTGGGTTAATTTCTGGTCTTTTTTTTTTGTTTTTTGTTTTTTGTTTTTTTGACCTTTTTACCCAAGAGGTGAAAACAATTACTAGACAGGGATAGCGAGAGACAGAGATGCATGTGTTGTGAACTGGGGCATATCCTTTTGCATATACAGATCCTGATGAGTAGCATCATGGTGGGGATCTTTTACTGTTCTTGTTTTTTTGCTGCAATGGGAGAGAAGCTGGGCCCAAAACCCCCGAAAACAAAGGAAGAAGATAAAAGATGATACAAAATAAATAGAGTATTAGGAAGAGATGTGTGTGTGTGGCCCAACCGTGAATGTACATTTGTTCGTGGATCTAGTTGGGAATGAACGCTTTTCTGCTTGCGAAAGCGAGAGAAAACGTTACCCTAGGGGGCCAGCCGGAAATTATTCCTCTTATGAAAACTAAGGAGATTAGTCAAATCATATAATATTAACAATTTTCTTCCTCGATAGGTATGATAAGTTATGGAACTTTTTTTTTTTTCTCGGTTAAATAGCTTAGTGTAAATTCGTCTGACAAATTATGTTATCAAACTTCCAAATGAGAATTATTAAAACATGTTTTTGGATGATGATTGATAGGTTGGCAAAAAAAACAACTGTTACATTAAAAAGATTTTAAAAATTCTGTCCTACAACTTTATTTTTGGCCTACATCTGAAATTTTATGTTCGATTTTCTCGCTCTAATTCCGCTCGTATCAAAAGAAGGACATCCCTAACCGGAAATAAAAGATAAAATAAAAGAGCTGCTCAACTGATACTTTGTATTTCTTCTTTGATTGGATCACTGAAGACGGAGGTAGAACAGTCCTGTTTGTGAGGGACCATGAAAGAGTTACTGAGGCTTGCATGTTCTGTGCAATTTTTACCTGTCACCCTCAGCGTGCGAGTGACTGCTGCTTTCAACTTCTCCCCTTTGGTTTGAGACTTGGTCTTGGTCTTGGTGTTGCTTGTTAATCTTCATCCTACGTTTAATTAATCAAGTGGAACAAGGGTGAAAAAAGTAATTAAGCATCATAAAAAAAAAATGAGAAAAATTCAGGAGTAAATGAGGATATTTTCTGTCTCTATTTGTTACTCATCGCCTGTATAATGAGATACAAAGACGAGATTATATCCTCATTTGCATGTTAGAATCTTGTCAAGAAAAATTTGGGTATAACTAGGGATATATTTACCATCGAGAAAAATATATTTCGTATCTATCTCACTCATGATATTTATGTGAGTCTAGTAGTTGAATGCATAGACGTAAATATATTCCTAGTTACGTGTAAGAATCTCAACAGACTTACGTCACCTGAACTAGAAAAATTTGAATGTAATAGAAGAATATTTCAGTCTCTGTCGCACTCGTCGCATGAATGGTGAGAGACAAAGGCGAAAATATAGTCCCGATTACATGTCAAAATCTCAATCGACTTACTTCAGCAAAACAAGGAAAAAGAATAAAAAACTTGATAAATAAATTAAAAAAGTGTAACACTCTTACCTTCGCAGAACCTTTCTCTGCACCAGATAGAGCTTAAACTGAACATTGTCTAGTAACTGGAAATATGCATATCTCCATGTCCTCTTGAGAAGCAACGGGCAGCAGAATCCCAAGAACCCTACAACGAAACCGAGCACAACGGATAACCCAATCCATAGACTTTGATCCTCGTCGTCGTCCAAATCCTGGCTGTTCTTATTCTCTCCATCATTCCCATTACTTGACAAGCACTTCGGAAGTGGGGGACCGCAAAGTTTTGGGTTCCCTTCGAATGCAGAGGCGTTGAAGCTTTGTAGCTGCGTGCCGGTCGGTATTGATCCTTCAAGACTATTGTACGAGACATTGAAAGATTTCAAGAAACTAAGGCTAGCCAATGACAATGGGATCTTTCCGGAAAAATGGTTCATGGAAAGGTCTAATTCCTCCAGGTTCTTGAGGTTGGATATTTGCTCTGGGATTTCGCCCAAAAAGTTGTTCATGTTAAGATCCAGCTTTTGTAGGAGGTGCAGCTGGCCTATCTCAATGGGAATTCTCCCACTAATGCTGTTGTTCTTCACGTCGATCACGCGAGGAAAGTAAGACAACTTGTACTGCAGAAATGTTGTGTTGGTCGAGGTGTAGATAGGCAGTTCGAGAACATCATCGTCTGCTTGAGGAGAAGTTTCTTCGGATGACAACATGGGAAGTGTACAGAGTTCCTTTGGAAATTCACCCGAAATTCGATTGGCTCCCAATGCTAAAACAAAGAGCCTTGGAAGAGCCCCCAACCAACTAGGAATCGACCCAGTGATTCTGTTAAAACTCAGAATCAAGACCCCTAGCTTCTTGAGCTTAGATAACCATAGAGGTATTTCGCCGTTGAGCTGACAGTTACTCAAATCTAGCATTTGAAGATTTTGGAACCCGTCGAACTTAGCCATTGCTTCATCACTTGGAATTTTCTCTCCATAAAAAGTTGTCGAAAGGATGAGTACCTTGAGCCTTTTGCAGTGCATTAGTATCTTCATTGCCCCTGTGATGTTTGTCAATCGGCTGTAGCTGAGGGAGAGGAAGGACAAAGATTCCAGTGAAAGAATCTCGGGTTGTATCTGTCCCTCTAGATTGTTTTTGCTCACTCGAATTGCTTTCAGGGACTTGCATGAGTAAAGACTTGATGGCAAGAAACCGGTGAAGTTGTTATGGCCAAGATCAAGTATTGTTAGTTTAGTAAGATTGGAGAAATTCAGGGTGGAGATGTTTCCTTCAAAAAGGTTGATTCCGAGATTCAGTTCAATAAGGCTTGTGCAGTTCATCAAAGATGGGGGCAGAGAGCCATTTAGATTGTTAAATTGAAGGAACATGTGTTGTAATTTGGACAGCTTACCAATGTTTACAGGGAGAAAACCGCTCAATCCGTTGGACTGGAGGTCAAGGAATCCAAGGTTGGTGAGGTTGACAATTCTTTCGCTTATGGCACCGTGTAGCGAATTGCGAGGCAATGCAATTTCTTGAAGTGTGGTAGCATTGTAGATGTCCTCTGGAAGTAGTCCCGAGAGGTTGTTGTAACCAGCGCGAAACACCTGAAGTTTGGAACACGCACCTAATCCGCGAGAAATATTGCCACTGAATTCATTGTGGGAGAAATCGAATAGTCTAATCGAGGGAGACAAATGAAGACAAATAGAGGACGGGATAGACCCCGAGAAGCTGTTATCCGTGACGTTGAAACTAGTCAAATTTGAAGCACGTCCGAAGAATAAGGATGAAATTTCTCCATGGAAGTGATTGCTGGAAAAATCAACAATCTGTACATTACTTGGAAGCTGAGAAAGTGAGAGATCTCCGGAGAGAAGGTTGTAGCTCAAATCGAGGATCTCAAGGCGATTCAAGGACAAGAAGAATCCGGCTTCGAGTGAACCATAAAGTGAGTTGTGTGAGAGATTGAGGTGTGTGAGATGGGTGAGATTTCCAAGTGATGAGGGAGAAATAATACCCCCATTGAGGCCTTTGGATGGTAACTGCAATCGCGTGATGTGAAGGTCCTGATCACAAGTGATGCCTTCCCACTGGCAACAATCAGCTGAAGTAGTAGTCCAGTTCAATTGAGAAGAAGACAGAGAGCGAGAGAAGGTCGTGAGAGCTCTGCGTTCGCTTGGATCGCAAGCATCATTGATAAATATAATGGAATTGAATAAGAGGATGAAGAGGAAGCCATGAGAGATTGAATGATCCATCTTAGATTAAGATTCTCACAGGTTTGTTTACATATAATACGCATATACGCGTATACATATAGGTCAAATGTGCACCATTTTGTGCAGTATATACATCTTCTGGAAGCCATGACAGCTTCTATGGACCAATATTATATAATATTATGGTTTTGTCTGCAATTTCCCAATATCTTCAAGGTCGCGTAAAGATTCTTTATGTGTTAAAGTCTATGGATTTGAAGTGGTTTTGATTGGCTTTGTTTGGTTTACTTTGACTATAGCAGTAAACAACAAACAAAAGACTTCAAAGAGTCACAGTGAGCTCCCAAAAGGCCTCGCGCTAGGTAGGGATGGGAATATACATATAAGGATCACTCCCCTGGGCCCGGGAAGTGGTCCGCCCCGGGCCGGGATGTGACAGTCACTTACAGGGAATGAAATATTTTGAATTTTGATTAATTTTTCTTAGTAAAATGGGTTGGTTTGACTTCTAACAATGACTTTTCAAGTGCCTAAATGCATTTAGATTACAATTTTTTGTTCTTTTTGGATGAGAGCAACAAAAGGAGATTTGAGGACTTCGAGTGCAACGGTAAATATTCTTAATCATTTGAGTTACAAGTTCTTTGCAAGATTAGATTTTTTATAAATACGGAAAGAGAGAAAAAAATGAGTATGCTACATAAAGGTAAGGGAAAATGAATTTCGAGTTTAATTTTTTCTGTTTTTGTCTTAGGAAAGGAGAAGAGCGAGACTCGAAGTTTTTGTGCAAGAGCAAGTAAAGTGCCCTACGACTAATATAAAATGGTCAACTACTTGTATGTCAAGTAGCAACTTCAGATATCACTTTCAACATCTGGCTATTTTTCAAAGTGTTTGAAAATGGTTTCTATTGCGAATTTAATTTTTTATGTATGCTCTTTCGTTTTCCTTTTAATCCAAATTTCTTATTAATATTTGTAAGGAATGGCAACAATCTATTCAACGGGGAAATTATAAATAATTATAAGGTAGATTACGGAAAACTTGATCAACAAGAATGCTTAAACTCTTGACAAATTAAATGGCAGCCTGCAAGTGAATTTCCGATTAACTATTTCAGTATTCTATCCTGACGAAATTCGAAGACTTTTGCGTATGAATTTAGTTAGGAAAGTTGGATGCATATTTAAACCTACAACGTTAATTCCCTTTCTTTTCTACTCAGTTGTTAGATTGTTTGTATGCAGCAGCAATGTGGTTAATAAGTCCTTTATTTCTCACAAAAAAAATTACACTTGATCAACATATGAAGCGATCTTTAACATCGGAGAGGAACTGGAAATACGCATATCGCCATGACGTGATCAAAGCTAAAGAGCCACAAACTCCCCAAAATCCTACAATGAAACCAAGAGCCACTGAAATATAAAACCATGGAATTTCATTCCCATTGCCATGCAGATCTTCCATGTTCTTAGTTGCATTATCACTTATGTTCTGCTGGCATTTGTTTGGAAGTGGGGAACCGCAAAGTCCCGAGTTGCCCTCAAAGGCAGTGGCATCGAAGCCTTGGATCTGAGTGCCTAACGGTACTTGTCCTCCGAGGTTATTGTATGCAACACTAAGTGACCCCAGGAAATGAAGACTTGATAGTGAAGCTGGGATTCCGCCCGACAGATGGTTTCTTGAGAGGTCTAATCTCTCCAAGTTTGTGAGGTTAGATACCTGGTCCGGAATGCTGCCAACGATGTTGTTGACGCTGAGATCCAGCTCGTGAAGGTTTTGCAACTGGCCTATCTCAATGGGAATGTTGCCACTTAGACTGTTATTCCGGATGTAAATTGCTCGTGGCAAGTTGGACACATAGTTGTACTGCAGAGCTGTGACAGATGCATTTGTTCGCTGCGTGTTGATAGGCAGTTCGACATCACCACTATCTGTTTGAGCGGCAGGCTTCTCGGATACAAGAGCTTGCAGTGAGAAAAGCTCCCTTGGAAGTCCCCCCGAAAGCGAGTTGTTGTTCAAGCTTATGAAGAAAAGACTAGGAAGACTTCCCAACCAAGGAGGTATTGAGCCTGTGAGTCTGTTGGAAGACAAATCAAGGGCTTCGAGTTTCTTGAGCTTTGACATCCACACCGGAATATGACCTTTAAGTTGGCAGTCCGATAACCCAAAAAGGCGGAGATTTTGAAACCCAGAACCAATCATAGCATCACCATCCGGCAGTTCTTCACCTATAAAATTATTTGGAATCATGACCACCCTGAGACTTTCGAAACGCATCAATATATGCATAGCGCCGGTGACATTGGTGAGTCTGTTCATACCAAGTGCGAGGAAGGATAGGTATTTCAACGAAACAATCTCGGGTTGTATTTGTCCCTCTAGGTAATTACCGCTCAGGCGAACTGCTTTCAGAAACTTGCATGAGTAAAGGCTTTTTGGCATGAC
This sequence comes from Cotoneaster glaucophyllus, assembly GCA_036320875.1. Classification (NCBI taxonomy): domain Eukaryota; kingdom Viridiplantae; phylum Streptophyta; class Magnoliopsida; order Rosales; family Rosaceae; genus Cotoneaster; species Cotoneaster glaucophyllus. The sequence continues at coordinate 1,178,829 of CM070061.1, forward strand.
ACCGGAGAAGTAATTACTCCCAAGATCAAGCTTGATAAGTTGATCAAGTTTGGAAAAATTTAGCTCCGAGATATTTCCATCTAAATGGTTGGATCCAAGGTTGAGTTCGACAAGGTTCGTGCAATTCATCAAAGACGGGGGCAGAGGACCTTCAAGATTGTTGAAATGAAGGAGCATGCGTTTTAATTTGGAGAGCTTCCCGATATGGAGAGGAAGTGTGCCACTCAAATGATTGAAGTAAATATCTAGGATTGTGAGGCTGGTGAGATTGACAATGTTGTCATTAATGTGACCGAAAAGCTGATTGGAAGGTAACGAAATTTCGTGAAGCGCATGAGCTTTGAAGAGATCACTAGGAAGAGTCCCAGAGAGAGTATTAAAGCCCGCGCGAAAGATTTCCAATTTCAAACAGTTTCCTAGTCCGAGAGGAATTGAGCCATTGAAATCGTTGTGGGAGAAATCCAAGACTCTGACCGAAGAGGAACGAAGACAAATGGAGGAAGGTAATTTGCCAGTAAAATGATTTTTACTGACATTCAAGCTGCTCAAACTCCAGGCATGCTGGAGGAATGAAGATGGAATTGTTCCATTGAATTGATTGTTCGACAAATCCACTATTTGAATGTAACTAGATGATAGAAACAATGGTACTTTTCCGGAGAGAAGGTTATAGCTCAAATCAAGGATTTCAAGGCGACTCAAGGACAACAATAATCCAGCTTGAAGAGGACCGGAAAGCAGATTGTGGGAGAGATTGAGGTGCGAAAGATGTGTGAGGTTTCCAAGAGAACAAGAAACGCCTCCTTGGAGCCGTTTCGAGGGCAACAAAACATGTGTTACCCTACCATCGGCATCACAAGCGATGCCTTCCCAGTGACAACAATCACTGGAAGACCAGTTTAAACGAGAAGAAGACATATTGAAAGATGACAAAAGAGAGTTGTGATCTGCCTTGTTGCAAGCATGGTTTGTAGAAATGAAAGCAGAGAACACAAAAAACAGGAAAAGGACCCCATAAGGCATTATATGACTAGGTTCCGGCATGGCGTTTTTCGCTATGGCTGTACCGGGGTTATATTGCTCACGTCGTTTCGGGGGTATATATACACTCCTTTGTTTGAACCAAAGGAGGAAGAAATTAACAAACGGAAGAAATTAACCAAATAAGCGTATCAGGGTGTCGTATCGTATCACCGTATCTGTATCCGTATCCATGCTACGTAACTTTGCATTCTTGTGCTCAGTGTTTGAATTTCTCAGTCTTTGCTAAATAGAGACTTGAGTAAAATGGGAAGTCACTGACAATGGAGGGTCTAATCATGGGTTGGCAGCAACGTAATAGAATGTCTACATTGACTTTTCGCATCTACATTGACTTTTCTCATCTAAGTTGATTTTTCTTCGCTTAACAGATTGGACTCAATGGGTTTACTTAAGTCATGATCAAGGTAAATTAATGGAGCATTTGTTTCTTTTTTACTGGGTAAGATGCTTTATAATACGTTACAGTTACACTAATGCAGAGTAGGAAAAACGGCAGTATGTGTTGAGAATAGTTTCATATTGATGGAAGGGGATCTTGCACATGCTTATAAGTAAGTTGAGTTTTTTTTTTTTTTATATTTTCAATTGATTTTATGAAGGAACCTCAACTTCTTCATGGTATTAAAGCCGATTGTCCCACATATAAAGTTAAATGGTCACATGCGCTTCACGTCACCCGGTTGTGTTGTTCACGTGTTAGGCTTGAAAATTCACCACACGTAAGAGGCACGTTGAGAATAAATCATACATTGATAAAAGGAAAGACATAGTATAACCTCAACTTCTTCGGTACCTCGAGACATCATCAAATTGTAAATCAAGAGATTTGTTTGCCAAAATATTTAACAGAAGCAAGGCGCGGCGAGTTTCTTGAAGCGAATGAAGCAGACCTCGAGTACTGAAGTGAAGGAGAATTCGGATGGTAACGAGGAGGATAGCGAGGAGAGCGAGGACGAGAAGAAGAAGAAGAAGCCGACGAGGGCTAGGAAGAAGCCGAGGTTGAGAGGAAGGAGAGGGTGACACGGAGTTCAACAGAAAGCGAAGGAGGGAGGGGAGGGGGAAGGAGTCAGGAGAGCAATGGGAGGGGAAGGAGAGGGGTCGGAAGGACACCGAAGAGGCCGGAAACAGCTGCGGGGGCGGGGACGGGCGGTGGGAAGAGAGGGAGAGACAATGGGGAGGCGGATCAGGTGGGGAGTGCAGGGAGGCCGAGAAAGCGTACAAGGAGGTGAATGTGAACATTGCTGTAAGCTGTAAATTATTTTTGGTGTGGTAGTTTGGGTTAATTTATGGTCTTGTTTTGTTGCTAATGCTAGGCTTTTACAGTCTTTTTTTATTTTATTTTTTTTAACCGTTTTACCCAAGAGGTCAAAAGAATTACTTGAGAGAGAGAGAGAGAGAGAGAGATTTGTTGTGAACTTGTAGAATGTTTTGGGGCATATCCTTCTGCATTTACATATCCTGATGAGTAGCGTCATTTTTTTCTAGTTTCAATATTGTTCTTGTTTTTAAGTGTGGACGTTTTTACTGCAACAAAAAAGAAGCTGGGCCCAAAACCCCCGAAAACAAAGGAAGAAGTTCAAGATAATACAAAATAAATAATATTGGAAAGAGAAAATGTAATGGGTGGCCCAACCTTTAATGCACAATTGTTCATGGATCTAGTCGGGAGTGAACGCTTCTTTGCTCGCCAAGGCAAGAGAAAACGTTACCTTAGGGGCCAAGCGGAAATTATTACTCCTATGAAAAGTAAGGAGATTAGTCAAATCATATCATATTAACAATTCTCTTCCTCGACAGTCTGATAAGTTATGGGACTTTTTTTTTTGGGTTAGTGTAAATTCGTCTGACAAATTATGTTTAGTAAATTCGTTTGACAAATTATGCTTTTAGTTTTGTGTAAATTCATCTGACAATTATACTACTTTTAGTTTAGTGTAAATCCGTCTGACAAATTATGTTATTAGACTTTTAAATGAGAATTATTGAAACATGTTTTAAGATGATGATTGATAGTTTGATAAAAAAAAAAAAAAAAACCCACTGTTACATTAAAAAGATTTTAAAATTTTTGTTCTACAACTTTATTTTTGGTCTAATAGTGTACATCTGAAATTCTATGTTCGATTTTCTTGCTTTAATTCCGCTTGTATTAAAAAGAAGGACATCCCTAACCCGAAATAAATGATAAAATAAAGGGAGCTTTAATAAAAAGCGCTTGAACTAAGTTTATTTTAACCAAAAACCATCCTATAACTTTTTTTAACCAAAAATCATCTCAGAACAAGGTAAAACCCACCAAACCAACAGACAGCTCGACCACCAGCCAGTCACTCATGGGCTCTCCTTTGGCCCTCATCCTCTTCCTCCTCCTCTTCGTCTCGCTGAGTACTACAACTTTCCTTTTTGAATCACCCTATTTCGTTGAGTATTGAAGAAGTTATATCCATTTGAATTTTACCCAGTTTCCGGCGACCTCCGAGGCTTTCGAGGCATTTTCCGGCCAAACCACAATGAGTTAGCCATCGTGCAAGGTACCATTCTCTTCGTCTCTTCGAGAACTACGATTTTCGTTTTTGAATCACTCGATTTCGTTGAGTATTGACAAAGTTATGAGCGTTTAAAGTTTGTCCAACCTAGTTTCCGGCGACCTTCGAGGCTTTCGAGGCGTTTTTCGGCCAAACCACAACGAGTTAGCTATCATGCAAGGTACCATTCTCTTCGTCTCTTCGAGAACTACGATTTTCGTTTTTAAATCACTTGATTTTGTTGAGTATTGACAAAGTTATGAGCGTTTAAAGTTTGTCTAACTTTCCGGCCGAAATCCGGCCTTCCCTTCCGTTTAGCTCCGGCGAGTAGCAACCACACCAAGCCCTTTGGGCCGTGCACAAACAAACACTGTATCTGGAAAGAAAATGAACATTAACACTGTCGCTGGAAAAACATAACACTGTCTCTGGAAAAAACTAACACTGTCGTTGGAAAAACTAACACTGTCGCTGAAAAATAACACTGTCTCTGGAAAAATAACACTGTCGTTGGAAAAACTAACACTGTCTCTGGAAAACTAACACTGTTGCTAGAAATAAACTAACAATGCAGTTATTTAAATTCCAGAAACAGTGATTTAGATTCCAGAAACAGTGACTTAAATTCCAGAAACAGTGACTTAAATTCCAGAAACAGTGACTTAGATTCCAGAAACAGTGACTTAGATTCCAGAAACAGTGACTTAAATTCCAGAAACAGTGACTTAACTTATAACATGGTTTTTGATTAAATAAAACTTATAACATGATTTTTGATTAAAACTAAAACTTATAACATGATTTTTTATTAAACAAAACTTATAATATGGTTTTTTATTAAAACTAAAACTTTTCAAGCCCTTTTCATTAATTTTCCTAAAATGGAGGAGCTGCTCAACTAATACTTTGTATTTCTTCTTTAATTGGATCATTGAAGACGGAGGTAGAGCGGTCCTGCTTGTGAGGGACCATGAAAGAGTTACTGAGGCTTGCATCATCTGTGCAATTTCTACTGTCACCCTCAGCGTGGGAATGGCTGCTGCTTTCAACTTCTCCCCTTTGGTTTGAGACTTGGACTTGGTCTTGGGGTTGCTTGTTAATCTTCATCCTATGTTTAATTAATCAAGTGGAACAAGGGTGAAAAAAGTAATTAAGCATCATAAAAAAGAAGATAAATTGAGAAAAATTTAGGTGTAACTGAGGATATTTTCCGTCTCTTTTTATTAGTCATTACCTTATTAATGAGATACAAAGACGATAATATATCTCCAGTTACATGTCAAAATCTTACCAAGGAAAATTTGGGTGTGAGTAGAGATACATTCAGTATCTATCCCACTCATGATATTTATATGAGTCAAGTTGTTGCACACATAGTGTTGGAGCAATATTAGAAAATATGAAAATAACACAAGAATTTTAATAATAATAATCATAAAGAAATTCACAACATCAATTATATATGAGATTAATATAAACATCTAGAGATAAAGTTAGAAAAACTGACAAACTTGGAGATTGAGGCTTGCATAAATGCAATGTCCTAAAGATAGAATTTCGCCCCTACTCTTGTGCTTGTAGTTCGATAGGCGTCCATCTCCCAGGATTCAACAATCTATAATCCGAAGTCAAAGCACTTCAATCTTCGAACTCTGGCGAACTTTATATATTCTGTACTCTCAAGACATGACTCGAAATTTGACATACGAAGCATGAGAGAAACAAAGTGGGGAAACCCTATTTCTCAAGAGTAAAATTAATTCTAATTTTCTATCTAATGATAATGGTTTCATGGGTTTATATAGAACCCAAGTACTTCTTATTAAAGAGATGTAACTTTTCATATAAGTATACATCACTTATCAAAGGAATACACCTAAACAACATAACCTTTCTAAGAAATTGGTTAACACTATTTTTCATTCAATTATTAAAATTATATATTACAATATTTCATATTATAATATATAATTTCCAACACATAGATGTGAATATATCCCTAGTTATGTATACGAATCTCGATAGTTTTACATCACCAAATCAAGAAAAATTTGGAAGTAATCAGGCACTCATCACATGAATGGTGACGCACAAAGCGAAAATATTACATGCCAGAATCTCACACGACTTACATCAGCAAAACAAGGAAAATGAATAAAACTTGATAAATAAATTAAAAAAAAAGTGTATAACACTCTTACCTTCTTCTAAATTTTCTCTGCATCAGATAGAGCTTGAATTGAACATTGTCTAGGAGCTGGAAATATGCATATCTCCATGTCCTCTTGAGAAGCAAAGGGCAGCAGAATCCCAAGTACCCTACGACGAAACCGAGCACAACGGATAACCCAATCCATAGACTTTGATCCTCATCGTCGTCCAAATCCTGGCTGTTCTTATTCTCTCCATCATTCCCATTACTTGACAAGCACTCATTTGGAAGTGGGGGGCCGCAAAGTTTTGGGTTCCCTTCGAATGCAGAGGCGTTGAAGCTTTGTAGCTGCGTGCCGGTCGGTATTGATCCTTCAAGACTATTGTACGAGACATTGAAAGAATTCAAGAAACAAAGGCTTGCCAATGACAATGGGATGTTTCCGGAAAAATGGTTCATGGAAAGGTCTAATTCCTCCAAGTTCTTGAGGTTGGATATTTGCTCTGGGATTTCGCCCAAAAAGTTGTTCATGTTAAGATCCAGCTTTTGTAGCAGCTGCAGCTGGCCTATCTCAATGGGAATTCTCCCACTAATGCTGTTGTTCTTCACGTCGATCACACGAGGAAAGTAAGACAACTTGTACTGCAGAAATGTTGTGTTGGTCGAGGTGTAGATAGGCAGTTCGAGAACATCATCGTCTGCTTGAGGAGAAGTTTCTTCGGATGACAACATGGCAAGTGTACAGAGTTCCTTTGGAAATTCACCCGAAATTCGATTGGCTCCCAATCCTAAAACAAAGAGCCTTGGAAGAGCCCCCAACCAACTAGGAATCGACCCAGTGATTCTGTTAAAATTCAGAATCAAGACCCCTAGCTTCTTGAGCTTCGATAACCATTGAGGTATTTCGCCATTGAGCTGACAGTTACTCAAATCTAGCATTTGAAGATTTTGGAACCCGTCGAAATTAGCCATTTCATCACTTGGAATTTTCTCTCCATAAAAAGTTGTCGAAAGGATGAGTACCTTGAGACTTTTGCAGCGCATTAGTATCTTCATTGCCCCCGTGATGTTTGTCAATCGGCTGTAGCTGAGGGAGAGGAAGGACAAGGATTCCAGTGAAAGAATCTCGGGATGTATCTGTCCTTCTAGATTGTTTTTGCTCACTCGAATTGCTTTCAGGGACTTGCATGAGTAAAGACTTGTTGGCAAGAAACCGGTGAAGTTGTTATGGCCAAGATCAAGTATTGTTAGATTAGTAAAATTGGAGAAATTAAGGGTGGAGATGCTTCCTTCAAAAAGGTTGATTCCGAGATTCAGTTTGATAAGGTTTGTGCAGTTCATCAAAGATGGGGGCAGAGAGCCTTTTAGACTGTTAAATTGAAGGAACATGTGTTGTAATTTGGACAGCTTACCAATGTTTACAGGGAGAAAACCGCTCAATCCGTTGGACTGGAGGTCAAGGAATGCGAGGTTGGTGAGGTTGACAATTCTTTCGCTTATGGCACCGTGTAGCGAGTTGCGAGGCAACGCAATTTCATGAAGTGTGGTAGCATTGTAGATGTCCTCTGGAAGTAGTCCCGAGAGGTTGTTGTAACCAGCGCGAAACACTTGTAGTTTGGAACACACACCTAGTCCTCGAGAAATATTGCCACTGAATTCATTGTGGGAGAAATCGAATACTCTAATCGAGGGAGACAAATGAAGACAAACAGAGCACGGGATGGACCCCGAGAAGCTGTTGTTCGTGACGTTGAAACTAGTCAAATTTGAAGCATGTCCGAAGAATAAGGATGGAATTTCTCCATGGAAGTGATTGCTGGACAAATCAACAATCTGTACAATACTTGGAAGCTGAGAAAGTGAGAGTTCTCCAGAGAGAAGGTTATAGCTCAAATCGAGGATCTTAAGGCGATTCAAGGACATGAAGAATCCGGCTTCAAGTGAACCATAAAGTGAGTTGTGGGAGAGATTGAGGTGTGTGAGATGCGTGAGATTTCCAAGTGATGAGGGAGATATAATACCCCCATTGAGGCCTTTGGATGGTAACTGCAATCGCGTGATCCAACGGTCCTGATCACAAGTGATGCCTTCCCACTGGCAACAATCAACTGAAGTAGTAGTCCAGTTCAATGGAGGAGATGACAGAGAGCGAGAGAAGGTCATGAGAGCGCTTCGTTCGCTTGGATCGCAAGCATCATTCATAGATATAATGGAATTGAATATGAGGATGAAGAGGATGAAAAGGAAGCCATGAGAGATTGAATGATCCATCTTAGGTTAAGATTCTCACAGGTTTGTTTATATATAATACGCAATATATACATCTACTGGAAGCCATGACAGCTACAAATGAACATTGTTAAGTTGCAACTTGTGCTCAGTGTCTTAAATGGAGACTTGAGTGAAATGGGACGTCACTAACAATGGAGGGTCTAATCATGGGTTGGCAGCAACGTAAGTTTTGGATTAGCTAAAAGCATTTTTGTCTTGAAACATAGTGGTTTGATAAATTTTTTAAAAGGAAAACTAATGAAGAATGTTTGAAAACTTTGAGTTTTAAAGATAAGGACAAAATTAAAGGTAAAATGAATAGTTTCGGAATTGACTTTTTAGTGTAAAAATATGATTTTTCGTTAAAATGAATAGTACTTGAAGTTTTTCATTAAGGCCTCGTTTGTTTGACCTCCTTAGATAGGACTGAACTAGCTAGGACTAATAACCCATGTTTGGGATAGCAAGGGACTAAGTTAAATGGGATTAGCCCATACTCGTGTGGACTCCGGACCTCACTAAGTCGCCTAAATTAGTCCCACGCGAAAGCAAGGTATTGCTAAGAACCTCACTACGCCGCCTTCTCTCACTACGCCTCCTTCTCTCACTACGACGCCTCCTTCGCATGAACTGGTGAGAGCCAGGTATTGTTCTTAATCAAAGCCATCGATCATTGAGTGAGCTTCATCCAAGTGTCCCCTCTCTCTCTATTGGATTGATATGGGAATTGGGGTAATTGGGTGCTTCGAAGAGAATGCTGGAAGAAGAGGAAACATATTTGCAGATCACGATTGCTAAATCGTGGCTGGAGGAGGAGGGTGGCTGTCGTGGTTTGCTTCGGATCTGCAGATCTCTAGGGGAAAACAGGTCTGCAACTATTTGTTTTCATAATTGGGATGATGATGGGATTAGCACGGCTATGGCAGATGAAGAGAGATGGAAAGGCGTGAAGAAGGGAAATTGATGAACTTAATTATTATTTTTTTGTTTGTAATATATTAGAATTACCATGATTATCTTGAATTTCATCAATTTAAAAAGTAAAACAAAAAAGAATTTGGAGGAGATCTAAATTTAATTATTTAGATCAAAATGTGAAATTTAGTTTTTATAATTAAATTTAAAAAATTAAAATTTAGTCCTAGTCTGACACTGCATCAAACGTTTCACTAAGTTAGTCCAGCTTAGTCTAGTCTAAACCAGTCCAGCTTAATTCATGAAGCTAGTCCAGTCCGAGATAGTCCGGTGCAACAAACGCACCCTAAAGTTCCCAATTTTAAAAGTGCTTTGAGTATGAAGTAGAAGCACTTTTAATCACTGACAATTTTTTAGATGTAATAAAGTTAAGGAAATTAAATTAAATAGGAGAGTTGTATAGTTAAGTATAAGAAGTAGACGTGAGAGGCTCATTAATTAATTAATTTAGTGAATTTTCTATGGTTTAACAACGTGCAAGTACTCTTATATGAAAAGAAAGGTTACTTGTTTGATTTTTCATTTTTAAAATTTAAATATCGCTCATATAAAAAAAATGATACAATTACGTGTATTAATTACATAATGTAGCATGACGTAGACCTTTCATTCGTCGACTTATTTAACGACTATATATTTTTTTCGTCTAGATGTTAAAATTACAAATCTATAATAATTAATCCGGATAATGCTTTGAAATTACACTGACATCACATGCCACTTCTAAGTTGATTTTTCTTCTCTTATCAGATTGGACTCAATGGTTTACTTAAGTCATGATCAAGGCTAATTAATGGAGCATTTTGTTTATATTTTCTGCTTGGTAAGGTGCCTTATAATATGTTACAATTACATCATGCAGAGTAGGAAAAACGGCAGAACCTGTTGAAAATATTGAGAATATAATTCTTCATAGAAAATGTAAGGGATAAATTACACAAGTATATATAGTTACACTTTGAGAAAACAGAAAATACAAGAATAAAAGTAAAAGAATATTCCCTACAGTAACTATCTAACTAACTTGGTAATTGTCATGATTTACTATTACAATCAATTACTATTTTATCCTTATCACACCCCCCTTAAGCTGAACGAAGAGGGTTGAAGAGAGAGCTTGGATCGAAGATGCATAAATTTTGACGAGGATGGGACTTAGTGTGGATATATGCAAGTTGATCTTGGTTGCAAACAAATTGAACTCTGAGTAACTTTGCTAAAACCAACTCACAAATATAGTGGTAATCGATTTCAACATGCTTAGTACGAGCATGGAAAACAGGATTGGATGCCAGTGCAATTGCATAAACATTATCATACCAAATTTGAGGAATATTAGGCAATTTAAAACCAATATCAGTAAACAATTGACAAATCCAAGTGATTTATGTTGCAATATGAGTTAGAGATGGATATTTTGCCTCTATGGATGATCTAGCAACTGTTTGTTGCTTATTTGCACTCTAACTTATGATAGATGGTCCAAGAAAAATGCAGAATCATCCTATTGATATTCTATCCTAAAGGCAACCAGCCTAGTCAGCATTAGAGAATGCTTTAAGTGTCAAAAGAAGATGAGGATGCGGGAAACCATACACCATGACCAATTGTACCTTTTAAGTGCCTTAATTTGAGTTTCACGTCCTGAAAATGTTGATTTATTGGCGAATGCATGAACTGGCAAACCAAATTGACAACAAATGATAAATCAGGCCGAGTCTAAGTTAAGTATTGGAGAGCCCTAACAATTGATCTATATTCTTCAGGATTAGACAATAAAGACCCAGAGAGATCAAGCTTTGCAAAACCAAGTGGTGTGATGCAGGGCTTGGCACCATCCGTGTTTGATCTTTTAAGTAAACCAAGCTATAGGAGCTTATTTGAGACCATAGAGAGATTTCTTCAAATGACAGACATAATCGGGATAATCTTGGTCAATGAAGCCTGAAGGCTGAGACATATACACATTTTCTTTCAATGAACCATGTAAAAAGACATTGCTAACATCCAATTGATGTAGAAACCAATTGGACTGAACTGCTAAGGTGAGTAGGATTTTGATGGTCACAGGCTTAGCCACTGGACAAAAAATGTCACTGAAATCACTACCTTCTTGTTGATTGTAACCCTTAGCCACTAAACGGGCTTTATATCTATCCACAGATCCATCTAGTTTTGTTTTGATGTGAAAAACCCACTTACAGCTAACTAAATTATGAGAGGGAGAATGAGGGACAAGATTCCAGGTTCCTGTATTCTGCAAGGCATTAAATTCATCTTGCATAGTTGCCCTTCAATAGGGATATTTAGATGCTTAGAGATAGGTGAAAATAACATATTCACTGTATGGTAAAGGGTGTTTAGTACCTGTATAGGCTTTGGGTTTGAAAATACCTGATTTAGACCTAGTTTGCATTGGGTGAATGGAAGGGACATGTGTAGATTGAGAAGTATAGTGATAGAGAGATATGCTGAGAAGGGGAAGTAGTTACATTTGATGCAGGTACATTGGATGCAAGTTGTAGAGTATGATTGGTTGAGGTAGGATATAGATGAGGAAAAACAAGTGAAAAATGAGATGAGCAAGGCTTGAAACTAGATTGAGATGTAGGTGAAGAGGTAAGTGTGTGGAAAGGAAAAGAGGTTTCATCAAAGTAGACATGTCTGGAAATGTATACCCTATTTGTGATGGGATCTAAGCATTTATACCCTTTATGAATTAAACTGTAACCAAGGAACACAATGGTAAGGTTTTAACTAAGGGTAGCAACTGCAACCAAATACCCAGAGCTGACTGTAATCTGGGGGCTTTTTAAAGAATTGTTCCCATGGAGATGGTTTGGAACTGGGTGGCAACCTATTAATGAGGTAAGTTGCAGTAAGAAAAGCTTCCACCCAAAACTGATGTGGCATTTTAGAAGCTATCAATAATGTCCTAGCAGTTTTTACAACATGCTTGTGCTTCCTTTCAGCACAACCGTTTTGCTGTGGTGTATAAAGACAGCTGAGATTTTGTTGAATACCATGAGAAGCTAAATGCTTTTGAAAAGCAGAGCTAAGGAATTCACCCCCTGAGTCTGTTCTTAAAGTGCCAATCTTGAAACCAGAAACATTTTCAACCAAGGCTTGAAATTTGACAAATGTAACAAACACATCTGATTTATGCTTGAGAGGATACAACCAAGTATATTTGGTGAAATCATCAACAAATGGAACATAGAACTTGTAACCACTAACAGATAACAATGGTGTTGGTCCCCAGACATCAGCATGAACAAGTTGTAATGGTCTAGATGTAACAGACTCATGAAATGACAATTTTGCACACTTGCTTGAGATACAATTTGAACAGAACAATTTATCAATAGAAGTAGTAATAGGCTAGGTAGACTTAGAGATAACAGATTTAAAAACCTTGAACGTTGGATATCCCAAACGTTGATGCCAAATGTGAAGTGAAGTCCAGATTGCAGTAGTTGCAAGATACCTTCTAGAAGAATAAGCATAGAAAGGATAGAGACCTTGGCGAACATGACCTCCAAAAAGCATCTTCCATGTAGTAAGATCCTTGACATTGAATGAACTTTGTTAAGTTGCAACTTGCAAGCTTTTCAATGGATCAATATATAATAATTGTCTGCAATTTCTCAATATCTTCGAGGGAAGGGATCTTCTCCGGATTCCTTTCTCCTAATCTACCAAATCAGAGGATCCGGACTATTGAAATTTGATAAAAATGCTACAAACAAGGGTCCACTTTACAAGTTATAATAACTTTAACCGTTGGATCAAATTTCAATGTCCTGATTTTCTGATTTAGTAGATTAGGATGAAAGAATCCGATGACGATCTCTTTCCATCTTCATGGTAAAGATTCTTTTATGTAATAATCTATGGATTTGAAGAGATTTGGTTTCGTTTGATTTTGACTTTAATGGTAAACAACAAACAAAAGACTTCAAATAGTCAAACTTACAGGAATTAAATAATTTTGCATGTTGATTAAATTAACAAAGAGAAGAACGTAATTAGGTAATGGTTTGAATTCTTGTGCTCATTGTCTGAATTTCTCAGTCTTTGCTTTATAGAGAATTGAGTGAAATGGGACGTCACTAAACAATGGAGGGTCTAATCATGGGTTGGCAGCGACGTAATAGAAGGTTTACACTGACTTTTCGCTCGTGCCAGCAATTTTTTCTTGAAACATAGTTGTTTGAAAAAAATTTAGAAATGCTTTGAGTATGAAGTAGAAGCACTTTTAATCACTTTGACAATTTTTAGATGCAATCAAGTTAAGGAAATGCAACTAAATAGGATAGTTGTATGGTTAAGTATATGGAGATTTTGGATGCGGTCTCTAGCTATGAATATTTTTTGACTGAAACCTTGTTAGTTTTCAATTTTTGATCAAAGTCCCTGAAATTAATGTGATATTGTAAGATCCCACATCGCACAGGGGTGTGGACCCTGTAAGCCTTATATGTATATTCCCATCTCTACCTAGCACGAGGCCTTTTGAGAGCTTACTGGCTTCGGATTCCATCGGAACTCTAAAGTTAAGCGAGTTTGTGCGAGAGAAATCTCATGATGGGTGACCCACTAGGAAGTTCTCGTGTGAGTTCCTATAAACAAAATCGTGAGGGCGTGGTCGGGGCCCAAAGTGGACAATATCGTGCTACGACAAAGTCGAGCCTGAGATGTGGTGCGGTTCGGGTCGGGATGTGACAGATAATTTATTTTTATGTATGTTACTATATTTTTAAATTAAAAATTGAAATTTATAGTTGTTTATATTAATGAGATTTTAAATAAAAAATCATAATTTGTAGGATTAAAAATATTAGAATATAAATATACTATTGTGTGTGTGCGCGCATGGGTACATTCATCAAAATTAACCAAAAAATTATTGTACCAAAACATGGGTACATTCTTCAAAACCACAAAAAAAAAAGATATTAAGTTTAATAACATTAGTAAATTTTTTTCGATTAAACTTGACATGGATACATTCTCAAATCAAAGAAAAAAGAATGAAAAATGGATTTGAAAAAAAAGTTGAATAGATTTTATATAAAAATGGTACATTGTACATATAACAAATTGATATATTTAAGAATGAGTACATTTTAAGATTAAAAATTTGAAAAAATTACATGAATGGGTGATTAAAAAATTGAAAACATTTTTTAAAAAAGCTAATGGGTACAAACTTATTCTATTTTTTTTCTTTATTTTGGAAATGTTTTGAATTGAAAATTAGTTAGGAGTTTAATAAAGGTGTGAGTATTAAAATTCTAAATCAATTATTAATTTTTATTTTAAAAAATTATGTAACTGACATGTAAATTTATTATTACATTAATGCTAATGATTTGGATCAAAATTTAAAAACTAATAAGATTTCAATCAATAAATTAGTAACTAAGGACCAAATACTAATTTTTCCTTAAATATAAGAAGTAGAAGTGAGAGGCTAATTAATTAATTAGTTTAGTGAATTTTTCATGATTTAACAATGCAAGTACTATTACATGAAAGAAAAGGTTACTTGCTCGATTTTCTTCTTTAAAATTTGAATATCTCTCGTATAAAAAGAAATGATACAATTACGCGTATTAATTACATAATGTAGCATGATGTAGACCTATCATCCGTCAACTTATTTCACGACTATATTTTTTTCTTTGTGACTTTGAAATTACAAATCTATAATAATCGAAATGGAGAATGCTTTGAAACTGCACTGACATCACATGCCACATACTTAAGTTTGATTTTTCTTCTCTTATCAGTTATCAGATTGGACTCAATGGTTTACTTAAGTCATGATCAAGGTAAACTAATGGAGCAATTTGTTTATCTTTTTTGTCGGGTAAGATGCTTTATAATATGTTACAGTTACACTCATACAGAGTAGGAAAAACAACAGTACCTATTGTGAATAAGTTCCACGTTAATGGGAAGAGGAATTTGCCACACATGAGGAAGCGTGTTGATAATAAGTCTCACATTGATGAAAGAAGGAACTTTGCATGATGTAATCTCAACTTCTTCAATACCTCGAGACATCATCAAATGTAAACCAAGACATTTGTTTGCCAAAAAATTTAATAGAAGAAACTTTTACGTTATTGCAGCAACATGTTTCTTCCAGAATGTGCCATGCTACGTACGTTCATGGGCGGATATATATAGGGGCCGGGGTGGTCCCAGGACCTCCGAACATAGAAGAAACGCTTAAGAAGAACCTTAGAGGACCACCCTAAACCCTAGGCGGAGCTCTATGAAAGACTCGATAAGATAAATTATAGTGAATTAATAGGATAACATAGTAGATATAAGAGCCACCATTCCCTGGATTTTATTCGCCAGAAAGCTTGAGTTGTAGAACAAGAAAATGAAGAAGAAGGGTTGTGCTTTTGCACCCTGCTTTTTTACGTTGTCGTTTTGCATTCTTTCTATCCTTTTTTTCTAATTTGGACTCACTATCTTCTATTTAAATATTTTTTTTACCCCAATTTTCCGTTCGCCCTTTTTTTTTCTGGAAAAGGATCCTCGCCGTATCATTTTCCTGAGAATCCGGGAAATTCTGTAATCGTCAATTTTCGTTAGGTAATATTTATATTTAAAATAATTTCTGATCTCACAATGTATGATGAACGGACACGATTACGAGATTCCTTAGATCCCCATGAATATCCTTTTCCCTTTTTTCTATCCCATGCAGAAGTATTGAATGCTAAATATGTTTTTTAACCTTTTAAATTACTAGTATCACTTCACCTCTTAATTATTAATATCTCAAAAGAAAGAACATTTTTCAAGTTAAGAGTATCTTAGGGGAAAAAAAAAACCCTTTAATTTACCTGTTCTCAAGAAAGACCTTTCAAGTTATTACATATCAAGAAAAATTGACACTGAAAATTTTAGCAAGACTTTTAATTTCCAAAAAACAAAATAAGGCCGTTCATATATATACTGAAGGTACTTGACAAAATGTTTTATTTAAAATATAGAGAAAAATCTTTTGTGCGTTGCCACTATTTCTGTTTACAAAATCCTTGAATATTTTATCCACCCAAAAGTGAATTCTGGATCCGCTAAGTACGTTAACAAGATAATTGCAATTTAACCTTCACCGTTTGATAAAAAAAATAAAAAATAAAAAAAAGGTGAACCGTTTTCTTTTGCGTATTTCCAGATTTCCAGATTTCCAGATTGTTTTCATGTTTCCAGCGGTGGCCAATTTGCAGGATTAAGGTGCCACTGCAGCCCATTTCCCGAACAGCCTTTTCTTGCGAAAGTTAAAGCTCTGCAATTTTCGGCTTCTGCTCTTGTTGGGATTCGTCCAACAACTTCCGGCTTTCAACCCATGCAAACTAGAAGACGTGAAAACCCAACTTACACTAGGTTTTTTTTTTTTTCTTCTTCTTCTTTTTTTTTTTTTTTTTACTTTCAAAAAAAATAAAATATAAACCATTCTCAATGATTCTGCATATACAGATTTTGAATTTTGATGAGTAGAATCAAATTGAATCAGGACCCTTTTCTTAGTTTCATTTTTGTGGGTTTTTTTTTTTTTTTTTTTTTTTTTTTGAAAATAAAACTTCATTAATAAAACGGAATATTACACAATTTGTGATAGATAGGTCTAAAGTCCAAACAAAAACAAAACCCTCCATAAACAGAGTAAGACATAGTTGATTTTGAAATTGGAACCTCATCTTTTTTCAGTCATGAGGAGCTACACCTACACCAATTACTTTAGTCTAAAGTAAGGATGGAATTGGCACTGTAGAAATGAATAGTGACCTGGGGTGGATTTTGAGTTATTTACAAAATTGCCACCGCCTCTTTATTCTTCGTTCGGTGAGGGTTTCGGGGATGGGAGGTCATGCTGCTCTGGGATAGGCTGATTTCCATGGATTTCTCAACCCTCATCGTCTTCACCTTCTCCGTAAAACCCAGAGGCCGAGAGGCCCCTCGATTTTGGGCGAGATGGGGGGTGACCGGGTAGGTGCCATTTGCTGTCGTTCGATCAAGGTTTTGGGGATGGAGGGTCTGCGAGAGAGAGAGAGAGAGAGAGAGAGAGAGATGGCAATGGAAGGAGAGCGAGGGGGAGGGGTAGGTCTCGGCATTGTTGCTGCAGATGGCTTTCACAAGTGGGAGAGTCGGTATGGTCAGAGAAGAACCGTAGGGTTTGGGACAGATGATGCCAAAAAAGCCAGAGAGAGGGAGGGGAAGGGAGAGAGAGAGGAGTGAGGCACTGAAGCTACCAAAAAGGGGTTTAGGGTTGATTTTTCCTCCTCAAATCAAGGCTGCTGTCGGTGATTGAGCGATGGGGAGGGATTGGGGTTTGATTTTGTGAAAGGAATTACTGCATCTTCACCTCTCTCTCTCTCGCTTCCTCTCTCATCTACTGAAACCATAATCTTCCTCTCCTCGGCACTCTTCCATGTCTCTCGCAAGCTTTTCCTTCTCTCTGTCTTCGTCTCGCTCTCCATCTCACTCCGGGCACTAGATTCCGTCTGTTTCCATCCCCATTTCTTTCCCTCTTTTTCTCTCCCGACACTCTCTCACTGTCCTATTCTCTCACGCCCGCTCATCATCTCACTCCGGGCAATACATACATGAACTCGATGAGAAGCCACCATCTCTTATCTGCAAAGCGAAGAAGAACTCAGCAGATTGTATGTTACTCCTCCCCAATATTTTCTGTATTTTTTCTTCGATTATTTGTTTTTGGGTTTGATTCTTTCCCGAGAATAAGAAGAAAGAAACAGGAAAAATTAATATTGGGGTAGTTAATTTATCTTGGAGTGTTATATTTATTCAAGACATCCAGGGGAATTAGGTACTTAATTGATTGCTTACCTGAGTGAATTTCTTTGATTTTTCTGAAAGAATTTTTTTTTTTTTTCTTCTTGTTTTCTTGAATTTAGTTATCTATGGCAATGGAGAATTTAATGCAGATGGGCTCGATAGGTTCTTGAAGGAGGTGAAGCTTACCGAGTGCAGACTCTCCTATGCGGTTGTTGTAATCATGGGTCCGCAGAGCAGCGGTAAAAGTTTGAAACTTTGTTCGATTTGGTTGAGTTTTTAGGTTTTGGAGCTTATGGCTTTTGATTTGGCAGGGAAAAGCACTTTGTTAAATCATTTGTTTCGGACTAAGTTTAGGGAGATGGATGCTTACAGTGGAAGGTTAGTTTCTGAGTTTGGAATTGATTGTGTAGTCAATTTTGGGTTTTTTTTTTTTTTTTTTTTTTTTTTTTGCTTTTGGAATAAGTGCTTTATGGGAGAGAGGACTATCTGATTTTGTGGATTTGTTTTAGGAGCCAAACTACAAAGGGTATTTGGATTGCCAAGTGTGTTGGCATTGAGCCGTGCACGATTGCCATGGATTTGGAGGGGACTGATGGGAGGGAGATGGGCGAGGTAATCAGATTGATTTTTTTTAGGGGGTTTGTGGGGTTTTTTTAGAAATTGTTCTATGAAAGCATTGTTGTTGTATGAATTTTTTTTATTGTGGGTTTTGATTGTTATGAATTTTTTTTATTGTGGGTTTTGATTGTTTGGTTATACTTCTGGGTATCTGTTTTGGTTTTTTGAATCGGTTTTTGTGTAAGTCAAAGTTTTGTGTGGATGATCGTTGGTTCTAAACGAACCGAGCTACATATATGGCTTTGCTTCCCAGCTACTGAAAACGTTACCCTTCTTCTCTCTACAAATTCCCTTCTAACTGTCCACACTTTTACAAAACCAAAAACCAATTTTATAAATTTTGATCAGATTTTTCTTCAGATTAGAGAGAGAGAAAGGGTCATATATTTTTGCTATTTTCAGAGAGAGAGGATTTGAGGTGGGTGGAGTGATGAGTGTTTAGGAATTTTTATGGGAGGGATGAGAAAAGAGTAAAAATGATCAGGAAAATCGAATTCTTTCTCTGAAATTTCATCAACACTTTGTAGGAACTCCAATTCTTTCTCTCATATTTCATCCGTTTCTGTTAATTTTTGTAAATTTTCAGATTATGGGTCGTTCCCAATTTCCATTTTTTCTTTGGGGTTATGTTATTTTGATGGAAAAAGGTCGTATTAGCAAATAGATGATATTTCAAAATTAGTCGTCTGATTCACTTATTTTTGTTTATCTATAATATTTTTGGATTTTTCCATGTACATTACAGAATTTACTGACATTTGATAAACGTTGAACGAAGTCCTTCAATGAATCTCTCAAGGCGCTCGAATCTGATATTCAGTTCGCCAACACTCTGTAAGAACTCCAATTCTTTCTCTACTTACACAATCCCAAAGCAATGTGTAATAAACAGTGGAATTTTGATTCAAGTAGTAGTAATTGCCGTGCAATTGTTTTTCCAATATGTTTATACACTTACGGTACTTCAATCTCTCTCTCTCTCTCTCTCTCATTTCTTTTCGGATTTGGAAATCTCTGACTTTCGGTGGTTTTTTTTTCTTACAGTTGTTGATGAATTTTACGGACTTCTTTTGTAATCCTTGCTGCAGAAAGCAATCGCGATGCCACTATGGGCGAAGGAATGCCGTCATACGAGCCCCAGAGCACACTACTATTGGTAATTTTACTTTTCTGATTTTATATGAATATGTGGTTTGTTTGATGAGAAAATAAGGAAAACGAGAGAATTTTTTTGAATTTAGGGTTGCTATAACACAAATTTTCACTATGATTTGTGATTGGTTTTGGGTATCTTTCCTCTCTTATGCTTTTTACACTGCCTGCATCAACCCCTTTTCTTCGTTTTTTGTCTTCTCTTCCAACTTATGCCCTCAATGATATTAGATAAGGCATTTTAAAATTTATTGCTAATATTTTGAACTTTGTGTTGTACTAATGTCATAAGGCATTTTTATTTTTGATATTTTGTTACGTTGGTTGGAGAGTTGAAGACTTTTGCTCTCTTTGCATTTTGCTATGCTGGTTGGAGACTTGCGAACTATTGATTTTGAATGCTATTGCCCTTGGTATTCTTTACAATTATTGATTTTGAATGCTATTGCTCTCTTTATTCTTTAGAATCGAGTATTGGAATTTTGAATGGGACAAGATGGGATGTATGACTTTGTGCTTTCCTGAATGGGTTTACTTTTGTACAGCTTGAAATGTTGGTATTGTTTTTGTTCGTGTAACTTTGGTTCATTGTTTGTTGTGGGATGGGATTTGGGATCTATTTTTTTGTTTCAGTTTTTACATATCGAATTTTCGAGAGCTATTTGATAAGAGTCAGGCCTGTTTAGAGTCAGGTTTTATAACTCAAACCATTTCCAATAGCTATTCGGTAATAGGATGAGTAATTAAGTATCAAAGAGTGAGTTCATACATATGAAATCCTATTTAAGCTTACCTTTTCCCTTGTGAATATTTCTTCATCTGATAGGCTGATGCTTGGGCTATTGAGAATTTTGCCTAGGTGGCAAAATACCCGTCTGGCCAAATTGTAAATTAATATCAGATTTGGTGGTCGTTATTGTTTCTGTAACCTGTGGTGGCATTGCCTTTGCTTGCGCTGGACAACCGGTCTGATGCATACATTCATAAATACATACCTGTGTACATATATTTCCAAACTTAATAGAGAAAACTTAATGCTATGATCTTACATAATGTTCATATTCTTCTTCCTTCATACCAAAACTAGACTGGTTATTAGTGAATCCATTATGGACCTGGAGGTTTCAACTTCGTCAGTGAAATGGTTCAAGTATGTTTTACCCTGCAATTTTATTATCCAAGGAGAAAGTCTTCAAATCCAAAAGTGTACATATATATATATATTACGTATATACACTACTAATTTTGTTAGTACTAGGGAAATAGTTGATTTTTCTACGTGTTATATATATATATATATATATATATATATATATATATATGGGTTCGATTACAAAATTCTGTTGATTGAAAATGATACTTTATGTTATCATTTACCTGGTAGATGAAGATGTTTTATTTTGAAAATGAAAGGTAGACTATACTTGGAACAAAATTCTTGAGACTGCTGGGTTGTGCCTATGGATGCTAACTTGGTTCTTAGAGACTGTTTTGCATTTTGCTTCTTTTGTTACTACTAAAATTTTCCATCTTTCGTTTCTGACACGCCCTTTTAGCCAAAGGGTTCTTCTGACCTTGGAGGAGAAGAAAGTGCCCTGCAAATTGCACTTAATCAATCTCAGCGACAAACCCAGTGGTATTTTACTTTGTTTTGAATTTTTGATCCTGAAAATACATGCAGGCATGGATGGAAATATGTGATTTTTGTACTTTTAATGGATTTTGATGTGTTTTTTTGGAGTGTCTGAGGAATTGGTTTTGGGGTTTTTGTTGCTAATGTCTGTGATTTGTAATCTTGATTCGGCTGGTAATTTCAAATAAACCATAGGGGATAATTTCACTTCATTATAAATGACACTTCCATGTGCGTTATTCACTTAATTATTTTTTGCATTCCAATTGGTCTTTGTTTTGTTCTCAGACAGTTATCGGCATAGATAAAGTAAAATTCCGTTCTTGGCTATCTTTTTCTTTACTGTAGCATCTGTTTGTCTGTTAATGTAAATGTGGGTTATGTTGGATTTTTCAATTTGATTCTCCAATATATTTTTTTGGTGACCGTGTTAAATTGGAGGATTAAATTTATATAAAACATGAAATAGTATGCCATAACACATTTATGTAAATGTAATTGAAGAGGAATACATGCATTAGTATGCCATGGAATGGCATCGATGCTATTTAGCTAGATTGTTCCGGGTTCAAGCTTATCCAGTGACTGCCTATCACTTTCTTATTACTAATCTCCTTAGAGATTTGATCAAAATTAATAATTTTTCCAAGACGGCTGAGAGAATTATTATGTGTCACCTGTTGACAGTCTTATAAATGGTAAAATGCTGCTTAAATATTCATCACGTTAAGGTTTTTATGGTTATTTGAGAATATCATATTTAGGTCACTAGAATTCTTTATACAGGACTGAATGGGCTCCTATTTTAAATGACAGGTCAATCCCCAATTTTATGCATTTAAGTGGATCACCCTCCTCTTAACCCATGAGTTCAATTTCGCTGACAACCTTCACACTTGGGATACACTTTCAAGTGATTTGAGGGTTCTCAGGTAGTATTATATCCTTTTGGACTATATAGACTGAAGAGTTTGTTTTCAAGGCATGAAATGAAAAAAATTTGGCTTTTGGTTTTCGCCTCCTGAATTATTTGAGTGATTGATTACATTAATGTGTGTAGTACATGGTATTTTTAAGCCCGAGAAGGACTAAATTACTAATTTATACAAATTCTCTTATGAGAAAAATTTCTACATGTTTTCTCACTCTTCTTAGTTTATGATTGAACTTTATACTCCTTTCATTCATTAATTTATGAATTGGGTTGTTTTTCTTTTGTGATTTCAGTATTTAGGTCGTTAGTGACTGCACAATTTCATGGTTTTTTACTATTTTAGAAGTAATTGGTAGAGTTGGATGTGATTCTACTAAAGTTGGAAATCTTTGTGTCCTTAGAGCAAGCAAGTCTGCAGATATCTATTTTGTTTTGATTTGGGCACCTTCTACCAGACTGTATAGGACATAAAAAAATGATTTGATTGTGGTGTTATGTATTTCTATTTTTTTTATATGGTGGTATCATTTTCTGAACAAAATAGAAATCACTTAAATAAATAAACCACTCAAGCAATGAATCTTCAATGAGAACTTAATATCTTCTCACGTTGGACAAACCAACAGGTGTTTCTTCACAAAATTCTCTTAGATGGACATAAGGAACATCAATTGTGTGTCTCTTACTTTTTTTGGTTTAGCTTTTAAGTTATGATTTTTGATACTGTAATGAGTTTTTTCTCATATTGCATATGAAGACCTTTGACTCAGTTGGTTCTATGTTTGAACTCTGAAGCCAGAAAAACTCATATGTTTCTTTTGCAGTTTGATTAGTAGTTGTTAATTAGAATTGGCTAATTCTTTTACTAAGAATTTGTTTTTACTCACTCTGTTGGTTCTTCTTCATATAAGTATATAGAAATTGCATCAAAGACTAATTAGAATTAGTCGGCTTATGGGTGTTAACATGTTTAAGTAGTAATACTTAAACTCAAAAGATGCTGGAGTAATTCTATCTTTGTGGAAAAGAATAAAACTAGATCGTACCATTTTATGTATGTTTGATTACATTGCTTATAATTAGTAATTATTGAGTTTTACCAATAATTTTGCTCATTTTTCTTCTTCTCGATCTTATGAAATTTAGGGTTTAAAGTAATGGATTAGGCATTAATTCTTAATCAATAATAGGTATTGAAGTTGAGTCGCAAATAGTGTTGAAAGTATTAGATGATCTTAGTTGCTTGAGATTATTGTGTTTCTAATCCACCAAATTCATTTCAAATATAGTGGTGATTCTTGGTGTACCTGAATATCTCTGATGGAAGATGAAACTGTTTTTTGCTGTTACAATTAATTCGTGTTTCTTTTAATTGTGGCATCCTTTGACTATGTATAGCTATGATAATGGTGGAATGTGTAATTGCTATCTCTTAAGTTGGTATAATGTTAATGGTTTGTAGATGCTTAGCAGACTATAAATAAAATGGGAGCTTTAATAAAAAGGGCTTGAACTAAGTTTATTTTAACCAAAAACCATCCTATAACTTTTTTTAACCAAAAACCATCTCAGAACAAAGTAAAACCCACAAAACCAACAGACAGCTCGACCACTAGCCAGTCACTCATGGTCTCTCCTTTGGCCTTCATCCTCCTCCTCCTCCTCTTCTTCTCGCTGAGTGCTACAACTTTCCTTTTTGAATCATCCTATTTCGTTGAGTATTGAAGATGTTATATCCATTTGAATCTTACCCAGTTTTCGGCGACCTCCGAGGCTTTCGAGGCGTTTTCTGGCCAAACCACGATGAGTTAGCCATGTACAAGGTACCATTCTCTTCGTCTCTTCGAGAACTACGATTTTCATTTTTGAATCACTCGATTTGCTTGAGTATTGACTAAGTTATGAGCATTTAAAGTTTGTCCAACTTTCCGGCCGAAATCCGGCCTTCCCTTCCGTTTATCTCTGGCGAGCAACAACCATACCAAGCCCTTTGGGCCGTGCACAAACAAACACTGTATCTGGAAAGAAAAGAACCAAAATCCAGAAACAGTGACTTAAATTCCAAAAACAGTGACTTAGATTCCAGAAACAATGTTACTTAAAATCCAGAAACAATTTATTTTTACATTCCAGAAACAGTGTTCGTCGAAAAGAACCAAAATCCAGAAACAGTGGCTTAAATTCCAGAAACAGTTTATTTTTACATTCCAGAAACAGTGTCCGTCGTTATTTTTGAATAGCATGTAGATCTCAAATATTTTTTCTGGAGAAACAAATGATAAAATTCACTGACGAAGAAAAATTGAAAAACAGTACCTTGAATACACTATGAATAATAACGACGATCACATTTCAACGAAATAATACAAAAATATAAATTAAATAGTATGAGGATCTATATTTTTGTTTCAAAGAAAGAAGAAGGTCTGCAACCACATCATTTGAAAAAATTGCAAAACCCAAGGAAAAGAAGGAGAAAGACTAAAACTTATAACATGGTTTTTTATTAAACAGAACTTATAACATGGTTTTTTTTTATTAAAACTAAAACTTTTCAAGCCCTTTTCATTAGTTTTTCTAAATAAAATTGCTATCGATGAAATTGAGAAAGAAACTTGGGGAGATAATATTGTTAATAGTTTGTAGATTTTTAGGAGACTCTTGAACTGCTTAAATTTTATATATTTAGTTGCATAAAGTCCACTAACATACGCAATCAGAGTCAGATTGCCACCCTTAGGTGGTGGTATTGTCTTTGCAATAGATTTAAAGTGGGGATTTAGAAAATCTAATAATAAAACTGAATTATATATTCCATGCTTTTCGTTTTCATTTTGGGTTAAAAGGTTGGAGCTTTGGATTGGGATTTTCCTTTATTAAACTATAATTTTGTGCTTAGGAGGCTATATGAAACTGCTTAAATTTTTTTTTTTGAACAGGAACTTTTTCTTTCACTGTAATCTGTTTGTTAAAGGTAATGATAAAGATTTATCAATTTTGTTTGTTTGGGGGGTTTATGATCAGAACCCTGATGAGACCTTCAGTGTGAAAGCCTTTTGGTTTCATAAGTCACACAACGAAATTGAATACCAAATGAACAAAAATCTGGCCATAAATGCACACTTCTTTACTCCATATTTATGCACATATCTCCCAATATATATGCACTGATGAGACCTTAAGGAGGTTACGATATGTGTCCCAATTATTAAACAAACCAAGATAGCTTAATATCAGGCTCAATTGTAGGTTGCCTTTAATTATTATATCTTTATAAGAAACATTAGCTTATATGTGCACCAAGGAAACTAAGGTCATCTATTATAAGTTTCCCTATGTTTTCGATCTCTTTATATGTGCACTAATTAATTTGATTAGTGTGTATGTATTATTGGTGTATAATTGGTGTTGGGTGTTTTCCAATTTGGGGTGTGCAATCCAATGTCTTATTTGGTTAGAAAGGACATAATGTTTGACAATATGTCTGATATCTGATCCAATTACTTTAGTATAAAATAGGGATTGAAATTGGCACTATTCAAATGAACAGTGTTTCCCGTGTAAGGCATATGTTGCACAAGTGAGGTATGTAGACTGCAGGGCATATATTTTGCCGTCTTAATTGCAGGGGCAAAATATGTGTAAACTGCAGCTTGCTTCTGTTTCTTCAGTTTCGTATGGAAACAAACATTCTGCTTATTTTTGCCTTTGAACAGTTATGGTTACAAAATTAGCTACTTGAACAAGTCCTCAACACTTTCTATTTTTAATTATCTATTGAAATGGCTGTCTACACTGCATGACACATGTTATATGTATGAACTAAATGTTTCTTTTGTTTCTTAAGGAAACAATATTTTTTTTGGAAACCATCTCTTTCTAATCAAGGACGTTCAATTTTTTCCCACTCATTGTACAATGTGTTTATATGCCAACTCACTTGAATGTATATAAAAGCAAAACTGCTTATCGTATCGACCTCACTCACTTATGTATCCCTTTGTTTGTTCATAATTGTGTTGAATTTATTCAACTTAAATGTGTTTTATTCATCTGATTACGCCTAAAACAGCTGGTTCCTGTGACAACGCACGAGCTTAATTTCTAGTAAGGACTAAAACACCATGTTGATTGGGCTTCAGCACTTTTGACTATGACGCAAAAGCACTTCCATAATTCACACTTCGAACAAAACGTGTTCTGCACTGATGTTTACAATCTCAAATGAAGCAAAGTAATTAATTGAATTAAATTATTACTTTGTCCATTTGCCTAAAATTTAAGACGTCTTTTTTTTTTTTTTTAAACAAATTTAATTCCTCTTTAGCTTGTCAATTAAACAAGAAATTTGCCCTCGAACAAGAAAATAGAAAAGAAATAGTTGTGGTGGGCCACATTTGTGAGATGGGTTCAACGTACTATATTTGTGAAATCTCATTCCTGGATTTCACTGTTATAATCTACGTATTTATATTATTGAGATTTTATATTATTTTTCGAGAATTTATTTTAAATTGTTTGAATTTAGATTTTAATTAAATTAGTTAAGAAGTTTGAAGTTTGGAAATTAATTAGTTAAAATCCGTAGACCTTTCGAGGTCACAAATTTTATTGTTGAATAAATTTCGAGATCACGAACGCATAGGCGAAAGCCGTTTGCGAGTCCAGATTATAACGGTATAGTTACGGACGTTTGAAGTTGTGTTACTAAACTATAAATCTTAGAAATTATTTAAACTCTCACTTTGAGGAAAATAGCCCAAGGAGGTATGTGCTTTTGTGGCCAATCAGAAGTAAAGGTTGGATTGAGGCCCAATCAAAAGAAGAGAGTAAAAGGCAATGGACCAATCAAAAAAAGAAAAGAAAGAGAAGGACCAATCAAAATTAAAGGGGGAATGACCAATCAAAAAGGAGGGGGAGAAAAGACCCCTTTCCCGTCGACCCATCCTCGCACCCAACCAGTTTCGACCCGGTTCTAATTCCGGCGGTTTCCGCCATATTTTCCGTCGAACCACCACCATCCAACACCTGCAACCTCTTCCACAAACTTCCCATCTTCCATTCCCTCCCAAAATCGAAAGGTTTAAGGTCCTATTTCGTGTAGAACTTCATAAGAGATGCTCGACGGCGATTCTGCCGTTCCGGCGAGTTTCACCACCCACCACCACCCTTAATCAACTCCCCTTGGACCCAGGAATAAGACCCAATCAGTTGTAGGGGCGTCGGAACACCGAGGAAGGATCCAGAGATTTGAAGGTGACCTAGAACATGACAATGATCGGTACTTGTGTGTTCGCATGGGGTAAGCTTTTGTTTGTGCCTTTTGATATTGTTAGGAAATAGAAAGGAATTAGAATATGCAAATTAAAAAGGAACAGATTCTATTGAATAAGTTTACAACTAAATGAATCCAAAGCCTTTGCTCTAAAAATATTGTGCTAATGTTGAGACCCCTGCTGATTCTATTGATGGAGTTTCAGTTACATATTTTCACATAAAGCAATATACTTAAGACTAGACAACATGAAGTTTTGCATCTTTGTTTATTTCTCTGAGTTTACTTCTTTTGATATAGTTGCCTTGTATCATGCTTACTTCTTTTGTCTAAGCTTAATTATGATGTCCAGTGAAAGAGTTAAGTTTTCTAGGCATGTGCTTTCACCTTCTATGTGTGTAACAGGGACTTTTGTTGGTTTACATGGAAAGGAATTTTCGAATTTAATTTCCTTAAGTTGAATTGAAACTGCCATGATATATCTGCAGTTCTTAGTTTTATTTAGGGTTTTCTATCATTCAATGAACCAATCTGAACATGAATTAGAGTTGGGTAATTCGGTTTGGGTGTGTAGATCAAATTTCTTGATCAAGGGTTTGGTTCAAAAGGTCAATTTCCTGCTAATTTTGAGTCATGTTAGTTTGGAGATTGTTTACATGACTTCTGGACTACCTGGAAATATATTGGGATTTGTTATATGAAATGGAAGTGGGCTGTTACGTAAGTTGTAGAAAATTGATTTCTTTGCAAAGGAAACTCAAGTTTCGAGTAGCCTTCTTTGGCTCTTAATTTCTAGGTCTTTATGTGCTCATTTGGAGAAAATTTTTAGTTTGTTGAAAGTACATATGTTCATGATCGTAACCCAATTGTTTTTACTTGGTTTCGTTGAGTTTTGGTTGATCAAAATCTTATTTAAACTTGGGTCGCGGGCTGCCAAACAGCAGCAGAAAACTGGGTTTCCAGTTTCAAAACTCCATTTTTCGTTTTGGCATAACTTCCAATTTATAGCTCCGTTTTCTACAAACTTTATATTCTTTTAAAGTACAGAACACAAGCTTCAAAACCCATGTAATATTACACGAATTGGTTTAGTTTTGAATGCTCCAAAGGGAGCCTGAACTTGGTCCAATAGTGCTGTTTTTCTGCAGATTTTGTGGAGAAGCAAAGTACTGTTTTTACCACATCTATTTCCTTTCTAGATTCTTTTCTAATCTTCTTTACTACTATTTGAATGATATTATTTGAGTTGTAAGATCCTAGAATCAATGTTCTTCCCTTAGATAATATTGATTTTTGTGATTAAACATTTAGTTGGTTATTAACGTGTGTTGCTTGTATTTATACTTTTGATTGTACTTTTGGGTTCCGATTGGGTTCTCCAAAGGAACCAAATTGATCGAATTCAAGGTAGGGGTTATGGGAAACCTTATATACATATATATATATATATATATGTTGAAAATATCAGCTACGTTGAAAACCTTGGCTGATAAATTGAATGCCCACAAATGGATTTTCAACATTGCAGACTAATGAAAACATTGGCAGAAGACTTTGGATTTGTAAGAATCACATTTTCAAAGTTATATGTTGTAAATTTCAAATGTACAATTAAGAAGTTTGATCGAAGCTGCTCTATAAATAGAGTACTCTGTATGCTTGCAATATATGTCACAAGAAGTTCATGCAAGAGGAAGAGAGAAAGAGAGGAAGAGGAGAGGAGATAATAGAGAGAGTTATTTTGTACTCCTATTATTCTAAATTATAATGAAAGCACCACTGCTGCTCCGAGGATGTACTCCAGTCACACTGACTGTAGAGGAACCTCGTAAATTTTGTGTCTTGTTTATTTATTCCACTGCACCCACCGTCAATTTTACAACACGTTATCAGCACGAGAAGCTCTCATGTCAGTGGAAGGCACAACGCCATAAATCTGGTGAAGCACTATCTACCTCTCACCTCTGTCAGCTAAAATCTCACAGAACAAAAGGTATGTCTATTTTCCGTCTTTCCCACCGCGCCAGAAGCGCCCCACCGAATTCCGGTGAGAATTGAAATTTACAACGACCTGTAGTCGTCACGAGATAAGAAAACTCGTACCTGACAACTGATTTCTAGAGATCCAGAAGAATCTCATCAAACTTAGAAACTCAGATCGCGTTGTTTTCAATGGATCTTGAGGACTAGTATGAATCATCGTTGTCTGAGATGGTGATGGCATGACTGACTCCACACATGTCTCCCTCTCTTGTGCATCCACCATCCCCACTGTCAAGGTTCTTACTTTGCGATGCCATGTTTTCTTGGCCATGCAAAAACAAAGCCAGTCTCTGGTAGCCTTGTGGATTGAGTTGGTTTTGTTCAACCACCACAATAATCCAGCTGGCCCTGTTTCGAGACTGGCAGAGACAGAGAAGGAAGAAAAATAATAGAAAAGGGGGATTGATGGATTGGTAAGACACATGTGAAAAAAAGTTTGGAAATGTGTGGTGTTGGTTGACCCTAAGAAAGAAAAAAATATATATAAAGAAATTTGAATGGTGCACGGCACCATTTGGTAAACATAATTAAAACTTGGAAAAAGGATGCTGACAAAAAGAAAGAAAAATAATAAATAAAAGGGGGTTTGATACTTCTTGTTATTTATGTGAATTGGTGTTGGTTTAAAACCCTTTCACAAGTTCTATTTACTTTAAAGTAATTTATTTAACATGGACGGTATTACCGCCTACTGCTTTAAGTTTTGATTTATGTGAATGGTGCTGAATTAAAGCCCTTGTCACAAGCTTCATTTACTTAAATGCAATTTATTTACTATGGCTAAAATTACCGCATATTACTTTAATTTATTTATTGTACTTATCTTTTGTTACGATAAGTATATAAAGGACCTGAAGTTCCTTGATCAGATCAGAACCTGTAGTTTCTTGATCCTCATCATATAAAAATGATTGGACCTGAAGTTCCATCATACAAAAAGATCGGGCATGAAGTCCCTTGATCCACAAAATCAGGACATGAAGATCCTTGACAAGTATCGTAAGTTTGAAGTGCCACAGTGCCTCAACTTAATTGTAATTAAAGCCATAAGAGTCTCAGTCTACAGACTATTAAATAAGGACCAGAAGTTCCTTATGTCCATACTCAAAAATGGTTTAGCAGAAATATTTATTAAGCGGATGAAATTGATTACCCGCGTTCTGCTCATGAAAAGGAAATTCCAAGATGGGAACATAGCATTTTACATAATGCATTATTAGTTTGGTTGAGATTTGTTACCAACCATCAATACTTCTCAGTACAACTCGTGTTTGGGAACCAACCAAGCATTATACATTTACGAGTTTTTGGTTGTGTTATCTATGTGTTTATTGCACTGCCACAACATACTGAAATGAAGTATCATCGCCAATTGGGCATTGATGTTGAACACCATCTATCATTCAATATTTAGAACCCTTGATTAGGGATATGTTTACCGCATGGTTTGCGGACTGTCATTTTGATAAGACAATTTTCCCGCCATTAGGGGGAGAAAATAACACCGTTCCTGAAGAACGATGAGAAAATATCATTTTAGAAGAATGATGAGAAAAGACCGTTCCAGAAGAACGAAGAGAATTTGTCTTATTTTGATTCATGAAGCAATCAATATGAAAATGAAGTGAGAATAATTGAATGAAGCAACGATGTGTCAATCAAATGCCAGATGCATTTAATAATGCAACTAAAGTGATGAAATCACATATACTTGCTACAAATGTGCCTGCAAGAATTGATGTCCCTGTTGGACAAAATAATGTGGCAGTAAATGATTTATCTATTGCACGCCTGAAGCGTGGCAGACCCTCAGACTCAAAAGGTTCAGTCATTCGAAAGACGAAGAATATGGCACTACTGAACTATTGCATTCCCAAAGCATAACTGTTGCATGCCAGAAGCATGATAGTCGCCGCATGGATACACGTCCCAAAAAGGACAATCTGCGGACATGGGAATATTGATGTCTCATGCATGAAGCATGATAGACGTATAGGTTCCAGTGACTCAACTCCCGGAAGTGGAGATTAAAATCCAAGCTCTATAACGCTCAAGAAGAGGTTATGATCCGCATTCTCTAAATTACGACTATCCTGGAAGAGATAGTGTAATGCCCTTGAAGAGGCAATGGATATCCAAAAGAAATAAAAAGCTTTTATGCATGCGCATGCACATGAGAATATGGGATCACGGATTGATGATAACCAATGTTAATTTTGGTTCTTCAGTAGCTACTAAATTCATCAATGAGCTATGTTGATATTGAGTCCCGTTCTTTTTCCGTCGATGGAAGGAAATATTATTGGCCAAAATGGAGAAAGGCAATTCCATTACAATTTTGTAAGAACATGGAAGAATGGACCTATATACTTGAATACAATACAAATAGCCAAAAGGTGTTGAACCAAGGAGGTTACACTGGGCATTTGTAATACAGTGAAATACACTCACATGATACGACACAAGGTTGTAAACGAGTTCATATGAAGGGATAATTATATATGAAGGGTTATGAGTTACCCACATCATATCTCCATAAGTAAATCCCTCAAGTATACATGGGAGCAAATTGCTCTGTATAAATTCCAAAGGAGAATGTGTCATGAAGTGTAGAAAATTCATGAAGGATTCAAATTGCTTGAAGAAAGCCCCCGAAGGGCAAAGCATAAATTATGTACTCAATACCAATAGATGGTATAAATTGCCTTAGTGAGTACTATCATTATGATATTGTTGCAACATATTAAAATCTCTTGCAGGAGTCGATGATATTAGATTGGAACTCCTGAAGAGTTTAGAAAAATTATAAAGTGTTGAAGGAAATATTGTCTCGAATTGCAGATCGAACAATATGCAACACAAATCTTATCCATGATGTTTATGATATTCAAAGAATCATATGGATTGAAGATTATGAGTTGAATACTCAAATGATGAAGACACTAAGAAAAATCATTCATCCTTGTGAGGGAAATGATGAATTGATATTTGGTCCAGAAGTACCACATCTTAGTGAAGTATATGCTTTATTGTATTTAGCACAATACACTGAATGAGATAAAGCTTATCTATTAATATCTCTGAGAAAGTACAGACATGTACATACACATGAGTTAAAAATGAAAAAAAAAAAAAAAAAAAAAAAAAAACACGAGGGAGCTTTCACAAAAGTTGCTCATGTGAAGCCTCAGTACTCGGAAGTACCCCTGAAGGGGGAAGCGCCAGAGGTTGATTATTTGGAGCCTCAATACTTGGTAAAACTCTGGATGACGAAGGAAATAGGTGCATTTGGAATAAAGCATCGAACATCTGATTGTCATTTTAAGTCCGACTTTCGGATTCCAGCAGCTGGTCAAGCTTTCTTTTCATGCTCGTTGAGTAATTATTTGTAAGCATGTGTAACACTCTATTCTCGTGCTTGAGCCCTCTGATCTCTTGTTTAAGACTTGCCACTTCAGCCATTAATGATTCAACTTGGCGAGTTCGGGCAAGTAGACGTTGACCCATATTGGAAACGGAGCTAGCACACTGAACACTGAAAGCCAATGAGTCTTGAACGGCTAGCTCATCAGACCGTTCTGAAAGGATTCTCTTATCCTCTGGAGTAAGAAGATTCCTAGCTACTACTGTAGCAGTTGTATCATCTCTCATCACAGAGTTTCCAACTGTAAGAGGACCATTTGAAGATAAGAAAGATGGGCGCCATATATTATCCTGATGCGGCTCGCCTGTATTAGTCCTAAGACTCAAATCTAAGCAAATGTTAGATGGGCAAGCCATTTTCAGAAATGATGAAAGGTAAAACCTCAAAAGTGCAAGAAGGGCAAAAATTCTACATGCAGTAGTTTTCCGAGCATACACTTTGAGCACAATTGATGCCTCTATAAAAAGAAGAGGCAACAGAGCTACTTGTTCAAAGATCGAAGAGGCACCGCTCTACGAATTTCAAAAGCCAGATTTTCCTGCACAAAGTCTGTCAACATTTTTTCAGACGCAATCTCAGTTTTTCAGATATCACGTGCAACTTTGTCGAAGATCTTTTACAAAGTTAAAAACGCGTGAATCTTACTGTTCTAATTACACCATAGTTGCAGAGTAAAGGCACAGCACCACTATCTGTTATTGGGGAAATCCCTATATATGTCGACATTCATCCTCCATGGCAAGGCATATATCCAAAACTCCTAACTCTCTCTCTCTTTGCCGAGAATGCATCTGCAACCAAACCTCTCAACATACTCAGTTTTCTTCCTCTCTGAGAATACCTCTTCAAAACAAGTCACACCAGAGCAAGAGTATCTCATATCATCAGGGACGAGAGCAAGAGTATCTCATATCATCAGGGACGAGAGCAAGAGTATCTCATATCATGTAATCTCCCTATCCTTTCCTTTGTCCTTGTTCTTACCTGCAAAACAAGGATAAAGAAATGCAATATGTCGGAACTTCCACTCAAACTTCCAGTAAGGAACCGACTGCCTGGAACCTTTCCTGATTGCTTACCTAGCCTTGCTCTCGAGTAGCCATTTTCAGCTGTTGTTGGAGTTGGGTTTTCAAGTCACCAACACAGCAGAAAAATTGGTCCGCTGTTGGCTCTTTACACTGAAGCTGCCAAGCATAATGCACAGCTGAGAAGTGATGTTCTGAAGGACCATTCAAATGCAAGGTTTGCATTCAACTCCTGCATCGGAGGGCAAATACTGCAAGTAAAGATGCCACGTATGCATGGGGGAAAACCAGGAAAAATACCACTTCTGCAAGGGAAACAGATAAGGCAAGTGAAAATGATACATTGAAGCATGTAGAGACAGGCACAACACACGTGTCGATCCATCCCTGACGGAGCCGAAGATCACTTGTCACATGGAGCTGCTCGTGGTTCAATTTCATTCAAGAACAAGTCTCAAGGCCTTTGAAGGAATCATAAGTCTGATTCAAGATCAAGTGTCCACCACCCTTGAATCAAATTTAGCTCAAGATAAAATGAGTAAATTCAGACCTTTGGAGCAACTCTAGCAGAAGACCCTCCAGTCCAGTTCAAGATCAAGCTGTGGAAAATCAACAACAAGTAAAGCATGTGAAAAGGGAATATCGTCCTTGAGTGAAATATCAGTCTAAATGATTTGAAATCAGGGGGAGATGCTCATCAGGGGGAGCATCCAAACAGATCAAGATTTTAACGAGGCAACTAATGTTGATATGTGGGCATCCAAGGGGGAGTGTTGAAAATATCAGCTAAGTTGAAAACCTTGGCTGATAAATTGAATGCCCACAAATGGATTTTCAACATTGCAGACTAATGAAAACATTGGCAGAAGACTTTGGATTTGTAAGAATCACATTTTCAAAGTTATATGTTGTAAATTTCAAATGTACAATTAAGAAGTTTGATCGAAGCTGCTCTATAAATAGAGTACTCTGTATGCTTGCAATATATGTCACAAGAAGTTCATGCAAGAGGAAAAGAGAAATAGAGGAAGAGGAGAGGAGATAATAGAGAGAGTTATTTTGTACTCCTATTATTCTAAATTATAATGAAAGCACCACTGCTGCTCCGAGGATGTACTCCAGTCACACTGACTGTAGAGGAACCTCGTAAATTTTGTGTCTTGTTTATTTATTCCACTGCACCCACCGTCAATTTTACAACAATATATATATATATATATCAATCTAATTACTGCTTATTTTTGGTCAATATGCTACGAATTGATCTTAAATATTAAAATTAGTCTTACTAGAGACCTATATTGGTTAGTGAGTCACCCAGATAATATATACATCGGTTTACGTGTATGGGACGTCATATGTATATGTGTGTGTGTGTGTGTGTGTTTATTTATCTTCTTAGTAATGTGAATGATAAGTATGATAAATGTTATGACAATGTGATCCTAGAATCCTAATAGAAGTATTCTATGGAACTTATATACTTGTGTGGCATATTAATGGTGGCCATGAGAAGTTGATGGTGTAGGTGACTACGTTGTAACTCATAGTGGTTGAGGTGTTGAATTTACTGCACCATGTAGCAGTTGTACATTGATGGTCCTGCTTGGTATATCCGCATCGGGGGACCATACGCATTATAGGAGTGATCATGCTTGGTATATCCGCATTGGGTGATCACTACCTACCTGATTATCTTGACCCTGCTTGGTTAATCCGCGTTGGGGGGTCACAAGTGGTTCTGCTTGGTTAATCCGCATTGGGGGACCATACTATATATGGATCGTGCTTGGTAACCCGCGTTGGGCGATCTTTATGGCCATGTATGCTTAGAAGTGATCATGCTTGGTTAATCCACATTGGGTGATCATTGCCTACTTAGTTATTTTCTCATGGGTGGCTTTGCTTGATTATTCGTCTTTGGGGGGGGGGGGGGGGGTAGGGCACTTCCTGTTTGTTTACTTAAATAGACTTGGCTTAACTGTGTCACTCTAGCCTTAGTCTTTATATATTTGTGACAATGGTTTCAAGAATCTTGTGAATTGAATTAGAAAAGCTGTTGGACGTCTAGGTGACTCTTTCAGGATTTTCTACGATTGATTATGATTTCATATGGTATGAATTTAGAAGATATGGGAATGACTGTTATTATTTTGATCAAATTAATTAATTAATGTGGCTAGAGAATGGTCTTGTGCTTCATCGTCCCTTAAATATGATGTATGTTGTGAATTGTGATATCATGATGAGACATAATGATTTATATGTTAGATGGAAGAGAGATCATGATTTCATGGGGGATTTGTTTTGTGACCTGAATCCAGGAATTTCATGTTGTCGGGTTATAATAAATGATTGTGGAATGCTATGCTTTTCTGCTTGAACTTTGGGTAAACATTTGATTTTGTGAATGGTGAACTACAAATGGCTTGATCCATTTTGATGGTACGTAGGCAGTCTAACGAGGAGGTTAGATGCAGCCATAAAGTACAAGAAAAATTATCACGCAATTCGAACCTTGAGTTGTACATTGTCCATATTCTGGAGGCGGGGTATGTGAGTTATACGGGTATTTGGTAACGTCACGTGTCGATCCTGGACGTATGTTGGAATCGGTGCGTGACAATATTAGGACAAGTTCCCAAACTTCTTTGTGAGCATGTTGGGAGTTTTGTGACTGTTGGATTTCAAAAAATTGATGGTGGATTATTTATATTAATCATTCGTATTAAAATGATTAATATAGTGATTTCATATAAGAGAGACTTATTTCGAGGCTAGACACAGCAAGACGGTCACGACCCAAGAGCGTATCATTGAGTGGACTTTTAGGTTCAACATATACACGAGTTATATGATTTTCGAAAGGGTTTTTATGGGATTATATTCGCACACACCCCAAATGCTTTTCCTGAACCTTTTCATTTTTTTAATATTTTTTGACACACCACTAACACTTAATAGAAAATATTAAAAAATTAAAAGGGTGTGGGAAAAGTAATTTTGGGGTGTGTTAATATAATCTCTCTTTTATAAAATATCGTGTTATCATGTCAATGTTTTACTTAGCGAATGCAAATATTTTATATATTGAAGACGTTATAATTTATGTGTTTTATGAACATTATTATGGCATGATCATACATCTTTTATTATCTCATCATGTATGTTAAACGGATGTCTATAGTAGTGTATGGGATCATGACCAACTTCACGTGTATGCTCACTAGACCTGGCATTTGTGTTGTGTTTATCGTGTTCGTGTCATTTTCATGTTATACCTGATAGCTTAATGGGTCGTGTCGTGTAATACCAGTTAAAGTAAATGGGTAATACGACCCGACCCCAAATCAACATATAATGTTGCTTCATTAGGACTTCTTTGAAAACCAGCCTTAGTGAAATAAGAGTTGATTTCTTCATACCAAGCTCTTGGAGCTTGTTTAAGACCATATAATGCCTTCTTGAGTCTGTAAACTCCATCCTCTCTGTTTTTAATCACAAACCCAGGAGGTTGATCAACATATACCTTTTCATGCAATACTCCATTCAAAAATGCTGACTTCACATCTAATTGAAATAGTCTCCACCCTTTCTGTGTAGCCAAGGCCACCAGTGTTCTAATTATGTCAAGCCTAGCAACTGGTGCACAGGTTTCATTAAAGTCTATTCCAGGCTTTTGAGAGTAACCTTTTGCAACTAGTCTTGCTTTGTTTTTCTGTACTGAGCCATCAAGATTCAACTTGGTTTTGTAGACCCATTTGACACCAATTACTGGCTTATCAGATGGTCTACTAACTAACTCCCAAGTATTGTTCTTCTCTATCATTGCAATTTCATTCTCCATTGCTTTCTGCCATGATTCATCCTTGGCAGCTTCTTCAAATGTTTCAGGCTCAATGATACACAGATTGTACCTTTCATACACTTCTGCAATACTCTTATATTTCAGTGGAGTGTGATCAAAATCATGTGGACCTGAACTTTCACTGTGTCTTGCAGCACCAACTCCAACATGTGTTGCTTCAACATTTTCTGGTATCTCACTATCACCAATCAAACTTGATTCACTAACTTCTTTTTCTTTTCCAGTAGATATATCAGTAAGTGGAACTGAAATGCAATACTCTTTTTGTGCACTCCATTCCCAACTTGCTTCCTCGTTGAATACTACATCTCTAGAAATGATAACTTTTCCATATTCAATGTTATACAGTTTGTAGCCTTTCTCATAGCTTCCATACCCCAGAAACACACATCTTGTGCTAGACAAATCAAGCTTTTGTCTCTGTTGTTCTGGAACATGTGCATAGCACAGAGAACCAAACACTCTTAAATGCTTAATTCCTGGCTTTCTTCGACTATAGGCTTCAAATGGAGTTTTCTTGTCCAAAGCCTTAGTTGGGCATCTATTTAGAACATATACTGCAGTGTTAACTACCTCAGCCCAAAATTCCAGTGGCATTTTCTTCTCAAACATCATACATTTAGCCATCTCCACAATGGTCCTGTTTTTCCTTTCAGCCACTCCATTCTGCTGTGGTGAATATGCCACAATGAGCTGTCTTTCCATTCCCATTTCTTCACAAAACTTGTTGAACTCCATGGATGTATACTCTCCTCCTCTGTCACTTCTTAGTTTCTTCAACTTATACCCACTTTGAAGTTCAATAATAGCTTTAAACTTCTTAAAGACATTGAATACCTCAGATTTGTATCTCATAAGATAAACCCAACACATCCGAGTACAATCATCTATAAAGGTGAGAAAGTACCTATTTCCTGCCTTTGTTACAGTTTGCATTGGTCCACACACATCTGTGTGTACCAATTCCAGTGGAGTAGAAGCCCTACTTATTGTCTCTCTTGGAAAAGAATCCCTGCAATGTTTCCTAAGAATACACCCCTCACACACTCTATTGGTGTTCTTGATTTCTGGCAGTCCAAACACCATTTCGTTCTCCTGTAAAAGCTTCAAGCTATTAACATTCAGATGTCCCATTCTCCTATGCCAGATCAAAGTTGACTTACCCACACTTGCTCTTAAAGCAAACTGCAAACCTGTTTGAAGTTTCAAAGGAAAACTTCTGTTTCCTTTCATTGGCACCTTAGCAATCAGATTAGAGAGAAAGAGCAATCATCATAAATTTCAGCCTTATTATCTCCAAAAAGCAAAAAGTACCCATGCTCCATCATCTGTCCTACACTGAGTAAATTCTCTTTAAGACCAGAGACTAGCATTACTTCTTTGATATACCTTCTTCCCATCTTAGTGGCAACCACAACTTCCTTTTCCAATAACATCAACCAGTTGTCCTGTCCCCATTTCTACTTTTACAGTTATACTTCTATCAACATCAACTAGCACATCCTCTCTGCCAGTCATATGATTACTACAGCCGCTGTCCACATATCATACATCTTCCATGGACTTCTTATCAACTGCATTATTAACATAGAACATGGTTGGTGTAACCAAAAACCATCCTATAACTTTTTTTAACCAAAAACCATCCCAGAACAAAGTAAAACCCACCAAACCAACAGACAGCTCGACCACCAGCCAGTCACTCATGGCTCTCCTTTGGCCCTCATCCTCATCCTCCTCTTCGTCTCGCTGAGTACTACAACTTTCATTTTTGAATCACCCTATTTCGTTGAGTATTGAAGAAGTTATATCCATTTGAATCTTACCCAGTTTCCGGCGACCTCCGAAGCTTTCGAGGCGTTTTCCGGCCAAACCACAACGAGTTAGCCATCTTGCAAGGTACCATTCTCTTCGTCTCTTCGAGAACTACGATTTTCGTTTTTGAATCACTCGATTTCGTTGAGTATTGATAAAGTTATGAGCGTTTAAAGTTTGTCCAACCCAGTTTCCGGCGACCTCCGAGGCTTTCGAGGCGTTTTCCGGCAAAACCACAACGAGTTAGCCATTGTGCAAGGTACCATTCTCTTCGTCTCTTCGAGAACTACGATTTTTGTTTTTGAATCACTCGATTTCGTTGAGTATTGACAAAGTTATGAGCGTTTAAAGTTTGTCCAACTTTCCGGCTGAAATCCGGTCTTCCCTTCCGTTTAGCTCCGGCGAGCAGCAACCACACCAAGCCCTTTGGGCCGTGCACAAACAAACACTGTATCTGGAAAGAAAAGAATCAAAATCCAGAAACAGTGATTTAAATTCCAGAAACAGTGACTTAGATTCCAAAAACAGTGTTACTTAAAATCCAGAAACAATTTATTTTTACATTCCAGAAACAGTTACTTAAATTCCAGAAACAGTGTTACTTAAAAATCCAGAAACAGTTTATTTTTACATTCCAGAAACAGTGTCCGTCGTTATTTTTGAATAGCATGTAGATCTCAAATATTTTTTCTGGAGAAACAAATGATAAACTTCACTGACGAAGAAAAATTGAAAAATAGTACCTTGAATACACTATGAATAATAACGACGATCACATTTCAACGAAATAATACAAAAATATAAATTAAATAGCATGAGGATCTATATTTTTGTTTCAAAGAAAAAGAATAAGGTCTGCAACCACATCATTTGAAAAAATTACAAAACCCAAGGAAAAGAAGGAGAAAGACTAAAACTTATAACATGGTTTTTTATTAAACAAAACTTATAACATGGTTTTTTATTAAAACTAAAACTTATAACATGGTTTTTTATTAAACAAAACTTATAAATTGGTTTTTTTTTATTAAAACTAAAACTTTTCAAGCCCTTTTCATTAGTTTTCCTTTTAATCAATGGAGTAACAAAAACAAGGATATGAACCTAATTTTCCCATATATATATATATATATATATATTTGAACGTATAGTAGTACTATATATATATAGAGAGCTTATGGTAGTACTATATACATTTGAACGTATATATGTATATATATCTATGTGTTATGGGTAATAATATGTAATAAATTATTTATTCATTGTAATTAAGGTGAGTAATAATATTTATTGATTTATTTAGAATATTGTGGTACAAGTTGTAAATATTTTGTATTAATAGGTCAATTACTTTCCTACATGGCAATCACTTTTAAATTTGGGTTTTATTTGGATGTTGTTGTGGACTATTTTATCTGACAGAGAGAGAGAGGGCCGGCGGCAGAGGGGGAGAGAAAAGAGAGATGTGTGTTTGTAGAATTGTAGGGGAATTGTGTGTTTATCCCTCCTACATTGAACCTTTATTTATAATAATAAGATGATAGGATATTCCTTGATCCCCAAGGAATATCAGTTACAATAGGAAAGGATAAACTCTAATCTAATCTAACCTAGGATTTACACAATCATACTTCGATTAGGAATGTTTCACAACACTCCCCCTTGAGTGTGTAAATACTCAAGGTAGATTTAGCATCATGCAGAAGTTGAGGAAGTCGACTCGTCATTGCTGATTCCAAGGAACAATGCTTATTCTCAATAAGGTAGGAACTTGCATAAGTAGTAAGTCTCACTAAAAACCCTAACGCTATGGCAAAAACCCGAGTAGGGACAAAATCCATAGTCTAAGGAAAAATGCGTGAGAAAAATGCAAAGTCAAAAGAAACGTCTAAATGACGTCATCAGGGATATGACCAGCCCAATGTGGGTGCCTCGTTAAAACCTAGTTAGGCAGCAAAAACCTAGTGGGAAAAATGCTCCTAATCGTAGGGAAAAAGAGTACATTAAGATCAAGCAAGTATCTACAGGATACTCCCCCTGAGTTTGACATAATTCCAAAGAGAAATAGCAAAGTTACAACTCAGAAAGTTTACGCATACCGATTCCATGAACAAGCTTCTGAAATGTCGTCTTCGGTAGTGATTTGGTGAAGAGGTCAGCCAGATTGTCTTGCGAACGGATTTGCGTGACTTCGATCTTCCGCTGTTCTTGTTGTTGATGTGAAAAGAAAAACTTTGGCGCAATATGCTTGGTGTTGTCTCCTTTGATGTAACCCTTCTTGAGTTGTTCGATGCAAGCTGCGTTGTCTTCAAAGATCGTCGTCGGGACATCAACGGCGGGGTGAAGATCGTAGGAGCTTCGAATATGACCCACTACTGCTCTCAACCAAAAGCATTCCCAAGTTGCTTCATGTAAGGCGAGGATTTCAGCATGGTTAGACGAAGTGGCAACTAAGGTCTGTTTAGTCGACCTCCAAGATATTGCGGTGCCTCCAACGGTAAAGACATAACCTTTTTGAGAGCGCGCCTTGTGCGGATTAGATAAGTATCCTGCGTCGGCATAACCAACAAGGCGAGAATCAACTCGAGGAGTACATTGTGCGACACCATTCGAGGATTCGTAGGGATAGAACAAGCCCAAATCCGTAGTACCCTTAAGGTAACGGAAGATGTCTTTTATGCCAGTCCAGTGTCTGCGTGTAGGTGCATTACTGTATCTTGCCAAAAGATTAACAGCGAAGGAGATGTCGGGTCTAGTACATTGAGCTAAGTACAATAAAGCGCCTATTGCACTTAGATAAGGAACTTCAGGCTCCAAAATCTCTTCATCATCCTCCTTCGGACGGAAGGGATCTCGTTTTGCATCTAGTGTACGAACGACCATAGGAATACTCGAAGACTTCGCTTTATCCTCATTAAAGCGGCGCAACACCTTCTGGGTGTAGTTCGATTGATGTACTAGGATTCCATCCGAACGATGCTCTACCTCGAGACCGAGACAGTATCGAGTTTTACCTAGATCTTTCATCTCAAATTCCGATTTCAGGTGCGCGGCAGTTCTCGCGAGCTCTTCAGGAGTTCCGATGAGATTCATGTCATCGACATATACTGCAACAATCGCAAATCCGGAATGTGACTTCTTAATGAACACACAAGGGCATAATTCGTTGTTCACATATCCCTGACTAGTCAAATACTCACTCAGACGGTTATACCACATTCTTCCGGATTGTTTCAAGCCGTAGAGTGAACGCCTCAGCCGAATTGAGAGCGTGTTCCGAGGTTTGGAAATATTTGAACCAGTCAATGTAAGTCCTTCAGGAACTTTCATGTAAATTTCCGTATCAAGATCCCCATAGAGATACGCGGTTACTACGTCCATCAGCTGCATATCCAGTTTTTCGGAAACTACCAAACTGATAAGGTAGCGAAAAGTAATCACATCCATAACGGGTGAATAAGTTTCGTCATAGTCAATCCCGGGGCGTTGTGAGAAACCTTGTGCAACAAGACGAGCTTTGTAACGCACAATTTTGTTCTTCTCATTACGCTTCAGAACGAAAACCCACTTGTAGCCAACGGGCTTCACATGTGGAGGAGTAGGAACTACAGGTCCAAACACCTTATGTTTCGCAAGTGAATTGAGTTCAACTTGGATTGCTTGTTTCCAGTTTGACCAATCAGCTCTACGTCGACATTCATCAACGGAACGCGGTTCAAGGTCATCGCTCAACATGATCTCAGTAGCTACTGCAAATGCTAATGCATCGTTGACAATCATCTCATTTCTACGCCACACATCATCTAAGCTAGCATAATAGACCGAAATCTCACGATTCTCGGGAGGAGGATTCGTCTCTTCAAGGACGTTTCCATAATCTAGAATTTCCTCATGAGTTGGGTAGAATGAGTAAGCGATAGTCGGATTCACGGTAGGTTCTTCAGGACCTTGTGCCGTAGTTTTCCTCTTCCGGGGTTGTGAATCCTTTGAACCAAGGGGTCTGCCACGCTTTTGTGTAGGGGCAGATGATTGGCTAGCCGCTAATGTACGTGGATCACCAGAATTGGCGTCCCCGGCTTCCAGGAGGGTAGCCCGTCGTACATTTGGTACATCTATCTTTGCAGGCGTATTCGCAGCTGGAATGTGTGATATTGTCACGCGCGCTAGATCGGTGAAAGCATCTGGCATGCTCTGAGCTATGCTCTGAAGATCTAATATGCGCTGCACTTCAGTTTCAGACTGAGCGGTGCGGGGATCTAAATGAGACAAAGTGGGAGTCATCCACGATAATTCGTGTCATTCTTCGGGAACGTTGACGTTCTTATCTCCCCCTAACGACGGGAAGACTGTCTCATAGAAGTGACAATCCGCAAAACGAGCTGTAAACAGATCGCCTGTCAAAGGTTCTAAGTAACGAATAATCGAAGGAGAATCATATCCGACATAGATTCCCATCCTTCGCTGAGGCCCCATTTTTGTACGTAAGGGCGGCGAGATCGGCACATATACCGCACAACCAAAAACGCGCAGATGCGATATGTCGGGTTCGTATCCGGTAACCAACTGAAGGGCACTAAATGGTTGTGTCGCAACAGGCCTCAGGCGGACCAATTTTGTTGCATGCAATATTGCATGGCCCCAAGCAGCGATCGGGAGCTTGGTACGTATGACCAACGATCGAGCAATCATTTGT
The DNA here is from genome assembly GCA_036320875.1 of Cotoneaster glaucophyllus. Lineage (NCBI taxonomy): Eukaryota > Viridiplantae > Streptophyta > Magnoliopsida > Rosales > Rosaceae > Cotoneaster > Cotoneaster glaucophyllus. The sequence goes on from CM070061.1 coordinate 1,223,102, forward strand.
AAGCGCTTAATGAAAGCCTCTGCCAGGCCGTTCTGGGTGTGAACATGGGGTACAGGATGTTCAACTTCAACCCCAACCGACATGCAATAGTCATCAAAAGTTTTAGATGTGAATTCTCCAGCATTATCCAATCGAATAGATTTGATTGGATAATCAGGGTGGTGAGCCCTGAGCTTGATAACCTGAGCCAACAGTTTGGAGAATGCAGCGTTCCTTGTGGACAACAAGCACACGTGTGACCAACGTGTGGAAGCGTCAACCAAAACCATAAAGTATCTAAATGGTCCGCATGGAGGGTGAATCGGTCCACAAATGTCCCCCTGAATCCGTTGTAGAAAGATGGGAGGATTCGAACGAATCTTGTCATAAGAAGGCTTAGTGATAAGCTTTCCCATTGAACATGTTTGACATGCGATTTCTTGGATCGAACCTAAACTGCGAGTTAGTGGATGCCCGTGTGAAGATTTGAGGATACGGCGCATCGCTATTCGTCCAGGATGTCCCAAACGATCATGCCAAAGTGTAATTTCGTGCGCGGTCCCAGTAGTAGGTCCGGCCACATAGTGGCATTCTATGGGGCGTATGGTCGTAGTATACAGACCACTCGGGTTACGCTCCATCTTCTCTAGAATACGCTTCTGGCCATATTCGTAGGAAGTTATGCACAGAAATTCAACTCCGTTTTCTACGTGGGTTTCAGCGTGGTAATTGTTATCTCTTATATCCTTGAAACTTAGCAACGTTCTTCCGGAACGTGGAGAATAGAGTGCCTCAGCAATGGTCAAGATTGTACCATTGGACAACATTATACGTGCCTTACCGTATCCTTCTATCAGGTTGGATGGGCCTGAGAGGGTTGTCAGAGGTTCATTCTTAGGTATGAAGTTAGTGAAATAGATGCGGTCATGCAAAACTGTGTGCGTGGTTGCACTATCTGCCAGACAACTAACTTTCCCACTAGTCATACCTAGAATGAAAAATTAATTTGAATCGGTCACATGCATAAAAGTTTATAAAACAATTATCAATTCAAAATAATTTAATTTATTCAAGGATTAAAATTGAATATCCAAAATAAATCACCAACTAATAATCCAAAACATAAAGGAAAATTGTTCAAAAATCAACCAAAAAACAAGGGGGGGTTCGGCCACTAGGTGGAATTCGGCCCCATATGTCTTATTTTAGCTAAAAAATAAGTCTATGTCTAAGATTCTAATCTTCCATAGGGGTGGTATCCTCCTGAAAATCAGAAACCTCCATCTTTGTAGTCTCCGGTTCGTCCACATGCATGAAGTTTGATTCAAACTTCTTACGACGAGAATGATATTCATCTACAACCTTCTTGGGAGCACGGCAAACACGAGACCAATGGTCCTTTGAACCACAACGATAGCACATATCGTCATCCATGGTTTTAGGTGCTTTGCCTTTATTCTTGAAGTTCAAGGCCTGGGGAGCGAGGTTTGAGCGCTTCGGGGCTTTATGTCCTCCCTTGGGTGGGCCTTGTCTCTGTTGACCTTGGTGGGATGGCTTCTGGCCTCCCCTACCACGCCTCTGTTGGCGTTTTGGGTGCTGGTTAGTGCTATAATGTGCTTCAGGCACAGCAGTAGCCCCAGTAGGTCGAGCTTGGTGATTCTTCATCAACAGCTGGTTCTGCTTTTCAGCAAGAAGTAAAACAGAGATCAAATCCGAGAACTTGGTGAACTTCTGGGCTCTATATTGTTGCTGCAGGACAATATTAGAAGCAGAGAAGGTCGAGTAGGTCTTCTCCAGGAGATCCTCTTCAGTCAAAGTTTCATTGCAAAACTTGAGAAGTGATCGGATTCGACAAACTTCAGAATTATATTCATTCACAGACTTAAAGTCTTAGAAGCGCAAGTGCTGCCAGTCGTGTCTTGCTTCAGGCAAGAATATGTCCTTTTGGTGATCAAAGCGATCAGCCAAAGCGACCCATAATGCACGTGGATCCTCTTCAGCAAGATACTCAGTTTGTAGAGCGTCATGGATATGTCTTCGGATGAAGATCATAGCAGTTGCTTTTTCAGCTTCGCCAACAGGTTTATCTGTTGCTTCTTCAATAGCCGGACGCAAGTTCTTTGCAGTGAGGTGGAGCTTCACATCTTGAACCCACTTGAGGTAGTTCCTTCCATAAACCTCCAAAGCGGTGAAGTCAAGTTTGTTCAAATTTGACATGTTCCTATCACAAATAGATGGACAAGATGTGGTTAGTGTAATGGAGAAGAAAATCGATCCATTCACGTAGGAGTAGAACATACAGGTTCTAATAGACATGTATTGGTTTAATTTTGCATGAAAAACTGCGGGTTTTCATGGGTGAGTTGTTTAAGTGAAAACTTCAGGTTTTCAAACAAGGCATGTTTATAAGAAGAAACTTCAGGTTTCAAAAATAATTATGAACTTCAGGTTCATATATTCCTGCAGGCAAACACAAATATATATGCAAACAAATAGGCAACAAGTATATGCAAAAGTATAACTTTAGGTGTATTATTATAATTGAATTAATTTATTTGGACTTCGGGCCAAATTAAAATGTGGTTGAAAAATGTATAAACCCATTTGGGCCTAAAAATAATTAGGCGAATAAAATTCGGGGCCCCAATAAAAAAAACTAAGCGCACGGGGTGGCTAAAAAAAATTGATGCCGTGTGACCTAGGCCCAAAAATTGGGCTAGGGTCTCGGGTGTGGGCTGCAGGCCTACAGGGAGAGAGCTGGGCTGCTGCAGGCAGACCAAAAAAAAATTCTTTGTTTTTTTATTTCACACACGGGCTGCTTCAAGCAGGCCCAAAGAACCAAAAAAAATTTCCCTTTGTTCGGGCTGGGCCGCTGCAGGCGAGCCCAGAAACAAATTTTTGTTTTTTTTTTTTCGCACGGGCTGGGCCGTGACATCCCAGGGCAGCAGCAAGCCCAAAAGGGCGCTGATGCAGGCCGAGGAACAGGAGCCCACTTGGGCTCGGGTTTGATAGCACCGAACAACCCAGCGGCGCTGGGTGTGCGTGGCCGAGGAAGAAGGCCGGAAAAATTGGGACGGCGCCACTGCAGGTGGTCGTGTCGGTGTTGTTGGGGCTCAGAGTGAGTCACGGTTGTCATGGACAACCACTGAGATAAAGAAATCTCGATGTTTCAATAACCAAAAAAAAAAAAAAAAAACCCTAAAAATTGAAATCGGATTTTGATAAAATTCCGACGAGATTCCGGTGAATCTCAGTTCAATTTGCCGACATAGGACGACTTCAGGTCGTTGATAACAAGAACCAATGGGTTCGGGGTTGTGGCTGCAGGCCACTCTATTGTCGGGGGACACCATGAAAGGTGTCGGGGTGCTGGGTTTTGCGGGGAGAAGGAGAGCTGTGAGCTCTCTGTGTGCGTGGAGGCACACGGGTCAGAAAAAAAACCCACGGCCCAATTTTTCTTTTCCGTTTAAAAATTGTTTTTCAATTCAATTATAGGCATATAAAATTCAATTCGATATATATATTTCAATGAATCACAGATTTACAGTGGTGCATTGCAAAATAATATTTTCAATGCATGTACGTATGTAAGATTCAATTCATGGCAAATATCAAATTCACATAATTGTAGCAATTTTGGTTATGAAGCATACACAATTTATGTAGAATCTAAAATACTTTAAACATAAAGTTGGGTCATGCATCATGGTGAATGTTCATGCTATCCGGGCTTGCAAAATATCGAGTTAAAAACCGTTGTTTGGAAAGAACCTGATAACGTGATGATATGGATGAACTGGTTTGATGCAGAAAAATTCTCCAACGTCAGATTCCTAAGCGCAGCGGTAGGAGCGTGCTGATAACGTGTTGTGGACTATTTTATCTGACAGAGAGAGAGAGGGCCGGCGGCAGAGGGGGAGAGAAAAGAGAGATGTGTGTTTGTAGAATTGTAGGGGAATTGTGTGTTTATCCCTCCTACATTGAACCTTTATTTATAATAATAAGATGATAGGATATTCCTTGATCCCCAAGGAATATCAGTTACAATAGGAAAGGATAAACTCTAATCTAATCTAACCTAGGATTTACACAATCATACTTCGATTAGGAATGTTTCACAACAGATGTTTATAATTAAGTGGGTTTTATATAGGAAATAAGAGTTGTAAGGGCAACAAAACATGTGTTACCCTACCATCGCCAAAACAAGCGATGCCTTCCCAGTGACAACAATCACCGGAAGACCAATTTAAACGAGAAGAAGTTATATTGAAAGATGACAAAAGAGAGTTGTGATCTGCCTTGTTGCAAGCATGGTTTGTAGAAATGAAAGTAGAGAACACAAAAAAACAGGAAGAGGACTCCATAAGGCATTATATGACTAGGTTCCGGCATGGTGTTTTTCGCTATGGCTGTACCAGGGTTATATTGCTCACGTCGTGTCGGGTGTATATACACTCATTTGTTTGAACCAGAGGAGGTAGAAATTAACAAGGGGAAGAAGGTAATTAGGTAATGGTTTGTATTCTTGTGCTCAGTGTTTGAATTTCTCAGTCTTTGCTATATAGAGACTCGAGTGAAATGGAACGTCACTAACAATGGAGGGTCTAAATCTAATCCTGGGTTGGCAGCAACGTAATGGGATGTGCTATCCACACACCTCTTGATAATTTTTGTCCGTTGATCTTCTTCAATTCATCCAATCCGACATCCAAAAATTAAAAAAATGTGTGACAAGTAAAATGGAATGTGTGGATATCACACCCCCAATGTAATAGAAGGTCTACACTGACTTTTCGCTTGTGCTTTTGGAAGAGCTAAAAGCATTTTTGTCTTGAAACATGGTTGTTAGATGAAATTTTTAAAAGCCCTTTAAGTGTGAAGTAGAAGCACTTTTAATCACTTTGACAATTTTTTTGATGCAATCAAGTTAAGGAAATTCAATTAAATAGGAGAGTTGTGTAGTTAAGTATAAGTAGAAGTGAGAGGCTCATTAATTAATTAATTTAGTGAATCTTCTATGATTTAACAACGTGCAAGTACTGTTACATGAAAGAGAATGTTACTTGTTCGATTTTTCCTCTTTAAAATTAAAATATCGCTCTTACAAAAAGAAATGATACAATTACGTGTATTAATTACATAATGTAGCATGATGTAGACCTATCATATGTCGACTTATTTCACGACTATATTTTTTTTCTTTGTCTAGACTTTGAAATTTCAAATCTATAATAATAAATATGGAGAATGCTTAGAAATTGCACTGACATCACATGCCACTTACCTAAGTTGATTTTTCTTCTCTTGTCAGATTGGAGTCGATGGTTTACTTAAGTCATGATCAAGGTAAATTAATGGAGCATTTGTTTATCTTTTTTGCTGGGTAAGATGCTTTATAATATGTTACAGTCAGAGTAGGAAAAACGGCAGTATGTGTTGAGAATAGTCTCACATTGATGGGAGGAGGATCTTGCATGAACTTATAAGTAAGTTTGACTAATCTACATATTGCCAATTGGTTTTATGGAGGGACCTCAACTTTTTCATGGTATCAAAGCCGATTGTCTCACTTGTGAAGTCAAACGGTCACATGCGCTCCACGTCACCCTGTTATGTTGTCCACGTATTAGGCTTAAAAATTCACCACACGTGAGGGGCGCGTTGAGAATAAGTCTCTCACATTTATAGGAAGAGAGACATGGTGTAACCTCAACTTCTTCAGTACCTCGAGACATTGTCAAATTGTAAATCAAGACAATTTGTTTGCCAAAAAATTTAATAGAAGAAACTGGTACATCGGTGCAGCAACATGTTTCTTCCAGAATGTGTGAAGCTACGTACGTTAAGAGCAACTCCAGCTGTGGGACTTGCTCGGGGGACGGGGGAGATCAAAGGGCCCAAGGGCCGGTGGGGAGAGCTCCAGCCATGGAGAGCCGGAGGGCGGGTGGGAGGTCGAGCAGCGGGGGGGGTGGGGAATCGACGGGCCTGTGGCCCGAGGGAGAAGAGATGTGTCAGGCGGGAAAGAGAGAGAGAGAGAAGAGGAGAGAGAGTTAGAAAAATAATAATATTTTATGGATTGGGTGAGAAACAAAATATTAATATTATTGCCTATTGCCAGGGGGAAGAGCTTCATAGGTGGAGATGCAAATGGCAATTACTGTTTATTAACGGCAGTTACTGTTCATTAGGGTGGATTGCATAATGGATTGCCTGGGGGGAAGGCTCCATGGGTGGACTTGCTCTAACAAGATAATTGCAATTTAAACTTTACTATTTGATGAAAAAATAAGTCGTGAACCGTTTTCTTTTGCATTTCTTCAGATATTCAGATTGTTTTCATTTTTCCAACAGCCAATTTGCAGGATTAAGGTGCCACTGCCACCCATTTCCTGAACCGCCTTTTCCTGCGAAAGTTGGAGCTCTGCAATTTTCGGCTTCTGCTAAACCCAACTTACGGTTGTTCTTTTTTTTCTTTTTTCTTTTTTCTTTTTTATTTTATTTTATTTTTTACTTTCAGTAAAAAAATATAAACCCTTCTCAATGATTCTGCAAATACACAGATTTTGAACTTTTGATGAGTAGTCTCAATTCAATCAGGACCCTTTTCTTAGTTTCAAATTTGTTCTTAACCAACATGATTGCACAACTTATGAAAATCAAGGAGATTTTGCCGTATAGTTTGATGTGTTATGTGACCTAAACATTTTTGTGGTTTTTTCTTTCTTTGTCGAAAATAAAATTTTATTAATGAAAGGGAATATTACAATTTGTGATAGATGGGTCTAAGTCCAAACAAACACAAAACACTAGATAAACAGAGTAGGACATAGTAGAGTAGACAGACTTAAGCAAAATGAGAGCTACACCCCAAGACATAAAGGGAGGCCCACACATACTTAGGCTTGTAGGCAACAATAAAAAACAACACGAAAAAACTTTAATCTCAAGCAGCAAAAAGCAAGCCTCCACGGCCGTTGCATCATCCAGGAAGGAAGAGATTGCCCCCTACTGAAAAGAGCACCCGAACCAAAACTAGATTTGAGAGAGAGAGAGAGAGAGAGCGCTGATTGAGGTAGTAATTAGAAGAAAAGTAAATATTTTTATGGTTAAACATGTGATTTATAACTTACTCTTTAATACTTATTTTGCACCAGAGAATTTCCGGCTCAATTCGTACACAAAAACATTTATTCTTCTGGGCAGGGAGCTTTAACTGGAACACTAAAGAGAGAGGTGGTTTGGAAGTTGTCAGGGACCATGAAAGATTCACCATTTCCTGTTTAGAACAAGGACAAGAATTAAACATCACAAACCAAATCGAAAAAGAAAACGCAAAAAGAGTCATACCTTCTTCTAAGCCTTCTCCACATCAGATAGAGCTTGAATTGAACATTGTCCAGAAATTGGAAATATACATGTCTCCACGTCCTCTTGAGAAGCAAAGGGCAACAGAATCCCAAGAACCCTACAACGAAACCAAGCGCAACGGATAACCCAACCCATAGACTTTGATCCTCATCGTCGTCCAAATCCTGGTTGTTCTCATTGTCATCTGCATCATTGCCATTACTTGACCAGCACTGGTTTGGAAGTGGGGTGCCGCAAAGTTTTGGATTCCCTTCGAATGCAGAGGCATTGAAGCCTTGGAGCTGAGTGCCGGCTGGTATTGGTCCTTCAAGATTATTGTACGCAACAGTAAACGTAGACAAGAAATGGAGACTTGATAGTGATGATGGGATTTCACCTGACAGACGGTTGCTGTTGAGTTCTAATCTCTCCAACTCTGTGAGGTTGGATATTTGGTCTGGAATGTTGCCGGAGAAGTTGTTGATGCTTAGATCCAGTTGTTGAAGATATTGCAATTGGCCAATCTCAAAGGGTATGCTGCCACTTAAACTGTTGTTCCTGAGGGAGATTACTCGTGGCATGTTGGCCACATACTTGTACTGTGAAGACAGCACAGTTGCATTATTACCGCGTTTGAAGTGGACAGGCAACTCAAGAGAACAATGGCCCGTTTGATTTGCAGGCTTTTGCAATACTAACGCTTGTAGTCCGCAAAGCTCCCTTGGAAATTCACCCGAAATCAAGTTGTCATTCAACAACAAAAAGAAAAGACTCGGAAGAGTCCCCAACCAACCAGGTATTGTGCCAGTGAGTCTGTTAACAGACAAATCCAGGACTTCCAGTTTCCTGAACTTTGAAATCCATGCAGGTATTTGACCTGTCATATAACTGCTATATAAACTGATAACACACAGATTTTGTAACCTGAAATCGACAGTTATATCTCCATCGGGCATTTCTTCACCTCGAAAATTTTCTGAAAGAAGGAGCACCCTGAGACTTTCGAAACGCATAAATATCTTCATTGCCCCAGTGACATTGGTGAATCTGTTACGAAAAAGTGAGAGGAAGGTCAAGTTTTTCAATTGAAGAATCTCAGGTTGGATTTGTCCCTCGAAATCATTTGTAGCCAGTCGAAGTGCTTTGAGGGATTTGCATGAGTAAAGGCTTATTGGCAAGACACCAGTGAGTGTATTATTTATAAAATCTAGCTTACTAAGTTGAGTAAGTTTAGAGAAATCGAGCGCAGAGATATTCCCACTAAAATGGTTGAATCCCAGATTTATTTCAACAAGGTTTGTGCAATTCATCAAAGATGGGGGCAGAGGACCTTCTAGATTGTTGTAATGAAGGTGCATGAGCTTTAATTTGGAGAGCTTCCCAACATTCTCACTGATGGGTCCGAAAAGGCTATTAGAATATAATGAAATTTCTTGAAGGGCCTGAGCATTGTAGATATCAGCAGGAAGGGACCCTGAGAGACTGTTGCGGGTAGCACGAAAAACCTCCAATTTGGAACAGTTTCCTAGTCCTAGAGGAATTGAGCCACTGAAATTATTGTGGGAGAAATCCAAGACTCTAAGCGAAGAGGAAAGAAGACAGATAGAGGATGGTATTTTGCCTGTAAAATGATTATTGCTGACATTCAAACTGCTCAAATTCCGGGCATGCTGGAGGAATGAAGATGGAATTGTTCCGTTAAACTGATTGCTGGACAAATCCACCATCCGGATATAACTTGATGATAGAGATAATGGTAGTCTTCCGGATAAATGGTTTTCGCTCAAATCAAAGATCCGAAGGCGAGTCAAGGACAAAAAAATTTGAGCCTCAAGAGGACCGGAAAGCTTATTGTGGGAGAGGTTGAGATGCGAAAGATGTGTGAGGTTTCCAAGAGAGCGAGAAATGCAACCTTTGATACCTTTGGAGGGCAACAACAAATGAGTTACCCTACCAAACATATCACAAGTGATGCCCTCCCATCTGCAACAATCGTTGGAAGACCAGTTTAAACTAGAGGAACCAATATCAAATGAAGACCGAAGAGAGTGTTGATCAATTTTTCGGCATGCGGGGGTTGTAGCAATGAAACTTGAGATGAAAAATATGAAAAGGAGGCCATATGAAATTTGAAGTGCCATGTCTGTATATTTGATTGCTCACAAGTTTGTTATATATAAGACACTGATTTGTTTAGACTTAGAAACAACATCGAAACATGAATCATGCTTCTTGGCAGATGCATGCATATGAAGAATATAAAGCACATGAGTTGTACTACGTACTTGTATATGACTCATGTTCCGATGTGGTACTAGTCATCACATCCTCATTGTCGGTCGTGTTGTAATGCTGAGTTCGTTCATTATCGGTCACTCTCCGCATTGCCCGTTGATTTTGGAATTGGAATCTCATATTTCTTCAGTCATGAGTAGCTACATCATGTTGGTTGGGCTTCAGAATTGTCAAATACCAGGTTTTCCACAGCCACTTTGGACTATGACTCAAAAGCACTTTCATAATTCACACTTAGAACAAAACGTGTTCTGCACTGATGTTTACGATTTTAAATGAAGCAAATTAATTAATTGAATTAAATTATTTCTTTGTCCATTTGCCTAAAATTTAAGTCCTCTTTACCTTGTCAATTAAACAAGAAATTAAGCCCTCGAACAAGAAAATAGAAAAGAAGAAATAATTGTGGTGGGCCACATTCAGGACAAGTTCCCGAACTCCTTTGTGAGAGCAAGTCCACCCGTGCATATTGCTCGGGGGACAGTGGAGGACAGGAGGCCTGAGGGCCGGTGGGAAGTGCTCCAGCCGTTCGGAGCCCGAGCCCAGGTGGGAGCCCGAGCAAGAGGGCAGTCAGGAATTCACGGGCCTGTGGCCCGAGCCCGTTCGAATTTTTTATTTTTTTTCTGTCAGGCGCGTGCCCCTCACTCGCGAGTGGGGGCGCGTCGCTGACCGAAAAGTCAGAAAAAAAAAAAGTTTTGCAGGGCTGTCAGTTACCGTTGGGAAGCCACGTGGCTTCCCACGGTCCGTTCGATCAAACCCCCTTTAAATAAAAGCCGTCCGATCCAAAAAAAAAAACTGATTTGAAATTAAAAAAAAAAAAAAAAACAGTTTAATAATTAAGAAAAGTTACCGTTGTGACACGTGGCACAATCTGGAGTGTTGGAATTCAAATTTTTTTAAATCCAACGGCAGAGATTAATTATTTGAATAAAACTTAAAAAAAAAATGTAAAAAATCCGAAAAAAATTGTAAAAATTCTGCAAAAAATTCTGAAATAATTTGTAAAAAATTCTTTTAACTTTTCTATAAATACCACTTCTTCTCCATCTACCTTACACCACAATTTCATATTTTCTCAACTACTTTCAATCAAATTCCTATCTTTCTCTCAAAGTTTCAATCCAATTTTTTTCCACAAAATGACTACTGATGCAGGTACGAATTGGTCGCTTCTTGAAGATGTTGCGTTGTGCACTAGCTGGTATGAAGTTACTCATAATTCTGTTACGGGTAATGAGATGCATTTGCGAGAAATGTGGAGTTTCATACATACCAAATTTCTTGAGCAAATGGGTGGGACAAGAACCAAAGAATCGGTGGCCAGTCGTTGGAAATTACTTAGGCATTCATTTAGTACGTGGAGAGACGCCTTGGCACAAGCTAGTAGTAATCTTCGAAGTGGGGAAAATTATGTGGATCAGGTAAGAATATATTTGTTTGTATTATTATTTGTGACCTAATAATTTCATTATTATTATTTGTTTGTAATATTTATTTGTGACCTAATAATTTCATTATTATTATTTGTTTGTAATATTTAGTTGTTACCTAATAATTTCATTATTATTATTTGTTTGTAATATTTATTTGTTACCTAATAATTTCACTATTATTATTTGTTTGTAATATTTATTTGTTACATAATAATTTTATTATTATTATTTGTTTGTAATATTTATTTGTTACCAAATAATTTCATTATTATTATTTGTTTGTAATATTTATTTGTTACCTAATAATTTCATTATTATTATTTGTTTGTAATATTTAGTTGTTACCTAATAATTTCATTATTATTATTTGTTTGTAATATTTATTTGTTACCTAATAATTTCATTATTATTATTTGTTTGTAATATTTATTTGTTACCTAATAAGTTCATTATTATTATTTGTTTGTATTATTTATTTGTTACCTAATAATTTCATTATTATTATTCGTTTGTAGCAACTTCAAGCACAAGCATGGTATGCTTCCAAAATCAAAGCAAAACAAAAATCATTCAACCGGTGGGAATGTTGGAATATTGTTAAAGATTCTCCTAAATTCAAAGTTGTGCATGTTGGTCCAGAAGTATACATGAACAGCACCCCTCTACACAGCACCCCTCCACACTCTACACCCGATCATGGCTCCCATGTTCATGAAGAAGATGGAGAAGAAGTTCCTGAAACGCCGATTCCTGAACAAGCGTCGGGGTCAACCCGTTATCCAATTAGGCCTCAAGGTAAGAAGGCTTCAAAGAGGAAAGGGAGTGCTTCCAAGAATGATTATGGAAAGTACATGCAAGAACTTGCTCGTCAAGGTGAATTGACGTTGGCACGGGAAATGGCGAAATATGAGGCTGATAAGGCTAGAGATGAGGCAAAAGCTGCAGCTATTCAACAAGCATTTCAAGCTGAACAGAGGGAAAGAGAGCTACTTAGGCAAGAAAGGGAGTTGGTTAGAGAAGAAAGAATGGCACAACGAGATCGTGACATTATGAACACGCCTTTAGAAGGGATGTCTCCAGATTCTAAATATTTTTGGCGGTCGGAAAAGAAGGATGTGGTGCAAAGGAGGCGTGCAAGAGAAGCGAGATCAAGAGGAGATGGTCCTAGCACAACAAATTGGTTAAGTGATGATGAATAGGGTAGTTTTTGTAATCGGAGCCCATAATTTTCCAATCACTTTGGGTTGTAATTTATTATTTACGTTGTTTCCAATTTATTGAAGTTAGTACTTTATTTGAAGTGAGAGTACATTTATTTAATTTCGTAATATATTTATACTAATAATAGAATTAAAAAACACACCAAATGGAATTAAAAAACACACCAACTGAAATTACATAAACACACCAAATGAAATTACATAAACACACCAAATAAAATTACATAAACATACCAAATAAAATTAAAAAAACATACCAAATAAAATTAAAAAACACACCAAATAAACTCACTACAAAAAAACACACCAAATACAAACAAACATACTAAATAAACTTAAGTATCTTCAGCTTGTTTCAATGCCTACTGGTGCTCTATCAAGTCAATTTGCCGAGCATTGTGCATAGATGTCCTTTGAAGTGCAGTATATCGTGCAATGACCCTTTCATTGTAACGTTCATCCCCTAATGGCTCGTGTTGCACGGGTTCTTCGGTGGCATCATGGGCACAATATATCCGTGTTCTTGAATTGTTCATCGTGTCTGGCTCTGGCTCATATTCATCAACCGCATCATAATCGTACTCATCTTCCACAATCATGTTGTGAAGAATGATGCACGTCATCATGATGGATCGAAGTGACTCTACATCGAACATTCTGGCAACACCCCTGACGATCGCCCAACGAGCTTGAAGGATACCAAAACAACGCTCCACATCCTTCCTGCACCCCTCTTGACAGCTTGCAAAGTGTTTTTCCTTTGCACTTCGCGGACGTGGCACTGTTTTGACAAATGTTTCCCACCGTGGGTAAATGCCATCAGCTAGGTAGTATGCCCCGTCGTACCTACGTCCGTTGACGACGTACGTGACTTTTGGTGCCTTTCCTTGCAGGACGTGGTTGAACACTGGGGATTGGGCAAGGACGTTGAGATCATTTTGAGCCCCCGGAACCCCAAAAAAGGCGTGCCATATCCATGTATCAAAAGATGCCACTGCCTCCAAAATGATAGATTTTGCTCCTTTTCTGTCCCCATATGCGCCCTGCCATGCACTTGGACAGTTTTTCCACGTCCAGTGCATACAATCGATGCTTCTTATCATCCCAGGAAAACCTCGCATCTCGCCCTTCTTCAGAAGCCTTTGCAAGTCCTCGTCAGTAGGTTTTCGGAGGTACTCTACGGTGTACAAAGATTCGACTGCTCCGCAAAACCTCATCAGGGCCTCAAGAATGGTTGATTTCCCCATCCTCGCTATCTCATCCACTTGGTCTGCAGATGCTCCATACGCAAGCATCTGCAACGCAGCAGTGATTTTTTGCTCAGGCAGGAGACCCATAGCACCACAACAATCCTTCTTTTGAACAAAGTAAGAATCATGGTTGCAAACATCAATCATGATTCTGTTGAACAAATGTCGTTCCATTCTAAAACGACCTCTGAAGTACGTATCAGGAAATGCACTGTTATGGACAAAGTAATCGTCCAACAACTCTTCACCTCGTCGTTGCCTGCTTCTATCAAGGTTTCCGGAACGGCTGGGCCTGCATATCTGAGCAAAAGCTTGGTTGACTCGACGGGAATGTGAGGCTCTGGCCATTCTTGCTTCGTCATCTCTCCTTGTACGCTCCTCATCCTCTTCCATCTCATTTTGGGCTATTCGAAGGTTGAACATTCCTTCAGATTGGTTAAACAATTCTTCCTCTTGCTGATCGAGTTCCCACATCATCCTTGATGAAGAAGAAGACATTGTAAAAGGATGGATGGTGAAGAAGAAGCAGAAACTATGAATAATGAGATAGAGATGTTGAGAAAATTGGTGTGAGATTTGTGAGGATGAAGGGTGGATTATATGGACGATTCAGAAACGATTTGATTGTAGATAGGGCCACGTGGCATGCCGTCATTCGTTAAAAATCTGATCGAAATCTATCCTCAAAGATTCTGAAAAGATAACGACACGTGGCACGATCGTATTGGATAAAAATCTTATCGAAATCCTTCGCTAAATAATTGTTTTTTTTTTATAAAATGACACGTGGCGCAACGAGAACGATTTAAAAATTCTTATCCGAATTTACAAATAATTTTATTTTGTATTATTTAAACAAACAAAAAAAACTAATATTTTAATTGCCTATTGCCTGGGGGAAGGGCTCCATGGGTGGAGATGCAAATGACAGTTACTATTCATTAATGGCAGTTACTATTCATTTAAGGCAGTTACTGTTCATTAGGGTGGATTGCATAGTGGATTGCCTGGGGGGAAGGCTCCATGGGTGGAGTTGCTCTGAGCATGTAGAGAGTTGTGACCGTTGGATTTCAAAAATTGATGGTGGATTATTTATATTAATCATTTGTATTAATAATGATTAATGTAGTGATTTCATATAGGGGAGACTTATTTTGAGGCTAGACACGACAAGACAGTTACAATCCAAGAAAGTATGAGTTAGTGGGCTTTTAGGTTCAACCTATACACAAGATATATGATTTTTGAAAGGGTTTTTATGAAATATCATGTTATCATGACAATGTTTTACTCAACGAATGCAAATATTTTATATATTGAAGACGTTATGATTTATGAACATTATTATGGCATGATCATACATCTTTTATTAGCTCATCATGTATGTTAAACAGGTTACAGGTGTCAATAGTACTGTCTAGGATCATGATCAACTTCACATGTATGTTCACACTGCACGTATACTCACTTTGGTTTTATGTATCAATAGTACTGTCTAAGATCATGATCAACTTTACATGTATGTTCACACTGCACGTTATACTCACTTTGGATTTATGTAGTTCCAGCCTATACTAGTTGCAACTTGCATTTAGCTTTCAAGACTGAAGTGGGATGTGCCCTGCACCACCTTCACGTGTATTTGTACTTGAGCATTGATTTATACACCCAACTTGTTCACATTAGAGTGTCCTCCCTTGGATGAGCTCGTTTGTCTGCATTTCTTATGAGAATATTATATCATACTTACTATATTGAGATTTATTGTGATATAAATTTAGGAAATAACTTGGTTGCTGAAGAATTCAGCAGTCAGTCATGCTTACACTCAATCACGAGTGGACACGTATCTAAGTTTTGATTAAAAAAATCAAAACTTGGGCACGTGTCCATCCGTGATTGGGTGTAAGCATGACCGGCTGCTGAATTTACAGCAGCCAAGTCTTGTTCATAAATTTATTCTTTAAAAAAAAAATTTAGCGATAGTCAAACTTAAGAACTCTCACTTACAAATAAAAATGAATACTAATAACAGTGGACCGACATTAATGCCTTAGTTTTCATACTTATATGTATGATTTTTAAAATTTATGAGTTTTACAGCAAGAGATGGGTTAGGAGTAGGATTCTCTACCCTCCTAATCTCTCCACCCTTCCATCCCTTCTTATTTAAACGTTCACGGTTAAGTCATGTCAATATTTTATATTAATTTTTTTATAGAAATAATAAGATAAAAAATAATGTACGAGGGGAAGTGATGAAAGATTATGAGAATAGGAGTATA
Source organism: Cotoneaster glaucophyllus (assembly GCA_036320875.1). Lineage (NCBI taxonomy): Eukaryota > Viridiplantae > Streptophyta > Magnoliopsida > Rosales > Rosaceae > Cotoneaster > Cotoneaster glaucophyllus. The sequence continues at coordinate 1,238,914 of CM070061.1, forward strand.
GAAAATCTTACTCGGATGAGTTATTATGTTCCGAAAAGCAAGGTTTCAGTAAACTATCCCAAGTCCAGGTGTAGGGGCAAAAGCCATACGAGTTTTGTCACTTTCTCATCCAACAGAAAACACACTAACCATCTACCCCAACAACTTCCTCTCTCTGTCTTCCCCTGATGTCAAACTGTACGGTGGAGCGCTGCACAGTTGAGACCAGCGATGGAGTCAAGCTCAGCACAAAGCTCTTCAAACCCAGAGAAGAAGAAGAAGAGATCAAGAAGGGCAGCCCTGTGGTGGTTCTGGTGCACCCATACTCCGTCCTGGGCGGCTGCCAAGGCCTGTTGAGAGGAATAGCAGCTGGGTTGGCAGACAGAGGCTATAAAGCTTTGACCTTTGACATGAGAGGGGTTGGGAGGTCAACAGGAAGGGCCTCTCTCACTGGATTTGCAGAAATTAAGGATGTGATTGCTGTGTGCAAATGGGTTTCTGAGAATCAATCAGCTGACAGGATTTTGTTGGTGGGTTCTTCTGCAGGTATAATAATTTTGAATTTTTATGCTCTTTTAGATTATGTTTCTGCAATTTTTATGGGATTAAGCATGTTGGTTATAAATTAAAGGGGGTGTTTTTATGTGGATGATTTTTTGGATCTGTGGATTGTGTATTAGCTTGTGGTGGTTTAAAGATTGCTTCTTTGATTGGTTTGGTGAATGTTTTTGTGGATCTGTAATTTGGATATTAGTTTGCGAAGTGATCTGAGTGTTATGTAGATAACAACTAATTATTTTCTGAAGCGTCGTCGAAAAATTAAAGAAGGCTTTGGATTTGAGGGAGAATCGATGATATGAGGCTAGGATTTCATTGGTAATGTTAGTTCTCCCATATAAGTGTGATGAAGTTGGGATTTCATTTGGTAATGTTGTTTGGAGTACTTCTGACTTTCGCGTTGCTGATCGAACTGTCCTTCGATCATTCAAAAGTTTGGATTTTGATCACATTCTAAGCGAATATAAGTATGATGAAAAATGTTATGTGCAACTATGATAGGTTTCTCTAGCTCGACCGGAGATTGTAAATGTTGTAAAAGATGATAAATGATGAGAAGCCTAAGTTTCTAGTAATTGTGAAGGACTTGAGGTATGATTTGATAAAATCTAGCATCACTGCTGCTCCTTAACTTCTTGTTCTGAATTGCGATTTTTGGTTATCGATGTGTTGTTTATGCTCTCTAGTAATTGCAATATGAAAATCGATACGAGGACATAAGTAAAATCACAAGGTCAATCAGTTTTAGTGAGAAATAGATGGGTTTTTTTTTTTCTGCAAATAATCTTCTGGTAAACTATGAAAGCATGATCTAGGATCTTTCTGGTATGAACCGCACATAATTGTTGTAGACATGATATAGGATATTTATGATCATTCGAGCCGGGGGTAACATAATTTCCTCATATGTTTTATAATTTCCCTACGTTATGGTGTAGGTGCCCCGATTGCAGGCTCTGCGGTAGATCAGGTTGAACAAGTTGTGGGCTACGTTGGTCTGGGGTATCCTTTCGGCATGCTTGCCTCAATCCTTTTCGGGAGACACCACAAAGCCATACTACAATCCTCGAAACTCAAACTTTTCGTAATGGGGACACAGGACGGGTTCACAAGCGTGAAGCAGTTAAAGAACAAGCTAAGTTCTGCGGCCGGTCGTGTTGAAACGCACCTGATTGAAGGAGCAGGCCACTTCCAAATGGAAGGCCCTGCTTATGATGCGCAGATGGTGAATCTCATCCTTGAATTCATTGCATCATTGTAGATAATCAATCGTGTGAAATGGAGTTGTTCTATTTCAGAACTGATCGGAGCTCTGCACCGATCAGATTCTCTCCGTTTGCAATGTGCTGCAGTTGTATTTATATGCTAACTTGTAATCGTGTGTAATTTGCAGGAGCTTAGTTGGTTTGCTATGTGCTTTCGATGTAAAATTAAGCTGCTGTCTCAACAAATACGAGAGAGAGAGAGAGAGAGAGAGAGAGAGAGTCGTTAAATCAATCTTTACAGTCAAGCGTCATCCGGTACAACCCCGAAAGCATAATTTTAAGGTTAAACTAAAACTGAAACGAAGCCTAACCCTTACACTAATCGTTCACTTGATTCGACATCAATCCGAATATGGCACAAATCCTACATGCAGCAATATAACTGGATATTCCAAGTCTCAAATGTCATATGTCGTCGCTCTCAAAACGTTGATCGTCAGATGCAACTCTGCCGTCTCTGGTCATTTTGTTGCCATTTGAACCGTCAAGTGCCCGACCTTCAGCCATTTCGTCATACTGCCGTTTTCTCCATCCTCGTTCTTGGTCTAGTGATTGTCTTTGGGAGAATGTATGTTCATCTGTTTTGAAGCCAAAGAAGGAAGAAAAATGGCACATTGGTCATCAGCAAAAGTTAATAAGACGTTGCGCAGCCGTGCTGCTTCAGAGATACATTCACTGCAATAATAGATAATACATCCATTGTAATTTTTGGAAAAATATATACGTAACACAGCAGCGAGATGACATTGATGTTAAAAATTACAGAAAGTTTAACTGAAAAGTTGTACACAGTAAGTACCAGTCAAATCTGACTAATATGGACTAAGGATACAACATAAGGCAGTGGAGCTTTATTATGTATTATAGAACATGGGTTATATGCAATTAGTTATTACCGCTTTCAACGTCAGATGCATCTTCGAGTCTTGCAATTGCATCGACCAGTGCCTGTTCATGCTCCTGCGTTTTATATAAACCATTACAATCCCGGCAATAAAAGAACATCACGCAAATAAAGCATAAAAGATGCTTGAATTCATACTTTGAGAACTTTCTTGGCTTTCTCAATCTCCATGGGGTCAGGATGGCTGGCTCTGAAAACCTTTTCCACCTATAGTTTCAAGCAAAGCGGGAAAAGCAAGTTACCACCAGGTAATTGGAGGAAAAGCGAGGAAGAAAAAACTTAAATCGTCATACTTATACCTCTTTAATCAATGAGTCTGTATGAAGTATTTCAATATCGCTCATTGCCTTCCTGCCAATGCCATTTAGTTGCGGAGGCAAATCCTTCTTGGAACCCTTTGCAGTCCCTCTACCTCTTCCTGCACCTGAAACTGCACCACCACGTGCCATGGACTTTTTATTCCCTCGGCCAGGTCCAGGCCCAGGTCGACCTCCTTTACGAGAAATCCCAGGATCATCAGCTTCCCACCGAATATCTTCAGAAGATATCTATATCATTAGAAGGAACAACAACAATTAACAAAAAGCGATCGGGAAATGAGCTCACAAGGCAAATCACAAACACAATCTAATGGGCCACAAGGTCCACGACCCATTAGACTGTCAGTACAATGTTAAGCAAGTATTCGATCTCCCACCACCTTTGTTCATCCCTACTTTCTCCACATCCCAAGGACAAATAGTGAAAACTAAATGGTTATCAAACGGACCCATGGTAAAATATATAAGAACACTGCTCAGTATCGATAATGTGGTAACTCAAAATCAATCTGCATTCGTAGCTTTATTATGAATAAAATGGTTAAGGAATTGAAAAACTTAGCATAAAGTACAGATTTAAGTTTAAATAATTGCAAAAAAAAAGCACAGAAAATCAAAGTACCTCAGATTCTCCTGAAGTGCTATAAACCCGCACAAACTCATTTGTCATAATGTGCAAAAACGAAAAGAAAAAAAAACTTCGATTTTTGAGATTTGAAATTTAATTATTTATGAGACAAAGACTAAATCTTTGGTAAACAAAAGGATTAAAGGCCTACGAAAGAAACAACAATCAATAGCAGTTTACCTCTTTTAGATTGACCCATTCCCATGTCTCATCCACTGTACCAATATCATAAACCAGAGCATGTAGACCCTGTCAACATTTGACAATTGTTAGAATTCACAAAGATTTATATTCGAGTTGTGTGGTCAAAACTGCTAAATTAAAAAATGCTTACTCAGGTTCAGATGAATTCACAGCAAGAGCATACCTCAGCACGGTTGAAATTAGTTATAACAGCCTCATAGAAGTGATTGTCTTCAGGCCACCTTGTCCAAACTTTTCTTCCTACTACAGGATCATCAGTTTCTCCCTCAGCGGGCTCATTTTCCACGAAGGCACCGGCGGGACCTCGATTAGTGCCTTGGGGCCTTCCAGGAATATTTGTTGAAGGGTACTGTGTGGACTTCAAAAGCAGGCAACAAACTCCATTAGAAAAGAACAGGGAAAAACAAATCCAAGAATATATAAATAGCATTGCACCATTTCCTTAACCCAGGATTATTTCAACTTACAGATTTTGGTTTCTTGTTCCGAGGTCCTGGAGGAGGACCTCGTCTCAAAGCTGCAGAGGATTGTTGCATGGATGGAGGCAATGCAGGAGTTGGAGCACCGAGGGATAAGGACTGTGATGTTTTCTGTTTCTTACGTGATGCTGAAACAGTTGGACTAGGTAGGGGGTCATGAACAGGCTGAGCAGCATTAAGTGTACCATGTTGAACCCCACTTGTTTTTCTCCATTCCCTAATTGCATATGGTAAAACATTTCTCATAAAAAAATGCAGAGCTATCCAAATGTATTTGCCGCTCAAACCAACATGGCATAATATAATCAGACCTTAATCTCTGGATCATGTCATCGGCATTGACCCTGGACAAAAGTTCTCTGTGTTCCTCATCAGATACTCTCAGCTCCTTTCTAAGTTCCGTAATTAAAGTTTCCTTATCCTGTAAAGTACATAAGAACTGACTTTCAGGCCTAAGTTAACACAATCATACTTTTGATCCAAAAGAAAAGCGGAAGAAAAACTGTGAATAATTAATCAAACAGCTACCCAGGTGAGGGCATCAGATTGAGCACTAAACGCCCTTAGAACTGAACAGTATGCTTCTTGCTCAATGCGGTGAATCTGGATTTCCATGTCACCATGCATCCTAGATAATGGAGCAGAACCGACGGCTGCTGACCTTCCATTCCCAGAAGTTCGGCCTCCTCTTTGAAACCTATTTTGATGAGATGGCGGAAGGTCATCATCCGTTCCTGCAAATGTTTCAGAACATAGCAAACTATTATTTCTAGCTTCAGTAATAAGTCTTTTGGGTCTTTCAAGAACTTTGCAATAGGAAACCATGGAATCCTTTTCATTTCTAAGGGCATTGTCCCCGCCAATAGCCACCTTTTTCAGTTATATACATGTCTATATGCATGCAACATATTTAGCAGGCTGTTTCTTGTATCTGTGCCTCACAAAGTATGCACAAACTATATGTATATAGAAATACAGATCTTATATTCCAGACAAACCACATAAGAATGCATTCCTTCCTCAAATGTATCGTGACACTAGCGAAAAAAGAACTAAAATTGTAAATCACACCAACATTTTCTGATAATACATAAGATGGGTTCTAAATGCATGCACAGTCCCCTAAAAATGTTGCTTTAGCATCCAAGAGTGGTACCAATGTTAAACAAACAAGAAAAAGGAAAAAGAAAGATGCCTTGGTTACAAAGTTAAATATTTTGCCAATTTGGAAAAATAACTATTGCTTTTCTCATTATTGTCATGCAACGGAACAAAACAGCTTTGCAGGTATTTATAACATAAACATAATAACTCTCATGCTCAAAATGCATCTTTCACTATTCCTACACTAAACTAGCGCATCCTTTTGTTAAAATATGTTAAACTAATATAAGCCATAACTTTCAGCCTTAATTGCCAACTTTTCTGAATAAAACAAATCAACGACAAACACACAAAACATGACCAATATATCAAGAACTCTTAATTTAATGCCAATCTGTTACTTTTCTCGCACCATCAGCCTTTTTCTCCTACACAGTGAACTTGGCTAGAAACGGAATAATAGGACCTAACTACCATTGACAAAATTCCACAGAGGAGAGTTACAAGTGACTTTTCACAAAGGATGAAACTGAAACAATTCCAAGCACTATTCACATAAAAGTAAATATCATTCGGGCATTCATCCAGTGTTCAGAATGCAAAACACAAAGTTTAAAACACTAAGCAAGACCAACTTAAAGACAGGAAGAATGGGATTTCCCGAATTGGAATCAATCTCCAGAACATAATGACACCAAATTACATGTTGTGGGAGAACTTGTAGCTCTAACATGGTGCTTCCAAACCAACTTATACAAACTAAAAGAAAGAACAAAGCCAAAAACGAAATCCTAGTACCTCCGAGCACAAGCCGGGTACACTACATTACAATTAAAGCCGAAGTACAAACCGGAACACAAGCCAAACTACATGACAATAAACTTTCTTCGTATTCAAAACTTTCTTCGAATTCAAATTCAACAATGGTAGACCAAAGTAGTACAAATTCAAGGAAATCCCACAAAAATCATGAATTCACAGTAAAAAAACGAACATCGAGAGCAGTAATCAAACCCAAATTCACGAATTTGAGTCAAAATTACTATGAGAAATAAATTACACATTAGAAAAACAAAAATACATAAAAATCAAAATTGAAAAACAAATAAGCAAATTCAACTTAGCTTACCACTGCTATCTGAGAGTTCGTAGTCCATCACCGCTCCTCAAAACCAAGACTTTCGCTAAAACCCTAGCAAACCCACGTCCAACCCGATCAATTCAGCAAACCCACGTCGGAAATTCGATCAATTTCATCTAGAACTTGAACTTGTACCTATTGGTACTCTCCAAAACAGATAAATTCGCAAAATTTGACCCAATTTTAGGACAGCGTGGTCCCAAAACCTCAAAGGAGTTGAAATTAGGGCTCCAAGAGTAGTGACGATCGATTGACGTCAATGGGAGCGAATTGGGATTGGAATACCTGTTCTAATTGTGGGGCGTAACTGGAATTTCGAAGAGTTGTGGGGTAAAAAGAGTGGGGATTGGACTTGGAGTGTGAATTCGAAGAAATTGAATTCCGGCAGAGGGATTGGAGACTGGAGATAGGTCGGGAGGGAAGTCGCGGACTTCAAACTAGTTCTTATGGCGCCCTAATGTTTTCAGTTAATAATTCAGTTTCAGTTCCGTGTTTCCTATTGGCTGATGGTTTTCTCTTACTTATGTTAATTAATAATTTTTATTTTTTAGCATATACTATACACACACTCATTCTTTATCTCACACGTACCTTTGTCAAATTTTATTATTTTATTCATTTGATTGATGACTGAAAAATTGAGAAAGGTGTATGAAAAGTAAAAATTGGTATGTGAATAGTATTATCTTTTTTTTTTCCAAGTACCCACGTGGCGATTAAATGTGGGTCTCACATATGAGCCATGTTAGCAGACTAAGCACCAGTTTGGAATTGATGTGCTTTTATAAAAAAACTACTTCTCATGTTCTTTGAGATAATCAACTATAAAATAAACTAGTTGAGTGTTTGATAAACTATATATTTTAAAAGTTTGAGAGTATGAAAAGTGGTGTAAAAGCGTGGTACATAATGATACAACATACATTGTGTGGGGGTGGTGGCAACAAGATGACAAGGTAGTTGCAGTGATGACATCGACAATAGTGGGGGTGTATTGGTAGCGCCATAATAGAGTGGTTGGATTGTAGAGGTGGTAGCGGTGGCAGTGATTATAGCGTTATTAGTATGACAACGGTGGTGGTGGTGATGGCGGCAGTGTTGTAGGTTGGTGGATGTCGGCGTAGGTTGTGGTGATGATGGTGGTAGCAATGGCAATAGTATTGGGGGTGTGGGCTTGCGGGGTTGATGGTTATGACAACAACAATTGTGAAAGTATGGTTAGGTACCAATAGCGAAGAGTGGTGGTTGAGATGTATAGGTTAAAATGGTGGTAGAGGGGTGGCAGTAGTGATGGCAGTTTTGGTTATGGTGGCAGCAATGGTGACAATTATAACGACGGTAATGAAAACAATTGACACACTCAACCCGATTAACCATTAAACTAAGGGTTGAGATTGTTGGCCATCACAATAGTGGTAGCAAAGCCATAAGTAGAGTTTTAAAAGTGTGATAATTAGAACCAACAAGTTAAATTAATTATAAGAAACTAAAATTATCCCGCAAGAAACGTAAAACTACAAACAACCTCTCCACTTAAGACACAATAGGGTTTTTCTCTTTGAATACATGTCACAAGTTCAAAGTATAACAGTAGTAGATGCAACAATGTTTGCAACCAATCATGCATTGTGCAATCATAGATTTGGTTATTTATTAATAAGTAAGATCACCCTACTCATATCCTAACGAGAGATGCATTACTACCAAGCTCGCTCATAATCGTCAATTGTTGCTTTTGTTTTACTAAATTTCGGAAGGAGGGGAGGGGAGGAGGATAATGTGTGGGTGAATCATAATCATTTATTTACAAAGCATTTAAATTTTTTATTTATTTATGTTAGTTTGAATTTATTTATTTTTTAATTGTTTTATTTTATGACAAAATTGTACTTTTAAGCAAAAAAAAACCCAAAATTTTATTTAACACAAGAAAATGCAAATCATTTCGCATTTCTCCTCCTCACTCTCCTCACTTCCCCTCCCTCGCCTCTCTCTCTCCACCGCCCTCAACTTCCGCCGTCGCCCTTCCAAATTCCCATTTTACCCCTCCAATCACTTCGAAATTCCCAGGCTGCCCCTCCTCGCATGCAACCTCAGCTCCGGCCGCAGCCAACAGCAAGCACCCATGGACTCACCCCCGCCGCAGGCCGCCGCGTCGGTTGACTCCGTGACGCATGATTTTCAGAATCAGAGCTTGGCCGGCGACTGCGGCGATGAGAAGATTTGCAAGAATGAAAGCAACGGTGTAAGTAACACTCAGAGGGTTAGGTTGAAGCTCGAAGATCTGAATTGGGACAACTCGTTTACCAGAGAGCTGCCTGGTGATCCTCGGACCGATACGATTCCGCGAGAGGTTAGCTTGTTTTTCTGTTCTGTTTTGATGTTCGGGTTATTTTCTGTTTGGTTGCTGAGAAATGGAGGAAAGGAAAGTGTATCATGTATGTTGGGTGTGTGTTACTAGCTAAAGGCTTACACTTGCGTTTTTGTTTCGTACCCAAATCGGAGAAGTTGTTAACTTTAATCATAAATGCTTAGTAAATTGTAGTTGCTCAATCGAGAAATGGCCAAGTAACTTACGATTTGCGTGTTGTGAACTGGGTTCTGTTTGGTTGCTGAGAAAGTGGAGGAAAACCAAATAAGAAATTGAAACATATGTGGGGTCTGTGTGTGTACTGGTTAAAGGCTTGCATTTACTCTTTTGTTTCATGCCCAAATCAGAAAAAATTGTTAAATTTATGCATAACTGCAATCGAGAAATTGCTGAGTGGCTGACAGTCTGGGTGTTGTTAGTTGGGTTAGTTTAATTTGGCTATGGAACTGTACCATTGATAGGTTTGATTGTGATTTCATTTCTTGCTTTGAGCTCCAGTTTGATTTTTACTAGCTGAGGGGGTGATGGCGATGCGTTGTTATTAGAATCGTGGAAGTCCGAGAGCTACTTCTTATCGAGTTCACTGAATTTGGCTATGGAACAGTGCCATGATAGTGTTTATTGTGATAGATCTCTTGCTTTGAGCTATAATTTGAAATTTTTACTAGCTGATGGGATATTATGTTGTAATTTGATGTTATGCATTCTGGGTTTTGATTATCAGGTGTTGCATGCTTGTTATACGAAAGTGTCCCCATCAGCTGAAGTTGAAAATCCTCAGCTTGTTGCATGGTCAGAATCCGTTTCTGAGTTTCTTGATTTGGATCCTACAGAGTGAGTGTTCTTGTTTCGTGTGCTCCCGGGAACATCAACTGTTAATGCTTTTATAGAACTTGGTTGAGAAAATAAACTTTATCTTAAGAGTGTTTGGTGGTATCAGAAAGAAAGAAAAACTGGTGTTTGACAGCATATATTATGGATAATGGTTTTGATAGTCCTTGGAACCTGAATCTGTTTCTAGCTCTACAAGAACCTTTTGGTTGGTACTTTAGGAAATTAGATCAGTGTGTAAATAACATGACACTACTATTATAACTGGTAACTGGAAATATGGTAAATTAGTCCCCCAGATAATTTATACATTAGGAGTTGCTAAATTTTCACATGTTTGTCAAGATTCGTGTTATTGATTGAAATTTTCTTTTCTTTGAGTTCTGATATTTAGCTGGGGCTATTGTTTCCTTTGTACATGTGTTTTGCATCTTGTATGACTACTTTGTTTTCAGACTTGCTGTACCTAAACCTTGACTGATATACCATAGTACTTCACTCTGATGAATGATGAGTACATATGTTTTGCACGTGTGGTATGTCATGTTTCGTGGGACTAATTTGCCACCTTATTTGGAGTTACAGATTTGAAAGGCCAGATTTCCCTCTTTTATTCTCAGGGGCGTCTCCCTTGGTGGGATCGTAAGTGCTTCTCTGAATATTATCTTATGAGACTCACATTTGTGCTTGTCAATTTTCATCAACAACTGGATCGTAACTGCTTTATTTATGCAGGTTACCCTATGCTCAATGCTATGGTGGACATCAATTCGGGATGTGGGCTGGACAGTTGGGAGATGGGCGGGCTATTACTCTTGGGGAGGTTCTTAATTCTAAGTCTGAAAGGTGGGAACTTCAGCTTAAAGGTGCTGGAAAGACTCCTTACAGTCGGTTTGCAGATGGCCTTGCGGTGCTTCGTAGTAGCATTCGGGAATTCCTTTGCAGTGAAGCAATGCATAATCTTGGAATTCCAACAACACGAGCTCTCTGTCTTGTGACAACAGGAAAATTTGTCACTCGTGACATGTTCTATGAGTATGTTAATTAGAACTCTATGCAATGAGTATTTTTCTACCTAATCATGTTTTACTACGAGAACCATACACCATCTTTACTGGATAATTTCTCTTTGGTCTTTGAGATATATGAACCTTCTCGGTTTGATCTTATGCTAAGATATCAATATCTTGCTCGGGGAAAGGATGAATTTTTTAGGAATATATGTTCTTCTTATTCTCTTCTTAAAAATAAATTCCTCATGTCTTGATTTGCAGTGGCAATCCAAAAGAGGAGCCTGGTGCAATTGTTTGCAGGGTTTCTCCATCCTTTCTGCGTTTTGGGTCATACCAAATACATGCCTCTAGAGAAAAGGAGGACCTTGAAATTGTTCGTGCTCTTGCAGACTATGCCATTAAGCATCACTTTCCTCATATAGAGAACATGAGTAGAAGCGAGAGTTTATCTTTCAACACAGGCAACGAAGAAGTTCTTGATCTGACATCTAACAAGTATGCAGGTAATCATTTTTTCTTTGGAGTAAAGGTGTTGGTGCTGGCACCTTAATTTACTTTCAATAAGACAGGATAAACTATTTTTTATTTTTGAAGCGTAATGAATTGGAACTTCAGTTTACAAGTGCTGTATAAGTTTACTGGTCATAAATTTCTCATGCTGTGCACCTTCCCATGGTCTTATCCCATGGCATTATGGTAGTTTATTTTCCATTTTTCTCTAGAAAAACCTTTTGGGTTGATTTAGGATTGAAGCACTTATTTAGGATTTAGCTTCCATACATTTCCTTCATGTATGCCTGCATTCGCAACTATAGGAGTTCAATTTTCTTTTTTCTTCTTTAGAAAAAACCATTTGGATTGACTTAGATGCCAAACACCTATTTAGTACACTCAGTTGACAGTTGCAGAGTCCTAATTGGTTCAGTAGTTTTGTAGGAAGTTTTGTATTCCGGCCAAGTTAGTAGTGTGGTGAGCTCCCATATCGGGCATGGAAAGTGATTAAGATGGGATGGTATCTCTCTTGTATGCAATGTACACTTTGGACTAATAAAGATGGCTTCAGGTTCTGTTAAAAGCTAATACGATTAGGGACGAAATATCTTGTTTCAAAGTTGCATCCATATAGTTTCTTCATGGAACTGAGTGAAGACTCAAATCAGATGTCTGCTGTTGATACTGCGGTCCATGCTGGAGCACATTACTCAGGGACCATCTTATTATATTAATAGAACTTAGTCATTGTGTTTCACAGAATGAAAAAAAGAAAAGAAAAGAAAAGAGATGATTTGATGGATCACCTGTTTCTGTTTAGCTTGTAAAGTTTTAGTGCTAAATATGTTAGTGCTAGGTTTGTACCAAATGTGATTACGACTATTGTACTGAACCTTGGTCTTTTCTCTCATCTACCCGTACTGCCACTCCAAAAATAGTTTCTGATAGATGTCTTGCACATCGTGCTTAATTAGCTGTTTTTCTGAACTTTTGCTTCCATCATGGTTTTTTAACAGCTTGGGCAGTAGAGGTTGCTGAGCGTACTGCTTCCTTGGTTGCCAGATGGCAGGGGGTTGGTTTTACTCACGGTGTGTTGAACACTGACAATATGAGCATTTTGGGTCTTACCATCGATTATGGTCCTTTTGGATTTCTGGATGCATTTGATCCAAGTTACACGCCGAATACCACGGATCTTCCTGGGAGGAGATATTGTTTTGCAAATCAGCCAGATATTGGCTTATGGAATATTGCACAATTCACTAGAACTCTGGTAGCAGCCAAGTTGATAGATGATAAGGAGGCGAATTATGCAATGGAAAGGTAATTGTCATTCCTACACCTCTTATCCTTATTAAATGTATGTTGAAGTGGGAGTTAATTTTCATTTTTCGGGGGATTTTTACAGATATGGAACCAAGTTCATGGATGACTATCAAGCTATAATGACCAAAAAACTTGGTCTCCCCAAGTACATTAAACAGCTGATCAGTAAACTTCTGAATAACATGGCCATCGACAAAGTGGATTACACAAACTTTTTTCGGTTGCTATCCAATATCAAAGCTGATCCCAACATTCCTGAAGAGGAGTTGTTGAACCCACTAAAGGCTGTTCTATTAGATATTGGGCAGGAGCGAAAGGAGGCATGGATCAGCTGGGTGAAAATCTACATAGAGGAGGTATGATGAACTCTGGTTTTCTTATGACTTCCACCACGGAAAAGTATACTGGTTTGATACCAACATTGTATTCATCATAAACATTGTTTTCGCTCAGAATATTGTTAAACTCATCCAGTGGCTAGATTCTCGTCAAAAGCGAACATTATGTCATCTGATTTTCTCACAAATTATAGTTTTTGCTTGTGCAGCTGGCCAGTAGCGGCATCTCCGATGAGGAGAGGAAGGCATCAATGAATGCAGTGAACCCTAAATATGTTCTCAGAAACTACTTATGCCAGAGTGCCATTGATGCAGCTGAACAAGGTGATTTTGAGGAGGTTCGGAGGGTGCTTAAAGTAATGGAAAGACCATATGATGACCAACCGGGAATGGAGAAATACGCTCGCCTGCCCCCGGCGTGGGCTTATAGGCCTGGTGTTTGCATGCTATCTTGCTCTTCATGAGTTTGATTATCTAATTGCAATGTTATATAGATGGCAAAACGAGATTTTTGTTTCGTTTTTCCTCGACAGATTGTCTTCGGTCATGTCATAGTAAGTTGTCGTATATAATAGTCAAATTCGGGGGTTTTCTTCTCCTTCGTTTACCTCCGACGATGAAATAAAGTGGCAATGTTGTATGATTCTTGTTTCTAAACAATTTATACAGCTTAAAGAAATGCAAGAAAAACCAGCTCAAATGGAACATGATGCTAAGAGATTGGCTATGAGGTCATCTCCAACCAATTCGGTCAAAAGATCATAGGTCCAAACAGCTTGCTCTCCAGCTCAGCCCATTTGAATGCCAACGGCTACTTGGCGTCAACATGACGCCAGCTAGCAACGGATAGCTGATGTCATGTTGCCGTCAGGTTACCGTTGAAATTTGATTTTTTTTTTTGGACGAATTAAAAAAAAAAACTAATTTTTTCCCTATAAATACCTAAGCCATTCATACACCATTTCTCACATACTTTTCACCATTTCGTACTATCTTACCTCATTTTATTTCAACTCTTCACATTCTATTCTCTTACCTCTTCCAATAATTTTTCCTTTAATTTTTTCACTAATTTTCAAATGGCCACATCTGCAATGAAATGAAGGGCTTGGACCTGTAAAGAAGATGAAGCTTTTTGCAGGGCTTATAGATGGGTCTTGGAAGATAGTGTCAAGGGTAGTTCTCAAACAAGTGAAGGTGCTTGGACTCGTACGTCCAAAAAGTACTATGAATCTACGAAAGCACCACTCCACCGAATTCCCGGAACTACGAGAGTTGATCTTCAAGATGGAAAACAAGACAATCTCCACCCTAGTATTACTTGGGGAGTTATTCAAATTTAAACAACATGAAACTTAAACAACATCAAACAAAACATTTAACAACATAAAACGTAAACGTCTACTCCATTGTTCTTTTGGTCCAAAGATGTGGAACAAGATCGTGTTGTAGGTATTTGTTTGTGGCATGCGAACGTGTCATCCTATGACGCCTCATGTACTCATTTAAAGATATATTACCAGTTATTTGATCCAAAGACAAATTAGGCCCATCATATATTTTTGCATCATCTAGGGAGGCATATGTCAGCATTTGAAGTGCAATAGTAACATTTTGATGAGGTGAGAAACCATGGCGGCTTGCTCTATCTATCTTTTTTTCGAAAGTATGGATTGACATGTTGGACATCATGAAGTAAACGCTTGAAGACACGATGCCTCATTCGGAAGCGACGTCTGAAATCCTTTTCTGTGTACACCGAGTTTGAGTTGAAGTAATTGTTCATCAGAGTCTCATGTGCGATCTCTCTATTTCGTGATTTGAAAGAGTGACCACCAACAAAGCCACCCCATTGAGGTTGTTCTTTAGTTTCCTCACACGCCATGACCCTAGCCATTGTTGCCATATATGTTGTGTTGCACCATGCTTCATCTTCTTCATCGGACTCCTCGTCTTCTCGTCTCATTAGCGCCCATTTATCTTCCTATCCGAAAAATTATTAAGATTACATAAAGATAAGAAATCTAGAGAGCTACACAAGTTAGTGACAAGTGTAACTCAAAATCCTATCCAAAAAATTATTGAGATTATATAAAGATAAGAAATCTGGAGGCTTACTCATTTGGCGACAAATGGCACTCAAAATATGTCTAAAAATCTTATTTTAATATGGTAGTTTAATTTAATTAACCATATTAATTCAATTAAAATAATAAATTGTGTTTGGCCCCCTCGGTTGGAGATGATTTTTTGTCAAAAGGCTATGTTTGGCCTATGACTCTTTGGCCTCCTCGGTTAGATATGGTATAAAATATGATATGGAACTGTTCATTAAAATATAATTTCTTGCAGGGCTATAGGGCTAAAGGGAGCCATTTGGCATTCCTTCAGTTGGAGATGACTTGAGATAGTTGTATGGTATGCTGCAGCCTGCACATATGAAAAAATAATAATAGACAATTGGCACTTTTTTAAAGGTACTTCAAACCATAAAAATTCACGAGGAAATAGCTTTTGATGTGTGACAACCCGTCCCTAATTTTATGATTTTATAAATTCTAAAAGTGTGAATTGACGAAAATGCCCTTAGAGGCAAGAATGTTGACTTTCGTTGACCAGCGTATTTTGAGGCATATGAAACATTCTTTTAGCGTATCCTTGTAGTACTCGTCACTACGAACGCGTAGGCGCAAGCGGAATCAAATTTGGAGCTACGATGGAGATTTTACGAACTTACGTTCACAGATGAGGGTTTATATCACAAATGGTCCCTGAAATTGACCCCATCAATCATGATGGTCCTTGAAATTGAAAATCGATCAATGTAGTCCCTGAATTTTAACTCGCGAATCAATGTGGTCCTTCTGTTAGTGTTAACTTTAAAAAAAGGTTAGAGAACCAATTTTTCATGGTAAAATGATCAAAAATAACCCTGTTACTTATACTTTTACTTACTACCTCTCTTTTCTTTTTTCCATCTTCACTTTTCTCTCCATTTTTTCATGGATTTGGTGCTAAAACTAAAAAAAAAAAAAAAAGTGGTTCTCTAACCTTTTTTTGGGTCATTTTACCATGAAAAATTGGTTCTCTAATCTTTTTTTAGTGTTAATTTGGACGGAACACTAACAGAAGGACCACATTGATTCGCAAGTTAAAATTCAGGGACTACATTGATCGATTTTCAATTTCAGGAACCATCATGATTGATGGGGTCAATTTCAGGGACCATTTGTGATATAAACCCCCACAGATGACGTTTTAGTAATTTCACATTTACAGGAGATAAATTGACTTGTATTTTGGTCTTGGTATGTGCATCACATGGGGCCCACACCCCATTCCTTCCTTCCATCCCTCCCGTGTTTCCCTATTTGTGTCTTCTTTCCTGTCACCTCTCTATTTCCCTCACCATCTCTTCTTCTCTTAAGCACTATCTCTCCCTCTCAAACTCTCTATTCTCTGTAAGCCAGAGATCTCTCTCTCTAAACTATGTGCACTACATAGAAGGTGCGACAACACGAGCCATCACCACCTGCCATGAAACACCTCTGCAATCGTACACACCTCGTCTCTCACTCCTCATCTTTCGCTGCAAACACCGAATTGTGGTTCGGCAATACCGCCACCGCCACTAAACTTGTTGCCTTGACGAGATCTGCAAGCTTCTCGGCCCAAAAACTAGAACCTTAAGGCTTAAGCTATGTAAGCAACGACCATGGAGTCTGCACTTACAGTGGCCGTACCACTGTTCATTCTTTCTTTCGACCATAGTGAGCTTTAAGACCCTCAAATCCTTCATGTTTCAAAGCTCTTGTGGTGTTGTCAACCTTAAATTCATAATTTGGGGGTGATTTAGTGCAGAAAACAAGTTGGGGGAGTTTTCCCCAGATTTTTGGAAGGAATGAACCTGGCCGTCGAGCCACTTTCATATCACTTTTTCGGCCGACTCCGACCGTGTTTTGACCTCATGATGGTATCATGTTCTCCTCATTACGAGCTTCAAATACATAGGTAGAACATTGAAAATGGTTAGGTAGCGAGCTAGAAATTAGCTCTGAAATTTGGGATGAAATTTCCCAGATTTCTGGAAAACTAGGATCCATGGTCATTTGGCCACATTCAAGCCATTTTTCCGGCCAACACCGACCTTAACTCGGCCCTAATTTGGTATGGTTTTGTTCCCTACATTTCTAACTTCAAAATAGCTTTTGAATAATTGATTTTGGTAGAGAATCAAGCTCGATAAGAGCTCTGAAAATTGGACCAAAAATCTGCAAAATTGCAGGAACTCGAGAGGAAGGTGAGTACGTATGTACTCGCAAGCCCGTGGGCACGCGTGGACGCGTGGGGTGGTCGGCGCGGGACAATACTTGGGTCCTCACCGGGGAGGACCCAATGTACTGATTTTTACTTTTAAACCAATCAAATCAAGCCATTTGTCATTAAAGGGACCTACCGATATCTGAAATAGAATAAAAAATATCTGAAAAAGACAAGTGTCACTTTTTCATTGGGGGTCAGTATATATTGGGTCCTCCCCGGTGAGGACCCAAGTATTGTCCGGTCGGCGCGTGGCTACCTATGCAGCCACCTTGTGGCGACATGTGCGATGGCGCATGGAGGAACACGAGATCCCTTTCCTTAGGTTTCTCGACGTTCCAAACCCAAATCTGCTCTCTGTTTTATGAAATTCGATCATTTTAAAATAGTTCATTTATTAGCCGTACTTTGTACGAAAAACGCGTTTATACTTTAGTACGTTACGTATTTCCATAAATAGTTTTGTTCTTGGCGAAACACATCGCAAGGACTCTCGATGCTACGAGGCGGGTTCGACCAAATAACATGATCTGTGAGTGGGTCTTTTCTTTATATATATAGGTTAGTTTCCATATATACATTTATTAATAAAGTCTCTATGTGATTGCCATGATTAAATTAACATTTATAAGAAATGCTTTATTGTTGGGAAATGATGAAATAATCATACGGGATGCACATGTAAGCTTACTATAAGGGGATGCCTTAATCATAATTATGGTTATGAATAGTAAGTTATTGATTAGAATTGTGGAATTGTGGTGGCATGATTATATTGAAGTTAATTGCTCATCATTGATGCACCAGTGTTACTACTCGCCCGGGCCAGGGCCATGCTTCACGTATATGTTCACATCGCACCGCATGCTCACCTTGGATCCATTGTAGGTACCAGTCCTGTCATACAGGTTGCAATAGGCAACTCCGACTTGCATGTGATGCGCCTAGTGCTAGTCTTCGTGTGATTGTAGTACTAGAGCGTATGTCATTGTTACACCCAGTCATGTTCATGTCAGATTACCTCTGCATAAACTCGTGTGTCAGCGCGTTTCGATGAGCACTCGATATGATATGTTCATTTATGCGAAAATATGTGATTACGGACGTCAAGTATTCATTTACGAAAGTTGTGATGTTTGGCATCCTTGAAATACTGCTGGCTACGGTAAGCGTTTTTATACTATACATAGTATGTATAATTTGGAAACTATACTTGTTTTACGACGAGGGGTTATAAAGTTTTTAAAAAGGTTTTTATAAAGCTTTATTTTTAGGCCCACTCACCCTTGTTTTTCGCCCTTCCAGGTTTTAGTAGCTGGGTTTTCGTATCAACGAGGATTCTTGGCAAATTTGGTATTGGAGACTAAATCCACACTACTGTACTTTACTTATGCTCTGACATCACGTGTGATATGAGTTCATTCCTGCTCACCAGCGCACTCTTATATTTAGGCACTTTTAGGTTTAAAGTTATTCACTTATGCCACATCACTACACTTTATGGTTTCGTCACCCTCCCGGTGTCTCGGCCAGCACAACTCGATTCGAAGTCTTAGTGGAC
The DNA here is from genome assembly GCA_036320875.1 of Cotoneaster glaucophyllus. NCBI lineage: Eukaryota > Viridiplantae > Streptophyta > Magnoliopsida > Rosales > Rosaceae > Cotoneaster > Cotoneaster glaucophyllus. The sequence goes on from CM070061.1 coordinate 1,257,748, forward strand.
ATATCGGGTCAGGATGTGTCATGATGATATCTCTGAGTTTAAGTTTCATGGTCGACGGTTATCAAATCAACTAAAAACTTAAAAGAGGAATAAAGCTTTGACAATTTAGATTTGAGACTAATGCGATGCAGCATGTACTTATAACTCAAGTGGTTAACAATTTAAATTATCATCTACACTTATGTGTTTGAATCTTCCGAGCATGTTTACTTTTTAAGAATGCGTATTCTTACCCAAAAAAAAAAGCATGAATGGTTCTCTGGTTGAAAGTTTTTGAAGTATGTGTGCCTTTTAACAGTAGTTATAGCCTTTTTGGACCTCACAGCCTCACAGGGGATTAGTCCTACTTTTTAAGGTTTGAGATGCCTCAGGCTTGGGCATAAAAAAGAAAAAAAAGGTTAAGTAAACGTGCCAGCAAAGTCTAGAAGTGAAACGCTGCGTTCAACTCTAGAAGATTAGATTGCGGAAAGTGCTGTCACAGCCAGCGAAGTCTGGGTGGCTCGGAACTTCTCAATCTCTCTGCAGAGGCTGGTCCAGCATTCGTAAGACTCTTAATTTTGTTCTTAGTTTTTGCTCTTTGAAATTGAATTGCTTGAATCAATGAATCCACCCTCAAAATTCGATGCCCGTTAACTGTTCGATGAAATGCTGCTTCGAATTTGATATGATTGGTAGTGTAAATTTTGAATCTTTGGCTACTTTTAATCTACGAACTCAAGCTTAACATTTGATGCCCATCATCTGTTTGATGAAATGCCGCTTACATAATGGCCTTTGAACAGCGTTGGGTTTATTCCAGTTTCCGTTTTGGTTGTAGCTCTGGCCAAAGTGAGCTGCCATGGCACCCCAATTGTCAAACTTTAGTCTGTCTGTGTATGTTTGGACCTAAATTCTATGTGCAGAGAACGGACATGTATCGACATTGTGGAAGTTGCATCGATGACCATAACGAATGTCCGGTCCATAGCGTCAAGCATTCGAGTGATTCACACTTAATTCTCCAGCATCTTACAATGTGCCAATACTTATTCCTTCATTTATAGAAACAAGAGGACAAGTGTGCTCAAATTCGTATCTCGCCTATTTGGTATACTGTGAAGTCATTGTGTTTTCGCTTTTCTTTCGGAAACTTATACCCTGCTTTATCAAGTTACACCTGGAAGTTGAATTCTTATCGACTTATATCATGCTTTAACTGTAAAGTTTGTGACTTGGAATGTCTCATGTTTATACCAAGTGACGTCACCCTTCCCTCGGTTTTTTTATCTATCAATTTGTAACATGCTAATCATTTCTTTAGAGTCTATAGAATGCAGTGGATGCATGTTGAGTTAATTTCATGTGACGATAAAACTAAGATGCATAATTAGTTTCTACTGTGATCGACAGGAAATGAGAGTTCCACGAAATCTTGAGGTCTTGAGAATGGGCACCATGAGCTATCTGGAAGCACTTAAGTTGCAGGAAAAACTTGTTGCTGATAGAAAAATTCATAAGATTCCAGATACTCTCGTGTCCCTGCAACATCCACCTACATACACCCTTGGCAAACGAAGAACTGATCACAATCTGTTGATTCCTGAGACCGAACTCAAAAGAATAGGAGCTGAACTGCACTACACACAAAGAGGAGGAGACATTACATATCATGGTCCACATCAAGCCATTTTATATCCCGTTATTGCTCTTCGGGATATGGGGCTTGGTGCTCGTAAATATGTGGAGAAACTTGAGTCGACTATGATTGACTTGGCATCTCTGTATGGTGTGAAAGCTTGTCCTGGAAATAAATGTGAAACGGGGGTTTGGGTTGGAGATAGAAAAATCGGAGCAATTGGTGTACGGATTTCATATGGAATCACCTCTCATGGGTTGGCATTCAACATTGATCCAGATTTAAACTATTTCAAGCATATTGTGCCTTGTGGCATTGCAAATAAAGACGTTACATCATTAAGAAGGGAGACGGACTTAGCGCTTCCTACCGAAGAAGTAGTTCAGGACCAGTTGATTTCTTGTTTTGCAAGACAATTTGGTTATAGTGATCTTGTATGGAAGGATGCTGCTTCAATATTGTCAGAGAGCGGGGAAACTGAATGAGATTATACAATTGTATGCCAAAAATGAATAAACGATGTAAGTTTTATACTCTTCCATTGATTTTTTTGTTAAAACAATTGATTTGAAAATTGCTGGATTTGTATATCTTGTATTATAAGTAATGTGGAAAGCTAAGCTCAAGTGATGAGGAAGGGTGGGAAAATGGGTTTAAGCATTTGACCACATCAAATGTATCCGAAAAAATGTATTGCGAAATTAATCTGTTCAGTAATTTCTGTTCCTTGTCATCAAAAATGTATTGCGAAATTAATTTGTTCAGTAATTTCTGTTCTTGCTTCTTTTTTTTTGTCATCTTTAGCTGGTAAATTGCTCCTAATACAGGATAGTAGCTTGTGGTGAATCTACACAAATCCTAACTTGTTTGATGAGAAAACCATGCCCTTCCAATTTGCATGTTTTACTTCTTCTGTGCTAGGATATTTTGTACCAGTAGTCCCCGACTGCCCCTAGTTTTCATCCTTATAGTTTTTTCCTTGCATTTTTTCGTCCTTATAGTTTCATTCCTGTCAAAATGTGGCAAAATTTCTTCGAAGTTGCATCTTCAAATTAGAAAATGTTGACCAAATGGAAGGAAAACTCTTAACTTAGTTGCCGGATTGGAATAAAGCAAAAACATAACGAAATTACAGAGACGGAAATGCAAGAAACAAACTTCAAGAACGGAAGTGATAATCCTACGGACAGAGATCCTCTGCCGATCTCACTGTTCAGAGCCCAAGGATCAGGTGATATCGACTACTCAAATTGAATCCAATGGTTCCCATTAACTCATTCTGCTGGCCCACCTCACACAATTCTACGACTCCGATCTCTCTTTCACACAAATCAAAGACCCGAATTCTCTAGTCCTAAAACTCCGGACATCAAAATCCGGAGAGGATCCAAATTCATATCATAGTCCAGCTGACATAGACCACATGCTCTTTTTTTCCCTCTCCATAAAGATTCTTTAATCCACATGCACTTTTGAATCAATCAAGCAAATGGAAATCTTCCAAAGAAAAAAACTTGACCATATTTATTCAGCATACCACTCTCAGGAGTTTCATTGACCAGATTTTACTCAAATAACTACAATTTCCTTCTTCAACCTCCTTCACTAATTGGTCTTCTGTCTATACCACGTTTTAAGTGCTATGATACGGGCCAATGATGTCCTTCACTAATTGGTCTTCTGTCTATACCACGTTTTAAGTGCTATGATACGGGCCAATGATGTCTCATTTTTAGGTATATTATTAAAAAAATAAATACATTGTTATAGTTTGAGTAGTTTAATAATACTACATGACAGTGTTTCGGTACATCAAAACATCTCTAGATAGGGAAGAAGAAGAAGAAGAAGTTAATTATAAAATTTGATGAGCACATGATCAATAATAGGAGTCTTAGGAGTCGATATCTTCTCTGGATTTTTGTGTTCGGAGTCCAAGAACTCAGAGATCCGAGCAGTTGAAGAGAGATAAAGAGAGATCTAGACATTTGGTTTATGTGAGGTGTGCCAACGGAATGAACTAATGAGGATCAAGTGATTTAAACTTAGTGGTTTGAATTTCTGAGTCTGGCTTTGGATTCAAGGATCCGAAGAGGATCTCAATTCCAATAATAGCACAAAAATATTATAAATAAGGTGTAGATTATAAATTTATTGATCCCAAATGGGACTAATTAGAGGTCAGTGTAAGGCTGATCCAAATCACATTCTTTAATAAAAATAAATAAATCATGGCTATATTAGAAAATGTATGAGTCAGCTTGATGGAGTGATGGGGCTTGGGCAAGTTGATAATGGTACTAAAAATATATTTGTTTAGGGAACATTGACGATAGTGTTTCGTTAAAACTCCCAAAAATAAATTGTTTTCTTACTGCTAAAATCCATGTTCTCCTTTCAACCCATTTCTGAAACCAAGAAAAAACATGTGGCTTCCAAGGGGAAAGAACAAAGCTTAATATAATGCAAGGCTAAGAAAATGAGGACTTTCTTACCAGGGTACGTACTTAAGCAATTAAGAGTATTTCGTTTCTACACAGACTACATTTGAGATGTTGTATTCGGAATTTTGAATCCGCCATTCTAAGTTGCGATTGCATCAAGAAATATCTTAACAGAAGTGTGTGAGATAAAAATAAGTGTGTGAATAACACTATCATTTCTATATGAATGGACAGCTAGGTTCAATTGTTTTAGTTGAAACCATCGTATATGACAATCTACGTGATTCTGTATTTCTTGAGAAAGGAGCTTAGCTTAGCATATGTGAAATCTAAGTACTAATTTGGACAAATTTTTTAGTGTGACAGTAACACAGGATAATACATCTCATGTCATTATACAATTAGAAGGATATTTTTATTTTAGATGTTCCTCCAATTATATAATGACGTATAATATACCGCCTCATATTTCGACCTACACTAAAAAATCTCTCGCTAATTTGGAAGGGTATAAATAATAGATGAAGAAAAAGAAGATTGGGAAACGTAAAAGTTGGAGGAACAGAAGAGAAGATGACAGTTCGGTGGAAGATTATGGTTGTCTCACGTTCGGAAAGCAAGATTACACAGCCATGTTTAGCTGTATGTTTGTAATTGTACTACTACTTAATATACTATATTAGGGTTCGATTTGGTCTCATGTGACTTATCACATGAACAAAATATATTCAAGTTCTGCAGATAAGTCATTGAAACTGACACAACTCACTCAGACTCACATGATCAGCAGCTTCCTAGTTATCACCTGCTGCACGAAATATTTCAAAAGGCCATGTTACTAAGACTGAGAGATACTGTAGGGTTTTCTATTAGCAATATTACAGTGTTGGTCAAAGGCGATACGATCATCGTGCGTTTTAACTTTTTCATATGTTAGTGTTGAGATTTATCGAAAGTTATCTTACATTGTTGATTGTGGGCCATGTTACTAAGACAGAGAGATAGTGTGGGGTTATCTACTAGCAATAATATAGTTTTGGTCACAGACGATACGATAATTATGCGTTTTAGCTAGTTTTTTCATATGTTAGTGTCGTGATTTCATATGTTAGTGCATTTTAGTTAGTTTTTTCATACGATCATTGTGGGCCATGTTAGTAAGACTGAGAGATACTGTTGGGTTGTCTACTAGCATTAGTATAGTTTTGATCACAGACAATACGATCATCATGTGTTTTAGCTTTTTCATATGTTAGTGTTGTGATTTCTCAAAAGTTAACTTACATTGTTGATTGTGGGCCATGTTAGTAAGACTGAAAGATATTGTGGGTTATGTACAAGCATAGCATAGTTTTGGTCACAGACGATACGATCATTGTGCGTTTTAATTTTTTGATATGTTAGTGTTCAGACTTCCAGAACACTATCTTACATGGTTGATTGTGTGGACTTGATGATTGGTACTGTAGCTTTACGTTTTATTTAACTGCGACAGTCTTGTGGCTCTCAAGTGGCTAAAAACGTTGGTTCTTATAAGTTGTATTGAGGTTTTGTGTTCGGATCTTCTCTATATAACATTTCTTATATCAACAAAAGAAAATAAATCTCATCTAATGTTGTTAATGTATTGACTTTCAAGACGGATTCGATTGCCGGAGTTTATGCATTTAGGGGGGGGATAAAAAGTGGTTCGAAGTGTTCAAACCGGCCAAATCGGAAACCAAACTAGTCCATGTGAACCACATCCTAACAATGTTGGTTATGGTAATGTATCTGCCCTTTGTATTAAAGTTTGAAAAACCTTATCATAAGTTAGGGTAGATTAGAATATTTCTGCGTTAAGAGAAGAGATTAAAAAGAAAAATACTTGGCCACCAAATAGGATCATGTCAGAGAATGTTACTTGAGTTTAGATCGTCTTGTAAGAATTCTTGCAACCTTCTTTTCATCCTACAATGTTATATATTAATTCGAACCCTATATTTTTTATGTTATCTTTAAAAGATCATCTTAGCAAAATGATTAACCAAATATGAAGTTCTTTAGTCATCTAACAAATGCGACTAAACACTTATCTAATAACAAACTATATTTCTCACTTAAACCCTAAAATTTCGACAATGTTAATCAAAAGTTTCAATCATTTTTAATGTAGTTGATTTTTTTTCAAAATTGATTCTTTAAAAATGAGAGAAATTAAGGGCTCGTATAAAAATGTTTTAAATTACTGAAAGTAATTTTAGGGAACGTATTTTTGGGTTTCAAAACACTTCAAGTATTGTTTCGGAGTTCATTTATATTTTTACTAAGGATGGGTTCAAAAAATATTTTCATCAACAACGATTCAGCCATTTCAAAAACACTTCTAAACGAGCCATAAATTTTCCGTTATCAAACAACATTACAAATTAAGAAAGAAAATTAAAATGGTAAAACGAGAAAACGAGAAAAATACAAAATTTCTGTCCCGTTATCTTTATTTACATTCAATCTTTAAACCAAATTACCCCGTAACTGCACCGCCATTTTTGGGCTTCGTGATATGTATAAGCTCTCTGTACTCTGTTCCTTCCATCTCCATTGTATTTTCTCTCCATCACACCATGAAAACTACTCACACAGTCCTACTCGCCATCTTCTCCTTCCTTCTTCTGCACACTGTTACATCTTCTTTCCCGCTGCAAACCCACCAGGAGCTGTTGCAGCTGCAAGTTCATCCCAGACACAGAAACCAACCCAGAAGGTTACTGCTTGCTTCTGCAGTTGCTTCCTTCTCTACAAATCCAAAGAATCCCAGCAGCAGCAAAGCAATGGAAGATCCCAGGAAATCTGTGGAGGCTAGCTTAAGGAAGTCTCCACCCAGCAAATCGAATCCGACCCAGAATCGGTAAACTGGTCGATATTCGTGTGGGGATCCCAAAATAGAAAGAGAATGAAATTCCACAATTTTTGCAGATTTTTCTCAATTTTTTAACTGTTATATAGGTAGAAAGTCCGGATCTTTATACAATGTTTTTGTATGTTCTTTTCTATTCGTTTATTGTTGTTATTTTGTGGTAATTTTTTTGGGTTTTTAGAGTTAGATTTAGAAGGAGATGGGAAGAAATTGTATGTACAGAAGAACCTGCAAGGATTTGTTAGAAAGATTATTGATTTGTTCGAATTTTTGCAACTGGCAAAATGGAAGTTTTCGCATTTCAATCCTTTTGCTACTGTTTTATATAACCCATGTATGCAATTGATCTAACTTTATTTTACTTCTTGCTGTTGCGAGTTCTCGAAATGTATCTATTTGCCATTTTCTGTGTCTGAGGGCAAATATGAGTTCTTTGTGTCTTTGGAGACGCTTAATGCAGTGAGTTTGTTATCATCTTCCTTGAAATCATGGTTATCTCCAAGAAAAGAAATTCTGTATGTTCATGTTTATTGATTGGATCGGTTACCAGCACAAGTGCCTCCTGCTGAATTTGTGTTTTGGAACTTTAGAGTAAAGGTTCAGATATAGGACTTGTATTTTGTGAAATGATAAGGTACATGGAAAACTGCTACACACTGGTTGCTATTGCTGTCTTATTTTTGTTGCATTCGTCGATGTTTTACAAAATTCATACAGGTATGATAATGGATCCCTTAAACCACTGGTAGAGTCAGATTGAATGACCAACAGTGGTTAGCATTTGTAACTCAATGATTGCCCCGTTGCTTTCCTTATATTTTATGCAGGGTTGAAGGTCGAATTTGGAGTTTCGAGTTATTGTGCAACTGACTTACAAACATGGTAAGTATTTTAACTAGTTTCTTAACCTATGAAATCTTTAATGTTCTGCAAGTTCTGTCCTTGAGCACCCTTGCTTCATTCGGTCTGAAAAATGTCTAGATAGGCCATTAGCTCTATGAATTCACATGGTATTTCTTTTAGCAGCCTGCTATTGTAGTTCAACTATTGAGGTACTATTGCTGGTAAGTCCAAGACATGTTCTTTTCAAAAGCATTGAAGAATTTTCAGAATTAAATCTCTTTCTTTAATTAATAACTCAGTTTTTCAAATAAAATAAATTATTGTACGGTTACAGATTTAGTGAATACATTTGTCACAGATTACATAATTTTGAGCACATATTATTGGTTGTATCTCAAAATTTTGATGTCAAACAAAAATCTTCCTTTCTAATATGAGGCAGGGAAGTGTGGTTTTAATTTAGTTTTAACAAATAATGATATTTTTCATGTTCTTACCTTTTTCGTTAATCCGCTTGTTCATTTGTAGTATACTTTGTTTATTGCTGAGTTATCGCTGTCACCAATTTTAAGATTAATGCTGTACTTGTTAGTGTGTTAATTATTTATGAAATTTGAAAATGTTACGCCAGTTCCCTAACTCTTTAACGATGAAAAGGGTTCTTTGAGTAATACAATGATAATATGAGAAACACCGTCTAATCTGGTCACCTCATGTACACGGCGTCTATATGAAGCATTCAACAAGCTGGAAATAAAGATAGTTCTACACGTGTAGTAAATGCGTTTGAGTTATGTACACGTAGTGAATGAACAAGAAAATCTGCCGGTTACATTGATTTTCACCAACTCTTCCTGAGGATTATATACCCTTAAGAAACAAATTTCCTCGTAGTATTCGCCATGTAGGATTCCTCTGCAAACTTCACAGTCTAAGCACCTTTTCCTTCTCCTTAGAAATTCCCTACATAAAGATGAGAATTCGAAATAGCCGGTCAAATTTTTCTCAGATGACTCCATCTGAGACCACACCCAGGGCTGCTCATCTTCGTTCACCAGAAGGTTCAGATGATCGCTTTTTAGTTGAAGAAGAGAATCGGCGCATTGGATGGTCCTGCCATACAAAAAAACAATTTCCTGCTCAAGTTTCAAGCGAAGATCAATTGCATGATGAATTGGAAGCAGCAAGCAGTACAGAATTTAGGCCTTTGAACTGTGTTGATAAGGGGAAAGATGCGAAACATTGCATGCAAATGGATACAAATCCGGTAATTAGTCTTTTACTCAAAATTTCATTTTTCACTTTAGGAATTTGTGATTTGTTGAATTTGCCCAAGATCAATTTTGTTATTGTTTAATTTAGCGTATTCTTGTCCAGGGTTCATCGCATCTGAAAAGTTAGGGCAACTAGTCAAGATTTACTTAATGTTTTAGAAGGTATGATTTTAATGTTATTTCATATTTAGGCCTCAGAGGGGCAGAGTGAAAGAGAAGCAGATAAAGGGAAACAATTTACCGCATGTGCTGGTTCTCAGGGGTAACTTATTTCTTGTCCTTTGTCATCTCTCGAACCTGCCGAAATGTTTAATTGCCATTTATCTATTCTAATTTTGAAATATAGATACTTATCTAATCTGCAATTTTGAGATATGTGATGAATACAGAGTTACATACACATCCCTATCCGCATTCTCTTGTGATAGAACAGAATTTCCAGATCTGTTTATTTGTAATTTAAATAGTCATAAATTGATAGTGAAAGTAAAATTTTCCATTCACGTACTGATTTCTACAAAGAAGTTCAACTTGAGATCTATGAAATTGAAATAACTGTCTTTTTGCTGCAGGGGTGGAGAAAACGTAACTTCTCCAGTTACAGCTGGGATCGCTCGTCCTTGTTCTTTTTCTCATCTAGGTAAACTACTTCTATTAAATTAGATTCCTCATGGAGACCAAGTCTTGAAGGTAACTTTTCAGTGAATTTCTTGTTGGTTTAAGAGATTTGATGATCATAATGGCCATAATCAGTTCTATTGATTGGGTTGAAAGGAATCCGAGTACGAGGGGTTCACTTGTGGAGTAAATGAGTACATGTCTTATAAAGAGTCATATGATGCTAGTATAGGGGAAATGTAATGATAGCTAAAGCCATCTTGTGTGTGTAATTGCTAAGTGAACATGGGGTTTTCTAATTTCTTACATCAGTCAGCATGTGATGTATTTCAGCTCGATTGTTCTAGTTGCATTTATAGTTTATATACGTATCAATTGAAGTACATTATGACCTTTAGAGGTGACATGTGCAAGGCACTAACATAAAAGCGTCTTAGACTGAAGCTGCATGTCGTTACATGTCTTTTTCGCTCTAAGATTTTCTTGTTTCGTTGGTAACTACATGGAAAATTTGTTGTTCTAACTTTTTATTTTGATTGGTGTTCTGAATCAGGTCAGAAACTTCCGTTTAAGAAAAGAAGACCTTATAGTCTCACAGAGATTGAAGTAGAGATGGAAAGAGAGAAAGTAGAAGATGTCTATCTAGAAGTAAAAGTGGAAGATGCGGTAATGGAAGCAAAAGAAAAATGCATGCCAGTAGAAATTGAAAAAGAAAATCATTTTGCAGAAGTTAAAGAAGATGAGCCAATTAAAGCGGAAGCTGAAGATGCAGTAGCTGATAAGAAAGAGGAATCACTGGAGGAGGGCGAGATACGAGAAGAAACTGCGGAGGAGACAGAAAAAGAAAGTGAGCTTGAACTGGTCAATGAAGGGTTGTATGTACCTCATCTGACCATTGATGAGAACCAGCAGGACAGCAAAAACGAAGAACTTAATCTAGAAGAGATAGCAGGTGAACCAAATGAGAAGCCAAGAAGGGGAAGGAAAACGCCCAGATCTAGTGCTAGCACTAGCAGTGATGAGCCTCATCAGTAAGTATCCCTGTATGAATACAAAATACTCTCATTTATGCTTTCAAGTATGAAAAATGGTATGACTTTCACTGCTATGGATGTTCTGTTTTTTACCTTGATGTTTCACAGAACTAATGTTCTTGAACTTTGCTTTGATGGAATTATATGTATGTATAGAATCACTACATAAAGTTCTTCCAATCCTTTAATATTCCAAAAATGAAGGTTTTTTTTTTTCTTTTTCTTTCTTGGCCAGAGAGAAAAGAGTCTGAAAAAGCACATATATATATTATCATTTACGGTTTTATGTACTGTTATTCATTTACTTAAGGACAGTGTTTTTTTTTTATTCTACTGAGACAGAGTGAATTTTGAAAGTCAAAGGCAACTGTATGTATTCATGAGATGTTCAATTGCTCCTTCATCTCCGTCCATTTAATTATATTTCTTCATGATACTCTCACGCTTTATGTGTGATGAGCATGAATGTGTATGGTTTCCTAGTGGGTTTGGAGAAAATTAACAAATCTGACTATGAAGTATGAACACACAGGGGAAGGCAGAAGCTAAAGAGAGGAAGTCCAAAGAGGATGCAAGATCCAGCTGAGGCAAATCAAGGGTTTCTTCACATCCCTCCCTCCCCCTATATTCTCTCTCTCTCTCTCTCTCTCTCTCACGTGTGTGTGTGTGTGTGTGTGTGTTTGGACATGGATTTGTGTGATGGACATGTGTTTTGGATACATTTTTATGTGTTGTGTGCATGCATATATCCTCTACCTGCGGACATAATCAACAATACTTTCACTATGAAGGTGTGTAGAGAAGCGGAAGCCAATAAGAGGTCGCCCCAACAGGGGTAAAGAGGAATCATCTCTTTCAAACAATAGGTACCCAAGAAGAAGTCGCTCCCAGAGGAGCACAGAGGAATCACCTCATTCAAAAAATAGGTACCCAAGAAGAGGTTGCTCCAAGAGGGACACAGAGGAGTCCTTTCTTTCAAACAGTAGGAAGCCAAGAAGGGGTCGCCCCAAGAGGAGTGCAGAGGAATCACCTCATTCAAACAGTGGGTACTCTCTAGATACAGAGGAGTCATCTCCTTCAAACAATATGAAGCCAAGAAGGGGTCGCCCCAAGAGGAGCACTGGGAAATCACCTCATTCAAACAATAGGTACTCTTTCTCCCTCCCTCTCTCTCTCTCTCTCTCTCTCTCTCTCTCTCTGGGTTAGAAATCTGTAACTAAATATTTAATAAAACAGGAATGCCGAAATGCCAAAGCCTAAGAGGGGAAGGCCAAAGAGGGTGAAGGAGTAACCAGCCAGCCAGTTAATGTAAAAACATAGTGACTAATCATTGTAAGACTTTGGTAGAGTTTCTCTATGTGTAATAAATAAGTCCGTAGTTTGCAAGTACATTTATTTGCCTTAGTCTTTTAGGATTTATGTTTGATGATCTATAACAGAAAAGACCCAAGTGAAAGCTGAAAACTGTGTAGTGCCTATTACCAATGTGTCAATGCAATATGCTATTATTAATTATCTTGCTACGCTTATTATAAATGTAACAGATATCATTGGTGGGAATTTATTGCATCACCTTCAGTTTCGTCTTTGTTATAGTTGACTGACTTTGTGCCCAACACATTTTTCAGTTTCATTTGTATCCCGCATACCTATGATACATGGTAGGCATAGATCAAAAAAATGTTTTTGAGTATATCAGGATATTCATATAACAAATAAATTGAAAACTGCTATATTATTTATATCCTGAATATATTCAAGAACATTTTTTTTCCCAGAAAATTACCGTCGAGTGAATTATATATGCATGTACATTTTTTCCAGCAAAAGCATTAGTAATTGACAATTTGACAGGTCTTCTTTGTGTAAGCAATCTCATGTTTATCTGTATGGCCAATTTAGGCATCAAAATTGTTTAGTTTTGGTGCATTAAACTCTTCTATGACTTGTCCCATGTCTTCTGTGTAGACATTTTCATCGAAACAGCCTGATTTTCGTACAGGGAAGCTTACATGCTATCCTTATTAGGTTACCTAATATGTAGAATTGCCATTTCATATGAAATTTATGAGTTATATCTGCTAGGATTTTCTTCTATGTTTTCAATGGAAATTAGATATATCAAAATTTAATGACATCTAGTCTCACATTTAACTTTTACTCTTTTACACTTTACGGGTTGAGAGGCACTGTGTAGCCTAGTAAGGTGAGAGGTTGTGTCAGGCCATCCACCAGGTGTAAGCCATGTAGAAATTTTAGCTTAAAATGCAGTTTAATGAATCTAAATTTCTGTTTCTTTCTGCCTTTATGTGAGTTTCTAGGTCTTTCCCTTGTGCTCATCTCTTGCTAGACATTGATTTTTCCTTCAGATTCACTAGTTGAAACAAATATCTTTTAGGAATTGAGTTGTATACAACGAGATCACATTGACTCAGGTGTATTTTCTTTGTTTTTATCGTACGTTTACTTTGGTACTCTTGGATAATTTGAAAATGAGAATCAGGGGCAGACGGATTGTCAAAACTCCTCCTCCTCCAACTAGCTCAGTTGGTTCATCAGAAGATCCCCCAGCACAGCAAGAAGAGCAAGAGGTATCATCGTTGCCTTTCAATGGTGCGATTTTTTTGTCCTACCATAGAAATCTGCATGATCAATCAATTAAAGAGGTAAAGAGGGGTTCAGATGTGCAAATCTGTTGCAACTTTAAATTCAGATGTGCAAATCTGTGGTGATTTAAGTTATTTTTATGTTAATTGAATTAACCAACCATCAATTCACAGGTAAAGAGGGATTCAGGATGTGAAAATCCTTTGCGATTTTAAGTTATTTTTATGTTAATTGAATAAACCAAACATCAAATCACAGGTAAAGAGGGATTCAGGATGTGCAAATCCATTTCGATTTTATGTTATTTATCATTCTTGGGAATTTCAGATCTAGGTATAACTCTTAATCAAAATCCTCTCAGTTTGTCGTTATCATGATACAAATTCTGCTCCACAATCTCAGATCGTGGTATCCTTGCCTACATCTTCAGATCTAGGCAACACTGTATATTCTGAAATTTGGGCTGGAGTAACACCAGTAGCCTCATCAGTTTGTTGTTATCATGCACTAATTCTGTTCATTCTTTTTTATAGGACACTGCAGGAGGTTTAACTGAAGATGCTTATAAGGAGATCTCCGATTCCTATGTTACTCCAAGGTAAATTATTTTCTTAATGTAATTTTGTAGATTCATTGAGCAGGGCGACATCCCCATGACTTGTAGGCTTGAACTTGACAGTGAGACAGCATTGTCATCTTTCATGTGTCCATCTGATTTAATAAACAGGGGTCATCTCTACTCAACGTGTTTATAAATATCAAAATAAGGTTCCCTGCGCACTCATGCAGTACGCGCGTAAAATTTAAATTGCATAGTAGTAACTTGAAACTGATACTTCGAAGGACACTATTTATTTTATCATGATTGTGAGGACATTTGGATGACTGTTTACACATATTGTTTACTTCAAGCGTTGTTAAATGAATTTCCTTTTTGGTGATCATATAGGAAGGGGAAAGTCTCGAATGCAGTTGTACCTGCCCGACAGATTGTAATTGTAATATCTTCTGATGAGGGTACGCCGTTTTTTCGCTTTCTTTAAAGAGTTCAAGTAACGGTTATCTGCAAAATTAATAAATTTTGTATCAAGCACTAATTTAGATATAGAGAATACGCTTTGGGAAACATCTTTGTACAAAATTCGTACACAGAGAGGATCAATGACGCTAAACTAGGTGAACTTGTCTGCGTCATTTAATGGCATTATAAAGAGGCTAGTAATATGGTAATTCTACAGACTATAGAAAAGAAGTTTCAGATTATCGAAATCCGATTTTTTTTTTCTTTCTAAAACCCTTCAAAGCATCAGTTGGCTCCTCAAAGAGTAGCCTACCCACTATTAGTATTATTTTTAGCCTTCCCTTTTAGGATATTCACAAAATGCAACAGCCAAAAAGAAAGCGATGTCGTTGGGTAACTTCCATAGCCCTCCACGACCCAGTGGATATTTGTTACAATGGTGATTTGCAAATCAGGTTAGATACAGATCCCCTTGGCTCCCCAAAGTAGAAAAGAAGCATGGAAACAAAGGTCACATATGATATCTTATTCAATGGATAAACTTTGTCAAGAAAACACATTTTATTGATATTTGAGTCTTTTCCCACTGTATCGTTTCTGTTCTAATAACTTCTGCAGATTGTTTTGTTGATGTACTTTGCTTAATCTTGAGGAGGAAGTATATTGGTCTTGGCTTGCTTTGTACTTCATGACATTCACATATTATAATACCATCTCACCATTTTCACTCTATGGAAATGATTTTGTTGATAAAATACGCATATTACCATACTATTTAGTGTCTTTCTCTTTGCTAGTAATCTTATCCTTGAGTTTTGTTCTTGCTTTATTATGCATCATCTACTTGAAACTTATTTAAGAAGTAAATACTAGATTGTGATCTCAAAGGCCGCAAGATATGAAATTGCAAGAAAATTAGCCGAGTGTTTGTTGTTGTTATTAGGTTCTGTTTTGTCAAATGCCGTTTCTTATTGGATTCTTAACATGGAAAAGCAGATGAACCTGCACTGAGAAGCAAGAAGGTAGACCCGGATGAAGTCACCAGCAAAAGGATCCGTTGGAGAATAGACAGCAGGGATGTCAATATGAGAAGATCTAACTGCACACGTAATGAGATAACTCAGGTAGGACATGCATGCGTACGTGCCTCAGATGTGGCAAGGGCTAGGGGCATGCACAGCATTATGCACAACCTAATGCCTTCTCGTCCCAAAACTGAAGAGGAGCTCGTTAAGAACGTTTATGGTGAGGCAAAGGCGGCACAAAGGAAAAGGGTCAGGCTTCTAAGAGAATTCTATGGTGTTTAGAAAAGCTCAAGGCGGCGAGGAACCTCACTTGGACTAAAGCAATGGTTTTCTGAGTTGCATGTTTTCCCGTTTCCTAGTGTCGTTGTTTTCGTCCGAGTTTGTTAAGGAAATTTGGTTTGTTGGACTAAACGCCAATGCTTTTCGGAGTTGCATGTTTTTTTTTTTTTTTTTTTTCTTTTTCGGTTTTGTAGTGTCATCGTTTGTCTGAGATTTGTTAAGGAATTCTGGATTGTTGGATTAAAAATTTGCTTTTCTGATTTGGACTTGAATTTCATTCTGGTTATTATCTTATAGACGGGATGCTATGATTCTATGAACGAGCGTTCGACCTCGACTGATCTCCACATGACTTGGAGTTTACTCTACCTTTGCCTCAGCTCCTACTTTCTCGGTAAGGCAAGGGTTCATCATCTAATGAGCCCACGAGTCCATTTGGTCGCGGCAGCCAATATCCAAGCGGCTCGCCTTAAGATGAATGGATGACCCGACCTGACGAGATGAAATCGTAAAAATTCTACGTGGACTTAACTAGTTATGATAAAGGAGAAGTAATAGGTGTGTAATACAAATCAATAAGAAGTCTTACGCAATACAATTACAATTCTAAACGATCACATTCCTAAACCATCAGAAGTCACATTTGGCGAGAATCAAACCAAAGACTTCTCACTTACAAGTGAAGAGGAATACCACTAGACCGTAGTACTAAGTGGCAATATTATTAAAAAACTTAACACACTAAAAACACACAAAAAAACTGCAATCAATTTCTTGACAAATTTTAGAAATCATTGGAGATTATTGGCTGCCTGAACTCCTAAGTGGGAGATTTAGGACGTCCTTTTCGTACCATTAATCTTGAGGGTGTCGACAAATTGACCAATGTAGTGTTGGTGCAGTTTGTGATCTCCAAAAACAGCTGCAGCTTTCCTTGCATTGGATCTCAGCTTCTCTCCTTGCTCTTCCACCATTGCATGCCTCAGTGTTTTGGCTATGTCATCTCTAGTAAACGACCCATCTCCACGTCGACTCGCTTCGACAGCCACATCCTTCTCCTCCAAAAGCCTTGCATTCAGAGGTTGATCAATGATGAATGGTAGCACAACAAGAACATGCCCAAATTGAAGTGTCTCAATCGCAGATCCCCATCCAGCGTGAAACAAAGAACCTCCAACTGATGGGTGTGCCAAGATTTCCATCTGGGGCACCCACCCCAAGCAAACAAGCCCTTTCTCTGATGTACGCGCAACAAACCCTAGAGGCAGAGCGTCGGCATCACTATTTGCCCATTTGGGCTTTCTGAGTGCCCAAAGAAAAGGGAGTCCTGATAGCTCCAGCCCATGAGCCATCTCAAACACTTGCTCTTTACTCAACTTACACTCACTCCCAAACCCTACAAACACAATTGACCTGGTTTCTTGCGTATCAAGCCATTCGAAGATCGCATCGTCAGTGGAAATTTCCCTTTTTACCCCTTTTGAAGGTTTCTCAGGAGGCAGCAAACCAGTGGGAATCACAAGCCTTCCAGTTTTGTTCTTGTATGCCTCAAGGTACTCTCCTTCAAACTCATCGCAACTCCGAATGGCTACAACTCGACAAGCTGATAGAATCTTGGCGTACCTTTCGCCGTCACTTATCCCTGAACCATTCACTCCATATAGTCCCGCGTAAAAATGGACCGCCTCTTGCTCTCGGTATGCAACAGTTGACTGAGAAGTGACCAAATCTGGCGGCGAAGTAAGGGTTTCCAGCAGCGGGAGAACATCATTTGTATTACCAAAGGAGAAATTTTCAACTGAACGAAAAAGGGCAATTGAAGAAGCAGAGAAAACAGAAAAATAGACAAGTGGAACGCCGTACTCTTTGCCAATCTCCACAGCCCAATGAGCAGCAAAGTCGGTTATGATCCAATCAGGCAATCGATCCCCGATGAACTGCTTGATGGGTTTTTGCAGGAGGTCGTATGCAATCTTCAAGTTGTCAGTGTTTTCAAAGGGGAGGTCAACCGAGGCCTCAGCTCCTTCCGGCAAAAATTCGGGATCCAACGGTGGAAATGGAATGGGGACTAATTGCACAAAGGGTTGTAACTCTGGTAAGATTTTGGGGAGTCTTTGGATGTTTTTTGGTGTGGATATGAAGGAGACATGAACTTTTTCTTTTGCTAAAGCTATTGAAAGTTGGAAAAAAGGCATCATGTGGCCAAAGGCAGACCATGGGAGCATCACAACACTCAGATGATCATCTTTTTCCATAATTTCTTTCTGGGGGATGGAATTTGCAATGAGAGAAATAACATGTAGTTTTGAACCAGATTGTCGGTGTATTAGACTATATGACATTCTGTAGCTTTCGGGATTGTGCTACTCCTCCTCCTGCCACATGCTCGTGTGTGGTGTTCCGGGCAGCCAGCATCGCGTGTTGATTTGTTGGCAGCTCTCGCGTGTCGATTTTGATAATCATTTTATTTTCATTTTTTAATTTTAATTTTTTTTTAAAATTAAAATTAAAATCTTGTTTAGTAACTACTTTCGAATGAAAACTGAAAACTTCCTTTGAGTTTTTAAGATTTTGCCTTGAGTTTCTACTTTCAATTTTCATCTTTTAAAAGTAATTACCAAACAAATATTCCATGTTTTGAAAATTGATAACTAAAAACTGAAAATGAGTGGCTATCAAACGGCCCCCTCTTTTCCGAAACAATCCTCACGTTGAAATTTGAGATGGAATCTCGTCTTCACTTTAACCTCCATGTAGCCGGAAAATGTGAAAAGTGAACGCAAAGAAGAGGACGGGCGTATATCATACACGTTTTAAATAACTTTTAGTTAGTACTGAGTTTTTGGTGAATACATAAATGGACAGAGAATATGTTTTTCGCACTTTCACTAGTCTCTATCACTTGAAGACTTGTAGTTTTTGTTTGATCATGGAGGTCTGTTTTCCATCTTTTCCCCACTTATGTCGCACTAAGAAGAAGTTTGCAGCATCTAGTTTCCAGCTGTATCCGTCCTCTTCTTTGCATTCACTTTTCACATTTTCCAGCTACGATGGAGGTTAAAGTGAAGACGTACGAGATTCAAGCTCTGTTGGAAAATATTAGTATATTATAATTATTTGAGTTTGCATGTTAGTTAGTATATGGGGCCTAGCCCATCCGTATTAGGGTTTTTAGGTTTTGCTCTCTATAAATATGGCTTTAGTTTAGCATGAACAAGGTAGTCGCAATGTAGCCTCTTAGGGTTTTGTAATCGTTCCGGCATTCTTGTTTGTTTGATAATATTCCTATTTGTTTATAGTCTCGTTCGTTGCGCACTCTGATATTCAACTTGGTATCAGAGCATGTTCAATCCTTCGGGATTTAATTTGCTTGGTCGAGTTGGTATTCTGTTTGTCAGTACGTATGTATTCTTGTTTTTTGTCGTTGGTTTAGTTTGCAGAAGTAAACAAAAAACCTTCACCTTCCCCTCCTCCAGATCTTGCCTCGCCGTCTGCTTGTCTTGTGTCGTCCACCGCCTGTAATCCAACCCAGAATCCGACCTGTTGCTGCAAGCATGCACATACCCCATTCTTACTCGTCGTTTTTGCACCACTCTGCAAGCCTGGAAATCAGAACCTCCTCCGCACCCCTGTACTCACAATCTCGACCCGCACCAGACTGTTGCCTGCAATCCACCACACCACTGCCATACCTGCTGCCTTATAACTATCCGCTTGTTGCTGTTTGTTCACACCACTGCCTAACCAATGTTGGAGGTTTATGCCGTTGGTCCAGAAAGAAGAAAAAATGAAAAAAGGGAAAAGGGAAATGGAAAAGAAAATAAGAAAGAAAAAAAAGGAAAAAAAGGGAAAAGAAATTAGTTTTGGTTGTTTGTTTTAGGCCCCCACGGGCAAGGAAAAAATAAATAAAAATATGGTTAAGTTTATTTTAGGCCTGCATGAATTGTTGGTTAGCCTGTTTGGAATTGTTTTTTTATCGTCACTAGAGTGTTGATATGTGACAACTCGAGTGATATTATTTGTGTTTGTTTGTTCGTTGCAGCAATTGAGATACGAAAATCTCGTCCGTTTAGTGACGGGTTCTTTCCATACTCTCAACACTAGCCAGTTTGGACCAGAATCAGTTTGCCAGCAAGAATCAAGAACCAGTTTGTCAGTCAAGTCAAGTCAAGTCAAGTCAAGTTTGCATGCCTGCCAGTCCGCCTAATGGAGCCAGTCTGCACCTGCATGTTTGCAAACCCATGTCGTATGCCGCCATGAGTTTGACGGGAGGTGTTGGAAAATATTAGTATATTATAATTATTTGAGTTTGCTTGTTAGTTAGTTTATGGGCCTAGCCCATCCGTATTAGGTTTTTAGGTTTTGCTCTCTATAAATATGGCTTTAGTTTAGCATGAATAACGAGGTAGTCACAATGTAGCCTCTTAGGGTTTTGTAATCGTTCCGGCATTCTCATTTGTTTAATAATATTCCTATTTGTTTATAGTCTCGTTCGTTGCGCACTTTGATATTCAACTAGCTCTAATCTCGGATGCAGAGGTAAATTCTTTCAGCCACCTGAACTTGAAGTTTTTATTTTCATGCTCATGGAGTACTTAGAAAGCTGACTTTAAGAAAAGACATGAAGTACTTGGAGTTAACGGATGCCTTGGTGCAAAACCAAGCACAGTAACGTTCTAGGATTCATACTACCGTTTCCATGTAGCGTAATAAGACTTTGTTGTTGCTGCATTTTGCTTCCTGCCTTTTGTTCATGTACCTTTCTGCATGTTTCTTTTTGAGCCCTATTGTTGAATTTTGATTGTTAGACTTGAATGGTCAGTAGGTGACACGCCCGACCCTGATATCCTCCAAACACCAAGGTAGGCACGTGCTGGCCGACACCGGAAGGTGACGAAGCCATACTAACATGCATGAGAAGTAACAAACATAATTAAAACTTATAAATTTAAATACAATGATTACGCAATTATGGAACGTGTTTAGAGCATACAACTAATCTGAGACACTAGAAAGGAATAATATAAAATTGAACGAACAAATGGATGATTCCTACACCGAGAGGACTCAAAGATGCTGATGCGGGAGTGCTTTGATGTCGAGATTGTACACCTCGATTGTAAGTCATGAGGAGGCGCAAATAAAACATCAGTGGACCAAGTTGATATATAAGTAATACTAAAACAATTAATCTTTAACGTACTAAACCCCAGGTTTAGAAAACTCGTATAGCATAATAAGTAATAGGTTTTTCCGAAAACCCTAGCATGCCATAAAACCATCATAAAACATATATTGTATATAGTGTGCTTAGTAGTGGTATCATAATTGCCTGAAGGCACTACATCGCCCACTTAAAGGCAAAATATAAATCTTTTGCCAATAGGCACTACATCTCCCGCCCAAAGGCAATATATAAATCAGGCACTACATATCCCGCCCGAAAGCAATATATAAATCTTCAGCCCATAGGCACTACATCTCTCGCCCGAAGGCAATATATAAATATGAATATCCATTAAGTAAGCAAATAAAATCATAAACATAATCTTTTCAAAATATATCTCAAATCGGAGCTCAATAACTACAACGTCATATCGTAAAACCACGTTCCTAAGTAGGTATATAGTCATCAATCATATATACCACAAAGAACATAAAATCGATAAAGCATAATAATTCATAAAGCGTGAAACCAATTTACTCAAAAACGTTTCATAAAACGTAGCCATAAAATCATGCTTTTCATGTATGCATTTCTAATAGTAAAGTCATGCATTTTAGAAGGGGGGTCCACCCACCTTACACCGTTGGCGAAGAGCTGTGCAAACAAGGGTGGATGGAAACGCCACTAACAAACGCACCTAAGCACATAAAGGTATCAATTAATAAAACTATACTAAAACGGTTGAATTTCAGGAAACGGACGTCATAAACGGATTCAGGACGTCAAAAAACATAAGAAGGAACCTCGGGTACCCGCATGCGCTGCCACGGGGCGGCGGTCCGAACGGCCACGCGTCGAGTTGGGTTGCCGGAAAGTTGGCTGGAACAGTGACGGCGCCGCCGTCCTCCGGTAGAGGCCCTTGTGCTCCACCCACACCCACGTGCCGACTCACGTGCTGCCCATGCGCCAACCATGGAATTGGGCATCCGGCTCGGGTCGGGTCATGTCGGATCCGGGTCGGGTTTTGGGCTGGGGTTGATGAGTTAGGTTTTGGCTAGGGTGAATGGGGTGGGTATCTGGGTTTTGGGTTAATGGGTTTTGGCCTGGTTTACATGGCCAAAAGGCTTGGGCTGATTTAGGGTCGGAGCTTTGGGTCATAGGTCGGGTCGACCCGATTTCAGGCCATGGGTTTGGCCGGAAACTGGGCAACACTTCCCGAGCTCCTTTCGAGCTTATTTCTTCACCATTTTCAACGATTCAAAAGCCAAAATGAAGCTTAAGATGAGAGGAAGAGATTCATACTAATTTGGAGTTGTGAGATGGCCGGAGTTGGCTGGAAAACGACCATCAAGCTTCGAGATCTCTTTGGAAAACTGGGGAGTGTTTTTCCTCGAGGGTTCTTCGTCTTTAAACCACAAAAACTACTCAGAAACACCACAAACTCACTCCTAAACACAATCTATGGGGTTCTAGGAGCTTACCATGGTCAGAGATACCACAAACTACGTCGGAGCTCGTCGGGGAAGGTAGTGAATAATGACTCTATCATTGTGGGGTTCCATTGCGTGTGGTCCGTGGCTCGCGAGGTCTAATGTCAAGGGGTGGTGATCTAGGGGTGTGGTTTAAGGGCTCGCCAGGAAGAGTGGGGTGGTGTTGCCGTGTGTGTGTGTAGTTCAGGAGAGGTGAGGAGAGCGAGAGAGACATAGATAAGGTGAGGGGAGAGAGAGATCCTTACCGGGAGAGAAGAGAGAAGGTGAGTTGTTGGGCCGAAGGAACAAAACTAAAGGGTGGGCCCCATTGGGCACACCAAACAATACCCAAAAGCAACCCAATTCAAAATATCTAGCCCAACAAGGAGAAATTGCCAAAAAGTCCTTCCATTCCCAAATCCGTAATATTAATCGGGACGGGTTGTTACAGTAGGTGCATGACTCATGATATATAGGCTAGGATTCAGGGACATCGATTTGTTGACACTCATTTTTACACGCACTTTGTTGGACCCACTCTAACTTTTTTTAAAGATCCAAACCATCTATATTTCAATTCATCGTTCATACATAAGTGTAATAATGTTTCGAATTTGGGTGATTTTTGGTGGACATGATCTTTGAATGTAGTGATAAATGTTTTTAACTACTTGAGCTACAAGTCACTAGAATTTGGAACATTCACAATTGCTAAAATAAGTAGAATTGTAAAATAGGTGAGGTTGAGATAGGTCTTGGTGTTATTACGTATGAAATAATTTAGGAGTGTATACAATTGAGATTTTGAGGGATTTTATTTTATTTTGCAAATCCAAGGGTATTTCAATCAAGGTAAGGGGGTGGGGGAGGGGGCTAAGCTTTACAATGAGCTAGCAATAATGTGGTTCATATTTCAATCAAGGTTTTAAGTGATTTTTGAAACTTTAGAGGTATTCGATCATAATTTAAAAGATTTTATTAAATTCCAAAGAAATACGAGTGTATTCAATTATAATTAAATGATCACTTAGTACTATGGTATAATGATATTTCTCTTCACTTTTAAGTGAGAGGTCTTAGGTTCTATTTGCGCCAAAAGTGAAGTTGAACCACATTATTATGGCAAGCCCATTATAAGGCTTATAGCCCATTCCCCCACCCTCTTTAGGATAGATACTATCGTTTTTAAAAAATAAAAAATAAAATTGATTAAATGATTTTTAAAAGTTGAGAAATTTGAAGAAATTGGAGAGAATTCAAAATTTTACTTGAAATCTATATACAACAATAAAACTCCATCAAAATCAATAGATTTAAAAATCCATTAAAATCCTTCAAAATCTCAACTGTATTATTATATTATTTTCTCAATTTTCAAAGTGGGATTCTTGTATTTTGAAATAAGACTAAATGTTTCATTAATTTGTAACTTCACCACAATATGGACAGGTTGAGAGAAATTTTTGTGTATGACCGTAGCAAAGTCTATATCATGCCATGGTGGATGGTTAACATTTTTTTTTTTTTTTTTTTAGGAATAAACGATATATTGATACATCAAAGATTACAAAGACTCTTTGATGAGGAGATCCTGAATAACATCCGGATGATTCTCAAACCAAACTAACTCGTTTCCAATCAAAATATCATACTTGGTTAGTCTATGGGCGCAATCCCATTACATACTTGTTGGAATTCCTCTGTCCCACATCGGCCATAGGACTCCCCACTCTAATTAACATCGAGACCTTTTGTAAAAAAACCCCACACCTGACAGATTGAGCAGGTGGCTAAGTGGGGACAATATTGATGTTGTTAGAGTGGGCCCTCGACCCGTCTACCCAAAATTTAAGATAGTATCAGAGCCAGGGGACGAACCCATACTGCCAAGTGAACGGATGGGTCCCCTTTGGCCCCGCGCGAATGGGTGAGCCCGATATGGCTACACGTAGGCCAAAAGATGCCACGTGCCATGGGCCCAACGCGAACGGGTGAGCCCCAACTTGGCTCCACGTGATTGCCGATGTGTAGAACTCCACGTGTGACCCATAAAATGGGGTCTCACATGCTGGAGAGTGTTGGAATTCCTCTGTCCCACATCAGCCACAGGGCTCCCCACTCTAATTAACACCGAAAAAACCCCACACCTGACGGATTGAGTAGATGGCCAAGTGGGAACAGTATCGATATTGTTGGAGTGGGCCCTCGGCCCGTCTACCTTAAATTTAAGAATACTCGACACACATGAACAAACTATTTAAGCTGAAATTGAGATACGAGCTGATTAATATCACTCTCCACCACCAACTTCTGTAAGCCAAGGACTGTAGCAAGCCGAAGACCTTCACATGCAGACAACATCTCAGTCTGTGTAGCCGACGAAATTCCGAACTTTCTCCATGCCCCGGCAGACACAGACTTCCCCTCCAATCTCTAATCACCACACCTGCACCATCAACATTAATTTTCAACCAACCTTCACTAGGAGCCGTCCACAACAACCGAATTGACTCAACAAAATGACGGGGTATACGCATTTACTTCTGGAAACGCTTAGACAAAGACAGGCATGGAGATTAGTCAAGCCAAAAATTTGGAACACAAACGTTGACTTGAAGAAATATATGGATATGCAGACAAAGTTTTCCCTTGTGCTTGTTTCCACCTACTTGGAAAATACTGCAGAAGCTATAATTCATAAAATTCATAAGATGCTAAATGAAAAAACCTGGTATTTAACATATGGAACTCAAAAATATTAAGAACAAAGACAAAAAGGTTGAAAATAAAAAATGAATCCAAATAGTGATTCTTATACAAAAACAACAAATACTCAGAAATCAAATACAAAATATCATCTCTTTGAGGTTATTTCTCCTAGTAATACAATAAATACAAAACCGTGTACCGATCAAACAAATAAAATAAAAATTAAAATGAAAAACCAAAAAGTGTATACCTCGGGATTAAATCGGTGGTGGTTTGGAGAGGATAGAGAGTTAGATGGGAGGAACTCGTGACAAGAGGCACGGCTAGCGGTGGCCGCGGCGGAGAGAGAGAGAGAGAGAGAGTAGGGAGAGACGGACAACGACTCGTTTCTATTACAGAGTGGGGTTGCGGTGCGGAGCAGCAGACGATTACAACACTACAATATTGCTCTGAAATAAAACAAGGGATGTGCTATCCACACACCCCTTGATAATTTATGTTTGTTGATTTTCTTCAATTCATCCACACATCCCATTTTACTTCTCACACTCTCTTTGATAATTTATGTTCGTTGATCTTCTTCAATTCATCCGATCTAACCGAGAATTAAAAAAGTGTATGAGAAGTAAAATGAGGCGTGTGGATATCACACCCCATAAAACAACTAATCATTTGAATTAGACGAATGTCCTCTTCAATGATTGTCTATATTGTTTTTAATTTTTAAGGTTGTAAATATGGGACCAAGATCCTCTCCTAATCACTTTCCACCTAATCCTCCTAATCCGGGATCCGGGCCGTTCAAATTTCATCCAACGGCTACAAACAGGGGACCACCTTTAAAGTGATAATAATTGTAACCGTTGGATGAAAATTTGAACGGCCCGGATCCCGGATTAGGAGGATTAGGTGAAAAATGATTAGGAGAGGATCCATTTCCGTAAATACGGTGGATGGCCCAAATGCAGAATTTGGAAGCTGATAATTGCACATAAAGACTTTAAGCCTGATAATTGAAGTCTTTACTATTTACATGAAGACTTTTTTCGGGTGATCATTTACATGAAGACTTTGTAAATAAGGTTAGTTTGCTTTGTAATTGTCGGATGAAAAAAAACATCACTTGGATCAGTTGATCTCCATCTTCGTTGGTTCATGTACTAAATAAAGATGGCTTACTTTGTTTTTATTGATCAATGATTGACAGTTGTAAGCACTGTTCTAAAAATCTCCGCCTAGCACCGCCTAGGCCCCGCCTAGGCGCTAGGCGGCTGGTCACCGCCCCGATTAATGCCCAGACCGCCTAGGCATTCGCCTAGCCCACCCAGACCTGCTGAGGCGCCCGCCTAGACCGCCTAGACCGCCTAGGCACCTGCCTAGACACCTGCCTAGGTTGCAACTCACTGAGATAAAAAATAGATAACTTTCTTTTTGCATTTTATTTTTTCCAATAAATTGTAAGAGACTTATTGAATACTTAAATAAACACACATTATATGTTTGCTCCCTATGTTTTCATTATGTTCCAATACTTCATAATATAGATGTCATTCTATTTTCTAGTTTATGACAAAATTATGTATATTTTAAGTATAAACAGACACTTATTTACATGAAATAGAATAGATTTACTTAAATCCGCCTAGTCCGCCTAGTCGCCCGCCTAGGCTCCGCCTAGCCGCCTAGGCTCCGCCTAGCCGCCTAGGCTCCGCCTAGCCGCCTAGGCGCTAGGCCCCATCCCGCCGCCCGACTAGCGCCTAGCGCCTTTTAGAACCTTGGTTGTAAGGGAGACACTTGAATTTGGTTCTAGTGTCTTTCTCCATATCCTCTCACTGCTTCGGGTTTTGTTGCTTTCTTACTTGTTGGTCTCGTTGTAGATTTTTTTGTACTTTTCTGGCATCTTTGCTCTTGTAATACATTTCTAGTTTTCAAAATTGTAATATTACTGTGCACATAAAGACTTTAAGCCTGATAATTTACTGTTTACATGAAGACTTTCTTCCACATGGCTCCAGAAACATTTGTCCCCATTTCTCCTTTTTTTATTTATTTATTATATTTTACTATTATTTCTATGGTGGGGCGGATGCACCTCTTCCCTTTTATTATTTTTTCTTTCACCTTTTCAAATGCACCATCCTTTTTTGTATTATTCTATTCCTTCTTTTCAATGGTGCCCATTCACCATTCCATAAACTTTGTCTTTTTCCCTGCAAAACCCACAAACTGCAGAAAATAATACAGACAAGTGAGAAAGAGGCAGGCTAGTGGTAGTCTCGTAAATAAAATAGGGGTGTGCTATCCACACATCTATTTTTTACTTTTTCCACACTCCTAGTTAATTTCTGTTCATTGATCTTCTTCAATTCATCATATCCGAAAGGTCGAAAATTAAAAAAGTGTGAGAGAAGTAAAAATGGGTATGTGGATATCACACCCCCTAAAATATTTATGGCAGACAAATTTACCATTTTGATGTGATCCCTTATATATATAAATTTATTAAGGTAAATGTTATTGACACTTCAAAAATCTCATTCTACACTTCTCATAAGTGTATTTTTCTTTCCTAATATAGAAAATTTGAAATGTAGAATGAAATTTTTAGAGTGCTAATAACAATTCCCTTTATTAAATTACTTTGTGGTTGGTTTTTTATTATATCTTTTTGGTTGCACAGTGCCACTCTTCCCCCTACTTTAGACTAAAGTAATGTCCCATTAATCTATAACTTCACCACAACATGGACACGTTGAGAGAAATTTTTGCGTATGACCGTAGCGAAGTCTATGTCCTGCTATGGTGGATGGTTAACGTTTTTTTTTTAAGAAGAAACGATATGTTGATCCATCAAATATTACAAATTAAGACTCTTGAATGAGGAGATCCTGAATAACCTGAGGACCCTCGCACCAAATTAACTCGTCTCTAATCGAAAGATCATACTTGGTTAGTCTATGGGCACAATCCCATTACATACTCGACACACATGAACAAACTGTTTAAGCTGAAATTGAGATGCCAATTGATTATAATACCTCTGTCCACCACCGACTGCTGTAAGCCAAGGAATTGCAGCAAACCGAAGACCTTCACATACAACCGACATCTCAGAATGTGTGGCCGACAGAATTCCAAACTTTCTCCATGCCCCGGCAGCCACAAACTTCCCCTCCAATAACCACCACACGTGCACCATCAACAATAATGTTCAACCAACCTTCTCTAGGAGCTGTCCACATCGGAATTGACTCTGCAAAATGCGGCATGCGCGTTTACTTCTAGAAACGCTTAGACAAAGACAGGCATTGAGATTAGTGAAGCCGAAAATTTGGAACAAAAACGTTGACTTGAAGAATTCCAAGGCAGCAATGATTCATTGAGAAATATAGCTAATCTATTAAGCTAGGCTGAAAAATTGGTTCTTTTGCAATGGCAATGGCTTTTTCTGTGCGGATGCTTTTGTTCACCTCATTGTTTTTGCTACCAATTTCTGTGTTTTCCCAAAATAATGGAAGAGTAGCAGTTGGAAGTTCTCTAACTGCAACTACAAGTAACTCCTCATCATGGCTTTCTCCATCCGGTGATTTCGCGTTTGGATTTTTGCCCCTTGGAGGCAATGATCTTTTCTTGCTTTCAATATGGTACGCGAAAATCCCAGACAAAACCGTAGTTTGGCATGCATACGAGGATAACAACCCCATAGTTGCACCTAAGGGATCAACTTTGAACTTGGATGCCAGCAGTGGACTAGTTCTTAACAATCCTCAAGGTGGGGAGATATGGAAATCCGAAACAACTTTCGGGGTTGTTGCAAACGGGGTCATGAATGACACCGGAAACTTTGTTCTTCAAGACAAAAACTCGGGGAGCTTATGGGAGACCTTCTACAATCCTACAGACACCATTTTGCCTGGTCAGACAATTGAGAGGAATGGGAAGCTTTCGTCTAGACAATCGGAGAGTAACTACGCGAAGGGGCGGTTCCAGCTGCGCTTGCAAGATGATGGAAACCTCGTGCTCAACACCATAAACTTGCCCACAGATTATGCCAACAATCCTTACTTTGCCACGGACACGACAATGGGGACTGTGGAAGGTAGTGAAGGCAAACAATTGGTGTTCAACAGCTCAGGGAACTTGTTTGTTCTGAGAGAAAATGGGGGAAGATACACTCTCACAGGGACACAGGGAGTCTCGGTGAGGGACAACTACATAAGGGCAACTCTTGATTTTGATGGGATTTTCGCACTATATTCTCACCCGAAAAATTCCACTGGAAATGCAAGCTGGAGTAGTCCCCTGTGGTATAAGCCGGATGATATTTGCCAAGCACTTTTGGAAGACTCGGGCGTTGGTGTTTGCGGATACAACAGTATCTGCAAGCTCAAACCAGATCATAGGCCGACCTGCGAATGCCCGAAAGGATTTTCGTTTCTTGATCCCAAGGACTTATACCGAGGCTGCAAACCCGATTTTATACAAGGCTGTAAAGAAGATGAGCTAGCAAGCCCCAGACAAGATTTGTATGATGTCGAGGTGCTGATAAATACTGATTGGCCAACCTCAGATTATGTGCAGCTAAAGCCTTTTACCTCGGACAAGTGCAACGAGTCTTGCTTTCATGATTGTTTGTGCGCGGTTGCTGTTTTCCGGTCTGAAACCTGCTGGAAAAAGAAGATACCTCTTTCGAACGGGAGAGTGGATGTCACTCTTAATTCGCAGACCTTCATCAAAGTCCGAAAGAATAATATATTGGAAAATTAATTTTAGTATTATTGTTATTTCTATTGGGTTTTCTTGTGGGCCAAGAATTAGGATTCTTTGCCCATTAAGTTTGTAACTTCTTGCCCGTTAGGCCTTCCAAAGTAGGACAAAAAAAAAAGAGTGATAAAAATATGTTGAACTCATAGTGAAATCACACTTCTATGGTGAGGCGGAAAATTTGAGTGTGATACCAATATATTGCACTCATGAGTTCAATATATTAAACTACTATGGAAGGTCTTAGGGATTAGGCTTTGCTTTAATTATCTCTATAAATAAGGTGCTTGTATTCATGGAATAACAAGTCACTCGAAATGTAGTCTTCTATTTTGTATTCGTGCAATCTCTTTCCAGTTAATAAAGTTATATTTGCTTATAATTGGTTGTTCTTTCGGTTAGTTAGTCTGTTCATTATGGGTACTCTGATTTTCAACCTAATATAACTCTGCAGTTTCCTCCAATGCCAATATCAGATGATAAAGAGAAGAGCCAGACATCTGTCATACGCATTGAATTAGGTACCTCTATCTTTGTTAATGTTGTCTTAAGTGCTGCTCTCTGTCTCGGTTTTGGACTCTCATTTAGCTATGAAGAACTACAAAAAGCTACAAATGGATTTACGGAAGAATTTGGAAAGGGTGTATTTGGAGTGGTTTCAAAGGGGGATGCAAATTGGTTCTGGTGTCGAAGAGGCGGTGAAGAGGCTAAACTATGTTATGCAAGATGTCGAGGAGTTCAAAACAGAACTGAATGTTATTAGTCAGACGCATCACAAGAATCTAGTTCGTCTTTTCGGATATTGTGACAAGGGGCAACAAAGATCACTAGTTTATGAGTTCATGAGCAATGGAACATTGGCAAGCTTTATTTTTTCTGATATCAAACCAAGTCGGAGACAACGAATTGAAATCACTTATGGCGTTGCTAAAGGTCTTTTGTACTTGTCAATAGAAAGGATCATAATTCTCCGCCCTCTCTACAAAGAACTCTACAAAGAACATTAGGGAGTAGAGAGGGCAGCAATAATTCCAATCCATACATGATAGGCCCTAAACTTCATCAGCACCATTAGCTTAAGCAAACGCAAAGTCGCGGGGCTATGTCTTCGTAACGAACTTTATTATTCATAACAAGATCATAACAAGAGTTGCGTACATAAAGCACTCTTTCTACGGTTTTGATATAAATCATAACATTACAAAACCAACCATAATTTAGTAACTAAAAATAGATTGATTATAAGCAGGAAACTGTTGAAAATGAGTCCCACGTTGATGGAAGGTGGGACCTTTGCATGAGTTTATAAGAGGTTGGGCTACTCCTCATATTACCAATTGGTTATATAATGGAACCTCAACTTTCTTCATGGTATCAGAGCAGGTTGTCCCACGTGTGAAGCCGGCTATACACGCTCTGTGTCACACCGTTGTGCTGTTCACGTATTAGGCTTAAAAATACAAAAATACTGACACGCCCCGGTCCCGATGTCCTTGGGACATCGGGATGGTCACGTGCTGGCCGACACCTGAGGGTGACGAAAGCCATTTATTGAATGCAAATGCTAAAAACAAGGAATAGATAAGACTTATAAATATAAAAATAATGAATATGCATTTAAGGAACGTGTTCAGAGCACACATCTAATCTAGAACGTTAAATGAAATAATATAAAATTGAATGAAACAAAGGATGGGTCCTACACCGAGAAAACACGAAGATGCCGATGCGGAAGTATCTTGATGCCGGGATTGTACGCCTCGATTCTAATTCATGAAGGGGCCGCAAAACAAACATGAGTGGACTAAGTTGATATAGATATAATAATAAAACAGTCATCAACATACTAACCCCCAAGTTTTAGGAAAACACATATAGCATGATAAATAAACTAGGTTTTCTGAAACCTAGCATGCCATACAATGTCTCAAAACATAAATCATATATATCGTAATCGCTAGTGAATGTCCACTCTCACTCCAGGTCCCGTGCCAGCTCCCGGTCCCTGTGCCAATTTGCCAGAGGAAAAACACCTTCAGGCCCTATGCCAACACCGTAACCTCGCCCATGACGGAATCTATCCCTTGCCCCGTAGCGGAATAGGAACCACTAGTTAAGTACAAAATCATTGAACATAATTATATTTGAAAAACAACTTCATAGTATAAAGTCATCCATCATCTATACTATAAAGAGGTGTTCGAAACATGTCCTAAATATTATATCGTCATCCATCAAATATTTTATAAAGAACACGGGTTCTAGGAAAAATAGTAATAATTCAAAATAGTCTTAGTAAGCATGTTATCTCATAAAACGTAGTCATTAAATCATGCTTTTCATGTACGCATTTCTACTACTAAAACATGCATTTTTAGAAGGGATCCACTCACAGTACACCGTTGGTGCAAAGCCGTGCCAAATGGAATAACGGAACCGCCGCTATTAATTGTATCTAAGCACATAAAGGGTACAATTAATAAAACTATACTCAAACGATTGAATTTGGGAAAATGGACTTCAAAAAGGGGTTCAGGACGTCGAATTACCCTAAGAAGTGTCCCGGTTAAATTTCTGAAAAGTCAACACAAAGAATATTCCAGGAATATTCCCTCATGGAATATTCCCTAACGGAATATTCCCCATAAAGGGTATGGGCAGGTTGGGGTTTAGGGTTTGAAATGTTAAAGGGTTTAGTAAAGACTTGGGCTAGGGTTAAAGGTTAGGTTAATGGGTTAGGGCTTAAAGGGGTTCTGGGTCAAAGGGCCTAAAGGAGTGGGTTTGGGTTCCAAAGCCCAAAGGTTTCAGGGCTGCCCAAAAGGGCTGGCCTTAAAGGGCTTTAAGTTCACGGGTCGAAGGCCCTATTCGAATGGCCCAAGGGCCTTTGGGTTTTAAAAAAATAAAAAATAAAAAAATAAAAAGAAAATTAGGGGTTTGGGTTTAACGGGCTTAAAGCTCGAGTTCTAAACAGCCCAAAGGGCCTGGGTTTACTAGATTGTGGGTCGCCGGTTCGAGGGAAGAAGAAGGTCGGTTTTTGGTCGGAAAATTGGACAAACTTTAAACGTTCATAACTTTTTCAATACTCAACAAAATCGAGTGATTCAAAAATGAAAATCATAGTTCTCGATGAGACGAAGAGAATGGTACCTTGCACAACATCTAAATCACTGTGGTTTGGCCGAAAAACGGCTCGAAAGTCTGAGGTTGCCAGAAACCGGGTAAGATTCAAATGGATATAACTTCTCCAATACTTAACGAAATTGGGTGATTCAAAAAGGAAAGTTGTAGTACACAGCGAGACAAAGAGACTAATACATTGCATATTGGCCAACTCGTCATGGTTTGGCCGAAAAATGGCTCGAGAGTGACGGGTTTCTCGTCGGAATCTGGGGAAGTCTCCCCGTTGTGTTTCTTCGTAGTTTTCACATCCAAAACCCACACACACGATTATAAATGACTTAAGAGGACCACAAAGGGAAGTTTTAGAGTAGTTTCGAAACTCACCTATGTCGGGGTTCGCCGGAGCACACATTGAACAGTGACGGTGTCACTGTTCCGTGAGAAGGGAAGAAGAAGGACAACCATGGTGGTCCGGGGTCACAATGGGGAGGTCCAGGTGGTTGATGGTGCTCACCAGAGGGAATGGGTGCTTGCGTGTGTGTGTGTGAGGTGCTCGGGGGAAGAGGTTGCAGAGAGAGTCGAAAGGGAGAGATAAGGGAGAGTGAGAGCTAAAGGAGAGATAGAGAGAGAGAGCTGGGGGGGGGGGGGGCACACCTATTAAGGCCCTAAAAATAATTTTTAAATAAAAACCCAAAACTACTTTTAAAATCGGGGTGGGGTGTAACAAATACTACTTAAAAATACAAAAATACACTACATGTGAGGGGACATGTTGAGAATGAAGAGGTTAGGCTACTTTCCATATTGTTTTATGGTGGAACCTCAACTTCTTCATGTTCAACGTCTCCATCAGACGATTTTTCTTATATCTTCACTTGATTTTATTTTGTTGCTACCAATCTGCTTAAAATTCAAATTGCATAATAGAAAATTCTCAAATTGATGCTTCGAAGGAAACTATCAACTTCTTCATGTTCAACGTCTCCATCAGATGATTTTTCTTATATTTTCACTTTGATTTTGTTTTGTTGCTACCAATCTGTTTAAAATTCAAATTGCAAAGTAGAAAATTCAAATTGATGCTTCGAAGGAAACTTTCAACTTCTTCACGTTCAACGTCTCTATCAGACGATTTTTCTTTATATCATCACTCTGATTTTGTTTTGTTGCTACCAATCTGCTTAAAATTCAAATTGCATAGAAGAAAATTCAAATTGATGCTTCGAAGGAAACTAGTTATTTTGTCGTGATTGTGAGAACATTTGAATAACTACTTACACATGTATTATCTTCTGATGAAGGTACGCCATTGTCGCTTTTCTTTAAAGAATTCATGTAATGGGTCCGGAATTAAATAATTTTGTATCAAGCACTAAATTAGATATAGAAAGTAAGATTTAGGCAAAGAAGGCGCAAAGGAAAAGGTTTAGGCTTTTAAGTGAATTTTATGGTGTGTACAAAAGCTTGAGGTAGTGAGGAACCTCATTTGGACCATTGTTTTAGTTCAAATAAAGTCCATCTTAGGCTAAATTTGAAATGGATGACCTGACCTGCGATCCAGCATGGTACGAAATGCCTGGCCCGACCTGATGAGATTAAATGGCATCTCGGCCTTTTCTGGACCTCTACGGGCTTCAAATGCTTGTCGAACCACACCTCAAACTCGTCATTTTCTCATCCTTGGGTCTTTTACTCTCAACGATTTATATATGTTGATCCTAAAAACAACTAGTCTACGTGGCACGCATACCGAATAGTTAATAAGTCAACTACATTATTCGGCTAAATGCGGGGCGTGTCAACTCGTCGGCCAAGCTCGGGAGTGAATGAATGTTGATGTTGCGTTGGGCGTGCTGATGACTTCTGAATCTTGCGATTGCGACTGAGGAAGGAACACATCTCAGCCTTCTGGTTCTAGAGCCTGAAGACAAGGGCTTTCAGTGTGGTTCAATAACAAATCCAGCTTTCAATGTGCCTGGTAACACCTCACATCGCCGAGAAGGCTAATGAGATGACATCTTCCAACACAGTGTTGTTTATCCAAAATGAAAGTATGTTGGCAGAAAAAGGGTAAAATAAAAATCTCAATCTGTTTGAGAAGTTTCGCATAGAGCGAGAGTTTGCGCAGGACATATTTGTGTGTTAATTTGGAGAGCTTTCCCCCGTTGTGTGCCGCTTTGTATTTATAGAGCTGATGTACGTGCTTGGTGCAGTGTGGATGATAAGCAAAGCACTTCAAAATGAGACTAAATTTTTTAAACCAAATTACAAACTAAATGATGTGTCACCAATAAGAAATAAGCACGTTAACTAACACTTAATTAATAATCTAATCATCTACAACCACATCATTTAGTTTATAAATTTGATCTTCCTATCACTACTCGTAATAGAATACACTGAGAAAAAAAGAGATGACCACGTGCGTATTCGGACGACAAATGGGGACTCTGCATGCTAATCCCATTTTATTCCAACTTTGACTTATCTTTTATCCCATCACTGAATTGGTTGGATAGTTACACACGATTCTTTTCACTTCCAAAACAATCACCTTGCTTTTCTCAATGCCCATATGCCTTACACGTTGTTGATGCCTATCCAATTTGCTACTGGAGTTCATCCCATTTGCAGGTTACCTATGCATGCATGAAGACCATGCATCCTGACAATTATGATCAACCCCCACGCTGCTCCAATTCGATGACAAGAATCCCAAGCCCAAGTGCATACTTGGAGATATAATTTGCATTCTATTGATTATCCCATATGAGAAAATATCAAGATAATTCATATTAAAAGATAATATTATAATTGAAAATAATAATATTAAGAATTGTTATTAGCACTCCAAAAATCTCATTCTACACTTCAAACTTTCTATATTAGGAAAGAAAAATACACTTGTGAGGAGTGTAGAATGAAATTTTTGGAATGCCAATAACACTTCCCATAATATTATCTCTTAACAACAATAAATTATCTTAGCATTCCAATCCAATTAACGGTTCAGAATTTTGCACACTCAACGGTCTTGACTGCTCAGGTCGATGATGCAAAATCAGGTACAAACAATATCATAAAAAGTTTAAAAAAATTTGGTTACTAAGTTTTTGGGGAATACATAAATGGACAGAGAAGATAAATTTTCATTTTTCATAAGTCTCTATCACTCGAAGACTTGTAGTCTTTGTTTGATCATGGAGGCTGGTTTCCATCTTTTCCCAATTCTGTATGTTTTCTATCTTTTCCCATTTGTGTCCTACTCCTGCCCCACTGAGAACATGAACTTCAGATTTGACAGCACCTGTATCCGTCCTCTAATTTGGATTCACTTTCCACATTTTCCAGCTACTAAGGGGGGGTTTGGGGTTGAGGTGATTTTAAAAAAAGTTGGTATGAAAAAAAGTTGGGAGAGATTTTGGTGTTTGGTAAACACCTCAAATCAGCTTTTTTTCAAAGTTTCATATGGAAATAAGCTGAAAATGGGAAGCTGCATTTTGCAGCTTCAGAAAAACAGCTTTTCCTGTGAAAACACGGAGCTACAGTACCACTTTAATGAAATTTTCAAATTCCCAACATTGCCCTCGTTCTCTCTGCCTTCTCTCTCGCAAACCATTCCTGAAAACGCAAAAACATCACACCCATCGCAGAGAACATTCGGCCTCTTCCCCTCTGCAGCTGCACCTCTTCCTCTTCCTCCTTTTCCTCTCTCTCTCCGTCGGTCTCAGCACCACAGACACCGTCGTCGCCTTCCCTCCTTCCTCTGGTAAGCTTCTCTTCTCTAAAATGTTGTTATTTATCTGTTTGGATTTTTTTAATTTGTGGATGGGAAGAGTGACTGAAAGAGGGGTGGGAAGAGCGAAGGGATGAGTGTATGGGTGTCGGGAAAAAAAACTGGGGATGGAGAAAACAAGCGGAACAGAGAACCATGGCCGGCAAAGGCATGCTTTTTCTTTCTCTTTTTTCTCGAAAGCTCGTTTCTTTGCAGATTTATGAGGAGTTTGGGATTTCTGATTGCAGGAGGGAAGAAAGGGCGGGCTTGCGTGGTGGTTCTGGGCGACATTGGGCGGAGCCCCCGTATGCAGTATCACGCTCTTTCGCTTGGACGACTGGTAAGCGCCCCCGCCTAAACTTCTACAGCTGATTTAGCAACAACCCAATTCTTAATTTTCCATTTTGTGCTTTTGAAATGTGTTTTGAAGTCGGAATTGCTCTTTTTTCATGAGAAATTTGGACCTTTTTGTGATTTTTGCTATTGAATGTGCGTTTCAGACTTCTCTGGAGGTAGATATTGTTGCATATGGAGGTACATCTTTGGCTTTGATTGTAGAATTAGGTGCATTGTTAAGCAAATTTGAATCTAAATGTTACTTCATATGCTGATTTGGATTTGAGTTGGAATGTTTGGACAGGTTCCGAACCCCATTCTGCTCTACTTGAACATCAGTCCATTCACATACACAAAATGGTAGTTATTGTTGAAGTGCAATTTTCTTTTAACCGCAGTATCTTACTATCGAATTTTTTTGGTCGTCCACAAGATTAAAGTTTTTGTGATTCTGGTTGGCAGCGGCAGTGGCCGACATTTTCGCGTGGCCTGCCCAACCCTTCGTGCTTTTGATCAAGGCAGTGACTCAATTTTTAATGCTTCTTTGGTTTCTTTGCGTTAAGATACCTGCTCCCGATGTTTTTCTAGTTCAGGTGAGCTTCCATTGCTCCAGTTGGGAAGTTGCAGAAGCTTTTGATAAACTAGACAGTGTTTAATTGTTTTCCTTTGACAAGTTTTCAAATATGATTAATTAGCTGCCAAGTGCCAACCATTTGCAAATTTTAGGCTACAAATTTCAGTTAGTTCCTGAATTTTGTATTTAGATTTTAGAGTACGTGAATTGAATGTGAACTTTCCTTTCTCTAAAACCTATGATTCGTTTTGCTTGTGCAGAATCCACCCTCTGTTCCGACCTTAATGGCTGTAAAATGGGCAAGCTGGCTTAGGAAATCTGCCTTTATTATTGACTCGCATAATTTTGGATATACTTTACTGGCATTGTCTCTTGGAAGAAGTAGTAGATTTGTGGCAATAGCAATTTACCGTTGGTAGCTATTGAATTTTTTTAGACTTTTCTTTGAGAGCATATTTTTGGCGGTGCAGTAGATTGAGTTTCTCTTTCCTGATTAGGTTTGAGAGGTATTTCGGGAAAATGGCAGATGGTTCCCTATGTGTAACGAGGGCAATGCAACATGAATTGGCTCAAAATTGGGGAATTAAGTAAGAGGGTCAGCTCAATATTTCACAATTTATTGCTACTTGACAAAACTGTATTCTCAAGTGATATATATTTACTTGTCTTCTGTTGTCTTCCAAATTGATAGAGCCACAGATTTATATGATCAGCCTCCTGAGTTTTTCCAACCTGCTTCACTTGAAGAAAAGCATAAGGTGTTTGAATGCCTAATTCTGAGCTTATTTTGACTCTTTTTTTTTGGTTTGGAGAATTGGTATAACATGTGAGTCATCTCCAGTTGTTCTGCAGATTAGATAAAAATCTAAGGCAGCCACTTGGTGTTCACGATTGCACTAGCACTGCTAAATCAAATAATCATATTATACCCCTTTTGGTCATTTCACACAGTCACAGCTGTTTTACATAAAAGTTTACCAAACACTATAATACTGCTTTTTTCTTCCTAAAGCACTTTCACAAAAAAGTTTACCAAACACTCTGCTGCTTTATTTCACAGCTACTTATTCTCACAGCACAGCAGAAGCAGTTTTTTTTCACAGCACAGCAATACCAAACTAAGCAGGTCAAAGTGAACACGACATTCGAACTCTGATCTCAGATGCAAAAGTAAATGATGTGTTACACCCAAGGACTAAAAAATCGATAATATCGGCGAAATATCGCCGATATTATTGTTTTTTGGCACCAGCGATATTTTCAGAGTATTCCATTGATTATCGTAATAATATCGCGATATTAGCGATAATATCGCCATCTCTCTCCGTCGTCTGGCTGTCGTCGCAACGGCAGCCGAGCTCCGTCGTCGCAGGCTGCCAAGATCCTCTCTCTGCCAAGATCTGCGCCTCTCTCTGCCAAGATCTACGCCTCTCTCTGCAATCCTCTCTCCGGATCCCAAAACCCGCTCGGGTCTGATGGTGCTCGCCGCCGCCGGGAGGTGAGAAAGGGAGGAGGAACGGAGGAGAGGGAGGGAGAGTTCAGGAGGGTGGTGGAGATGCTGCGCTGGCATCGGGGTTCCTCTGCGCGTCGCCGTGCTTCCCAGAGACGGAGGGGAGGGAAGGAGAGTTCAGGAGGGTGGTGGAGATGTTGCGCTGGGTGGACGAATTTGGGTATGCCTGGGTGTGGGTGCGGAGAAGAGTTCGAACTCTAGCTCCCTCCTGAACTCTAGCTCTCTCTCGAATGAGAGTTCGAAAGAAAATGTTTTTACTTTTCTTTTCTTGATTTTTCAGGGTGTGGGAACGGAGGAGAGTTCGAGATTCTTGATTTTTCAGGGTGTGGGAACGGAGGAGAGTTCGAGAGAGAGCTAGAGTTGAGATCTGACTGAGAGAGTTGAGATCTGAGAGAGAGTGAGGGGTCCGAGAGAGACTCGGGAAAAGAGAGAGAGAGAGATAGGGTGAGGGTTAGTGGCTGCCACGTGGCAACGTGATGGAGAGTGAGAATCAAGATGGAGGGTCCAAATTAGATTAGGATAAAGGACTCAATTGCACAATTTATATAATTTCAGGGAAAGAGTGAAAATATAAATTAATCTGGGGTGGGGTTTCACTTCTTTCATTAATTACTACGTATTTTCTACACTCACAATGTTTGCCAGCTCGCTATATAATCAACTTAAATCAGTTAAATCCATCATGCAATGCATTTCCTTCCAATTTTTTGTGATAAACTAATAGATAATTGACTAAATAAACATCCTGCAAAGTTTCAATAAAAATTTCCAAGTTTTTCTTACAATTTCCGTGGTTTTTATTCAATTTTTATCGATATCGATAATATCCCGATATTTCCATCGATATTTCCGTTTTTTTGGACTACCGATATTTCCGATATCATCGATATTTAATACCTTGGTTACACCTCACCCCCACTTATAAATATAATTCTGTAATTTTCCTAAAAAGTAATTGGAATTATCAATTTAGTCATTTATCTTAATCAAATCTGGACCCTCTATGTAACACCCCACCCCCATTTCTTTTAAGGGCAAAAGACAGTTTACTACCCTCATGTTTCGTGGTTTTCAACATTTAGTACATAAAGTTTTTTTTGTCCCAGAGTCATACCTAAAGTGTAAATTTTGGGACAGTCTCATACATCCGTTAGTCAAACTGTTAAGTTTCCAGTTAAGTGATGATGTGGCGCCCATGTGGACAATGATTGGGCGCCACGTGTCATATACGTGGAAATTAAAAATAAATTATTTATAAAATAAAATAAAATAAAATAATCAAAAAAAAAAAAAAAAAAAACCCATTTTCCGCAAATCCCACCCGTGCCCAGCCTCCCATCACCCACCCCTTCGTCTTCCCCACCCTTCACCCCCTCCACGGCTCCACTCCTCCATCCCCTTCACCCCTATCCATCGACACCCTTCCTTTCCCTGATACCCACACAGCAGAACCCATTTCATCCCCAATTTTATCAAGACACCCACCACCCAATTTTATCAACCTCCGGTGTTTGAGTCCGAAGGCGCCAATCTCTCCCTCCCTCCTATTCCCCCGTCGTTCGCTCCCTCGACCTCCCCAGCGCCAACCCAGAAGAAGAACAAAAAGAAAAAACCCAGAAGAAGAAGAAGAAAAATGAGGAGGAAGAAGAAAAAAAAAAAGAAAAAAAAAAGGAATCTGCAACCCAGATTCGAATGAAGAAGAAGAAGAAGAAGAAGAAGAAGAATGAGGAGGAAGAAGAAGAAAAAAAAATGGAATCTGCAACCCAGATTCGAAGGAGGAAGAAGAAGATCGCTCCCTCGACCTCCCCAGCGCCAACCCAGAAGAAGAACAAAAAGAAAAACCCAGAAGAAGAAGAAGAAGAAGAAGAAAAATGAGGAGGAAGAAGAAGAAAAAAAAAAAAAAAAAAAAGGAATCTGCAACTTCGAAGAAGAAAGAGAAGAAAGAGAAGAAAGAGGAGAGAGGAGAGAGGAGAGGAGGAAGAAGAAAAAAAAAATAAAAAAAAAATCTGCAACCCAGATTCGAAGAAGAAAGAGAAGAAAGAGAAGAAAGAGGAGAAAGAGGAAAGAGGAAAGAGGAGAGAGGAGAGAGAGAAGAAAGAGAAGAGAGAGAGATGAGGAGGAAGAAGAAAAAAAAAAAAAAAAGAATCTGCAACCCAGATTCGAAGAAGAAAGAGAAGAAAGAGGAAAGAGGAGAGAGGAGAGAGGAGAGAGGAGAGAGGAGAGAGAAGAGAGAGAAGAAAGAGAAGAGAGAGAGGAGGAGTGCAATGAGGAGGAAGAAGAAAAAAAAAAAAAAGAATCTGCAACCCAGATTCGAAAAAGAAAGAGAAGAAAGAGAAGAGAGAAGAAAGAAGAGAGAAGAGAGAGAGAGGAGTGCAGATTTTTTTATTTTTTATTTTTTTATTTTATTTAATTAATTATTTTAATATTTGTAATGATACGTGGCGTCCAATCATTGTCCACATGGGCACCACGTCATCACTTAACTGGAAACTTAACAGTTTGACTAACGGATGTATGAGACTGTCCCAAAATTTACACTTTAGGTATGACTCTGGGACAAAAAAAACTTTATGTACTAAATGTTGAAAACCACGAAATATGAGGGTAGTAAACTGTCTTTTGCCCTTCTTTTAAATATTATTTTGGTCCCCGGTCCCTCTCTCCTCTTCTCTCCCCGTGACCCTCTTCTTTCTCTCCTTCCCTTTCTTCTTTCAACTCTCACAACTCTCTCTTCCTCTCGGCTATCTCTAAAAGCAGCCCTTCCACAATAAACAGCAACAATAACAACCCTCCACCACCATTTTCTCTTCTCTAGGCAAACCCATGAACCCAGAAAACACCCCAAACCTTTCCCTCACCCTCGGCTGTTACTGTTCATCGTCTTCCCCCGATGAATTTCGTGATTTTCCAACGTTGGTAAGCTTCTAAAACCCTTGGGATGTGTTTTAGGGTTAGATCGAAGCTTGTTTTAAGTTGTGTATGCTTTTGGATCACAGAAAATAGCTCGGGGAAGCTTTCCCAAATTTTTCGGCGAGCACCGCCCTTTTCGAGGCATTTTCCGGCAAAACCACGACGAGTTGGCCAGCGTGCAAGGTATCAATCTCTTCGTCTCGTTGAGTACTACAACTTTCCTTTTTATTTCACCCAATTTCGTCGAGTATTGAAGAAGTTACACTCATTTAAAGTTTACCCAGAAATTTTGGCCAAACCACGGCAAGTTAGACGTCGTGTGAGGTACCATTCTCTTCGTCTCTTCGAGAACTACAACTTTCGTTTTTGTTTCACTTGAATTCGTTGAGTAGTGACAAAGTTATGAGCGTTTAAAGTTTGGTGGTTTTCCGGCCGAATTTTCGGCCTTCTTCTTCTTGAGGTCCGGCGACCTTCATGTCAAGCAACCAGGCCCTCGGGCCATCCCCAAGACTCTCGGGCCGTTTTCTTTGGGCCTCTGCCGAGCCCAACCCAAACCCCATTTCTTATTTTATTTTATTTTATTTGTTTTAGCTAAAAGGCCTTTGGGCCATTATTAGTTAGGGTCTTCGGCCCGTCCACCTTAGACCCAGAAACCCTTAGGCTTAAAGCCTTTGGGCCATCACCAACCAGGGCCTTCGGCCCGTTCCCTTTAAAACCAAAACCCTTATAACCCATGCCCAAATTCCTTTAACCCCAA
Organism: Cotoneaster glaucophyllus; assembly: GCA_036320875.1. Taxonomy (NCBI): domain Eukaryota; kingdom Viridiplantae; phylum Streptophyta; class Magnoliopsida; order Rosales; family Rosaceae; genus Cotoneaster; species Cotoneaster glaucophyllus. The sequence continues at coordinate 1,300,495 of CM070061.1, forward strand.
ACCCAACAACCCAAGGTTTAAACCCTAAAGCCCTAAACCCGGATCCAAACCCTAAGCCCAGACCCGTCTGACCTAGTCCGACCCGGACCCATGACCCGTTGACTGACCCGGTCTGACCGTTGACTCGGTCAACGGTCAGCGTTGACTTTGACCGGCCAACGGTCAACGTTGACTTGGACCGTTGACTTTTTCTGTTTTCGTTCGGGACCCCTCCTAAACTAATTTCGACGTCCTGGACCCGTTTTATAAGTCCGTTTTCCTAAATTCAATCATTTGAGTAGAGTTTCACTAAGTGTACCATTTATTGTGGTTAGGGGCAAGTATTGTGATGTTCTATCTTCGCTAGTCTGCGTAGCTTTCGACGGCGAAGTACTGTGAGTGAACCCCTTTTAAAAATGCATGTTTTAATACTAGAAATGCACACATGAAAATCATGATTTGATGATTATGTTTTATGATATGCTTTGAGATAACATGCTTACTGAGGCTAGTTTGAATTACTACTATTTTTCCTATAATCCATGTTCTTTATAGAATATCTGATCGATGACAATACAATATTTAGAACATGTTTCGAACACCTCTTTATAGTATAGACGATCGATGACTTTATACTATGAAGTTGCTTTTCAATACATATGCTAAATGGTTTTGTATTTACCTAGTGGTCCATATTCCGCTACAGGACGTAGGGATAGTGTCCGGTCCGTCCCGAGCGACGGTTTGGTTCTGGCAGATGGCCTGGAGGGTGTTTCCTCTGGCTATTTAGCACAAAGACGGGGAGCCGGCAAGGGGCCTGTAGTGTTATTTCCTCTGACTGTCTGCTCAGAGATGGGGAGCTGGCATGGGGCCTGAAGTGTTATATTGGACATTCACTAGCGATTATTATATGAGTTATGATTTGAGACTTTGCACGACATGCTAGGTTTCGGAAAACCTATGTTTATCATGATATATATATGTTTTCATAAAACCTGGGGGTTAGTATGTTGATAACTGTTTTACTGTATATATATCAAATTGGTCCACTCACCTTTGTTTTGCGCCTTCTTCAGGGCATAGAATCGAGGCATACAATTCCGGCGTCAAGGCACTTCCGCATCGGCATCATCGAGTCCTCCCGGTGTAGGACCCATTCTTTGTTGCATTCAGTTTTATATTAATTCTTTTAGTGTTATAGATTATTGTATGCTCTGAACACGTTCGTTAAATGATTATTCATTATTCTTTTATATTTATAAGACTTATCTATTCCTTGTTCTCAGTATTTGCACTCAATAAATGGCTTTCGTCACATTCGGGTGTCGGCCAGCACGTGCCTACCCTGGTATTCAGGGAATATTCGGGTCGGGGCGTGTCACTCTATCTTGATTTCCAAACTCTCCCAAGCTGCCACGTGGCAGAACCCCAACACTCCTTACCTTTCTCTCGCCCTTCCCCACCCCGTGACCCTTTCCTTCTCTCTCTCACTTTCAACTATCTCTTTCTTTGCACTATCTCTCTCTTTCTCAAAACCCTCTCATCTATTTCCTCCTTTTTCACCGTGAGCACTCACCCACACACAACCATCACATGCTCGAGGTGGACAACACCATCATACTCAACATCGCCATCATCAATCTTCTCTCTCTCCCGTCTATACGAGAATGGCGAAACCCAGAAACTCTCCGGCGAGTCTAATTTGATTTTTCGGTTAGGTAAGTCTCGGATCTCTCTCTCTCTCTCTCTTTGTTTTAGTGTGAAGCTCAAATAAGGTTTATTGAGTTTTGTATTGTTATTTCCAATACGAGATCGGCTCGGGGGAAAACACACCCATCTCCAGCGAGCCCGTGGTTGTCGAGGAGATTTTCGACCACCATCAGCCGTTTCACGGCAAACCAAAGGTATAAACACACTTATCTCAACTTCCTTTACATGTTGGTAGCTACATCGGAGTCTCAGGTTCACATTTGCAGTCGGTCGGAGCTTTCCGTCTCCGTCAACCTAAGGCCTTTCAGGCCGTTTCCAAGAGCCTTGGGCCTTAGGCCCGTTATGTACCAGCCCAAAACTCTTAACTCGTTCCCTTTTTCTTTTTAGTCAAATTCGTAAAAACCCAAAAGGCCTTAGGGACGTGGCAACCAAGCCCAAAACCATTGGCTTTAAGCCTTAGGGTCAGGAAGAACTCGGGCCTCAAGCCCGTTAAGCCCAAGTCTTTCCTTTTTGGTTTTATGTTATATTCTTTTAGTTTTGTAAGGCCTTTGGTCCGTTTCTGTAAGGGGCTCTAAGCCCAAACCCTAAAACCCAAATGCCCAACCCATTTTCCTATTTCCCAAAACCCAAGGCCCAAACCTAGGGCCCAACCCGAATCCAAACCCTAGGCCCAGACCCGTTTGACCTGATTCGACCTAGACCCGTGACCCGTTGACTAACCAATTGACCGTTGACTTTCGGTCAACGTTGACCAAAAGTCAATGGTCAACGTTGACCGGAAGTCAATGGTCAACGTTGATTGATCGGAAGTCAATGGTCAACGTTGACTTTGACCGTTGGCTTTTTCTGTTTTTGTTCGAAACCTCTCCTAGGCTAATTTCGACGTCCTGGACCCGTTTCTGAAGTCCGTTTTTCCAAATTCAATCGTTTGAGTAGAGTTTGACTAAATGTACCCCTTTATGTGAATAGGTGCAATTATTAGCGGTGATTCCGTTATTTCTTTTTTGTACAACTTTGCACCAACGGTGTAAGGTGAGTGGACCCCTTCTAAAAATGCATGTTTTGATAGTAGAAATGTATACATGAAAAACATGATTTAATGATTATGTTCTATGAAACGCTTTATGATAACATGCTTACTGAGGCTAGATTGAATTACTACTATTTTTCCTATAACACATGTTCTTTATAGGATATCTGATGGATGACCATACAATATTTAGAACATGTTTAGAACACCTCTTTATAGTATAGATGATGAATGATTTTATACTATGAAGTTGTTTTTCAATATAGATACGTTCAATGGTTTTGTACTTACCTAGTGGTCCCAATTCCGCTACGGGACGAAAGGATAGATTCTGGTCCATTCTCGGGCGACGGTTTGGTGTTGGCATAGGGTCTGGAGTGTTTTTCCTCTGGCTATTAGCACAGGGACGGGGAGCTAGCACTGGGCCTGGCGATGACTTTCCTCTGGCAAGTTGGCACAGGGACGGGGAGCTGGCATGGGGCCTGGAGGGATATTGGACATTCACTAGTGTTTACGATATATATGAGTTATGATTTGAAACATTACATGGCATGCTAGGTTTCGGAAAACCTATTTTCTTCACTATATATGTGTTTTCATAAAACGTGGGGGTTAGTATGTTGATAACTATTTTACTATATGTATATCAACTTGGTCCACTCATGTTTGTTTTGCGCCCCCTTCAGGACCTGAGAACGAGGAATACGGTCTGAGTTACGAGGCATTTCCCTACCAGTGATATCGTGCTATATTCTCTCTGCTTCGGTATCTGTGTAATAGCACTCTCTATCTTAAATTTCTGTTTGCACTCTGTATTAGATGTATGCTTTAGACATATTATGTATTATCTTAATTTAATTTGGTTAGTAGTGGAACTTTAGTATTGTGTTATTCGTTCTTTATGCATGTTTAGCATGTTTCTCAGCTTTTACATGAATTAAATGGCTTTCGTCACTCTTCGGGTGTCGGCCAACACGTGACCATCCCAATGTCCCGAGGACATCAGGATCGGGGCGTTTCATGCTGGAAGGCTTCATTACCATTCTTTGTATTTTGCTTGTCCTTTGTTAATGTACCTTTCTGTAAGTTACTTTGTTGGCGCTATTGTTGAATTTTGACTCGTACACGTGAATGGTCAGCAAACGTGCGAGTCATGCTCATACTTACGTAGTCTTTTTGGTTTGGAAGATTCAAATATATTACGTTATATAATCGAACCTAGAACCTAGAATGTAGCGGTAAATGTTCTTAACTACTTAAATTACAAGTCCTTTGTTGGTTTGGGACATTTATGAGTGCTTAAGTAGAATTATGAAATGGGAAAGGGACAAGAATAGGATGAAAAGAGATTGAGAGAGAACAGCATCCCATTGTTAATAACATCAATATCGCCCCAACTTGCATCATCTTACCACCTATTAGTAAAGCACATATGGAGTTTTATCTCAAAAGATATTGGTGCTGTTATGTAAATAACTTATTCATATTATAATATTTTTTCAATTTTCCAAAAGAGAATTCTTACATTTTGAACAAGTAATCCGGCCACGACATCTGTAGGTTCGGATAAATTTTTATCTGCGATCGTAGCAAGGTCTGGGGTCACGTCGTGATTGACTTGGAAAAGAAATGTGGTACACATCTAATTCCAGGAAGAAACTTGAGACAAAGACAGGCATGGAGATTAGTCAAGCCTTAACTATGGTACACATGCATTTCCATCAAGAAATTTCAAGGAAACAATGCTTCATTGATATATATTGCTAATTAAGCTAGGTCGAAATATTGGTGCTTTTGCAATGGCAATGGCTTTTTCTGTACAGATGCTTTTGTTCTCCTCATTGTTTTTGCTGCCAATTTCTGTGTTTTCCCAAGATCATGGAAGAGTAGCAGTTGGAGATTCTCTAACTGCAACTACAGGTAACTCCTCATCATGGCTTTATCCGTCCAGTGATTTCGCATTTGGATTTAAGCCCCTCGAAAACAATGATCTTTTCTTGCTTTCGATATGGTATGCAAAAATCCCCAAAAAAACAGTAGTTTGGTACGCATATGAGGATAACAACCCCGTAGTTGCACCTTGGGGATCAATTTTGAACTTGACTGCTGACAGTGGACTAGTTCTTAACAATCCTCAGGGTGAAGAGATATGGAAATCCCCTATAACTTTCGGGGCTGTTGCGAAAGGGGTCATGAATGACACAGGAAACTTTGTCCTTCAAGACGAAAACTCGGGAAGCTTATGGGAGACCTTCAAATGTCCTACAGACACCATTTTGCCAGGACAGACAATTGAGAGAAAAGGGAAGCTTTCGTCTAGACAATCAGAGGCTAATTACACATTCGGGCGGTTCCAGCTGAGCTTGCTAGATGATGGAAACCTCGTGCTCAACACCATAAACTTGCCCACAGATTATGCCAACAATCCTTACAATGCCACGGGCACGACAAGGGGGAATGTGGAAGGTAGTGAAGGTAAACAATTGGTGTTCAATAACTCAGGGGACATGTTTGTTCTGAGAGAAAATGGTGAAAGATACAGTCTCACAAGCGCAGGAGTCTCCTTGGTCAGGGACAACTACATAAGGGCAACTCTTGATTTTGATGGGATTTTTGCGCTATATTCCCACACGAAAAATTTCACTGGAAATGCAAGCTGGAGTCCCCTGTGGTATGAGCCGGATAATATTTGCCAAGCACTTAGGGAAGACATGGGCGCTGGTGTTTGCGGATACAACAGTGTCTGTAAGATCAAGCTAGATAAAAGGCCAACCTGCGATTGCCCAAAAGGATTTTCGTTTCTTGATCCCAAGGACATATACAGAGGCTGTAAACCCGATTTTATACAAGGCTGTGAAGAAGATAAGCTACAAAGTCCTAGAAAAGATTTGTATGATGTCGAAGTGCTGACAGATACTGATTGGCCAACCTCAGATTATGTGCAGCTGAAGCCTTTTACCGCGGACGAGTGCAATGAATCTTGCTTTCAAGACTGTTTGTGCGCTGTTGCTGTTTTCAGGTCTGATACCTGCTGGAAAAAGAAGTTACCTCTCTCAAACGGGAGAGTGGACGACAATCTTAATTCACAGACCTTCATCAAAGTCCGAAAGGATAATGTGAATTGTTGTGCCTTGGTCCATTCGTTAGTGCGGAAACAAGATTCATATTACAACCTCACCAAATCACACACAGTTGAACATAATAAAATACAAGAAATAAAGACACAGAGAAATTTACGAGGTTCGGCAAAATCCTGCCTACGTCCCCGGAGAGATATTGCTCTTCACTATGAGAATAACAGTACAAGTTACACATGGGTTAAATCAACATAACCCAATCCCAAATCTCTTGTACACCCACTCACAGAATTTTCCCAAGAGCCTCACTCTACCCCAAGAGTTCTTTCACTAGAATACTTTTCCCTCTAGCTCTCTTGATTTTCTCTCAACCCATGTTCAACCTTTCCCATGGGAGAGCCGGATGCTCTCCCCCTTGATGCTCTCTCTCATGTACTCTCTCTCACATGTCCACATGCTCTCCCACTCGGCAAGCACATAAATAGAAAATAAAAAGGAATCAACTTTTCCTTTTTCCACAAACACAATAATGATCCATCCACTTGTCCTTTTTCCACAAACATAAATAATTCATCATGCTCTCCCTTTGCCTTTTATTCAAACCCCAAAGCCACTCCCGTGGCATTCAATTGGGAAACCACAAAAGGCCAAAGAAAAGGAATCCCAAGCAAACATCATCATTGTCTTCTACTATTAGCCGAAAGCATGCACACAAATACAAGGTTGCTCATGGTCTTCAATTGTTGTTCACACATGACTCATAATTACACACTAATGTATGAGCCAAAAACACAACAATCTCCACCTTGGCGAATACACCATGCAAAAATCCTTGCACCCATCACCAAAGTCCATTGGCCTTACGTACCAGCATACACACCCTGAATCAATCTTGTTGGTCCTGTTCCGATTCAGTCACTGCCAATGCATGTGCAGCTGCTGCAAGCTAAAACTCGCCATTTAGCTTGAGACAGGATCTCGACACAACCTCGTCTCCTCCAGCAGGTTTTTCCCCCTCTCATCATTGTCTGTAACCTGGAAACTTGTCAGTGCACCCATTTCCAGCAACACCCGTCGAGCCAGACAATCATTCCTCACACTTCTCCTCCTTCAGAACCATCTCATCACCTGTGAATCCCATAGCTCCACCTGCTGCAAAACCCCAGCAACACTTGAGACTATACATCACCAGGAGAAGTGTTGCTTCGAGTACCTAGAGGGCATACTCGAAGTCTTCCACCACAAACTTGCTACAACCCGGCCTTGCACCGTAGCACTGTGGACCCTTGCCTCCGGAACCGAATCTGAACCTGCTACTCTCTCAGATCCTCTTTCCAATTTTCTTCCACGATTCCAACCTTGAACAGCTCAAGCAGTCTTGTGCCCACCATCATCCATGGTCTCTTTCTTTTGTGTATCATTCCACACCAAAGAAGCCTGCACCTGCTCCAAACTTACTGTATCTCTCCATGCAGTAAAGTTTCACAAGGTTCTTGTACGAATCTGGAAGTGAGGTAAGAAGAAAGAGGCCTTTGTCTTCTTCCTCAACATCAACTTTCGCAGTTGATCAAGCATCCCATGAACACGTCTTCCATTTCTTCAGGCTTCCATTACTCTCATCTGCCAAGAGTAAAACAGCCACTCCCGTTAAACTGCTCAACTGAAAATTCCATGGTGAATAAATATGGATCTCCAATGAACCAAAGCCTCCAACGATGCTCTGATACCATTTGTTGTGCCTTGGTCCATTCGTTAGTGCGGAAACAAGATTCATATTACAACCTCACCAAATCACACACAGTTGAACATAATAAAATACAAGAAATAAAGACACAGAGAAATTTACGAGGTTCGGCAAAATCCTGCCTACGTCCCCGGAGAGATATTGCTCTTCACTATGAGAATAACAGTACAAGTTACACATGGGTTAAATCGACATAACCCAATCCCAAATCTCTTGTACACCCACTCACAGAATTTTCCCAAGAGCCTCACTCTACCCCAAGAGTTCTTTCACTAGAATACTTTTCCCTCTAGCTCTCTTGATTTTCTCTCAACCCATGTTCAACCTTTCCCATGGGAGAGCCGGATGCTCTCCCCCTTGATGCTCTCTCTCATGTACTCTCTCTCACATGTCCACATGCTCTCCCACTCGGCAAGCACATAAATAGAAAATAAAAAGGAATCAACTTTTCCTTTTTCCACAAACACAATAATGATCCATCCACTTGTCCTTTTTCCACAAACATAAATAATTCATCATGCTCTCCCTTTGCCTTTTATTCAAACCCCAAAGCCACTCCCGTGGCATTCAATTGGGAAACCACAAAAGGCCAAAGAAAAGGAATCCCAAGCAAACATCATCATTGTCTTCTACTATTAGCCGAAAGCATGCACACAAATACAAGGTTGCTCATGGTCTTCAATTGTTGTTCACACATGACTCATAATTACACACTAATGTATGAGCCAAAAACACAACATGAATCTGCCGTTTACTCCAATGCCAATTCCAGATCCGTTTACTCCAATGCCAATTCCAGATGATAAAGAGAAGAGCAAGACCACTCTGATACGTGTGGTATCAGCACTATTAGGTACCTCCATCTTTGTTAATGTTGCTGCTCTCTCTCTCGGTTTTTTATTCATATTCCGGAAGAAACCGGTAAGATCTAGTACCGATATTGTTTTGGACTCGAATTGCGCTCTTTTAGCTATGAAGAGCTACGAGAAGCTACAAATGGATTCAAGGAAGAATTAGGAAAGGGTGCTTTTGGAGTGGTTTTCAAAGGGGTCATGCAAATTGGTTCTGGTGTCGAAGTGGCGGTGAAGAAGCTACGCTATGTTATGCAAGATGTCGAGAAGGAGTTTAAAACAGAACTGAATGTAATTGGTAAGACGCATCATAAGAATCTGGTTCGTCTTTTCGGATATTGTGACGAGGGGCAACAGAGATTGCTAGTTTATGAGTTCTTGAGCAATGGCACACTGGCAAGCTTTCTTTTTTCTGATATCAAACCAAGTTGGAAACAGCGAATTGAAATTGCTTATGGCATTGCGAAAGGGCTTTTGTACTTGCATGAAGAGTGCAGCACGCAGATTATCCATTGTGACATAAAGCCGCAGAACATACTTCTCGATGATTATTACACTCCTCGGATTTCTGATTTTGGATTGGCAAAACTTTTGATGATGAATCAGAGCCAGACTCATACCGCCATCCGAGGAACAAAAGGTTATGTTGCACCTGAGTGGTTCAGGAACTTGCCAATCACTACCAAAGTTGATGTGTACAGCTTTGGTGTTGTGCTGCTGGAGACTATTTGTTGTAGGAGAAATGTTGACGTGGAAGGTAACTGGGAAGAGAGAGCAATTTTAACGGATTGGGTTTATGATTGCTACGTTGAAGGAGTATTAGATGCTGTTGTAGATCATGAAGTTGAGGCCTTGGGTGATCGAGCGACACTGGAAAAGTTTGTGATGGTTGGGATTTGGTGCATTCAGGAAGATCCTTCTCTTAGGCCTACTATGAGGAGGGTTGTGCAGATGTTTGAAGCAGTTGTCGAAGTGCATGCTCCACCATGTCCATCTCCATATACCAGAGCAGGCTGAAGCCGCCATTAGTTGTATCGCAGCGAAGGTACAATTTATTGTCACAGTAGTAGCTAGCTTGTTTCCTATTTGTCAAACTATCTTTAGTTTACCGACTTCTTGTTTTGTAGTGTGATGATTTAGATCAAAACCGTTGAAAGAATGCTTTATGTATGTAACTCTTGTTTATGATCTTTTATGAATGATAAAGTGATTCTTATATCTACACTTTGATTTGGTTTTGCTGCTACCAATTTGCTTATACTCTACGCAAGCAGACGACACTTGCTTCATTGGAATCCTCCTAAAAGAACAAATGAATAGAGGCCATCAATTAGACATCAAAAAAATAAGTCACAAGTGAGACACCTCGAATCTTCTCCCTTCTTCTCCAACACAACAAACCCTAGATCTGCAACATCCATGGCTAACGGCCCATTGTTAAAGTCCCACATCGGTGGGGTGAAGAAAAAAGAAATGAGTTTATATATGATTACCCAATTCTATGTTAAAGTCCCATATCGGTGGTGGGAAAGGAAACCAAGAGGTTAAATATGATTACCTCACTCTAACTAATACCGAGGCTTTTTGTGGTAAAATCCCACACCTGACGGATTGGGCACGTGGTAGAGTTGGGTACAATATCGATGTCGTTAGAGTGGGGCGGATCCGGCAATCCAAAAATTCCAACATTTTCTTGGTCTAGAAAATTTCACAAAAATACCTTTTGGCAAGTCTTAGATGTCTTCTTCAAGGATTGGGGTCGCATACTCCATGGAAAAATCGGAAAGTTCTTCAAATCTTCTTCCTCGCACTATAACTTGGTTTGGATTTTTTTGGCAAAAGGAAGGCACTCGGCCAACAGGAAAAAAACTCTTCCTCTTCAAAGCAGCTGACAGCACGATTCGTACTTCGACTCCAAGGTGTCAAGATTATGGAGAAACCAGCCCTTTGTCCAAAACACACAAAGAAGGGTGTTGAAGAATGTCCTTCGGAAACTTTTAAATCCCTTATGTCTAAACCATCAAAGAAGGGGTTCGTTCTTCTTCCGGGTGTCCGCATTCAACTACTAATTGCTTTGAGGCCTTATTATTATGTAAAAATCATACTTATTGGATTGCACACGTGGTTGCGTATTGATGTTAAAATCAATATTGATGTTAATTAGTAGTGAGCAGTGCCACCTAATATGTAAGATCCCACATCGCCCAATGGTAAGGATCCTGTAAGCCTTATATGTACATGCCCACCTCCAAATAGCACGAGGCCTTTTGGGAACTCACTGGCTTCGGAGTTTATCGGAACTCCGAAGTTAAGCGAGTTTGGGCGAGAGCATTCTTAAGATGGGTGACCCACTGAGAAGTTCTCGTGGGAGGGCGTGGTCAGGGCCCAAAGTGGACAATATCGTACTACGGCGGAGTCGCCCAAAGCGGACAATATCGTGCTACGGCGGAGTCGGTTCGGGATGTGACATAATATTACGATCTGGTGGTATTCTTCTTCACTTGTAAGTGAGAGGTCTTAAGTTCGACTCTCGCCAAAAGCGAATATGAACCACATTATTGCTCCTAAGCTATAGCAGATGTAGTTGGTGACTCTAGCCAATTGCTGTCAATTAAACCTCGAGAAAGGCCACCTGGCGGTGGTATTCTTCTTCACTTGTAAGTGAGAGGTCTTAAGTTCGACTCTCGCCAAAAACGAATATGAACCACATTATTGCTCCTAAGCTATAGCAGATGTAGTTGGTGACTCTAGCCAACTGCTGTCAATTAAACCTCGAGAAAGGCCACCTGGCGTCTACCATGTCCTTGATTTTGGATCATTGTCGCCTTCAGTTGATGAACCACCGGATGAATTTTCTCCAATATCGTGCAGCTCAAAGAATTTTGTATGTGTTTACACGTATTTTTGTGCTCTGAATAATTCTAATCAAATTCCATTGCTCATAAGCTAAAGTCAGAATTTGTAGCATATAAGGGAAGGTTAGCAGATACTTGCCAATTATCCAAAGCTGGATATTAAGGTCTTTAAGCTTAATATCTTTTTGTATGTGTAGCATCTGCTTGGAAAAGGTTTCAACTTAATGTCTGTATGTGTTGTTACTCTTCACTGATTGTCAAGAACTAGGATTAAAGAAAAGCATCCTTTAAAGTTTAAACTGGAAGGGGGCAGGTTATAAATTATAGGTGAAATGAAACTAGAAATATATAGTCTTATGATTTGTGTCTAAAAACATAATAAAGGATATTACGTCCATCCATGATAATAATAAGATTGTTATTTATGTGGTTATGAGTTTCAAGTCTCTTTGATTAAACATTTTCTTTCTCACTCAGGGGTTCACCATGAACCACCTCTTTTTGATCAGCTATTATACTTGAATATGATTATCAATTTGTTGGTGCTACAACAAAAACAAGTCCTTAACTGTGAGAGGAATCCTCTTTTTGTGACTTTGGTTACCGATTTATGATGAATATGATTTTCTTAGCTTATTATCAGGCCGATGTTAATTTCACATTTTTCAGGTCAATCTTTGATATTGAGTCTTTCCGAAAGCTGCTATCATCTCCAAAATCCTTATTCTGGTATGTAGATAGCTGCTAAGTGCTGCAGCTCACTAAGTTTGGCCTCATTGTAGCATGCCCTCTGGGACAAGTAAGCATTATAATTCCACTTTGTGGATTGATATTACGTTGCCTTATGGAATAATACAAGGTCGTGTCATGGTTGAACATTTCTACATTCTTTATAGCTAGGATTATTTTGTTCTTTGTGAAATTTTGACCTTTTGCTTTTCAGTTAAGAACCCCGATTACCGTTGCAATTTTATAGCGTGTCACTAATAAATATTCGTACATTATTTTGATTAACCAATTTTCTAGGAAAATGGCTTTTGTGAATTGTGGTTAGACATAGTATTTGAATTTTTTTTTTCTGTTGAAAATTTCATATAGCCGACCCCACTTAGTAGGAAAAGGCTTTGTTGTTGTTGTTGTTGAAAATTTCATGGCACAGTTAATAATTTCTATCATTATTTTGTTTGAAAAATTAGCTTCTCTATCAAATTTGAAGTCTGAATATGCCATATAATTATAATAGTTGGGACAGTTTATGCAAATCTTTTTGTGACTTTTTAATTGGTATATTGTTCTTCCATTGCTTTCTTGCAGGTATATTTATTTTGGCTATTTCAGACTGTGAATGAATATGCAAGGTCTTGATGATACTATGTAGGTACAATATAGACTTTTAGTGTTTACAATCTGATACCTCATTGACCATGGGTTTGATTCTATTATATCCCTTAGTTTGATTCTAATATCAGTGAGGGTACTGACCTTCTGGATTCTATTATATCTCATTAGAAAATTCACCCAAAGATAATTTTTTGGATTCGTGGGGGAGGGGGGAAGATTAGAAAAAATTTCATTATTTTTCTGGATTTGTGGTTTTTTTAATTTAGGGATTAGAAAATTTGTCAATCAGAACTTGGATGTCGTCCTCGAAGATTAGAAAAATTTTCATTATTTTTCTGGATTTGTGGTTTTTTTAATTTAGGGATTAGAAAATTTGTCGATCAAAACTTGGATGTCGTCCTCGGAGAAGCCCTAGCGGTCGACGGGGCATCAGTGCATTCGTCTGAAGTCGTTTATGCAGCCTTTGAGCTCCGCCTTCGTTCCTTGGTAGTTGTATCCTATCAGCACTGCCTTTTTCACCATTTCTGAAGATTTCCGATCACTTCCACTAAGTTTTTTTTTTTTTTTTGGTGAGAGAAGGAGAATTGCATTGTGTTGCTCTGTTTTTTATTGCCTTAAAAATTAGAGTTTTATTATTTATTTATTCTGGAATTACAATAATATTTTAATATACAAATCTTTTGTTTAATTAACATACGAGTTGAATAGTTTTTAAATTTGGTTTTGGTTTGGGTTGGTGCCGGCAAAGAAGAACAATATATCATACCAATTGCTGCATGATATATTTTGCCATATTGGTAAGATATTGTGCGAATGACTATTTATCTTTTAAAATTGGTACAAGTTAAATTTAGAGTTATCTTGAAAATATTTGTAGTATCTTAGGCAGTCTTGAATATATCCATAACTTGACTGTTTAATTTTTGTTTGAACTGTCTTTTGCTGAACGCAGGCGCCACGACCGCCACTCAAATACATTTTTTTTCTATTTGTGCAAGCCTTTTCACTTTTTCTGAAATCAAATTTCTTTCTATGTAATTTGCATGTTAGGTGGGAGACTTGGTCTCTGAAAAATTTCTGTTTTCCGATTGTGTTTCTTGCTGGAATTTGAATGCCGATATGGTTATTTGTTGACATTTTTTTTTTTGGTATTTATAGGATTTTTTTTTTTGGTATTTATAGGATACTGATTGTATTATGCATTGCATGGTAGGTGGGAGGTAATATTTGGGCGTTTTGGCACCAGGTGTTTCCAGCAACGGGGATAAGATACAGGAAAACTGGACGTTTTCAATTTTTGGTCAAACTTATCTACTAGAGGGAGACTAGGTGTTTGACTAAACACATTTTTTGTTTTGTAATACTGCTTTTACATGTTTTTAACTGCACTTTTTAAGCAGTATGAGAAACGTGGGAAGAATTGAAGAGAACATATTAGGGCCTGTCTGGTAGTGTATTTGAATCCAATTTTTTAAACTCAAAAACAGTTTTTAAGTTTTATGCCTTAAAAATTTGTTTGGTATGACTATTTTCAAAAACAGAACTCAAAACTAACTCAAAAATATAGTCTATTATTTAAAAACATAAAAAGTGAGTTTTTAGAGTTTTTAAACTTAAACTTACTCATTTCTTTTCTCTCTCATTCCCTCTCACTCCAAACATGTATCTCTCTCTTTTCTTCTTTCTTTCTCCTCTTTTTATTTTTATTTTTTTCGTTTCTATTCCAATTCAATCAAATTTAAGTCGTAAGATTTAAAAATTCTAAATCACAAACCAATCAAGTTTTTGAGTCTTAAAGAAATTTGTTTTCAAGAAATGTTCATAAGAAATATTTTGAGAAATGATAAAAATTTTCAAATAGGATACCAAACAGGCTCTTAATGATTCTCAATTCTTCCAAGAGAGGGAGACCAGATTATTCAGGCTATTGCATTTAGTTCCAGACTCCTATACACTATTCATTTCTACAGTGTCAATTGAGAACCTTTCTTTAAACTAAAGTAATATTCTGAGAAAAAAAAAGTGATGACAAATGGGGACTCTGCATGCTAATACCATTTTATTCAAACTTTGACTTATCTTTTACCCGTCACTGAATTGGTTGGATAGTCACACACGGTTCTTTTCACTTCCAAAAAAATCACCTTGCCTTTCTCAATGCCTGTATGCCTTACATGTTGCAGATGCCTATCCAATTTGCTACTGGAGTTCATCCCATTTGCAGGTTACCTATGCATGCATGAAGACCATGCATCCTGACAATTATGATCAACCCCCACACTGCTCCAATTCGATGACAAGAATCCCAAGCCCATTTGAGCTCTTGCTTGGAGATATAATTTGCATCTATTTTATCTCATATGAGAAAGGGTTTTTTTTATTAACATCTCACGTTTTGTTGACTACACCTCACATAAAATTTAATAATAAATAACTCATATATTCTTGATACAAGTCTCTATCATTCGAAGACTTGTAGCCTTTGTTTGATCATGGAGGGCCGGTTTCCATCTTTTCCCATTTCTGTCAGTTTTCTATCTTTTCCCATTTCTGTCCTACTCCTGCCCCACTGAGAACATGAACTTCAGATTTGACAGCACCTGTATCCGTCCCCTAAGAGTGAAGACGACATTCGAACTCTGATCTCAGATGCTAAGTAAATGCTGGAAGGCTTCATTACCGTTCTTTGTATTTTGCTTGTCCTTTGTTAACGTACCTTTCTGTAAGTTACTTTGTTGGCGCTATTGTTGAATTTTGACTCGTACACGTGAATGGTCAGCAAACGTGCGAGTCATGGTCATACTTACGTAGTCCTTTTGGTTTGGAAGATTCAAATATGTCACGTTATATGTTGGAGCAAATATGTTTTTATTTAAATATTTAAATATATTTAAATTTTATTTTATTACCAATATTAAATATAAAACGTATAGGGTTTATATCACAAATGGTCCTTGAAATTGACCCCATCAATCATGATGGTCCCTGAAATTGAAAATCGATCAATGTAGTCCCTGAATTTTAACTCGCGAATCAATGTGGTCCTTCTGTTAGTGTTACGTCCAAATTAACTTTAAAAAAAGGTTAGAGAACCAATTTTTCATGGTAAAATGATCAAAAATAACTCTGTTACTTATAATTTTACTTACTACCTCTCTTTTCTTTTTTCCACCTTCACTTTTCTCTCCATTTTTTCATGGATTTGGTGCTTAAACTAAAATAAAAACAAAAAAAAGTGGTTCTCTAACCTTTTTTTGGTCATTTTACCATGAAAAATTGGTTCTCTAACCTTTTTTAGTGTTAATTTGGACGGAACACTAACAGAAGGAACACATTGATTCGCAAGTTAAAATTCAGGGACTACATTGATCGATTTTCAATTTTAGGGACCATCATGATTGATGGGGTCAATTTCAGAGACCATTTGTGATATAAACCCAAACGTAAATGGTTATTAATCTTATAAATTATTATTAATTTATCATTTGACAATTGAAGGAAACGTGAGAAGGTTTCTTTCCTTCTCTGAAGATAAAGAATACGTTCAGGTACTTAATTTTGTTCCGTTGTTGATTCGTAAATTTTTTTCTTTCTTCTCTAATTCCTTACGGTTTTCAAGACCTTATATATATATATATATATATATATATATATATATATATATATATTGTTTCCTGTACGAAGGTAGGTGTAGAAATAGAAAACAAGAAAACATCAGTTTTTGTACTGTCCGATTTGATTGCCCACAGTATTGCACCCAAATATCTTCTTTGACTTTCTTACGGTATGGGAATTTCAACATCTCCTTTTTTATATATACATATATAATATATATATATATATATATATATATATATATATATATACATATATATATCAGACGGTAGGAATACGAAGGAAGAAGAAAAACAATTCAAAATTGAGTTCTGAAAGCAACATATTGGAAAAGGTGTGAGTTCGAAGGTTCTTCCGGTGTGCAAGGAATAATCTTATCAGAAGAAGGTTCTGAGCTGTTTTATCATGGGGACGACGTGGTGTTTGTGAATTGCTTGCACACTTTGGGCAGAGACGCGAAACGTCTTAAAGAGAACGACTTAGTCCGCGACTCATCCCAAGAATCATTCACCACTCAAGGCTTCTACATTTTTTTCCGGGTAACTTCGTTCCTTTCTATTTCAGTTTATAACAATTTTAAGACGTATTCAATCTGCCATGCATTAGGAAGAAAAGAAAATCATATTTTCTTCATTGTTTGTCTAAGAGTGTTGCTGCATGCGTTAGGTTTTTTACAAGTCATTATCATATCATAATCTATGTTTATCTCATGTGTTGCATGCATTAGAATAGGCTTTGGTTTTGGTTTTTGCTGCCGTATGCATTGATATTTGTATTATACTTTCTATCGCTGCCTGAAATATCATTGGAGCTCAAAAGTATGTTAGCATCCCCAAGTGCACATAGAGCTACTTTCATTTCAGAAAAATCAGTAGTTTTATTGCTGAGTGTTTTCAAAGAGAGAGTTTATTTAATTTTTAATCACTGATTTTTCATTTGATATTGATTATGAAAATGTGCCTTGTGATTTTTTGTAATCGGTTGATTTTTTAATCTTCGAAATAGTGGGGGTTCTAATTTTTCTAAAATTTATGAACCTACTGTCAGATACCCCTTTATGGGAGAAACCGATTCCAGTCATATATTGTCTGAAGAAAAATTGGCTGATCCTTTGATGAAAGGACTAGCACGAGAAAAGGTTTGGAGAACCTCGAAAGGGATGGGACTAAAGCCCGTAGAAAATTGAGTCATTTGTGATAGCAACCCAACCTATAGATTGGAGATCCCAAGAAATAGGTTCAAAAGGTAATAACAAGTCACAAGTGATATGAGTGAAGTCTTGCTAATTTTCATTTGGAATATTATTCCATGTCCATCCCTAAGAAGCATGACATCCTGAAGCGTTTTAAGGTTGAGATTTTTTCTCTTAATAAGGTTTATACTCTATGTTGAGTGGGATATCTAGCTACAGGAATATCCTTGATAGTCTTACCTATGTGAATGTGGAAGTGAGGCCGCTTCCTATGAAATCTTGGGCAAATTTCTAGAGCGTTCACTATACTGGGATACAAGCACATGGCCGTAACGTGCTGGCTTTTTGAACTTAACCTTAATAAAGTTATGTGTGTGGTGTTGTCAGAGATAGAGTTCAAAACTAAGTTACTCTAGTATAATCTGGACCACTAACCCTATGTACAGGTTCAAGTTGAGAAACACATTTACTTATGCATAGCTTTATGATATGTTGCTAGATATATATTTTAAATAAAAACAAGTGACGGATTGTTGGAGCAAATATGTTTTTATTTAAATATTTAAATATATTTAAATTTTGTTTTATTATCAATATTAAATATAAAACGTAAATGGTTATTAATCTTATAAATTATTATTAATTTATCATTTGACAATTGAAAGAAACGTGAGAAGGTTTCTTTCCTTCTCTGAAGATAAAGAACAAGTCCAGGTACTTAATATATATATATATATATATATATATATATATTGTTTCCTGTACGAAGGTAGGTGTAGAAAAAAAGAACACATCAGTTTTTGTACTGTCCGATTTGATTGCCCACAGTATTGCACCCAAATATCTTCTTTGACTTTGTTACGGTATGGGAATTTCAACATCTCCTTTTTTACATAATACATACCTCAGGTTGTTTAAGGGGAGGGATCCCCATTTTTTAAAAAAAATAGGGACACGCTCCCCACCGTTAGATTGACTTTAATGAAATTGTGTGATTAAGATTAAAACACAAGCCACACAATCTCAACCACACAATTTCATTAAAGTTAAATCCAACGGTGGGGAGCGTGTCCCCATTTTTTTGAAAAAATGGGGATCCCTCCCCTTAAGCAATTCCATACATACATATATATATATATATACATATATATATATATATATATATTTGTCAGAGGTAGGAATACGAAGGAGGAAGAAAAACAATAGTTAATATAATTTTCAAAATTAAGTTCTGAAAGCAACATATTAGAAAAGGTGTGAGTTCGAAGGTTCTTCCGGTGTGCAAGGAAGAATCTTATCAGAAGAAGGTTCTGGGCTGTTTTATCCTGGGGATGACGTGGTGTTTGTGAACTGCTTGCATGCTTTGGGCAGAGCCGCGAAACGCCTTAAAGAGAGCGACTTAGTCCACGACTCATCCCAAGAATCATTCACCACTCAAGGCTTCTACATTTTTTTCCGGGTAACTTCGTTCCTTTCTATTTCAGTTTACAACATTATATAATCGAACCTAGAACATGGAGTGTAGTGGTAAATATTCTTAACTACTTAAATTACAAGTCCTTTGCTGGTTTGGGACATTTATAAGTGCTTAAGTAGAATTGTGAAATGGGTGAGGGAATAGGATGAAAAGAGATTCGAGAGAGACCAGCAACCCATTGTTAATAACATCAATATTGCCCCAACTTGCATCGTCTTACCACCTATTAGCAGAGTAGGTGTGGAGTTTTATCTTAATAGATCTTGGTGCCGTTACGTAAAGAACTTATTCAATATTATAATTTTCTCAATTTTCCAAAAGAGAATTCCTACATTTTGAACATGTAATCCGGCCACGACATCTGTAGGTTCGGATAAATTTTTATGTGCGATCGTAGCAAGGTCGGGTCAAGTCGTGGCTGCTGATGGTTAACATTGACTTGGAAAAGAAATGTGTACACACATCTAATTCCAGGAAGAAACTTGAGACAAAGACAGGCATGGAGATTAGTCAAGCCTAAACTATGGTACACATGCATTTCCATCAAGAAATTTCAAGGAAACAATGCTTCATTGATATATATATTGCTAATTAAGCTAGGTCGAAATATTGGTGCATTTGCAATGGCAATGACTTTTTATGTACGGATGCTTTTGTTCACCTCATTGTTTTTGCTACCAATTTCTGTGTTTTCCCAAGATAATGGAAGAGTAGAAGTTGGAGATTCTCTAACTGCAACTACAGGTAACTCCTCATCATGGCTTTATCCGTCCCGTGATTTCGCATTTGGATTTAAGCCCCTCGGAAACAATGATTTCTTGCTTTCGACATGGTATGCGAAAATCCCAGAAGAAACCGTAGTTTGGTACGCATATAAGGATAAGCCCGTAGTTGCACCTAGGGGATCAATTTTGAACTTGACTGCCGACAGTGGACTAGTTCTTAACAATCCTCAGGGTGGAGAGATATGGAAATCCGCTATAACTTTCGGGGTTGTTGCGAATGGGGTCATGAATGACACAGGAAACTTTGTCCTTCAAGACCAAAATTCGGGAAGCTTATGGGAGACCTTCAACAATCCTAGAGACACCATTTTGCCTGGACAGACAATTGAGAGAAACGGGATGCTTTCGTGTAGACAATCAGAGACTAGTTACACAAAAGGGCGGTTCCAGCTGCGCTTGCAAGATGATGGAAAACTCGTGCTCAACACCATAAACTTGCCCACAAATTATGCCAACGATCCTTACTTTGAGACGAACACGACAATGGGGAATGTAGGTAAACAATTGGTGTTCAATAACTCAGGGGAGATGTTTGTTCTGAGAGAAAATGGTGAAAGATACCCTCTCACGAGGGCAGAAGTCTCCTCGGTGAGGGACAACTACATAAGGGCAACTCTTGGTTTTGATGGGATTTTCGCGATATATTCTCACCCGAAAAATTTCACTGGAAATGCAAGCTGGAGTGGTCCCCTGTGGTATGAGCCGAATGATATTTGCCAAGCACCTACGGCAGACACGGGCCTTGGTGTTTGCGGATACAACAGTGTCTGTAAGATCAAACAAGATCATAGGCCAACCTGCGAATGCCCGAAAGGGTTTTCTCCTCTTGATCCCAATGACATATACCAAGGCTGTAAACCTGATTTTATACAAGGCTGTGAAGAAGATGAGATACAAAGTCCCACAAAAAATTTGTATGATGTCGAAGTGCTGTCAAATACTAATTGGCCAACCTCAGATTATATGCGGCTAACACCTTTTACCGCGGACGAGTGCAACGAATCTTGCTTTCAAGATTGTTTGTGCGCTGTTGCTGTTTTCGGGGGTGAAACCTGCTGGAAAAAGAAGTTACCTCTCTCAAACGGGAGAGTGGAGGCCAATATTAATTCACAGACCTTCGTCAAAGTCCGGAAGAATACTGTAACTCGGCTGTCTCCTCCACCGTCAATTCCAGATGATAAAGAGAAGAGCAAGACCACTGTGATACGTGTGGGATCAGCACTATTAGGTACCTCCATCTTTGTTAATGTTGCTGCTCTCTGTCTCGGTTTTTTCTTCATATTCCGGAAGAAACGGGTAAGATCTAGTACCGATATTGTCTTGGACTCGAATTTGCTCTTTTTTAGCTATGAAGAGCTACGAGAAGCTACGAATGGATTCAAGGAAGAATTAGGAAAGGGTGCTTTTGGAGTGGTTTTCAAAGGGGTGATGCAAATTGGTTCTGGTGTCGAAGTGGCGGTGAAGAAGCTACGCTATGTTATGCAAGATGCCGAGAAGGAGTTTAAAACAGAACTGAATGTAATTGGTAAGACGCATCATAAGAATCTGGTTCGTCTTTTCGGATATTGTGACGAGGGGCAACAGAGATTGCTAGTTTATGAGTTCTTGAGCAATGGCACACTGGCAAGCTTTCTTTTTTCGGATATCAAACCAAGTTGGAAACAGCGAATTGAAATCGCTTATGGCATTGCGAAAGGCCTTTTGTACTTGCATGAAGAGTGCAGCACGCAGATTATCCATTGTGACATAAAGCCGCAGAACATACTTCTCGATGATTATTACACTCCTCGGATTTCTGATTTTGGATTGGCAAAACTTTTGATGATGAATCAGAGCCAGACTCATACCGCTATCCGAGGAACAAAAGGTTATGTTGCACCTGAGTGGTTCAGGAACTTGCCAATCACTACCAAAGTTGATGTGTACAGCTTTGGTGTTGTGCTGCTGGAGATTATTTGTTGTAGGAGAAGTGTTGACGTGGAAGGTAACCGTGAAGAGAGAGCAATTTTAACGGATTGGGTTTATGATTGCTACGTTGAAGGAGTATTCGATGCTGTTGTAGATCATGAAGTTGAGGCCTTGGGTGATCGAGCGACACTGGAAAAGTTTGTGATGGTTGGGATTTGGTGCATTCAGGAAGATCCTTCTCTTAGGCCTACTATGAGGAGGGTTGTGCAGATGCTTGAGGGAGTTGTCGAAGTGCATGTTCCACCATGTCCATCTCCATATACCAGAGCAGGCTGAAGCCGCCATTAGTTGTATCGCAGCGAAGGTATAATTTATTGTCACAGTAGTAGCTAGCTTGTTTCCTATTTATCAAACTATCTTTAGTTTCCCGAATTGTGGTTTTTTAGTGTGATGATTTAGGTCAAAACAATTGAAAGAATGCTTTATGTATGTAACTCTTGTTTATGATCTTTTATGAATGATAAAGTTATGGTGCCACAACTCTATGTTTGCTTAATCCATTGGGGCTGAGGAAGTCCGTGGCCTATCTTGTATGAATTGGAATTATCGCCGCCCTCTCCCTAGTTTTCTTTGTAGAAAGAGCGGCGAATTATGATCCAAATACTTGTTGTGGACACTCTGGTTTGGTTTTGTTGCTACCAATTTGCTTATTCTCTACGCAAGCAGACGACACTTGCTTCATTGGAATCCTCCTAAAAGAACAAATGAATAGAGGCCATCAATTAGACATAAAAAAAAAGTCACAAGTGAGGCACCCCGAATCTTCTCCCTTCTTCCCCAACACAACAAACCTTAGATCTGCAACAACCATGGCTACCGGCTCATTGTCCAGGCTTGGGGTCGGTGGCCGCCTTTGTTCTCCCTCTACCTAGCCTATCTCTAATTCTCATCCATCAGTGCTCTAAGCACCTGTTCTCTCCACCATTTTATAGGCAACCATTTTTTCATGGCTTTGTTTGAGCCTCCTCCTAAAAATCGAGATCTTCCTTCCTCCCAAGGGATTTTCTCTTGATATGTGGCTTTGTGTTGGTTTCTTGGTTGTTACGGGTCAGATCCACCTTCTTTGGCTTGATTTTCAGGGTGGAGTTCTCCGTACTCGACCAATTTGTGGCGGCTCCACTTGCTTGGCTAGCTGTTGCCGAAGATCTCCCTAGATGCAAGTCTTGGTGGACTTGGCTAGAGTTTCCTAATTCTCACTGTGGAGATGAGCAATTGGTGGATTCCATCCTCAAAGTAGGGTAGGTTTACTGTAGGGTTGTTTGTACCACAACTAGGGGTGATGTCTTGCCTAGCAAGTATGTAGCCTCGCTTATCAACAATGGTTTGATGTGGTTTCACTTTTGGCGAAGACATTGCGTGCTCTCGATTTAGGTATGTTACCTCTGCTGTTTTTGTGACATTGGTGCTTGTGCAGGTGCCAATGATGCTAGTAGTAGTCATTTAGGGGATTACTCTTTATGCTTGTTTGTGCAAATTATTTCCAGATCAATGAATTGGTCACTGGAGAAATGCATAGTCATTATGGCAACTCATGTAATTGTTCTTGTTGATTAATGAAATCATCGCTTTATGTAAAAAGATCAATATAAGCTCTTATGGAAACACTCTTCTATAAATACAATCCCTTTGCTAATATCTACATTATACAAGTTGTTAGCTTAGAGTTGATTCACCCGGCGGAATTATCTCCGTAATTTATTATAGGTATGAAAAATTTCAATTGTAATTGTGTAAGATTCCTACCTAAATAAGGATTGATGTAAGTTGAGATTCTATCATAAAACGA
The DNA here is from genome assembly GCA_036320875.1 of Cotoneaster glaucophyllus. Lineage (NCBI taxonomy): Eukaryota > Viridiplantae > Streptophyta > Magnoliopsida > Rosales > Rosaceae > Cotoneaster > Cotoneaster glaucophyllus. The sequence goes on from CM070061.1 coordinate 1,323,905, forward strand.
ATTGATAAAGTTTGAGAGAGAGTCCAACGGCTCACTATTTTTTTTTTTTGAACAAACAATATTATATACACTAAAGAGGTGAGAGAGTAGGCTAAGCCTTACGATGGGCAATCAATAATGTGGTTCAAATTCGCCTTTGATGAAAATCGAACCTAAGACCTGTCAGTTACAAATAAAGAGGAATATCACCAAAGTCACAAGACCATAGCACTAAGTGGCATAGCCCACTACTAATTAGCATCAAATTAACATCAATAGTGCAATCTAGTAAGTGTGTATATCATTAAGGCCTCAAAGCAATTAGTAGTTGAATGCGGACAAGCCCACTACTAATTAGCATCAAATTAACACCAATAGTGCAATCTAGTAAGTGTGTATAACATTAAGGCCTCAAAGCAATTAGTAGTTGAATGCGGACACCCGGAAGAAGAACGAACCCTTCTTTGTTGGTTTAGACATAAGGGGATCAAAAAAGTTACCGAAGGACATTCAACACACTTCTTTGTGTGTTTTGGACAAAGGGCTGCCTTCTCCATAATCTTGACACCTTGGAGTCGAAGTACGAATCATGCTGTCACCTAAACCCTATATATATGAGACCGGCAGGCAGCCTTTCTACAGTACTCATTTTATTTGGATTTCCTTTTATCTCCAAGTTTTTGTTTTTCTTTGGGATAGTGTCTAAACCCTAAACCCTATATATATGAGACCGGCAGCCGGTGGAAGGACCATACGAGGGAGAATTCGGAAACCGGAGAGAGATATTGGAAGTTTCGGAGGAGTCAAATTCATTGAAGGTTTTATTTTTCTCTTATGTTTTTGCTTACGAAAATTATGACGACTCAGTATCTTCTTTTTACTAGGGCATGGTGCAACCCTAGTATGACAATCTATTGATTATATATCTCTGCAATGTTGTATTCTTAATAATCGTGAAGCAATTCTAGGTTAATTAAGATTTAGTTCTAGGTTAGAAGTTTTTTCTTTCTTTTTTTTTTTTTTGGTTAGATGATAGATTTTGTTAGACTAGACTTTTTCTTTCTTTCTTTTTTTGCGGTTTGAACCTACACCATCATGCAAAGGCTCAACTTCTTTCCAGCACTGTACTATGTTAAAGAAATCAACCCCATCTCATTGAAAGACTTACACAAATCTAGAATAAAGCATTCTAGAACATTCACTAAAGTTGGTTAACTAGATTATCCAAGTAAAAGTAATCCTTTGTAGAAAGGACTAGAAGGTTGTTTCTTAAGTTGGTGCAAGTGTCTAGAAGAATGGTGAGGTTTCCACCAACATGCAAGATTAGTGTAGATAATTCTAGCTTAGGAAGTTAGTGGAATTATCTAGATATCTCTAGCATGATGTTTCCATACTTCTCCAAGGTTCCATCCATGCCTATAAAAGGAGAAGGCATCCACACCATTTGTGTTAACCAATCAAGTAATCAAGAAAGTAATCAAGCAAGTAGGCAACCAAGTGAGAGTGAGAAGTAAGAGTAGTCTTGAAGGAGTGAGTGTTCTAGAGTGTGTCTCTAGAAAGAGTGAGTGTGATTGCTTCTAAAGAGTGTCCTTGAAAGTTTATGTTGTAATATTTTGTAAGTGTAATACAAGTAATTTGTTTACTTGTGTTGTCTCTCCAACACTTGTCTTAGAGTAGTGTACTTTAATTTTTCCTCAACATGGTAAAGGGCCACTTGCAATTCTAGGTTAGAAGTTGAATTCCAGGTTAAAATTTTAATCAATGTGCCGGAATGACCTCGTGCTTGCCATGGTAAATTAGGCGTACGTGCACTTACGATTATAGTTTATTTTCAGATTGATCTATATCTCTATTTTTTCCAGTATATGTAAAACACACAAGTTTTTGGCATCGTTGCAGGATTGTGTGCTGTTCTTTGGATTAAATTTTATGTTAATTTCACTGACAATTTTTATGTTTTCCGATATATCATAGCAACCGCTCGTACCCGTACCTTAAGCCAGAGGAGGAGCTAGAAGAAGAACAAGAGGAGATCGATGGCGTCACAACCTGCTGCTGCTCCCCCTCATACCTTAAAGGACTACTTCATGGCAACATTCGACTGGCGATCATGCATTGTTATACCGGAGGTACAAGGTTCATTTCAATTGGACCTTGAATGGATTCAGATGTTGCCTACCTTTTACGGGAAGTCTGACGAAAATCCATACCTGCACATTTACGAGTTCATCGACTTATGTAAGATTATTGGAATCAACCAGGTCAATCAAGAGATTGTGAGATTGAAGCTGTTCCCTATTTCGCTGAAAGATAAAGCCAATTCATGGCTCTACGCTTTGCCGCCAGAATCCATCCACTCCTGGGAGCAACTAGCACAGAAATTCCTCGATAAATACTTTCCCCGGCATAAAATTATCGAACTAAGGAGAGAAATCATGAACTTTGCTCAGGGAGAGCAAGAACCGTTTCACAAAACTTGGGACAGATTCGAGAAACTATTATACAAGTGTCCAGATCATGGCGTTACTGACTCGATGCAGGTGTATTGTTTCTACGAGGGACTCACACTTCCAGAAAAAAGAATGGTTGATTCAACTTGTGGAGGTACATTAATGAATAAAACGTGGCAGGAGGCGTTTGACCTTTTTGATTCACTTGCAAATGACCAGCGGTGGGGGAACGAAGGAACTTCAAAGACAGGTGTGGATGATGTAGATGATAGCACTGGATTAGTTGATAAAATCTCAGTTTTGTAAAATAAACTCGAGTCACTCATGCGTGATCATGGCATCCCTCCGTCAAGCCAGCTTGTCTGTGCCAAATGTTCTGATCCTACTCATCCGAGGGAGCTGTGTCCTTCTAGTGCATCGGTCCCAGAGCTCAACCAGGAGCAAAATGATCCTTATTCAAATAATGCTTACAATCTTGGCAGGAAAAACCTCTTACTTTTTCCTTGAACCAACAAAAAGTTAGTCGTTCACCACTCGAAGATCTGTGTGCTTAATAAGAGCAGGCCAGTCAACAAATACAAAATACAGTGCAAACTTCCATCAGTAAATTCCCCAGTCAACCTGAAAGAAAATTCGAGTCCACAACATATTCAGATTCAAATTTGCATTCTTTTAGCTATGAAGAGAGTCGAGAAGCTACAAACGGATTCAAGGAAGAACTAGGACAGGGTGCTTTTGGAGAGTTATTTACAAAGGGGTAATGCAAATTTATTCTGGTGTCGAATTAGTGGCGGTGAAGAAGCTAAACTATGTACTGCATGACATTGAGAAGGAATTTATCACAGAATTGAATGCACTTGGTCAGACACATCACAAGAATCTAATTCGCCTTTTCGGATATTGTGATGAGGGGCAACACAGCTTACTAGTTTATGAATTATTGAGCAATGGCCCATTAGCAATGGCCTCAAATTTTAATTTTTCAGTAACCTTTTTTTTTCTTATATATACAAAACGCACAAATTTAGTCTTATCAAAACATAATGGCCTTGGATTTTAATTCTTCAGTTATTCAATTTCCATATGATCTCAAAGGTTTTAACACACATAATTCGCCTTGTGAAAACATCATGGCCACTGATTTTAATTTTCAGTTACTACTTTTCCTTGTTATGAACTCAAATTCAATCTTATTGAAATATAATGACTCGGTCTCTAATTTTGTCACTTACTCTTTTTCTTTTTGAATTCAAAACGACATCGGTCTTATCAAATCATAGCGGTCTCGTTTTTTAATTTACTAGGTAAACTTTTTCTTTATAAAACTATAAATGCACAGATTTCTTCTTATCGAACCGTAATGGTCTTAGTTTTAATTTTTCAGTTAGTCTTTTCTCTTATGAATTTAAAACGCACAAATTCATCCCAACCTCCTATATAATACAACAAGGTGAAGGTAAAACAAACAAAAAACATAGACCATTCAAGTCATCAACCAGTATCGAACGCCGCTGTGAGGGGAAAAGAGTTGTGGTGACTCGTACACTCTGAAGCATATTAGGCCATCTCCAACCGAGGGCTGGCCAGAGGGCTCGTTTGAGCCCTCTGGCCCTCCAAGATTCTCCAAGATATTAATATTTTAATGAACAGTACAGGGCCATATTTGCTTCCGTCTCCAACCGAGGGCCAGAGGGCTCGTTTTAGCCCTGTCACAAAAAACCGTCTCCAACCGAGGGCCAGAGGGCCATAGGGCCAAACATAATTTATTATTTTATAGCTACAATTTTTAAAAATATTGTTTAAGTTTTATGTTGTTAAATGTTTTTTTTTATGTTGTATAATTTTTATGTTGGTTAATGTTATTTAATGTTGTTTCATATTGTTTAATGTTGGGCTATAATTCACTTAATTTAACTTCATATTGTTTATAGAAAAAAATTGAATTAAAAAAAATTGAAACACATTTTGTAAAATAGAAGTTATAGGAAGTTATAGAAAAAAAAAAGGTTTAAATTGAAGTTATAGAAAAAAAAAGAAAAAAATAAGAAAAAAATAAGGTTTAAATTGAAGTTATAGAAAAAAATAAGAAAAAGAAAAGGTTTGAATTGAAGTTATAGAAAAAAAAAGGTTTAAATTCATAAAAAATAAAAATAATAAATAAAAAAAAAAAAAACCTGAAGCAACGGCTAGTGAACCACTAGCCGTTAGAATTCAAAATTTTAAATTGCCTAATGCTGTCGGTTACAACCGACAGCAATACTAATTAATTAAAAAAAAAATTGAAACTTCCTAATGCTGTCGGTTTTAACCGACAGCAATGAAAAAGCTGGAAAAAAAAAACAGCCAGCCCTCTAGCCCTCTCCGATTCCGTGGGGCCCTCCCAGATTCCAGAGCCCTCTGGCCTAGCCCTCGGTTGGAGACGGTTTTAGGGCTATTTTCGGCCCTCTGGCCTAGCCCTCGGTTGGAGACGGTTTTAGGGCTATTTTCGGCCCTCTGGCCCCTTCGGTTGGAGATGGCCTTAGAGAAGTGTAGGGCTCGTTCGGTTGTCGATGCAAACTTTGTATCTGACTCCTCTCCCATATAAGAAGCAATATTCACAACATGAATGAAAACTGAGGGAGGAGTAGATATACAGCCTGCCTCGAGGACTGAACGATCAGTACGCGTCCGATATGCAACGGGAGTGTACGAGTATTCACAACTCTTTGCCGCCCACATTGGGATGACAATTTTGACCCACGGATTAGTATATCTTGAGTGTTTTATGTTGTGCTTTGGCCGGTCAGTGCAAAACCAAATTCAAATTATCTTACCAAAATACAAATCCACAGTTAGACAGTTTAAAATACAAGAAATAAAGACACCGAGAGAATTACGAGGTTCAGCAAAATCATGCCTACGTCCCCGGAGAGATATTGCTCTTCACTATGAGAATAACTAGTACAAAATATGCTTCAGTTAAATCAACATAACCCAAACCCCAATCCCTTGTACACTCACAGAATTTTCCCAAGAGTTTCTCACTCTCACTCTCTATTTCCTCTCCTTTGTGTTCTCCTCCGGATGCACACTGATGCTTACCCTCTCACTCGGCAAGCATATCCCAATGCAAGGCTACTGCCTTCACTTATAGGCATACACCAGCAATTATGCCAACAACCAAGACCAAGTTTACACGCCAACGCCCTTTTCTATACCTAGCCTATGGAGTACAACTTTTTCTCCATTTGCCATTTAATGCATAGAAACTAAAACATGCACAATAAAACACGCACAATTGCGTGCAAGCAAACACAAAGTCAAGACTTGGCAGTCACCATGTCTTCTCTTGAAACAAGACTTCCATGCCACAACCGCAAGCCAAACACAAAGTCACAAATGGCTGCTGCCATTTCCCTGTAACATTCAGAAAGTTACACTATCAAAATTGTTGCCAACTCATAAGTATATGAGCCAAACACAACATTTTATTCTAGTAGGATTCAAACTAAATTAGATCAAATGGGTTTGGGTTTTCATAATCCATAGCTATTATGTCCGTCTTAATGGAGTGGATATGGAGATACCTATAAAACGCATGAAATCTTAGAGAAATCCAAACTTATACAAAGGCACGATGCTTCTTCTGTTGGTCGATCTCTTGCTCCCTCTTCTCTTTTCTGGTCTATCTCCTCGTTGCCGACATCACAATATTCGGGTCAGCATCGGGTGAGAACTGGTCGTAAAGGAGGGGGTGTGACGGAACCGGAGAAGAAATCAAGGCGGTGGTGGATAGGATCATGGAGGTGGTGGGGGAGGTTGGGCCACAGAGTGCTAGGTAGAGCTGACAAACGAATCATGTTTGTTGTGTTCGTGTCGCTTTCGTATCATATATGTTATAACGAGTTGTGATGTGTCAAGTCCGTTATTTTAATGGATCGTTAACAAGTAACCCAATAACATCTGATTCGTTAACGAGTCATGTCATTTCGTGCTAGGTCGAATAGTAATGCAAGATATCTAGATTCAAAAATATTATCCTTACTATCTAATTGTATCATTATTTGTATCATTTCTCTAATAGAGATGAGACTCACATGCGTTGGCAAACCCTATTTCTAAAGAAATAGTACAAACGATAGCACATTAAGTGTAGCATTATACATTTAGATTTGAAAAAAAATATCTTATTAAATTTCAAACAAATGACCAAATAAGTAATCGAATAAAAATCTAAATCGTTAACAAATTGGAAAAAGAATCTTCGCCAGATCTTTTTCTTGGGAATCATAGGGATCGTATGATCATGTACGTTCATCATCCATTATACAATCAATTTTCATTAGATACTATTTATATTTAATTTAAAATTTAAAATAATTTGTAACCGTACAATATACGATAAACAAATACGATAATAAGTTTCCAACAAATTGATTAAAAATCTATTAATTTTTTTGTCATTTTATATCAAGGTAATGGGTCGTAAAAAAATTACCGTGCCTAGAAGTGGGTGGTGGGGTTTACTGGGAACAATTTAGACAAACACAGTAGAATTACACAGTTTTTTTTTTTTGTTTTTGGTAAAATAGAATTACACAGTTTAATTAAAAAACTGCAAATATTTCGATTCAAATCACAAAAACAATATACAAATTCAAGCACAGCAACTAATCCATGATTCTAATCGTAGATAAAAATTAAAACCCTAAATCCTAATCCAAATTTCATTAAAATCCTAATCGTAGATAAAAATTAAAACCCTAAATCGACAACAAATTATCGAAACTATAAACCCTAGAAATTGGGGATTTTTTTTTTCTTAAGCCCTCTCGCCTCTGATCCTACGAGCAAGCTGGATGTCCTTGGGCATGATTGTGACCCTCTTGGCATGAATCGCGCAGAGGTTGGTATCATCGAACAGACCCACCAAGTACGCCTTCGCCGCCTCCTGAAGCGCCCCCACAGCGCTACTCTGGAACCTCAGATCGGTCTTGAAGTCCTGGGCGATCTCCCTCACCAGCCTCTGGAACGGAAGCTTGCGGATCAGGAGCTCAGTGCTCTTCTGGTACTTCCTGATCTCCCTCAGCGCCACAGTTCCAGGCCTGAAGCGGTGGGGCTTCTTCACTCCTCCGGTCGCCGGAGCCGTGCAACCAGTGCTGATGCAACTTCTTCTGTTCTTCTTCCTACAAAGTACACTAGTGCATTCCGAACACTTATTAAAAGCATGCTTCGGAAAAACCCAGAACTCAGGCCAAGTGCTGCCGAGCTGCTTGCTCACCCAACCGACAGCTATTCAGAACTTAAATCCATACTCAAGAACGGTGCAATTTCATATTCATCAATCAACTTCCCAAAGAATTTCAGCCCCTCAAACTGATTTCTACGTAGCTACTGTCTTTTTTTTGCTCATCCCATTATCATCACTCATCACTTTTGCAGATACAATCTTCCAAAGACAGAATGTTCTCAAACAAGTACGTCCAAATTTATAAGCTTGATTGACTTGAAATCTCAGGCAAGCAAGGGCGACTATTATGACAGATACAAGCTGCAGAGCAGCAGTAAACATCAATCTGCCCCAAACATATATTCAAAAATTCAAATATATTCACTCCAAATGTATAAGCACCACGATGCCCCAAACTCAAATATGCCCCAAAGTATTTGATAGGAGTTTTAGTACCTGTGCAAATAGGGTTAAAATCACTGAAAATACTTGCAAGAATACAAGATAATTGTACTATAAATGCTCATGCAAGGTCGTTGTCCCCACATCGGAATTGACTCAGCAAAACGTGGCATGGAGATTAGTCAAGCGTAAAATTTGAAACACAGACTTTGACTTGAAGAATTCCAAGGAAGCAATGCTTCATTAAATCAATTAAGCTAGGCTGAAAAATTGGTGCTTTTGCAATGGCAATGGCTTTTTCTGTGAGGATGCTTTTGTTCTCCTCATTGTTTTTGCTACCAATTTCTGTGTTTTCCCAAAATAATGGAAGAGTAGCAGTTGGCAATTCTCTAACTGCAACTACAGGTAACTCCTCATCATGGCTTTCTCCATCCGGTGATTTCGCGTTTGGATTTTTGCCCCTTGAAGGCAATGATCTTTTCTTGCTTTCAATATGGTACGCCAAAATCCAAAACAAAACCGTAGTTTGGCATGCATATGAGGATAACAACCCCATAGTTGCACCTAAGGGATCCACTTTGAACTTGAATGCCAGCAGTGGACTAGTTCTTAACGATCCTCACGGTGGGGAGATATGGAAATCCGCAACAACTTTAGGGGTTGTTGCAAACGGGGTCATGAATGACACCGGAAACTTTGTTCTTCTAGACAAAAACTCGGGGAGCTTATGGGAGACCTTCAACTATCCTACAGACACCATTTTGCCCGGACAGACAATTGAGAGAAATGGGAAGCTTTCGTCTAGACAATCGGAGATTAACTATGCGAAGGGGCGGTTCCAGCTGTGCTTGCAAGATGATGGAAACCTCGTGCTCAACACCATAAACTTGCCCACAGATTTTGCCAACGAGCCTTACTTTGCCACGCGCACAACAGCGGGGAATGTGGAAGGTATTGAAGGTAAACAATTGGTGTTCAACAACTCAGGGGACATGTTTGTTCTGGGAGAAAATGGGGGAAGATACACTCTCACAGGGACACAGGGAGTCTCGGTGAGGGACAGCTACATAAGGGCAACTATTGATTTTGATGGGCTTTTCACACTGTACTCTTACCCGAAAAATTTCACTGGAATTGCAAGCTGGAGTCCCCTGTGGTATCAGCCGAATGATATTTGCCAAGCACTTATGGAAGAATTGGGCCTTGGTGTTTGCGGATACAACAGTGTCTGTAAGATAAATCAAGATCATAGGCCAACCTGCGAATGCCCGAGAGGGTTTTCTTTTCTTGATCCCAAGGACAAATACCGAGGCTGTAAACCCGATTTTATACAAGGCTGTGAAGGAGATGAGGTACAAAGTCCCAGAAACGATTCGTATGATGTCGAATTGGAGATAAATACTGATTGGCCAACCTCAGATTATGTGCGGCTAAAACCTTTTACCGCGGAGAAGTGCAAAGAGTCTTGCTTTCAAGATTGTTTGTGCGCTGTTGCTGTTTTCAGGAATGAAAGCTGCTGGAAAAAGAAGTTACCTCTCTCAAACGGGAGAGTGCAGTTCGATCTTAATTCACAGACCTTCATCAAACTCCGAAAGGCTCCAACGCCCAACGCCAATTCCTCCTCCAACGCCAATTCCAGATGATAAAGAGAAGAGCAAGACCACTGTTATACGTGTGGGATCAGCACTACTAGGTACCTCCATCTTTGTTAATGTTGCTGCTCTCTGTCTCGGTTTTTTCTTCATATTCCGGAAGAAACCGGTAAGATCTAGTACCGATATTGTTTTGGATTCGAATTTGCGCTCTTTTAGCTATGAAGAGCTACGAGAAGCTACAAATGGATTCAAGGAAGAATTAGGAAAGGGTGCTTTTGGAGTGGTTTTCAAAGGGGTGATGCAACTTGGTTCTGGTGTCGAAGTGGCGGTGAAGAAGCTACGCTATGTTATGCAAGATGTCGAGAAGGAGTTTAAAACAGAACTGAATGTAATTGGTAAGACGCATCATAAGAATCTGCTTCGTCTTTTAGGATATTGTGACGAGGGGCAACAGAAATTGCTAGTTTTTGAGTTCTTGAGCAATGGCACACTGGCAAGCTTTCTTTTTTCTGATATCAAACCAAGTTGGAAACAGCGAATTGAAATCACTTATGGCATCGCGAAAGGGCTTTTGTACTTGCATGAAGAGTGCAGCACGCAGATTATCCATTGTGACATAAAGCCGCAGAACATACTTCTCGATGATTATTACACTCCTCGGATTTCTGACTTTGGATTGGCAAAACTTTTGATGATGAATCAGAGCCAGACTCATACCGCTATCCGAGGAACAAAAGGTTATGTTGCACCTGAGTGGTTCAGGAACTTGCCAATCACTACCAAAGTTGATGTGTACAGCTTTGGTGTTGTGCTGCTGGAGATTATTTGTTGTAGGAGAAATGTTGACGTGGAAGGTAACTGGGAAGAGAGAGCAATTTTAACGGATTGGGTTTATGATTGCTACGTTGAAGGAGTATTAGATGATGTTGTAGATCATGAAGTTGAGGCCTTGGGTGATCGAGCGACACTGGAAAAGTTAGTGATGGTTGGGATTTGGTGCATCCAGGAAGATCCTTCTCTTAGGCCTACTATGAGGAGGGTTGTGCAGATGGTTGAAGGAGTTGTCGAAGTGCATGTTCCACCATGTCCATCTCCATATACCAGAGCAGGCTGAAGCCACCATTAGTTGTATCGCAGCGAAGGTGTAATTTATTGTCACAGTAGTAGCTAACTTGTTTCCTATTTATCAAACTATCTTTAGTTTCCCGAGTTGTGGTTTTTTAGTGTGATGATTTAGGTCAAAATAATTGAAAGAATGCTTTTTGTATGTAACTCTTGTTTATGATCTTTTATGAATGATAAAGTTATGGTGCCACAACTCTATGTTTGCTTAATCCATTGGGGCTGAGGAAGTCTGTGGCCTATCTTGTTCGAATTGGAATTATCGCCGCCCTCTCCCTAGTTTTCTTTGTAGAGAGAGCGGCGAATTATGATCCAAATACTTGTTGTGTACACTCTGGTTTGGTTTTGTTGCTACCAATTTGCTTATACTCTACGCAAGCAGACGACACTTGCTTCATTGGAATCCTCCTAAAAGAACAAATGAATAGAGGCCATCAATTAGACATAAAAAAAAAATTATAAAAAAAAAAAAAAAAAAAAAAAAAAGTCACAAGTGAGGTACCCCGAATCTTCTCCCTTCTTCCCCAACACAACAAACCTTAGATCTGCAACAACCATGGGCTTGGGGTCGGTGGCCGCCTTTGTTCGCCCTCTACCTAGCCTATCTCTAATTCTCATCCATCAGTGCTCTAAGCACCTGTTCTCTCCACCATTTTATAGGCAACCATTTTTTCATGGCTTTGTTTGAGCCTCCTCCTAAAAATCGAGATCTTTCTTCCTCCCAAGGGATTTTCTCTTGATATGTGGCTTTGTGTTGGTTTCTTGGTTGTTACGGGTCAGATCCACCTTCTTTGGCTTGATTTTCAGGGTGGAGTTCTCCGTACTCGACCAGTTTGTGGCGGCTCCACTTGCTTGGCTAGTTGTTCTCGCAGATCTCCCTAGATGCAAGTCTTGGTGGACTTGGCTAGAGTTTCCTAATTCTCACTGTGGAGATGAGCAATTGGTGGATTCCATCCTCAAAGTAGGGTAGATTTACTGTAGGGTTGTTGTTTGTACCACAACTAGGGGTGATGACTTGCCTAGCAAGTATATAGCCTCGCTTATCAACGATGGCTTGATGTGGTTTCACTTTTGGCTAAGACATTGCGTGCTCTCGATTTATGTGTGTTACCTCTGCTGTTTTGTGACATTGGCGCTTGTGCGGGTGCCAGTGATGCTAGTAGTAGTCATTTAGGGTGCGTTTGTTGCACCTGACTATTTCGGACGGGACTAAGCTGGACTGGCTTAGACTAGACTAAGCTGGACTGGCTTAATGAAGCGTTTGGTGCAGTGTCGGATTAACAAGTAGGATGATGAAAATAATACTGTAGTTTACTGTAGTTTATTGTAGTTTATTGGCTATAATAAAAATTATAGGCTATCTTTTAATTTTATGATAATTATAACAAAAATACTCTTAATAACAACTCTAAACTTGTCATATGCTCTTGACCGTCGAAAACTCTCACTCTGCTTCTCCTCTCCTCTCCTCTCCCAAAGAAAATTGTTATGGCTTCTTCTGCAACTTCCAATCTATTCAATACCATATCAATGGCAGATGCATGCCTAGTCTACCTCCCTGACCTCTCTGCCGCTAAAACCACCAACCCATTTCTCTCATTTCCCTCCAAACCCATAAAGGCTCTTCTCGTCGCTTTCGTTGCCTAGACCTCGGACTGGGTTCAAGAGGACAACGCGCTTACCACTGATGGAGCGGAGGGCAGTGAGGAAGAAGGGGTCTTTGAGGAGAGGTTGGTTGCTAGGATAGTCTGCAGATCTGAATTAAATCCCATCGAAATCCAAAATTAAGAAGCCCAGAACTCACAGAGGGGCTCGCAAGGAGGAGGAAGAAGCCGGTCTTAGCAAGTCCCATGGTTTGGGGAGGGCCTCGCCAGGAACCTTTAAGGAGGCGTGTAGTCCACACGAGTCCCCTTTAGTCCCACTTAACTTAGTCCCAGCACCTATCAAACATGGGACTATAGTCCAGTTCAGTCCAGTCCCATTTAATGAGGCCAAACAAACGCATCCTTAGGGGATTACTCTTTATGCTTGTTTGTGCAAATTATTTCCAGATCAATGAATTGGTCACTGGAGAAATGCATAGCCATTGTGGCAACTCATGTAATTGTTCTTGTTGATTAATGAAATCATCGCTTTATGTAAAAAGATCAATATAAGCTCTTATGGAAACACTCTTCTATAAATACAATCCCTTTGCTAATATCTACATTATACAAATTGTTAGCTTAGAGTTGATTAACCCGGCGGAATTATCTCCGTAATTTATTATAAGTATGAAAAATTTCAATTGTAATCGTGTAAGATTCCTACCTAAATAAGGATTGATGTAAGTTGAGATTCTATCATAAAACGAATTGATAAAGTTTGAGAGAGAGTCCAACGGCTCACTATTTTTTTTTTTTTTTGAATAAACAATATTATCTACACTAAAGAGGTGAGGGAGTAAGCTAAGCCTTACACAAACTGACGAAGAGTTGGTGATTCTAGGTTCTGGGCTTTGGGTTCTCCGCGATTCGAAACGAGCAGGCGAAGGTTTGGCGATTCTGGGTTCTCCACGATTCAAAACGAGATGACTTGATTCTGGATTATAGGTTCTCTGTGGTTCTGAGTTGGCGGGTGTAGGCTATGTTGGCGAAGCGAGCAGACGAGGTCTTAGCAATCCCATGGTATTCGGGGGGTCTCGCTAATACCTCCTAGTGAAGGAGATAGTCCATGCGAGTCCGGCTTTATCCCATTAAACTTAGTCCAGGGTAGGTAACAAACACAGGACTACACTAATGTGCAGTCCAGTCCAGTCCAGTGAGGGTTAACGAGCCCAAACAAACGCACCCTTACGGGATTATGTGTTTACTTAAGCGTTTGGGACATTGGTAAGAGTACGAGTCTATGAATGCAAGCTACATTGTTTGAAAGTGCTTTTAAAATAACTGAAAGTGTTTTGGGAAACAATTCTTAACACAAATACAATGAATCAAAAAAAAGAAAACTACGCTTCGTGCAAGATGAACATAGCTGGTGCTTCTTTCAAAATGTTGTTCAAGTGTTTTGAATCAACAAAGCACTTTCGGTCATTTTAAAAACACTTTTCACTTCCATTTGTCGTCTGTTTGAGCCGATCTTGAGCACCTTTATATATGCTTGGCTCTTTTACATATACCACTAAAAATGCACAAATTTGGTCTTTATAGAAACGTAATAGCCTCAAATTTTAATTTTTAAGTAACCTTTTTTTTTCTTATATATACAAAACGTACAAATTTAATCTTATCAAAACATAATGGCCTTGGATTTTAATTCTTCAGTTATTCAATTTCCATATGATCTCAAAGGTTTTAACACACATAATTGGCATTGTGAAAACATGATGGCCACGGATTTTAATTTTCAGTTACTACTTTTCCTTATTATGAACTCAAATTCAATCCTATTGAAATATAATGACTCGGTCTCTAATCTTGTCACTTACTCTTTTTCTTTTTGACTTCAAAACGACATCGGTCTTATCAAAACATAGCGGTCTCGTTTTTTAATTTACTAGGTACACTTTTTCTTTATAAAACTATAAATGCACAGATTTCTTCTTATCGAATCATAATGGTCTTAGTTTTAATTTTTCAGTTAGTCTTTCCTCTTATGAATTTAAAACGCACAAATTGACAAGACAGAATATGATGGTCTTGGACATGGTTTTTCTTATGAACTCAAAACGTACACAACCGGTCTTCTAACAAAAACAATGGCCTTGGATTTAAATTTCTCACTCAATTTTTTTTCTTATGAATTTAAAACTCATGTACTTGGAATTTTAGAACAAAAGGATTTCGTGTTTCAATTTTTTCTGTTACTCTTTTTTCTTCAACGCCAAACGCATGGATTTGTTCTTATCGAAATGGCCACATATTTTATGTTTTTTCAGTTACCCTTTTCCTTTATGAACTCAAAACACACATATTCAACCTTATCAAAACATAAAACATAACTGTCTCGTGTTTTGATATTTCAGTTACTTTTTTTTTTTCCTTTTGAACACAAAGTGCACATACTTGGTCTCATCAAAAGACAATGGCCACGGGATTTTAATTTTTAATTACTTTTTTTTCTTATGAACTCAAAACGCATATATTCAGTTTTATCAAAACATAACAATTTCATGTTTTGATATTTTAGTTACTTTTTTCCTTATGAACGCAAAGTGTACATACTCGCCTTATCAAAAGATAATGGCCACAGGATTTTAATTTTTAGTTAATCCTTTTTTGTATGAACTGAGAATGCACAAATTCGGTCTTATCAAAACATAACGTTCTCGTGTTTTAATTTTTTCAGTTACATTTTTTTCTTATGAAATAAATGTCCAGAATTCTTCGTCGAATCATAATGGTATTGGTTTTAATTTTTTAGTTAGTCTTTTTTCTTATAAACTCAAAACGTACACAATTGTTCTTATCAGAACATAATGACCCTCAAGTTTAGTTTCAATTACTATTTTCCTTTTAAACTCAAAACACACAAATTCGTCTTATCGAAATATAATGGCCTCAAGTTTTAATTTTTCAGTTACTCATTTTCCTTTTGAACTCTAAATGCACAAATTTGTCCTTATAAAAAAAACATAAATACTCGGATTTTAATTTTTCGATTACTCTTTTTCCTTTCACATATTTGGTCTTATCAAAACGTAATGGTATTGGAATTGAATTTTCAATTACTAATATTCCTTATGAACTCTAAATGCACAAATTCGTCCTTATAAAAATAAAAATAAAAACATAAATTCTCGGAATTTAATTTTTCAGTTACTCGTTTTCCTTTCACATAGTCGGTATCATCGAAACGTAATGGTATTGGAATTGAATTTTCAATTACTAATTTTCCTTATGAACTCAAAACCCGTAGATTCGGCCTTAATGAAATATAATGACTTTGGATTTTAATTTTTCAATTCCTCTTTTTTCTTATGAACTAAAAACGTACATATCTAGTCTTATCGAAATATAATGGTCATGGATATTAATTTTTCAATTACTTGTTTCATATGAACTTAAAACGCGCAGACTGGACCTTATCATAATGGTCTTGGATTTTAATTTTTTAGTCACCATTTTTCCTTATGAATTGAAAATGCACAGATTCGGTCTTATCTAAACACAATGGCAGCCCTCCCTTATTTTGGCATATTGGTCAAATATGTATTCTCCATCGCAAAACTCATCAAATTACCATAGTACCCTCCCAAAAAAGCATTCATCCCAACCTCCTATATAATACAACATGGTGAAGGTAAAACAAACAAAAAACATAGACCATTCAAGTCATCAACCAGTATCGAACGCCGCTGTGAGGGGAGAAGAGTTGTGGTGACTCGTACACTCTGAAGCATATTAGAGAAGTGTAGGGCTCGTTCGGTTGTCGATGCAACCTTTGTATCTGACTCCTCTCCCATATAAGAAGCAATATTCACAACATGAATGAAAACTGAAGGAGGAGTAGATATACAGCCTGCCTCGAGGACTGAATAATCAGTACGCGTCCGATATGCAACGGGAGTCTACGAGTATTCACAACTCTTTGCCGCCCACATTGGGATGACAATTTTGACCCACGGATTAGTATATCTTGAGTGTTTTATTCTAGTAGGATTCAAATTAAATTAGATCAAATGGGTTTGGGTTTTCATAATCCATAGCTATTATGTCCGTCATAATGGAGTGGATATGGAGATACCTATAAAACGCATGAAATCTCAGAGAAATCCAAACTTATACAAAGGCACGATGCTTCTTCTGTTGGTCGATCTCTTGCTCCCTCTTCTCTTTTCTGGTCTATCTCCTCGTTGCCGACATCACAATAGTCGGGTCAGCATCGGGTGAGAACTGGTCGTAAAGGAGGGGGTGTGACGGAACCGGAGAAGAAATCAAGGCGGTGGTGGATAGGATCATGGAGGTGGTGGGGGAGGTTGGGCCACAGAGTGCTAGGTAGAGCTGACAAACGAATCATGTTTCTTGTGTTCGTGTCGCTTTCGTATCATATATGTTATCTTCAGTTCTTAACGAGTTGTGCCGTCTTAAACCCATTATTTTAATAGATCGTTAACAAGTAACCCAATAACATCTTGATTCGTTAACGAGTCATGGCATTTCGTGCTAGGTCGACTAGTAATGAAAGATATCTAGATTCAAAAATATTATCCTTACTATCTAATTGTATCATCATTTGTATCATTTCTCTAATAGAGATGAGACTCATATGCGTTCGCAAACTTTATTTCTAGAGAAATAGTACAAATGATAGCGCAATAAGTGTAGCATTATACATTTAAGTACAAATGATAGCGCAATAAGTGTAGCATTATACATTTAGATTTGAAAAAAAAATATCTTATTATATTTGAAACGAATGACCAAATAAATAATCCAATAAAAATCTAAATCGTTAACAAATTGGGATATAAAGGATCCCGTGATCGTATACTTCATCGTATCATACAATTAATTTTCATTAGAAACTATTTATATTTAATTTAAAATTTAAAATAATTTTTAACCGTACAATATACGATAAACAAACACAATCATAAATTTCCAACAAATTGATTAAAAATCTTTTTTTTTTTTTTCATTTTATATCAAGGTAATGGGTTGTAAAAAAATTGCCATGCCTAGAAGTAGGTGGTGGGGTTTACTGGGAACAATTTAGACAAACACAGTAGAATTAGAGTTTTTTTTTATAATTTTTTTGGTAGAATAGAATTACACAGTTTAATTAAAGAAACTGCAAATATTTCGATTCAAATCACAAAAGCAATATACAAGTTCAAGCACAGCAACTAATCCATGATTGTAAGCAACAACCAAATTTCATTAAAATCCTAATCGTAGATAAAAATTAAAACCCTAAATCGACAACAAATTATCGAAACTAGAAACCCTAGAAATTGGGGATTTTTTTTTTCTTAAGCCCTCTCGCCTCTGATCCTACGAGCGAGCTGGATGTCCTTGGGCATGATTGTGACCCTCTTGGCATGAATCGCGCAGAGGTTGGTATCCTCGAACAGACCCACCAAGTACGCTTCCGCCGCCTCCTGAAGCGCCGCCACAGCGCTGCTCTGGAACCTCAGATCGGTCTTGAAGTCCTGGGCGATCTCCCTCACCAGCCTCTGGAACGGCAGCTTGCGGATCAGGAGCTCAGTGCTCTTCTGGTACTTCCTGATCTCCCTCAGCGCCACAGTTCCGGGCCTGAAGCGGTGGGGCTTCTTCACTCCTCCGGTCGCCGGAGCCGACTTCCGGGCAGCCTTGGTGGCCAGCTGCTTCCTTGGGGCTTTGCCTCCGGTGGACTTGCGGGCAGTCTGCTTGGTGCGAGCCATTTGGGATTGAAGTTGGAAGATTGAAGGACTTTGGGAGATTTGGGCTGTTTGTTTCTCGGGAAAATCAGCGAGAAAATGCGATGAACTTGTGAATTTGGAAATATATGATCGGAATTATTTATAGAGTGGAAGAGTAAAAGAAGCGCGAGTTGAAATATTTGGGAAATTTTGAAACTTTGGATGAGCGAATATGAAGCGTTGATTGGTACTTGTTATCAACGGTGAAGATTTTTTTGGCGGAGTAGGGCGGATAGCGATCCGTGTGCTCTTCCTGCTGTCCAATGGGATGGGTTTATAACAGCGGCAGCTGGATTTTCAGTGTTTGTCGACTTTTTAAGTTGGCGGGTCAAGTTTTTCATTTTTTGAGGTCGGATGGTGGGTCAAGTTTTGGGTGTTCTGAACATGGGCTGGACCGGAAAATTATGCAAATGTCAAAAGGGCTCAATGAGAAAAGATTTCATGGAGCATGTGAGATTAAAAGTTGGGGCCGAAGAAGGGAAATGGCTTGAACTCGAGACTCGAGAGGAGAAGGGATTTGAATTTGAGAGGAATGAGAGTTTAAACTCGGAATGCGGTAAGTTGAAAAAATCAATAGATGCCTTAACCATCAGGGCAATATACTATTTGCAAGCTAAGGAAAATACTTGGAGTGGTAGATTTTCACATTATCGATGATTGCATTTTGTAAAATCATTAGTGTATCTGTATTGATGAGATGCGACTAAATGTACGAATGAAAATCACTGCGCAATGTACTATATCACAATGTTGAACAAAATTATCCATTCAATTGCTTGTCGTGTGAATCATTGACAACTTAATATACAATCGTTGTTCTTAACTGAGACACAATTTGAGTTTCATCTTCGAACCTTGTGGGGTTAGGAGTACCTGAGTGAGTTAGTTTGCGTGGAAAGGATTTTATTTTTTGTAGTAATTACTTGTTCATGGTTACATCATCATAGTTATGACCTTTTTCCCAAATTAAACGAGATCGACTACCTAAATTCTTGCCCTCAATCTTAATTACTATATCATTATCGTTTTTGCACACTTGTAACAACATTTCAAGTTGTGCTATGTCACATACGAACACTAATGCTCTTTTTTTACACTGGGGAATTCCTTTCAACTTAGTTTTTTAGGGTTAAGCCCAGATAACCATCTAACATTTTGGGGTCATTTCAAATCAATCCTAACCTTTTAAAGCATTCTTAATAACCTAACGTTTTGAAAAGTGGACGTATGTTAGGTTTACTAGTGTTCAGTGATGATGAGAACAATTATTAAAGTGAGTTTTTACTCTTAATTCATCTATAGAGCTTTGAATTTCCAAATCGATATAGTTTAGCTAAGCAAATTTAAGGCTTAACTTGGCTAAAAGGAGTTTATTTAGAGAATTAGAGCTTCAAAGATGACGATTAGTAGAGACCAATTTTAATTTGTCCACATCATTTAATCATCACCATGTGATGTTGTTAAAGTCATCTCTTAAAGCCGTTGGATTAACGAGTGTCTAATTTTAAAACCATTGAGTAGGTACTTAAAATGTTTTAAAAAGTTGAGACTAATTTGAAATCACCTCTAACTTAAGATCGGATAGTTATCCGTACTTAACTCTAGTTTGTACTCTATACTCATAACGTGTAAGAAAACATATTACAGGCAAAGACATAAATAATTTGAGCTTCCAAGACTTTTCAAGTTAGCCTTTTGTATTGCATTTGTGTGGTGATTCCTTCTTTGAATTGAAAACACAACTTTAGGTTCTTCCATATTAACATAAAAAAGCACTACCTCCAACATAATTGTTATTTTTTTTTTGTTATAAACAATATAGCGTTAGTCGATTAAATTGTTTGTTGTTAGAGAGAAAAAGTCTAGTGGGGATTGAATCTGCACTAGAGTACACATGCATCACTACTTTCCGTAACTGCGGTAAAGCGTCATCTGCACCTCAAAAGTAATTGTTGGGTAAAAAAGATTCAACATAAAGAGTGCCTACTGCTTACACAGTGCAGTAGGACATCGACATTTCATTTTAGAAGCAAAAAGTTGCCCCAAAAAGCTACCAAACCAACTTTATAGAAAAGGGCTCAAAGTTGGTATACATAGCTGTGAAGACTGAAGACAAGAGTGTCTAATTCATGGGTCAAGATTTAAGATTGGTACGACTAATTAGTCACCCGATTGATTACTTATCCTGTAGGAGACATTTAATCTGCTTAATTTGATTACTTATCCCTTGCTCAAGAATTCTAACCTCGAAAGATACTTCCCTGGAACTAATTCATCTTTTTTTTTTTTTTTATTAGTTAGAATGGAAGGGAATCAAATTTTTGAACTTATTTTTCTCTTACGGATCTTCACTACTTCTACTAATCTCGAGGGGAGCTCTTCATATTCTTACAACAATGTCGAGATACGCAACATCAATGCTCAAATGACACAGCCTAAACAATCGTCATTGTCGTTTGAGAAGCAATTTCTCTTACTTAACCATCGGAAAATTTTCTTTGGCTAATACAACACCATTGTCCTCCAACTCTAGTGCCCATTTTCTTGTCCATTTTGTAGGATTTTTTTTTTTTAAATAAGCGATATTCTACATAAATTTATCTAAACTACGAGAAGGAGATTCGAACTTGGATGCATATAAAACGGAGCTCCTACACTTCTATTTTCATTAGTGAATGGTGTTAAAGCTTGAATTACAGAAACACAACTTTAGGTCTTGAATTTGAAAAGAAATACTATCGTGTCGTCCAACAAATTTGGTAAAGGAGACTTAAAATAAAAGAGAAAAGGGCAACAAAATTGGACATTTCATTTTAGAAGGAAAAAAATGCCCTGATCTACCAACTTTATAGAAAAGAGATGAAAGTTGGTGTAACTCTGAATCTGAAGAAGTTGTGTGGAAGAGTGTAGACAGGAGTATCGATTTCGTGGGTCAAGATCGATTAAGATTGGTCTGACTAATGACAAGCTAGCTTAACTAAGATTTGTGGAGTCTGTTGGAGCAAATTTGAGAATCAACAAATTTCAGTTTTCAAACTGACGTGTGGGTCAACAAATTTGTATTTACAAAGTCACATCTATAAAAATTGTTGGAGATGCTCTAAGTTATAAAACTCCAATTTTTCTTCAATAATCTGGACCGCTCAGTAGTATAAGGGAAATTCATAACAAAATCACTCATTATTTGCAACACCTACAATTCTAATTAATAGGCCTAAAGTAAGGTTATTTCAATGTGGAAGTTAAATGGTAGGAGGAGTAGTATGCCTCAACTTGTATGAAAGCAATGAACGATATTGACAAGGCAATATGATCCCACATTCTCAGACCAAAATCAACCCTAAGGCATGAAGACATCTATACAAACAAAGAAGAAACTAAGGATATGTATTATCTACTAATTCAGAAGATAAGAAAGAAACAAAATAAGCACGTAACCCAAATTGTTTTAGAACTACAAGAGACAAACGTGGATCCCAACAGAAAAACAAAGACACGGGTAATAACAACGACATGAATACTATAATAACCCTAGTATTGGTAATGAGCGGTGGGTGATGAAAAAGAAAACAAAAACCCTAACGAATCCGCTTTTACTAGGATCAAACAATCAAAACATGACAAAATCCAAGCATCATACGAGCAAGTCCCGCGAGAATATTAGCACCTCCCCTCTTTTGTGTGTATATATACATACATATATATATACAGACCCCTTACCAAGAGGGATCCTCATTTTTCTTAAAAAATGGGGACATCCTCTTGACCGTTGAATTGGCTTTAATGAAATTATGTGGTTGCAATTAAAACACAGGTCACACAATCTCGCCCGCAGATTGCACAAAGTGGTGCGGGAGAAGGCGTTGTTTTGGTATCTGTGGCGGGCATTTTTAGTGGAAGATAAAGTACCATGCATCAAGCTAGGGTTTAGGGTTATCAGCCTGCTGTATATTATTTGCTGTACTCTTTTGGAGTAACTCGGTTGCATCTTTGCTTGGATCTAATATATTCCTTTTGGTACAGAGTGAAAGAGACCAATAGCAAACTCTCTTTGTTTCTCTCAGGAGAAAATGAAAACCAATAGCCACCGTACATTCACAATCTGCGATCAGAATCTAACATAAATTATCCCACTAGGCCGTATTGAAATTTTGATAAAAACGGTTACAATATTGAAATAAGACTTAGGGATGTCAAATGTGAGAGGCACTGCTATTTGTATTATCTGTGTCCTTATTTTCGAAAAAGAAAAAGGATGTCCCCATTTTTAAGAAAAAGTTCACACATTCTTTTTAAGGTTACCGTATAATGCATTTTAGCAATTTAAACCATCTATATTTGAATTCATACTTCAATATTCATTTCTACCAAAAATCATCATTCGAAACTGTTTGGTTATATAAACTGTGTAAGAAAACACTATGTTAGATGAAAATGTAGATCATCAAATGACTAGAAAAGCCTGTTTTTTGTAAGAATAATCCTCAGAAGAAAAAAAAAAACAAAAAATTGAACGTCTTCGATAATTGGATTGCACCCGAAAAAAAAAAAAAAAATCTTATGTTGAACTAACATGTCTGGCAGACAGTGTAGTTAGTAGCAAGCAATGGGAAACCCCTAACATTGTATGAGTTATCTCGTTAAAGAAGGATTAATAAATATATAATTATTGGATCATTTGCTTCTACAACAATTTAAGAGCCATCCAATGGGAATAAGTTAGGATTTAGTGTTTTCTATTAAGGGGTATCAACGTGAAATGGGACACAACAGTCGCACCGAAAAAATACTGGTTATAAGGCATAAGTGAACCTTAAAACATAGCGGCATTTGACATAAGCTAAGCCAACTTTAACTCATTCTAAACAAGAAACTAATCATTTCCAATCTATTTTGTTGGGGGACAAAATATGAGAGATTTCAAATCTATTTTAATTTTTTTAAAGACTACTTTGTGATTAATTTAAGTATAATCCGTAAAATGCAGTTGATTTACAAAGAAAATTAATAAACACCTTTTTGCATGTGGAGGTTGACAAACTCTAGCGTTTGGGTGGGGGGTTGGTGATCAGAAAGTTAATCTCATTTAAATAGTCACTTCTTCTAAACACAAATCAACGAACATAAACGTTAAATATTTCCTTAATCCTACATGGAATTCCATTACCAAAATAATAAGGACTCGTTTGGAAGTGTATTTTTAAAATTACTAAAAGCACTTTTAGTGTAATTGATTTTGAGTTTCAAAAACACTTCGAGGACTTTTTGAAAGAAGCATTAGATATGTGTTTCTGGCAGGAATCACTTCAAGTGCTTTTCTAAGATCCACTTTGATTTTTACTAAAACTTGATTTCAGAAACATTTTTACCAAAAACACTTTTAATCATTTTAAAAATATTTCCAAATGAGCCTTAATACATTTAACCTTCCAATAAACTAAGTCTTGCTTTTTTCAAACTACCCATCCTTCTTACAAGCCCATGAGGCTAACATAAAATTTAAGCATGGGCAGTTTGGTAAATCTACTAGTACAAGGTGCTGCCGCATTAATTTGGAGAAGAGATCATCTCTAGATTTCTTCCACTAAAGCAAATGGATCAAGTGATCCGGGTTTTTGAAATTTCATCCAACGGCCCACCTGTTTTGACCCTTTAAAAGCTATAATAATTTTTTACCGTTGAATGAAATTTCAAAGACCCAGATCACTTGATCCAGTGATATTGATAAAAGATATCCGGAGAGGATCTCTTCTCATTAATTTGGTCCCCTCTGTTGCACTGGACTTTACAAGATTCGCTAATTACAGAAAGGCAAGACAATGAGTGTTTGGAAGGTTTTGGATATTTTCTGTCCTCAAACCCCCACTCCCTTTCGGCCCTTGGATTGGACAGAGAACAAAAAATTCATAGACCAAACTACCCTCTTCTCATTCTAAATGAGTGCGAATCAAACTATGATCGTAAGTGCAAAGATAAGTACTTTAGCGTTAATTTTCACTTTAATTATAACTGCAAAGATAAGTACTCTACCACTTATTCTTATTCTGATGGTAAGACATAGATAAAATGCTCTGTCATTAAAATTAAAATCTCTGTAATAGAATTCGCATTTCCTCAAATGTGAACATAATCAAGGACAATATAATGCCAAATGATTTCCAAACTTATTGGGGATTAGAAGGTATCACCATATCAAAATTTTATGTTATATTCTCACATGTAAATTTTGTACAAAACTATAGTTTCTCATGAGCAATTTACCCATGAGTTATTGTTTCTGACTTTCAATTTTGACAAGCTGAAACTAAACTATCGTCGTGAGTTTGTTTTGTATTTTCTTTGTACGTCAGTTAATCACATTTATTTTCATTCTTTCTTTGACCCTTTTGAAAGAAAAAATAGCATGTGTAATCAATATGCACATGAAATTAAAAAGACCAACTCACTTAGATCATCAATTGCTATCATTACATAAAGTATTTCACAATTAAAGTGGGCATCATCATTCATCACTTCTTCAAAGCTCAAACAATTGTTAGGGTAGTGGAACATAGAGTGGAGAACTTCTTTCTCATGGAACCAAGCAATCATGTTCACAGTAGTACCACCACCATATGTTGGCTGCATGGTTATTTCAGGAAACCATGGCCCCAAGGGCATTTTGGTCAATTTAGTTTATACCAAAACCATACCTCCTACATTCACATGCCCTCATTCCATCAAAATCCATAAGAACCAAGACAAACGAAGCTCATTGGCTTAGGGTACCCCCTACTCTCTCTCTCTCTCTCTCTCTCTCTCTCTCTCTCTCAATTCTCTTGTTTTCCAAGATTCCACTGTAGATATGATCATCTCTGCATACCAAACCCAACCATTGGATTCCCACTCCTTCATTCTCTCTGTTCTTATCTCTCCCTGAACAATCTCACTCTCACCCCACTCCTCCTCTGCCCTCCTCTGTTTTTCTCTCTTGTTTTTCATGGCTTCTTTTACGACAAATACTAACAATTCTCAACCCCAGGAGAACAATTCCAATGTCAAAAACGATGTCAGGAGGCAGGAAATCCAAGCCGCCGTTGCCAAAGCAGTGGAGCTGAGAGCTCTCCATGCTGCTCTGGTTCAAGGAAGCAGCCCTGCAAATCGCGGGTTCCGCTCTTCTTCCCCTGCCTCCCGCCCTGCCTCCCAGTTCTCTGCTCAGGACTACCCCGTTTTCACTCCGGTGAGTCGAAATTTTCGACATTCTTCATTTTTCGTTCTCTAGTTTCCGGAATTTGCTCTGTTTTCTCTACTACTGTCATACAATTTGTTTTTAATAAATATTTTTAGTTTATAAAGAGGCTGGTTCTTTTTTTGGATATTGCGAGCGTGCCACTACTTCGTTTTCATTTTTTTTAGCATGGAATTTGCTTTGTTTTCTTTGTTATTGTGAGAAATTTTTGTTCTTTCGATATATCAAAAGCGAATCCCGAAGATATAAAAGGGACGACAGAAGGAGAAAATTGGAGCGTGAAAGTTACAAACTCTTCACAACCCAAGTCTAATACTGAAATGTTATATTTTACGCATACTTGAGTTAGGCCAGTTGGTTACGGCCTTGAAAAGTTTGAATCGCTCCGCTCATATATTAGAGTAGTTTAGATCTTCGTATTTAAAATATAATAATAAGGATTGTATTTTGTGGTTAATATGTGCTGGAAGAGTTCACTAAATTTGGAGACATTTTACAGAGTTATGAAGATGAACCATTGCCCGGATTTCAGCAAATTCCGACAATGAATCGAAGGGTATCCGAGAATTGGGACGAGTATGGCGGGTTAGAAGGAAATGTGGATGCAACAGTCACATCAAATTACAAGGAAAACTCATCTTCAAGAAAAGGGTTTCCTTCCGATTTCGCCAACTTAGAGTCTCATGCTTGTCCAGCTGAGGATCACAAATCTGTGACAAGCTCTTCATGTGCAAACAACATCACCGTGCTTCAAACATCGCCTGCCAAGGAATACTTCAGGTCGAGAAGGCGAAATAGTTTGGGGGATTTCAACTCGGTTTCATCTTGTAATCGATGCAAGCCTGCGATCATAACAAGCGAATCGGAGGTTGGGACGAGGAACTGCAGGAATTCTAACAGTGTTGTGCCGTTGACAGATTCACATTCTTCTGTTCGGTCGCAACCAAAGAGTCGGGGAGTCATGTCATGGTTGTTTCCCAAGTTAAGGAAGAAGCACAAGAACGAAAGCTCTCCAAACCGAACGGAAGCAGAGGAAGTTTCTCAGGTTTATAGGGACTTGGGGATAATGTCAATTGAGACGTTGAGGAAACAGCTCACAGAAGCGAATGAGCAGAGAGACGCCGCGTTAATGGAGGTTTCGGGTATGAGATCTTCGCTCGGAGAGCTGAAACAGAAGATGGACAACTTGGAAACTTACTGTGAAGAGCTGAAGAGAGCTTTGAGACAAGCAACACATACTAAGAATTCCCAAATCTCTGAAAAGCTTGGGAACTTCCCAAAGAGTGGCAAATCCAACGATGGGAATGCAGAAAACCTAATGCCGGTCAGCGAGGAAGTAATGGTGGAAGGTTTCTTACAGATAGTATCGGAAGCAAGACTGTCTGTAAAACAGTTCTGCAAGATCCTTGTAGCGCAGATCGAAGTAACAGATAGCACCCTGGTGGATAACTTGAACACGCTTCTCGAGCCGTTCAAATTGTCATTGAGTTCTAAGCACTCCAAGGAAGTGTTGTACCATTTGGAATCCATCATCAACCAGTCACTCTACCAAGACTTCGAGAACTGTATGTTTCAGAAAAACGGCTCGCCGAAGATTTTAGACCCTCACCAAGCACGCCAAGCGCAGTTTTCTTCGTTCGTTGCCCTCAGAAACTTGAGCTGGAACGAAGTACTAAGAAAGGGAACGAAGTACTACTGCGAAGAATTCAGTAAGTTTTGCGATCAGAAGATGAGTTGCATCATTACAACACTAAATTGGACAAGGCCGTGGCCGGAGCAGGTTCTTCAAGAATTCTTTGTTGCTACCAAGTGCATTTGGTTGCTTCATTTGCTTGCATTTTCGTTCAATCCGCCTCTCGGGATTTTGAGGGTGGAGGAGAATAGGAGCTTTGATCCACATTACATGGATGACATGTTCATGGACAGGCAGAGATCGCTCGGTCCGAGCCGGGTTAAGATTATGGTAGTGCCAGGGTTTTATGTTCAGGATAGGGTTTTAAGGTGTAAGGTTCTTTGCAGATATAAGTCTGCAGGTTCAGTAAATTGATCCTTTCTTTGTAATATATATATTTTTAGTTTTTCATCAATCAATTATTGCCTTCTTTAGGGTTTTTTTTTTAAATTAAATTTTGTTTGGATTAATCGTCCCATGATAGGGTAGTCAGAAAATAGTTCATGTAGTAAAAAATTAGAATTTAGACCCTATAGTAAAGTTAGGATTTGCACTAAAAATTAAAAGTTCCATCAACTCATTGTTAATTGTTATTGGAAAGTTCAGTTTTGGCCTCAGGTGTGGCTCACGTTCCAACGATTAGTGGAGAGTTGACGAAACTTTCAATTTTAAATCTAAATCCTAGTGGACTTCCCACATATCGTTGGTATCAGTTCATTAGGTCGTCGGACTAGTCAGTTGATCAGGCGATATGACCCAAGTTTTTCCTCCTTGACCAGAACCTGCTTATAAATGAGAATTCTTGAGCACAAAAAAATATAATGACTGATATTGTATTGCAAGCACGCAGAATAACCGTTCTATTGGACCAAGTACAGCAAACAAAACAAGGACAAGAATCAAATAGAGCAAAACTTCAAGGATGGCAATTATTCGTCTCAAAACTTCGGACGCAAACAACGTTATGACTAGAAAAAGAGAGGAAGAACTCATAACTATTTTTCTGCAACTGCTAATGTTAATCCCAAAGATACGAGCAGAGGCCGGATTTATGTATGATCTTTTGAACCCTCGCCCCCTCAGGGCATACAGTCCATCAACTGAAGCTCATTGCAGATACCTTCATGCATTTACTTTTACTTTCTTCATCAGCTCAATGAATTCGCTAAAAACTGCAGTAAAAAACAATCCCTTAACATTTTTGTAATTTAACATTACACGGTATGTAAAATTGTAAAGAAATGGTACCGTAAGTGCGATAGAACGTAGCTAGAAAGAAGAAACTGGAAAAAGAAAAGCCCTCGTAGCTATGAGCTCTAGCTTCACCTTTCAGTAGGTGATGAAATTCCTAGATTTCTTGTTAAAAGTGCATATCTCTAATTGGTGCAAGCATCTACGGCAGATAATACTAGTAAATTTAATGTTTACTTATCAGTATGTAGAAACACAGTTCACATTACCATAGTCCGAATCATGAGGTCCTGGAGATGCTTCAGGGTGGTACTGAATAGACATGATGTTTCGTGCAGGATAGGCAAGGCCAGCACAACTTCCATCATTGAGATTGACATGAGTTACTTCCACACCCTCCGGAAGTGATCCAGCCTCAACGGCAAAGTTGTGGTTCTGCAACAAAATTACAGGATGAAAAGGTTCATATATGTCCATTACTTCCAACATGTTTACTTTAGACAGTTCAAAAATTTCTAACATTGACATACCTGAGCACTTATCTCAACATGTCCAGTACGAAGATTACGGACTGGATGATTTCCTCCATGGTGGCCAAACTTCATTTTGAAAGTTTTACCGCCTAATGCCAGACCAAGCAACTGATGGCCCATGCAAATTCCAAAAACTGGAACCTTCCCAAGAATCTCCTTGACTGTTTCAACAGCATAAGGAACAGCAGATGGGTCTCCGGGGCCATTGCTGAAAAGGACCCCATCTGGTTTCAATTTAAGAGTCTCTGATGCTGGCCATGTTGAAGGCACAACAGTAATTTTACAACCATACGAAGCCAAGCGCCTGAGTATATTATGCTTGATTCCAAAATCATATGCAACCACCTACAATTCAGACAGACAGGAATAAGATAAAAGGTCAACAAAGACCAAAGTACCAACATCAGAGCAATACTGGCCCCTTAGCAAATGTGTTTGCCTTTCACTTTATAGTTAAAGAGATAAAGGAAGGGATGGGGAAGGAGAGAAACAAGAGATGTGACACGTGACAAAAAGAGTATGCACAATAGGATACAATTAGAACTAAAAAGCAATTTACTTCCAAAACCATCCTATATATTTTTTCCTTCATCTCTGTTCTCCTCTCCTTTTCCCCTCTCGTTAATTTAAAAACAAAGAACAAAAATGATACCAAACATTCTGTTTAGTAATTCAAATTTAATTCAATACTGACTTACATGAAATGCATCTCCATCTCTTTTACTGGAGTTAAATGCCCACTCTGAATCTGTTTTATCAACCCAATCATGAGGGGCCTTACATGACACACCACTTATTAGATCGACCCCTGCAAAATTAAAACAAGAAGCCTTGGAATTTTAATCCTTAAACTTGATTTCTTTTTCTGTTACATCCTTTGACTTATTTAACTAACAAATACTTACCAACAATGTCCCACGAACGAGACATTTCCAATAGTTCTTCATCTGATTTTGTCTTTTCTGTGCTTAAAACACCAATAAGGCTTCCATCTTGCCTTAATCTTCGGGTGATAGCACGTGTGTCAACATCATCTGTTTCATAATCAATCAGCACCAAAAGCAAAATGTCAGAAGTCGTACACAAACAGCATAGCACACCAATTAACATGATTCTGCAAAATATTAGTTCCTTAAAGATTAATGCCCTGGTCTAACTTACAAATTCCCATGACGTTCCTTTCTGCTAAATAATCACCAATTGTATCTGCACTTCTCCAATTTGAAGTACTGCAAATTAACAATCACACAGTTTAGTTTATTGCCAAAACTGAGCATCACAGCTCAATCACGGAAATGGCTGATATATAATGTTCCTATAGCAGTATTTGAAGAAGGACCATTTGGTCACCTGATGCTTAAACTTCTGATCACCAGACCGGCAAGGAAGCATTTCCTTGATTCCTCATCATCTGATAAGGATGACATCAATATCAGAATTCAGCACATCCAAAGACGGTATAAATTTCAAAACTTGACAAAGAAAACTTCACCTACCAAAATTTACACCAGTATTTCCAATATGTGGGTTTGTCATCAGGACAAATTGGCCAGCATAACTAGGATCTGTAATAATTTCTTGGTACCTGCGTAAACATGTAAAATGCCCGTATATCAGACTCCATATATTACAGGCTGAAATTATGAATTCCTCGACATTGATACCCAACCGCAGAGGAGGTAACTAGTTCCACTTATACAAGTACCAAATTTACGCTACAATGTTAACAAATGCAGCTGAGTCCCGCAAACGGAAAGAACCTGACACCAAAGTTCAAATGTTAAGATAAATTGCTGGGAGATACAAAATCATAAGTCATCTCACCCAGTCAAGGATGTATTGAATACAACTTCACCAACTTGGGTCCCTGAAGCGCCAAACGACTTCGCTCTCCAGATTGAACCATCTTCAAGCACAAGCCTAGCATCTGAGGTCTTCCAAGGTCTTCCTGCCAAATCTAAACCCCAACAAACAATACAAAACACACAGAACCATATATTTTTAATAATAAAACTACAAATTTAATCTGTATTATAAAGAAATTATCAACAATCAAGATTATAAACCTCCGAGAGTGAATTCTGAGCTTAAGAACAAGAATTTCAATAAAACTGAATAAACCCATCATTTGTTTTTCACTTTTATTATTATTATTTTTCTTTTCACATTCCTGGACATAAAACTGAAGTTCCATGGCACGCAATTAACTTGTTTTTCATCTAATTACTGTAAAGACACAATCTTTTTTTCTAATATAAAACAAATATTTTAAATATTCATGCGCATTAATGTATAGGGAAAGTTGGAAGAGTGAAAGAAAAGCAATTGAAACAAGAAGTGACGGCAGAGCACAACCTGGGACGGTGGTTGAGGTGGCGGAGGAGCATCGGATGGTGAAAGCTCTGAGCTTTGATGGGTTTGGAGACTTGGGATGGAATAAAGTCCACGGATTTATAAGAGCTAATTCCATAGCTGCTGCGGCCATTCTCCTCGCTCTGTTGCGGCTGTGGATTATTTGGCTTTGCTATGCCTCCGAGTTAGAGAGAGAGAGAGAGAGAGTAGAATATAGAGAGGGGATGTACAAACGACACATTATACTTTTGTTAATGGTCGGACATTATAAAAAACAAAATGTTATCCTTATTATATTTTTATGAGGAATGGTAAAGAGACTAAATTTATAGGTAAAATTTTGAAAATTAAAAGACATATGAGTTGATGATTGATTTATTACTTACACGTTGATAAAATGCTTACTCTTATTGGTAGCACATCATTTAGTTTGTAAATTTAGTCCCTAAATTTAGTCTTCCTAGCATTATCCTTTTTTTATATCTCATTTGTACCATATTTCATCGGGCCTGAATGTGTGTCTCATCTCTATCAGAAAAATGAAAGAAATATAGTCTGAAAAATGTGGTAATAGAAGTAGTATTTTTGTAAAAAATTGCAATAAGAGGTAAAGCTTAGGAAAGCAACTAATAAATTAACATGCATGGGATTCAAATTCCAATATCTTAGTGAAGAGGATGTTAAAGTTTTTTGCGTCATGATTTTGAAACTCCCCTCACCACAACTAATGTAAAATTTAAGGAAAAAAAAACCCTAATAAATTAACGTTGACTACATGATGCCAAAGGCCAATTTAGAATTGGCATTTAAATTTTAAAAATAATTATTGGGACTTTAAAATTTTAGGGTATTCAATTGAGATTATGAGGGATTTTAATTCTTTTAATGAATCTAGGGCTATTCAATTAGGATTTTAAGTTATTTTCTAAAATTCAAGGTATATTCAATTAGAATTTTAGAGGGAATTGGAGAGATTTTGTAGTGTATTTTAAGCATTCACAAATCTCACATCTCTCCATGAGATTTCGAGATAATTGAATCAAAATTTTATATGGAATCTCTACAAATCAATTAAATTCCATAAAAATCCATGGATTTATAAATCCATTAAAATCTCTCAATTTCTAAATTGAATACACCCTAATGACCGGACGAAATTAAAAAATAACCCTTCAGGTACGACATTATAAAAGATCCCCTTATAAGATAAAAAAGGAGTCTCTTTACTCGGGTGGCCCATGGCTACAGAGCAGTTATTCAACGCCGGTGGAGCAGGTCGGAGTTTTGCGTGGAGGTGGCGAGGGGGAAGAGTTGCGAGGTTCTGAAGGAAGATAGTGGCGGATGAGGGTTGGGTGATGAAGGAGATGGAGAAGGGGCAGCAAATGAGAAGGAAAGCGTGTGAGGCGCTTTGGAAGACTTTCTTTCTTACAGCTGCAGCAATGTCATACACGGTAGAAGAAAATGGTGGACTCAAATCCAAATGAAATTTTACTAAATATATATATAGAGAGAGAGAGAGAGAGAGAGAGAGAGAGAGAGAGAGAGAGAGAGAGAGAGAGAGAGAGAGAGAGAGATGTTGAAATGTTATCCTCAAAAATGTTGCAACAGTTGCTTCTAATTGAGACCTCTGTGAGTCTGATGATATGCTGTAAAACTCAGCAGAATTGGTTATAAATGAGAATGTAATCTTGTTGCAAAGTGCCCTGTTTATACCAATAATAAAAAACAATAAGCAAGATACAGCTGAGCTTTCATACTTTGTCCACCAAAAGCTACGAACTCACTCCACCGAAAAAGCTATGAACTTTCATGCTCACTCCACCAGAAGCTAACAGAGAGACTTGGCGTTAGAGATCGCACAAAGTGCCACCACTTTGGTGGGATATAAAGCATATCACCTTCCTCTAAAATGCAGTCGAGAAATTCCAGGTCACGTATCTTTGGGAACTCGTTCTCATCTATGTTGTCTAGATCAACCTTCAAACCAAAGTACTTCCAATCAGTATATATATTTGAGCTTTAGAACAGAGAATCCAATCCCATCTATATAATCTACACTGACCTTATCTGAGATATAGGAATGGGCATGCATGGCAAGGCACTCATTGTTTAGAACAGAAAAATAACGTAGCATCAGTAAACACAACAAAATAATAAGGTCGAGAATGTAATTACCTGGCTCGAGTTGCAGAGCATGGTCTCAGTGTATGGGTAGAGTTCCTCCGACAATGATGCAAGGTAGAGCCTAATATACTTTTTGCCAACTACCTGAAAAAGAGCGATGGATTTGAGTCATACAATTGTTTGGATCATTTTATTCTATTAACAAGAAAACAACAGCCATATACCAACAGACAACGGATACATGTGCTCGGGCATGCAATCAAGTACATCATTATGTGCCTGGAATGAAGCATCAAAGCATTCTTGCCATTCATGATGATTCAGCACATTGAAATTGTTCTGCAATGTGCACTGAAGACACAGTTTGGTAGCAACATGTTGAAGACAATTTGGAGCCAGCGCACCCAGGCATGTTCTATGAAATTATCAGCTTGTTTAAATATGCAATGGTTTTACTTTTTAAAGATGGCATTGTAGGTCTGTGACAATGCATTTAGGTAACAATCGTTTGCTTTCTTTCCGTGACACTCGTACCTCCACCATCACACGACTATCCCATTACATATGATTTGTTCCCCTAGAAAAACTATGAACGAACTTTGGAACTCATAACTGAAACAATTTGATGGTAAATCCAGCTTACTGGATGATTATTATACTGAGTAAGTAAATTGTAACACTCCAGAAGGCAACATCATGATGTAAATACTCAATTCAGGAAACTAAATCTAATAAGAAAATGCAACTCTTACCACATGTGTACCGCCTCTCAAAAAGAGACGGGATCCACATGCGTTGGCGGGCCCCACCTCTATTAGAAAGGTGGGACAAATGTGGTAAGTGTAGCATTACTCAAATCTAATATACCTGAGCGAAAACATTATGGTGTGGATCGTGGTGTAATGGAGTTACTGTCCCAGCTGGACCAAACCAAGCATTTAGAGACCTTAGTTCACCACCACCGGCAAAACAATAGTCAGGAATACATATGTCCTCGCGTAGCTCATTTATCTGCATATCAATAATGGGATATAAGAAATACAAAGGTGGAAACGTGGCGCAGTCCAGCCCAACAAGTAGGCATATCGCCATTGAAAACATGGTAACGGTGTAAAAGAACACACCTGATCAAACAATGGATACTGAGCAAGATATGTTGGGGCAGCAGAAGTAGAGCCACTAGCCTGAATCCTCTCAAGAAACTGGGAAAATGTAATAAGCTCTTGCTTCCACTCCGGGTACAAATAATTTTTCCCGACCTACAGTGCATTCAAAACTTTACCAATTTTCAGTTATATAACAAAAATCAACGAATTAACGAAGAAAGTAATTCAATCAAGCATCAATTTTAACCAAACCAGTGGTCCAGTACTACTACATTATGAAGAAAATCACCTCAACTGGCACGGTGCGATCACCGGCAACCTCTGTTAGATAATCCAAGTCATTCCACTTACTCCTGGCCGGCCAATGATCCATACCATCGGTTATTATAACCGGGCGACCTGGTAACAAGTATTCACTCAAAAACCCCTCCAAAGAAAGGCCTGATCTCTTCACAACCATTTTACAAGAAAGTGACTTTCTGGGCAAAACTCCAAGCAACTGCCAATCAAAAAGTAAATACAGTAAAAATAAATAGTAATTTGCAAAACCCAGTAATTAGAAACCAATTTCAAAGCTACCCTTTTGAAAACAGAGGACTTTAGGAATTGGGATATCTTTAAATTTGGAAATGAACATAAATTCTATGAATTTAGAAGCAAGATGTTGCCTTTGAGCTATAAGCAATAAAAGGCTATGAATTTTGATGTGAAATGACGAACCTCACCTCCTTAGAGACGACGTCGTCACGGACCAATCGGCGGTCCGCATTGAGACATTTCTGCTGCTGCTGAGAAACCCTAGAGGCCCTGGCTTTGGCGGAGACGACGGTGACGAGGGAGTGCAAGTCGGGTTTCAAGAGCGGGCCGCCCATGATGAGGCCCATGTCGAGTGCCCGGAGAGCGTCGCTGAACTCACCGGCGGCGACATGGAGCTTGGACACGTGGAGGCAGGCCATGGAGTAGGCGTCGCGCCAAACGGGGAGAACGGAGTGCCAGGGACCCGAGTGAAGCTGCTCCCAAGCCATCTCGCGAGCCGCCTCCGCCGCGCGGAGGTCGCCAGCGGCGGCTCGAGACGCCATTCTGATGTAGGCGTAGCCGCCTTGCTCGGAGATGGATTGGATAAGGTGGGTGGACTCGGAATCGAGGATTGGGGTGTCGAGGTGGTGGTCGGAGTTGGCAGCGTACATGGCGGTTGGAGGAGGAGGAGGAGTGAGAGAGGAGAGATATTTCCAGCTAATAACGCAAAGATATTTTGTTGATTAAAACTGAAAAGTGTACATATGACGTGTTGGCGCAGTTTTGATTTCGATTTTTTTCCTTTTACATTTTTTTGTTGTTATATTTTTGGTCCACGTCGATAAAAAAAAGTTGAGAGATTTATGTGGCTGATGAGAAAATCAAACTATTAAATGTACTGAGGATGCATTTTTGTTTTTATCTACACACATCTCGGAATTTAGACAATCATTATAACAATGTAGTTTTAACGAAAAGCCCACGGTACTGTTCACTTTAACGAAAAACCACATTTTAACACTAAAAAGTCAAACCTGGTACTATTCACTTTATCCTTTATTTTGTCCTTATCGTTAAAACTCAAAGTTTTCAAGCCCTTTTCGTTAGTTTTCCTTTATAACAAGGGTTTTTATCACAAATGGTCCCTGACATTGATTAAACACATCATTTTGGTCCCTGACATTGAAAATCAATAGAAATGGTCTCTGACATTGATCAAACACATCACAAATGGTCCTTCCGTTAAAAACTCTTTGGACAATTTTCAAAGCTTCATAACTCAATTGTTTCTTAACCAAATTCGACCCACAATATATCAAAATGAAGATAGGAAAGTGTAGAACAAGATTATACCTATTTGGAAGCCCAATGGTTGCTGGAAATGGCCGGAAAATAGCCTCAAATGTGACTGGTCCGCGGAAAAACTGTAAAACTGGCCGGAAACTGAGTAAACTTTAAACGATCATAACTTCTTCAATACTCAACGAAATTGAGTGATTCAAAAATGAAAATCATACTTCTGTACGAGATAAAGAGAATGGTACCTTTATTGACAACTAATTCACCGTGGTTTGGCCGGAAAATGGCTCGAAATTGGATAACCATTTTCGAGTTAGCCAATTTCGAGCCGTTTTTCGGCCAAACTATGGCGAGTTAGCCATCAAGAAAGATACCATTCTCTTCCTCTCATTGAGAAGTATGATTTTCGTTTTTGAATCACTCGATTTCGTTGATTATTGAAGAAGTTATGAACGTTTAAAGTTTACCCAGTTTCCGACGAGTTTTCCAGTTTTTCCGCGGACCAGTCACATTTGAGGCTATTTTCTGGCCACCTCCGACAACCATTGGGCTTCAAAATGGGTATAATCTTGTTCTACACTTTCCTATCTTCATTTTGATATATTATGAGTCGAATTTGGTTAAGAAACGATTGAGTTACGAAACTTTAAAAATTGCCCAAAGAGTTTTTAACGGAATGACCATTTGTGATGTGTTTGATCAATGTCAGGGACCATTTCTATTGATTTTCAATGTCAGGGACCAAAATGATGTGTTTGATCAATGTCAGGGACCATTTATATTGATTTTCAATGTCAGGGACCAAAATGATGTGTTTGATCAATGTCAGGGACCATTTGTGATAAAAACCCTTATAACAATGCCATTAAGGAAAGGGTTGGTGCTAGAGAGATTTTTCAATGTGATTGTCACACGAGGTGGTACACTACGTGTCGTTATATAAATGGTGAGCTATGTGTGTTAAAAATTTAATAACTTAAAAAATAAAATTTCCTACCACTTGCATAAAAACACGTGGTGTGTCATTCGTGTTCCCGTCACAACTAAAAATTTCTCCTGAAGCCACAAGACAAGACGTCATAAAAAGCATGAGAAATGAGAAGGATTATTTTAAAGGAAAATTAATGAAAAGGGCTTGAAAAGTTTTAGTTTTAATAAAAAAACCATGTTATAAGTTTTGTTTAATAAAAAACCATGTTATAAGTTTTAGTTTTAATAAAAAAAACTATGTTATAAGTTTTGTTTAATAAAAAACCATGTTATAAGTTTTGTTTAATAAAAAACCATGTTATAAGTTAAGTCAGTGTTTCTAGATTTTAAGTAACACTGTTTCTAGAATCTAAGTCACTGTTTCTGGAATTTAAGTCATTGCACTGTTAGTTTATTTCCAGCGACAGTGTTATTTTTTCTAGCGACAGTGTTTTTTTTCCAGCGACAGTGTTAGTTTTTTCAGCGACAGTGTTATTTTTCCAGCGACAGTGTTATGTTTTTCCAGCGACAGTGTTATGTTTTTCCAGCGACAGTGTTAGTCTTTTCAGCGACAGTGTTATTTTTCCAGCGACAGTGTTTTTTTTTCCAGCGACAGTGTTATTTTTCCAGCGACAGTGTTATGTTTTTCCAGCGACAGTGTTAATGTTCATTTTCTTTCCAGATACAGTGTTTGTTTGTGCATAGCCCAAAGGGCTTGGTGTGGTTGCTGCTCGCCGGAGCTAAACGGAAGGGAAGGCTGGATTTCGGCCGGAAAGTTGGACAAACTTTAAACGCTCATAACTTTGTCAATACTCATTGAAATCAAGTGATTCAAAAACAAAAATTGTAGTTCTCGCAGAGACGAAGAGAATGGTACCTTGCACGATAGCTAACTCATTGTGGTTTGGCCGGAAAACGCCTCGAAAACCTCAGAGGTCGCCGGAAACTGGGTTGGACAAACTTTAAACGCTCATAACTTTGTCAATACTCAACGAAATCGAGTGATTCAAAAACGAAAATCGTAGTTCTCGAAGAGACGAAGAGAATGGTACCTTGCACAATGGCTAACTCGTTGTGGTTTGGTCGGAAAATGCCTCGAAAGCCTCGGAGGTCGCCGGAAACTGGGTAAGATTCAAATAGATATAACTTCTTCAATACTCAACGAAATAGGGTGATTCAAAAAGGAAAGTTGTACTACTCAGCGAGACGAAGAGGAGGAGGAGGAGGATGAGGGCCAAAGGAGAGCCCATGAGTGACTGGCTGGTGGTCGAGCTGTCTGTTGGTTTTACCTTGTTCTGGGATGGTTTTTGGTTAAAAAAAGTTATAGGATGGTTTTTGGTTAAAATAAACTTAGTTCAAGCCCTTTTTATTAAAGCTCCCTTATTTTAAAGTGTGACTTTTTATGAATATTCTGTGATTTCATAGTTTAACGTTAATTCTTAAATTAATATTATAAAATTGTGACAAAAATATAAAATATCAGAGCATCTATGAAAAATCGAATTTGTTAAGAGTGTTTTCTTAATATTTCTCAAAGGACAATACTTGGGTCCTCACCGGGAGGACCCAATGTACACATGGCATGATTTGATTGGTGGGAAGGACAATACTTTTTCTATTTCAGATTTTTTTATTCTATTTCAGAAAAAAAGTATTATCCTTCCCACCAATCAAATCATGCCATGTGTACATTAGGTCCTCCCGGTGAGGACCCAAGTATTGTCCTTTCTCAAAAAGCATTGTCAGTAAAGGGGGAACGACAACTGCCTTTGTCCAATGATTTCAACTCGGGGCCCAGGCGATCACACTGGTCTGTTTTTCTATTTCAGTTTTAATTACAATTATGTCCTAGGAACAATGAAATTATTGATGGGAAGAAAAAGGATGAGAAAAATTTGAGTAGATCCTCCGATTAATCACACTAAAATGTCAAAAGAGTAGGTCACACTCTCACAAGGTCAAAATTATATTCAAATTCATTGAGGATTTTACATACATGAGGCTAAAGCGAAACTATATTCAAATTCAAGAGCACCTTCTTTTTTTTGCGAGAGTAGTAGGACCAGCGATGTAACATACAGTCAGGTTGCTCTACTTAAGTCGTTTTAATACACGAATAGGGGAATGTATAAAAGAAATCAAAATCACAACTATGGTAGAAAACTCCTTTTAAAAATCTTCATTTTTCCTATTCCTGTACAAGAATTTGTATCGTAACCGAGTGCATATGCCTTCTTGCTCTTTCACCGCTTACACAAATTACCTGATAACGTGATGAGTCCGAGAGGGTCCCACAAATGATCTTGTGTTTGGGCCTAACACAGTCAAGATATCTAGATTTTCATCTAACCTAGTTGAGCTCACAATGAAACTGCCGAGGCTTGATCATCACGCAAGGTGCAACTACCAGA
The DNA here is from genome assembly GCA_036320875.1 of Cotoneaster glaucophyllus. Taxonomy (NCBI): domain Eukaryota; kingdom Viridiplantae; phylum Streptophyta; class Magnoliopsida; order Rosales; family Rosaceae; genus Cotoneaster; species Cotoneaster glaucophyllus. The sequence continues at coordinate 1,363,444 of CM070061.1, forward strand.
GACATATTCATTTGATTCAAGGCTGCTTTGGATGGATCAGGTCTTAGCCGGCATAGTTTTCTCATAAGTTGGAGAAAATCCTCAGCATGATGCATGACCACGTCATCCGTAGGACACTCTCGTAGTAAAGCTGGGTCCTTACATTGGAGGTTGGACTAGGGTTCAGGTGGGACGACTTCCGTTTGGCTGTGACTTGAAAACCACTGAACTTAAAAACCAAGTCTTTCTTTCTAAAGGGATGAGTGTTTTAGCATGCTATTATTCGGTCTGCTTACCTTCATATGATCCTAATTCAAAGGATGTCATTCGTTTCTAACTTCGAACTATTCTATACAGGGGAGGGGGGGATGCCTCGGTTATATGCTAAAGAAACTAGGCTCAATTCCTTTACATAAAGATACTACAGCATAATAGCATATACCATTTCCACCTTACTGGGAGCAAGGACTAATACGAAAGCAGGCATTTTGTGAATTTGTGAATAAAGCAAATTGCCAAAAACGGAAGTCAAATTGCAGGAAAAACAAATAAAATGGATGCAGTACAGTCACAGCTACAAATATGAGCATCAAGATATGAGCATAGCTGTATCGAAAGTAATCTCGAGCAAAGAAATGAAGAAATCATCATAACTTAGTCATTTACCCAGTCTAAGAGATCAACTCATTTACATGAAACCGACATTTCATTCTTTTTGAAGATTATTGAAGAAAACTCAGATGTCATTCACTTTGGTTGGAGAATTATGAGTTCTAAAAAAAAAATCATAACCCAAAGTTTCGGAATACACGAATGATTAAACCCATATAAGAATTTGTACACAAACAGCTACAGACTTATTCCCAGGTGGGGGATGAATGCAACATTTTTCCAGTCCCTAAAACGAAAATAATAATCTAGATCAAATTCTGAACACAAGTTATAGACAGGTAGCATGAGACACACTGAGAAGTAAGAATCTTGATCAAATTATTAAGACTAGTTATTAACAAGATGCCAGAGAAACGTTGAGATATAAGAATCACTTGATCAAATTCTGAACACAAGTTATAAAAAAGGGTAGAATATAAGACTGAAACATGACTTACAATCTAAGCCATGCGGATATAGGATCTAATAGACTATGCCGCAAAGTACTCCATCATTTCTTCGAGTTCAAGATCATCTAATGAACCGGTGCCATCCATTCCAAAGTTGAATGGGCTGTTGAATAATCCATAATCTAACGACAGGCTATCAATTGGAGACCCAAAGTTAGCATTGACAGTTCTGTCTTGCTCACTCTGAAATGTGTCTTGAACAAAATTTGGATCTCCTCCAGCAATCTCACTTCCATTTCTATGTACTGGTACATGGATTCCATCCGTTGGTATAATCTGCGGTTTATACATTACAATCTGAGGCAGCTGCTGGTCTTGACTTGGGGGATATTGTGCCGATGGATTATAGAGGTTAAATGTATCCCCATGATGCATGTCAGCATCTTGCACCCCATGATAAAGCAAGGGTGTTCCACCAACATGCATGCCCTGTGTCATAATTACATTCTCAGAAGGTACACCAGGGTAGTAGTTAAACTCAGGCGCTGGTATTTGTGCTTGGACATCAAGATCGTTCTCCAGCGGCCGTAAAGTTGTAATGCCACCATTTTCCTGTTGATTCTCATGAACCTGAAATCCAATCATCTGTACATCAGTGTGGTTTATATCAGGCAATGCACTTCTTGGTGGAACATGTAGATGCTCATTGTGAGATGGTGCAGGAAGTTGTTCGACAGGGCTTGCTCCGACACGTGCCCTTTTAGTCGGTTTCTCCTCACCTTGCTCTTTATCTTGGACATTATTACGAGAATTATTGCGTAGTTTGCTCAATGGCTCTACATCCGTCACCCGATTCTTCATATCATCTTTGGATGAAGAAACCGACCCTACCCCATCATCAGTACCATCAACATCATAGTCACTGTTACCGCTAGCAGCAGCTTGCTTTTCACCACTACCACTTTGTGGCATCTCAGTAATGCCAGATGTCCCATTATCACTACTAGGCTGCCTAATAAGGGATTCTTCTCGGCTTAAAACCCCTAACCAAATCGCACTCTCCTTTGCTGTCATCTTATCCTGTAAGCATTTTGACTGGCGGATGTGCCTCCTTATCTTTGCAATATCAGGTGACATATGCTTTATCACAGCAGTTAGCACTCCAAGTTTCCACATCTTCTTTAGATCGTGCGGCTTCTTATAAGGAGGACTCTGACCATGGGCTAGCCCTAATTTCACCCACCAATCTTCATTTCCTGTCGGCCACCAAGGTGGTGGAACTCCCTTTTCTAGCGGATACTTCCTTTGAGGGGGGTCACAGTGTTGCATCAAAGAAGACAATAGAGAACCAAGAGTTGCATCTTGTAGATCTTGGAGGATGCTCTGAGAATTCCCATTTCGATTATTAACAGCATCACTCATGGCAAGACACTCCGCTTCATACTTGGCTATGGCTGCAGGCCCATTCTTATCGAACTTCACCTTTTCTTTCCACCAAGCCCTGACGTTATCTGAAGCACCGCTCACTGGCTTGCCCTTCTCAGGAATGATACCGTACACAAAACCACGAGCTTTGCACACTTCCATCAGCTTCAGCATATACTTAAGAATACCATCTTGTGCTCTTGACATTTTCTTCCTACGAGCCTGATCAGAGGTCTGCTTGGGCTTCTGCTTTTCAGCAGCTTGTTGAGCTTCAAGTTTCTGTCTTTCTCTAAGCCTTTTGAGTTTGATTCGATCCTTCCACATTCGCATCTCCAATTCTTCCGATTCAATCTCTTCGTCACTGACATCTTTCTCCGCAACATGATCGCACCTCAAGTCTTCTTCTATATCCGAACTGTCATTAGCAGTCAAAAAAAATGCTCCAATCAGTAAAACTTCAATAACTCACTGTATTTGGTTGCTGAGGTACTTGACGGCAAGAAATTGAAATGAAGAATTTTATTCTTAGCAATCAAAGGCAATCAGCTGTATTAGTCTTGGTAAAGTGGACACTTTCTCTTCTTTTTCTCCCCCCACACTTTCTCAGCAGCCAAACAGAGCTTGGGAAATGATAACAATACAAATCCAATATTTCTCAGGAAAGAAGAAGAAAAAAAAAAAAAAAAGAACCATCTTTTTCTATGATTTACTCTAACAATTCCCACACAATTAGATTACAACAAATGAAACAAATAGTATAAAATCCAAAATCTCACACACATAGAACATATACAAAAAAACCCACATCCCCAATTCCTCATATCGTTAAATACAGCAGATTTTGATCAACATGCAAACAATTCAGAGAGAACCATGAACAAGAAATATGATCAAAAAATTATGAAACATAAAAAAAAAGTAAAATTTACAGAAACCCCATTAAAACTGAAGTACTGGGCACACCAAAAAATCAATAAAAATGAAACCCATAAGAAAATTATTTGAAATTCTTACCTGATATCAGGTCCAATCTCTCCGACGTCACCCATCTAATCTTAATTTGCATCCAAAGATTGCTGCAAATTTTAAAAATCTGAGCTTTTGTTTCTTCTTCTTTTCTGTCACTGAATTCTCTCTCTTCTCAGAGAAGCAGAGAATATAAGGGACTGAAGGGCGAATCCAAATGGGGGAATTGAATCCCTAAAAGGAATCGATTGGACACAAAATGGCTGGACAAATTCTGTACCGAAAATTAAAAGGGCAAAAAATTGAATGCGAAATTAAAAGAGGAGAGAGAAAGCAAATGTATTTTTTAGAGAGAGAAAGCGATGAAGATGCTAAAATGCGAGTTGCGCATTGGGAATTGGGAATTGTGCTCCGCGGCCGCAAAAATCGACAAAAAGGGCGTCACAAATGAGATGAGAACTCGTCTGAGTTGCCAATACAGAGGCCTCGATCCCCTGCATCGCGTCTCGGAAATTATTAATTTGTGGATGACCGTCCTTTTTGTTTGATTTTTCAAAAGGTTTTTTTTTTTTTTTTTTTTTTTTTTTTTTTTTGAAATATCACTTAACATACTAATTAAGTTTAACATGATAATCCATACATTTTGACTTTATTTTAATAGAAAATTTACTAGTTAAGTTTTGACCGCACATTTAAAGCGTTACATTTGATTTTTTAAGAGGGTTTTGTTTTTTTCAAAATATCACTTAATACACTAATTAAGTTTAGCATGATAATCCATACATTTTGACTTTATTTTAATAGAAAATTTATTAGTTAAGTTCTGACCTCACATTTAAGACGTTACATTTTGGCTCACGTCTAAATACTTTATAACTCTAAACCTCTTTTTTTAAGGTGAGCGCATTCTTGATTTTTACGTTTGAAATTTGATTGAATATTTTTTTAATATTTTATGTACAATTCTACAGTGTATTTTTTATTCTTCAATTTTATTTTTTGTGGCGTGTAAAATTCGTAATGTGTAAGAAATATTAACCATACAATGAAGTTAACTAATTCAACCAAAAATTTCCTAACCACTAGCTAATTAAGCAATTAGCAACTTACTACCTTATTTTTTATTAAATTTCTTTTTTTTATTTTCATATTTACTAGCTGGTATATGAAGAAAATAGCTTGATGTATTTGTCCGTTATTTGGTTTACATACATGGTCAATACTACTAGATATCTTAATTGGGATCCAAGAAAGGGAAGAAAAAAAAATATATATATATATATATAATATATATTTAAATATATACATATAATCATAACACCCGAGGGGTTAAAAAATGAACCTATTTCAACTAAATCAAAACAATTACCACTATACAAAAACTCGGCATCATGACGTAATAATTTGACAACGGTGTGGTAGTGTTTAATGTTTTTCGACAATTAATACTACAATGTAATAGTATTTTTGTAGCTATTTGTAAAAGAGAGATCATATATTTGTTGGAGAGGACACTTGCTTGATGAGGCACAAATTTTATTGAAATACTTTCACGATGTCCGTTATTGCCCTAGGGAATGCAATGCTGCTACTCACTGGTCTCCTTCGTTAAAAAGGGCGATCCTAAGCTAACATGTCTTTCCGTTTTGCGAGTGTGTAGGGGAGGGAACGAGGACGTTTATCTTACGTTGTCTTACTCTTACTTTGTAAAGATGTTGTTTCTACGAATCCAATATGTGACCATTCGATCACAACTAAGCAACATTTCTATTACGTCATCTGTTAATTAAATCGATCGTTAATCCTTGTTATATAGGTGACTTCTATTTATAATCTATACTATTATTAAGAGAACCCTCCTTGTCAACATTTTGCCACTTTTTTTTTCTATTTTGCCCTCACTTTTGATACACAACATTTACATAAGGAGGGCAAAATAGTAATTTTATATCTTTTGTCCTTTTTCCCTATTTTGCCCACGTTTGACGCACAATGATTACGTAAGGAGGGCAAAATAGTAATTTTGTATCTTTTGATAAAATGACAATCATATCCTTATTTTTCCTATTTTACCCTCACTTTTGATACATAATATTTACACAAGGAGGACAAAACAGTAATTATGTAATATTAAGATAAAATATGCACTTATTAAGAGAAATTGTCCCACATCATTTTTTCATACTTTTTAAAATTTTAAAAAACTAATCACACTCCTTAATAAAAAAACAAAAAATAAAATAAAATAATTCTCACACACACGGTGTGTGCTCATCGGCTAGTTTTAATAACTAAAACCTAAACCTTGAAAGCTTCCTTCTTAATTAATCAATACCTTTTCAAAAGTAAACATCGAAATGAGATGGATTTGGTTCAACATGACACTACAAGCTAGCTATCTTTCGGGATGTCCTAAGTAATTATTATGCATTTTCGATAATGGTTGTAGACTTGATTTGTTTATTTTGTTGTTGGTGAGGGTAATAAATTTCATAAAATTCCAACTTATGTCATCTTTTTATTTTTTGGTTAAACAAAGGGACTAATAACCTGACAAAAATGAAATTATAAAATAATGTCGTAAGGTCGAGAAATTTCAGAAATAACAAACAATAATAACTGTTTACAAATATTTTGTCGAATACTACATTCTCAATCGTACAATAACATCGCATGACAAGCTTGAATCAATTTTGGATATCACTTGACCATATGTATAATGTATTAACTGACGTTAACTGAATCTAGTTAGTTAATCACCATTAGTTGGATTTGATGGAGATCACTAGTAAAAATAAATATCACTTGACCGTATCTATAATGTATTAAGTCAAGTTAACTGAATGTACTTAGTTAACAAAAACCATTGGTTGAAGTTGATGGAGATCACTAATACTGAGAACTTAATTAGTGGGGTTTAAAAATCATTTATCCAATTAATTATAATAATATTATATGATACATACAAGATTTACACGCCACCAACCACAATGTCTCATTTTTTTTTTTCTTTTTTTTCTTTCTGGTTTCATAGGATCTATTGGAGGAATAAAATAATCATTTGTCACCCACTAAAACATGGCGTATCCAATAATCGTTTCCTAGCATGCATGCTGATATTCAGATTGGATTCTACACTATCGTTAGATGGTTGCCAACATAACTCTGTTGTCTTTATCGTTTATTGTTACCGATCAATATTGGTGGTGATTTTGTGTTTGTGCTTATGGTAGTCTTTTAGAGGTTTACTTTTGTGTGTTTAATTGTGTACAATTCTAAATTCACAAATCAATTTATTGGTCACTGAAACAATGTACCCAATGACATTTCTATATTTATTTGCAATGATTAATGGAAGGAATACCACTATATATATATATATACACACATATATATATATATATATGTGTATGATAGATTCGTAACATCACTTTTTTACACAATATTTGACACACGTATGTATTTATAAAGAGAGAATTGTATGTGTAGACACACAAATCTGCAATTCTACTTTCTTAATCCCATCTGTCTTCCTATTTCTTGATAGTTTGGAGGTTTGTATGTCTAGCTGCGGAAGAAAATATTGTGAAAGCTCTTATGACTCAATTGGGAGGTTGCACGTTACGAAAATCACTTTTGTAATTTAAAAATGTTCTTAGAGTTCGTTTAGAAATACTTTTAAAATAGCTAAAAGAGTTTTTGATAAAGATATTTTTAGAAGCAGTCCTTAACAAAAGCGCTTTTAAAGAATGAGCCCTCATGTTTTTGTTAAAAGTGCTATCAACTATTTCATACGCAATTTCAAACACACAATAAACTTTCTAATTTGTGTGCGATGGAACGAGAATGCAGTTGATTCGATTGGTGTAAATAGGTATTAATTATATCATCAGTTGTATCGATCGTTGTCTTGAGTTGGTAATGAGGTGGGGAAGCATCAAGTATTGTCAGTGCAAGCTGAGTCATTTTATCCATATTATTCATAGATAATATTCTTATAACAATTTGATCCATGGATTGCTTTCGGACATCCCAATTTGCTAGATGGGGGACACATGCAAATCACTATATCCATACATAGAGTTCTGCTCTCGGTCTTCGTTTTGAAGAACATATGCATATTAGCTACAAAATTAGATTTAAAATATTTAACAATTTAATAAAAAAAAAAGAAGAGTTTTCTAATGATTCAAAATGAAGATCTTAGAAGAGCAAGACGGTCTATACTATAAATAAAGCGTTAGGCATGAAAAATACTATCACATAATTCTTCGAGCTTTTCTCTCAATTTCCCTCTCCACCTTCTCTCTAAATTTTAGGTCACTACATAATCACAATTAATGGCAGGGGAAAGATAATAAAAATCTTAATTAAGGATTTTTTTAATGTATAATTATTTAGATAAAAGAAATTTAAATTGACATGGTCAATTAAAATGAATTAATCCAATGATTTAAGACTTGTGTATAAAATGTCGTGTCATGGATCCTGCCCTTATACATACATACATATATATATATATATATATATATATATATGTTTATTGATTTACATATATATTGATAGAAAAGATGACTCGGATCGAAGTCATGTTGGAATTCCACATTCACGAGAAATTTTTCAGTGGGTTGGGAACACAATCCGGTACACTAAGTGTCATAATATAATTAGTTGAAAAAACTTTAAAAAAAATTAATTATATTATGACACTTGATGTAATAGACTGTGTTTCCAGCATACTAAAATTTCTCCACATCCACAACTTCTTAAGGGATCATCAATTAGTATACAGTATAATGAACTAGACTACACCAATGTTGAGTTCTCATATATTTAGCAAAATTAAGTACGACACGACATCCCGATACGCATGAAAAAGTTAAGGATTCGAGTCGAGCTTTATTTGCTTGAGTTTATAAAGGGTTAACACGATAAAATGTCTGAAATATGGTACGGTTTTCTAAAATCATGTGCTATAATTCAAATTCATAGTCAATTTTATTTCTGATTTCGATAAGAACAGTTGACAATTGATTGTATCTGTAATAGTAGAAAAAGAGAACCCAACTTCAAGTTGTTCAAAAAATAGGAGCATTGAGTTTTTTGACCCTTTGCCTTAGGATTAGTCAGTTCTGTTTCTCGATAGGAGGCAAGATAAGAGAAAATATATAACTCAACGGTACAGTGTCACATTGACGTACATATTTTTACGGGTCATGTTTACTCACAAAACACAATTTCGCAAGGTAGCAACACCAAAGCTTTCTGATATGTTCTCTATATTTTCTGGATATATCTCTTTTGGAGAATTATCTTGAGGGACTTTATTGTGTAAAGAAATTTGTTTATATCATTATTATGTAACGAGTTAGACATAAAATTTTATTGTGTGATAAGATTCTTTTATTTATGTTTTGTTGTTTAGTTGAATAGAAAGACGAGAAAGCAAGGTGAAAAACGACATGACATGTAAAATTTGCCAACAAACTTGAGTATTTTGACATAATAAGTTGACAGATGTGTTTAAGAAAACTTTCGTGCATGAGCACGATAAAACACGACATGTTGCCAGGCCTAAAATTAGGTTGCAACTGTTTTATTTATCATAGTATAAAATACATGCAATGGCATCAAAACCCTTTTCACCTTGACTTGATAATTTCTTCCTTCATGGCAAGTGAGAGAGCACTGAGACTTCCCCCAACTTCCACTCTCACTCCTGGCATTGCTATTGCTCGACTCCCTACAAACCCACCTTCTCCTACACTGATCCTTCCGAACTTCACTTTCCCCTCATCACCTTCATATATGTGTCCAAACAGAAGAGCTTCTCGTCCCACGCACCCGCCTCTCTCGATCTCCACCATTTCCGGGTTTAACAAAGCTCCCATGCTGTCTACATAGGCGCCTTGGTCCAGCTCAATCTCCGAACCCATAAGCTTCATCCACAGCACGAAGAAAATTGATCCGCTTGTCATTTCCGCGAAATAGCTCCCAACTAGGGTTCTAAATGCCTGCCATGTAGTGTCCAGAAAGACCCCTATGCTCCAAATGTGCACGGTTTCCCCTTCTTTCTTCTTTCCGACTAGTAACCATTTAGCCACAACACAAGCTAATCCGGCCAAAAGGCCCGAAGAGACCCAAAACAACGGAAACAACCAATGCAGAGCGACTTTTTGAGCATTCTTTAAGTGCAGCATCCAGTTCAAAGGAGCGTATATTACTAACGCCAGCAGGAAATGAGGCAGCACTGTTTGTAGTAGAGGTTGAGCAAAAGTGGCCCATAGAGTCTGAAACAAAGTTCTTTCCAGCGTCACGTTTTGCGAGTCTTTTTTCATCAATGCTGCTGCCATCGGACAACCGGAGAGGTCTACTTTGACATCGGATTGCTCTATGAAGATCTTCCATGCCTCTGGAAGGGGTGCACCGTTCCTCAGGTGTTGGCATATCTCATAGATCAATGAACGCCCATGATCAATAGAAGCACTCTGGGAGCATGATGAAGCTCGGATGACATCCACTTCATGGCATCGAAGAAATGGATTGAAGTCCAACTGTTCTGATTGTTCTGCAGACAGATTATGGTTGATGTTAACCTCTCCAACGTCAATATATGGGAACTCAGACTCACTCCATGGTTTCGTGCAGTCAAGTGCAATGTCACGCGCAGCTTCATCATGTGGAACTGGCCGGACCTGTAACTGGAAAATATAACGAACTCCTTTGGCGTTCACACGGCTTTGGAAATCTTCAGCAAGGAAAAGTAGAGGACGAGTATCATTATCATTCCTCGGAATTGCACCTGTATCAGGTGGAAGAATTCCAATTGGCTCCACCTTACCAGCTTCCTCACTAATATTCTCGTCAGAAGGCCTCAACTTGAACTTGACATACATTTCTTGTCCATCTTCGAACCGGAACAGCCTGCAGATATTTGAGTAATAATGTAGTTCAGCATATGAGTTTGCATGGCGCAAGGAAGTCCATACTGCGTCACGCACATGTGGGGCTCGCTTAACATGCTCCTCCCGTGCAGGAAGCCCACAGACAAGCCATGTTGCAAAATCGGCAATTGTGCGGGCATAGAATGCATTTCCTGTCTTCAGTGTCAGGTCAAAGAGTGAAGAGTCACTAGTTTCATCTGAAAGTACTCTTATAGATGCACCACGCGCATCAATCCTTGCATCATCATCAGCGCTCAAGCTGTTGCTGTGCCGAACTATGACAGGGTAGCTCTTTCCTGGGCAGAAGATTTTGTGGTCTGGCAAGCCTTTGATGTTGTCATAGATCTTCAAGGTTCCCTTCCCACTAACACCGATTCGATGGAAATATCTTGACTTAACCTTCAGAGTTGTGGCAGCCAAATTTGCAGCAAGGTTACCGACAATTTTCTTATATTTCATATCCATCTCTTCTATTCTATCGTCCAACGAATGCATGGTGTTCTTGATCATCATTGGAGTTTGAGACCCAATGTAAACACCACCTGCTTGGAGCACTGAATTCACCGGTGCAACTGACAGTGCACCAAGAATAACATCTTTCTGAAGTACTGAACCAGGAAGGACTACACTTTCACTCCCAACTACCGAATTATCATGCACCTCGACTTTCCCACTAACAAACCCATGAGAGGAATAATACCCAGCAATGATCCGACTGAAATCACCAAGATGGACACCAGAGCCGAGTGAAATCAATTTCGGGTCTGAAATTGGGTTGATGGCCCTGACAGAACAATGTTTCCCAACCTTTGCACCGAGAAGGCGCATGTACATGCAGAAAGCTTCGGTTCCAGACAGGAGCTTAGCAAATCTGAGGTGGCAGGCAATGGTGATTCGATGACAAAGCCATGTTGTAAAATGGGTCGTCTTTTTCTCCTGGTTACTAGAAATAAGACGGGTCAAAGCGCCTGTGAGGAAGCTGAGTACTACGCCATGAGCCAAATACGCAACCGCCAATGAGATGGATGAATAAATTATGCCTAATGGGACATTAGAAAACATGGTGGCATATGCTATGACGGTGTAAGGCATCCAGTGAAAGGCCCCAAATAAGCAAGCAAATGCAAATTCTTGAGGGGAAGGAGGCTTCTGAGACATCCAAATGTAGACCAAGTACACAATAGAAGCAGAAAGAGTACTGAGCAACCCAACTATGTAGATGCCTATGAACTGGTAAACAGCCGCATCTTGAGTTTCCTTCGTAACATTTGGTAGCGTTTTACCCTGAAATCATGTAAAGAAAACAATTGAGTTGATATCAGTTTCTAAGTTTGACTGCATTAAAAAGCATTCATGAATTAATATAAATAAACTATACAGCAGTGTTGTACATCGAATATCGATATATAATCAGTGTAAATCAGCTCCATAGGTAAGGAAATTAAAAAATTTAATTTCAAAATAATTACGAGATAAGAAAAAACTAATCATGATCCAGAAAAAAAGATTAGAATTTTTATGGTCATGATGGTTGGACAATCATGCAGAAGAAACGACACTTACATTCTGAAGATTTGTAGCCTTGACAGCAGATTTGCCTCCAGATTTTTGCAAGGCCATTACCTCAAGCTCTTCTCCCAAAATAGTTCCCTTTTGGACAACCGCGTAGGGGGCAACCGATGAGTTTTGGCCAATTCTTATCGGGAGGAAGCTTAACACTCCATTCTTAACTTCGTGACTTTGAATCAAAGCCCCTTCTGCGATCACCACTCCATCTCCAATTGAAACCAGAGACGGGTCTGTTATATCAACTGTATCAAGCAAAACTGAGGATCCAATCCTAGCTCCAAGCATCTCGAACCAATACTTGAGGAACACGGTTCCTCGCAGATGCTCTGCCAAAACTTTTGAAGCAACTTCTTGGGCCTTGTAAAGAGCCCACCATTTAACAAAATCCACAGACCAGATGGAAACCTCGGGGTTCAGGGCATAGTTTGGTTTTAAGAAAGAGTTCCCCAAGAAACCAATTGAAACACAGGTAGAAAGTATGCAGAACATCCAAGCAAGGGGAGCAAAAGTCAGAAGGGTCAAATAATCTATATAGGGAATTCCTTCTACCAATGCATGGGTGGCTGAGACGCAATTCATAAAGGCAGATACGGATAAGTATGCAGGAATGGAGAGCATAAAAGCAACGTAAATAAGAGCCAGAAGTTGGAATGACCAGATCACCAAGTGGTGAGATTCAGGAAGTTCCATCACAAGCTCAGCAGAATCAGTCTCTGTCTCAAGCTGTGGAACATTGGATGGAGTTGTTGACAGTTGAGGTTGGGAATTCATTACCAGATTCTCCGAGAAGCTTGCCAAGTCTGCAATGCAAGTTGCAGTGAAAATATCCACAGCTCCTACGGGCACTCCAAGAAAGTCGGAAAGTTTTTGAGCTGCTCTGACCACACCAATTGAATCGATTCCATAAGACACTAGACTTTCAGTGTTTGAGATTTTGTTGATTGCAATACCAGTCTGCTCGGAAACCAGGCGTTTCAAGAAGTCTACAATATCTTTATTACTTATCTTGGGGCTTGGTGCTGGAGAACCTCTCACAAACTGAGGACGAGGGGTTATTCCCTCCTTGCATGTTCCTGTAGTGAAGGACCGCATCAGTTTTTTCTTTATTAGAATTGGTTCTGGAACAACATTCAATGTTCCATCAGTAAACTGTTGGAGGCATTCGAATCTTTTGATTTTTCCTGACGTTGTCTTACTAATGGTTTTTGGCCTGATCATCTTGACAGAAGCAACGGTAACCCCATGTTCTTCTGCAACACGAGCTTGAATTTGTTCAACAACATCCTTGCCAACAGGTTTACCGTCCCTAACCTCCGCAATTACAACCAAACCAACCTGGTCAGCATTATCTGGAACAGAAATACCTTTCATTGATAGGATTTCCATCGGGACTGCAATGACAGCACAACAACCTGGACGTACAACTTCTGATGCGCTCTCCACTGTCTTCTCTACATCTGCCGAGTAAATGTTCCTTCCAGCTACAATGATGAGATCCTTGATTCTTCCAGTGATGAACAATTTTCTGTCAATTATTCGTCCCAAGTCCCCCGTTCTAGTGTAGATACGTCCAGGATAGTCAGGAAGCTTGTTTCTGTACGTTTTCTGGCTTAGTTCTTCCCTACCCCAGTACCCAATTCCAGCACTGGGACTGCTGATCCATATCTCTCCTTCCTTTCCTGCTTCTTTGAGCTCCTCACCACTCTCTGGATCAACTATTCTGATGTCAACATCTTCATCGTTGGGATTCACATACCCACAACAAACTCTTCCTTGCCAATCTACCATGATAGGCTTCTCTTCACCATATGCACAACTGACAAACACACAATTTTCTGCCAAGCCATAGCCAGGTGCCATCACCTTTTGAGAAAAACCAAAAGGACGAGTGAGCTCGACAAATCTTTTCAGAGTTTTCTGCCTAACTGGTTCAGCAGCAACCATCAGGAATTTCATGGAAGAAAGGTCGTATTTCCTGTTTTTCTCCAACTCCAGCCTTCGAATGACTAGCTCAAAGGCAAAATTGGGGCCAGCACTGTGAGTAGCCTGATATTTACTCATGATTTGGAGCCACAATAATGGGTTCCTGATGAACGTCAATGGGGAAAATAAAACTGCAGTTCCACCACTAACAAGAGCTGTGAAAAGTCCTCCGATCAGCCCCATGTCATGGTACTGAGGGAGCCAGCTAACTAGAACTGTCTTTGAGGTGCTCTTGTACCTCCTTCGCATCAACTTCACATTGTGAATGAGCCCACCGTGAGTTATCATGACTCCTTTAGCATCGCCAGTCGAACCAGATGTGAACTGCAGAAAGGATACTTCGTCGGGCTGTGGCTCAAATTCATCTTTGAAATCCTCCACAACCACATTCTTGGAGTTCTTAATCCAAGAATCTGTATGTAACCAAGGAAGATTGGGCCACCGAGCTGTGGATTTTGGCTTTTTAGCTGTCAACGAGATTATATTTTTAACTGAACCTGCCTGGACAGCCCAGTGATAACTAATGGTAGAAAGAATTGCTACTGCACCACATGATTTAGCAATGTTTTCAATCTTCAAAAGTGCTTGACCACCTCTTTGTAAAGGATCCGGAGGTAGAACTGGGACTGGTAAGACATTAGCTCTTAAGCACCCAAAGAAAGCATCTACGAAGTCCAGACCTGGGACATGGATCAGGAGGACCCTGTCACGAGGCCTGATTCTTGGTTTCTTGCATGTCAAGAGCTTTTGAGCAATGCAAGAAGCATTGGCATGAAGTTCTGCATAAGTTCGCTGGCTCACTACCGCCCCTTCTTCATTGATCCAAGTATAGAGTGTCTTGTTTTGAGTGACTCCGTGAGCTCCCCAGTGCTTCAGATAGCCATCGAGGGAAGACAGACTCGGGAACTCCACTCCTGGTAATTCAGTCATGCTTTTAGGGCTTCCTCCCCACTGTTGTTGCAACGCAAACAAACTCTGCCAAGAGACATCGAATTTTAATTTCCATTCGTTCAATTTGAATTTTGTATGCATCACATTGAATATTTAGATGTGGGGTTACCTTAGCATAAGGAAACTTTGGCACAGGGTTGTCATTTGCAAAGTGCTTGCAGACTAAACCCATAGCATATGACGAATTTCTCTCCGTCAGTTCAAAAGCCATGAGACCACCGACATAGTAAGTGTTCCTGAAGCCTTGAAGTTCAGATTCCAATTTCTCATAAAAGCCATCCATCATCTCTGTATAGAAAAAACTAAAATTAGCATTCCTAATCGGCAGGGATAGATGGTGTAAAAGCAAATCATTGAAGTACCTTGGCTGCCGACGTGAGGAAAATACTTAAATCGTCGCTGGAGAACCACCTCTGTAACTTCTGCTCCTATAAGCTTAGCAGCATCAAGTGCAAGCTCTGTCACAGTTGGTCCCGTAACATCGACAGAATTTCCATAAGACCAGAATAATAAAACATCAGTGTCAGCATAGAACTTTTGCATTGCAACTGGATTTCCAATTGTTGCAGGATTGCTCATATATTCTTCAAAATAGTAGAAGCCTATCGGCATATCTTCGATCCCTTTAACCTTCAAAACTGTAGTGTAGTAGTCAATTGTCTGTACTTTACTGAACAACTCCTTTTCAACATCACCCATCTCCATTACTTCACTTCCACGTTCTGTTACGAGAATTCTTGGTTAGGCATATAAAGAAGATAAAAAGGAATAGCAATGATACTAAATGAAGAAAAAAGGGAGCGGGAGTAATAAGTAAACCTGTTGGATGGGAAGGTGGTGATCTGTAAATTTTTCCGTTATTTAAAGGGAAGGAACCAGAAATGATGATCTTATCAAATTCCAGAGCTTTAACTTCTCCATCACAACTTTTTACGTCAACGCTGACACTATCCGAATAGCGTCTGATTGCCAACACTTCGGTGTTGCAGTGAACCATTTGGAGTGATTTACTGATCTTCTCCCAAAGACTTGTATATCCACCTTTGAAACGGCGAATTTTTCCAGCCATGGAAGTTCGTGTGAACTCATGAATGTAGGCATAAGGCATGTCTTGAACAAACCCATAACCAGAAGCCGTGTATCCATAAGCCACAGATTTGGGAATAGAACTAAATCCTTGACGTTCAAGATATACAGGAGTTAAGTCTGACGCATATTCACTCACAGCATGGACCCCAATTCGACCCGACTTTGCTGCCTTATCCTATCAAAGGTAAAATGGAGATATCAGTATTGCGGAGCAGAGAAATCAAGAAATAAAACAAGGTGTAAGATACTAGGTGCCAACCTGGAGTTCTAACGTCAGTGAGATCACTGATACATAATCATCTGCAACTTTAATATCTTGATACTGCCCTGATTTGTCAATAAGCGCAAGCTTGTGGGAGTCCATTTCTTCTAGTTCAGACCCAGTCTCCTTTGCCAAGTGAAAGATGACAGGGGCGCTGTTTGCAGCAAGAACTTGACCCCCGAGATCATAAATTTTCCCTGTTAAGATAGTATACATGTTGTCAAACTCAATTACATAACAAAGCAGGCACAAAAGACAGTCTTATGTTTCTCACCTTCAATATCGACTGATTCACACATGCCACCAACGGTATGGTGCTTCTCTAACACGGTCACATTGCTGTAACCAAGCTTCACCAGTGCATAAGCAGATGATAAACCACTTGGACCACCGCCTACTATCGCAATTCTTGTATTCAGTGGAAGGCATGGATGCAGCGTGGAGAACTGGTCTTCTACTGATTTTCCAGGGTCCATCTCCCTTGTCGTTCAAGCCTTCTGGTCGTGCCTATTGAGATCAAATAACAAACCGAGTTCAACTTTGTTCTAGTTCTAGCTCCCAGTTAAGGTTTATAACCACAATTGGTGATATTTGTTATTACACGGAAACAAGGGCATTTGTGCAACTATCCACTAAGGACAGTGAGAAGAACAAAGATAAGAAACCGATGATGGGAAAACCTGATATTTCAAATGCAGCTCCAAATCTAGAAGGCTGAAATTGGAGCAAGGTACATATTCATACTTTTTATAACTCATACAAGATTTCACGTGCAGACAGGCCACCAATATATATAACAACAATGAATGATTAGAACATCTTGGCTTACATCATTTGTTATATCACAAAGAATAAAAAGCCATATTAGATATTTGTCTTTCCTTATGGCAAAAAAACTGTACAGTAGCCAGAAAAGGGAAAACATCAAGATGGGGAATATGGAAGGTTGGATCATCAAAACGAAAGAGGGCGAAAACCTTGCAGATATTTCTCGATTTGGACAACGTCCAAGTGATCCATTGCTGACTAAAGTAGAAATATGTGCTGTAAGTTTCACATTTCTTGCATAAACACAGCACCATGTGCTTCGAAAATTCTCTGTCAGACTCAAATATAGTATGAACTAATATAACAATCTGACTTTTGGCTATAAGAACAGAAGGTCATTTTAGTGCGCAGATTGGAATGGCAAGTAGAAGATGAACGCATGCTATTCATACATTTGAGTCGAATAAGAGAGTGCAATAGCTATTGCATCTCACAAGAGCGAATTACTTATCTTCTGCATATAGCAAAAATGCAGACACAAAGGCAAAGACTAGAGAGGTGAACGAAAACATACCTTGCACTTGCGAGAAATGCAAAGATTGTAGAATATATAGTTTACGTCTTCCAAAGGCGGCAGCTTGATCAAATCGCTATACTCTACGACATAGTCCCTGCAACACCATTACCACCTCAAGTTCAGAAAACAAACACGGAAACAATATCGAAGGAAAGCACAGATGTTTACACGCCCTTTTAGCATCACAAACTAGTTGCACACTCCAATTCCCAATTCCCAATATATCGCCAACACATTATACACAAACACGAAAGGAATATCGAAAAAAAGCACCGATCTTTACCCACCCATTTAACATCAGAAACGAGTTCTACACTCCAATTCACAATATACAGCCAACACATTACACACACTTCACTACTTCTATCACTAATCTACTCTCTTTCGGACCAAAGATCAAACATTTCATAAGCATAAATTTTCCTCTGCTCCCCGCCCACCTACACATTCATATGTACTACCAAGTTACCAACCCCCTCGCCCTCTCTCTCTCTCCCCTGTAATTTCCACACCCAGATAATTGTTAAATCACCACGACCATGAAAAGGACTCACCTGGGCAATTTGGGTTGATCCAGTTGAATGCCAAATGGCATGTAACTATGGTAAAAAGCCGTTCTTCCAAGCACAAAAAAGCAAGCTACCGATCTCATTCTTTTTCCTTACAATTTTCTCTGTATTTAAATCAACCCAGATGCCTCTTCCCGCCAACAACAAACAGACAAAAAACCTCGCAGACTGCTTCTTTTGATTCCGAAAATCCCAACGTCCTCGGTGAATTCGAGAACTTACAATCCAAAGATACCGATATTCCTGAGTTTCCTGCTTTATATTTCACAAACGTTGTCATTTGTATTGAAAACGTCGGACACCTGTCCAATATTCAGTATATTCTCTTGGGAGAAGTTTTTATCCATATCCGGAATACAAAATTTTGAATCAAACAGTTAAAATACTCATAACACTGAGTACTACACAATATCGAAGTCACACCTTGCGTTATGTGCTATTTTCGTGTTATAATAAGAGTGGATGACATAATTAATGTGCCATACTTGCAGAAATATTGGTTAAAAACAAATTAACGTGTTATAATTTACTTATCAGTATATTTGTTTACACTTGTACAATTATTGTTACTCGTTTACTTATCAGTAAAATGAATGAAAAGAATGGGATTGAGTTCCCTTCATGACCTCCCCGTGTTTATTACCAAAAATCTATAATGGAATAACCTAATTTGAAGAAGGGAGTTTTAACGAAACACTCCCGGTACTGTTCATTTTTAACGAAAAACCACATTTTTACATTTACCTGGTACTATTCACTATACCTTTAAAAAAGGCTTTTCGTTAAAAATGAAGTTTTTTTGGACTTTTCGTTAGTTTTCCTTTTGAAGAATTTAATTAACTAGAGTGGCTTTTAATTTAATTAACTAGAACGGTTTAGTATTACCTAGAACTATTATTCTAAAAATCGCTCTAGGCCGACGCTTAAAAATCGCCTAGGTGCTAGGTGGTGGTCATTAGCCAGGATTAAGCCCAAGTCAGATTCGTTACTTCCCCATCAGTGACACATAACAAAAAGAAAAACCAAAGGGAATAAGATATACTGGAGAATAGAAGGATCTGTGGGGACTATGTAATATGGAAGCTGGATTTGGAGAAGCAAACTGTCGCGGGAGTGACGGATATTACAAACCAATTTTAGTGTTTTTACATGATTTTCTTTATCCTGTTTTGCTACTTTGTGCTGGAGGGGAATATTGGAGGTGAGTTGTGGGTTTAAGAACGTCTCCAATGAGAGTTTTTATTTACAGACTATCACTACTAACTTTGAGAACTCATTTAGAAATTTTAAAGGAATATTATATGCGATGAAAAATCTTTAAAATATAATTTCTAAATGTAAGGAGTCTAGGGACTAAAATATTAAAAAGTTATTGTTTATTTCTTTGGAGTATTGCGGCCATTGGTAAAACAAAAATGCTACTGTTACAACATATTTGTACCATCTCTTTAATACAAACATGACCCATATGTATTGATAGACTCTACCTCTATTTGAGAAATAGCACAAATATGTGGTAATTGTATCTAACATAATAGAATAATTTCTTTTATTTTCCATTGACAAGTGATTTTTCAAAATATTCTAATTCGTTCTAGTGAAACTCAAATTTGGGGAAAACGACAAGTATGTTGTCATGATTAATTTGTCACATCCCGGCCCGGGGTCCACCACATCCCGGGCCCGCTCCACTACCGTAGCACGATATTGTCCGCTTTGGGCCCCGACTACGTCCTCACGGTTTTGTTTCTGGGAACTAACACGAGAACTTCCCAGTGGGTCACCCATCATGGGAATGCTCTCACGCGCTACTCGCTTAACTTCGGAGTTCCCATGGAACCCGAAGCCAGTGAGCTCCCAAAAAGCCTCGCGCTAGGTAGGGATGAGAATATACATATAAGGATCACTCCCCTGGGCGATGTGGGATCTCACATAATTGGTCTAAACTACATTTAAAACATAGTGACCAAATTAATTAAATTTAAAAAACGGTACCAAAATAGATTTTAATCATGAACATAGAGACCAATAATATTTTAAACGCTGTATTTTTCAAGAGAGGGATATATAACTTTTGAGTAAAACCTTTTTAGTAAAAATGACTACACAAAATAAATGGTGGAAAATTAAGATGATGTCAATAATTTTTTTTTTCTTTCTATAAAATAAAATGATGTTATTTTTTATATAAAAATAAGATGATGTCGATATATATATGTTTCCTTATAATTTGTTTTCAGAATCTCTATATTTGAGTATTCTTTGTCCAACTTAGTGTTGTATTATTTATTTTTGTAATACATGTTGTTCATTTAAATTGACATCTTTTTATTTGGTTTCATCATCATTTTTTCACACATATTATAAAAAAGATAAAAAAATGTGTGGATAGTACCACCCCTATAAGTACTATTCCAAATTGACATATACAATAAATTATATTTTGCTTGATTAAATGATTGACCTAAAAAAGTCCCGTTAAAAAGAATTTGACTTTTAAACTGTCATAGTGCAGGTGGTAGAAAATTTTATATTTCAAATATCTAAACACTTGTATTACGATACTTAATGTACCGGATCGTGTTCCTGGCACATTAAAAAATATCTTGATTGACATATATCATGTGATCAACAAGGTACGCATATATAATAGAGAGGAAGCTATAAACAAAGAAACCTTTTTGGGTGACACATGTGTAATTCTCCAATTTGGGTGACACATGTGAAGTTATAAACAAAGAAACCTTTTTGGTGAAAATGACATCCTAAATTTATATGAAAATTGAATTAATCAAATATTTTTCTTTGATCATTGCATTTGTCAAATCGTATGAACGGGAAACGGAAAGGGTATTATGCTATATCCTATTTGGGTCCGTCAATTTGATGCTACTGCAGCCGAATCGAAAAGGGTGTCTAGTTTTTTTTATTTTGTAAAACACTTAATAATATTCTCGTTTTCAATTTTTGTTTTTATTTTATTTTTATTTTATTTTACAAAGTTGGATTCGTTACTACTTTTGGTTTTTTTTTTTTTTTTTTTTTTCAAATGAAAACTAAACTAAAAGTGAAGACTAATCTTTTGAATTTTCGAAATTTTGGCTTCAGAATTTTTTTTTGATTTTTTAAAAACTAAAGTTGAAATTAGTTACCAAATAAATTTTTAATTTTTAGACTAAAAACCGAAAACGAAATGGATTAAACAACCATTTAATGTTATCTCACAAGATTTTTTATTTTTGTAAAAGAAATTGCTCAAATTAACCTTAGTTTTTAATAAAGAGGGAAACGTTTTTTTATTACAAACAAATTAAAAAATTTAAGCTAGACTTAGAGAAAGGAGAATGTTTAAATTCGAAAAACAGAAAAACCCTGTCAACTAGCGCAATTCACCTTGTGAAACACTTCTTTTCTTTTTAGGTTGTAAGCTTTTAATTTTGACTCTAACCCTTGAAAAAATGAAAAGAAATAAAAAATTAACCTTTAATTTATAAGTGTTACTAGTAGCTAGGACGGCAGAGTGATAGTTTCTTAATCTTGACAGGATATGATGGCATCATCTCTGCATGTCTTTATCAACAAATGGGATTCGGTCGTGAATGACCGAATGCAACATGCATTATCACACGATACCACCCGCAGACCATGAAACCCTAGCTAATCTTTGTTAACCATGACACTACATTTTTATATGGAACATTATATCATATGCATGTTTGACCTTCCAACATTTTTACGTAATTTGTTTTATAATTTAGTCCATATTTTCTAAATTCAGTGAATCACTATATATGCTTGTATCATTCTTATGAACATTATAACCCAACCCCCTAAGACTTTTGCTTTATTTTTTAGTTTACTATGAAGTGGACGGATGTGTTGTGAGATCTTCATATGCCTCTAGAACTCAAGGGGAGATTTTATAGGACGACAATAAGGCCTTGGAAGACTTAGAAAGAAAATTTAGCAAAATATATGAAGTACGTACTTTGAGCGAATGAAAAACTTGGTGCAAAACCAAACGCAATAACGTTCTAGGATTCATACGATCGACGCCACTAAATGAGATAAGGCTCGTTTGTTATTGTTGTTATTTTTAGTTTTTCACAGCTCACTGACTATTTTACATGCGCTTATGGACACATAATCAACACACCAATTAGTTTGAAGTGAGTTGTGGATTATTTTGGTGGTTAGGTTTTTCTCTTCCATCCATTGCATTTTGGGTTCAAACTCCCTCTCTCCATTTATTCTAAAATATAACTTGCAATAAAATAAAATAAAAAGTTTAAAGCCTGAGTCATAGGGAAGTTTTACTTCACAAGATCTTCGAAAGGGCATCCAATTAATTATTCAATTGACTATATCTTTGCTCTCTCTTTTTCTTAAACAACTGAGCACCACTTATATTTGAGCAATTGGCTATAATTTATAAAGTGTGTACTTGGTATATTGGCTGGACTAAATACACATCTAATCCCATATGTCACTACTTTTTGCAACATTTCAGCATATTTGGGCAGTATATGCATGGGAATCTTCCACACATGACCATTGGAATTGAAGGAATAACAACTACCAATATATTAGCTAGGAACACAAGAAATACTAAAGAATTCTATAGTATTAATTCCTTGCAGATAGTCGATACGCACTCAAATTAATTTAGATTAAATTAGAAATATGTCACTACTTCAGCATATATTTGTTTTTATTATAATTTAAACTGTTTTAACCAACGAGGCGACGACCCTCAAAATTTGCTAATCTCTAAATTTATTGAATGATGATGTAATGAAACTCCAATATCTTGGAAAAGGATCCCCTCCTAAGCAAATGGTGGGGATCCTCATGACCACGTAATGCAGGCCGTTGGATTTTGATCCAACGGCTACAATTATTATAACTTTTAGAGGGACCTCCTGTTTGTAGCTGTTGGATCAAAATCCAACGGTCCGCATTACGTGGTCATGAGGATCCTCACCATTTGCTTAGGAGAGGATCCTTTTCCCAATATCTTTCACGATCGAGAGTGGTGTTAAAGAAACCCTAATATTTAAGATAGTTATTGATCCACTATAATCAGGAGCTAGAAATGTTAAAGGGAACTCTCTCAAAAGTGAGACTCTATAGACTCTTTGTCACCTTATACCTTTGGCAGAATATTTTATAATATTGACACGAGAATTTAATTTAATTAAACTGTGAGATAACAGAGAGTTTACAAAGAGTATATTTGTGAGAGAATCCCCTTAACATTTCTTACCAGGAGATTATGTTAAACAACTATTTGGTTCTAAGGGCTCTTACCTATAATTAATTAAGCTCCAAAACCTTTCATAAATTCATCACATTCACCATCACCACTTTACAAGGGTATGAAAGCCACAATCTTGCCACATAACATCTTCTTTAATGGACAAGGTGATGCAATTATATATGTAATCCAAAATATATCTAAAAAGTTCCAATTTGGGAATGCAACTATGCTATAACTTTGATATTATCTCCGGATGTGACTTCAATGCTACATTGCATCCAATATTATTAGTGTTTTAGCAATTATATTTGATTTCTACGATCATTAGATTTTTATTTTCAATCTAAGTTGTTCATTTTGTTCATTTATCTTACTACGCAATGCTACTTATCTTTTTAAAAAAAATTGTATGTCTTCTTTAGAGGTTACACAGTCACAATCACAGAGAAACCCTGCAATCTGTGGATGACATAATGTCGCACGTCATCCAGGCACTATTTTTTATTTATTCAGATTGGTGCATACATTTTTGCTATCAGTACTTTTTGAAGTCTAAGTTGCAAATTATGCATTTAAATGAGTCTTATTAAATAAATTTAGCAGGTGACAAATTAGCAAATATAGAGTTTGTTTGGAAGTGTTTTTATAATAATTAAAAACGTCTTTGGTGAAAATATTTTTAGAATAAATCTGTAGTAAAACTGCAAGTGATCAAATCTTAAAAAAACATTTGAAGTGTTTTCGAAACCAAAAATACGTTCTCTAGAAGCGCGCTTCTAAACAAACACTGAGTCTTTAGTGAGTGATTCACGAAACTGCGTACTTATGCTCTGAAACATTTAATATTATAAATCACTATGTAAATATCATTTATTGTAGAACATATAAAATATGAGATCATTTAGTCTTCGAATTGTATAAAATCATATGGTCAGATTTGATAAAACATTGTGAAACTGTCCGTGTCTATCTATTCACTACAATTGATTAATTAAACGATCTTAGTTTTAATTAATTCTTTTAGCAAAAAAATGATCTTTGCATAATGATTTACAATATTAAACGATTTTAATCATAAACACAAAATTTTGTAAATTAGCCGAAGAAAAACATTTCCTCAACCTTAAGGAGCCAAGCATTCCTCGAACCATAAATGTCACGCTGTATGCACCCAAAGGAAATTCTTGTATACTCAATTTTGTTTTGGGAGTTTTTAACAAAACACTTACAGTACTGTTCACTTTTAACGAAAAACCACATTTTTACCTTTCTTTGTACCATTCACTTACACATTTATTTATCATTTTTCATTAAAACTACAGTTTTTTTGAACTTTTCGTTAGTTTTCTTTTTTTGTTTTTGCTTTGATTTGTGGGCAGGGAGGGAGTGAACAATTAGGTGGGCCAAACATTCTAAACCCATATCAAGGTGAGTCTTACTCCTTGGGTTGCTTGAGAGAGATATTAGCAACGTTTTATGTTACCTAATTTTTCTTCAATATTACGTAGTAACGAGTGATATAAAAAAATGAATGATTGAGATTGGAAGTAAAAGATCTGTTAGTTATGAAAATAAAAATCTAACGATTAAAACACCCGTAACCTATGTAGCAAATTCACATATTTCTTATAGATTCCTCAACAATTTGAGATGGAAAAGTAATGCCACCAACAACCAATTATAATATGGGAAGCTTTTACAATGTGTTCAAACTATTCAGGGCCTTGAGCTTTCATTCTGCAGCAAGTTCCTCCAACTTCATGCTTCTGGTAAGACTAGTTTACTAACTTATCGAATTCGATCTCCGCAAGAAATTCAAAGGTGACGAGAAAAACAAAGAAACATGAGGATTATTTGGTCTGGTGTTAATCCTATGATTCAACTTCGTGTCACATACACTCGGACGCTTCTATTAACCATAAGTGGCCATCGACACACAGCATGCACAATGTATCTACCGGAGTTTAAGATTTGCTCAACACCAGTTATGCAAATGACTCAAAATCCCAGGCACTATAATCTCCGGTCTATGTTATGAATGCCGTAACTAGGTGTGTTTCATATTTCAGTTTCAGAAGCAGCAAAGGTGTCGGAATTCCAAATTTTCATACGTTGAATTGCGCGGTTAATATATGCTGGTAATGAGAGAAATCGAATGGTTCTGCACTGGCTATATTCAAATGGAATCCAACAAATTACATGCATTGTTTACCATACGCAGGAATTAAAATTTTAAATACAAAGACGTAAAAAAGTTCATGAAGTTACCACTTTATGTGGTTGGAAAATGCTGATTTGTTACTTTTCACCCTGCTTCACCATCTGCACAACTCTGAAACACAGATACAATGATGAAGAGGAGTGATTCATGAAGGCAGATTGTGCTTATAGCATGCTGTCTGATCTTGCAGGCAACCTTCTAAAGAAGTTGAGTGGCGCTGAAGGAAGTTTGTGACGGAACTTGGGATGCCTCAACATGTAAATGCCTGCTAGAAGGGCCACAATTTGGAATGGAGTTACATAGAGAACAATGGCGGCAATCAAACAGAAAGTTACGAACAGGGTGGTCGCTCTAGGGTCTCTCCAACTCAGAAGGGACTGAAACCTTTCGCCTTGAGTTGCCAGATCACCGACAACAGTTTGAACCCTCCCTGCTATGCTTCTTAGTCGATCATATCTCATCCTCACTATATCTGATGGCCGGGTAGTTGGGAACGTGTCAAACTCTTCATCTAGTTCGTCAGGATGAGCAGCGTCAGCATGAGATAGTCGGATGTCCATGTGAGGAGGGTGCCTTGGCCTCCGCCGGAAGTTCCAAATTCCAATCAAGAATAGGTAGAGAAAAATAGTGGGAAGAATTAGTTCCGGATAAAGAACCAATATAATAAAGAGGATATGAATTAAAATGGTTGTGATAGGATTCTTCCAATTGCAGATTTGATCAAGCCATTTTCCTACTGCAATCAACCCGCTTAAAACTCCCATTATTCGGAAAAAATTGGCCTTGCTTCTTCTCATGCTCCACATATGTGAATCAACATCCAGCATATACTCCACAACCTCTTTCCTCAGGGGAGGCTCAGACCGGTTCAGTCTCATCGAGACAATCTGCATAGCCTGGTGCCTCAAGCTATCAAGCTGAATCACGGACAATGGATGAATGTAGTGCATTTTTGGCAACAGGGGATGCGAATACATATACAACATATTAATCAAAGATGAGCATGTAAACCTCACTGCCAGCTGAATTTCACCCATTTTCTTCACCCCAGATGGTTGTAGGACCAGTAGAGGATACGAATGCGTGTAAACCCTGTCAGCTTCAAGTGTAGATAGCCGAATTCTCATTTTGCCAATTCTTGAATCCTTTCCCCCTTTATCACCTCCATGTCCATGTATATGACCATTGTCAAAAACCCCAATTGTAATCACAGTACACGGGTCGAAAACCTCCCAGATGTACTGCTCATTCCACTTAGGATTGAAGCTGTCCACGATTGTCCTTGTTCGAACCCATTTCCTCCCGTATTTTGCTACACAATAAGCATCTGTGGTACCTCGGCCATCTTTTGTTTTCATTGGCATCAGACCAACGGCACTTATAACCCCTACCTCAAAAATCCCAATGCTTGACTTCCACAACTGCTTTGCCGTTGGCCTGAGATCACTACTGTAGTGTGTTGATTCATCCAAGACATGGTACCCGCCATCCAAACAAATCCGTAAATGAATCCTGCTTGCAAATTTGATCTCCCTCTTCTGTTCCCCGTCTACGATCATATGCTTCTCAAGATTATACCACTTAGTGTGCACAGGTTTATGGTCTAACCTCCTCTGCACATTCTGTAAAGGAATCACTAACCTTCCCAAGATTTCATCTTTGCCTGATCCCACTCTATCTTCCACAGTCAGATACAACGGCTCCTCAAACGGTTCAGCAGCAACAAACATCAAATCCTCATTCCACATTGGGTTAATAGTTTTGCTCTGTGATATTCTAGTCCTCAATACCTGATTTCCACAGATAACCTTCACAAAAACTTCCGGATACCTACTCTTGTCATTTGGCAGCAAGTCCTGAGCTTCAATAACATTAACCCTCACATACCAAAGCTTGGGGGAGAGGTATACCTTCGATCGAATGTTATTGACACCCTCAGGCCCAACTGTTGCAGCATCAGAATGCCACGCATCAGGAAACGCCTCGTCTGCTTGAGTTCCCATCCAAACTGCCAACATCAGCTCTCCCTTGATCTTAACCCCCTTCCTGTCCTCCAGCCTATACCATTGTGGTGCCAATGGGCTATCTGGTGGAACGCGTTTCGGGATATCAGTGAAATCAAACATAACCCTGCCCATGAAATCATCTAGCACAACATCCTTATCTTTCACCACAACTTCCAAAACTGAAGCTTGAAGTCGATCTTTGGAGAAAGCAAACACCTGATTCCATACAGGGTTAGACTTCTTCTCGAAATGCTTAGTAACTCCCTTATAGTTTCCGAGTTTTACTTCAACATAGGGATCAGAACTACCAGTGACATCTTTTGCAGGCAAATCCTTTGCTTTCACCACGCGAACGTAAAGGTATTGCATCTGTTCTACAAGGTCATAGGTGCATGAGAGCTTGTCGGCCGTGATAGAGCCCGCGCCAATGTTTGGCGAGGTCTCTTTCAGAGCGAAATCTTGAGACGGCGGAGGCTTCTGCATTTTTCTAGTTTGTGGGAATAGAAAGAGAAGCTACTCCTTAAACACCAAACCGAGGTACACAAACAAATCGAATTCGATTTACAGAGATGCTATTAAAGCAAGTGAAACCTCAAAAGATTTCCAACACCAGCAATCAATTCCTTCCTAAAGATGCATAATTTTTCTGTAAAATGGAACAGAAATTATCTCAAAGGTAAAAGAGATAACTTCACCAAGAACTTCACCAAGAACTTCAAAAGAAATAAATCCTGAAGAACTTCTTGACAACCTGCAGATTCAAAGAATCAATGTATTACTCTTCCATAAAGTAACCCTCTTTTGGTTTCTTTGAGAAGAAAGTAGAGAGAGAGAGAGAGAGAGTGAGAGAGATTCAAAGGTCACTTCCCTTTTCCATTTTTTGGATCACGGAGAAAATAAACTTCAGAACAACCAGTACATATATTCAATTCAATCAATACATTTTCTGAGCAACACAACCATATTAACTTCACAGTACAAAAAACCAAATCAGAGAATACTAAAAGAAGAAAAATAATCAAAGTTAGCTTTATATCAACAACTCACAGATCCAGTGCAGAAACCCCATCAAGTCAAAGACAACAAGTAAGCTCAAATTTCAAGGAAACTTGCACTTTAACTTCAACTAATCACACCTAATGAAAAAATGGGTTTTCAACAACTCGTAACAAAAACCAACTTCTAGAAAATCTTAAAAGCAAGCAAGCATTCATTGTTCATCTTCACAAGCAAATTAAGTGACCTACAAAAAAAAAAAAGAAAAAATGGGAACAAGAAAACTATACAAGTAATGCCATCCTATTAGAGTTACACACTGACCTGAGGTAGCTAAAAGTGCTTTCCTTCAACGTGCTTCCATGGAAAGTCTTCAAATTTAAGAAAAACAAAAATGGGAAAATTCAGTTTGTAAGAAAGAAGAAAAAAGGGCAGCTGAAGAGAGTGTGGGGCTGAGATCTGTGAGAAAGACTGAATCTTCTCTCTAGAAAGAGAATGGACAGAAAGAAACCTACTGAGTGCCAACTTTTCACATTTTTCTTACAAATTTTTTATTTTATTTTTTTAGTTCTTATTGTTTTGTGTCAGAGAGGGCATTGCACATGAGAAATTTTTTAATGTAGCGGGAACAAAATCTGATACATCAACTCGGACCTGAATTGTCTCTCCCTCATCTCATTCTCTTTTATTTTTGTGGTCACGATTAAGGCACGTCAACATTTTATATTAATTTTTTTTATAGAAATAATAAAACAAAAAGCAATGAGAATATAAAATATTGATGTGGCTTAACCGTGACCACATAAATAGGAGGGAATGAGAAGGGTATGGGATGGGAGTAATGTTATTCATACCACATTTTTATACTACCTTAGGTGGCATCTGATGTGGACAGCCACATCATTTGAAAAATTTGCAAAACCCAATGAAAAAAGGAGAAAGATTCCTCGTATACCACAATCATCGTTTAATTAACTTGTTTTTCTTAATTATTAGTTTATTATATAATGAACTACATTTAAAAATCTAATTAATTCAAATGATGTGGATGTCCACATCAAATGTCACCTAAGATAGTTTGAAAATGTGATACAAAAACATGGTATGAATAACATTACTCATGGGATGGGGATGACAAACAATCCATCTCCCATCAACTCATCAAGTATTGCAAAATAATTGGTTGGAAGTTTTTATTTGAAATATCTAACCGATTATTTTGTAACACTTGTTGCGCCGAGTCATGGTTTATGTACCCTTAGAAATTTTCGTTACACGTGCGAGAAGATTAGGGACAGTTTTGGCATCATCTGGTCTTGGATTAGTGTTCCTTGGTGATGTGAGAAAATTTCTCGCTTTTATTTTATACGTTTCTTGGTTTCCTCATCATGTGTGTTGGTTTGGTAATGAATTGAACATTTTGGTCTCGCATTTGTAATATTTTAACATAAACAATGCGTAGAAATTCTAAGATTTTTATGCGAAAGTGCTTGTATCATTCATAACTCCTAACATCGTAGTATTGAAGAATAGAATCTCATATGATAAAATAATATATATATATGAGAGATTTCGTCTTTAATATCACTTAGACTTTTACCTAAGAGATGAAAATTGAAAAATAATATATCAATTCATGCAAGCTAGGAGAATTCGAAGACTTTTAGCCTTAATCGCAAGTGTAAGATCCCACATCGCTCAGGGGTATGGATCATGTAAGCTTTATATGTATATCCTCATCTCTACCTAGCACGAGGCTTTTTGGAAGCTCACTGGCTTCGGGTTCTGTAGGAACTCCGAAGTTAAGCGAGTTTACGCAAGAGCATTCCCACGATAGGTGACCCACTGAGAATTTCTCGTCCGAGTTCCCAGAAACAAAACCGTGAGGGCATGGTCGGGGCCCAAAACAGACAATATCGTGCTACGGCGAAGTCGGACTCGGAATATGGTAGAGCCCGGATCAGGATGTGACAACAAGTGTAAATTAATTTAGTCACAAAATTACAAGCCTATCACAAACTATTTTATAGGGTAAGTAAAATGTTTCAATCACTCGATTGCCAAATCCAAACATTACCTATGGTATTTTTTTTTTTTTCATTATACAATGATGTTCTACTATAAAGAAAAGTGACATTTGTCATACGATCACGAACTACCAGCCTACCAACCTTAGAAGAAAAAAAAAAAAATTATAATACAAGATATTCTATTCTTAAAAACTATCGACGAACGTTTATTACACAATAGACCAACATTAGCCTCGACATTTATCAAAAACGACCTTCACATAATGCCAATTTTATATTCTTCCCATATGGCTTGTTGTACAAACTGAGGTTGAAGACTTATTATTTAATTTTGAATAAAAAAACAGTAGTAAATCTTGCTGAAATTAACAAGTTTCTAATCACAAATGAACATGTGGTTAAACAAAAAATTGATAATTTTAATCAACATTACTCCAAACAAATGAACACCTATCCCTTTTCAGCAGAACTTGCTTTTCTTTTTTTTTTCTTTTTTTTTTTTTTTTTTTTTCAGCAGTCAAACATTATTCTTGATTTTTATGAGATGTTAGCTTAGAAAAAGGCCAATAGCTTTACTAATTCTCATATGGGAAATGAAAATATGACCTGATTGATGAGGGTACATATAAAAATTTAGGGTAAATTACACAAAACTACCTCAACTATTGGTCTCACGACACTTTTATACCATATCTTTTAAAATTGACAATGTCATACCTCATCTTTAGAATTTGGTCAATTTTATACCTTCCGTTAGTCTGGCCGTTAATTTGTCAGTTAAATGCTGACGTGGCTTGATCCAGATCCCACTTTATATTAAAATATTAAAAAAACAAAAAAAAAATCATTTAATATTTTTTAAATATAAAAAAACAACAAAAGTAAAAAAAAACCAAAAAAAAAAAAAACTGAGTTCGTCCTGGGGGGAATGGGTGTGGATTTAAAGAGTGGGGTGTGCGGGTGTGAGGTTGGGTGCGGATAAAGTTTGGGCCTTTTTTTTTTTTGTTCTGGGTTGCAGGTAAGGGAAGAGGGGAGGGGAAGAAGATGAAGATGGGGGAGGGGGAGAGAAGAGAGAGAGAGACAGGGAGGGGAGGGGGAAGGGAAGGTTTTGGTTTTTTTTTTTTTTTTTTTTTTTTTTTTGTGTTCTGGGTTGCAGGGAAGGGAAGAGGGGAGAGGAAGAAGATGAAGATGGGGGAGGGGGAGAGAAGAGAGATAGACAGGGAGGGGAGTGGGGGGACGGTTTTGGCTTCTTTATTTATTTTTTTTTATTTTTTTATTTTTTAATTTATCTTTATTTATTATTTTAATGTTTAAAAAATATTAAATGATTTTTTTTTAGTTTTTTTAATATTTTTTTAATTTTTTAATATAAAGTGGGCTCTAGATCAAGCTACGTCAGCATTTAATTGACAAATTAACGGCCAAACTAACGGAAGGTATAAAATTGACCAAATTCTAAAGATGGGGTATGACATTGTCAATTTTAAAAGATGAGGTATGAAAGTGTCGTGAGACCAATAGTTGAGGTAGTTTTGTGTAATTTCTCCAAAAATTTATTCAAATCTAAAACTATAGAACTGTTGAATCAAGAGTTTAAGGTTTCTTTATAGAAACGTATTCGGCTATTTTTTTTATTACAAATAAATGTCTTA
The DNA here is from genome assembly GCA_036320875.1 of Cotoneaster glaucophyllus. NCBI lineage: Eukaryota > Viridiplantae > Streptophyta > Magnoliopsida > Rosales > Rosaceae > Cotoneaster > Cotoneaster glaucophyllus. Next base: position 1,395,752 of record CM070061.1, read on the forward strand.
ATGATTTTGGAGTATAATTTTTTTTCGCAAAAATGATGTATGAATAATGTTATAAAAGATAGATGGTTATGATCGTTAAAATACATTAGGAAGTGGGCTCTATAAAAACATATGTAAAAAATTGTGTAAAATGTTGTAAATATTCTTAGTTTTAGTATGATTGTGTAAATCCTATATTAGATTTGATTATAGTTATCATTTCCTATTGTATCTTGTATTCCTTGGGGATGAAGGAATATCTTCTCTCTTTTTACTACTATAAATAAAGGCACAATGTAGGAGGGATAACAACACACATTTCCCTACAATTCTACAAACACATCTCTCTCTCTTCTCCTTGCCGCCGGCTCTCTTTAACTTTGTCAGATAAAATAGACCACAACATAAAACAAATTGTGCCACAAGATCCGCTCTCATATATAAATGATTTAAAACTTTGTATAAAGTATTTGATTATATGATTATTGGTCACCATGGATACAACTTCAACTGTTAAAGTGATATATGCATCATATATGTCACAAACTAATTTATTTGGCCATACCGATGGCCAAAAATTCGATTTCTTGTGACAAGGATGTTTCATGGGGCCAATATTGAAAGGAAAAGATAACCATCCACATTCATATACACGAATTAAATTTGCAAAACTTATGCCCACAATGCTGGCAGTTGAAAAATAATGAGAAAGAAATTGTTGTTGGCTATCATTGGATCATGAATTAATTATTTTTTTTTTAGATATTAAAAAAAATAAAACCTTTCTCTCTTTTGGTATTTAATTTATTATTCAGTAAGTATTGCTAAAATTATGAACGCTTGAAAGAGTGAGGTATTCATAGGTGCGTACAATCAGACCATGTGGTCCTCCGCTCACATACACGAGAAACGTCTCACTTCTCTGGAGTTTTAATCTCATTTTTTATGTTCGATACACGTAAACGATAAAAAAAAAAAACCTCTAAAAAGAAGAAAATGAATTTTTTGTTTTGTTTTGAAGTTGGAGTCGTATCTTGTAGGTGCGTTAGGTGGAACCATTAAGTTCACCAAAATGGCGAGCTGACAAGAAAATAAACCCTATCTCGGTGTATGATTCTTGACCATTTCCTGATGTGACACACACAGTTGTCATGATTCATGACCATGCACAAGCACATGTCGAAGACGTGCACTTTAGGTAAAAAAGAAAACGAGAGTTGATTTTCACACGTTGTTTTTAGTTTTTTACACATATTTTTTTTATTTTAAGTTATCGAATTAAATAAATTAAATAAAATGTTGTGGACAATTGAATCTCTATACTCATAGGTATGTATGTACATTACTTTTTACTTTGTGCACACCTTTCATTTTTTCTAGCTGTAGGATTGAACAAAATAACGAAAATTAAAAAGGATAAGTGGATGAGCAGAAAGTAAAATAGGGTGTGCATAGTTCACTCTTAAAACTCAGTTCCTCTACAAGTGGAGGGAATAAGCTCTGCTTGAAAGGATCAATTGGGCTTGTTGGTAGAAGAAGGCCATTTGTCCACACAAGTCTCGTACATGAGTTCATTGCTCATTTGGTTCTCTTCGGACTTAAGTGTCTGGAGCCTAAAGACCATGAATCTTGACACTTGATTTATGTGATAGAGAGATCGGAGCTATTGGTTTGCGTGAAATGAGCCAACAAATTTAGTTAATGAAGACCATCAAATTCAATTTAAATGGTCCGGATTGCCTAGTCCTTGACTCTGGACAATGAGATTCGAAGAGAACACCTTCATTTTAGTACATTTTGGTTTAAGAGGCTTTTAGAGGTTCCATTTTTCGGATAACTAAAAATTGCTCTCTAAAATATTCGGCTTGTATCATTTTGGCTCCTAGATTCTTTTTCATCCCAAATTGGTCTGTAACCTTTTTGCTTTCACCGGCTTGTAGATCTTCCCAGCTTAGGAGGTGTCATGGTGACAAGAGAAACTTACTCGAAACCCGCTGTACTTCTTTCTTCAGACATGATTAATCACGTGAGAAGAGAGATAAAAAGAATGGGTACAAGTTCTCCCCAAGCTAGGAATATCAAACGAATTGAATCAATCATAAATTCATTATTCAGCTTCAAGGATGCCTTTTCAATCAGTAACAGCATGATTCTTAGACACAGTTTGCAGTTAGAAATGAACTAGAAGATGTTGAAATATCAAACCAATTCCTAGCGGAACAGCCGAAAGACAAATGTGGGACTATGCAAATCAATAAAGCTATCTTCAGCTGCTTCAAGTGACTGCAGAAATATCGCTTCTCTGGGTTCCTCACTCACTCCGCTTTGCGTAGCGTACTCCAATGCCATCTCATAGTCCACCTGAAAAATTTGAGCACGAGATTAGGGTATGTGTTTAACATCCGCATATCTACTTGACTACGTAAATGTCTACATCCACCTTCGTCCCAGTTTCTAACCAGATGTTCCCATAATCACATTGGTTTCAAGATACAAATACCGTTAGTTCCTCACTACAAGCAATGCATAAGTAATACTAAGCAAAGTATAGTTGAGTACCAATTTCTCTACAGCAACCGATGATATGCATACTGACCCCCGACACCAAAGTAAATAAGCAAAAAGGTGCAGAAAAAAGGAAATAAAAGCCACACGAAAATTGTTATATTAGCAGTTAAGGCATCATCCCACCTGTTCAACATGTTGTAAAAGCTTTTCCTTGAGTATTTCTTTTGTAACTGTTCGATTTGATATTTCCTTGTACATTTCATCGCGTTGCTTCTTTGCTGCATGTGATTGCTCCTGTTGGCATGTACAGCTTTCATTAGGTTGGAATCACTTTTCCTTTTATTGTTTCCTAGCCTTATTTAGAAGGACCTCTTGTAAATCAGTTTATATACGTCTATGAGAGATGAAAAATAAAATCATTCTATTCTCACCGAATTCTGCTTTTTGATCTCCTTCCACACATCATAAAAAACAGTACAAGCATTATCGAGATACCTGCAAATTCACTGTTAGATTGCTTCAAATCGTACAGGGAGTGGAAAGTGATAATTCAGATCAAATTAAGAATAAAGGCCAAACGAATGATTAGTTTTACTTGCTCAAACTTCGCTTTCTCTCCTGCTGTTCACGAGCTTGCATTTTCTTCACTATCTTGGTTTTTAACTGGATGCAACACTGTTGAAGGGCAGACTGTCGAGGTATCGTTGTTACATAATTGATTATATATTATACATTGATTGAAGAAAAATTATAATATAGCCACTGACCTTGACAGCTGAAGCTATTTCAGTTATATCATCTCCGATATACTCCTTCCCCGTTCCTTTAAAGGGTATTTTTGTGCTTACAATGCTCACAAAGACACCAATCTTATCCTGAGTTTGGTTGATCTTGTAACTACTCCAACTAAAAGAATATTTTTCACATTGTGTTATATATAAAAACTAGACTGCTATCTCCCTTCTTTTTCTACACAATTCTCAACCTAAAAAAGAATAGAATTGCAAACAATGAGAAAGTTTCCTATGACTTACTTGATTCTCTTAAGAGCGGTCCTGGTGACAACATCAGCCCCTTGTTCGAAAAGAAGTGGAATTCGGTTTGCAAATCGGAAAATATTCAAACCCTAAAATGGAGACCCAAAAACTTCATAAATGTTCATTGGATAAACAAATCAAATTCTAACATACATTTTGTAGTACTCAAGTGATAATCAGGTAAAATGGCATCTAACGAAAATATGAGCGAGAAGAACAAAATTCCAGTTTACGATTTGTTAATTCCTAAGTCTATATTAACCATCATTATTAATAGAGAATCACCTACTTGCTTGACATCTTTTCCACCCACACTGACACCAGCTTCCACAATGAATGGGTGGCCTTCAAAAACTCGGGCACTGTACAGAATATGAAGTAAAGAAACAGCGTTTGGGTACAAAGTCAATCAATCAGCAGAAAACACAAATAGGTGCATAAAGAAATAGTAGCAGTCAGCTGTTTACAGGAATTCTTAGAAAATAAATCACATGAATTAGCAAAGTTAGAATTCAAATAACCTTCCAGAATAAGTTGCGACCATGTCTGGATGCAGCTCCTTTATAATTCCTAGACGAAGATTGTATTCCCCTGCAGGACTAAGACACTGAAAACAGCGAGTAAATAATAGCCCAAAGTTCCAAACCACATAGCCAAGACTATATATTCTATGCTGACTGATGTAAAGCGAACAGAGACCAAAAAGAAATGCTTACATCACCACTAGGATCATCAAATTTAGCTTGACGAAATAACTGATGGATGCGAACAATTTGTTGAGAAGTTAGAGACTTAATAGGCATTTTTGGACTGAACTCGGGACCCAATTCCCCTGAAAAAAGGAAGAAATATCAGCTTAAGCATCTAAGCAATAGCACCAGCAATCATGACAAAAATCCAACCTTTAATAGTGTACAAAGGATGTGCAGAGAAACTCTGCAAGAATGTAATAGTACAACTACCTCAAATTCTGTTTACACTAAATATTATTCAGATCACAGTGAAAAAGACTTACCAATTAGTCGTTCAGCATATGCTTTTCGTATATTAACAAATTCATGCTGAAGAAACTGTAAAAGGTTTTGCTTTGGATTTTCTTCAATGAGGCGCTTTATTAGCAATAAGTCAACAGACGATGGATGGTGCTTTGTCTCAAGAGGAATTGGAGGCATCACATCTGTTCTCCGAGCAAACCTTATGGTAACACTTTTACTGCATGAAAAGTAAAATGTTAGTATAAATTTGTTCAGGACATAAATCCTAAAACTCCGCCTTTGTGTGTGTGTGTGTGTGTGTGAGAGAGAGAGAGAGAGAGAGAGCTTACTCTGCTGCACCTGATACAAATTTAAAAAGAAACTCGGCATAAGGAGTTATAACAGCCATTTGTCGCATGTAATGCAATATCTTGGACTGCACATGCCAACATTTTCATTAGCTTAAAATGAAATGAGCTTGGTGAACTACACTGAACAATATTTTTCAAAGCTAACCACAACACATCAGATTGACATATATGGTTAAGCATGTATGTATCTGTAATGAATTAATGTCATTAGTCAGTGACTTAGCACATACACGGTAACTTGTCCAATTTCCTTCAATAACAACTTGGATCTCAGCTCCATGCCACCGAACCTTGTTATCCCGTTTTTCATGTAAATGGACATGAGGAATGTTCCTGAAAGCATAAACAAGCATCATTGTGATGTGTAACAAGCGCCTAAACCTTAAAAATAAAGTATATTCTTTACCATTGGAAATTCCATTTTATGATATGAACAACATAGACACATTAACCTTTTATAGGAATGATTTAAACACTAATACAAGCATATACGGATATACATGATAAAAATAAGATTCAGGTAGCAACCACTAATCCAAAAATTATATCTTATACTATGCCCAAGTCATACCGATGAATATCTATATCAAGCCTGCAAAATGAACTATAATTTTGGCCCTTCATAGATGACGAGATCTCTATAGGAAGCCCTGTACTCATCTTTGACCAAATTAATGCCTGCATAAGAAAACATAGGTCATAACTGGGGTTATACATATGCATGCAATAATTATATAACAGAAGAATGTCATGAACATATACATGATATGCCAATAAATACCATCTTTGCACCTAGACCGAACTTCCCACGCGTCTGCTTCAAGCCATATTTTGTTCCAGATAACACTGCATGAGTTCATAAATTCACAGAAAGATTAAGATGTGATAAAAGTGACATGCTATTGAGAGTCATGTAAAAAATGGTTTACTAGTTAAAAGACAAAACCAAACCAAAAGTTTTGCAAAGTTACTTTACCTCGTCCAAACATATTTGGAATGTCATCATGTGGCATCCCTTTTCCATTATCCTGTATTTAAATCATAAAACCAATCATGTGAGTTACAGTTATAGTGAATACAAAACAACAACAATATGCCAATAAGAAACCATTGTATAATTGGAGACTTGTTGATGGAGAGTACATCATACCTTGCATGTAACCCTGTAAAATGAAGCCTCACCTCGACCCTTTACGGTCTTTGCAGCTGGAGGCTCTTTGACCATCTTTCCAGAGGAAGCATTTTTTGCCTGTAATTCTTGAGCACGAGCTTCCTTTGCTAATCGTTTCTGGATAGAAAAAACAAATAACAAGATGAATATATGAGAGGCTAGTTATCTACAAAATAATGATAATAATAAGAAACAATGAGCTTGAAATAATATTCGCAGAATCTGATACTTCCTATATAGCGTTTTCCAAATTCATGAAGTTCTTTACTGGTAAAGTAATTGGAAGACGAAAGTTATGATCCATTAAGAATGAACTCCCAAATCACGACATGCAACAAAACACATATAATTTGGAAGAGAGAAAATAATGTTGATGAAAAATAAAGCACGCCAAGTCAATACATGACTACATGTATAATACAAGATAATCAAGGAACTCTCCTTCTTTTTTTTAGGTGCGGTCGATATATCGTGGCTTTTAATTTCCTTTTCCTTACCACAATGTTAGATGTACCTCTATATTTTACTGCTATTGGAAATAACATAGCAACAAAGTCACATCATAAGTATGCACACCTCACGAGCTTTAGCTGTTTCATAATCATCGTATAATGCCTCATCAACACGATCTCGATCAATAAGACCAATCATAGAATTGAACTTGCTTTTCTCAATATCTTCACTGCAATGGCCAGATTCAGTATATACAGAAATATTTCAATATCACAAAGGTGACACTATACCAATCAGAAGACAAACTTTACCCACTATATTCACCCCTACTCATATGAACCAACATGCCCGACAATTTTCATAAACGTATAATAACTAGCACTTACATCGTTATTTCTATCACAGGAAGCTCCGATATGGACTCCGTGGAATCAAGTGAGTTCTCAACAAGTTCCCTCACAGTAGTGTAAAGACATTTCCCTGGCTGAAAATTCCCAAAGAAAAAAGGGAAGAAAGATAAACATACAATGAGACAGTTAAGGTTCCAAGCTCTTTGCTTTCTTGAATCAATCAATTATTTTTCGAAACAATCTAAGGTCCACATAAACTTCCATGCTTCTATATTTTAGAGCTAACTTCGAATTACGAAAATCTAATTTCTTTTTTCAGTTTACATGTGCGTGTGAAAATCCAAATTCCAACTCATACGATCATAAATGCATAAGAGATAACAAAATTGATTTCCCGAATTCATCAAACATTGAGCATTCATAACAAAATTGTGGGAAACAACTTCAACCTCCACTACACCATTCAAATTCATAGTCTTTAAATTAAAAACCATAAGATTCCAACTTTCGTCCAAAAAAGGAAGGTAAAACAATAATGTACAAGAAAAAGCATACATTATCGAACCCAGCAATGTTCTTGTTCTCCGCAAAGAACTCCGCCGGCGATTCTGCAGAAAAATTGAAAGCATGGCTAATGAATATTCAAACTAAAACGTGCGTACAGAAAACGAAGGCAGAGAGAGAGGAGAGAGAGGAGAGAGAGAGAGAAACTCTGTTCGAGAACGCTATCTTTGGGCTTTCTGGGCGTCTTCGATTGGCGTTTCTTAGGCTCCGTCTGGCTCTTGCTGCTCCCTCCAGCTTCCATTTCAAATTCCCAATCAAATCTTCGCCCCCCAAAAAACCCTAAATTTGAAAAAGGAAAAAACCCCAAATTTGGATGATAGTCCCAAATTTGGATGATAGGAATTTGGATGATAGTCCCAAATTTGGATGATAGGAGGAGGAGGAGGAGGAGGAGGAAGAAGAAGAAGAAGAAGAAGAGTGAGCTATGGGGCGATCAGCTACATAGCCGTTTGACGGCGGACTGTGCTTTTTCTCTGGAGATGTGACGAGAATGGACGGTGCAGATTGGGGGTTGGATTAGACATTTGCTGGACTTGTGTGCTTACACGATGAGCATTTCATAGACCGTTTTTTCTTTCCCGCTAAATGTTGTACATGTGTGACAAAAATTATATCTTACAAGCATTTGGAAGTGCTTTTGAAGATGACATTCTTCTAAAATCATTTTCAATTATTTTACGATCATTAGTGTTTTTTAGAGTTTCAAATGATCCTCATAAAATGTTAGAATATTTCAGTTTCTTGATTTGGCGTGACAAACAATTAAAATGTCTCAAGATATCACGTTGATATTTCACATCGTCTTATTTTGTCTTAAAAGAAATTTCCACGCATGTCATCTACGTGGTAATTACTTGTTAAGAAATGTTAAAAAAAAAAAGAGAAAAAATAAGGGAGTGTGGAAAGTTATAACATCAAGTCAATTTATTATTTTCGTTGACAAAATGGATTTTCTTAAGAGAGTTGTTATTAACATTTCAAAAATGTCATCATGAATTTTAAATTTGTAAAACATAAAGAAAAGGATTTGTGAATAATAACATTTTTGAAGTGTCGATAAAAATAATAACATTTTTGAAGTGTCAATAACAACATCATTTTTTCTTGATAATATGGGTAGATAAACATATAGAATTAGGTTTAGTATCGTAGACTCAATGGCACCACTCTGACAATTTCAACTTTCATAGCAATTATTGATAGCATATGATAACTAACATTTTCAAAATGTTGGCCCTTTCAACTTTCATAGCAATTATTGATAGCATATGATAACAAACATTTTCAAAATGTTGGCCCTGGTCCCGGGCCATATAGATATCGATTGTCATACCATCAAGTAAGAGAGATTTTTCAACGTTCTCATAATGCTGAGGAGAACACATATATCATTATATACCTGGTCGAAAGTTTTTATTTTCAAGTATCTTTCTAATTATATAATAATATGTGGTGTTTCATCTAATATTCAGGACACACGGAAAAATTTCTCAGCAAATAGTAGACTGGACGAGAATATCAAGATCAATATCTTCTTCTTACGTTTAACAGTACTCATTCGATGCATGCTTCGAATATATGTCCAAGGAATCTCTCCCTCCCCCTTTGGCTCTACAGTCTCCACCACCACTCCTCACGTCTCCTCCTCCAATCTTCACGTGCATTGGCTTTGGTACCGACTTTGTCTTCCTGAATTGGTATCGAAGCGACTCATCGAAAGCAACTCATCACTTGCTTAAAACGTATTACCAAAAAAAACAGATAAAACAAGGAAGATAAGGTCCAAGAAAAGCGAAGCTAGAACAAGGACCATCTGTGCCATTTTGCACTCATCGAAAGAAGACGATTTCTTTCACATTATTTTTTTTGGGGGCTCTTTCACACATCACAGTCTGTTATTTTCAAAATAAAATGCTGCACGTTATGATTTGAAAGAGACGAGCTTATAGCAGTGCATCTATGCCCCTTTTTCACTACAAATTTAAATAAAATGCGATGAATTCATGATTGAGTACTGCTACTAACCAAAGTTCACTATATATTATCCATCAAATGATGATTGTGGTAACCGATCGGGCTTCCCGTAACTGGTATATGATCGATGCAACTTACCTTGATCGAGAGCCTCGCACGTTTCTTCAACAATAGCTGCCGACTACAACGTCAACGTAGAAGTTATGCCATGTAGAGGAGATAGAAAGCAGGAATCAAGTTTTCTATGTTAGAGTTAGTACTCAAGTAAAATGGGGGTGAGGGTGTATATCCCTTTTGTATTTATTTTGGCTTCTAGTGAATTGTTTTCTGAATGGCAAAAGTGTTCGATAACATTCTACAAGTGCTAGGGTTCTACTATCGAGGGTATTAATCTCACGTTAGGGAAATGAGAGACCTTACATATGCTTATAAATAATTGAACTGTTTTCTATATTGTCAATTAATTTTATGATTCATTTACGTCATAAAATCGTTGTACACTATGAGTTAATTATTGTTCATGTGTAGTGTGTAATATTAATATCCATTTGCAGTCTTATTATATGCGGATTTAACGAATTACTGCCATTTGCATTCGTGAATACAATTTATATGGAAACATTACATTTTCACGTATTGGTATCATGAATATCAGGCGAGCTTATTTGACCATTCTTTGCTTAAGTACAAAAGAACAGCAGAACCATTTCTTTCGACAAAAAAAAGTATATATGGACCACACTTCAACTTACTAATTAATGTGATTTTTGCTGAAAATTATACGGTAAAACTTCGATAATATAACATTCGATAAATTAATAACTTTGATGATTTAGTAGAACTTCGATAATATAATATTCAACAAGTTCATAACTTCGATTAAATAACATTTTTGTCAGGTTGTGAATAGAAATAACATACTTAATAAGTAATTTGCTAAATCTAAAAGATCATTAATACATTATAAAAAATTATACGGGTCATGTATATAAATCAATAACTCTCTCTTACTCTAACTTATTTAAATAAAGTTTGTACTTGGTTAAATGTTCATAAGAATTCCCTCTGAAACTAACTAATAGCGCGTTTTACTAATCCGTAATCAGATTAAGAGAAATTGAATTGAGGAGGAATTGGATTGAAGAGGAATTGGAATGAGGTGGAAGCAGAATCAGATTCCTGTTGAAATTGTTTACTAAAACTGTCTGGAATCGGAGAGGAATGATGTTGGGTTCCATATAAGTTGTTTACTAATTCACTGGAATCGGAATTAAAACTAGCTTGATTACTAAATTGCCCTTATATAAATAAATTATTTTTATACTAATTAATCAAACTAATTTATTGTTAAAAATAATAATTAATCAAACTAATTTTATATACCAAAATTTATCAATATAAAAATAATTAACTTTACTCAATCCTTTTTGTTAGAAGATGGTTATTTAACTTATTATTTCCATTTGTTGTCTTCCCCACCACAAAAAACCCATTGTCTGTCTTCTCACAGCACCCCTCTCATCCTTTTCCCAGCCGCAACAGCCTCCCCACCACAAAAAACCCATTGTCTGTCTTCCCACACCACCCCTCTCATCCTTTTCCCAGCCGCAACAGCCCTCCCCATCCCCGCCTTTCCCTGCCCTCCACCCCACTTACCCCCATAGCCACCGCCCATAGATCGGCAAGTCATGGTCCAGCGGAGCGGTCTCGTCGGCAAATCATGGTCTAGCGCAGATCAATTACAAAACTAGTTCGAAACGATTGGAGATTAGGTTAGGCAAAATGGACGAATGGAGGCCTTATAACTTCTTGTTGAGGTTTGATTCAGTGAAAGGATTGTGAAAGCCAACATAGAGCTGCTGCATAAGGCTGCTGGAGAGGATGGCGGAGGACAACCACAAGATGGAAGGGTATTTTGGAAAGAAACATTTGATTCCGGATGGAGGCTTCTCCCCGGAATCCAAATACTAGCTCCATCTCGGTAATTCAATTTCGGGTAATTCCGGAATTCGATTCCGGATTTTTGGTGGACCCCACGCTTTTTTTTATTCCCTATGTGTTAGTAAACGTCGGAATCCTTCCAGAGGAGTGCAATTCCGTTTCCCCTACCCCTCCCCCGCTTGGTAAACACGTGTGAGGTTTAGAGGGTATAGGAGCTGAACTTGCAGTTTTCCATGCCTGCCTTATTGATAAATTCCTTTGCATACTTTGACTGATGTATAAAAATAGCACCATCAGCTTTATATTCAATTTGGAGACCTAAAAATTAAGCAAGTCAACCTGCCTATATCTTTTAAATCAAACATCTCTCCCAGGTCTGAAACCATGCACTGATTGAATTTTGGAAGAAGTAGACCCTGTCAATATGATATCATCCATATGTGACTGACCATTTGGAGAAACTGAATTGTCAGAAACTTGTATCAGACAGCTGAGAAGCAACAAAGGAGCATGGTTGCGGGAATGAGTAATTTCAGATTCTTGTGAGGAGTGTAAATGTGTTTCAGATTCCTGAGATGATAATACTTGTTGATTCTATGTAAACCCAACTGTGACTGATCATTTGGAGAAACTGAATTGTTTGAAAAAAGTAGAGCCCAGACTTGGTGAATGTAACTGAGAAGAAGCAGCAGCTTGATTTTGTACAACTGGTGGAATAGAAGGCAGAGAATGAGAAGGAAGAGTCACAACAACTGCAGCTGAAGACGAAGATGTTGCATACTATGAATCCTTATCAATACCAACAGAAACATTCTTAAAAGGAAACACAGATTCATCATGTATGACATGCCTAGAAAGTATCTTTTTGGAAATGAGATTGTAGCAAATGACTCTTTTGTATCCCATGGAATATCCCCAAAAAAAACACACAATGATGACTTGGGTTGCAAGTTAATTATGATCATTATGAAGTCTTAAGTAAGGGTAAACTGCAGTCCCAAATATCTTCGAAGTATGTAAGGATGGAGGTTTCTTAAATAACATTGAATAAGGTGACTCCATGGATAAAGTCTTACATGGCATCCAATTGATGAGAAACACAGCACGAGCACAAGCAAAATACCGAAATTCATGTGGTAGAGATGCAATAGTCCAGGGCCAGCCCTGAGATTTCAGAGGCCCTGTGCGAAAGTGAATTAGAGGCCCTAAAAAGTACTAAGAATTCAATTTTTTTTGTTCAAAATAATAGCACAAACAAATTTAACAAATCAACAAATGGAAATGTGGCGTATTGTTTTTCCTTAACTATTTAGAGGGTTAGGGTTCGAATTTTCATGTTATTGTGTGAAATTTTTATATTATTTTCTGGAAGTTTATGCATTTAATAAAAATAAACTGAAAAAATAATGGAGACAAGTTTGGAACTCATCCCCTAGGCCGATGTAAAGAAGAGATAATACCACTTGCACTAAGACTCATATTTGTAATATTCTACACATACTACTATATATATGTATGTATGCAAAATTGAAAAATCAGGGGTCCTTCTGATTTGGGGGTCCTGTGCGGTGGCACCACTTGCAGCCCCTCAGGGCCTGCCCTGCAGCAGTCAATAAGGTAAGAGCAATTTCTGCTACATGTCTATGCTTTATCTCAACAATTATTGTAGTAGAACAAATGTGCTTGATAGATAAACTGAAACATTGTCAATAGTGATTTTCTGGTCACCTTCAAAAGTTGTAACTTGTTACATAGAGGAAATGTCTGATATGATGTGATGCACCAGAATCCACAACCCAAGCATCATTAGGAGTGAGCAGCCCTGGCAGAAAGATTTGGTGGTGGAGCTTGACCTTGATAAGCAAAATTGGCCCTGTTAGCAATCTAAGGCAGAGTGACCCATTTTTCCACAAATCTGAAATTCCATGTAACCACTATATGGAGAATTAGTATTCATCATACCCATTGGCTGTAGTCCCATTTTGGAGCATATTTGACACTCAGGTGTAGGAGTAGCTCTGGACTCAGTATTGCCTGACCAAGTTTGCCAGTTGCAGCCTGATTTAAATCCCCCAGAATTAGTGCCTTTACTGCCCTTAGATGAAGGCCTAAACCCACCATTATTTCTTTGCTGCCCACCATTGTAAGGTCTAGGTCCATTGAAGGATTGTGATCTTGGTCCATTATTAGTAGAAGGAAGTGCATTGCCCACATATCCAAAACCAAATGGCCCCTGAGTTGGAAATATTGGAATAAGTCAATATTTAGAGAAAAAAAAGGAATGTAAATATTGTAATTATTAGAGTCATGTTTTAGGAAGGATATCATGTCCTTTATTCTTTTTCCTTTTGTAACAAGGTTTGTATGTACTATTTATTCAGAGTTATGGAATACAGGAAAATTAAGCCGTAAATTCTATTTGGCATCAGAGCCAAGCGTAACCCTAAAAAATTTCCACCGTGCCGCTGCTACAGAAAACCCGGGGGAAAACCTTGCACGTCTGTGATCTCTGCTGCGTTTCTGCAGTAAGACCAGGCTGCTGCGTGCTGTGGTAGGAGACAAGGACCACTCCGTTTCTTGTTTCAGTAGTGACGCTACATCACCTGCAGAAAAGACCACTTTCTGCATCACTTGCCGTGTGTAGCTGGATCCCTGCCATGTGTCGCTGATCCCTGCAGGAAAAACTGCACTTTCTGCCTTCTGACCCGTGCCTTTTGTGTGTGAATTGGTCAGCACGCTGTCTTGCTGCTGCTGTGTGTGCCGTGTGTTTTTCATACAATTGTGTGGACTGCTGCCTCTGTATGTGTGTTATGCTGTGCTGCTGTCGTGAGTTATGGCAAGTGACAAAGGTAGTATGGGGCGTGTTATTTTAGCCTCTGATATGGAACATCATACAGGTTGGATTCTAGACTCGGGTGCAACCGATCATATGACTTTTGATAAAAAAATTATTTACTAGTATGACAACCAGTTCACGGAAGTGTATTGCAACTGCTAACGGAACGACAGCATCGGTTTTGGGGGCTGGCACTGTGAACCTCACGCCGGCCCTTCCCCTTCATGACTGCCTGTTTGTTCCCTCGTTGTCTTATAATTTGTTATCTATTCCTCAAGTTACTGAGCAATTAGATTGTGTTGTACTTATGTATCCACTGTTTTGTTTGCTTCAGGATATTCAGACCAAGGAGATAATTGAGCGTGGCACTAAGAGAGAGGGGTTATATTATGTGGATGACGTCGTTCATGGCAGAGCTAATGCAGTTCGAGCATCCCGTACCAATAATTTACAGGAGGTTTGGTTATTGCATCGTCGGTTAGGACATGCTTTGTTTGGTTATTTGAGGCGTATGTTGCCTAGTTTATTTCATGAAATAAAAGAATCAGACTTACATTGTGAGGTATGTATTCTCGCGAAGAGTCATCGCGTTTCGTTTCCTCCTAGTATGAATAGAAGATTGTTTCCTTTTGAACTTGTGCACTCTGATGTTTGGGGTCCCTCTCCTGTTAGTACTTTGTCTGGAATTAAATGGTTTGTTACCTTCGTTGATGATTGCACTCGTATGACTTGGATTTATGTGATGAAGAATAAAAGTGATGTGGGTATGGTGTTTCGATCATTCTCTCAAATGGTCGCAACACAATATTCCTCTGTTGTTAAGGTTCTCCGCTCTGATAATGGAGGTGAGTATATTGGTTCCGAGTTGTCTGGCTTTCTTCGGGATCAAGGAATTCTACATGAGACTACTTGTCCTCATACCCCACAACAAAATGGTGTTGCTGAAAGAAAGAACCGTCATATCCTGGAAACTGCCCGTGCCTTGCTCATTGGTGCATCTGTACCTAAACGGTTCTGGCCTGAAGCTGTCACCTATGCTGTATATGTGATTAACCGTATGCCATCCCGGGTTGTGGATTTTCGTACACCTCTCCAAGTATTGACAGAATTTGTTCCAATAGTGTCAACCAATACTCTTCTCCTCGTGTATTTGGGTGTGTAGCCTATGTTCATATTCACAAGATTCATCGTAGTAAGCTCGATCCATGTGCTCACCGGTGTGTTTTTCTGGGATTTGCTCCTCAACAGAAAGGGTATAAGTGCTACCACCCTGAAACTCGTCATATGTATGTAACTATAGATGTTACCTTTTCCGAATCCGAGCTCTTTTATGCTTCGACTCCATCACCTTCCGATCACCTGGGGGAGAATATGAGTGGTGATCTTGGGTGGTTGGAAATATGTAGCTCAGGGGGAGTATTTATTAACAAAAATAGCTGTGAAAGCTCTCGGCAAGACAGTGACTCTCAGCAAGACACTGCCGAGAATGTGAGTATCATTCAGCCAAGTAGCACCGAACCAGCTGAGTCTTCTCGGCAACGTGCTGCCGAGTGTGATGCAGAGTGTCAGCAAGGAGTTGCCGAACCAGTTTCACAGCTCCAGCAACCATTAGCTACCGAACCCGCAACCCCCTCTCTCTCAAGCTCAATAGTGCCACCTAATATGTCTTCTCTGAATATTCCTGAGGTAAGTACTACTGATGTTCATGTAACTAATCCAGATAATATTATGAGTACATATAAGTTGCTGCCAAGGCAAAATCGTGGTGTTCCTCCTGACAGGTTTTCTCCTGAAGGAAAAGTGAAGTATCCAATAGCTAATTATGTGTCATGCTCAAACCTTGCACCAAAACGTCAAGCCTGGGTAAACAATGTGGAAGCAATCCAAGACCAACCCGAGTTGAGGAGGCCTTGAAGGATCCAAAATGGGCTGCTGCGATGGATGAGGAAATGATGGCACTACATAAGAATGATACATGGGAGGTAACGGAGCTACCTAAGGGAAAGAAACCAGTTGGGTGTAGATGGGTCTTTACGATCAAATACAAGGCAGACGGATCAGTAGACAGGTATAAAGCAAGGTTAGTAGCAAAAGGCTATACTCAAACTTATGGTGTTGATTATCAGGAGACTTTTTCTCCAGTAGCGAAGATGAATACAGTACGAATTCTGATTTCTTTAGCTGCAAATTTGAATTGGCCACTAAAATAGTTTGATGTGAAAAATACTTTTCTTCATGGGCATTTGGAAGAGGAGGTATATATGGATTTTCCTCCGGGGTACAATGCTGGAGGAAAACCCGAAGTATGTAGGTTGCGAAAGTCACTCTACGGACTTAAGCAATCACCTCGTGCGTGGTTCGGTAGATTTACCCAAGTTATGAGGCGGATTGGGTATTATCAAAGTCACTCGGATCATACATTATTTGTGAAACGGGGAAATGGTAAAGTGACAGCCTTAATTATTTATGTGGATGACATGATAATAACAGGTGATGATTCGGAAGAGATGATGAAGCTAGAACAAAACCTTGCCGCCGAGTTCGAGATGAAGAATTTGGGAGATTTGAAATATTTTCTTGGTGTGGAAGTTGCTCGGTCATCTAGAGGTATTTTCTTGTCTCAACGTAAATATGTTCTGGATTTATTAAAGGAAACAGGAATGCTGGGATGTAAGCCTGTGGACACTCCTATCGTAGAGAAACATTATTTGGGGATTTATCCAGATCAGGAACCGGTTGATAGAGGTAGATATCAAAGACTAGTGGGGAGGCTGATTTATCTTTCTCACACTCGTCCAGATATTGCCTATGCAGTAAGTGTGGTTAGTCAGTTTATGCAGTCACCAAGTGTGGATCATATGGCTGCAGTAATGAGAATCTTGGCATATTTGAAGTCTGCCCCTGGTAAAGGAATTTTGTATAAATGTCATGGACATATGGGGATTGAGGGATTTACTGATGATGATTGGGCAGGTGATGTGATTGATAGACGGTCTACATCTGGGTATTTTACTTTTGTTGGAGGTAATTTGGTTACGTGGCGAAGCAAGAAGCAGAATGTGGTATCACGGTCTTCTGCCGAAGCCGAGTATAGAGGTATGGCACATGGTGTGTGTGAGATTCTTTGGCTACGAAAGTTGCTTTGGAGTCTTGGTTTTAAACAGAAAGAGGCAATGAAGTTGTATTGTGATAATAAGTCTGCTCGAGAAATAGCTGAGAATCCAGTACAGTATGACAGAACTAAGCATGTGGAGGTTGATAAACATTTTATCAAAGAAAAGCTGGAGAGGAAGATTGTGTCAATACCGATTGTGAACTCAGAAGAACAACTTGCAGATATCCTTACCCATGCCGTGTGTAGTAGAAGATTTGGTGATTCACTTGTCAAGTTGGGCATGAGTAACATCTATGCTCCAACTTGAGGGGGAGTATTGGAATAAGTCAATATTTAGGAAAAAAAAGGAATGTAAATATTGTAATTATTAGAGTCATGTTTTAGGAAGGATATCATGTCCTTTATTCTTTTTCCTTTTGTAACAAGGTTTTGTATGTACTATTTATTCAGAGTTATGGAATACAGGAAAATTAAGCCGTAAATTCTATTATGGTGGATAATATGATGGTAAAACAAGCTGAGAAGGAGAAGGATAAAATACTTGCTGGGAGTGAGATGGAGGCACATAAGGACCAACAGTAGCAGAGGACAAATGATCAAATCCCTGTGTATTGGAAGAAGATGAACCACTAGAACCACTAGAACCATTCACCTTGAGAGCACACATTTGATGAGACAGAATTTTGAATCAACAGTACTCTATCTCGGTATTAGCAACATTGCTCTTCCGGTGGAAGATAGGTTTGTCAATGTCATTTGATCCCTTGTGCATGCCAATCGAGTCGTGCTGCAGTACGTCTCTCATGAAGCAAACCAAGTTGATTGCAAGATATAGCTTGCAGGTCAGTGGCTTCTCCTATTGGGAGAGCTCGGGTCTTCCATGGCTTACGGATTGTTTATTTGATGACAATATATTTGAATGAATGTAATCAAAGGCTTGTGTGGCTTTTAATTTTCCTTCCACTAAGGGTAGGTAGACCAAATTTGCAAATCATATGATATGTCATCAATACGAAATAAGCACGTTAATCAATAATTCAGTAACAATCTAATTATCAACAACCAAGCTATATGATTTATAAATTTTTTTTTTGAACAAACGATATTATCTAACTAAGGGGATTAGGGAGTGGACTAAGCTTTACAATGAACTAGCATGATTTATAAAATTTGGTTTAAAAAGTTAATCTCCCTAATATTTATCGGGATTTCCCATGTGATTTATCCTGTATAAAGTTATTTTTTTGAGTCACCTCTTTTTACATGTATGCACTATGTTGACCTTTTGAGGTAATGAAATCCTATATCCCTTCAAAATAAAAACAATACAAATACAAACATTAATCTTCATCTTATTTCAAACAATTATGTTTTTTATTTTTTCACGTGGTCCAAAATTCCCAATAGGGAGGTCCTATATGCCATTCACAATTATTAATAACATATGCTTCTCTCTGCTCTCTATATAATGATCACGTAGCTAACTCTCCAAACAAACATATGAGACACACTCTTATCTTCGTTATCCTCTCTCCCCCTCCACTCCCTCTCCCTGTGCGCAAATAAAGAGATGTTGAATCCCCAAGTTCACCAATCAAAATCCGCCCAAACTCTCTTCCTTCACAAGCCATTTATCCATGGCAGTGCCGGAAGTTCTTCTTTTCCTGTCTGGTCAAGGCCCTCCTTCCTACCCGAAAAATACAGAAGCATAAAAGCCACAAGTAGTAGTAGTAGTGATAACAGTAAGACTCCTACTACCACGACTAAAACTACTACTACTACTACTAGAATTACTACTACGATTCCAAACCCTATTACTCCCACTCCTCCTCCTCCGACCACCACCACCACCATAATGACTACTGAAGTCGTCACCGAGAAGTTCATTAATGTTAAGGCCACCCTAACCGTGACGCTTACAGTCGGAGGCTTTCTCTCAAACCTTGGTCTAAACCGAGGACTTGATGATATAACAGATTTGCTCGGTCAATCGCTCTTATTGGAGCTTGTTAGCGCTAAGCTTCATCCAAGTAAGTACGTATATAGCGTTTGGTACAGCATGCATATGCATCAAACCACATCATAACCATCATGCGAACATAATTGGGAAATGACCTGTCTAAGAATTTCTTATCGAGTAACCTAATGGTCAGCCAAAAACCCTACGCTACCAAAGCTCTTCGCTAACCCTAACCTAACCATCAGCTAGCTAGCCACCCCACTCCACCGCTGGCCCTTTCCCTCTCTTTCTTTCTCCCGCACCAGATACGTTTTGAAGTTGATGTCAATGGTGATTTTATGGTTTCTCGTTCTCTTTATCTTTCTCTATGCTTATGAGTTATTATTATTATTTTTCTTCAAATTTGTGCAAGCAAAATCAAACCCAAAAAGACGGGTAAGAGAGAGAGATAGAACTGTAGAGAGAGAAGAAGAGAGGGATCGCCGGTGTGGTGGGGTGGTAGCGGAGCTTTGTGGCTTAGGGTTTTTTATTGGCTTAGAAAATCCAAAAAATAATATATTCTTATTTCTTTAAATGGCTTGCTTCTCACATCATCTGCCCATAAAAGTGTTTACATACAATTGTGGCCTGAAAATGGAAAAGGACTTATATGACACAGGTTTACCGTCAAGGTGGTATTCTGTCAATGAAATGAAGATACATGTGAAAGTTTTTATCAATATGTTTTTAATTCAATGGCATGAAAAGCCACGTAGCAGTGAACTCGTGCCATGTAAGTTTTGTTCTCCTAAAAACGATGACATTCCTAACAAAAAAACAATTAACAGCAAAAATTATTTAACAGTAATACTTGGAAGACCACATATGGTGGATTGTATGATATGACAAATGAATCATACAACCAATATCTGATAAGATAAAATCATTAATTGACATGATATATAGTATCACTTGTCATATTAGATGATATACTAATATATAAATGGAAATTTTATTTGAACCCATATAACCTATATCTACACCCAGCTTACTCTTTACACTCATATTATTTTTTATCAAACTATTAATCTCTCTTTAAACCTAATTTACTACCAATACTACCCTCACAGACTCAATTCAATATGCAAATTTATACACCCATGTTTTCACATTAGAAGCTACCCAGATCAGTCTCATTAAGATCCATGTTAATTAATTCCGAAGTTCTGTTAAATGTATATGCGAAGTGCAATTAACAATCTAAAATTCCAGCAAAAATTGTTTTTTTTTAATAACAAAGAAGATTTAATATTTTGTTATGCTTTGTGATGAAGAAACTGGAGAGGAGAAGGAGAAGGTTGTGGGGTATGCACACAGGAGTCGCCGACAGGAAGGTGAGATAATATACGAGACAGATATCAAAGTACCAGTAGATTTTGGGGAGATAGGTGCTATTTTGGTGGAGAATGAGCACCACAAGGAGATGTTTCTCAAGGAAATTGTCGTCGATGGCCTCCCATGTGGCTCTGTTCATCATAGCTGTAATTCTTGGATTCACTCCAAGTATGACAATCCTGAAAAGAGGGTCTTTTTCACAAACAAGGTCAGCCTTTTCCCAATCACATATATTATATCTATAGCTAAAGTGATGACATGGCATGCCACTATGGATATATCAGTCATCAAAACTACATATGACAAAATAGATTTGATTATAATAGCACAAAAATTGCTTTGTAAAAAAAACCAAAAACAATTCGATTTTTAGTAAATTTTTTGTCGTGTTTCTATTAAAAAAAGCTTCTAACAACTTATTTAGTTGGTTCAGTATGTTGACATCATATTAAAGATGGAGTAAAATTTTGCTTGGTGAAGAATGGAGGAATAGAGTTAAATGAGGATTACCAATTATTATTACAAGTTATTACTCTTACTTAAAACGAAACTGCAAATTTTTAACCGTCTGATCTTGATCTTCGTTTCGAATGGTGCATTATTTTGTGCATGTGTGGAACAGTCATACTTGCCATCTCAAACACCAAGCGGGTTAGTGAGGCTAAGAGAAGAGGAGCTCTTGACTTTGCGAGGCAATGGCCAAGGAGAGCGGAAGAGCTTTGAGAGGATATATGACTATGATGTTTACAACGATCTTGGTGATCCTGATAAGAATTTAAGACTCCAAAGACCAGTACTTGGTGGCAAAGAATTCCCGCATCCCAGACGTTGCAGAACTGGACGACCACCATGTGACACAGGTACCAAATAAATGCGCGTTGAATACTACATATTTTTACGCTAAACAGTTTGACATATTATGTTATCAGATTATGAATTTAGACCAATGACACAAACTCAAATAATAATTGATCATAATGAAAATTGTTGAGGGTTGATGGTGTGTGGAGAGTTTGCCCCACATCGGTGAGGGATAAGTCTAGTTAAAGGCTTATATGATCTTGGGTTACTCTCCATATTGCAAATTAGTTTTATGGTGAAACCTCAATTTCATCAAAAATATTCTAGCTAGGTTATGACAATAGAAAATTGTTTTTAAATGGTTATCTTAAAGTTATTAATCAATGGTTATGCATACAGATCCCTTGTCGGAGAAAAGGAGCAGAAAACATTGGTACGTTCCTAGAGATGAAGCCTTCTCAGAGGTAAAGCAGCTAACATTTTCAGCGAAGACATTGTACTCTGTGATGCACGCATTGGTACCATCGCTGGAGACGGCGATTGCCGACACTGATCTTGGCTTCAAGTACTTCACGGCCATAGACTCACTTTTTCACGAGGGGATTCACTTGCCTCCCTTCAAGGAACAAGGGGTTCTCAAAGCCCTGCTTCCCAGGCTAGTCAACGTTATGGCTACTGGAGATGACGTTTTGCGTTTTGTACCCCCAGAAACGATGGATAGTAAGCAAATTCAGCCTCACACGCTAATATATTTGTATTATATTCGTAAGAAAAATTGTTTCTTTTGACATACATTCTAACATATTTTGTTATCAGACAATGAATCTTACAACTGTTAATTAAGTGAAACTTGAAGAAAATGAGTAATTCACTAAGCAAGCCTGAATACTGCTGGATAATAGATATAAAAAGCTTGACAAAAAGAAAAAATTGACAGCAAAACTGTGACCAATACAGAGAGTGACACATTTTTTCACTTTTATCACGTTTGTTGTCTTAGTTATCCTAGCAATAACCACGTTAATTTGTTCCAATCCTATTGTTCTTTTTTCTTATAGTCATAAGACTGTTTCAGGAAAAAAAAATATTAAATATTCTCTATTTACTTTTGAGTGCAGTATGCATTACTTCATTTACTTTCTCTCCTTATCTCTAGTTAATTGAACTATTTTTCGTTGGGGCATTAGGGGACAAATTCTTTTGGTTTAGGGACGAGGAGTTTGGTAGGCAGACTCTTGCAGGTCTCAACCCATACAGCATCAAGTTGGTGACGGTATGAGTTACTTACCTCTGTACAGTGACCTTACTGAGTCTTAACTTAATTTTTTTATGCTCTGTCACATTTTTGACAAAATTAAAATTCTGAAACAAATGAAAATAAATCAAATGTAATTGTAGGAATGGCCATTGAAGAGTGAACTGGATCCAGCGATATATGGCCCGCCTGAATCAGCTATCACCAATGAAATAATTGAGAGAGAAATTAGAGGCTTCGCAACCATTAGTGAGGTAGATATATATATTTTCTCGTTCGATAGTCTGATTTGTTATATCATTCATCCGTATTCGTTATATGCATGCAGGCCATCAGAGAAAAGAAGTTGTTTATTTTAGATTATCATGATTTGTTTTTACCCTATGTGAGCAAAGTAAGAGAGCTCGAAGGTACCACACTATATGGATCGAGGACTTTGTTTTTTCATACCCCAGAAGGCACACTCAGGCCACTGGTCATTGAGCTGACAAGGCCACCGATGAACGGAAAGCCACAATGGAAGCAAGTTTTCCAACCAGCGTGGAACGCCACTGATGTCTGGCTCTGGAGGCTTGCTAAAGCTCATGTCCTTGCCCACGATGCTGGTTATCATCAGCTTGTTAGTCATTGGTAATAAATAAATAAAATTAATGTTACATGAATCTCATTCTTACACTAGTGTTTTTATAACGAGATCATACACAATTGTGGTACAATAATGCAGTCGAAGAGTTTCATTCGTCCAATTTTCTCACGGAAGCGATTAATAGTATATCTATTTGCATTGCAGGCTACGAACACATTGTGCCACAGAACCCTACATAATCGCCACAAATCGACAACTGAGTGTCATGCACCCAATCTATAGATTGTTACATCCCCATTTCAGATACACTATGGAGATTAATTCTCTTGCTCGCGATTCACTCATCAATGCCGACGGTATCATCGAAACCTCATTTTCTCCCGGAAAGTACTCCCTTGAGATTTGCTCTATTGCCTATGGGAAGGAATGGCGGTTTGACCAAGAGGCACTCCCAGCAGACCTTATTAGAAGGTAACTTCATTTACTCTCTTAGCTGGCTGTGTATAGCTCTACAAAATGTGATGGAATTGTCTCTTGTCTGACATATTATCTTAATTAACATGCTATCAATTGACATTGATCATATGGAATTCTTGTTAGAAAGTATATTTCAGATTGACAGTTTGACAACTAAATATGTCAAACTTGCATGTGCCTTAGTTAATGACATCGAGATGGCTTAATGCTTGAATATTATATATAAGGTGCGGATAAAAATTTAAAATAACCATTAACATTATACAAGATGCAGTGGGTGAAAGGTTTTTTTTATATTTTATTATCTCGGCAGTACAAATTTTTTTTTATCAATTAGTGGTGAGTGAGAGAGATTTTTCAATGTTTCCGTCACACGAGGCGGTACACCACGTGTCTTTATGTAAATGGTTAGATATGTGTGTTAAAAGATTAATAACTTAAAAATTAAAAATTTTCACCACTTACATAAAAATACGTGGTGTACCATCCGTGTTCCCGTTACAACTAAAAATTTTCCGGTGAGTGGAAAAAATAAGTAAGTGCTTTTGCGCTTACTAGAAACTGATAGGCTCTTTTTATCCACTTGAGAACTAATATCAGTGATTATATATTGTCAACTTTTCTTGTGACCGCTGAGCCTTAGAAATATGAAAACAACATTTCACTTTTCAAATTATCTAGTTTTCTTCTAAAGGTACGATTTAACTAACATGTTGGTGACGATGCATGTTTATATTGTAATTCTAGGGGCATGGCTGTTGAGGACCCAACTGCTCCACATGGCCTAAGGCTAACAATTGAAGACTACCCTTTTGCCAATGATGGTCTCCTCTTATGGGATGCAATTAAACAATGGGTCACTGACTATGTAAACCACTACTACCCCGACTCCATCCTTGTCCAGACTGATGAAGAGCTCCAAGCATGGTGGAAAGAAATCAAAACAGTTGGCCATGCAGACAAAAAAGATGAGCCATGGTGGCCAGAACTCAACACTCCGGAAGACCTAATGGGCATCATCACAACAATGGTTTGGGTCGCATCTGGTCACCATGCAGCTGTCAACTTTGGCCAGTATGCCTATGCGGGTTATTTTCCTAACAGGCCAACAGTTGCAAGGACCAATGTGCCCACTGAGGACCCCTCAGAAGAGGATTGGAAAAATTTCATAAAAAAGCCTGAAAGTGCACTTTTGCAATGCTTTCCTTCACAAATCCAAGCAACAAGAATCATGGCTGTTTTGGACATTTTGTCGAATCACTCACCGGATGAAGAGTACATTGGAGAGAAGATGGAGCAGGCGTGGGCTGAAGAGCCCGTTATAAAGGAGGCATATGAACGGTTTAAAGGGAGGTTGTTGGCACTTGAAGGATCTATCGATGATCGAAATGCCAATAGTGAGTTGAAGAACCGACATGGAGCTGGGGTTCTGCCATATGAGCTTTTAAAACCCTTTTCTCAACCTGGGGTTACCGGAAAGGGAGTTCCATATAGCATCTCTATTTGAACTATGAACTTTCTAGTGTGTTTTTGGTCCTTACTCTTTATCTTTCTTTTTGTCTTTCGTTAGCATATATAGTTTAACTCATATGACTTCTGACAATGATATTGTCAAGCTTTCTCCACAATTATGCAATGTAGAAAGCTGGAACTGATTTGTTTTAGTAGCAATAGGCATTAACTTTACGATTTAAGGAATAAAAAGTGCTTGTATACTTTGATATATGTATACTTTATAGGGCCCACTCCACATCGTATTTCAACGATCCAACCGTCATCTTTTAGGCCTTTCTTAACAAATACCAAGAATCTCTCAAATCTGAAACATGAGACCCTTGGATTAAATGGTAGTCATATTAGTGTTTCATTGAAAAACCATATTCGTCTATTTTCTTCACTACAATTGAATGTCTTAATGGTTTTGGATTTGTTTATTTTTTTTTTCAAGGACGTCTATGAATAATATACAAAAATATAGAGGGTTTGGATCGTTGAAAAAAGTTATAGAATGAGTATCATAAGGTGTCTCTCAAAGGAAGGGAACAATAAAGTTTATGATGTGAGAATGTGAAGGTAAAAGAGTCTCACATTGGTGAAAGGAGAAACGTTGCAAGGACTTCTGGCAATGGAGAGTAGCCCAACCTCAGTTGTGGTGAATTTTCAAATCAAACACGTGGACAACACGAATTGTGTGACGCGGAGCACCTATGGCCGTTGAGTTTCACACGTGGGCCAACCTGGCTCTAATACTATGAAGAAAGTTGAGGTTTCCACCATAAAACCAATTGGCAATCTGGAAGGTAACCCAACCTCTTATCTTTTCACCAATGTGAGACTGTTCTATCTTCACACTCACATATGAAAGCTGAAAATAAAGTTTATGAATATTATTCAGTTGCTATTATTGAGCCAATAAAAGTTTGATACTTCCCAATCTACAATTGTTAGAACAATGTCAACATTAATAATATATATATATTGACAAAATATTAACATAATATTAGGCACAATACAGATATTGGGTATTGTAAATTGGTATCAACTACTATGTCTCTAGCTAACCAATAATTTGGGCACTAGTGCAAGTACATGTGTTAGGATGCCAAGTGGCATCACTTAGTTAGCCAGGTGTCAATTGTTGAGTTGGATCTCCTTAGCCTGTAACCAGCTATATAAGATGAGATATGTGCAGATGCAAGGGGGTGAATGAATATTTGATTGTATTAGTATTCTTGTTAGTATATCTTGCATTTGAGTAAAGGTTGAAGTGGGTTCTATCATTGGTATCGAGCCAGGTTTGATCCCTCAATCCCTTCTCTTTTGCCGATTGAATCGTGCATCGACGAAGGAAGCCATGGAATCTCAGAACTATCTTGCTGCGATTAACGACACTCTCAATGTGCTAATCCAGTGATTTGACGCCATGAAAGCTCGTCAAGATTCTTCTGATGCTCGATTCGAGAAACTATACCGCGATTGTGTGGACAAATGCGATATGGGTTCGCATCCGCCATTCATCAAAATGGCATCTCCTATCTCTCTTATGAAATCAAATCAACTCGTTCTCAAGCTTCAATCTTTCCACAATGAAAAGGTTCGAGCTCGAGAGAAAGTCGATGAATTCTGGTCTCAGTTCTGTCCAAGATACAAGCCCAAGACTTGTCCTTGTCTACGACCCATATTGAAGAAATTCAAGAAGGTTTGCAACTGCGACAAACACCACAACGATGATTCTGCGACATTTCGTTCCAACCCTAGATTTCAAGAAAGTTTTGGGTTCTTTCGAAGTGAATGGGCTAGGAAGAACAATAATGTTTTCGATTTGTTTGACAAGGAAGCTAAATATTCGGTGAAAAGTCCTTCATTTCTTGATTCTGATTGCACGACAGACACCACAAAGGATTTGGTTTATGGGTTTCCTGTTTCTGATTATGACTTTATAGGAATGGAGAAAAAAGTTGCTGCTTCAAAGTTGTGGACCAAGGAAGGTGAAGACTCCTTGCTCTGTGACGTGGGTCTTTGTTCTTGTCTTGAAGTGGTTTTAATTTCGGTTGAAAAATTTGGTGAAAATGATGCCCACCATGTGTTCGTTGGACGGCAGCAAACGTTCGACATTGCTTGTTTAAAGCTTGGCTTCCATGAATTCACTCGTGACAAAGGCGGAACAAATATTCAAAGGCTCCTTCATTCGAAATCAGCCACTGTTCTTGAATCTGATTGTAAGAATGGCGAATCCCAAGTTTTTATTTTGGAAATTCATGTTTCTAATGTTGAGTTCAAGAAAGCTAAACTGCCTAGTTCGCGTGCACTCTACCTGTTCGACAAAATGTCGAACGCAGGTTACATTCTTGATATTAAGCTTGGGTACCATATGAGCATTCGTGATAAAGGTGGTACCAATTTTCTCTCTAGTTTTGAGTCAATAGATTTACTGGCAAGCTGCAAGGACTTAGGTTTTTGTGTTGTTTTCAATCGTTCCATGGGCTACTACTGCAAGGGAATTTGTGACAAGGGAGGAACAACTATTCAAAGGCTCTTAAATTTGAAATCTACTGGAAAAGTTGAAACCATTTTGGTACAAGATGATGCTTGTACTAGTGTTGTTCTTATTCTTCAACTCTGCTACCATAAAGGAATTTGTGACAAAGGTGGAGGCTTGCCAAAAGACAAGATTTGGAAGGACCATTCAAGAATATT
This sequence comes from Cotoneaster glaucophyllus, assembly GCA_036320875.1. NCBI lineage: Eukaryota > Viridiplantae > Streptophyta > Magnoliopsida > Rosales > Rosaceae > Cotoneaster > Cotoneaster glaucophyllus. The sequence continues at coordinate 1,423,675 of CM070061.1, forward strand.
CAGATACAAGATTGGTAAAATCTTTATTTCTTCTTGTACAAATGAATCTGAAAATGCTACTACATATAACAAGGATGGAACTGTTTGTCTCTATGAATTCAACTCAATGAATTTTCTGGCAATATGTGCGTTGGCTTTTGTTCTTAATGCGAAAAAGAGGAATTTTGTGGAGGAAGCTGACCCCTTTATTGGACCTGCTGCGAAAACTTGTCATGCACTCAATGTGTTTGAGGAAATTCCAGACTCCAGATGTTATGTTTTTGATTGTGCCATGTGCTACTGCAAGGGTATTCGGGATAAGGGTGGTGGCTCAAAATTCAGGTATATGGTTACTCTGAATATTCATTTTTCTTGTATGAATGCATCTGGAGATTCTATTAAATGCACCAAATGGTTGGAAGAAAAGCCACCCAAATCGGTCGTGTATGTTTCCTTCGGAAGCATGGTGTCTTTGAGCGCAAAACAGATGGAGGAGTTGGCACTGGGATTGAAAGAAAGTGGACTGCATTTCCTGTGGGTTATAAGAGAATCAGAACGCAGTAAGTCGTGCGATGGAATTGTTGACTCGGCAAAGGAACATGGTTTGTTTGTGATTGATGGAAACCGAATCATTAGCAGAGCAAGTGGTGACCATTTTAGAGCTCAGATTGGGGTCAAGGAAAATAAGCTACATAAGGAAGCCTATTTGGAAACTAATGGAAATGCATGTGGGTTTCCTCCACCATCAAAACTTGGTTATTTGGATCTGCCCAAGAAAACGACAAGTAAGACAGGAAAAATGAGGAATGGAAAATTGGGCATTGCCAGTAAATTGGTCAATGGAAAACACTTACATTCTGAAGGTTCACTGGTTGGAACAATTCTTCTCTGTCATGGGATTGCTATTAGCATAATATCTTCTTTTATAGCAAATAAAAGAGAAGTTGACAAGTTAAATGATTTGTTGAAGCAGACCGAGAACTCGGTTCAGGATCTAGAGGAGGAATTCGAAATGAAAATTACTCTACAGAACTTGATTTGTGCAGCAATTCTAATATGACTCTTTGGTCAGTACCATTGCTCAATTTTTAGGGAGGGTGTAATGTGAAGTTAATGTTTTCAGCAGTGAGCTCTTGGTGGAAGCAGACTTATGGTTTCATTAGTTCAATACATATGTTGTTGCTCGTTTACAAGGACAAAAACATATCAGTCTTCGTACTACTTGTGGAAGCATATTGCTGCAGCAAATTAATAGGAATGCTGCTGCTATATACTACTGGCTTATGTCGCTCATTGTCTCTAGATCAACCTATAGTAGTTGGATCCATTGCAAAATCATCTAAACCTTGAGGACAAGGTTGATTTCTAAGGGAGGGGTAATGTTAGGATGCCAAGTGGCATCACTTAGTTAGCCAGGTGTCAATTGTTGAGTTGGATCTCCTTAGCCTGTAACCAGCTATATAAGATGAGATATGTGCAGATGCAAGGGGGTGAATGAATATTTGATTGTATTAGTATTCTTGTTAGTATATCTTGCATTTGAGTAAAGGTTGAAGTGGGTTCTATCAACATGCACATAGATTAGGCAATACATCTTGAGCGTGAAAGCTGTCGAGTTAGCATGTCATAATATAAACGTATACATCAGTCAATAATAGTCCGTGGTTGCTTAAATGTACACAGTGCAACTAGCAAATACAATGAACGTATGCTAATGTGGTCCAAATACATGTGAACATGATGAACCCATGCAAGCATCTTTCGACAAAACTACGAGCTTATCAAGATGTCTTTTGTCACAACTGAAGGATCATATGCTTTTCCAAGTTGTTCCTAATTCTGTGGCTACAAATGTTCTATTTATTGGTATTGTGTTGTACTCATTCGGTTACATCAGGAGATGTGATTTTTAGGGTGACACAAAAGAGATTAGTGAACTTCATCCTATAGTTGAATTCGGAAGCTTACTAATCTTGGGAAATCTTGGTCCACACATGTATATGGTGGAATGCTAATTCTGCATAACCTCCACTGCATTATGTGGTTGGATCTCACTATTATTTGGTGACTCTCACATAAATATTTTGTGTGTTAAGTTATGTATAAACCCGACACATATTTAATAAATACTGAGTTCAACGTGCGGAAAGCTTTGCTTTTATACCATATTAGATATATAAGCATTTAAATTCAAAATCAATTGAGACAATAGGCTCGAGATCTTTTAAGTCTAATACAAAACTTGTATTCTCTAACGAGTGCTTTCAACACTAGAAAGATATTTTACACACTAGTGCAAAACCTACATTCTCTAACATTGGATATGTGTGGGAGATTACTAATATTAGTTGGACTTGTACTGATGGTGAACAAGACAGCATGGATCTTTTTCTCGTTCTTCAATATTTCATTTTTGTATTATTCTCATAATTTCTGATAAATGCCAACATCACATGCAAAAAGTTTATCTCCAATTGTAAGCTATAAATAACTGTGGGTCATATAGGAAGTAATGAAATATGTAGATTGTCATCTTTCAAGATTGGGGATAATCTGATGATGATGATGATCTTGCTTAGAGATAGAGCTAGAGGAAGAGTGAATACAGTTGAAACCATGACAAGATAGCTACTTTTCAGCATTTGTATATATGTGATATTTTATTGATATTTTTCATGTGAGGAATGCTAGATAAATTAAATTTGAAAATTAAATAATGTATCATCAATAAGAAATAAGCATGTTGATCAACATTTAATTAATAATTCAATCATCAATTTTCATGTTATTTAATTTACAAATTTAATCTACAATTTTATTTCCCTAGCATTATTCTTGTCATATGTAAGTAGATGTAGTGTTGCAGTGAGCCCTTTCAACAAGAATCAAAGTTCGGTTATTTCAGTGGACTTACCATCTTTGCAAGTTTGCGGTGATAGTGATCTATAGTATTTTAGGACTTCAATATATACGATAAAATCTCTCAAGTTATGTAATTGGAATCAAACAAATTTCATAACTTTATGAAGGTTATATGATATTTTCTCTTCGTATAGAGCAAAATATCTCTAATGCCATTCGGATAAACATAAAGTGAAGCAGCCTGCAAGATCATTAACGATATAGGATTAAATTTCTAAATCCTCCAGCTATCATCCATTGGATCGGATTATTAATCAAATGATTATTTGAAGGTATGTCCAAAAGGAAATTATAAGATTTTATCAATGTGATACTCACCATTGGCCCAATTGGGATTCCATTACGCCTAGCAACACAAACGGTCACTAAGCTTAAGCAATATAACATAGAGAGTAAAAGTGATGTTCATACACTCCTTTTTATTTTCTATATACACCTCTTAATTTTTGGCTGTCAGGACAAAAATTAACAAATAATGTATGAATGTAAAAAGAGGTGTGTGAACAACACTATCCTAACAAATATTACTTTCATGTGAAATTGCTGGCTACATTTTCATAAGAGTAATACTAGAGGCAAGAACTTATTATTCCATTTTTTGTAGACATATGCAAGTAGATGAGTGGCTGTTTTATTAAATAAGGTTCGAGTCAGAAAAATTATTTAGAGAGCCCTGAGTGTACAACTGAGTTTGCTAGGAGGTTGATGTGATAGCTTGAGAGCTAAGCAAGCTCAATTGTAACGAATCGAATATCTGCAATATACAAAAGCCCCCGGTTCTTCATTTCATTTATGTTTAGAGTTACAGGCTGCACTTTTAATTTTCTTCAAACCATCTGTTTGTTAAGATATTTTAGATGCTAACTGATGTGCATATAGGCATGGTTTCATTTACTCATGTATGGACCCAATGTGATCCTCAAGAATGTCATCTCATTTGATAACAAAAAACTTGGGATAAAAATTTACAAACTTGGACATCAGCTCGAACTTGAAGTACACGTGAAATCCACGTGAAATCCACTTATTTTCACGGTGGTTATAAGTGAGTTCGATTATCGTAAATAAGAACAGGTTGCAAGAGTTTGATTTATATAACATGCTATTGTTAGGTGAATTTAATAGTTTTGTGGCCCATTGTTTTATAAGAATTCAGGACTGTCAAAACAACTCTCAGCTCTCGCATCAATAAAGAATATAACGAAATGTGATACTTAGGGTGAATTGCAGAATCTCATTAACTATTGAGTCTTTGAACGCAAGTTGCGCTCGAAGCCATTAGGCTGAGAGCAAGTATGCTTAGGGTTAGGAGTCACACGCTGTTGTTAAAAAAATAAATTTTCTCTCGTACCGTCTTAAATTTCCCAAAAAAAAAAATCATAAGATCGAAAGTGATTTATAGCTCTTAGATATCACCTGATATTTTTCCTTATATAACTTAACATCAACAGCATGAGCAAGAAGCTGGTTGTGTGACCAAATATGGCTCAAGTCCTCAATCTCCTCCCCGTGCAGTTGCTTTTGAGCGAATCGGAACATCGTCCAGGTGCCAAATCTCCAGTTCCATAACAGCCACACTGGAAGCTAATGGCTCATCGAACGTGATCCAATGATTCACCCGATAACCGAATTCTTCATAACAAAGCTCAGTATACATAGTCCCTAAAATGCTTTCTGTAATGATCATGTAATAATTCATGAATAAAAATTGGATGCTAAAAAGCAGAACAACGTATGAAACATAACATTTTTCACTTATGTGAACTTAAGAAACCACCACACTCATCTTCCAAGGTTTGGGGAAGATCCCAATGGAATAGTGTTACAAAGGGATTTATATCTGCAGTCATTAATTAATAGAAAAATAGTATTAATTAATGGAAAAATAGTATAGAAAAATAGTATTAATTAATGGAAAAATAGTATTAAACTACCATTTGTGGGGAGAAAATACCATTTGCTGCACAATTTGGTGTCTGGATACTGCCACTAATCACGTTTTTACATTTCACGGCCATGTGGTTTTCAACGAAAGCTCCTTTCCTTATGCTTGGCCTGCTTCTTCTACCACTGCCCCTGCCCAGACTCCTCTACTTACTGAACCATCGGCTGCCCAAGCCCAACCCAGCGCCTCTTTGTCTGCTCCGGCCCACACTTCAGCTTTGTCCTAATCTTATTTCTTGCAGCTCGTCAAAGTGTTAGAATTTGAGAATAAAATCCGTGATGGACCAAACAATACAAAGTCTTATAAGAGGTTGAACTATTTTATATTGTTTATTAATTTTACGGTGGAATCACAACATTCTTCATGGTATCAAAGCATTTTGGCCCACAAGCAGCCTACGAGTTTTTTGTTCTAGTGCCGAAGTGGGACCCCCACCCCACCCACCAAAACAGACATCATTTGTCAAGGAGTGCATAAACCTAAACCAAAATCCAAGATTCCAAATGTCCATTAAATTATTTCTTGATGAGGAGGTAAAGGTTCACAAACAACATATGATTGCTAAAGATAAAGGCTTCAAGATAAATTTCGAAATTCTTTCTTCATCACCAGGAGCGGAGCTAGGTACGAAGTCTGAGGGCCGAATAATTTAATATTCAACAAAATAAAAATATGAAAACCTATTATATTTGTTTGTATGTTGTAACCTAATTTTTTGATTGAATAACCGATTTATTATAATTTGCAGAGGAATAAGGTATAAATTAGGCAAATTAGGAGTGAAAGTCAAAGGTAATTAACTTATTAACTACCCAGAATTTAATTGGGGTAGCTTAAATGGGGCAAAATTCCATCAGAATTTGCATGATATTGTATTACATTGGTAGAAGATTAGGACATGACCAGTGATCATTGGGGGTCTAAACGGAGCTCCACCACTGTTGATCACACAACCTATAATGATTTATTCATTTCTATAAGAAATTTATAAGAGAAAGAAAGGTACAATAATAGGAGAAAAATCAGAATAAACTTGGTTTCCAAGACAAGCGGATAAGGATCTTGCAACTTCGAAAATAATTCAAATCGAATAAATTTTAATCAATAATTCTCAAAACTTCCCATTAAGTTGGACCATATGTACATCAAAATGAGTAGATGGATATGTGTCATTAATCGACATCCATATCAAGATCAAGGGACTGACATAAAGTAGTCACGGTGGTAGTTATTAGACAAGCATAGCGGTTGACATCAAATATTCATGACGATCGACATCATGTAATTGTGGTTGATGTATGCCCAGACCCAGCACATGCGATTGACAACTGCCAAAACACAGCACACTTTCTTCGGAGGGCGTGGATGGAGCACCATCTATGGGCTTTTTGTCTTCACCCGCTCTTGCGGTGGCCCCGTTACTCTCCATGGAATGGTGGAACAACCCACCATCTACGGCTGGTGTGGATGGAGTTTTATCTCCGGGTTATTTGCCCATGGCTCATAGTATTTTGGTTTGGAACTTTTGGGCGATTTGGGGCCCTGTGCTCAAGATCTTCCAAAATTTCGAATCAATTTCCAAATTTGGTGGATCTCACCTCACCACTTGCTTGCTGCTTCTTTCGTGCTTCTATCTGGTCAATGACAACTGTATGTTGTCACCCCTACAAAGGTCTGGTATCTCTTCTGAATGGTGTTTACACCACCTGACTTTTTTGGTTACAGCTTGGTTCTGGGCATTTGGATGCTCTTTGTGTGTTTATTATCGGCTGGGGGCTCGAAATGTGGCGTTGGGTATTGCTGTGGTTTGTTTATATCTGAAGATTTGGCACATTTTCCCTAACATAGTGACTACGATGGGTTCGAGCCGTGCATCTTGCCATGATGCCTTCACCTGTTTGGCGGCGTTCGCGGCAGCCAAAGATCTGTTTAGGTTTTTTTGGTTATTTTGTGAGGTCACTGTTGGGCCTAACCTTAGCTTTTGGTTTTTTATGTAATCTTTTATTTTTGGTATAGATAGGAACCTTTACTCATGTACTGTGTGCATATGTGGCGTCCTGTCTGTACCATCCCTTTTTAGGGCTGTGTTTATTTGTCGCTTTTACCTGCGGAATCTTTGTAATTTGTCCTTCTGGACTTGGACTTTATTATGAACGTTTCCCTTTGACCAAAAAAAAAAGGATCAAGAATCGGCCAGACTAAACACAACGAAGATCGATAATTGTTGGAAGTCAAACAGTCTCCAGCAACACAAACAAGAAGCCAAAGGCTGGATTTGTGTAAATAGGCTAACGTTTGGTTTTCTCAAGCTAAAGTCCAAGAGACAAATGAAGGGCTGAGACTGAAACTAAGGTGTAAGGCCTAGATTAGAGTAGTACAATGTTAGGTTGTGTTCTTGTCTTATTCCTAAATTGAGATAAGGATGTTGACTGTAAAACTCTACTACTCTGATGATATATATATGAAGTGAATGCTGCTGCAATACGACACTGCCATCACTCTTATTCTCATTCTCTCTTGCTCTGAATTCCTCATAGAAACACTCACTGAAATTCCTTACAAAACACTCAGAGAATACGAAACATTAACATGGTCTCAGAGCTTAGGTTGGATTAGACAAACCAGCTGGGCGTTGTGAAGCTGTTTTTCAGGGGAGATTTTGAGTATTTGAAACCCCAGAAAGTGATTCAAGAACCAAGAAATGTCTGGATCAAGTAGCAGCGGTGGTGAGCTTAGAACTCCTATTTTTAATGGAAAGAACTATGATTTCTGGAGGATACGGATGACCACCATTTTCAAGTCTCAAGACCTGTGGAAAATGGTTCAAGAAGGATATGAAGTCCCAGATTCAGAAGATGAGCCAGAGGACGATGAAGAACTTATTGCAACTCGAAGAGCATCTCTGAGAGAAAATGGGATGAAAGATGCTAAGGCACTGGGGACAATACAAGGAGCAGTCTCAAATGCTATTTTTCCCAGGATATCAAATGAAGAGACATCCAAAGCTGCTTGGGATGTTCTTCAAAGAGAATATAGAGGTGATAAGAAGGTAACCAAAGTAAAGCTTCAATCTTTAAGACGTGATTTTGAATATACTCGCATGAAAGTAGATGAACCCCTTAATGATTACTTTGCTAGGTTGTTTGATGTTGTGAATCAAATGAAAATTCTTGGTGAAGAACTACCTAGGGAAATACTTGTACAGAAATTGTTAATCAGTTTGACAAAATCCTATGACTCTATAGTAAATGTTATAGAGGAAACTAAGGACACTGATACACTAGATGCACAAGAGGTTACAGCCTCATAGAGAACTTTTGAGCAAAGGCTAGAGAGACATGCTGATGCAGCCACAGAGAGGGCTTTTCAGTCACTAAGGGAAGTTCAACTGAGCAATACAACAATTTCAAGCAACAAAAGAAGCCATGGAAAGGGAAGTCTAAGAAATGGGAAGGAAGGCCAAGTGAGTCTACCAGAAACAATGGTGCTGGTGGGACAAAATCACAGTGTACAATCTGTGATAAAGCCTATTTTGGTGTCTGTTGGTTCAAAGGGAAGCTTAAATGTAGTAAATGTAACAAGTTTGGTCACTTGTCCAAAGATTGTGATTCTAAAAGAAACCAACTAGTGAACTATGCACAAAAGACTGAAGAGGAGACGAATATGTTCTATGCTTGCAATGTCACAACTGTTGAGAAAAATAAAGATGTATGGTGTATTGACAGTGGGTGCAGCAATCATATGACTGCACATGAGTCCTTACTTATCAATATTGACAGAGAATTCACTAGGAAGGTTAAGATGGGCAATGGTCAACTTGTAAGTGCCACTGGTAGAGGCACCTTGGTGATTGACACAAAGCAAGGAAGGAGATACATCAAAGAGGTTATGTTGGTACCTGGACTTGCTGAAAACTTATTGAGTGTGGGCCAAATGATCATACATGGTTATTTAAGCTCTTTGGAGATTCAATGGTTGAAATCTTTGATGACAGAAGTTTGCAGAACATGGTCACAAGAGTAGAAATGACAGAGAACAAGAGTTTCCCATTGTTACTCAATTATAATCAAGCTATCTCACTGAGGGCTAGTGTCACTAAAAGCACATGGTTGTGGCATAAGAGATATGGTCATTTGAACTTTCAAAGCTTAAGAGATCTGCAAAGAATGGAGATGGTTCAAGGACTACCAAAACTGCATGGAGAAAAAGAAATATGTGAAGGGTGTGTTCTAGGCAATCACCACAGAGAGAGTTTTGAAGCAGGAAAGTCTTGGAGAGCTACACAACCATTGGAAATCATCCACACAGACATATGTGGTCTAATGCAAACTGCAACAGTGAGTGGTAATAAATACTTTCTAACCTTCATAGATGATTATTCTAGAATGTGTTGGGTGTACTTCATGAGACAAAAATCTGATGTTTTTAGTATATTCAAGAAGTTCAAAATGATGGTTGAATTGCAATGTGGTTACAAGATCAAGAAAATAAGAAGTGATAGGGGATGTGAATATACCTCAATTGAATTCAACTCTTTCTGTGAAAGCATGGGATTGGAAAGACAGTTGACAGTGGCATATACCCTCAACAAAATGGGGTTGCTTAGAGGAAAATAGAACCATAATTAAAATGGCGAAGTCCATGCTCCATGAGAAAGGGATTCCTTATCAATTTTGGGGAGAAGCTGTGAATACAGCTGTCTATTTGCTAAACAGATGCCCAACAAGTTCTTTGGAGAAGAAGACTCCATTTGAAGCCTTTAGTGGAAGGAAACCAGGTGTGAAACACCTAAAGGTGTTTGGCTTAGTATGCTATGCACTAATACCATCACAGTTAAGACACAAACTGCAGGAAACCAGCAACAAGTGCATTTTTGTACGGTATGGTAACTGTGAAAAAGGGTATAGATTGTTCAACTTGAAAACACAAAAAATTAACATCTCAAGGGAAATGGTATTCAATGAAGACACAAAGTGGAATTGGGAAGATGGTGTAGAAGCTGAGATATCTGTATCAATGACAATTGGTGGAACGGGAAATGAAATGGAATCACAAACTCAAATCTCTGCTTTCTCACCAAATCAATCTCAACAATCTCAGTTGCAGCAATCACCTCAGCATACTTCACCTCAATCTCAGAGTGAAAGTTCTCAAAATACACAAAATTCCGTCTCCCAAAACTCCACTCCTAGTTCTACTCCTGTGAAACTGAAGAGCTTGAGTGAGATATATGCAACCTGCAATTTCTGCATAGTGGAGCCTGAGAACTTTGAAGAAGTTGAGAGTGATATAGCTTGGAAGAAAGCTATGGAAGATGAAATGGCAATGATTGAGAAAAATTCCACTTAGGAATTAGTCAATAGACCCAGTGACAAGCCTGTGATACGTGTCAAATGGGTGTATAAAAATAAACTTAACCTGGATGGCACAGTGCTGAAAAACAAAGCAAGATTGGTGGCAAAAGGTTACTCTCAACAACCAGAAGTTGATTTCAATGAGACCTTTGCTCCAGTAGCTAGATTGGACACCATTAGAACTCTGATTTCTCTTGCTGCACAAAAGAGTTGGAATTTATTCCAACTTGATGTCAAATCTGCGTTTTTGAATGGTGTACTTGAGAAGGAAGTTTATGTTGATCAACCTTAAGGTTTTGAAGTCAAAAATGAGGAAAACAAGGTTTACAGGTTAAGGAAAGCACTATATGGGCTCAAGCAAGCTCCAAGAGCTTGGTACAGTGAGATTGAAACTTACTTCTCACAAAGAAGATTCAAGAAAATTCTTAGTGAAGCTACTGTATATGTGAAAGGAGAAAATGGAACTGATATCCTCATAGTTGCAATCTATGTTGATGATGTAGTATTCACTGGCAACAATGAGAATATGATGAAAGACTTCAAAGAAGACATGATGCAGAAGTATGAAATGTCAAACTTGGGTTTATTACACCATTTTCTTGGAATTGGAATTGTCCAAGGAATTGAAGGGATATTTATCCACCAAAAGAAATATGCTCAGACCTTATTAGACAAGTTTGGTCTTAAAGGTTGCAAATCAGTAGCTACACCATTAATCTCAAATGAGAAACTCATCAAAGATGATGGAGCAGAACCCGCAGACTCCAATCTTTACAGGAAAATTGTTGGAAGTCTTCTCTACCTTACTGCTACTAGACCTGATGTGATGTTTACAGCAAGTCTGATTTCCAGGTTCATGCATAATCAACTAAAATTCACATGAGAACAGCCAAGAGGGTACTCAGATACATTGCAGGAACTATTGATTATGGTATCAAATATGACAAAGGCGAGGCTGCCATTCTAGTTAGATTATGTGATAGTGATTGAGGTGGCAGTGATGATGATATGAGAAGCACCTCAGGGTATGCTTTCACTCTTGGTTCAGGGATTTTCTCTTGGGTTTCAGTGAAGCAGCAAAGTGTTGCTTTGTCCACTGGAGAAGCTGAATATGTATCAGCTGCAGAAGCCACTTCACAAGCTATTTGTCTTAGGTTTGTTCTAAAAGACTTTGGAGAGATGCAAGTAGATGCCACACCTCTAATATGTGACAATACATCTGTCATAGCCATGACAAGGAACCCTGTCTTCCATCAGAGGACAAAGCACATCAAAAGGAAATACCATTTCATAAGGGAAGCTTTGCAAGAGAATGTGATTGAACAGTTCTACTGCAAATCAGAAGATCAAATCGCATATATCTTTACCAAGGCATTGCCTAAGGAAAGATTCGTGTATCTCAGGGAGTTACTTGGAGTGCAAGAAGGAAACAGTTTGAAGGGGAGTGTTGGAAGTCAAACAGTCTCCAGCAACACAAACAAGAAGCCAACGGCTGGATTTGTGTAAATAGGCTAACGTTTGGTTTTCTCAAGCTAAAGTCCAAGAGACAAATGAAGGGCTGAGATTGAAACTAAGGTGTAAGGCCTAGATTAGAGTAGTACAATGTTAGGTTGTGTTCTTGTCTTATTCCTAAATTGAGATAAGGATGTTGACTGTAAAACTCTACTACTCTGATGATATATATATATATGAAGTGAATGCTGTTGCAGTAGGACACTGCCATCACTCTTATTCTCATTCTCTCTTGCTCTGAATTCCTCATAGAAACACTCACTGAAATTCCTTACACAACACTCAGAGAATACGAAACATTAACAATAATTACCCATAGCAAAAACTTTTTTTCTCTTACTTTTCATCTCTTTTGTTTTCATCTTAAGCACTTGATAACTTGGTGTGGTCCATTGAGAATTTATGTTTCAAAACCGAAACTTCTTTAGCTTGAAGAAAATTCTTGAACCAAAGTGCCGAAAGTTTAGGATATCTTTTCAACCCATTCTTATAATCCACATAGTAGATGCCAAATCTAACAGTGAAACCATCACTCCATTCAAAGTTGTCCAACAATGACCATGCAAAGTAACCCTTCACGTTAACGCCGTCCCTGTCAGATATATATAATCAACCATGTGAATGATCTTATTGGTGAAAGAGTGAGAATGCTTTTTTTCTTCTTTTGGTAAACACTTACTTGATCGCAGTATGAAGATAATAAAGATGACGATTCTGATAGTCAATTCTTTGATTATCGACAAGTGCTTTCTCAAGTGATAATTTGGGATCATTTAACTCATTGATTCCTGAAATAAGAGGCAATATTTATTTAGTTCCAGTTAGTAATATAGTATAGCCATTAGTTCCAGTAAATTAATAAAGGCTACGATTTACCATTTTCAGTGATGTAAATAAGTGATTTTGATACTTTATCCTTATGTAAACCAATAGATCTCGAAATCATCTTGGATAAATAGAAGACCAACTTGTACCACCCTGCAAAAATCATTTAATTAATCATGTGCAGGTCGTCATTAGTGTTTTAAGAACTCTAATGCAATATCGTGAGGGTATACTCAATATTGACATAGATATGCAGATAATATAGTATAGCTAGTGTTGGGTGTATAAATATTGAAGGACGATTACAAGCTATATATGGACACACCTTTGGACCAATAGGGATACCATGACGTTCAGCTACAGAGACATACATATTCAAGGCTTCGTTAGTATTTGTGTTCTTATTTCTGTGTGTAAAAGACATGCTCGAGTAAGCTTTTAGGTTTCTACTCACTTGATATATGCGTGTACGAGTCTGTTAAGAAGCTCGTGCTGTGAAGACCGCCAGGCGCGTCGGCTGCGTAGTTAGCTGTGTAGTAATTTAATCCAATAAAATCGAATGAGCCCTTTACCCTGTTGGACTGCTCTTTAGTGAACTTAGGCAGTCGATTTCCAACTAGTGATTGCATGCTGTGAGGATAGTTCCCATTTACTAAGGGATCCATAAACCTGCATTACAAATTAACTTCTTAGTCGGCTGGCAATTATATTGACAGTGGATAGTAATTACTGATGATAAACCCTAATTTACACCACACACATATATATTTTGGCCGCACTTTCCATAGGGAACTTTAGGGCACACCTTCTTTACATTCTTGAACTACACTTTCTCTTTTGTTTTGCAACCTCTTAAATCATCAAAATAACCTTTTTATGGTAGAGTGAGAAAAATGAAGTGTCTTCAGTTTCGAAACAACAGCCTAATCAGTCACTTAGACAGATCTAAAGAGAAACACAACTAGACTAACAGCTTTTTAATCTTTAATAACAATTAAGTAAAACATACAATATCCTAACCCTTTTTTCCAGACATCCAGACATTCCGATGCATAGGATAGGATTCTACGGTAACCTTTTTTCTACTAAATTTTTTTCTTCTATCTAAAAGGTCATCGTTTTGTGGTTGAAAGTTTAAACGTTTTTATTAGCATATATACATACCATCCAAAGTGAAAATCTAATGCTCGAAGAGCAGCATCTTTGTCTTGCTTTGCGTCAAAGTATGGCTCAAACCAGGGTGACACTAACGTTATCCCTATGAAACCGTTTTGCGGTGCCTGTAACGTTCAATCGTATTTGATATTTTTAACCAAAAAAGATAAAGAATGTAAATAAAATCATTGAATTAATAGTAGTAGTATGTGATTTTCCATACAAGACCTGGTACTTCTCTTTGTACAGCTTTGCAGCGGCTGCGTGAGCTAGAAGTTGATGGTGTGTCACCAAATACGGCTCAGTTGCTGAATTCCCGGTGCAAATAGCCCCAAAACATAACCCCCCTTGGAGTAACTCCATGGCTCATTCAATGTGATCCAGTGCTTAACGTTGTCACCAAATTCCCTAAAACAGAGTTCAGCATAATCCCGAAAATGGTTCCTGTATATTACACAACAAATAAGAAAGAAAAAAGAGAGACAATTCTGAATACCATAGTCATAGAATCTACTGAAACTATACATGAATTACAGTTAAAAGGATTGTTTCATTCATTTTCACTTACACTACTTTAGGGCTTAAGAAGCCACCGTATTCATCCTCTAAAGCTTGGGGAAGACCCCAATGGAAGAGTGTGACAAAGGGCTTTAAACCTGCATTAAAATGATTAATTTTTTATTAAGAAATATGAATTTGACATTACTAATAGTTCTTTCATTAGTGAATAGTGAAAAGAAGAGGATATTAGTCATAACCACTGGCTACAAGTTTCTTAATGAGCCTCTTGTAATATCTGATTCCTTCCTTGTTCACACCGCCACTAAGCTTTCCACCTGATCAACATGACCCCAATTCAATTTCAGAAAAAGATAAAATTTTAATGAATTAAGCAGAAAATAATAAGAATACAGATTAACTACACAAGACTAGCAAGTTCAATCAACGGCTTAAGAAAAATATAGCTTTCTTTTGGATGTATAAAAAAAATGTAGGAGATTGATACATATGATTATATTCATTGTCTTACTTGGCAACAATCTCGACCATGAGATTGAAAATCTATAAGCATCAAAATCGATTTCTTTCATAAGCCGAACATCTTCCTGTAAGAAATACAAAATTAAAGAAACGACCAAATAGTATAATCAGAAGAAACCATGCATATCATAAACCTTCTTATTCTTGTACTAAAAACTTTTAATGCATGTACGCAAAAAAAAAAAAAAAAAAAAAAAAAGAAAAGAAAAAAGACTTTTAATGCATACTTTGTACCTTGTACCAATGATATTGATCAATGGCCACAATCTCCACTGCTCTGATCCATCACCTTTTCTGATTAATTTTTACCATTAAAATATATAAGAAGAAGGCATATGGGATGGTTTGTGAATGAATTGTGGCTATTGCTAAACACTCATCAACATAATCAGAAAATGAATATCAAATAGAAATCGTTAAAATGCAGAAATTAAAAGAAGTGAAATTGTGAAATATTATTTGTACAAGGGCTCTTAGTAACAGTATGAAAAAAACACTATATATGTTGCAGTCAACTGTTTCTTTGGAAGTCTGTATATATCTTACTCAAGTTCTCAAAGTTCTTTGGTTACACTCAAATGTCTCCATCATTTTCGATTTAGTTAATATTTTTCAAAGAGATTCATGAAGTGTAATTTAAAAAAAAAAATTAATAAACATTTCGAACCACATTAAAATTTAATGTGAATGAGCCCCACAAATAGTTCCTACTTTTACAAAAAGAACCATTGAGCAAAAAATACATACACACGCATATACATACATATATATATATATATATATATGTATATGTGGTGTGAGTGTGTATCATTTTGGTAGGAAAGAGGACAAGAAGTGTAGAAGAGACCTGGATATTTATGAGTGAATGTATCCCATATACTTGGTCCTCTACCGCCTTCATTTGCAGCACCTTCATACTAAAATAATCCACACACAAAACACATGCATACACATAGTGGCGAAGCCACGTGAGGGCGAGGAGTGGCGGCTGCCACTCCCCTCGCCGAAGAACACGACGGGAGCTCTGGTTCAGCCCCTCCCCTCGTCGAAATTCCGACTGGTTCAGCCCCTCCGTACCGAAGGGGAGAGCTTGGAGGAAGAGATGAGGTGGGGTCGGCGGGAAGAGGCTAGAAAAGAAGACGAGTGGGGTTGTAGGACGGCAAAGGTTGGAGGAGGTGAGGGTTGGTCAGCCATGTCTGGTGGGGTTTATGGGAGGAAGAAGAATGTTGTTTGGTTATCAGGTTATGGGAGCAAGTGGGATGTTTGGTTATCAAAATAGCAGGAGCTTGGAGCAATCAAATGGACAGGTGTAGCATTTCTATTAAACTATATAGTGGTTTGTAAACTCTCACATTATTAACCCATTTCTCTTCTGACCCATCTTTTTTGTGGTTTATTAATCCATTTGTTTATTTTGTTTTAATTTGTTTTTTTCTTTATAATTATCCATAAGCTGTGCGAGGATAAAGCAGGGGTTAATAGGATAGGATGTCCTTATCCTTGTGTATTTCAATAAGAAGCAGTCAATGAGAGCTAAATACGTTAATGCATGCACACCCTAATCTCCTCTTTTGTAATCTTGATGGATATATGGGCTTTGGATAAAGAAGGCCGAAAGATCAAAAGACAACTTAAACAAGGATGAGGATATGCTAAGACTGAATGTAGGTTCTTTTAGTTGGATTCCTTTGCCTTAAAACTTCATAATACAATATAATTTTTTTCTTCACTAGTAAGTGAGAGGTCTTAGGTTCGATTCTCGTCAAATGAGAATTTGAACCACATTATCTTGCTAGCCCATTGTGAGGCTAAGCCCACCTCCTCTCCCTTAGCGTAGATAATATCGTTTATTAAAAAAAAAATCATATTCACATTTAGGATGGAATTTATCTAGAGTACGTTACATCTCCATGTCACTTGATGCAAATGGGTCTAGATTGATGAAGGCGACGTCTACACCATATGAGGTAATTCATGTTACATGTAAGGGCAATAATGACATTTCATACTCAAATTCACATATAATTGGTAGACGTGGAGCTTGGAGATCATGTTGCCTTCATCACAAAGAGGATGACGATGTAAGATGTACGATGAACGGATAGGATGTGAGGATTCCTATGATCCTCACAAAGAGGATCCAGATGCGATCCAAATCCCATCAACAGAAGCCTAAATATCTAACGTGTCAGAAGAATCGTTGCTAGGTATATAGCTACCACTTAGATCTAGGTTTTTTTAGTGATTGAGTTTGACATATTGCATATATTTGAACGATTGATTTAGTGGGTTTGCTTCTAGTTTGGTCAACTGAATGGCCCTCGGTTTTGTAATGGAGGTTTATGATTGTTCACTCTATGTGTTAATTGTTCTCATCTATAACTTCTCTATTTGATTTACGAAGTGTTTGACATATTCTCGTGTGAAATAATTCTCTACACAAATGATTGAGAAGCTTATTGATCAACAAAACGACAGAAAAGTAATCTTACGATCTCTTATTTAAAAATATATTAGCAAGAGTGATCCAAAATTGTGACTTATATATCTCGCAGTTTTAGTAAAAAATTCAAATTCTTACCATAATACGCATTAAAGAAAGTTTATAAGTTGTTTGGAAGTAGTTTGACCATTTATCAAGACCAAGAATTATTTTTTAGGGATTTTTAATGTGTAAAATAGAAAAAACAAATAAACACTGGCTAAGAGCGAAAAAATGATATCTGATTTTCTACACAAATTATTAAAAGCCCTATACAAATTATTGAGAAGCTTATCGATCGACAAAAATGATAAGAAAGTAGGCTTACGGTCGTTACTTTAGAAATTAGCAAGATCCATCCAAAATCGTAGTTGCTCATAGTTTTTGTGAAAAACGAAAATTTTGAACATTTGCAAATTTTTTGGTATGTGCATTAAAGAAAGGATTATAATTTCTTTGGAAGTAGTTGACCATTTATAAAAACCTAGATTAGGGACGTTTTGAATTAGACGCCTTATTTTAAATTTCATAGACTAAACATCTATTTCTTTTGCAAATTTGATTAAACATTTTCCCTATAATTTTAGTACTTTAATTTTATTTCATTAGAAGTCTATTCACGTTAACATTCCATTTTTTCCTCCTATTTTTATGCATCTCTTATTATGATGATTTAAGATTTTTTTTATTTTTTATTAAAATATTTATTTTAGTAAATTAAATAGAATATAACAAAACTCGTTGTTAGGTACGTTTCATTATATCGGTACGTTTGATTATAATAGTACATTTAGTTACTTGGTACATTTGAATTTTTGGTCCATTTGGCTTCTTGGTACATTTGAATTTTTGGTACATTTAGCTTTTGGTACATTTGAATTTTTGGTACGTTTGTTTTCAAAACATAAGTTTTATTACTTTTTATCCTAATAATGAGGAATTACTTTAATTAATTAGTTTTTTATAGAGTCGTTAACAATGTAAAAGTTTAAATTACTTTAATTAATTAAATTTTTTATAGAAAGTCATTAATCAACGGATAATAACCTTTTGTTAATTCAAAATTATATGATTTATCGTTATTATTTAGCTTTATCTACAATAATAAGGATTTATCTCCGATCAACTAAAAGTTGTTCTAGAGACTTATCTACCAAAAAACAAGACTATCCAGAGCATCGTGTATGAATCAAACATATTTTTAAATATTCCAAAAAGATGAATATTCATTTTAATATAGTTTATAATTGGGTACGTTTTAATTCGGGATTAGTACGTTTTCATTTGACGTTGGTACGTTTTCATTTAATGTTGGTACGTTTCCATTTGGCGTGGGTCTACATTTAGATTTGAAAAGTTTAAATTTTAGACTTAAATATAGTTGAAATTATTTAAAATATATAGCATATATTTAAATGTAAATTAATTTCAATTAATCTGAAGTAGTTCAAGTCTAAGTATCTTAATCAAAAGTATCAAAAGCTTAATAAAAAACTCAAAAAGCATAAATGTTTAGTCTATAAAAATCTAAAATGAGGCATCTAATTCTAATTTTCTCTTGATAAAAATGACACGTAAGTAAGCTTATGATTGCTACTTTATAAATTTGCTAAATTGATTTGAAATCGTGAAGCTCACAGGTATTGAGAAAAATGCAAATTTTGAACATTTGCAAATTTAATTGGTAAATGCATTAAAAAAAAGTTTATTAATCTTGTAAAAGCAGTTGGATAAAATATTGAGTCCCAAAAACATTTTTCCACTAATTTTTAATTTGTAAAATAGGAATATAAATAAATACTACTGTCGAGCGAAAGTGATATCCGAGATTCGGAAATCACTATATGCTCTACACAACTTATTGAGAAGCTTATTGATCGACAAAATTGATAGGAAAGTTGGCTTAGGATCCCTACGTTAGAAATTAGCAAGATCGATATCCAAAATTGTGAATTATATCTCAAAGTTTCATGAAAAATGAAAATTTTAATTTTGAAAATTTGCAAATTTTTTGGTATATGCATTAAAGATATTTTTATAAGCTCTTCGGAAGTAGTTGGACTATTTATTAAGACCCAGAAGTATTTTTTGCCAATTTTAATGTGAAAATAGAAAAATAATTAAAAACTTGTAGAGAGCAAAAATGATATCGATTTCCTATATGAATTATTAAAAGCCCTACACAAATAATTGAGAAGCTTATTGATCGATAAAAATGACATGTAAGTAGGTTTACAATTGCTACTTTAGAAATTAGCAAGATCGATCCAAAATTATGATTTATAACTCACAGTTTTCATGAAAAATGCAAGTTATGAACATTTGCAAATTTTGTTGGTATATAAATTAAAAAATGTTTTATATATCCTTTACAAGCAGTTTGATCAAATATTAAGTCCCAAAAGCATTTTGTCACACATTTTTAATTTGTAAAATATAAATATAAATAAATACTACCTCCTAGCAAAAGTGAGACCCCATATTCAAGAAATCATTGTATGCCCTGCACAATTTATTGAGAAGATTATTGATCAGCAAAATTGACACGAAAGTTGGCTTACGATCATTACGTTAAAGTTTAGCAAGACCGATCCAAAATTGTGACTTATATAGTTCACAGTTTTCGTGATAAATGAAAATTTTGAAGATTTGAAACTTTTTTGGTATACAAGTTGAAGAAAGTTTTACAAGATAGTTGGAAGTAGTTGGGTCATTTATTAAGACCATCATTTCTTTTTATGAATTTTAATGTATAAATAAATAAACATTGCCGGCAAGTGCAAATTATATATGATTTCCTACACAAATCATTGAGAAGCTTATTGATCGATAAAAATGACGTGGCTTAAAGTCACTACTTTAGAAATTAGCAAGATCGATAAAAAATCGTGACTTATAAGCTCTTCAAAAGTAACTAGAGCAAAAGCATTTTTGGTATGCTCATTACAAAAAGTTTTAAAAGCTCGTCGGAAGTAGTTGGACAATTTATTAAGACTCAATAGTATCTGTTACATATCTTTATTGTAAAATAGAATAATACATAACCACTGACGGAGAGTGAAAATGATATCCAATTTACTACAAAAATTATTTAGAAGTATACCAAGCGATGAGAATGGAATTAAGGTGGATTACGATTGATACTTTAGAAATTTGCAAAGTTAATCTCAAATCGAGATTTATAAATCACGGTTTTTCTAAAAAAATGCAAATTTTAAGCATTTGCAAATGTTATTGGGGTTGGAAAAATAAGGTCTAATTGCTATATAAAATCACATAGAAAATCAACAAATAATTCATATAATTATATATCAAAGTAATGCATGCACATGAGCAACCAATGTTAAATGAACATGACACAATGGATTAGAAAAGTCTGGAAATATGGTCGAGGCAAATGTTGGACATTATGTCTTTAAGAAAAGTTTACGCCCTATACAGTGCTTATGGTTGATCGGTGCTTGTCTCCCAGGATACAATGACCACGTCCTTATAATAGTAGCACTCCAAATCACAAGACTCCATGAACCATGATTGTGTTGAAAACTCTCATATGAACTCAGTGAGACTTTCTAATATTTAGTGCACTTTATGTATGATTATGTAAATGAAAAATTGTTTTAAAGACTATAAGGGGCTTCTCTATTTATAGAATTTGAGATGCCTCTTTGGAAAGCATGTGACTGTTCATAAAATCAAAACTTGTAACTCTTCATTAGGATAAACACATATTTCCACCAAAAGGCATTGCTTTTAATCTCCATTCAATTAATAAATAAAATAAAATAATAATAATATAAATTTTCAAACAATCGGTATATGCATTAAAAGGGTTTACAAATCCTTTGCAAGCAGTTGGATCAAATATTGAGTCCGAACAGCATTTTTCACAAAAAAAATTTGTAAGATAGAAAAACAAATAAATACTACCATCGAGGGAAAGTGATACCCGAGATTCGGGAAATCACTATATATCCTACACAAATTATTGAGAAGCTCATCGATTGACAAAAAAATGAAACTAAAGTATGCTTGCGATTGCTACTTTAGAAATTGGCAAGATTAAGCCATAGTCGTGACTTACAACTCACAGTTTTCGTGAAAAATGAAAATTTTGAACTGTTGTAAATTCTTCGTATATGCGTTAAAGAAACTTTTGCAGGCTCATCAGAAGTAGTTGGACAGTTTATTAAGACGGAGAATTATTTTTTATTTGTAAAATAGAAAAATAAAAATCCTTGGCAAAGAGCGAAAACGATATCTGATTTTCTACACAAATTGTTACTTTAAAAATTTGCAAAATGAACCTCAAATTGTGACTTATAGTTCACATTTTTTGTTGTTGTGAAAAGTGCAAATTTTATTGGTATACCCTTTAAAGAAAGTTTTATAAGCTCTTAAGAAGTAGCTGGACCATTCATTAATACACAAAAGTTATTTTAACAGATTTTAGTATGTAAAATAGAAAAATATATAAATACTGACGGAGTTCGAATTGATATTCAAATTTCTACACAAATTATTAAAAGCCATACACAAATCGTTAAGAAGCTTATCGATCGTCCAAAATGACACAAAAGTAGACTTACAATCACTACTTCAGAAATTAACAAGATCAATCCAAAATCGTAATTTATAACTCACAGTTTTTGTGAAAAATGAAAATATTTTGGTAAACATAGAAAGAAAATAACTGTAGTACATGTAGCAGACCAGGTATGTATGGATGTGGGCGGAGGTGAGGTGATGCCTAGGGTTAGGTTTAGCGTTCATGATACGTGAGAAGAAATCTAACCGTGGAGAATGTGTGGATAATATTTGGATGGCAATTTTGGAAGGCTAAAACATTTCTTGGGTGTCCACATAAAATGTGAAAAGAAAAAGTGGGTGTTCAGAAAAGGGGTTTCCAAGAATTGAATGTAAACTTAGATTTGACAAGAACAGAATAATAAAATCAGACTAACATACATTTATTTTTGGTATTTTGTACGGAAGTTGATCACTCCACATACGTATATAGTTTTGTTCATACATAAATTACATTCACATTAGAATTCTTATGCAACAAACAATAATATACCTATAATTAGATTTCTTCAAAAGTTACTGAGGAAATTTTTGAACCATTGCGCTGAGAGTTTTGGGGATCTTTTTAGCCCATTGTCATAATCCACATAATTGATACCAAATCGAACAGTGTATCCAGAATTCCATTCAAAGTTGTCTAAGAATGACCATAGAAAGTATCCCCTCACATTGACACCATCCCTTCCCAAAAAATCAAACACACCATGACTTCAATGCAATGATTAAATAACCAAACTATAAGAATGCTAGACCATAAATAGTCTTAATTAGAACTTACTGGATTGCTTTTTGAAGATAATAGAGGTGCCAGTAATGATAATCAACTCTTATGGTGTCATTAAGGGCTTCTTCAAGTGATAATTTGGGATCATTGAACTCATCAATGCCTGCAATATAATGTGTGAGCGTGTAATTTTAATTTGTGGGCTTTACTTAATAACATTTTACACTGGACATATACAATTAATTTAAGGCCTAAAAGGTAAGTGGTTTTTTACCACAGTGGTGAAAAAGTGTTGTGTCCTTGCATAACGGCGTGGGTTCAAACCCCGTCAGTAGCTAATCTAACATTTAACTTACTAACGCTATCGTTTCACTAAAAAAAAATTAAAAAAATTAAAAAATTTAAGGCCTAAAAGTAATTACCATTTTCAGTAATGTAAATGAGTGGATCGTGATATTTTTCCTTTATGTAATGTAAAAGATCTTGAACTCCTCTTGGATAAACATACAGCCAGTCAGAAGCAGCCTACAACACCATTTGAAGAAAATTAAGGCTTATATATAAAAATTAATTCCATATAAGCGATGCTAATAGTTTAAGCTAATTTGATGTGTACCTTTGGACCAATGGGCACCCCATTACGCTCATCTGCCACAACATAGATATGAATATCATCAAAATAAAACATTTATAGGAATTTTAAATTGGTTGAAGGAAATTATCAGTTTGCACTGACATAAAGGTTTAGCATGAATGTCTATCAAGTAGCTTGCATTTGATGAATTAGGTTGAGGTGCATGGGCTGCATAATAGGTAGTATAATAATTCAATCCGAGAAAATCGAATGAACCAATTAGCATCATGGATTGTTCCTTTGTGAATTTTGGCAATCGGTTTCCAACAAGACGTTGCATACTTTGCGGATAGTCACCACTAGTCAATGGCTCAGCAAACCTACAAAAACATGTGGCAATTACAAAGATCAACTTAATATAGATAGTATTGTTGATTATAATCAACCAATAAACTGCTAATTGAATTTCTAAATAGAGAAATACTAAGGAAACTCTTTCAAAGTGAGACCTCTTTCAAAGTGAGACTCGCCATAGACTATTTGTCACTTTACAGTTTAACGTTAATTGCCGTGCTAATATTATAAAATATTGTGCAAAAAACATGAGGTGGCAGAGAGTTTGTGAAGCGTTCGACTTTTGAGAGAGTCTCCTTAGCATCTATAATATATATTTACCAGCCAAACATGAAATCCAAACATCGTAATGCTGCATTTTTATGTTGGTTTGCCTCAGAAATTGGTATAAACCAGTTTGATACCAGTGTTATTCCTATCGTGCCTTCTTGAGATGTCTGCACATGTTCAACCTTTAAATTGGTTAAATATTGTAGCCTGAAAATTTTATCCTTTGTTTATCTTTAAGTTTGCAGAGTATTCCCTAAAGTAATACCAGTGACTCAAAATATTCTCAATGGGGACGCGATATTCAAAACCCCCAAAAGAAAATGGTATGACCTGATATTTATTCTTGTACAAATTTACAGCAGCGGCGTGAGCTAGGAGGAGGTTGTGTGCCACTAAATATGGTTCGGTAGCCGAATTTCCACCAGTGCAGTTTAGTTGTTGCCAAGCAGAACACCGTCCCGGTGCCAGAAACCCACGTGTATAACCACCATAACTATAGCTCCATGGCTCATTTATTGTGATCCAATGTTTTACCCGGTCACCGAACTCCTTGTAACAAAGCTCTACATAGTTCCGAAAATGATTGCTGCATATTCACAAAGTGCATGAAAGATTTAGAATTGAAAAAAAAAAAACCCAATGGCATAATGATTACTAAACATATTTTATAATCGTTCTTATTCAAGGCTTACACAATTTTAGGGCTTAAGAAACCTTCATATTCGTCATGTAAAGCTTGCGGAAGATCCCAATGAAAGAGTGTCACAAATGGCTTTAAACCTAGCATAACCAATAAAACCGAAAATTTGATTGAAGGATGTTTATGAGTGGATGTTACTCTTATTAATTATGTAATAATCTTTGATTTAAGGTGAAATTATGTTGTGTCACCATTGTTTATGAGTTCATTGATGAGATTGTTGTAGTATTTGATCCCTTCCTTGTTCACTCCCCCACTGAGCTTTCCATCTAATAATAATTAGAACAAAATGAGAAAATAGGTAAATCAAACTATATATGATTAGAAATTAAAGTTCAAAAAGTTTTAACTGGGGGAGGGAGGAGTGGGCTAAGCCTTACAACAGACTTGCCACAATAATGTTGTTCAACTTCGCATTTGACGAGAATCGAATATAAAATCTTTCGTTTACAAGTGAAGAAGAATTTGACTCTTAACTAGATGGGAACAAAATCCTATTTATTTATGCTGTGAACGACCAGAACACTTCAGCTAAAATTTCAAGGCCACAAAAGAGTTAAATAACTAAAATCCTCATTTTATTACACAACAAACTACTCATCTTTCTATAACATTTAAACAATACCACAGTTATAGTAGAGTGAGTTTATTTTCTCTAATATAACCCTTGATGAGTTTTCTTATTTTTCTATAAAAAGTTTAGTATTTGTCAAAATATAAAGCGAGAAAGTATGTTTGAACTTTGAATACCCAAAAAAGAGAGCTTCAATGAAAAGCTTTAAGATTAAAGAAAATTAATAAAAATGCTTAATGAAAATTTAGTAGTAATAGCTAATAAGGAAAAAAAAAATAGAGGCCGTTGCATTTTTATGAACAAGTTGAAGTTTGGGAGTCCGTCGCATTTTTGTAACTAAGTTAAACTTCAGTGGCAGAAGCTATTTATACACGATTAGGTCAATTACTAATACACGTGTTAGAGTTTAGGGTGACATGTACATAAATAGTCGGTGCCACAAAAGTTCAATAGTCGGTGCCATAAAAGTTCAACTTATTTACAAAAATGCCACCTCTTTTTTTTTGTCCTTTTTCTTTTAATGGTTTCTTCTTTTATTGCTCTTCATTAAGTATTTTTGGTTAAAAATAAAATTTATAAGGCCCTATTAATTGGTTTTTCCAAAAATAAAAGCAAAGTGAACTGTTATGTGCAATGTGATGCAAATGCGGATGATGAACTTACTTGGTAACAATCTGGGCCACGAAATAGAGAATCTATAAGCATCCAATCTCATATTCATCATAATCCTCACATCTTCCTATTATATGTAACACAAAAGATATTATGATTAAGAAAAAGAATTTTTTTATTGACACTCTAAAATTCTCATTATGTACTCTAAACTTTCTATATTTTGAAAAAATGATACACTTGAGGCGTGCACAATTTAGTTTTAGAGTGACAATAACCGTTTTCAA
The DNA here is from genome assembly GCA_036320875.1 of Cotoneaster glaucophyllus. Lineage (NCBI taxonomy): Eukaryota > Viridiplantae > Streptophyta > Magnoliopsida > Rosales > Rosaceae > Cotoneaster > Cotoneaster glaucophyllus. The sequence continues at coordinate 1,449,572 of CM070061.1, forward strand.
ATAAAAATGAGAATTTTAATGTTCTATGTTTATATTAAGACCCAAAAATTTAGTCTGCACATATTACGAAGGATGTAAAACATATTGGGTGTCATGTGAACCTTATAGTTGTGATATTCATCAACAGTTACATCTCCGTTGCTGCGATCCTTGATTCTATCTACAATTAAATTCAAAAAACAATCATATTATTTAGAAAGCATAATAACCACAAATTATTATTATATGTAAAATAAACTTATTGAAGTGATACCTTTTGGGATTCCTTAAAATATTATTTTAAGTGTAATTCTAGGGATCACATATATTTATACTACATTGAGATGCCATATTATGGATAGTAACTTACATAGAACAGTGCATTATTAGACAATGGAAACCACGTGGCAGTGAACGAGTTCTATGTAAGTCATTTTTCGTCTTATGTGGCAAGTGGTGTATACAATCAACATTTAATGACTCCACCCTCTTAGTATAGATAATATCGTTTGTTGAGTGCATTTTTGCTCACTACCATGAACTATGATGTATGCTCACCATACACTTTATCATATGACACGTGTTAAAAAAAAATCATTAATTGACTTGGCAAGTACACATCACTTGCCACATCAAATAATGCATGACGATGGTAAAACAAATATGATCTCTCTAACATTACTCTTATTTTAATAGTCTAAAAATAAATTTTGTTTAATTCTTCATTCCAGATCAACCATGCATAAGGTTAGAAAAATCCAACGCCATTAATTTTAGCAAAAGAAAGAAAAAACACAATATTTCAAGCAAATAGTTCAATTGACATGTATTCAATTGAGTAGTCAAAATGGTCTTTGTCTTGAGTGATTTTTTTTTTTTTTTTTCAACAATGATCTTACAAAACTCTCTCAAATAAGCTTACTTTCGAAGCTTTCCTTAACTGAAACTCTTCCCCTCAGCATAGGATTCAAGACAAATTGATCTCGACATAATTAACTCTGTATAGACTCCAGCAAGATGATGACGATGATAAACAAAATTAAAGAACCTTTTAATAATTGTACCAGCCCACCAACTACTAAAGAATATAAACTACAGTATGGTTTTGTTAAAACAAAAAAAAACAGTATGGGGGCTCGAACGTGTCGGGGTCTCCCAAGACTATGTACTGGTTTGGTACTGAGGTGCTTTTATAAAAAGTAGGTAGAAAAAAAAAGATGAGCTCAAAAAGGTGTTTGGTAAACACTTAAAAACAGCTTATTTTCACAGTTTTGGATAAAAAAAAAAAAAACAGAAAACGTGAAGCAGCAAAAATGAACTTCACAACATAGCAGAAACATTTTTTTTTTTTTTCTTTCAAAGTACAACAATACCAAATCAGCCCTACAACAAGTGTTAGGAAGCTATATGCTATATATGAATGTATAGGGATGAAGCCATACGAGGACCAGGAGACGCTCGGGCCTATTCTGAAATTTCTTCACTTTTTATGCTTTTGTTTATGTTCTTAGTTTAAAGTTTTGGTGTGTGCTTTTGTTTCTCTCATTTGTCAAAATATATGTTTTACCGTATTGTTATGAAACTAGTCTATATCAACTAGCATTCTTAGTTCACAATTTTGCATGTATTTTTGTTTAACAGTAAAACCATACCTATATGGAGTGGAATAATGATTAATCTTAAAAAAAATCTCATAAAATCAGTTCTAGGCCATGATTATTTATTTTAGTTCAACTTCAATGTAGTGATATTTGTTTTAACAAAACTTACAAACAAGTGTGGTTATGATCTCAATGCCATTTTTTTTTTGTGATTCAATTACTCTTTGGATTAGAAATTTACATTCCAATACAAAATAAGAACCTTTATTTTTTTCTCCTATTAATTATATTATATTTTTTTCTAATTTTTTCATATGGCCTCGAGGCTTCTACTAACTTCAATTTCTAGCTCCGTCACTGTGTAGGTATGTTTTCTCTTCACTATTCGTTATAGGGTTTTAGAATTCTACCAAAGAAACTGTAGCGATGAAGGCATACATATCCTGAGTTTCCTATACTCTTGTTTAATTTGCAAGGAGGGGTAAAATGAAGGCATACACCAGAAAGCAAACCATACAAACACTCTTCAAATTATGGTCAACATACTGCACTCAAATGTATGCCCCCTTCTCAACAATACCATTTAATTAAATTATCACAAAAGAAAGAAACATCATTACAATTTCACATGAAGGATATCTTATTTAAAATCACATTCCCTCTCTTTTCTCTTTATATAGAAAGGGACCGATCCTTACCTAATATTCTTTTCCCACTTGGACTTACCCTAAGCGGCGCACCAAGCAAACGTTATAATTTGCATGGAGTGATGACACTATTTTGGCATGTTTTGACATTGACCGGATCTTTAAGCACTGTAGTCCCCACAAGAAAACGCTATTAATTTTCACTAAATTATTAAAGCAAAACGGCACCATGCACCAGTAGCTAGCTAGTTGAAGCCAAAAAGTGATTTATAGAAAGATTAGCTAGGACGAGAGCACCATTGATAGCAGAGGCAGAGACATAAAAAAGTTAATAAAAAGAAGAAGAGATTAGGATGAAGTAGCATAATTTTCATATGTTAACTGATTACTTGATCAGACAGACCTGGATATTTGTGGGTATAGGTATCCCATATGCTCGGTCCTTTACCACCTCCTTTTGCAGCACCTTCATACTGAAAAAATTAAACTCAAACACAATGCAAGAATTTTAGCAATTTCTAACTGAAAACCAGTTGGTTTCACTTTCTCAACCTGGGGTAAAGCCGACACGTTGATAATATGCTCTAATACCGTGCTAAACTTTAAGCATTCAAACAAAAACCAATTGGTAAAGAGTAGAAAGGGCGAAACATCTCTTAAACTATTACGCATGCACGTATGAGCTCTCAACACATAAGAGCACGAATGAAGATGTCAAGGTTCGTAAATTGATGCTGGGTCTGACATTACATGAATGCTTAAGGAAGTAAAATACAAATTAAAGAGCAATATTAAGTCGCAGTAGGACTCACCTGGTAAGATGATGAAGCCGTGCCAAATATGAACCCGGCTGGAAAACTGCTTCTGTTGAGGAAGACGGTGTCGTAATTGGGTGGAACTGTGACAGCATCGTTGCTATTTGTCAGTGCAATTAGTAGCACCAAAGCTAACAGAAGAAACCCTAATGGCATTGCCATAACTTTGGGGCTGGAGGTTTGAATTTGATGTTCCAGAAAAGTTTGGCTCTGCCTGGCTTGACGTTTTTATAGAGGATCGAAAGTACACAGGAGAGAGATAAACGATCATATAAGTAAATGAGTAAACAATTATTAAACAAAACTAGTCTAGATGAGGGGAAAAAAGAAAAAACAAGTTTGGCTCTCCCTGGTGACATTTTTGGGATATTCTTTTAGAATGATTTATGCACCTTTTTTCACACGCGTTTTAATTATGAATTTTAATTGTCTTTTCATTTGTCTAATCTATGAAAAAAGTCCGTTAAAAAGGAAAAAAGACATGTATCATCATAAGAGCTAAAAACTTTGGGAACAGTCCAATACATGAAAGTTGGATCAAGATGTATATTATATAGACTATAGAGGAAGATGGGACATTTGTGAAAGTGCTTCCCCATTTCATGGACTTGGTGGTGCTCGACAAATGAAATCAAGCCAAATTCATGAATTGAAAAAAATAAAATTTTAAAGAAATAAAAACTTTAAAATTCATATGGAACTTGATCATTCTTTAGGCAAAGCATATCGTACCACTTCGATATGGGATTAGTGAAGGGAGAGTATCTTGTTGTGAAAAGTAAAGGGTACCACAGATATATATATATATATATATATTTTTTTTTCTTATGTTAATTTCAAATAATTTTAAGAGCGTCTCTTAGTGTAAAAATATTGATGTATTAAAAAAAAGAGCACCTCTAACACCATTAGAACATCAAAACTTTGAAATTACTAAATTTCATGAATAATGACATTTTAAGAGACTAACTAAAGCCTCTAGCCATTAGCCTTGCCCTATCCAATAGACTCGCTCTAAGAGCAAGTCCACCCCTCCCTTAATTAACTAGGCAATAGCCCACCCTCCCCCCTCCCCACCCCACCCCCCCTCCAAAGAAAAACCCCCCACTCTACCCCAACCTATCCACTAGGATCCAGGGGAGCCCAGCAAGTTACCCAACTGAAAATCGACTGACCCCTTGCCCAGCTGAGTTGACGTTAGCCACATGTACATATTTTTTTGCGTCAGGGGCGTGGGAATCATGCGGGAGTTAGCGCGCGTTACTCGACAGCATGCAGAGGGTGGCCTGCACTGACAGGCGCATTATGGAGCTTCGGGACAGACGCAACGTGGTGCGATGATAGCCGATGGATTTCCAACTGCTAGTTTTTCTGGATCGTTGGATTTCCAACAATAAAAAAATTGTGAAATTCAAATCCAACGGCTTGTGATGTGGCAAAATCTGGACTGTTCGATTTTCAGATCAACAATCCAGGTTTTTCGGCCTAAAAAATGAAAATATCAAATCTTACTGTTGGCCATATGTCCAATTTTGGGCTGTTGGATTTCAACGTTCCAGGTTAAGTAACTTAATAAAAAAAATTATAAAAATAAAGAAAAAATCAAACGAAACTTTTTTTTTTCTTTCAATAAATACCTAAAAATCTATCCACAAAATTGTACTTTTGGATAATGACACGTGATAGTGACAAGATTGGTTAAAAATCCTATCCAAGATTAAAAATAATTTTTTTTCTTATTTTATAAAAAAAAATTAATAATATTTTAATATGAATTGACTAGACAATTCAGTTTATGGGTGAAGAATTACTTGGACGGTTACTATTCATTACAGTCAATTACTATTCATTTGAGTGAATTGAATTGACTCTTGACTTGAGGGTTTTTAAGAGTGGACTTGCTCTAAACTCCTTAAATTTTCAGCCCACCCCAAAGTTAGGAAAAAATTGAAAAAATCTCTAGGAACCAAACAGTTGAACATGCAAACAATGCAAACAGCCTAATGACAGGATTTTTTTTTTTATAACAACGTGCATGGGCCTGCACCTACAAATTTAAGACCATTCTAATTTATGTTAAAAAAAAAAAATTTGGCATTACTATATACGTCCAAAAAATTGACGTACTATTGATTTTCGTCAATTTTTTTGAAATTTCTGATTTAGGTTCATTTAACTTTTTTTTAAAACCTATTTTACCCTTTATTTTCAAATTTTGAATGTTTAGGCATCTCCAATCTACTCAATATCTAGAAAAATGTTTCAATTCTTTACCTTTTAATAAAATTAAATATTTTTACCACTGATCCACTTGCAAAAATATACAACCTAACTAATAGGTACAAATACATAAGTAGACATATAACTATAAGCAAGATATCAAACAAAGTATGAGAAAACAAATAGTATGAAGTCTATCTAATCAATAGGTAAATAAACCAACTAAAAGGTACAAATACATAATTTACATACCTATAAGCAAGACAAATTACCACGTAACATAAGAAAACAAGAAGTAATTTGTGATATATAGAGATAGATGATAAAAATATAAAAATACAATTTGTCTATGATAGAAGTAGGCCATACAACAAAATCCTGTGATATAGGTAGATGAATATCGGCCATGGTTGGGTGGAAATGCAACTCAAATGAAGAACAAGGAATTTGATAAATAAATAAACCAATCAACCTCCATTCTTCGATCAAACACAATCCAATTTCATATATATATATATATATATATATAGTGGAAGCCTAGAAGGAGAGGAAGAAAACTGGAATTAAGATGACATCGTGAGGCAGAAAAGCACAAAGAAGAAGATTAGCAAGGCAAATATTAAATCCTAACCAAGAAAAGAGTTTTATATAACAAGAAGAAAAATGGAAGAATAGAAATCTGAAGAAGAAAGAAAGAGGCAAACCCTCACTTGGAGATATATAGGAATTAATTTTTTTTCCTATAAATTTAAGTATGAATTCACACAAAGAAGAAAATATGTAAAAATGCATATTAGCCACAAGATTATATTAGTTTACCAAATGTATATTAGCCACAAGATAATATTAGTTAAAATCCAAAGGCTTAAAATATTTGACAACTTAAAAAAAGAAAACCAACTTAAAATCCATAAACCAGAAAACTCTTTTTTGTTTTGCTTTGTTAAGTTGTCAAATATTTATGCATTTGGATATAAACTAGTATAATTTTGTGGCTATTTGGTCCTCACAGGTTCTCAAAATAAAGACCTTAGACAAGCAAGACTCAAACATGTTATATAAATTCGTTCTCTTCAAATTTAATATATAGGAAGTAATTTAATTTCAACAATTACCCTAGCATTAAGGGAATTTTATTCTTTAAACCTCAAATAGTCAAATTTCATCACAAATCCAAATCATAAAATTAAGGGATAATATTGATTATTTACAAGTGTTTTGAGGGGTAAATTGTGTATGAAAATGATAGAAAGCTGACATGGAATATAATTGAACTCATCTCAAAAGTGGCTCACAAAATTGGATCCATATCAAGTCTTTTCTTTTTCTTCTTTTTTTGTCAATAGTTTGATGGGATAATCAAAAGGAAGAGAGAAAAAGGAGATAAGGAGCCTTCGAACCTGATTGAAGAGAACCACAAGGGTGTTTGATTTCCACAAAGTCACCAGCCCTTCACACCTAGTTTCTGATAAACTTGGCTCGTTTCAAAGATGTCAAGTTTTTAATTTAGGGTTTATATCACAAATGGTCCCTGAAATTGACCCCATCAATCATGATGGTCCCTGAAATTGAAAATCGATCAATGTAGTCCCTGAATTTTAACCCCGCGAATCAATGTCGTCCTTCTGTTAGTGTTCCGTCCAAATTAACTTTAAAAAAGGTTAGAGAACCAATTTTTCATGGTAAAATGACCAAGAATAACCTTGTTACTTATAATTTTACTTACTACCTCTCTTTTCCTTTTTCCATCTTCACTTTTCTCTCCATTTTTTCATGGATTTGGTGCTAAAACTAAAATAAAAACAAAAAAAGTGGGAAATTTTAATTTTTTTTAATATCAAGTAAAAAAGAATTCTAACTAGGTTAGCTCCATTCCTTTTTAAAAAAAGAAATTGGGTTAGCTCCAAAAGCTAATGCCAAAGTCTACCTTTGATCATTTATCTTGTAAAAGAAATTGGGTACCACCTTTTTTTTAAGTAAAATTATAAGTAACAGGGTTATTTTTGGTCATTTTACCATGAAAAATTGGTTCTCTAACCTTTTTTAAAGTTAATTTGGACGGAACACTAACAGAAGGATGACATTGATTCGCGGGGTTAAAATTCAGGGACTACATTGATCGATTTTCAATTTCAGGGACCATCATGATTGATGGGTTAATTTCAGGGACCATTTGTGATATAAACCCTTTAATTTAAGGAAAACTAATTAAAAGGGCTTGAAAACTTTGAGTTTTAACAATAAGGACAAAATACAAGGTAAAGTGAATAGTACTAGGATTGACTTTTTAGTGTAAAAATGTCATTTTTCGTTAAAATGAATAGTAACAGAAGTTTTTCATTAAAGTTCTCTTTAATTTATTGGTTTAATAGTAGCCTTTAATGCGATTGAATCTCCAAAGGATAATATTAGGTTCAAGAAAAGTTTGGCCGTAGTCTTACCCACCCTAAACCCTCTTGCTTCTCTCTGAAAAAAGCTCCAAAAGAAAACCTTTCTCAGCCGCCGTCCCTAGCCTTTGGCTTTTGGGTCGGTGGCAGTCCTCACTCTCTCTTCTTTTCCTCTACTTTTCCATCTTATCCTCCTTTTCTTCCCTGTTTCTAAATTTTTTTTTTATGAGCTCTGTCTCATCTATCTGAGCCATTGTCTCAGTTTTGTACCTGATCCTCAACCAATTGCTGCTCACCGCCATCCCTCTTCTCCCTCCCCATCACACCCTTTTCTCTTACCTCTCTCTTTCTGCCCTTCATCATTTCCAACTCTGAACTTGGAATTAGATCTCGGAGTGTTGGGTACTATCTTGACACAAGGCCCAACCTTCATAGCTCCATGCAAATCCAGCTTACTGGAAAATTTGGACGAAGTGTGGACCGATTCACGTCGGAACAAGGGTTTTTTACACACCCCCTTCGCCCTCCCCTTCCTCCTGTTACTTTTGGTGACTTTTCTTGTAGGTGTGGCTATGAAGGCTTTGGCTTTTAGTGGATTGACTGTGCGTAATACTCTCAGATCTAGTGTTTGGTTAGGGTGCATCTTTAAATTTGGTGTGATGTCTTCCTTCGCGGAGGTAGCAGCGGCTGTGGTGGTGGTGACTGGTTTTTGGCGCTTGGAGCTTAGGGTTTTACTGTTCATTGTTATTTTGTAGCCTACATGCCTAAATTTGTGTGGGCCTCCCTTTGTGGCTGGGGTTTGTAGCTCTCTTTTTTGGGCTAGCTTTCTTGAGCTTGGTTCCTATTTTATGTTTTTGTTGTGTAAGACTTTGTGCTTTGTTTAGGTCTTGACCTTTCTTAACACAAATTGTATTTCTCTTTCATTATTGAAGCTTTATTCTTGTTCAAAAAAAAAAAAGGTTTGGCCGTATACTTTTCAAGAAGTCAGAAGTACCTCCTATGGTGTAAAAACTTAGACGGAATTCAATGAATGTCAACATGCACGTGATTTGACCGAGTGTTTCTAATAGAGAACAGGATGTTTTAGTCTTTTGCTTTTTAGATATTTTTTTTAGAGCTGTTATCCCCATCTCTGTGTCTTATTTCTATACCCACAGTTTATTAAAAAATTTAATGACCAATTTATCCTCTTGTAAAATGTCATATAACGACTGAGAAAAAACAAAAGCAAATTGTTCTCTTCCACCCACACCCCCTGCAACTTGTAATCTCAATTCCCTAAAACATCTCCTCTTCATTTTATTTGTATGATCCCACATTATTCGGGGAGGAGGAGGTGATGTGCCTTATATGTACATGTTCATCTCCTTATAGTGAGACACGTTTTGGGTAGAAGCCCAAAAACAAATCCGTGAGGGTGTGACCCAAATCAGACAATATCTTACTATGCAAACTGAGATGTGACATTATTCCTTCTGATTTTTAATTTGTGTTTATTGGAACATAAATAAATGAATTTATGATTGAATCACATGAATTGTGTTGAAAAATATTAGTATTTTAGGTATTATATTGTTTGGGTTTTCTTATAAGTTTAGTTTGGGCCTGGTCTGTTAGTATTAGGGTTAGGTTTGTTCGCTATAAATATAATGCTTCGTATCTTTGAAAAATAAGTTAGACACAATGTTGTCTCTTGGGTTATGGAGTCGTCATGACAATTTTTCTTTACATTAATAAAATCATATTAGTTTATAGTTACATTGTTCGTTTGTTTGTTACGTTTGCGCACTTTGATATTCAACTTAGTATCAAAGTTGGTTGGATTTAATTTGCTTAAGTTCGTATTGTCTGTTCGTTGTCATTAGGCCCTTTTTTTTTTTTTTTTTTAATATTGTGATGTCCGAATCGCGCCGTAGCCTCGTCGCACTAGAGCCGACGCCTAAAGTCTGAAGATTGACCAGCCTGCACTCGCATCTGCGTGAACCGTACCCATCATCGTTTCCTCATCAGATCATCACCACACTGCTTCCGCATCCACCACCGCTGCTGCTCGACAACCACTTGTTTGACGAAGCCCAAACCCGAGAACAAACAACTTGGATCGAGTTCGTCTTTGATCAGACCTAACCACTGCTGATGTACTTTGGCCGCCGCTGCTGCTCCGCATCACTTCTGCTATTCGCACCAGGTCTATACCTACTACCATCTTCCGTGTATTGAACCCCTCTGCTTGAAGAAACTACTGCTGCTCCTGCACCCATCATCCATGTCGCATCGGAGAAGGAGGAGTGCATTGGTTTTTATTTTTTATTTTTTATTTTTTTATTTTTTTATTTTTTTATTTTTTTATTTTTGAGAAGAATGAATGCTTTGGTTGATTTAGAAATACAAAAGAAGAAATAAAAAATAATAGAAAATAGGAAAATAAAACAGAAAAATAGAAAGGAAAAAAATTGGGTTTGGAGCCTACGATCTATTGTTGTGATTCGTTTGAAGGCTTTTTTTTGGGCCTTGTTGATTGAAGCTATTGTTGGGTTTGGTTTGGTTTTGCGGCCCACACGAATTGTTGGCCTGTTTGGAATTGTTTTGTGACCGTCACTCGAGTGCTTGGACTTGTGACCACTTGAGTGATAGGATTTTGTTTTTGTACGTTCGTTGCTACAATTGAGATATGGAAATCTCGTATGTTTAGTGACGGGTTTTTTCCATACTCTCAACACCAGCCAGTGTGAATCAAAATCAGTATGCCAACCAGAATCAGCATGCCTGAATTAGAACCAGTTCACCAGTCAAGTTTGCATGCTTGCCAAACTGTCTAAAGGAGCCAGTCCGCATCTGCTTGTTTACAAACCCATGTCGTATACCGCGATGAGTTTGATGGGGGTGTTGGAAAGTATTAGTATTTTATGTATTATATTGTTTGAGTTTTCTTATAAGTTTAGTTTGGGCCTAGCTTTTAGCATTAGGGTTAGGTTTGTTATGCTTCGTATCTCTGAAGAATAATTTAGACACAATGTAATCTATTGGGTTATGGAGTCATCATGACAATCTTTCTTTACTTTAATAAAATCATATTAGTTTATAGTTACTTTGTTCGTTTGTTAGTTGCGCATTTGATATTCAACTAATTTATCTTGTTGTATTGGTCGAGCTCGTCGTAATACACATCCCAAAATGCACTGAATGCATCAGTTACCGTATCAATCGTTGGCCTCCGGTTTCTCTGGTGGCAACAGAGATGGAGTCGCTTTCTCTACCGATTGCGCTTCTTATTCTTTCGGCTTTGATTCTTTGATTGTTGAACAATTCGACTCTTCATTGTTGTCGTTGCATCACCTCCGTTGTTGGCCGTGGGATACTAAGGATGGTGGTACAAGTGCAGAAGGGTGGTCGCGATCTTGCTTCCGTCTATTTCACTCATATAGATATAATCATTTTGAAAAGAAAAAGTGTTTAATAATAAAAAAATTATTTAAATAATTGAAAAAATAGAATGGAAGAACAGGCTATAGAAGAAGAAATCAAGCAACGTGAAGTCTTGGATGTGATCGGATTTTGGGGTTCGCATGGGCAAGGGAAGGAGGAGTTGTGCTGGTGAGCCATGTCGAAGGCAGGGATTGAAAGGGTACTTTGGGGATAATGGTGAGTGGGAAGATAGTAGGGTGTTCTTTTTATTTTTTATGATGAGTGTAAATATATGGTGAGCGAAAGATAAGAAAAAAGGATGGGCATAGTAGCACTCTTTTTTTATTTATTGCTTTTAGATAGATATTTTAGAATGTTTTAAAAGATTAGAATTAATTTAAAATTATCTCTTAGTTATCCAAACTTAATCTTTATTTATTTATTTATTTTTATTTTTATTTTTATTTTTTTTAAAGAACTTAATCTTTATTTAAAATGACATTGTTCATCATCTTCTTCTTCTTTCTTTTCAGTCGCCAGCTCCGTACATGTTTTTCTGTGTAGCTGCTCGGGATGGCTAAGTATTGCCACAGTTATAATTTTTCCAGAAATGCTCGGCTGGTCTGTAGTCCGCCCAGCGCGGAAGAACGAGTTTTCCGATTTGTCCAACGTCAACCGCCTAGCAGCTAGGAGCCGCCTAGGCCATTTTAAGAACACTGGCTTTTTGTGCTTATTGTCGACGGTTTCATAATAAATGGTGTATAAAGCTCGTCTCGAATGCGGTTTCAAGTCAATGTTTTTGTGCTTATTAGTAAAAAGTAATCCCCATTGAAGTTCCAAAGTCAAACTGCGATATTATTTACTTTAAATTTGCAAGGCCTCAATGTATACAATCTTTCCGAAATAAATCTAAATAGATATTATCCACAATCACATGTGTGTACTCTGTAACTCTATGATAATAAAGAATTAAAACATAAAAAATAAATGCTACATAATTTTATAACCAAAATTTATATACAAGTGGATTGCAACTTGCTTGATGTCCTCAATGCCAAGGAGTTGGAACTAATTAGAAACTTTCTTTTTCTTGTATTAATCACTCTACAAATAATGGATCTACATTCATAACATCTCAGAGAAACAACCATAACCACATTAAGAAAAAGTATACATGAGATGGAATCAAGCTGGAATATTGAGATGATCAATCCTAGCAAAGAAGAACGATACTCAATCCTATCCTCAACTTCTTTAGTTGGAGCACATCCTCGTCCATATAAAACTATATATAGAATTTAGAAATACACAAGTATTCACAGAGTGATTGATTTTTTTGTTTTAAAAAAGAAACACACGTACAAAGCACAACAAAACACGTTTTTTGGGAGATAAGAATTCCTCGTTAAAGGTAGAAAATTTTCTGTAGAAGGATTTCATCGAGGAAATTTTTTCCTCGTAGGTCCTCGCAATAGGCCCTTTGAGATAGTCTATTGAGGAAAGAGTATTATATCGCTGTTGATCCCTTTTCAGCGTCAAAAGAAAGTTCTTAAAATTGTCGCTATAAGTGGTTTCCTTGCTGAAGGATATAACTAGAAAAAATGCAATCAACATCATTCTGGACCCTTTTTCTCTCTTCTTCCCGCGCGACCCAAAAGAAACCCCAACCCTACTTTTATACTCCAGCTGCCGCCCATTGGCATGGCTTGGGTTCGGCGATGGTCCTCATCTCTATCTCTTTTTCTCCTTCACACCTTATTCCGCCCCTCCCCCTTTCCCATCTCTTTACCCACTGTTTAGAGCAACCCTCCATAGTTTAATGCAGCTCTATCCCAAACTCTCCTCTACGCTCTTCCGAGTTTAGAGTCGTGGGATTGGAGTGGTATTGTGGTTGTGGTGGGTTGAAGCCACCTTCTTCTGCTGGGTTCTTAGCCGTTTCAATGGCTGAGCCAACTCGTATGCGAGAATTCGAGCCGAATTCACCTTGTTTGGGCCATAATTATTGCGAATACATCTTGATTCGACGGTGGTGTTGACCTATAGCAGAACTATGGCCTGATTTGTGGCCAAGAAGCCTTCCATGGCGGGATTTGCAGCGGGTTTTCTTGCTTTGGTTGTGGTAATGCGAATCGTTCGAGGTACGGCCACGTTATTGATGGTCAGAACGAGCTATCTTGTTTTTCTTTGCGGATATGAGTTGTGAGTGGTTTCCTTCTCGGCTTAGTCGTAGTTTGTGTTGCCTCACTTTCATGATAGATTTGTGTGTTCCTCGGTTTTGAATCTGTCACCACTGCTTTATTGTGACACATTTACAATACTGATTCTTGTGTATTTTGTTGTTTGTGGTGGCTATGTAGTGAATTTACTATGTTTGTTTGTTGTGCCTTACTCTCATCAAATTAAGAATTTGGTTACTAGAAAAATGCATCCAGTTAGGCATCCTTTACATAATCATGTTTTAACCTTTATACAAATATCGTTATCGCTTCCGTTATATAAATGTAAATCTCCAAAAGAATGTTCCACGAGAAGTGTTTTTCCTCGCCGTTGATATCCTATATTGCGAGGAAACTAAGTTTTCATCGCTCCACAACTAGGAGGAGAAGTCCCTTTATTTTTGTATAAATATCCATAAACTGAGCATTAGATAACTAAAGCAAAGATTGGGAGAGAATCAAACCCACGGCACAGCCATTTAAACCCCTTTCTGGGGAAAGTTATACTAGGTGCGGGGAAATTTTCATGTCTATGATATATTAATATATAAAGGAATTGTTATTGGCACTGCAAAAGTCTCATGTTGCACTCCAAAATTTGTAAATTAAAAAGAAAAATACACTTATAAGAAGTGTATAATAAGATTTTGAGAGTGATGATAACAGTTTCCAAAATATAATATACACACAATTTAATTTAGAAATAGAAAGAGCAAACTAATGGGATCATCTAACTAAGTCGAACAATCCAAACTTGTCAATATCTTTGTAATTCGAAAAGATCTCTATTCATATGCTACCTTGATCTTTCTCCATTTGACATTGTCATAAACCTTGCAATTAAAAAAAAAAAGACCTGAGAGTGTTTTGAGTTGTAGCTTCCAACTAGCTTCACGAATGAACGAGGAAAACCTGTCATGCAAGCAGTCGGAAGACATGAGAAATTTGTAAAACTTTTTTCATCCAAAGCTTGCCATGCAGGTAGTCTGATTCCTTTCCCAAAACACTGATTGAGGTGATCCCCACGGTCAAAGCCTTTTGAAGCATACTGTACCAAATCATCACGTTTATGTAGCATTCATGTACACTTTGCTTTACAAAGGCGGCAGAACGTTAGAGGTTTTCTCATTGAGAGTGCTCTTTTCCTTACAAATTCAAGGCATTCCTAGCTGAATACAAGTTATTCTTCAAGTATTTATACTTGAATACATACTTATTATATATTCTAGTTGGCTTATGTCCTGCGTCATTGCGCAATCAAATTTGATACATAAATTTGGTGTCCCTGAACACTATCATCCACAATTGATTCTATTTCTTCTGAATAGTTTGAGGACTTCTTGAGGAAACTTTGGAACCAGTATGTTGAGGATTTTGCGTATCTTTGTAGATTTTCATAATTTACATAATTAATACCAAATCGAACAGTGTATCCATTATTCCATTCAAAATTGTCTAGCAATGACCATGCAAAATATCCCTTCACATTAGTACCATTTCTGCATACACACAAAAGCACATCAATGCATTGATGCAAACATCAAAAGATTAAATAACCTTAATTAGTATTTTAACAAGAACTTACTTAATTGCCGCTTGAACATAACATAGGTGGCGATAGTAGTAGTCAATTCTATTGCTATCATCAAGGGCTTCGGATAATGATAATCTAGGATCATTGAACTCATCAACCCCTACATTGAAATGCATTTAGTTTTTTTTTATTAAGCGATATAAAATTAGCTTTAGAAACGTCATAGCAACATTATATTTTAACCATTATATAATATGAAATATTAATGATGTAGATAATTCAGGCTTCAGAGTATTAATTACCATTTTCTGTAATGTAAATCAATGGGTCGTTATACTTTTCTTTCGTGTAGAGTAAAAGATCTTGAATTCCTTTTGGATAAATATATATCCAGTCAGAAGCAGCCTGCACCCCATTTAAAGATAATTGAAATTTTAAGGAGTAAGGTCTGTACATGGATAACAATAAAAAAAAATCTTGGGTGTTCCAGTACTCTGATTGTTTTAACCATTAAGTCTTAATTTTTTTTTTTTGTACTTTTAAATAAAGATCTAAAAATTAAAACATTCGAAATATTGATACTCTAACACATGAAAAAAAAGTCCGTATAACGATATACACATCCATATATTAATAGCTTTGACTAGTAATTATTTGATATGTACCTGTGGACCGATGGGGACTCCATTAACCTCAACTGCCACAACATGGATGAATATAATCAACACTTAGTACCTGATTATTCTAATACATCATTAATGACTCCAAATAAGTTTGTAATTCGTACTTACCTGTAACATTAACGCAAGAATCTGTTACATAGCTTCGACTATCAGAACAAATGTTAGATGCATCACTTGCAAATCTACCAGTATAGTAATTTAGTCCAATAAAATCAAATGAGCCACTTAGCAACTTGGATTGTTCTTTTGTAAAACTTGGTAATCGTTCTCCAACAAGAGCTCGCATGATTTGAGGATAGTCACCATGTGTTAGTGGGTCCATAACCCTGAAGAAATATGAAATTCCAAGCTCAACCTAATATTTTCAATGAGGTATTACTAGCTAGCTAGTACATTGTAAATAAGCAAAGCATTATATTTAGCTGATAAAAAATATACTTGCCATCCAAACATAAAGTCTAAAGCTCTTAGTGCAGCATCTCTATCCTCCTGTGTCTCTGAAGCTGGCTTAAACCAGTGTGACGCCACTGTTATTCCTATTGTGCCATTTTGACGCGCCTGCATAAGAAAACTCAAGAATTCATTTATTTGCAGCAAGACAAAAGAATAATATTTGTTTATATCTCATTAGACAAAGTATTCTCTGCAATGTTAGAATTAAAGCTAGTAACTGATATAGAATTCTCAACTAGAAACCCAAGACTAAACCTGGTATTTATCCTTGTACAACTTTACAGCGGCCGCATGAGCAAGGAGTTGGTTGTGTGTCACAATGTATGGTTCAGTACCCGAATCTCCACCGGTGCAGTTTAGGTTTTGCCAAGAAGAGCAGCGTCCCGGTGCATGGATTCCGATAGCATAACCATGATTACTTACAGTATATAGTTCATTCAACGTGATCCAATGTTTTACTCGATCTCCAAAATGATTAAAACAAAGGTCTGCATAGTCTTGAAAATCATCCCTGTGATACGATTTCCAAACATATTTGTTATCGATATATAATTTCTTTAATTACATTATCAACATTGTCTAAAGTAAAATTTATTCACTTACACAATACGAGAGCTTAAAAAACCACCATATTCGTTTACTAAAGCTTGTGGAACATCCCAGTGAAAGATCGTCACAAATGGCTTTATACCTATATGTAGTATAATCAGTAAAAGCAGCTTTAAAGTTTATATAAGTGCATGTAGCTCTTATCATATGTTAAAGTAATTGATGACATGAGATAAGAGAAATATTTTTGCTTACCACCCTAAGTGATGGTGAAGCTCCCTATTCTATTTATTACTGTTGGCTGAGTTTAATTTTAAGATTTGTGTCTATCCATTAAACCTACAATAAAATGTAAGGTGATGAGCATTATTGCCACTTGAGGGCAGTAAGCAAAAATGCACTTTGAGATAAAATAGGCAGCTGTATCAACCATTGCTTAGGAGCGCATTAGTGAGATTGTTGTAGTACTCGATGCCTTTCTTGTTGATGCCCCCACTTAGCGTTCCATCTAGGAATTGGAAAAGGTTAAAAGTGAACATATACCTATCTATCTATAAGAGAAGTTAAACTAAGAAAAAATGTGAACGAAAAAGTGATTTGTCCCAATCAAATATACGTATGCGGATCAACATTACTTGGTAACAATCTTGACCATGAGATTGAGAACCTATAAGCATCCACCGACATGTTCTTCATAATTTGCACATCTTCCTATATTGCACAAAGATATACATAATTATAAGAAAGAACCTAAAAGTTATGGATATACAACTTCGATGTCGTGTGTTTTTGTAAGGATAAAAAATTTTAGTATGTATATAGTGTGCCTTTCAACTTCAAGTACAAAAGGTCTAGAGGACAACGTTTGTGATTTTGTAACCTGATAGCGGTGATATTGATCAATAGCAACATTTCCATTGCTATAATCATTGATTTTTTCTGCAATTAACCATATAATACTTTAATATTTAGAGTACAGATGGCAAAAATAAAAAATAAAAAAATAAAAAAATAAAAAAAAACCACATCATTCGGACTGTTATATATGTATATATACAGGCCTAGGATACAAACTACATAATCACTAGAAATTAAAGACACAATTGTTGTGTCTAAATATTTAATTATGGGATAGGCTAAATGATAATTATAATGCTAATTAAAAACAAAAGCAGGCTTTATTAATATATTTCCAGCCATGCCACGTCTATAACATTGTCCAGTAAAATACCGATGCAATGTAGCCACCAAAAAGTCGCATCAGAGTGGAGGATTCCGTTGGGATGAAAGGCAAACAATCATTTTTTCTATGACCTGGTATGGATAGGGAAAACTCTCAACATCACACACCTTCGTTAATAGTATGAATCAAATCCATGTTTGAATTGAAATTGACATACTGATGCTAGTTCTCCATTCTTAATTAGACAACTTCATATTCGAAATAGGTAGACAATAAGTTTTTGCTCTATTGTTCATTTTTAATTCATCTATCTGACGATCAAAAATTAAGAAGAGATTATGTAAAAAGTAAAATGGAGTGTAGTTATGAAAGCAAAAGGCATGCACCAGTTGGAAGCATAAAGGGTGGAGAAAACAAATATCAGGGGAAAGAATGACACCTGCAGAGATACTGCGACAGAAAAATTTAATTGAATAAAAAACAATAGAATGTGTCAATTAGCTTGAAATGCATTTAACTAAATATTTATTTGATTAGACAGACCTGGATATTGGTGGGTGAAGTTATCCCACAGGCTTGGTCCTTTACCACTTTCATTCCAAGCACCTTCAACCTGAAATATACACACACACACACACATACATATATACGTAGGTAAGATGTCAATATTCTTGCGTGGGTGCTAATTGATCTGACATTGAAATTAAAGCCTAAGTAATTATATGAGACAGAAATTAAAACAAATTAAAGGGTTAGTAGTTAAGCCCCAGCTAGAAGGAACTAATAACCTGGTAAGCTGCTGAAGCTGAGCCAAATATGAATCCTGGAACAAGAGAATCAAAACTGCTTCTGTTGAGAAAGTCACAGACAATGGGTGGATCTGTGTTAGCCGCTTTGCTATTTCTCAGTGCACAGCCAGCGAGTAGCACCATAGATAATAACAAACATCCTAATTGCATAGCCATAAGCAAGGTTCGAAAAAGATGTTTGACGCCAGTCGGGTAGTGGGCTGGAGCTTAACGCTTAGGCAGACAGCAACGGAGCTAGAAATCAAGGTTAGGAGCGGCTTCGAGGCAATAAGAAGAAATTAGATAAAATATAATATAATTAATAGGAGAAAATTGAAGGTTCTTCTTTTGTATTGGAATGTAAAATTTTGTCACTATAAAAAAAATAACAGCAATTAGATCATAAACACCGAACTTGTCTGTAAATTTTGCTAAACAAATATTACTACAATAAAGTTGAACTAAAACAAAAAATTATGGCTAAAAACTGCAACAGTGAAAATATTTTTTCAAGATTAAATAAAACACAATACATGTAAAATGGTAAATTACATACAGAAGGCTGGTTGACATAGGTTTTGTATTCGGGCCAATACGGTAAATCACTTTTTGTTTTGTCAAATGAGAGAAGCAAAAGCCTCACACCAAAACTACAAGCTGATGAACATAAACAAAAGCTAAGCTTTTCGTAGGATCAAAAGAAGGACACCAGTCGCATAAACACTTCGTATTTTTTGCTATAATTATTGACGGTTCATTTATAAAAAAAAAAAAAAAAAAAAAAAAAAATTATTGTGTAAAAAAGTAAAGAAATTTCAGAAAGGCCCGAGCATCTTCTGATCTTCTACCGGACTAAGCAGATTCATAATTATATTTATAAAAAAGTTATAATTATAACTTGTTTGAATTGTCTACAATTCCAAGTTAATTTGAAACGCAAATATTTTTTAATCAATTATTCATGTCGGCAAGACATGGAGTAGGGTACAACCTTTTCACTGACCAAATAATAATATGCACGCACCAGTTTCGAATGCTCATCAGTCTAACAGCAAGTATACTCGACAAGAAAGCCAACATCCAACAGGGCACGAAAATTAACAGAAGTGAAGAATTATTCATGTCGGTGAGCATTTTTACTCACCACACTAAACCTTCCCATAAAAGCAAGTATATTCGACAAAAAAGCCAACATCCAACAGGACACGAAAACTAAAGAAAGTTAGAAGAATTGTTCATGTCGATGAATTTTTTTACTCATCACTCGAAATCTTGACGTATGTCACTATATGCTTAATTATTATCACGTTAAATATTAATTTTTAACTTTAAAAAAAGTAATCAAGATTAAATAAAAAATACGTAACAGATGATTAGGTGTATAATAAATGTACACTATAATATGCTACAGCAGTAAAAATAAATAAACAAATTAGACTCAACGCAGGAAGCAAGGAGAAAATCGAAGATTGAGCGCATGATGGGGAGTAAAAAAGATACCAAGAGTAGTTCAATGGAAAAAGATAAAAACAATAATGGCACGTTTACTAATCCGTAATCAAATTGAGGGGAATTGAATTGAGGAGGAATTGGATTGAGGAGGAATTGAAATGAGGCGGAATCAGAATCAGATTCCTGTTGAAGTTGTTTACTAAGAGTGAACCCACACATCAGGAATGCATATACTGAATCGAAAACTTTGGTGAAATTGAAAACTAACCAGAATTCTCCTTCTTCTGTGAAGTGGTTTGGGCAGACCGGCATACTTCAGTATTAATACCAATTTCTTGGCTCAGTTATACAACGACTGACTTCGAATTTTCCTCCTACCATTCTCCCACGAGTTTTTTATTTACCAAGCAGAAGGTCAAATCAAAATGTGAGGAAAAGAGAAGATATGGTGGCTTCGGTTAAATAGAAGAAAAGGACAGTGGGGTCAGTTAAAGATAAAAAGCTACAAAAAAACAAAAGATAATTATGTGATGTTACGAAAACGACATCTTTCGAGAACCATCACATTTTTTTTTGTCTTTTGGTAATCACCGTCAAACATTTTATGGCTTCAATCCGCCGAACGTGGCTAGCTTTACATTTTATCTTACTTTTATGAAATATAAAATGAGTATTACTATTTTTATTACTTATTATTATTTATATATTTTTAATATAAATAAAGTTTATTAACACATGTAAGTTTTATTTTTGTTAAAAATTAGTACAAATAATAATATAAATATCTGATAAAAATAGCATTTTTTATAAGTGAAAAAAAAATGAAACAGAAAAATGGAAAAGGATAGTTGATTCTTTTTTTTTTTTTTTTTTTTTGGAAACCAGTGTAGATTACTGGGCGAAGATGCCAAGAAAGAGACAGAGAGCCTACAAAGAGGCTAACAAAAACAACAAAGAAGATACGATAAGGAGGTTAAACATGAAGACGCCGCACCTGGTGCTAAAGCGTCCCTCCCCAAAACTACCAAAAAACACTAATGAGGGCAAGGAAGACCGTCATTGCACAAAACATTAACAAGGGAAGATGGGGGTCTGTCCACCCAATAAATATCACAAACCTCCCTACACCGACGCGAAGCCAAATGGTCCGCTACCCTGTTGGCCGATCTTGGAACCCAAGACCAGCGGCACTCTTGGAAACCACTTCCCAGCCGACTACAAATTGTAATGATTGGAAAGGCTTCCCAATTGCCATTATAAGAACCATTCTTTAAGCAAGAAATAGACTCTGCCGAATCAGACTCCACCACAATGAGCTCCCAGCCTCTGCTAACCCCGAGCTTGCACCTATGCAAGATAGCTTTTGCTTCCATCACTGCAACATTGGGGGCATAATCCTTGAACCTGCCAGCAGCTAAAAACCTGCCCTCCTCGTCTCTAGCAACTACACCCGTGTAACCAAGTCCCTCCGAAGCACACCAACTGGCATCGACATTAATTTTCACAAGGATAGTTGATTCTTGTTCTTTCTATGTCCTATCATTGAGGTTTTTTATGCTGGACCCGGAACATCTTTACCAAAAAATGCTGGACCCAGTGTATACTATAATTTTATTGGGTAAAAGATTATTTACTACCCTCATGTTTCGTGGTTTTCAACATTTAGTACATAAATTTTTTTTTGTCCCAAAGTCATACCTAAAGTGTAAATTTTGGGACAGTCTCATACATCCGTTAGTCAAACTGTTAAGTCTCCCGCTAACTGTGACGTGGCGCCCATGTGGACAATGACTAGGCGCCACGTGTCATTAAAAATATTAAAATAAATAATTAAATAATAATAATAAGAATAAATATATATATAAAAAAAGCCTCTCTTCTCCCCCGTTCCCAGCCCTAGCAGAAGAAGGAGAGGAAGGAAGGAGGAGGAGGAGGAAGAAGAACAAAAAAAAAAAAAAAAAAAATGGGGGGGGGGGGGGGGGGGGGGGGAATCTGCAACCCAAATCGGTGATGTCGTTTGGAACCCTACTCCTCAATCGATGACGACGTCTTCGATCACCTCTCGGACTCCCTCATCCTCCTCGTCTTCAACAAGATCGATGATGTCAAGACCCTCGGTCGCTGCTACATTGTTCTCTGTGGCGGTGAACGACTTTCGACGATGTGGCAGTCATCGAATCCCACTCGTTCGACGGCGGGACCCACTTGAACCCATCGTTGCCTCTGTCCACGAGGTCCTCGTATGTGCACAGGAAGTGATCGATTGGTGCTGAACGTGACGGCGCACTCGAATCTCCCTCCTCCTCCTCGTCTTTAACCAGATCGGCGACGTCAAGACCCTCGGTCGCTGCTGCGTCGTTCTCTATGGCGGTGAACGACTCCCGACGATATGGCAGTCATCGGATCCCACTCGTTCGACGGCGGGACCCACTCGAACCCCTCGTCGCCTCTATCCACGAGGTCCTTGTATGTGCACAGGAAGTGATCGAGTGGTGTTGCGCGTGACAGCGTGCTCGAATCGTCAACGATGAGGACGAGTCGATGGGAGGGGGTGTTCGGCGAGAAGAGAGAAATGGCTTCGCTGTGGCGCAGAAGTACGGAGACGGTGCAGGTGTTGTTGTTGTTAAGGATAACACCGGGCATGGGCACGGCGAAGTGGAGCTCGTATTCGACTTGGAAGAGATGACTGTCTCCATTTCTGCGTACACCCGTTTTCCTTCCTCTTCTTTTCTTCCTCTGTCTCTCCCACTTCCGCAACATCGTTCAGAAGCTCATCGGCTCTTCCGCCCACGACCGATTCTCTAACCCACCGCCGTCCATCCACCAGCACAAGCCCCAGATCTGCTCTCGCCTCCAGCGCATCCGCCCTCCTCCCTCGCTCAGGTTAATAACCTCCCCCTCCCTCGCTAGAATCAGCTGCTCCACCCCAAAACGCCACCAATCCAATCATCCCACTCATGGGGGCATCGCTCATGGCCACGCCGTCGTATCTGATGCCGACTCAGCGGTACGCTGCCAGAGCTCTGTTCGCGTTCGCTCTTCACCAGGCTCAGATTCACCAGACGCACCCTCTGTGATATTCATCATAAGAAGAAGAGTCGACGGAAGAGCAAACCAGCAATGTCAGCAGCGCCGACTCCGTCTTCGACGACCCGGATCTCTGGGTCCACGAGGTGCGTGCTGAGGAGAGAAATGAGAGAAGGGAGGGAGGGGGTCGTAGGGGTGAGAAGCGGCCCTAGGAAAAAAAAATCGTTTTGGGGACTGATAGCTAGGGTGGGGGTGGGTGCCGTATAGAGGTTGGGGGTGAGTACTTGGGTGTGTGCAGAGGATAGAAAGGAATAAGCGGGGTAGATGGGTTGTTGTGCGAGGAGGTGGGTGCAGGGAAGAGAAGGGAGGGAGGAGGATTGAGGATGGAGGGAGAAGGAAGGAGGGGGTCGGGAAGGTGGGGGCAGGATGCCCAGAAAAGTTATTATTATTTTTTTTTTTTAATTTTAATTTTTTAATATTTAAGTGGGTCCAAATTGACACGTGGCGCCAAGTCATTGTCCATGTAAGCGCCACGTCATCAGTTAATGGAGGTCCTGACAGAAAACTTAATGAATGTACGAAATTGTCCCAAAATTAAGACTTGAGGTATGATTCTGAGATGAAAAAAACTTTATGTACTAAATGTTGAAAACCACGAAACATGAGGGTAGTAAACAGTCTTTTACCCAAGTTTATTTATGTTGGACGGAACGGCTGCTTTGATACACGTTTTACACGACGTTATTTGAATATATATATATATAGGGGCGGATCCGTGGCATCATGTTTTTTTAGACAATTTTTGACACAAGTATCTAGCCATTAGATTAGTCCACTTTCAATGGTTGAGATGATAGGTTGACAATCTGAAAATTAATTTTATTTCTATTTTCCGAAAAATACATATTAAATATAAATAAATCTTTACAATTATAATTTTCTTTCTCTCTCATCTATCTTAATAGACTTTCATCGAATTGGCATAGTCTAATAACCATCTTTGAATGTAATATATCATCTAATCCTATTTTTGGGGAAAGTATTTTAATCAAATCTCCATCTCTCATTTATTTCTAATAATCGGTGAAGAACAAGAACAAAAACCCTAATTACGTTTCTCCTTCTTCCTATGCAAACCTAATAAGCTTTTCTTTTTCATCATCACTCAATTCATTTCTAATCTATTCTCGTTCAAAATGGCAGAGAGCGTGGCAGATTTTGCATCAAACTCTCCCTCCATCCCTTAGTATGTGAGATATTATCCTTCTTTCTACCCCCAATATCTCACAGAAAATTCTTATTTTGCATTTTGATTAAAAAAAATCAAATTTCTTTCTCATAAAGCTTGACGGAAATCGAATTTGTGAAGTCTCAATAACGTTAATAAAACACAACTAATTTCAAAACATTATTGGCATAAACTTTAACAAAATACACCCAATTTTCCCAAACTATGAAAACTGTAACAAAATAGCACAATTAAGTGAGTAATCTATCCTACAAAATTTAAACATCATCACTCTCCAAATATTCTTGGTCATCACTCTCCACATATTCGCCCAAGTCTTTTTGTACGATTCGCATGGAGGGAGAGTTTGATGCAAAATCTGCCACGCTTTCTGCCATTTTGAACGAGAATACATTAGAAATGAATTGAGTGATGATGAAAAAGAAAAGCTTATTAGGTTTGCATAGGAAGAAGGAGAAACGTAATTAGGGTTTTTGTTCTTGTTCTTCATCGATTATTAGAAATAAATGAGAGAGAGAGAGAGAGATTTAATTAAAATACTTTCCCCAAAAATAGGATTAGAGGATATATTACATTCAAAGATGGTTATTAGACTATGCCAATTCGGTGAAAGTCTATAAAGATAGATGAGAGAGAAAGACAATTATAATTGTAAAGAATTATTTTTATTCAAAATGTATTTTTCGGAAAATAGAAATAAAATTAATTGCCATATTGTCAACCTATCATCTCAACCATTGAAAGTGGACTAATCTAATGGCTAGATACTTGTGTCAAAAATTGTCTAAAAAACATGATGCCACGGATCCGCTCCCTATATATATATATATATATATATATATATATATATATATATATATATATCTCAATTTTTCAAAAAAAATAGGGACATCCCTCTTGACCGTTAGATTTGACTTTAATGAAATTCTGTGATTGAGATTAAATAACAGGCTACATAATCTCAACCACGTGATTTCATTAAAGTCAAATCCCCTTTATATATATATATATATATGGGCCTTTAAAATAAACTGGAGATTAGTTATGGGATCTAAACATAAATCGAACTTCAACGATACAAACCATTTATTTTTTAAGTTGCACCTCTTCGATCATTCTTGCAAAATATTAGCCAAATCGAAAATATTTGAGATATCCAATTAAATTTAAAGAAATTGACGAACATTCTGTTTTATAAGAAACAATGAAACTTCATTGTGATAATTTAATAGGCAAATAGTTTCTGATTGAATTGAATTTTTGCAATGATAATTTATGAATCGAGACTTACAAAATAAACAGTTCGATCTGAACTTTCTTTTTTTTTTTAAGTTACACCTCATAAATCATCCTTGCAAAATATTAGCCAAATTGGAAATATTTAAGACATCTAATTGGGTTAAAAAAAAATTAACAAATACTTTGTTATATAAGAAACAATAAAATTTTATCTTGATAATAGGCAAATAATTTCTGATTGAATTGAATTTTTGCAATGATCATTTATGAATCGAGACTTACAAAATAAACAGTTCGATCTGAACTGTTTATTTTTCAAGTTACACCTCATAAATCATCCTTGCAAAATATTAGCCAAATCGAAAATATTTAAGACATCTAATTGGGTTTAACAAAATTAACGAATACTTTGTTATATAAGAAACAATAAAATTTTATCTTGATAACTAAGTAGGCAAATGATTTTGAATTTAATTGAATTTTTGTAAAGACGATCTATGAATCGAGACTTACAAACTAGATGGTTCGGATAGTTGAAGTTCGATGCGGAGTGGGCCCCACACTTAGTCCCCATTTTTTAGAAAATATGGGAATCCCTTTGCATAAAGGGAACATATACATATATATACATATATACAGAAATCATTTCACAAGAGAGATCCCTATTTTTCTAAAAAACTGGGGACATCCTCTTGACCGTTGGATTTGACTTTAATGAAATTGTGTGGTTGAGATTGTGTGGCCTGTGTTTTAATCTCAACCACACAATTTCATTAAAGCCAATCCAACGGTAAAAAAAGGTGTCCCCATTTTTTTAGAAAGATTGGGATCCCTCTTGGTAAGGAGCCTGCATATATACATATATATAACTTGTCCTGCTTAAAGTTTTTGAAAAATCTCATTGTTGGCAAGCATTAGTGCACAAGAGCGGATGTACATTGGGACCACGACCACCTGAAGACTGAAAAACAAGCATGTGAAGGTCTTTCGGGGGAACGCTCTGAATATTTGGTACGGGTCTCATTTGTGCACATGAAGTGCTTGTTGTAATTTCTATTAGATATGTCTCGGCAGGTTGCATCAGTAACACTCGATTAAAGCTCTAGATGGCACCCATCAAATTATATATTAAGATTTGTCCCATAAATAAAATGAAGCTTGTAATAGATATACTAAGATGTTGACAATTGTAAGTCTAAGATGATGACACCTGTCAATGTGTAATTGGTTAAGTTAGTTGTGATTGTAGTTAGTTGGAAAGAGATTGTTGAAGGGCAATATAGTCGTTGTTGTTGTAAGAATGATTGCTATATAATTATAATGTAATAGTCATTTGACTTTAAGGGGAAATACACAAAACTTAACTTTCTCTTTCTATCTCTCTAATCTCTCTCTTCCCGTTCATTGCTTTGTTCTCAATTTCATAGTCTAGATAGTATTACTGAATTGTTATGATGGTATCATCGCCGGTTATGCCCTCAGGCCATATCCGATCCTGAGGACTTCTGCTACGATTTCCTGTTCCTGATCTCCAATTTTTTGAGTTCGCAATCTCTGAAATCGAAATTCTGTTGCAATCTGGATTTGTGAAGAAGTTTTGGGAGTTTTCTGCATTCTTGAAGGTCTTCGAATTCATCTGATAAGGTGATGTTGTTTCTTTCATACTACGTAATTCAGTTTCTTGTTAGTAGTTCAGTATGTGATTTGATTGCATCTAGTATACTTGGTATCTGCAAATTCGTGATTGAATGTGGCAAATTGGTATTTCTGCAAATAGTTGAATGATATGAGATTTCTGTTCAGACTTTCATGTTCTTGAACTTAGAATGAAGTTTTATCAAGAAAGTGTCATTCTTTATTGAGTATTAAGAAAGTATCAATCTTTCTATATAATGTATGCAGAGAAAGTGTCATTCTTTCTAGTTGAAGTAAAATCTTGCAGTGTTGTTTTAAAGATTTGTGAAAATGTCTAATTCAGTGGTTAAAGTGGATAAGTTGTTGGGTATGCTTACAAAAAAAGCTGAAAGATGATAATTTCTCGAAATGGGGTTTCAATTTACGGTTGTTTTGAAAGGTCTCAAGCTATTTGGTCATTTTGATGGCACAACTGTGTGTCCACCAAAAGATGTAATTCATACAGAAATTGGGGTAACAAAGGAGATAACACAAGCTTTCTTGATTGGGAGTCAACTGATATGGGTTTACTGAGTTTGTTACTAGCAACATTATTTGATGAAGCCATGGAATATGTGCTTGGATGTAAAGCTGCAAATGAGGCTTGGTCCAATATGGTTAACAGATATGTTTCTGTGTCAAAATCAAGGGTAAATCATCTAAAGACTGAACTCCATACCATTAAAAAAGGGTATGATTCTATTGATAAGTACCTGTTGAGGTTGAAAAGTATAAGAGAACAACTAAGTGCTGCAGGAGAATTTGTATCTGATAATGATGTAATGATAACTGGTCTTGCTGGATTACCAAAAGAGTATGCCATTATCAGGACTGTTATTTTAGCAAGAGAATCATCAATTACTCTAAAAGAATTTAGGGCTCAACTTCTTGGGGTTGAGAAAGAACTTGAAGGGGAAATTTCTTTGTTAACACATAATATGTCTACACTTTATAGTCAAGGTTCTAATTATGCAAGTACTTCTTCTGGTACTAATTCTAGGGCTTCTGGTTCAACTTCAAATCCACAAAGGTATAGTCATATTCCTTCTACAACTGTAGGGATCATTACTCTTGATGCTTACAATTACAATTCTATGCCAGTTCCAATTCCATTTCCTCATGAAGCCTACATTCCTCCTGGTTTTTCACCAATTCAACCAGCTCAATTCTTTCCTCAAATGTCATATGGCTATGGGTTTGTTGGGGGAAATAACAATAATTCTGGTCCAAAGTTTCTTACAAATGACTCTCATTCTGGATCTACATATAGAGAAAATAACAGTTTCAAAAATAATGGTGGATACAAAGGAAAAAGGTTTAATTCTGGTGGTTTTAGGGGCAGTAATGGTGGTAATTGGTCTGGTAGCACTCAGAGTAGAAATAATGTTGTCATTGAGTGTCAGTTTTGTAACAAAAAAGGCCATACAATAGCAAATTACTTTCAAAGGAACAATGGTTCTTCTTCTCAAGGATTTATGCTGGAATGTCAAATCTATGGTAAAAGATGGCACTCAGCTCTAGAATGTTTTCATTCTCTAAATGTAATGGCAACACATCAAAGATCATAATTTCATCCAAATGATTCTTGGATTGTTAACACTGATGCATCTTCTCATATCACTGCAGACATCAATTCCCTGACTCAAGTGCAACATTTTGACGGTTCTAACAAGATTACTATTAGAAATGGCACTAAGTTGTCGATCAAAAACATTGGATTTACTTTTCTTAACACAAATTCTCATTCTCTTGTATTAAAGAATGTGTTACATGTGCCTAAAATTGCTAGAAGTTTGTTATCTGTTAAACAGTTATGTGCTGATGATACTAGTTAGTTCATTTGCAATGAAACTCAATTCTTTGTGCAGGACAAGAAGACAAGGGAGATACTATATCAAGGAAAGAGTAGGTCATAATAGCTTTTTCATATACCAATTGATCATCAATTTCAGGGGTTGCAGTCAGTTTATCGTAATTTAGGTGTTTTTCTTGATTAACTAGTTAAATCAAATGTGTGGCATCAAAGATTAGGGCATCTATCAAATGAAACAATGTCCAGAATGCTAAGGTAGTCAAATGTAAACGTGTCTTTAGACAAGAATCATAGTGTCTATACTCCTTGTTTGAAAGGAAAAATGTCTAGAATTCCATTTCCTTCTAGAGTTGATCATTGCTTGATACCTTTTGGAAAAGTACACTCAGATATCTGGGGTCCATCACTTGTAAAATCTTTAGAATGGTACATATATTATGTAACATTTGTGGATGAATATACAAGATATGTTTGGATCTACCCCCTTTGCAATAAATTTGTTGTGTTTACAATCTTTGTACAATTCTATAATATGATAGTTACTCTGTTTGGGACTAGGATCAAATGTTTTCAGAGTGATGTGGATGAGAGTACACAAGCAAATCCTTCACTACATTTCTGAAAACTAAAGGAATACAACATATGATCTCTTGTCCTTATACCCCTCAGCAAAATGGAATTGCTGAGAGGAAACACAGACACATAGTTGAGACTACTATCACATTGTTAACATGCTGGCTTATCTCTTGAAATCTGGTATTTATGTGGTGTTCTTAGGTTCTAATCTGATTTCCTGGCAATCAGAGAAGCAATCCACTGTTTCCAGGAACTCAACAGAAGCAGAATACAAAGCTCTTGCACATTGTGCTGCAGATGTGCATTGGATAAAGTCATTACTCAAAGACATTCATGAAACTATATTAAAACCTAGGGGTGGTTCGGTATGGGATCCCATACCGAAACCCTTGTCCCGATTCCCAAACCGAAATTTTTGGGAATCCCAATTTCAATACCGATCCCAAACCAAATTTTCGGGAATCCCAATTTTTGGGAATCCCGAAATAGTTTCGAGATTTCGGGACAAATCGGGAATCCCGAAATGGTTTTGAGCTTTTGGACTAAAATTTGACATATTATGTTTTTGGGCTAAAATTCAACCTTTTATATTGAAAATTTGACATCTTATGCTTTTGGTTGCCAATCTACCAGTGCCAATCTGTTGAACATATAACTTGCACCCAAATAAACTCTAATTTTTTTTTTAATTTCTCATTTTTGGCTAAAGATAGTTGTGCTTCACCACCACATTATGAACTTGACATTACAAGTACGAAGATCAGTAATAATAATAGGGGATAAGATAATTAGAAGGAAATAACTTCACTTAATAGAATTAATAGGGAATATGAGTAGTGTAAAAAATGGCGTGCTGAAATTGCAAACCATGAGATAATGCATTTCCACAACTGCATTTCCACAAACCATGGCTTTATATGTCTTTCTCCACCCCCCTTCTCTCTCCCTCCTCTGTAAACAAAAACAAAAAAAATACAACTTCTTCATTTCATATCATTCCTTAACCAGCAAACAAGTGCAATTGCACACTAATAGTAATCCACTCATAAACAAGTGCAAGTGCAATTGCATACAATTCCAGAAATACTCGGATACACCCATAATTTTCTTATAATTAAAAAATAATATATATATAATATTTATTTTCGGTTCGGTATGGGAATACCGAAAAAATGAAGATGCAAAAACGAATCCCGTACCGAAAATTTCGGTTTGGTTCGGGATTACATACCGAAAATTTCGGGAATTTTGGTTTGGGATTGGGATTTTTTCGGTTTGATTTGGGAGTTTTGGGATTTTTTTCCAGCCCTATTAAAACCTCTATGTCTACATTGTGATAACCTTTCTGCACTAGCTTTGACTTGAAATCCTGTTTTCCATTCTCTGATAAAGCACATTGACGCCGATTACTATTTTGTTCCAGAAAAAGTTCAGAAGGGTGACTTGAAAGTCCAATACATTCCAACTAAAGAACAAGTGGTAGCCGTTTTTACTAAAGGACTGCATAGTCCAGTCTTCATTCGACATTGTCACAAACTTAGTCTAGGAACTCCTAGCTAAGTTTGAGGGTGGAGTAATGGATATACTAAGATGTTGACAATTGTAAGGCTAAGATGATGACACTTGTTAATGTGTAATTGATTGAGTTAGTTGTGATTGTAGTTAGTTAAAAAAAGATTGTTAGAGGGCAATATAGTCATTGTTGTTGTAAGAATGGTTGCTATATAACCATAGTGTAATAGTCATTTGACTTTAATGTGAAATACACAAAGCTTTACTTTCCCTCTCTATCTCTCAAATCCCTCTCTTCCCGCTCATTGCTTTCTTCTCAATTCCATAGTCTAGACAGTATTGCTGAATTGTTATGAGCTTAGCCTAAGGGGTTTAAATAATATTAGATATCTTGTTATTGTCAATTAATTTTAGAATGGATGCTCATATTTTAAATTAATATAATATTAAAATAAGATTAATCATTCGCCCAACTCTCATTTAATATAATATGTTGGGCTTAGATGTCTTCACATATGAGGGACCACATAAAAAAAGTAAGCTTTATTTTTTATTTTTGGTGGGAAAAAGTAAGCTTTGTCTAAATGGTTCGAATAACATTGAGCATCTCCTACATATTCTCGTCCGTTTTATGATGAATGCTCATATTCTAAGAGCATCTTCAGTGCATAAATGCAAATTATAGATTGAAAATTCACAATTACAACTCATTTTCACATATTTGGTTGTGGATTTTGTCAAGATTTCAGACTTAGGTTACCAGCTTACTAGCTACTAATCACACTGATATTGTTTCAATTTAATCACTTTCACAGTCTGGCCGGTGTTTTATTTTATCACAAAATGCCTTGATGCTATTAGTAGTGGAATTATTCATTTATAAATAGTGATATATTTTGTCAAGTTTCTGACGTGGATGACATTCTTCAACATATTCTATCTCAATAGAGGAGATGTAACTTCGAGATCTCATTTATTTTCTTTTTGTACAACTCAAAGAGCCCACCTTCTAAGTTGTATATATGCATTTTGTTTCTAGCGAAGATGAATATATCTACAATTTTCTTTTACATCCTTTCAATGGGGAGCATTCCGACCAACAAGAAATACAAAATCCTCATTTCAAGTCATTTTGCATCTCTTGTTAATCTATGCGGAGAGAAGATGAAGAAGATGAAGTATTGTAGAGAAAGAGAAGAAATATAGCTGGAAATATTCTTTGTATTGATTTCTTAGTGAAGAAGTAAGTACACTGATGAGCTATTTATACAACTCACTAACTAATAACAAAATAACTGCCTATCTAATATGTGGACAAGTGTCAACGTCTCAAACATACAACAATAACACTATATTTCTATCATCTCTCATGCTATAATAAGCCGCCCAGCCCCGCTGAGCAGTCACCACAAATTTATTAGGGAGGTTATATTGTTAGAATAATAAATGATGACATGAGGCATGTCCAATTGGATAAAAAATTGTTTTTTTTAAAATTATTTTTATTAAGAGAAAGACGAAGATTCAAAACTGTTACAAAAAAACCCTTACATTAATTTAGAAAGAGAAGAGTTTCAAATCTAGAATACATAGGTATAAATTCAACATCTTATTTACTAAGATTCAAAAAGGGTAGTTAAATTTTTACAATTTAAACAACTTTTATAACTCTTGTTGGAGTTTGTTCAAAAAAAAAAAAAACTCTTGTTGGAGAGGTGCACTGCGTCTCGAAAGCCCAATTGTGTATTCGTACCCTGACATCTCAATTCTAAGATGAAACCGTATGAGAACATGACGAAAAGTAAAGAGGCTATCGCGGTGCATACATTATTGTCTTCCCTCCCCTTAATAATAGTGCATTAAAAAAAAATATAATAATTTCTTTTATTAAGAAGGAAATGGGTTTCAGCGGTAAATTAAGAAAGTGGATACATTAACAACATTTCTTATTAGCCTGCAGGCCTTTGATAAACCAAACATTCACAAACATAAAGAACATTTAAAAGTGACCCATACAACAAACTCGAAACGAGTTGCTGCAATTTATTCACAAGAGTCTAGAAAACTTAAAAACGAACTCGCACAATGACTCTAAAAGAGCCGTTGTACTTTATTCATCATTTGTTGTTCACATTTGAGATGCAAATTTGGAATACCAAGCAATGTCGTCAATAAACGTTCGAATTTTTTCTGTATTGCTTGAATTCTTCTTGAGAAAACTTGTGAGCCAGTCCACTGAGCGTTTTGAGTGTCTTGTCAATCCATTTTTGTAATCTACATAATTGATACCAAATCGAACAGTGTATCCTTCAGCCCATTTAAAGTTGTCTAACACTGACCATGAAAAGTATCCCTTCACTCTAGCACCATTTCTACACAGAGCAAAAGACAAAATTCAAATGCCATAAACTCAAATGATGAAAATAACAAAAATATAAGAATATTATAAACTAGTTATTTGTCTAATGGTACTTCTTTTCCAAACGTTAAAAGAGGCATTAAGTTTTTCATTCCCATCCAAACAAAATTGTAATAAGGTTAGACCATGAATATTAAACCTTAATTAATTTGTTGACAAACACTTACTTGATTGCTACTTCAACGTAACAAAGGTGATGATAGTAATAGAAAATTCTATCGCTATCATCAAGGGCTTCCTTAAGTGATAATTGAGGATTATTGAGCTCATCAACGCCTACAATATAGTATTTCATTAGTAAATGAGTAAATGAGTAACCATTATATATATATATATATATATATATATGAAATATTGATGATGTAATTATCTAAAGCTAAAAAATAATTATTACCATTCTCTGTAATGTAAATGAGTGGATCATTGTACTTTTGCTTTGTGTAGAGTAATAAATCATAAATTCCTTTCGGATAAACATATAGCCAATCTGAAGCAGCCTGTAAAACAATGTATATTCATCCAATGGTAATGTATCTTAAACTAGCAAATTGATTTGTACCCGTGGACCAATGGGGGCACCATAGAGATCAGCTGCCACAACATATAAGAATTTGATCAGTATTAGAGTCTACCAATAACGTTATTAATTTATCTTTTACTTGTACTCACGTGCTTGATTAACATGAGGATCTGTTTTTTGAAAAGAGACGATATAATTTCATTAACATAACCAAACAATTACAAGGATGCCAGATGGGTACATGAACTTCAGCGATCATTATCGTGATCTGAAGGTAATAAGCACAAATTACAGATAAGTTTTAAAACCCCTATACGACGATCCTACAAAGAACACACCACTAGGACTAGTAGTCCCGAGAAGGAAATGTCCTCACCAAAACCCACGCGAAAACAGCGAGGCCACAAACAGATCCACGTTAAACAAGGTCCACAGTGTAGACAAAGGTGCAGAATTGGCAGGAGACACAGGCGCAGGGTCACGTGCAGAAGACAGAGGCGTGGGACGCCCACGACAGCTGGGCGAAACCCAAGGCACCAAAGACCGTCTGTAGAACCGCCTCCCGGAGTGGGTCGAAACAGAAAGGAGGGTAGCGGCGACCGACAAGGATGGTAGAGGGCACTATCCCATCAGACTAGCCACGCCACCAGCCACACCTCCCAAACGAACCCAGTTGGACCTGAACGATATTTCCAAGGGCAAAGCCCTCAGCCCAACACACCGGGAGCAGTGGATCTGCACATCACCTGTGAACAACCATGCCGCCAGGAGCAACCAAAAGACAAAAGCACTGCAGAACAAGTTACATATCCGAAACAACCGGCATAGCCAGGACACAAAAAACACAAATCCTAGAAAAAAACTCCTCCAAGAAGACTGAACACCACCTGCAACAAGAGCAGATCCGCCACAGCCAGCGAGCCAAGACCGCCAAAGGAGGGCGGAGCCACCAAGTAGCAGATGAGAAGAGCTCCACAACATCGAAGCAAACCAAATGGGAGGATCTGACACACAAAGCAAACCAAAATCACTAGTCCACACCCTGAAGATCTAGTCCCGAAATAGGGGAAGCCTATACAGGAAAATCGCGATAAGTGGAGCGGAGGCCTGCATCAGAGCCGGAAAAGTTGGTCGCCGACAAAATGGTGGGGAGGAGAGGTGCAGGGCAGCACCATGCAAAATGGGAGGAAGGTGGAGGGCATGGGGTAGCGAGGTTAAGGAGATCAGGGATGGTAGAGAGGGAGGAGAGGGGAAGGGGGCGCGAGAAGGAGAGATGGAGGGTAGGGGAAAAAGGAGAGGGAGGAGAGGCTGCCCACCGGCCCCCAGCCTTAGCTAGAGGTCGGCGGCGGGGCTAAGGTTTCTGAAGGGGGGGCGCTCTGTAGGGTTTTGAGGGATGCGCTCTGAGAGAGAGAGAGAGAGAGTTGAATTCTAACATGAGGATCTGTTAAGTAGCTTGGATGTTCATAAGAATCATGTAATGCATCGATTGCATATCTAGCGGAATAGTAATTTAGTCCAATAAAATCGAATGACCCTTTTAGCGATTGGGATTGTTCTTCCGTAAAATTTGGTAAGCGTTCTCCAACAAGTGATCGCATGCTTTTGGGATAGTCACCACTTGTAATTGGGTCCATGTACCTACAAACGTATGGAAATTATCCATAAACCTACAAATGTATGGAAACTCCAATCTTGAAGTAAAATAGTGTGTCTGTTACTGTTATCTAGTTAGTCAATATTCCAATTCAAAAACAAGGCATTAAAGATCTATAAAAATATAATACTTGCCATCCAAACATAAAGTCCAAAGCTCGAAATGCAGCATCTATATCTTTTGGTGCCTTGGAAACTGGTTCAAACGAATGTGTCACAATTGTTATTCCTATCGTTCCATTTTGAAGTGCCTGCAAAGAAAACTCAAGAACTTTTTTGTAGATTTAGAGCAAGAAAAAAAGTGTACTGTAATCTCACCATATACAGTATATTCCCTTTTTTACGGTAAATTTATGTGTACTAGTGACTTGTATAGGATTCTCAATAAGAACCCAAAGATTTGGACAATAAGAAAACTACTTAAAAGGACCTGATATTTATTCTTGTACAATTTTACAGCGGCTGCATGAGCTAGAAGTTGGTGGTGTGTAACATTGTATGGTTCAGTACTCGAATCTCCACCAGTGCAGTTTGGGTTAAACCAAGCAGCGCATCGTCCTGGTGCATGGATCCCAATTGCATAACCATGATTACTTAAGGTATATGGCTCATTCAATGTGATCCAATGCTTGACTCGATCTCCAAATGTACTAAAACAAAGGTCTACATAGTCTTGAAAATCATTCCTGTATGCATGCATTCCCAAACATATTGTATAGGTATATATTAGGTACGTATGTGTGTGTGTATGTCTTTAATTGTCTTACCAAACATATTATGTAGGTATATGTGTGGATATATATATATATATATATATATATATATATATATATATATATATATATATGTGTGTGTGTGTGTGTGTGTGTGTGTGTGTATATATATATATATATATGTGTGTGTGTGTGTGTGTGTGTGTGTGTGTGTGTGTCTTTAATTGTCTTCCAAAGCAGAGGATGAAAATTTGCCTACTTACACAATACGAGGGCTTAGGAAACCACCGTATTTGTCTACCAAAGCTTGGGGAACATCCCAGTGAAAAAGTGTCACAAATGGTTCTAGACCTATGTAGAGTATAATTAGTCAGTAAAAGAAAATTAGAAAAATTTGATTATATGATGTTTATAAGTGCAATTAGGTATTAATTATATTTTGATATAATATAGAGGCATGATAAATAGGATTGATTAGGTAGTTGTATTGACCATTGTCTTGGAGTTCCTTGATGAGATTGTTGTAGTATTCGATGCCCTTGGGGTTAACGCCATCACATAATGTTCCCTCTTGTTATAAGAACAAAAAACAATTTCAAATAAGCGAATACCAATCTATAAATACAAATTAAATTCAGTAAAATGTATCAAACCCTAAAGTGATTGATCCAAATGGAACATATGGATGCAGATATACATACTTGGTAACAATCTGGACCATGACATAGAACCTATATGCTTTCAACCCCATATTCTTCATAATTTCCACATCTTCCTACAAGGACACCAAAGAAAATATAAAGCTAAACTTTTAAGAGATCTCATCCTCAATGTCTTGCGTTTTCTTTAAGAGTTCGAAATTTTGTATGTACACACATTGTGCTTTCAAATTAAAGTAAAAAATTTCTACAATTTTTAATTGGAACCTTATAGCGATGATATTGATCAATAGCTACATCTCCGTTGCTTTGATCTTTGATCTTTTCTGCAATTTTTATAGAAAATGTTATCAATAATTACTAAAGATCACAAGAATGATAATGCACTAGAGACTAAATTTGTAGATAAAGTTTCGAAAACTATGGGACACGAAAATTGATGATAAGTTCATTACTTAAGCGTTGGTAAAAATGTTCATTCTTATTAGTGTCATATCATTTAATTTGCAAATTTAGTCTCTCTAACATTATCCAACTATTAATAGCGAGTACAAAGAGTGAACGTTGGAAAGTAGGCTGCGAGGTAGTAGTCCAGATTTGTTTCCTAGTTGAATAGGCCACTAGGCACTTTTTAAAAACTTGAAACAGAACGATAAGTAAAAGACATGCAACAGCTGAAACCATAAAAGAATTTGGAGAACACAAAGAGCAGCAGGGGAAAGGCACCAGCTGAGATACTGATATTGAAAGATTAATTAAAAAAGAAAGAGTTAGCTTAATTGATTATTTGGATTAGACAGAGACCTGGATATTGGTGGGTGAAGTTATCCCACATGCTTGGTCCTCTACCACTTTCATTCCAAGCACCTTCTACCTGAAAATTACATGCATGTGTAACAATACGTGGAGAATGAAGATCTCAGTAATAAACGCAAATAATTATATGAAAAACAAATTAAACAGACCCGAGGAGGGATACTTACAACAAAATTAGAACACAAAATTAGAGTACTTAGATCTAATGGAAGACGTGACACATAACCAAGCGCAACGGTATTCTAGAATTCATACAGCCAATCCCACTTAGAGGGAAATGACTTTGTTATTGTTGTTGATCTTCATCAATTCATTCGATCCGAGAACCGAAAATTGAGAGGGATGTTTGAGAAAGAAAAATGCGTGTGTGAATAGTACTACATACCCTTACGTTTACATATAGCATCTTACCTTGACATTGTAATTTGATTTGTACAACATAATTCAACCTTGTTATAATGTGATAACAATGTTATTTTTTGTTAAGCTTATCACTATTATATAGGTGTACACTTTGACAATTATAGTATAACTTTATATTTCTTGTAATTTAAACATATTGAATATTAACGTCATGTTGTAACACTATTAAATACAAGGTAGGGATGCAAAAATGAATAATGATAATAGATAATTTTATGACCTCCCCTAGTAATAGCTTAAGTTTAAAATGTAATTTGATGTTCATGGTGTAACAATCAACTTTGATAGTGGAATTAACAATATGATTCTACGGCAGCATCATTATTATGTTACATCGAATGATAATCTCTGATGATTATGAGGTAGTTTGATTAAACAAAGAGTATCACTACTTTTTTCTTCTTAAAATGTACCGTAGAATTTCCTTTGAAAAATACAAGTAATAATCAATAAAATTCTGATAAAAAGAAAATCAAACACTACAAAATGAAAAAAAGAAAAGAAAAAAAAAGGCCTCTGCGTACAAAATTAGAACACAAATGAGAAGTTTGTGTCTATGTAAACAAGAGTGAACAACAATAGGATGGAATACTGCTTATTCAGTAAATATATAACTATATAGATCTTTTACGAATAAAATAATACATATGTTGCGTTAATATATGAAATACTTTTCGCACCTCTTTTTTACACCCATCTCAATTAATTCCACAATTCTTAATTTTTGGATTGACTAAATTAAAAATGATTAAAGAACGTAAATAAATATGAATGTGAATGATGAGAAAAGAGGGCATAAAATCATTTTCCCATATATATACACACACACATACATATATATGCATGTAGAAAAAAATGTAGGTGCGTTGGTTTGGAAAATATATTAACGATGGATTGTTCTGTTAAGCAAGTGCAGGAACGCACTTCATGATATTGTTCGATATGACTTTTCCAATTGAAAGCACATTATTCAACTAGCATGCAGTGGCGGAATGCAGATGTAGTTCCCACTGCACAGCCCCCTCGAAAGTTAAGAAAGTTGTTCTAAAATTTTATAATTAGCATCTCGTCTTAACCAAATGCTATCTAGCCTGGAAAATAACTTCTATATAGCCACGAATTGTCTATTTTAACTCAGATTTTCTTCGACCAAAAAAAAAAAAAAACACTCAGATTTTCTTTATTTATTAATCATGTATGTGTTGGTATATATATGTGATGGTCCGCCGGACCGCTGAAGGAGAGATTTTTTCAGGTTATTTATTTATAAGTTGGTAGAGCATGTGTTATGATATGAATAAAAATATATTATATTTTGTACGTATATGTTCACTTGTATTACGACACATGGTGTACGAACTCATATTTAAATACATTGAAAAATATCTCCGCTTGAAAGATGACATATGGAACTACCTTAGCTCCACATGTACATGCAAACTGCCCATTTGCATAGTCATTACGCCAACGCGTGGTTGTGGTCAGGGGCTTATTTGGACCATGATTTCGTACGAGTCCCATGTTTGATTAAAAAAAAAAGAAAAAGGAAGGGTTTTTAGCCAAAATAGTTTCAGACATTTGCATAACACATAACCTTGGTTCTGAAAATTGAAAATCAACAGAAATGGTCCCTGAGATTGTCCACCATTCATTATTTTGGTCATTCTGTTAAAAACTCCGTTAGGTGGTCCCGGAGCTGTTGGCTGGAAGTTTAGGCAATTTTCAATGCTTCGTAACTCAATCGTTTCTTAACCAAATTCGACCCATAATATACCAAAATGAAGATAGTAAAGTGTAGAACAAGATTATACCTACTTGGAAGCCTAATGGTTGCTGAAGATGGCCGGAAAATAGCATGAAAGTTGACTGGTCCGC
The DNA here is from genome assembly GCA_036320875.1 of Cotoneaster glaucophyllus. Taxonomy (NCBI): domain Eukaryota; kingdom Viridiplantae; phylum Streptophyta; class Magnoliopsida; order Rosales; family Rosaceae; genus Cotoneaster; species Cotoneaster glaucophyllus. Next base: position 1,489,652 of record CM070061.1, read on the forward strand.
AGGAAAACTGAAAAACTAGCTGGAAACTGGGTAAACTTTAAACGTTCATAACTTCTTCAATACTTAACGAAATCGAGTGATTCAAAAACGAAAATCATACTTCTCAACGAAACAAAGAGAATGATACCTTTCTTGATGGCTAACTCGTCATGGTTTGGACGGAAAACGGCTCGAAATTGGCTAACTTGATGAGACCAAGACAGCCACTTTCGAGCCCTTTTCCGGCCAAACCACAGTGAGTTAGCCATCGAGAAAGGTATCATTCTCTTTGTCTCATTGAGAAGTATGATTTTTATTTTTGAATCACTCGATTTCGTTGAGTATTGAAGAAGTTATGAACGTTTAAAGTTTACCCAGTTTCCAGCGAGTTTTTCAGTTTTCCCGCATACCATCACCGGCAACTATTGGGCTTCCAAAGAGGTATAATCTTGTTCTACACTTTCCTATCTTCATTTTGATATATTATGAGTCAAATTTGGTTAAGAAACGATTGAGTTACGAAGTTTTGAAATTGCCCAAACTTCCGGCAAAGAGCTCCGGGACCACTTAACGAAGTTTTTAACTGAATGACCAAAATAATGGATGGTGGACAATCTTAAGGACCATTTATATTGATTTTCAATCTCATGGACCAAAGTTATGTGCTATGCAAATTTCAGGGACCATTTTGGCTAAAAAACCAAAAGGGAATTAGCACAAATATTGTAATCCAAAACCTTAATTCCATGAAACAAACGCTTCTTTAATGTGTAATTTTGTATTTTGAATTCTAACTCGGAATAATACAGGATTTAATATAAATTAAACCCCACTACCAGCTACATCCCCACGGCTAGCCACAGACAGTACCCCTAACAAAAGTAAAGAATAGATTCCACATTCATTGCAGCCTTGGTGACTTTGGTAAGGAATATGTGACTTGACTTTATGGCATCGGTGATTTCTAGAGGGAAAAGATAATTTTTATCAGAAAAATATAAAAAGAAGGGGAAAATAGATTGCATGAGATTCCTTGTGTGCATGCATATTGACACCAAGAGAGAATATTCAAAAGTTCATTTATACTGGGACAGTTCTTTTTTCTACTGAGAAATTTCATTCATAGCCACGATAGACAAAGTGAGAAAAACGTTGATGAAAAACATTGGCCGGGATGGCGGCGGTCTTGATGATTTGGGAAAAAGGAAACCTGACTCGAGGCAAAGCACTTGTGTCTACATTGCAACCTTCTTCAAATTCTTCAAGAAATAGCAGACCTGGGATCGGAGAGAATTGTGAGGAGGTAAAAGAATTTTATATTGGTGAATTGAGGAATCTTACAATGGTTTTTAAGAGGTTGTGTTACTTTTCATATTGTCAATTGGTTTTATGGTGAAACCTCAGCTTTTCCAAGGTATTAGAGCCAAGTTAGCCCACGTGTGAAGCCCAACGGCCACATGGGCTTCATGTCCAATTCCGTGTTGTCCACGTGTTTGGCTTGAAAATTAGCTACATGTGCGTGTAAGGATGTGAAAGTAAAAGATTCCCACATTGGTGAAATAAGGAACCTTACAAAGATTTATAAGAAGTTGAGCTACTTTCCATACTGCCAATTAACTTTTATAAACCTCAACTTCTTCGTAAACCTGCAGTGGCATTTGGTGAAAAACTTATCTGTTCAAGTGTCAAGTAGCCAGCCATACTGATGCAGGACAACCTCAGTTTTGAATAAAAGAAATTGTTCTGTTTAGTTTGAGTCCTGAAAAAATATGTATGATTTGTACAAAGACAACACGGGAAGATTTATAAAACGACTACAGAAAAACATGAGAATGATCAAAGTAAACACGGGAAGATTTATAAAACGACTATAGGAAAACATAAGAATGATAAAAGTACTGATAAACTTTACAGACCAAGAATAATCGACCACTAACATTATTAATATTATCCTAGAATAATCAATCACCAACATTCCTTATTATTAGGTGTTGAGTTTTATCACAAATGATCTCGGTAATATTATATATAGGGACTTCCATATAGTAATTGTATATTATTTTGTCATATTACCGATGTGGGAGTCTATTATCCAACACGTCTCCCCACGAGTTGTCCCCAATTTCCACATTGGGAACTGGTCAAATCATTATACTGAAGTAAACAAAACTTTTAGAGAACCCGATCATCATTCAGGGACTAGAGCCAACATAACTTTTCAAGGGACCAGTTATTCAATATCCTTATGTTGTAGCTAGAAAAACTTTTTGAAAGCCCAACTTAATGAGGCAATTTCGAGCCCAATAAATCAGGTCAGGCATAGTCCACACCACCATTATCATCGATATTATCCTAACTTAACCAACTATTACTAAATGTTAAGTTTTATCACAAAAGGCCTTGGTGATATTAATGGTTAAAACTTCCATATATTAATTGTATATTGTTTTACCATATAACGATGTGAGATTCTATTCTCCAAAAAATGCTAGCATCATACCAATAGGGTTTATGGGAATAACTTCTAAAGCCCTAGGCATCACATTTAGAATTATGTTGCATTACACAACATAAAGAAAAGCAAAGCTCCATCAATTTTATTCAATCACTAAATTTGTCTATAAATAAATAAATAAATTTACAAAGACCTAAAGGTAATAAAGAAGGAAATAACCTATATATCCCTAAAAGAAGTAGGAAATTGAAAACTACAGAAGTAGGCAATTAAGGAATAACGGTCTGCTGTTACTTAGTACTAGTGGCATTTCTCTTCATTAGTAAGTGAGAGATCTTAGGTTCGATTCTCGTTAAAGACGAATTTGAACCACATTGTTGCTAGCTCATTATGAAGTTAAGCCCACCCCCTCCCCTTAGTGTAGATAATATCGTTTGTTAAAATAATAATAATAATAATGGCATGCTGGAACCATATAAGAAAGCAGCCCTTATTCAAAAAACATAGGTCATTTAGTACTACGATCTAGTGGTATTCCTCTTCACTTGTAAATGAGAGGTCTTAGGTTTGATTATGACCAAAGGTGAAGTTGAATCAGATTATTATGGGAAGCCCATTGTAAGGCTTAATCCACTCCTCCACCATTTTAGTGTAGATAGTATCGTTTGTTAAAAAAAAAACATAGATCATTACAGATTAAAACTCCAGACATGAAAAGCCAATATTTTCAATCGTGACGCATATGACTTGCGGTCTTCTTCACATACAAGCCAACTTGAGGTTCTAATTAATCAACGTTTTCAGGGCAATACGTATAACACTGGTAGCTATAATCGGAATACAATTTGTCAGTAACTTTTGAACCAGTATCCCAAGAGATTTAAGCACATTTCCAACCCATTGTTCTAATCTACATAATTGCTATAAAACTTAATTCTGTAACCAAAATTCCATTCAAATTTGTTTATAAAAGTTTTAAGATGGGTACTAGTTTAATCTAGAGACGGAGGTTGAATAGGTTTCAACTTGAGTTTAGTCCACTTTGTTGGATTACTTTCAAAATCAATCAATTTGGTCTCTGACTTTCACTATCGCACATCAATAGAGTCATTCCATTAAAATTTCGTCAATATTTTTTGTTAGTGTGTTGATATGGTCCCACTAATCCAATCATATGACGCCAAGTGGATTAACTATAAGAAACTATTTTTTAGAGTGAATCAACTGACGAGTATTCCGTGCTGACATTTCTCTCGCTTCCCACAATTCCGATTGGAAAATAAGATTCAATCTAAATTCGATAAAATTTAATTCAAATTCAATTCAAATTTGATAGGATTATAACCAACTAGAGAGAATGAGAAGTGAGTTATGGAGGACAAGAACTTTAGTGGTCTCTGACTTTCACTATCGCACATCAATAGAGTCATTCCATTAAAATTTCGTCAATATTTTTTGTTAGTGTGTTGATATGGTCCCACTAATCCAATCATATGACGCCAAGTGGATTAACTATAAGAAACTATTTTTTAGAGTGAATCAACTGACGAGTATTCCGTGCTGACATTTCTCTCGCTTCCCACAATTCCGATTGGAAAATAAGATTCAATCTAAATTCGATAAAATTTAATTCAAATTCAATTCAAATTTGATAGGATTATAACCAACTAGAGAGAATGAGAAGTGAGTTCATGGAGGACAAGAACTTTAGTGGTGTCATGGTGCCTTCCTTTTCTTTTTGAGCATACCTAGATGAAGACGACGATGTCTTTTGTTTTCTTTTAGTTTTTGTTTTTAATTTATTATAGTACTTTTAGTTTTAAATCTTAAAAAAAATATTTTTTTATAGTTAATTCATGTGGCACCATACGATTGGACCAATGAGACCATATTATTACACTAACAAAAAATATTGACGAAATTTTAACGGAATGATTAAATTGATGTGTGGTAGTGAAAGTCAGGGACTAAATTTATTGATTTTTGAAACTCAGGGACCAAAATGAGGAGTTTGATCAATGTCATGGACCAATTGTGAAAAAAAAAAACCCTTCTTTTGTGTAATCCACATGTCACAATTTTATTGGATTTGTGGGTCCCACATGCAAACTAACAGAAATAGTTAACGGAATCTAAACGGAATGACCAAACTGATGTGTGGTGGTGAATGTTAAGGACGACATTGATTGATTTTGAAAGTGAGAGACCAAAATGATGAGTTTGGCCAATCTCAGGAACCATTGGTGATAAAAACCTTTTTTGTTTATTTTTGTAGGTACTGCTATATATGTTAATGTATTTTATCAACTTATGATATAAGTATCATATATGATGACATATAAATTTTCTTTTAACTATTTTTCACGAAAGTAATTAAATTTTCACATTTAAATATTCAAATTAAAATTTTGAGTAAAGACGCATAATCAAGAAACTTAATTAAAATTGAAAAGTAGGAAAATTGGACTAAATCCAACAACAACTCAAATTTGGATCTCGGTCAAAGTACCCAAAAATCTAAGTCAAATGTTAATTCTCAAGTTATTTCCACATACATAACACATATGCAGATAAATAAACAAACGAAATGTGCACAACAGATGTAGGAATTACTGATGCAAATTCCACCACTAGAAAATCCATGGGCTCTCAAATTAGGACAAACACTAAGAGATAAGTATAGAAAGATTTACAAAATTCATCAACTAGATACACATACTAGTAGGCAATTTTGTCCACTCGCTTTGCTAGTCGATCTCTGTTCAGTCTTCAAATGTGGAAGTGGCACGACACTAATGTGGCCGTCAATTAGATTTTTCTTGAAATTTGCAAGATACTAAGGTGATCATGTAGAATGTACGGGACGAATTTTTATTTTTGTTTTTTTTGAAAAATTAACCGATTACAAAAATCACAAGGCACATTTCATAATAGAATTTTGATTTATACGTAGAAAAAAACTAGAAATTAAAAAAAATATATTCTTTAAGAACACACGGGCACAAAACTGATTTTTCTCAAACTAAAAACTCAGGGATGCTGATCACGTTAAACCCCATAACATGCAACACATAGGTTTTGAATAAACAGTGAAGAAAATATAAATTTACCTACATTTTACAGATTCAACAATGTACCTATATATATTTGCAGTTTCACTAATTCACCTATAGATTGTATATATGTGTAAGATATTTACGTATCTTTCCTTTTGTCTAACTTAACTTTATGTACATTAATGCGCCTATATGTTATGTATATTAATTTATCAGAGAAGGATCAGTTATGATATTTGAAACAAAAAAAGAAAAAAATTGAACTGACTTGTCATTCCCCCCAACACGAGATGGTAGACCATGCATTAAAATGCAAGCGAACGATATAGTTGATATGTATATATTTTTCAATGTCCCTCTGCATAATTATGACGCATGCACTGAGAAAGCTCTCACACCTTATAATACATCCCACTCAATTTGTAAATTTAAACCAATAAATGAGATGGTAGCCAAATTTGCAATAAATCCCACCAAAGATATATGTTCAAAAATATTTTTTGGACAAGGAAAAGTATGTAATATGAGAAATCAAGGAATAAAAGGAAATTTGCTCACTTAGATCTCACCATCTCATTGATTACCATTAGAAGAGTTTGATTTAATCTATCTATTAGACGAATCTCGAAAAACTTATCTAATGTTAATCAATGGGGTGGTGAGGATGTGAAAGTAAAAAAGTTTTACGATGAAAGAAGAAACCTTGCAAGGGCTTATAAGAGTTGGACTATTCCCCATATTGCCAATTAGTTTTATGTAGAACTTCAACTTTCTTCATGATATCAAAACAGGTTGACCCATGTTTGAAGCCCCATGTGCTCCGCGTCACTCATTTCATGTTGTCCATGTATTTGACTTGAAAATCACCACACATAAAGGAGGTGTGAGGATGTAATTATAAAAGAGTTCAACATTGATGAAAAAAAACCTTGCAATGACTTAAAAAGAGGTTGAAACATTTCTCATATTTCCAATTATTTGAAGATAAGAAAAAAAATTAGCTTCTAGGAAATAACTCAAATTTTCTTTTATTTTTATTATAAATAATTAGAAATCGGATTCATAAACAAAGGGCGAGCCAAAAGCCACAAAGGCGAATACAAATACAGGAGGGAGTACATAAACAACACTTAAATTATAGATGGTATTTTCCCAACCAAATTCACAAAGGATGAAAACACCTTTGTCATGAAATCCAACAGGCTTGAATACATCAACAACATAAAGCAAAAGTAAAAATAAAAAAGTCACAAGGAGGGACAACAAACTCATACTGAGTTGCTGCAACTTATTCTGACTCATTATGAGTCAAACAGAAAACTAAAACTTGAAAAACAACTCGCACAACGACTCTGGTAGATCCATTGTACTTTATTCATTATTTGGGATTCAAATTTGATAAACAAGTTTGATGTCCTCATCATTATCATCCACAGATACTTGAATATTTTTCATATTTCTTTGGCTCTTCTTCAAGAAAGTTTTGAACCAATCCGCCGAGCGTTTTGGGTACCTTGTCAGTGCACCATCATAGTCCACATAGTTAAGACCAAATCGACTACGATATCCCTCTGCCCATTCAAAGTTATCCAGTATCGACCATGCAAAGTATCCTTTTACTTTAGCACCCGATCTGCGCACACATATAGAAAACAAAGCAACCAAATGCATTGATATGGATAATTAAATATAAACAAAAAAAAATTGTAAGAAGGCATATATATACATATATATATGTATAACACTATATATAGCCTTATTGAATTCCTAAACAAGGTACTAACTGAATTGCTGCTTGAAGGTGACAAAGGTGGTCACGATAGTAGTTGACTCTTATGGTATCATTAAGGGCTTGTTCGAGTGATAAGCTGCTATTAGTGAACTCATCGACGCCTGCAATATAATGAATTATTATATGCGTTGATAATTTTCTCTAAAATGAAATCTGCATTTAGTTTTTGAGTTTAGACTGCACGTGATTTAGTTATGTATACACATGTGAAACTTTGATAATGCAATTAATTAAGGCTTGAAAGTATTGCTTACCATTTTCAGTAATATAAATGGCTGGATCATTATACTTTTCCTTGGTATAAATCATAAGATCGTGAATTCCTTTTGGATAAATGTATAACCAATCTGAAGCAGCCTACAGGACCATTTAAAGATAATTGAAATTCTCATGAGTTATGTTTTTATGCAGAAAAAATACATATTAATCCTCCAAATGCCAAAAACTTTTAAGTTCAAATTGGATGTGTACCCGGGGACCAATGGGTTTTCCATTAACCTCACTTGTCGCATTAACATGAGGATCATTTATGTAGCTTTCAGGGTCAGATGAATTCTCTAATGGATTGCTTGCATATCTGGCAGAGTAGTAATTGATTCCTATAAAATCATATGACCCATTTAGAGAATCGGACTGCTCTTTTGTGAATTGAGGTAATCGTGATCCAACATATGTTCGCATGCTCCGGGGATAGTCACCAGTTGTGATTGGGTCCATAAACCTACAAAATATACAGATATTCCAAGCATGAACTCATGGTAGCATATAATGTCTTGTTAACTATATATATTTTTTAATTTTGTATAAAAAAAATAAAGTATTTATAAATAAAATATTTAACTAGTTGATACATCCGATTGAAACATACTAGTTGATATATATATGTATAGTTCAATAATATATTTACCATCCAAACATAAAATCCAAAGCTCGATTTGCAGCATCTATATCTTTTTTTGCCTTCGAAGCGGGCTCAAACCAGTGTGTCACTACTGCTAATCCTATCGCACCATTTTGATATGCCTACATCAGAAAGCTCAAGAATATATATTAAGAGGTAGACAAAAATTTCACCGTTGTTTATCTCAATATGCCAAGTTTTCCTAATTTATTGTAACTAAATACTGCTAATGCCTCAAATAGAATTTTAATTAAGAACCAAATATTCAGTCCCAAATAAATAAATAATTAGACCTGGTACTTAGTCTTGTACAACTTCACAGTGGCTGCATGAGAAAGGAGTTGGTGGTGTGTCACCAAGTATGGTTCAACAGCCGAATTTCCACCAATGCAGTTTAATTTTTGCCAAGCAGAGCATCGTCCCGGTGCGTGAGTCCCGATTGCATAACCATGGTTACTTACAGTAAATGGCTCATTCAAAGTGAGCCAGTGCTTTACTCGGTCACCAAAATGCATAAAACAAAGATCTGCATAATCTTTAAAGTGATTCCTATATGTACACATTTCAAAATGCATTTGTTACTAGTATTTACTAAAGTAAATAATCAATATTATTGGGAGGATAAAATTTCTTCACTTACACAATACGAGGACTTAATAAACCACCATACTCGTCAACTAAAGCTTGGGGAATATCCCAGTGAAAAAGTGTCACAAATGGCGTTAGACCTATATATGGCAGGATCAATCAGTAAATTAAAATTTATATGTTTACTGATTAAATGTTGTTTTATGAGTGCGCATGTAGATTTCATGATATAATAGTGTAATGATGTTATATATGTGATAAGATAAAAACATCACCACTGCGTAGGAGTTCATCGATTAGATTGTTGTAGTATTTGATTCCTTCCATGTTAACTCCCCCGCTTAGCTTTCCATCTAATAATTCGAGCAAAACTATTAAATAAGTGAATACCTATCAACAAGTAGAATCAACAAGTAGAAATTAAACTAAGTAGAACATGTTAAACTATAAACTAATTGGTCCCAATCAAATATAAGGATTGAATCGTCAACATTACTTGGTAACAATCTCGACCATGAGATAGAGAACCTATACGAATCCATCCCCATATTCTTCATGATACCCACATCTTCCTATAATGGCACAAAAGGCATGCATTATCATAAGAAAGAAGCTGAAAGTAAAGGTCTTGTCTTCAATATGTCTCATGAGCTCAGTGTATATATACGTTGTGCTGATCATGATGATCAACTTCAAGAACAAAGGATGTATGACATAAAATTTTGTGACGTTGGAACCTTGTAACGGTGATACTGATCAATAGCGATGTCTCCATTGCTTCGATTAACGATCCTTTCTGCAATTAATTAACCATATTAATTTTTATTATCTACAAAGTACGTCAAAAAACTTGTGAAACTATTTAAATATGCATGTGTACGCATATAATGGTTTTCACTTTACTTTTGAGGGAGATACCTTATATTTGACTCACGTAATGGTGATCGATTAAACATCATTGTATTAAAAGAAAAGTTGAGCTCCCGTTGAGAAACAAAAGAATGGCTTAGCCAAGCATCAATAACACATTTTAGCTAAGTGATATGATTAAACAGACCTGGATATTGGTGGGTGTAGTTATCCCATATGCTTGGTCCTCTGCCATGTTCATTCCAAGCACCTTCTACCTGAAATGTACGTACACAAAATATTTAAGAGTACATACAAAATGAATATGTATCAATATATCCATGCAGGGATGCTAATTGATTTGACGTTGAAATTAAATTAAACCTAAGTAACCATACGAAATTACAGATTAAAACAAATTAAAGTGTATTTAGTTAGCTAAGCCCTAGAAGGGACTGGCCTGATAAGATGCGGAAGCTGCGCCAAATAAGAACTCTGGTTCAAGAAAATCAAAACTTTCCCTGTGAAGCAAACCACATTTAACTGGTCGAGCAGTATCGGCAGCATTGGTTTTTGTCGATGCGAAACCAATGAGTAGTACCATACACAAAAGCAAAGAACGATACTGCATTGCCATAGTTAACTGTGAGTGTTTCTTGCGTGTCTTCCTTCCATGCTGCATGGCGCCGTTTATATAGAGGGAGTACGTACGTACAACTGTACAAGTTAGAATAATAAACAACAATTTTTCTCTTTCTTTTTCTTCTATTATTTTCTGGAGATAACCGGGCTTTAAATGTAACGCCTCATTGAGCGTACTACTACGCGTGACTTATATTAATAGATGGAGTAAAATTTCTGTAACCAAAACGTAGAGCAATGGGTAATATTTAATCTGGAAACATTGGTTAACTAAAAATCTTATTAAATATAAGCATATAGTGTTCGGATAATGTTAGTCGGTTGTTTCGGGAAATATATGAAGGACTCGGTTATCTGGGCAAAAAACCTAAAGCTTATTATTATTATTTTAGAGAAGCCAATCCTAATTCAGTCTTAAAATTAGGAGAAATGAGTGCAGGTACGCTTAAAGACGATTACTATAACAGGAAAAAAAGGTAGCAAATAATCAAACTTTTCCTTTTATATACTTTGTAGTTAGCAACTAGCAAGTCATCCAAATCTTCAAATGGGACTACACATTAACCTAAAATAGAAAGGAGTTTCTTCCTGTTCATATTATAATTTTGTATTTGTCCATTAATATCATACCTCTGTATCAAGGATATATTAACCTTGTCTATATATGTGTATATTAATATATATATATATATATATATATGTATTTTCTTTATATTTCTTCATATTCCCTTTTCATTATTTCAATCCAATAGGAAAAAAAAAAAACTCATCTTCCCTCCACGTCCATATAATTTTGCATTTTGTGACTTTCTTTGATATGTTAAGGACTTAGAGTGTATTAATAATACATAAGTTGACGTGTTATAATATGAGTACGTTAAAAATATTATATGGTGATGTGACAATTAAACTAGATACGTTTATCGTCAGAAACGTAAGAGACCATGAAGTGGTGGAAAGAGAATGAAAGGAAAAAAAAGGTAGAATAGACATTTAAAAACAAAAAATGAACGTCCCAAGTCCAACATGATCATCTCTGAATTCTCTTTGCGAGGGTTTTGGAGATCTGTGAATCGTGTCCGTTCATCGTACATAATATGGTCAGCTTTTGTCAGGTACTGTTTGTGTTTAATTTTAAATAAAAAAATTAAAATGATTTATAACCGCACAAAGTACGATGAACGGACACGATTCACAGATCCGCAAAATCCTCACAGAGAGGATCCGACAAGAATCCGGATTCAATATATTTTGTTTCCTCCCCATCCCTATGCCCATCCCCATATCCCATCTCTTCATTTATCGACTGACACCACCCATTCGCATTCACACGTTCTCTCACGAGCAACTCAATGCCACCACCTACCCACACTCATACATCCTTTCGCCGGTATCTCCCATCCCAAGCCACACCCAACCCTAAGCAAGCATAATCATTTACTAAACAATAATGTTATTTGGACACACAAAATTCGCCTCATTGCTGAAAAACTCTATGATGCAAGTGAGTTCTATCTTTGTATATAGGTTGGACCATCTTTTAAATAGCATTACTTTTCATTATATATTTTTTAGTACAAGCAATATTACTATTTTAATTTACACCAAGAAAAAGTTTGAACCACGACGCAGTGAGTTGAACATTTATACTTTAAACACTAGCAATATTCACCACCTGCCTCTCCATTAAATGTTAGACGTGGCAAATGTGAGTGACCAAGTTTTATGCTTACCTGGCAGCTTGGACAAAAATTTGACAGAGTAATTTGAATAAAGATAACTTACAAAGGTCTCTAGCTAGAGGGAACTCCGATTGTCATTGGATCATAATTCTTCTAGGATTTGCTTAGCTAGCTGACAATACGTATATTTCTAACCCTTGTTTCAAGTCAATATATAATATCATCTACTCTATGCAACAATCTATCCATTGATTAGTAATTAAGGGTTTTTTCTCTCCAAATTTGTAAAAAGGATTTGATTTTCCTTATACACACAACCATGAACAATATCTTCTTAATATTCCTCCTCCTCTTCATTGATTGAAGCAAGCATGCATGCATTGACTTATTATTCGTTCAAACCAGGCCTAAACCCTAGGGACGAGTCAAAAACTAATGTGGAGTATCAAGTGTATATATATCCCCTCTCTCTCTCTCTCCGTCCTCCACCACCTCTTCCTCCTGAAACGAAAACAGATCACTCAATACAGCCCCAACGAATCCCAGTCGCTGCACCACTGTTGCATCACTGCCGACAGAATCATTTAGTAGTCCCGTGTCACCACCTCCACCGGTTCTCCAGAAAGGCACAGGTCACTTGTCGACGTGAATGACATGTACAGTTAGATCTTTTTGGTTCTGAAAAGCGGTGGGTCTGATGAAGAGATGGATTCGTATTTGCTATGGGATCATTTGACATACTAATTAACGATCTGATTAAAAGAAGGTATTACGTATATCTTTTTCCTGAGTTTATTTACCAGTACCTAAGGTCTTATTACAAAGCCGGATGCCAATTTGATCTTTGCCTTAGTGTTTCAGATGTGTTTTAGCGTTTTTGTCATGATACCGAGAAAGCTGGAATGAGTTTAAGAAGTATCTACAAGCTCCTCGTGTAGGGATCCCCAAACCTTAATGCATGCTAAATTATTGGTACGTCCAGCCCAGCCAGCCCAATTCCTTTATCACTTTTTTTATGGGTATGGGTACTGTTGGAGCAATATTAGAAAATATGAAAATAACACAAGAATTTCAATAATAATAATCATAAAGAAATTCACAACATCAATTATATATGAGATTAATATAAACAACTAGAGATAAAGTTAGAAAAACTGACAAACTTGGAGATTGAGGCTTGCATAAATGCAATGTCCTAAAGATAGAATTTCGCCCCTACTCTTGTGCTTGTAGTTCGATAGGCGTCCATCTCCCAGGATTCAACAATCTATAATCCGAAGTCAAAGCACTTCAATCTTCGGACTCTGGCGAACTTTATATATTCTGTACTCTCAAGACACGACTCGGAATTTGACACACGAAGCATGAGAGAAACAAAGTGGGGAAACCCTATTTCTCAAGAGTAAAATTAATTCTAATTTTCTATCTCTAATGATAATGGTTTCATGGGTTTATATAGAACCCAAGTACTTCTTGTTAAAGAGATGTAACTTTTCATACAAGTATACATCACTTATCAAGGGAATACACCTAAACAACATAACCTTTCTAAGAAATTGGTTAACACTATTTTTCATTCAATTATTAAAATTATATATTACAATATTTCAAATTATAATATATAATTTCCAACAATCCCCCACATGAATGAAAAATTAGGAAGAATTTGAGAGTACAGGCGGACAAGAGATGCATCGGGAGAGGTGTCTTTTGGACTTGAACCTACCCTAGTGAATACTTATCGGATTTACTTGGTGACGCAGTGGATGTGGAAGATCTTGAACTGTTCACCGCAGCAGTAAACCGAGACAATAAGTAACACACATCACTTATCCTAATATATTACGGTTCATACGGTTGTGTTCATTTTGGTCCTGAACAAATCCCGGATTCATGAGAGCTTTAGAGAATTTAGCCATCTCATTCTCATAGAAGTGACCCATTTCTACTCTCACATAGGTGACCACTGATTAAGAATAGTCTGCTCTATTCCTCTTATTTATAAGATATCATTGTCATTAAGTATAAATATACACCCTAAATCTTCTGCAGACAACACACTTCTTCCATCATAGGAATGAGGTATATAGTGTGTTAACTTCTTTGAATCATGCCCAACCAGTTTGCCTATTGAACTTAGACCATGAGATCTCCAATCAACTAAGTTAGGTTTCCGCCCGGCTGATTCATTAGTTATGTTGGCTTTAGCCTCATTCCCCTCGATGATCAACTTACTCTCTAGTCTAACCTTTAATATTTGGTACCATTTAGGTTGACTTATCTTTAATGGTGTGCATAATCCATCTTATGAAATTATATTTCATACGAGAGTAGTTGTTTGACATTATTTGAAATGTCAAGTCCTCAAACTTTTATTAGGACTTAATTACTAAGTAATTTGCTAACACTAATCACTTGGGTAAACTCCCCCACATTTAAGGTATTTGTAAGAAGATCTCTAACCTTGCCATACCTTAAACAATTACTCATTACAAGAGATGACATCTTAAATGTCGTTCAATTAGCAAATTACTTTTAACCAATCCCCACAATTCTTTCATAATTGTGGTTGCTTTTAATAGTATCACTCAATTGATCATTTTTCGTACTTTAAGAAGTAGGAAGCAATGAAGACTATATCTTCATATAATTAAGGCCTTAATGCCTTACTAGCCGTTTTTGGAAAATCACTTATTTGTACCTTAGCCTCTTCTATTTATTAATTCAGTCGTCATTTAAGACGAAAGTAACTCATCCATAATGAGTTCAAGCTCTATGATTTGAATATGGTATTGTGTATTGTTATCACAAACGCGTTCTTACCATGAACAACCATGATATAACAAACTCTTTGGTTGTCCTTGCTTACCAAATAAGCAACATCATGTCTTCTGCAAATGTACAAAAGACCTGTAGAAGACCCCCACACTCTCAGTGTCTTATTCTTTTCAAACGAATTGGCAGTTAGCTTCATCCATGGCTAACATGGTCACTGCGCGCAAGATTCTTTATGATGCTTGTCATAATAGTAATTGACTGCCTTCTTTGCTAGTACCAATTAACAGCCTGAAACTGTTTCTTTTTAGCCGTAACACAAATCTTTGATATACAATATTATTATCTTCTTGTAATAACATCATTTAGATGACAACATTAATTATATCCATTTTGTGCAAATAGAACACAATCAAAACACTGCTTCAAACGATATTGCAGTTGCTTTAATTTGTTCTTGTTTCTTCATTTTACCAACTACTATTGGTAATCATTTGGCATGGAATTCTTGTCCAAAACACCTAAATAATTCCCAGGTTTTGATCTTGGAAAGCAACTTGCAAACCCATCAAGAACCCTGAGCGGTTTCTAAGTTCCTTCATCAACGCAAATATGTCTCGCATATTTATAGGAACTTCTCATTTATAGATCATACAGATAGTAAACTAATTTAGAGAACCACAGGTTCTTATCCACATTTAACAGCGATGTCTCTTTTTCCAGAAGAAGGAATTGGAAACACCGATAATTAGTTATTTAAATTGAACTGCATAGACGCATAACTGATCGACATGTATTTCATAAAAACATGCATGTATCCTAGAATCAGACTTGTTCTAGATTAATGCATATATTATAACTTTATAAGCATGATCCTCGTGGCCTGTGTATATGCATGCCAAGGCAATTAACAATTCATGGACAAGTCTACACGTACCTCTTATGGAGTGAAGTGTAAATTTTCAAGGACTCCAAAAAAGGTTGTTGAGACACCTCCTTTGGTATGAATCAAATCATTCCATCCAAAAGGCATGAATCAAAATCCAAGAATATCCATTCTCTTTTTACTTTTAACTTCATCAAAGTATATGAAGTCTCACGATTAGATATCTTCCGTCAAGCATTTGTACTTAAGAAGGCGGCAACTTTTCATTTACGCTACCATGGAATACAACGAAAGGTCATACTTTCATAACGATCTGTACAATGATTTGAAGATCTCCAACTTCTTTGACGATTTTTTTTTTCACTGTTTTACGTATACTGCATATACGGCTTATAGGCCATAATCTTTCGAAACATATTTTCTAACAATTGCATATAATATTCTATCTTTAGATTGTTGGAGAAATATTAGAAAATATGAAAATAACACAAGAATTTCAATAATAATAATCATAAAGAAATTCACAACATCAATTATATATGAGATTAATATAAACAACTAGAGATAAAGTTAGAAAAACTGACAAACTTGGAGATTGAGGCTTGCATAAATGCAATGTCCTAAAGATAGAATTTCGCCCCTACTCTTGTGCTTGTAGTTCGATAGGCGTCCATCTCCCAGGATTCAACAATCTATAATCCGAAGTCAAAGCACTTCAATCTTCGGACTCTGGCGAACTTTATATATTCTGTACTCTCAAGACACGACTCGGAATTTGACACACGAAGCATGAGAGAAACAAAGTGGGGAAACCCTATTTCTCAAGAGTAAAATTAATTCTAATTTTCTATCTCTAATGATAATGGTTTCATGGGTTTATATAGAACCCAAGTACTTCTTGTTAAAGAGATGTAACTTTTCATACAAGTATACATCACTTATCAAGGGAATACACCTAAACAACATAACCTTTCTAAGAAATTGGTTAACACTATTTTTCATTCAATTATTAAAATTATATATTACAATATTTCAAATTATAATATATAATTTCCAACAGGTACGTCCACAAGTTTGCAATTATTCCGAGTCAAATTACGTCGGGACTAATTAAACTTCATCGGTTAACCCGTTTTGCCGAACTTTAGGTCAATAGACTGTTATAATAGGTCCATGCGGACCATGCCAACCCACCTTTCACAAAATCAATCAACATGGAAAACGTTGAATGAGTCTTCGGAAATCTTATTTTTGTCATATTATTTTGTATGTCGTGTGCATGTTCTGTACATATCAAAAAGAAAAAAAAAATCCTATTTTTATCCCAAGTTTAAGAAGATAACCCATTTGTGTCAATATCCCAAAAATAAAACTGACCTATCACTCCCACCCATCACAAGATGGTAGACCATGTATTAAAATGCTAGTAAACGCCATTGTTGATATGTAACAATTTTAGTATATGTTTCTCAATGTCCCTCTGCTTAATTATGATACGTACATTGAAAAAATTCTCCCATCATGTTATGCATGGCAACCAATTTGTAAATTTAAAATAATAAATGAGATAGTAGCCAAATTTGCAATAGATCCCACCAGATACGTTCAAAAATATTTTAGGGCAAAGAAAAGTATATAATATGAGTTATCAAGTAACAATAGGAAATTTTCTTAATTAAAGATTTCACCATCTCATTGATTACTGTTAAACGAATTTGATTTAATCTAGCTAGTAGACGAATCTCGAAATTGAAACGTATCTAATGCTAATCAATAGGGTGGTGATAAAAAGTATTTCTTAGAAAAAATTTAGGATGAGTTTGTGAGGATGTGAATATAAAAGAGTCTCACATCGGTGAAAGAAGAAACCTTGTAATTAATGACTTATTGGTTTCATGTTGGAGCATCAACCTTCTTCATGGTATCTAAGTAGGTTGGCTCACGCCTGAAGCCCCACTTGCTCCCAACCAACTTCATGTTGTCCACATGTTTGACTTGCAAATTCGTCACACATATGGCGGCATGTGAGAATGTAAAGGTAAAAAAGTGCCACATTGGTGAAATGAGAAATCTTATAAGAACTTATAAGAGATTGAGATACTTCTCATATTACCAAATAATTGAAGGTAAAAACAATATTTTTTTTTTTTTGAACAAGTTGAAGGTAAAAACAATTTAGCTTCAAAGAAATAACTCAAATTTGCAATTACTTTTATTATAATTAATAAGAAATTGGATTTACAAACAAAGGGTCAGCCAAAAGCCACAAAAGCCCAATACAAATACAGGAGGGGAGGGAGTACATAAACAACATTTAAATAATAAGGTATTTTTCCAACCAAATTCACAAAGGACGAAAACTACTTTGTTGTAAAATCCAACAGGCTTGGATACACCAACAACATAATGTTGGAGAACAATTTAGGAACAAAAATAACAGAAATATAAAATTTGAAATACTTATACTTTATTATTCAAAAATACTTGCAATACATAATGAAATTATACAATAAATACAGAAATTAAAATGATATTAACTTGAATGAATCAAAGGTAAAGGTTAGCGCAAAAGTTATGTCTTTCGAACAGTATTTCTGTCACACTCTTGTGCATGTGGTTCTACAACGTTTGCTCGACTAGGATACAACTAACTAATTCTACAACCCGCACTAGATTATAGAATTCTAGCGAATTGTTTGGTGTGTTTACTCTCTGGGAATTTTGTACGGAAGAAAAAGATGAAGATACTTGGAAATTGTGATTGTAGATATATAGGTTGTTTCACACCCTTTCAAATATATGTTCAGCGTATTTGAAAATACACAACTCTTTCTAAGAGCTGTGTCTCTTAATCAAAACGTTTTTTAATTAATAAATTAATTAAAAACTTAATCCGAAATTAAAATCAGTGTTCTAAAAATCGGCCTAGGCGCTGGGCAGTGGAGTCCCGACTCGATTTAGGCCAAAGCGTTTACTCAAGGCGGGGAGGATATAGGAGCCCGCAATCCCAAACTTGCAGCAGCTCTCGCAACAAATCTGAAACTTTCGACGTCGTATGTAGCGGCAAAGCCTCAACGATCTTCTGCAGCTTGCCGTTTATGAACAAATGAGAGAGAGAGAGAGAGAGAGAGAGAGAGAGAGAGAGAGAGAGAGAGAGAGAGAGAGAGAGAGAGAGAGAGAGAGAGATAGGGTATTTAACATTTAATTTGAAATGACGAGAGCTACAGATTCACTGATTCAAGACTCTGGAAGGGCTTGAAAGGGCTAAAGGAAGAAGAAGAAACGAATAAGGAATAAGAAAAAATAGAAATGGGCTTTTCAATTTTCAAGGGGTCAAAAGGTATGATTATCTGGGACTCCACCTTGGAATGTGAAAGAGGTGGGATGGCACACGGTTTTGAATATTGAAACCACCCACTACTTGGGTTTATGTCTTTTCAAAAGTTTGAGATTTACATATAATATATATATATATATATATATATATATATATATATATATATACAAACATATACATATACACGGTTTAGAATTATATATAGGGGTTTAAGATTTATACTATATATATATATATATATATATATATATATATATATAAATGTTATATGAATTATTTGGATAATGTTTTTTTCCTTAGATCATCAAATTATGTAAATAAAATAAATAATATATATAAAAAAATTATCTAAATCCGCCTAACCCGCCTAGCGGCCTAGGCCCTAGGCCCCAACTCATGCCCAATTAGATATATATATATATATATATATATATATATATATATATACAAACATATACATATACACGGTTTAGAATTATATATAGGGGTTTAAGATTTATACTATATATATATATATATATATATATATATATATATATAAATGTTATATGAATTATTTGGATAATGTTTTTTTTCCTTAGATCATCAAATTATGTAAATAAAATAAATAATATATATAAAAAAATTATCTAAATCCGCCTAACCCGCCTAGCGGCCTAGGCCCTAGGCCCCAACTCATGCCCAATTAGCGCCTAGCGTCTAGCGTCTTTTAGAACCATGATTAAAATTAATGAATTTGAGCTTCCAATGCCCTTGTCTTGATTAATTAATATTAATTGTATTAGGCTATATTTTACAAACCTAATCCCACAACCATAAGGCCCAAGCCTTCAATCCATTTCCAAATGGTCCAAATCCTAACTACTAGTATAAAGAACTAGACCTATATAAAGGCCATTGACAATTCAATGTTTCCCAATGTGGGACAATAGGAGTCTCAAAACTCCTACAATACCCACATTTTGAGACGATTATTTGGTCCTAGAGAAACTAAGATATGAGAGTGAACAATAAACGTGACATACATCAGGAGAAGTATCTTTTGGACTTGAACCTACCTTAGTATATACTTATCAGATTTACTAGATGACGCAGTGAATATAAAATCTTGAACTGTTCATCTCCGCAGTAAACCAAGACAGTAAGCAAAACATATGCCACACCAACACATCACAAATTCATACGTTTGTGTTCTTTTTGGTCATGAACAAATCCTGGATTCATGAGAGCTTTAGAAAATGTTGTCATGTAATTCTCATAAATGTGACCCCACATTTACTCTCATATAGGTGATATTGATTCATAATAGGCTGCTACTATTTCACTTGATTTACAAGTATCAATATCATTAAACTAATGTATCATACACCCATCAGCAGTCACCACACTTCTTCCATCATAGGAATGGGTATGTAAGTGTGTTTCTTCTTTGAATCTAGCCAAACCAGTTTGCCTATTGAACCTATACCATGGGATCTCCAATCAACTAGGTTAGGTTTCCGTTTGGCAGTTTCATTTTACTCTATTAGCTTTAAACCCATTCTCCTTGATGTATGCTTAACTTGCTATCTAGATAAACCTTTAGTAAGCGGTATCTCGTCTAATTTGTCTAGACTTCCCATTGTATACACTATTTGTAGCTCGATATTGCGCAGCTAAACTAACAGTGTATACATATTGTCGTTACAGGTTTAGGCCATATGGGAACATCTTCTAAAAAATCTCTTAGCCACTCAGCTTCTTCTCTAGCCTTATCGAGAGCTATAAATTTTGATTCCATCGTTGATTGGGGCTATGCACATTTGTTTGAAAGATTTCCAAGATATTGCTGCTCCTCCCAAAGTAAATACATATCCACTTGTGGATTTCGTATCAGTATTATCCGATATCCAATTCGCATTAGTAAATCCTTCAAGCACAGGAGGATACCTTGTATAATGCAATCCATAATTCATTGTATGCTTTAAATATCTCAATACTCGAATTGAAGCTTCCCAATGATCATGCCCAGGATTGCACGTATATCTACTCAGTTTACTAATTGAGTATGCTATCAGGCCTTGTACAGTTCATAATGTACATAAGGTTTCCAATAACTTGTGAATATTCACGTTGAGATATAGCATCACCATTATTTTTCTTTAGTTTTCTATTGGCATCAAAATGGGTAATTGCATCTTTACTTTCCAAATGACCATACTTTCAAAGTGTAGCTTCTATATAATGGGATTGTGTAAGAATATAAACTTCTTGGTTTCTTTTGATTTTTATACCAAGAATCACATCAGCTAGACCAAGATTTTTCATATCAAAACTTGATTTCAATATCTTCTTGGTCCAATTTATTATCTCTTTGTTAGTTCCCATTATAAGCATATCATCTACATATAAACACAACATAACGCATGCATTATTTTGAGCTTTTGTGTAGACACACTTATCACACTCATTTATTCTAAACCCATGAGTGATCATAATATGGTCAAATTTTTCATGCCATTACTTTGGAGCTTGTTTAAGCCCATATAGCGATTTCACAAGTTTACAAACTTTAAGTTCTTGACCTTTAACCACAAACCCCTCGGGTTGTTCCATACATATTTCTTCATCTAATCTCCATTTAAGAATGTAGTCTTTACATCCATTTTTTATGTATTTCTATGTTATGGAGTGCAGCTATAGCAATTAACAGTATTGTTGACGTAATTCTCGTTACAGGCGAGTATGTATCAAAGAAATCCAAACCATGTTTTTTATGGTATCCTTTAGCTACCAAACGACCCTTATATTTGTCAACTGTACAATCTGGTTTTAATTTCTTCTTAAAGATCCATTTGTACCCAATTGGCTTATCGCCAAGGGGCAAATCGACTAATTCCCATGTATGATTTTGCATAATAGAATCTACTTCACTATTAACTGCATCCTTCCAAAATGGAGCTTCAGGAATGGACATGGCCTCCTTGAATGATTGAGGTTCTGTCTCAGTTAATAAGGTCACAAAATCAGGCCCAAAGTCATTCAAAATTTTGTCCTTTTACTCCTTCGAGGTTCAAGTTCTTCTTCTTCTTCTTCTTGAACTCTAGACGAGGATGAACCATCATCATGTACTCTAGGTTCGTCATTAACCTCAAATACATCATCATGTAATCTCTTTTTCAAGAAATTAGACTTGCCCATTTTATATGGAAATATATCCTCAAAAAAATATTGCATTTATAGATTCTATGATAGTATTGATATGTATTTCGCTTAATTCGGAATGAAAAACTAAGAATCTATAAGCTGAACTATTAGATGCAAAACCAATAAAAACACAATCTATAGTTTTAGGCCCTAATTTTGTTCTCTTTGGCAATGAGACTTGTACTTTTGCCAGGCAACCCCACACTTTAAGCAATTTAAACGTTGGGGTTCTTCCTTTCCATAATTCATATGGTGACTCCTTTCTCGTTTTAGGTGGAATTCGATTCAAAATTTTATTTGTAGTAAGTAAGGCTTCACCCCACAAATTGTGTGGAAGCCCAAAGCTATTCAACATGATCATGTCTTTAAAAGTCCTATTTTTTCGTTCGGCGTCACCATTTTGTTGCGATGTATAGGGGGCTATTGTTTGATGAATTATGCCATGTGTGGCACAAAATTCAGCAAAAGCATGAGACTCATATTCTCCTCCCCTATCGGACCGCAAGACTTTATGATGAAGTAAATAAACATAACAATACTTACTGAAATCATCTATAAAAGTTACATAATAGTTATTTCCCCCACATGTTGGATATGATCTAAAATCACACAAGTCACTATGAATTAAATCTAACAAATCATTGGTTTTTTCATGAAATCATCTATAAAAGTTACATAATAGTTATTTCGACCACATGTTGGATATGATCTAAAATCACACAAGTCACTATGAATTAAATCTAACAAATCATTGGTTTTTTCATGCACTGATTTAAAGCTTTGACTTGCAGATTTCGATTCTACATTTTCTAGATAATCAAGTTTGGGCAACAAACCTAAATTATGCATTCTAAAAAAAGAACGAAAGTTTACATGTCCTAGCCTAGAGTGCCATAAATTAGATGAATCAACAATACAAGCAAAAGCATTATTTATTTCATTCATAGCATTAGCAAGTACATTTATTTTGAATAATCCATCAGCAAGGAAACCCTTTCCCACAAACACTCTCCCTTTAGTTAGTACAAACTTATTGGATTCAAAAAATAGTTTGAATCCCTTACTACTAAGGATAGGAGCAGAAATAGGATTCTTCTTTATATCAGGGATATACAGCACATCAAGGAGGGTTAATTCTTTTCCAGAAGTAAATTTCAAAACACATTTCCCTATTCTAGCCACAACAGATGCAGACGCATTTCCCATAAACAGCTGCTCGTTTCCCTCGACCTTCTGGTATAAAGAGAACATATTTTTGTCACCACATACATGCCGAGTCACACCGGTATCCATCCACCAATCAACGTGGTCAGATACAAGGTTGATTTCAGAAATCATTGCAGCCAGGGCATCCACATTATTTTCAATCAGGTTTGCGCGGTTGTTGTTGCCTTGATTTCCAGGACCTTGATCCCTTCGATGGCGACATTCTTGAGCCATATGGCCTTGCTTTCCCCAAACCTAACAACTTCCCTTAATTTCCTTTAAGTCTTTGCCTTTCATACCAAAGACAAAGTTCTTTTCCTTCTTCTTAGTTTTATGAAATTCCGGCTTTTGCTTTGATGAACTTCCTTCAACAACATTTGCCTTGGCTTCCATACTTGAAACCAGGCTCTTCTCATTCTTTCTATTATCTTCCTCAATTCTCAGCCTTACAATGAGATCCTTGAGGGTCATCTCCTTATGTTTGTGCTTGAGATAACTCTTGAACTCCTTCCAAGAAGGTGGCAATTTCTCTATAAAAGACGCCACTTGAAAAGACTCATTTATCACTATCCCTTCAACATGAATGTCATGGATGATTTTCTGGAGATCTTCAGTTTGAGAGACAACGGACTTGGAATCCACCATTTTGTAGTCCAAAAATTTACCTACAACAAATTTCTTTGAACCAACATCCTCTGTTTTATATTTTTTTCTTAAGTGATTCCCAAAGTTCCTTGGCTGTTTTGCTCACCACATAGACATCATATAACGAATCATCTAATGCATTAAGAATATAGTTTCCGCAGAGGAAATCATTATGGTTCCAGGCATCTATAGCCGTCAAAGTTTCTACAGAAAAAATATTTTCTCCGTCTGTAGTAGGTACAGTCTCGCGCAGAACATTAGCCAAATTCAGAGTTGTCAAATAAAACAACATTTTTTGATGCCATCTTTTGAAATCTCCACCTTAAATTTCTCAGACTTTTCAAAATGAGGTTTAGTTCATGATTGTTCCATGCTGTTCGAAGATTATTGGAGAACAATTTAGAAACAAAAAAAACAGAAATACAGAACTTGAAATACTTATACTTTATTACTCAAAAATACTTGCAATACAGAATGAAATTACACAATAAATACATACATTAAAATGATACTAACTTGAATGAATCAAAGGTAGAGGCTAGCGCAAAATTTATGTCCTTCGAACAATATTTTCGTCCCACTCTTGTGCTTGTGGTTCTACAACATCTGCTCAACTAGGATACAACTACCTAATTCTACAACCCGCACTGGATTATAGAATTCTAGCAAATTGTTTTGTGTGTTTACTCTCTGAGAATTTTGTACGGAAGAAAAAGAGGAAGAAAAGCTATGTCCTTTCAATTACATATTCAGTGTATTTAAAAATACACAACTCTTTCTAAGAGCCGTGTCTCTTAATCAAAACGTTTTTTAATTAATAAATTAATTAAAAACTTAATCCGAAATTAAAATTAATGAATTTTATTATTTTAACTTCCAAGGCCCCAAATGCCCCAAGGTCCAAGGCCCTTGTCTTGATTAATTAATATTAATTGTATTAGGCTATATGATACAAACCTAATCCCACAACCATAAGGCCCAAGCCTTCAATCCATTTCCTAATGGTCAAAATCCTAACTACTAGTATAAAGGTCATTAACAATTCTAGTATAAAGGATTCTGGTGGATTCTTGTACTTTATTCATCATATTTGGGATTCAAATTTGATACACGAGATTGATGTCATCAGCATTATCATCCACATATACTTGAATATCTTTTGCATTTTTTTGGCTCTTCTTCAATAAAGTTTTGAACCATTTCGCTGAGCATTTTGGGTACCTTGTCAGTCCACCTTCATAGTCCACATAGTTGAGACCAAATCGACTACTATATCCCTTTACCCATTCAAAGTTATCCAGTATCGACCATGCAAAGTATCAAGTATCCCTTTACTTTAGCACCCGATCTGCGTACACACATAGAAAACAAAGTGCATTGATATAGATAACTATAAAAAATAAAAATAAAAATAAAAAGTAAGAAGGCATATATATGTATATTATATGTAGCCTTATCTAATTCCTTAACAAGTACTAACTGAATTGCTGCTTTAAGGTGACAAAGGTGGTCACGATGGTCGTTGACTCTTATGGTATCTTTAAGGGCTTGCTCAAGTGATAAGCTGTGATTATTGAACTCATCGACACCTGCAACATATATAATAAATTATCATTTGCGTTGATAACTTTATCTAAAAATAAATAAATTTGCATTTAGTTTTAAGTTTAGACTTTAAAACACCTAAATTTACTTATATATACACACATGTGAAACGTTGATGATGCAATCAATTAAGGATGAAAGTATTAATGCTTACCATTTTCAGTAACGTAAATGGCTGGAAAATTATACTTTTTCTTGGTATAAATGATA
Source organism: Cotoneaster glaucophyllus (assembly GCA_036320875.1). Classification (NCBI taxonomy): domain Eukaryota; kingdom Viridiplantae; phylum Streptophyta; class Magnoliopsida; order Rosales; family Rosaceae; genus Cotoneaster; species Cotoneaster glaucophyllus. The sequence continues at coordinate 1,515,446 of CM070061.1, forward strand.
AGATCATGAATTCCTTTTGAATAAATGTATAACCAATCTGAAGTAGCCTACAAGACCATTTAAAGATAATGAAATTCTCATCACGAGTTATGTTTTTATGAAGAAAATATACCTATTAATCCTCCAAATGCTAAAAAATTTAAGTTCAAATTGGATGTAAACCCGGGGACCAATGGGCTTTCCATTAACCGCAACTGTCCTAATATACCCAAATATTAGAATCTAACTATTCTAAGAACTTAATTAATTGCTTGAGATAAGTTTTTAATTTGTATTCACTTGTCTCATTAACGTGAGGATCATTTATGTAGGTGTCAGGGTCAGATGAATTCTTTAGTGGATTGCTTGCATATCTAGCAGTGTAGTAATTGATTCCTATAAAATCATATGACCCGTTTAGAGAATCGGACTGTTCTTTTGTGAATTGAGGTAATCTTGATCCAACATATGTTCGCATGCTCTGAGGATAGTCACCAGTTGTGATTGGATCCATAGATCCTACAAAATACACAGATATTCCAAGCATGAACTCATGGTATCATATAAAATTGTATTGCGAACTATATTGTTTTTATTTTGTATAAGAAAAATAAAGCTATTTAGTTTGTGTTCATAAATTAAAATATTTAACTATATCCAACAAAAAAATATTAGTTTATATATACCAATAATATACTTACCATCCAAACATAAAATTCAAAGCTCGGAATAGTGAAGGTATCGTTTCAGATGTTTTATAGCGTTTTAGTCGTGATATCGTTAAGTAAGTCTATGGAATACCGTCTAGCTCCTCGTGTAGGGATCCCCAAACCCTAGTGCTGCTAAATTATTGATATGTCCAGCCAGTGGCGGAGCCAGGAATCTTACCACAAGGGGTCTTAGTGTAAAAGTCCAAATAAAAATTTAGGATGGAAAAACATATTGAAAATGAAATCATAGTACTTTCATTCATAATTCATAACGGAAACAATATTACAAGCTATAATTGTCCACGACGAGGTTTCATATTTTAAAAACGAAGCATTATAGCTTCATTTTCAATACAAGCAAAAATATCTCTCTCTATATAAACAAGAGAACCAAATACCACTGACAAAGACTAGACAATTTTCCGAAAATGAGGTACAGGTACTCGCGGATGGTTGAATCTAAATGAATATCGTTCTTATTCTTATTTCTTTCCACATTTTGTGCATATATTTTCAACAATGAGAACCAAATACCACTGACAAAGACTAGACAATTGAGGCTTTTTTCTCTTCTGGGGCCTGAAACTAACCAATCATATATCACTGAATTCATACTCATAAATTTCTACCCGAGTCACTGTCTCACTGCACATAGGTTCTTTTATGTACAACTGTATAGGTATATAATAAATCCCCCTAGCAACAGCTCATCAGATAGAAAGAAGTTATATCGCTGAAGAATAGAATCATCAATATACAGTTATTAACAACTTTTCTCACTGCAAGGAGAAAGCAGAATCAAATGCGACCAGACTAAAGAAATCAGAAGCATAATTTGGTAGACAGGTATAGAAACCTGCGCCACGGCGTAAGTTAGAGTGATGCCAATCCAATACTAAGTTGATTTTAGCTCTCCTGAAAAGGTCAGCAGGATACCTGAAAGCACAAAAAGGAAAGGTTATTTACGGAACTATAGATAAAAATGATAAACCATTTGAGAGTATCAAACACTTTTGAAACAGAAGCTGCATGAACCCAGACGCCACGATATTTCCTTGGAAAATGCTATTTTGGTTTAATGTAAGTGTGTCCTTAGTAATTGATAAAGTAACTAAAATATCATAATTACCAAGCTTACATTGCTAACTTTTGTTGGCCATAATTATAATTCTGCTCTACATTATTAGAAATTCTGAACTTTGACAAGAAAACAATAAGAAATTGTAACAAAAATCGACTTCCATTTGTGCTTCCTTTTCTTTGGATCTTCAGAGATGATCTAAAGTGCGAGAAAATGTAAGTTCTATTTGTCTAAGAGCAGTATGTATTGTAATTTATCAAAATAAATTGAATACAAACTCACAAGGCAAAGTATTGAGCATGTCCATATCCAAATTACATAACCAAACCCATGCCCTTTATGTCAAAAAAATTCACGGCACCAAGGAAGCAACAAGACTTACCAATGATCTGCTACTCCAGGAAATGCGCAAGCAAGATAAACAAGAATTGCATGACTGCCAAAAAGAATGAACGCATGATCTGCTACTCCTTCTTCTTCAACCTGCCGAGCTCCTCTTCTTCTTCTTTCAGCCATTTTGTCGAACAAGTGGTGTGCAGCTCCAAGAGGTCGCACCAGCAGCTCCAAGAGGTCGCAGATGGAGCTCCAAGGTTATTTCCATGGCTTCCAAGGGGTCATGCGACTCCATTGACCCCACTGTGGCTCCGCCCCTGCGTCCAGCCCAGTCCAGCACAATTCCTTTACCACTTTTTTATAGGTATAGGTAAGTCCACAAGTTTACAATTATTCCGAGTTTAATTACGTCTGACTAATATAAGCTCCATCGGTTAACCTGTTTTGCCGAACTTTGGGTCAATAGACTGTTATAATAGATCCATGCGAACCCACCTTACACAAAATCACTAAAGACCGAAAATTAGTATCTGTATCAGTTAATGAAAAGATATATTCAAATGAAAAAACAAATGAAAAGATAGGATGGGTAGAGAAAAGAAAACTATCTTGTATGTGGGTACACACTGGAAAAATTGAGAGATTAGGCATTTACTATTTTGTCCCTAAAATATTAAGTTTTTTTTTGTTCTAAAATATTAAACTTTTTCAAGGCTAAAAAAGACGATAAATGCTAGTCGGACGGCGTGCTACGCCTAATACCTAGGCGCCTATAGGCGGATTTTTAAGTTTTATATAACATATAAATATAAATGTCTACCACTTAATACTACAGTATAGTGGTATTCCTCTTTATTTGTAAGTGTGAGGTCTTAAGTTCGATTCTCGTCAAAGGCGAATTTGAACCACATTATTGCTAACTCATTGAGAGACTAAGCCCATCCTTCTCCCATTAGTGTAAATAATATTTTTTGTTCAGAAAAAAAAAAGAATATAAATGTCTAATGATGCTATCCTTTGTTTAGGAAAAAAATAATATAAATGCCTACTTATACTTAAAAAATACATAATTGTATTGAGATACATAAGTTGCACAACACAATGACATTATAGATTATAAAGTATTAAAACATATTGAAACATGAGGAGCAAAATGAGTGTCTATTTTCTGTCTAAATGAGAATTGAGACCTAGGCGAATACCTAGACAACGTTTAGGCAGGTTCAAACATCTTACCTAAGAATTAATCGAGACGGTGATCAGCAGTCTAGCACATAAGCGGCGCCGCTTGGCCAGAAAAACCAAAGATAGGGTTCGGCTTTATATATGCTAGCAACTAAACACACGTTATTATGTTAGGCGCTAGGCCAGGAAACCAAAGATAGGGTTATGGCTTTATGTATGCTAACAAGTAGCAATTAAACACACATATTATGCGTGTTAGTAATTTATCCTTATTGGGTGCGTTTGTTGCACCGGACTGTCTCGGACTGGACTAGCTGCTGGGACTAAGCTGGACTGGCTTAGACTAGACTAAGCTGGACTAGCTTAGTGAAGCGTTTGATGCAGTATTGGACTATAAAACCGGATAATAAACAAATTATAATATTATATTATTTAATGCATATATTATAATATTTTATATTATTTGATGTATATATTGTAATATTTTATATTATTTGATGCATACATAATAATATTTTATTATTTATTCAACCTTTTAACCTTTTTTCTCTCCTGGAAAACCATCACTCTGGAATCATCTCTTCTTTTCTCCTTCTGGCTCCGTCCATTTCTTCTTTTCTCCCTCATTTTCCTGCACAACGCAGGTGTGAAGCTCATCGCAAATCCTTCAAAAACAAGCTCATCATCTTCACCCTCTTGCCGCCATTAAGCATCTCCACCTTCCTCATCCTTTTCTTCCAAAAATTATCGGATCTCTCTCTTCCATCTGATACATGCGTTGGCTTCTCCGCCAGCAAAGCCATCTCGAAATTTTCTGGCACGGGGTGGACTTTGAATTTGGTGGTTGGATTTGGTTGTTGTTATTGTTTTGCGTTTTTAATTTTTTTTTTTAATTTTGTGGTTGGATTTTGAGATGGTAGCGGGTGAGGCTTTTGTTTCAGATCTGGGGGGTGGACAAACGGTGTTGCAGAGAAGAACGCTTGCAGACGATGCAGTATGTAGACGATGCAACGGGCAAACGAAACAGATTTGGGGACGGGATTAGCAATCCCATACATATCGGGGATCCTCGCTAAGACGACCTAACGAAAGACTTAGTCGGTGCGAGTCCGACTTAGTCTCATTAACGGTAGTCCTTGTTCGCATCAAACATTGGCTAGCAATCCCAGCTAAGCCAATCCAATCCAAGGAAGTTTAGTGAGGGCAAACAAACGCCCCCATTATGTGTTAATTATTGCAACTAAGAGTAGAAAGAAAACGGGGACAAATAGTATTTGTAAAAGAGGTTGACAAGTCATCATCTCTTAAATAATAGAATGAATAAATAAATAGATAATATTATCAATGAAAGGAATTTGAGGCATCTTTTTTTTACACAATTTTTGACACATGTTTTTGTAAAACTCACTTTATTATATATATATATATAGCATTTATTTTTTTACACACATTTTGTAAAACGATCCAAGCATCTATCTTTTAAGTTCCCTTAAATATTATGTGTTCCAAAAATCAATCAAATTCCAAACCCTATGACCATTGAAATTAGGGCAAAAGACAGTTTACTACCCTCATGTTTCGTGGTTTTCAACATTTAGTACATCAAGTTTTTTTGGTCCCAGAGTCATACCTAAAGTCTAAATTTTGAGACAGTCTCATACATCTGTTAGTCAAACTGTTAAGTCTTCAGTTAACTGTGATGTGGCGCCCATGTGGACAATGACTGGGCGCCACGTGGAACTTTTTAATTATTTTTTATTTTTTTAGGGTTTCAGTGAAAAAAAATAAAATAATTCAAATTTCAAAATTCGGACCCAGAAAAAGTGAAAAAGTGAAAACACTTTTCACTCCCCCAGAAAATCACGACCCACCATCTCCGTCTGAAACCCTACCAACGGCCGTCACTCGATCTCGCCATCGCTCCACCTCGCCGTCACTCCACCTCGCCGTCGCTCCACCTCGCACGCCGTCGTACGTTGTGCACACGTTTCTGGGAAAGATTGTCGTCAAGCCATCGCTGGCGATGGGGTGGGAAAAAATGAGGATCGAAGTGGGTGAAACACCACTTTATTGTAAGTAACCTACCTTTTTCGAAGTGTAGATAATATGGGTTTAGGTTTTCCTATTTTTCAATTTTGAATTTTAGGGATTAGGGATCTATGAGTTCGAATCCCAATTTTTTTCTATGGTTTCTGAAATTGTGTTTTGTAGTGGGTTGTGCATGTGGTTTTGTCTTCAATCATGGTCCCCATGGTTTTGTTTTCAATTTTTTTTCTATGGTTTTAGCCTAATCTGTGACTTCCAATCCCAATTTTTTTTTCTATGGTTTCTGGAATTGTGTTTTGTAGTGGGTTGTGCATGTGGTTTTGTCTTCGATCGTGGTCCCCATAGTCTTGCTTTCACCTTTTTTTCTATGGTTTCTGGAAAAAGGTGGAACTGTATTCATGGTCCCCATGGTTTTGTTTTCACCTTTTTTCCTCATGGTCCTACTAGTGTTTTCACCTTTTTTCCTCTTTGTCTACCTTTTTCAACTTTCTCCTTGACTTTGCAGGCATGCCCGAATTATTTAGCCTTAAAATTAACCACGGTGGGAAGTGGTCTGAAAGTGCATATACGGGATGGTTTGAGGCTTGGTTTGATTACGTAGACAAAGACTTCATGTCTTTTTTCGAGATTGATGAAATGGTTAAGGAGTTAGGATATGATGGGTTTATGTTGTATCACTATAGGATTCCTGGGAAGTCTTATGGGGAGGGATTAAGGCTTAATGAATGGGACCAAGATGTGGTTGAAATGTGCAAGTATGTTCCAGGGGTTACGGAAATAGAAATGTACATAGAACATCTAAGTCCGAAGCAAGCTGCCTTGAAACATAAGCTTTTGATGAATCTAGATGAAAGTGCCATATTAAAAAAAGGTGTCATTATAGAAGATATTGAGGAATCAAGGGTGGCGGTTTTCGATTACAAAGGGAAGTGGATCAAAACTGAAGAAGGGTAGAGCAACAGGGGGTGCAGATGACTTAGAAAAACGGCTATGTCTTTTGAATGACATAGCCTACAATGGTGATGATGAACATGAGGCTGAAGCAACTGAGGGAGGACAAGGAAGTGGAGATGAGGCTGAAGATGTTCCCCTCAATGCTGATAATGAAGGTGATGGAACTGAAGAAGGTCACGAAGCTGAAGAAGTGAATGAAGGGACCGAAGTAGAAGCTAATGAAGGTAAAATTTTTGAAACATTTATTTTTACAATTTTAATTTCAGTATTCAATTATTTTTGCAAAGTTTAGGTTTTTAACAAATATGCATTGTTTGTGGCAGTAAATGCAGAGGATGACACTACAGATAGTGAGTTTGTGGATAGTGACAACAGTTTGGAAGATGATGATCGTCGTGCAGTATATGATACGGCTGTAGAAAGTGTTGGAGATGCTGAAAGGGGTGAGGGGGTTGGGAACCAACATCCAGAAAACGTTATTGATGCAAGGGATGTAGAAGATGTTCCCCTTGATGATGAGAGACAAGACTCAGATGGCCTGCACAGTGTTGACGATTCAGGTTCAGAATGTGATGAGAAGGTCATCTACCCTGAGTTTAATGAAGAAGCCGACAGGGATGATCCAAAGTTTGAAAAGGGATTGAAGTTCAGAGATGCTGCACAGTTGAGAGAGGCAGTGTGGTCTCACTCCATTAAGCATGGTGCACCTTCTATTCAGCTGAAAAGGAATGAGAAATGGAAGATTAGTGCAAGGTGTGAGAATAACTGTCCATGGAGATTGTATGCTTCCAGGATGTACAATGAAGATTCAATGCAAGTGAAAACCTATGTTGGGAAACATGAATGTCCGAGGATTTGGAGGGAAAATCGTAACTGCAAAGTGGCATGGCTTGTGAAGAGGTATGTGGACAAGTTCAGACTCAACCCAAGCATGCCAATCACTACATTTATAGAGACAATGAAGGAGGAAAGAATGGTTGAGATCCACATCAAGACAGCCTACAGAGTGAGAGCTGAGTGTATGAAAATCCTTGAGGGGAGTAACATTGATCAGTACACAAAGTTGTGGGAGTACTGTAATGAGCTTAGGAGGACAAACCCATGTAGTACAGTTCAGATGAAGGTGCTGCCCTATGATGATGCTCATGTGATATTTCAGAGGATTTATATTTGTTTGGGGGCTTGCAAAAATGGATTTAAGAATGGATGTAGGCAGCTTGTAGGGTTGGATGGTTGTCACTTGAAGGAAGTGATGAAGGCCCAATTACTGTCTGCAGTGGAAATGGATGCAAATAACCAAACTTGGGTTATTGCATATGTTATAGTAGAGCTCAAGAACAAGGACAGTTGGGTTTGGTTTCTGGAACTGCTAGCTGCTGACTTGGGAATTGTGAACCAGCGTGCTTGGACTTTCATTTCTGACAAATAAAAGGGTTTAATACCAGCTTTTGAGAAAGTGCTGCCTAATTGTAATCAACGGTTCTGTGTTAGGCACTTATACACCAACTATAAGGCAGATGGGTTTAAAGGGAAATGATTAAAGGATGCCTTGTCGAATGCTGCCAAGGCAACAACCATCGCTGATTTTAGAGAGAGTATGGCTGAGGTGAATAGGCTGAATGGACAAGCTTATAAATGGATGGATAAGAGACCAGCCTTGCATTGGAGTAGGTCACACTTTGAGACACACACTCAGTGTGACATTCTCTTAAACAACCTTTGTGAGAGCTTCAATTCTTTTATCCTAAGGTCTAGGGACAAGCCTATTATTACCATGCTGGAAACTATAAGAGTTTTATTGATGAAGAGGATATGGTTGAGAAGAGATGCAATGAGGAAGGATAAAGGAGCTATCTGCCCAAAAATCCAAAAGAAGTTGGAGAAGCACAAACTGAAAAGCTCACACACTATAGCTACATGGTCTGGAGGAGAAAAATTTGAAGTGGATGAAGGCAAAGGCAATATATTTGTGGTGGATTTGAATGGGTGCACTTGCTCATGCAGAAGATGGGATTTGACAGGCTTTCCTTGCATACATGGTTGCTCGGCCATCTATTATGCAAGGAGACAGCCTGAGGAATTTGTTTCATCTTGGTACAAGAAGGAAAAGTACTTTGAAGCTTACAACAACTTGATTCAACCAGTCCAAGGCATGAGATTTTGGGAGCCATCTGAAAACAAAAGCATTGTTCCTCCAACTTTTAAAAGGCAGCCGAGGAGACCAAAAAAGAGGAGACTTAAGGAGGGTGATGAAAATGAATTCAAGTTAAGCAAGAGAGGGCAAAAAAGTGTGAAGTGTAGTGTTTGCAAGGCCTCGGGACACAACAAGGCCAGATGCCCTACCATTCATCCTCCTCCAGCTACTAGAAAAGGAAGAAAAAGCAAGAAAAATGAGGTATAATTTTTGATATTTTTTGTTGATTTTTCATTTCTTAAGTGAATTTGTTATTTGTGAAGTGTAGTATATGTCAGTGCTAATGCTATATGGGTTCATTGCTTAGGCCTCAACATCTAAGGCATCACAACCCTCTCAGTCATCGCAGCCATGCACTCAGGAAGCTCCACAACCTTCATCTCAGCCAACTCAAGCCTCTCAAACCACTTCAAAGTCTACTGCAAGAGGTCAGAAAAGGAGGAATGTTCCTTGATGCTGCTTTAATGCTTTAGGTTGTTTTAGAGTTGGACAGTGTTTTGGACAGATCTTTAGTGTGTTTTGGACAGCTTTAGGTTGTTTAAGGGTTGGACAGTTTTTTGGACAATGTTTTCGAAAGAACACCTTGACCTATTGGTTGTGAAAGTTGTGGTCTTTCGATACTTTTGTGTATATTGAACTTTGTTGTGATTGAAAGTTGTTGACAATTGAACTTTGTTGGTAGTAGAAATGATGAATTTGCAGATTTAGAATTCAAAGTTTGTTTGGAATTGAATTTGCAGGTTTGAAATAGAAAGTTGTGGTTTTTTCCCTATTTAATTTGATTTTCATTTTTCAAAAAAATTTGGCAGGAAAAAAATTTTGGTTATGGGATTGAAGTTCAGTGATTTTCATTTTCCAAAAAAATTTGGCAGCAAAAAAATTTTGGTTATGGGATTGAAGTTCAGCAACTAGGTACATAACAGGGAAAAAAAATTTGGGCGGGAATTTTTTTTTTGAACCCCTTAAAAAAAAAAAAACTGAAACCCTTCTTCTCTATAAAAAAAAATTTAAATAAAAAAATTCCACGTGGCGCCCAGTCATTGTCCACATGGGCGCCAGGTCACAGTTAACTGAAGACTTAACAGTTTGACTAATGGATGTATGAGACTGTCTCAAAATTTAGACTTTAGGTATGACTCTGGGACAAAAAAAACTTGATGTACTAAATGTTGAAAACCACGAAACATGAGGGTAGTAAACTGTCTTTTTCCCTTGAAATTAAGTGATAGTCATTTTAGTATTTCTTTACAACAAAAAATCATAGTCGTCCATTTTCTTTACAATAAATGCTTTAATGATTTTGAATTTCTCTAATTTTTGTAATAATAATCTATGAATGATAAATTGAAAGATAGAAAATTCAAATCATTTAAAAAAATGGCTATCAAAAGGTGTTTAAAAGAATAGGTATCATCTAAGAGCAACTCCAGCGTTGCAAAGGCTCTCTAGGGCTATTCATTATTGAATCCAACTGCTCTTAATGAACGATAACTGTCTTTTGATCTGCTTTCCGCATGATCTAGCTGTTTTCTCAGCTGGGTCATCCTTTTTTCCTTTAAATTCAGTTGGGTTTTTGTAAAGTTCGGAAATTTCTGGGATTTTGGTGGGTTTTTCGTATGGGTTGTGTCGACGGCGGATAGAGGCGGTTTTGGGTGGTTCTGCGAGGGTGGGAAGGTGGTGGGTTTGGGTGTTTGATGGTATATGGATTTGATTGTTTTAGGGTTTGTGAGAAATGGGTTTGAAAGCTGAGGATGGTAAAGTGGAGGCCTGGGACATCTGCAAATCGAAGGTGAGGAGGAAGAAGAAGTAGAAAGCTGATGGGGATGAGTTGACGTCGCCCTGACGTCAGCCTTGCATCATACCCACTCCGAGCTCTCAGACCAGTGACTCCCCACGAGCCTCTCGCTCGGTCCCCCTAGGGCTCAATTGCCAGCTTGGCCTGGACCTTCTTGCTCAGGCGTTTTGGCACTGTTTGATAAATAAATAAATTATAGATCCCCAGAAAGAGCCACACTTCATAAGGTCCCCTCACATATATCACATCCCCTCATTGCCCAGTTGCGCTCAACCGTCCTATCATGGCCACCTTGAATAACACTACTACTAAGACTAAGTATTGGTTAAATGATAAAATTTATCTATCTCCAGCCGCACCAACACCTTCTTTCATGAGTATCCCAAACCCTAGCTATGCAAACTCTAATAAGGGGGCAAGGAAGTAGATGTTTCACTATAAAACGAATTGACAATATAAGTAGTAGTTTAACTTCTTATAAGCACATACAAAATCTCTTTACTTTCCGAAATCCGAGAACACTTCACATCCTTACATGTCTCCTTATTTGTGACGACACTCAAGACTTAGGCTGGAAAAAATTCTCGAAAATCCCAAACCATACCGAAAAAGTCCCAAACCCAAACCGAAAAATCCCAAACCAAAACTATCCCAATGTTCGGTAATCCCATCCCGAAAAATACCGAAATTTTCGGTATGGGATTGGTTTCCAAATCCCATTTGTTCGGTATTCCCGAAATCCCGAAAAATACCGAAGTATTAGGTTTCCTATTGACTTTTGGGTTTCGGTTCTTGAAAGCCATTGCCATGGTTGCTGAAATTTGAAAGGGGATTTTTGCTTTTGCTGTTGCTTGTGCTCTCTGCTGTGCTGAGATTCTCAAGGTTGAGTCCGCAAAGTGTTGCTTTGCCTTCCTCTTTATAAAAAGATGGGATTGCTTAAATGCCCTTTAATGTTGGGTGATATTACAACTTTGTCCATGCTTAGTTTCGGCTCCCACTTTCCAACTCAAAAGCAGAGCCTCTTGGCTCCCACTAACAGAAGGCACAAAATAATATTGAAAAAAAAAAAAAAAAAGTTAAGGGCACACAATTCAATTGCCTTACGGTTCCCAACTTCCAACTTCCAAACTCAAAAGGAGGAGCCCTTTGGCTCCCACGAACTGAAGGAGGAAAGAGCAGAGAGAGGATGAAGCATCACTATTCGACGTCTTCGTGTTGAGAAGCAGAGAGAGGAAGGAGCTACTGATGCCGAAAGCTCTCTCAAATCTTCGAAGCTCTCTCGTCTCTAGTATCGATCCATCTCCTTCTCTATCATTTCTAAAGCTTTCTCTAAATTAGGGTTCAAATGAGGGTTTACAAATTAGGGATTTACAATTTAGAGCTTTTGATTGTTTCGATTTGGGTTTTGATTTGGATTTCTTGATTAGTTTTCTAGGGATTTCTAGATTAATTTTATGTGGATTTGGTTGATTTGGATTTCTAGATTTCCATGGTTGATTTCTGCTTTTGCATGTTCGATTTCTTTTCTGCTTTGCATGCTCGATCTGCAAGTTTGAATTAAATTTATCAGCTTCTTCCATTAACAAGAAGCCAAATTTCTACCCTACTAAAATCCCGAAACCATACCGAAATCCCGAATTTATTTCGGGTATTCCGAAATTCGGTATTACCGAAATTTCGGTTTGAGATCGGGATTTAGATTTTCATCCCAAAAAGGATCGGTTTGGGATTCGGGATCCCATTTTCGAGACGGGATCCCATACCGAACCAGCCCTACTCAAGACTCATGTTAAGTTATTATTATTATTATTGCAACTTGGGTTGGTTGAGTCTCAATTTGAATATTTAAATTGTGAATTTGAGCATTTAAGATGCAGACATCAGATGACAAAGAAAAAAATGTACTTTCGACCAAAAACCCAGTTGAATCTGAATATATGGCTTCGTCCAAAGAATAATGCTAGGTAGATAAAAAAAAATTTAAACTATATTTGCAAATTATATGATGTGTCACTAATAAAAACAAAGCAAATTAATCAACATTTAAGTAATAATCTAATCATCGTCAATCACGTTATATAATTTACAAAAAAATATAATTTAAATGTTTGATCTCCATTGCATTACTCTTTCTAAAATGAATCACAACCAAAAATAAATAAGAGACTAACTAGTCAAATTAAATAAGTGACAGGCATTGCATTTTTTGATGGAGAAAAGTTTAGGGATAGGAGGTTACCCCATGAAGGAGAAGTTATTAGGTGTGGTCATCATTAGTGGTGGGCCATGAGTGTTGTGTGAGAGGGATGAGACACAAATGGGCCAAGTGAAGATGATAAAAGCAAGAGGGTTGGATAGGTTATGTTTGTGTCTGGGGCCCTATTGATTACATAATTCGACACATGATATAATTTTTCAATTTCAAAATTAACGCATACCATAAGTTTTTTTGAGAACTTACGAACGTTCAAAGTTAAATTGTTTTTTTACTTGCCAATCTAATGAATACAAGGCCGGACTACTAGTAGTCCGAACTATTAAAGACTTATTTCTAACGTGTAACTTATTGTATATCACGTGCTATCAGAATCTTTGTGTGACATGATGACATGGTTACGAATCAGGGAGTATACCAGGTTTTACCTAAGAATTCCTCTCGGAATCCGATACACGGCTGGAATAACCTAAAACAAGAAACCAACCAGAGAATATCTTTTGGGTGGTCCTATCCACACTCATTTTTACTTTTCGCACACCCTTTGTTGATTTTTGTTTTTTGATCAGCTTCAATTCAATCGATTTGATAGCCAAAAATTGAGAAGGATATGTGAAAAGTAAAAATGATAGTGGATAAACCGCCCTATCTTTTCACGTTAAACTTCTCATTCTCCTAGAATTCACCTGTTCAAGTGCCAAGTAGCCATACAAGACAACTTGAAAACCAATGGGATGTCCTAATCGACATTTTTCAAGCCACTACAAAACCTTTACCTGGAATTCTGAAAGCACACCTTAAAACTATTTCACATAAAAGAAAGCATGTAACATACTGCAGTTTAGAATATCGAATTAGACAGTTCATATCAGTCGAAACACCCTAGATAGCATCCACAACTATGGCCTAGCAACCGATATACGATCCTAGGAACATTATGTTTCCATTCATAAACACCAAGGATAAAACTCCTGCTAACTAACAAACATTACCAGAAAGCGGAAATTACAGAAGTTAACTACAAGTGTAATAATTGGAGAGACTGACTGAATGCAAGTCCAAATTGCAACCCTGAAGTCTCGAAGCTAAAACAAAGTCTAAACAAAAACCTTGACTTCAATTTGTTACTCAACCTTCCATGCATTCTTAGTTTTTAACGTTCGGAAAAGCTTTGCCTTCAAGAACACAGAATTCGTTACAACCATTTTAAACAAGATACTAACCACCATGCTTTTAGCTGAAGGCTCATATCAAGGCTCAGGAAGAAGCATATACCTCTGAAACCATAAGAAAGGTCTGGCCCTAACTAGCTGGTGGAAACTTACAGCTAATCGTCCATATGAGTAATACATCCAGTATAATCTAGAAAATATGTGCTTACTCTGAACTGTATTCCACGCTCGCACATGTGTGAAAGTCCGAAGAGGGACAAAAAGACTGATGGAAGCCTAAACATTTACCAAGTCAGATGTTAATCCAAAACCAAGTTATACAGGCACCATAAAGTAACAATTCAAAACCAAAGTAGATCAGGAGAAGATGAACTCTCCTTGCAGTAAGGCCTAAAAAAAGTCCTCTAACAGATGCAAGATTGTTATAATTAGGGGGAAGCGTTAAAGCTGATTTTCTCAGAACTGTTAATCGTACAGAGTATAATACAACCTTTTAGTTAAGTTACCTAATATGAATCTACATGATATCTCATTAGTTACACAAAAGACAGATAACAACGTGAGAGATAGCAACTGCTTAAACATGTTTCTCAAATTATACAAAGCAAAAAATAAGATAGTCAAAATTTAAAATGTCAAAGCACCATGGAAAACTACATCCATCAGAATGCATTGCAAATTTCACAATTCAAATAAAAAAGGAATGATGGTACGAAATTACCGAAGAAAGAACAAGCAAGCAGCAAAAGAAGAAAGAAACTAGAGATTTACTAGGCCTCACTTCCCGTCCCGTGATTTTTTGGCAACGAGAAAGGATGCATAGGTTACCATCTCTCACTTGCATTCAACACCAGCTTCAGCTGCTCGACGGGGCTTGTTTTTCCGCCTGCTCCCATTATGCCGAAATCCATTAGACTTAGTTGAGTCATCAGTGCTTGATCTTGTTCCATTACCATTTTCCTCCTTAACTGAATCTGACTTCTCCTTCACCTGTGATTGCCGCTTCCTCTTCTTACCATTCTCTGAAGCAGAGGGGCCTTTTACCTCCTTGCTTGAGATACCAGACTTTCCATTCTCACTATCATCTGCCTCTATTCTTTCAGCTTCTTCTTCATCAATCTCATCTTTTAATGGCTTTTGAGGCCTTCCCCTTCTCTTTTGTGCCGGTATTTTTTCTTCCTCACCACTTCCAGGATCATCATGATTGTTGACAGTTAACCTCTTTCCCTTTCCTCTACCTCTACCCATGATCTCAAAACTCCAGAGAAAAATATTTCATGCAATATAAGTTTTCTGCTGCAATGAAAAACATATAAGAACGTTATTTTCAGTTATAAGGTACAATTCAGAACTGAGAAAGCAATTCTTTCCCCCTACTATTCAGTATTCAGTGAACACGGGGATAACACAACTTATATGCAATCCTAATTAAACATGTGGTGGCTTCTCAAAGGATATAACGATCCCATGATTGATGTTAAGTAACATAACAACCAACTAAATAGCTAGACAGCGTGAGGTACATATATAAGGAACAACCAACAGGACATAGGATCTATGCTTGTAATAAATATGTAAAATAGGTAGTAGCAGGCATCCAATACTACTCATAAACAACTAACTTCGAAATATATAAGCAGTTCACAATCCATTTATCACATGCAAATCTTTTAAGAGTTCAAAATCGAGTAGGTTTCGTTTTCATTTCAAACATCAACTGAAGCATCTTACGTTGGAACGCCATATTAAGCTTTAGTCAAATGAAACAATGAAAAACACAACTCTAGGTCACTTTACTCAGTTATTTTGACTTCCAAAAGATGATATTGAGAACTGTCCCTTCTTTTTGCACAGCAAACCAATCAGGCAGTAAAGAAAGTTACACATTGAAAACCCCATACAAGAGACTCTGTGATTGCAGCCAAATCTTTTAAGTTTGCGTCACTACAAGATCGGGGATCTTACATGCCTGGAACCGAATCAAAACAATGAACTACTGCTACAAAGATTCAAAGTTTTCGGCCACCAAAGTCGAAATTCACACAGGTTTACTCCCAATAGTGAAAACACATCAATTTTAATCACAACAGAACCAAAATACAAATAAAAAGCCACATCTCCACAAAGACTCGAACTTTCAAAACATGTAAAATCAAAGTAACAAATTTTATTATCTGGAAATTCACACCCAAAAGCACACAGAAAAAATCCAAGCAAGATCCATAAGGCAGCATGAATTACATACACAATGAACTGGGTAGAACTCAACTTATCATCAAAACCATTTCTTGTTTCATTTGTACCATCATGTAAAACCATTTCTTTCAATCAGCTTCAACATCCAAATCCCACAAATTTTTTAAACAGAAAGCAACAAAATACACAATTTAACGCATATTCCAAATCCCAATCACAAAATGCAAGAGAGAGAGAGAGAGAGAGAGAAGAAACTGACCTGTTGTGACAAAACCCAACTCTCAGAATCTAGTGAAGTACTCATAGGAGGCTCAGAGAACACCAAAGCGGGGACGGGATTTTCTCCGTCAGCGGATTCAAAGTGAAAAAAAAATGGATATTTTAATGGCAGAAGATATGATCTGAGGATGAAATATTGGAAACACAGATAAAAAAGTTAAGAGATTTAAAGAGATTGGTGATTGGCATGTGAGGCTGGGCAAGCTGCTGCGAACCCAAGAAACTGGTTCGACTGAAACGGGAAGAGAGAGAGAGAGAGAGAGATGAGAAGGAAGGGAGAGAAGAAGAGATATTTGTTGATTGGCTCTGTGAACTGCGACTCTGTAAACTGTGATGTGTGAGAGTATGTACGTGACGGGGTCCGTATGTGTAAGAAGCTTAAGAGAGCCAGGGCATTTTGGTAGTTTCAACTTTATGCTTTGCTTTGCCATATGCTTGACATCACACAGTGATTTTCCGAAATAAAATACTTTAAAAAAATAAGAAATTCACAGTCTTGATTGGTAGTTATGGTAATAGTCCGATAACTTAATATTGATTAATGTATTAGAAAACTGATAATGAGAACTTCTTAAAAATGAGATTTTTCGTGAATTTTCTATCATATCAAAGTTTAATATTAATTTTCATGTCAATATGATAAAAAAAAATAAGGTGACAGATAATTCATAAAAAGTTTGAGTAAACTGCAGTTTACCTTCTAAATTATTACCACAATTGAAATTGACCACCTGAACCAATTTTTTGGTAAATTAATCCCTGAATTATTCAAAATCAGCCAAATTAACTCATTGCCATTAGATTATGTCCACTATGCCGTCAAATTCAATGACAAATTAGTCTTTTTATCATCAATTATTATTTGTCAGTAAGCCACTCAGAACTATGGTCTGGTGATATTCATCTTCACTTGGAAGTGAGAGGTCTTAGGTTCAAATCTCGTGAATGATAAATTCGATACCAAATTAGGCTGCTCATTGTATGGCTTAGCCGAACTCCTCCTACCCTTAGGATAAAAATATCTATGTACTCAACAAAAAAAAAAAATCTTATTTGTCAGTTATAAAGGTTATAAAAGATGGTAGACACTAGTCGGGTGGTAGACTGGGGCCTAACGCCTAGGTGGGCGCCTAGGCGGATTTAAGTAAATCTATTATATTTCTTGTAAATAAGTGTCTGTTTATATTTAAAATATATATAATTTCATCATAAACTACAAAATAAAATTACATATATATTATGAAGTATTGGAACATAATGAAAACATGAGGAACAAGCCTATAATGTGTGTTTATTTAAGTATTCAACAAGTCTTTTACAATTTATTGAAAAAAATAAAATTCAAAATGAAAGTTATCTATTTTCTGTCTAAGTGAATTGCAACCTAGGCGGGTCTAGGTGGGCACCTTAGCAGGTTTAGGCGCATTTTCTTAATTTTCAAACACCTAGGTATTAATCGGGGCGGTGACCAGCCGCCTAATGCCTAGGCGGGGCCTAGGCGGCGCTTGGGGATTTTTAGAACAGTAACTGTCACATCCCCGGCTCGACTCTGTCGTAGCACGATATTGTCCGCTTTGGGCCCCGACCATGCCCTCACAGTTTTGTTTTTTGGAACTCACGCGAACAGAACTTCCCAGTGGGTCACCCATCTTGGGAATGTTCTGGCCCATTCTCGCTTAACTTCGGAGTTCCTATGGAACCCAAAGTCAGTGGGCTCCCAAAAGGCCTCGTGCTATTTGGAGGTCGGCATGTACATATAAGGCATAGAGGATCCGCTCCCCTGGACGATGTGGGATCTAACAATCCACTCCCCTTAGGGGTCTGACGTCCTTGTCGGCACACTTCCGACCAGGGATTGGCTCTGATACCAAATTGTCACATCCCGACCTGGGCCACCACCACATCCCGGGCTCGACTCTGTCGTAGCACGATATTGTCCGCTTTGGGCCCCGACCATGCCCTCACAGTTTTGTTTCTGGGAACTCACGCGAACAGAACTTCCCAGTGGGTCACCCATCTTGGGAATGCTTTGGCCCATTCTCGCTTAACTTCAGAGTTCTTATGGAACCCAAAGCCAGTGAGCTCCCAAAATGACTCGAGCTATTTAGAGGTGGGCATGTACATATAAGGCATAGAGGATCCACTCCCCTGGACGATGTGGGATCTAACAGTAACCACCAATAAAATAATGACACAAGACACAAGACACGAAATAATTCAAAAACTTATAGCATAATAAGAAACATAAAGAAACGAAACGTTTACATAATGGACAATTTCATATTGTCATTACACATTATTATGTGTCCATATGTCATAATTTTATTGATGGTTATAAGTGACATGTAAGAATTGATGATAAAAAGACTAATTTGTCCTTGAATTTGACGGCATAGTGGACGGAATCTAATGACAAGGAATTAATTGGCTTATTTCAAATAGTTCAAGAGGTTAATTTACCAAAAAAATAGCAACTGGAGTACTAGTTCAGGGAATCAAACAACACTTTGTCCGAAAAGTTTTGCATTACAAATAATTAATGATGCAAAATTATCTTATTAACTAGCCTGACTGGTCAAGGAATTTAACCGAGGATTTTCATGTTATTAAGAGGAGGAAAATGAAATGTGATAAACTTTAATAGTTTTATAGATATCACGTAACTAGAGAGTTTTAGGAAATGTTTCTACCGAAAAATAAAGAGAGTTTCAAAGAATGCCTTGAAAATTTGAAATGACCCACTTTAATGAGTCATTTACTCTTTTGATTCATAAATTAATACTTTTACAATTCCAACTTTTTAACATTTCTTCAAACCAAAATGCACCTATGTTCAACCCTATAAATACACATCTTCGACTATACATTTGGCGATTTTTGAACTTTCATATAAATGTTTATATTTTTGACCCTTTATCCGTTTTAAGTAAAGGGATCTTTTCACTTGCGAAATTTAGAAGTTTTCAAATTTCAAGTCAGAAAAAGTAGATGATTCATTGATGAGTCTCTTCATATGCCCTAGAGCTCTTGATTGTTTGAAATGAACTTGTGATAGTTGGTATGATTTGAAAATTTACTCAAGAGCAGTGAATAAGAAGGAATAAAACAATAGTTACTTTAGGTCGCTTCTAAGTTCCAAATACAATAAAATCTCGATAAATGAATGTTCGATGAATTAATAACTTCAGTTAAACTAAAATCTTTTGGTCCCGACTCAGGCCAGCGTACTAAAATAATAATCCCGCTAAATGTATAAGATCATATTTTTTTTCTTAAAATCCTTTAAAACCCAGCAAATATATAAATTAATAATTGACGAAATAAAATAAATAACCCAAATATTCATAACACATTGAATTTTACTTTAACAAATTCTATTTTCTCAATTCAACGCAATCTTAAACAGGGTTACAACTTGGGTTGGGCCAATCCGAACCCGCCCATGTCCAACCTGACTTTAAACACGAACAAGCGGGTTTTTTTTTTTTTTTTTTTAAATTTTTATAACCCGCCCGAATCCAACCCAATTTCAACCCGTTTATTGATTGGGTTGAGTTGGGTTGATCATTTGCCCGTCTATCCCCAAACCAACCTAACCCGACTAACCACACTCAATCTAACCAGATTGTAACCCATATCAATTAATGCTCATACTACACCCAAGTGTGCCAAGTCCAAAAACCAACGTCCTTTCTAATAATTTTTTTTAATAAATTACCCTTTATAATTACTTAAGTTTTTAGGGAATAAGAGGCTTTGATTAGTCAGCCCATATTCGTAGCCTCTAAATCTTAAAGCTTTATAGTAGATTGATTTATGAAATTAGAGTTAACTAGCTTTGATGCTACTAAGCTTAATTTTTTTAGGAATTCTTGGAAACTAAGTTGTTACAAGATTAAACTTGAAAAAGTTGGGCAACCCAAACCCAATCCAAGTAAACCCTAACACAATTAAACTCGAACCCAATTAAACCCGAATGAAACTCAACCCGAACCCGAGCCCAAATTGTAAAAGTTGAGTTAGGATTGTGTTGACCTTTCAATCCGTCCAACCCACCCGAGTTGCATCCCTACTCATAGAATATGTTTCTAAGGTATATTTTATCGTCTAGGGCATTAAGTTTTGAAATAGTAATAACCTCTTTAAAGTAATTATTTTTATTAGTCCCAAAAAGATTTTTTTATAGAGATTTTACTATACCTCACCTCATGCAAGAGGGAAAATTATAATACCAGTTTTCTTATTTTATTTTCCTCAACTAGTAAGTGCCATTTATTATATTGGTTTGCCCTTCAAATACTTGTCAGCTAGATGTCTAAACTTGTTAGCTAGATAGAAAGTGGCATAAGAATTTTAATAGACATTGAAGGGTATTTACTTTTTATTAGTTTGCATAAAGGGCTAGATAAATCGAATAGAAGAGTGCCTTAAAAGGCATTGAATCAAGGCGTGAGAAGGTGATATTGGATTTTAAATAGTCGCTAATACTATGATATGATGATTTTTTTTTTTTTACTTAGAAAGTAAGGGATTTTATGTTCAGCTCTTACGGATGGTGAATTCAATTTCCTTGAATGATGAGTTCGATATCATATTATTGTGATTGGCCATGATGTGGTTTAGCAGGATCAAGAAAGAGAAGAAGAATTGTAGACATTGGATTTGAAGAAGGATATTCTGGTTAACATCATTGATTCACTGTTGATTAGTTTTTGAGCTCAAATTTTGCTTTACTTTGTTGTATTGTAGTGAGGTGTACGTTTTCATGAAACCTTTTTGGTGCAACAAACCGTATCTAGTCAGATAAATTTGCCAAGCCATATCCCTAATTCCATGCCTTCAACTTTTTATGGAATAGCTACTTCTATCTTAAGGCAATTTTTAGGAGAAATACTAGGGTTCAGCGGGTGGACTACGTCATATTTCCGGTCAGCACACATAAAGAATGAAACTCTTTTACATTCGGGTCTCACTCGTCTCTATGATAATTTCAACTTGAATACAAAAAAATTTCTTGTTGAGTATAGTCGAACAAAAGATGTAATCCACTTACGATAATTATGAACTCAAGAATTTCTCCGGGAGGCTTTTGAGGGCCCGAGAAGCCATTTGGAAAAGGATAACAATATACATGGGCTGGACGTTCCCCATATAAGCTTCCTAGTACTCCATATGCTTCCTTTTGTGAAACTTCCATATGAACTAAGATGATGACACTTGCAATTGGCCGACATAACTGGATCAAAGCTATGATATATTGCCAAAATTCATATTTCTCATTAAAAAAAACAACAACAAAAAATTTATATGGTTTTATCGCTATATGAATCATCTATCCAATATCATACTTTTTTTAATGAAAAAAAGAAACTTAATTTTAAGTTTATTTTTCACCTAATAAATTGAGTTACAAAAAGCCAACCAAGAAAACGAACCAAATTGATTGGATATATTAATGGATGACAGCCCAGCTGCATGTGTGTCTATCCTTCAATTTTGTCTCAAGTATGGATAAGAACCACACAACATATATATGTAAACAATCCATAAGTTTTCTCCTCAACATTTTCCAACGATGGTTTGAAAACTTGAAGTTTATATCTTTATTTTGACTTTCTTGCTAGCCCACTCTTTTCTGCATCGTACGGAAAGGAAGACTAATTAATTAGTATGCTCAAAGCGTGTGCCTTGAAACATACACATTAATCGAAACTACACAATCACCACTTTCAATGAAATTGGGGTCCTTCATTCTCAACAAGACCAAAAGATTCAATTTATAAGTGATTACATATATCCAGAGTTTATTTTAAATGTTCCAACAAATGAGAGATTAGTTCGTAGAGGTGTTCCTTGTTACTCAAAAAATTAAAAGACAAAATTACAAAAATAAAATTTCAATATAATTGTGGGGATAACAAACTAACAATGAACTCTATATGTAACACGATTAAGTGCCTCATTTTGGATTATTAAGTAGGAAACAGTTCTTCTAGTAAACACTTACGCAAAAAGTTCTTTTATTATAAACATGTGAAATATTTTATTAAAAATATATCATTCTGAAGAAGCACACATTAGATGTTCTCGCTAAAGCGTTTATAAATAAAAATACGTTTTTAAGTTTTTATACTAAACATAGTCAAAATCACTTTTGATTGCCAAAAAACACTTGCAACCAATTTGGAAGCTATCCAAAGAAGGTTAGTGTACTTTCAGTTATATTTTTTTTTATTTAAAATTTTATAACAGTTCTATTTGTAAATATTTTTTTACAAATTACTTTAAACATTTGATATATTTGGGTCTTTGAAACTATAACAAAATAAAAGAGTATGATTCTCTACCCTTCTATTTTCATCCCTTCCTCTCACACATTGTTTTTTGTCTTATTATCTCTATAAAAAAAAATCAATATAAAATGTTGACGTGGTTTAACTGTGATAATTCAAATAGGAGGGAATGAAAGAGTAGAGAGATTAGGAGGGTAGAGAATCCAACTTCCAAAATAAAAAGCGTGAGCAGATAAAGTGGTCCAAGAGAGGCCTACGCTCCTCCAGTGCATTGAACAACCACCACACAATGCAGTGAATGGCTTCTTCTATTTCAACCCTCTTATAGGAACTTTTTCTAGCCATGCAATAATTGGAAGAGTGGGTGATTTGAAGATCTTTTTTGGGAGCCCTTTTGAGCTATCTACAAAACATTTTCATTAATTCGGGAGGTTTAGAGAATTCATAAGCACTTTTTTGTCCCTATGTTCTAAAAATCCCCGCCTAGCGCCGCCTAGGCGCTAGGCGGTTGGCCACCGCCCCGATTAATGCCTAGGCGTTTGAAAATTAAGAAAATGCGCCTAGACCTGCTGAGGTGCCTGCCTAGACCTGCTGAGGCGCCCGCCTAGACCGCCTAGGCACCCGCCTAGATCGCCTAGGCACCCGCCCAAACCCGCCCAGACCCGCCTAGGTTGCGACTCACTTAGGTAGAAAATAGATAACTTTCATTTTGCATTTTATTTTTTCCAATAAATTGTAAGAGACTCGTTGAATACTTAAATGAATACACATTATATGCATGTTCTCCATGTTTTCATTATGTTCCAATACCTCCTAATATACATGTCATTCTATTTTGTAGTTTATAATGAAATTATATATTTTTTAAGTATAAATAGATACTTATTTACAAGAAATATAATGGATTTACTTAAATCCGCCTAGTCCGCCTAGGCGCCCGCCTAGTCCCCGCCTGGCCGCCTAGGCGCTAGGCCCTAGCTCGCCGCCCGACTAGCGCCTAGCGTCTTTTAGAACCTTCCCTATTAAACAAAGTCGTTCCTAATTGCACTTTTTCCATTCAAATTTTCACCTATTTTCTTTCAAGTACTAAACACTTCAGAAGGACATGTGATCCCCAAGCCAAACAAGCAAAACATGCATTGACTTCAAAGCAACATTGTTATGAGTGCATGCAGTTTCGGTTTCATGAGCACGTATGAAGTACAATGATATCTCCAAAGACATTGTCCAGCATAGCAAAATTAACAGTTCATCTACTTAAGAACAAGTTCTACTAATTACTCATGCCATGTGTCGAGAATATTTATTTGGATTATGTAATCAATCTTAACTATAATTAAGTCATATGGTGTCAAACTTGTTTTCAAGCATTAGTGGCTATAAGGGTTATAAATGTATAATTTCTTTTGGGAAAACTGTTTTAAGGAATTATGGAACGATCGAAAGAATGTAAGCCAGAATGTGAATTGTAAACCTGGAACTCGAGGTTGAGTAGTAACTGTACTCGTTCAGCCGCCAAGTCCATCAGTTCATCTTTAGATTCACCATCATCTTCTCCATTTTGGTTTTGTCCGCATACAGAAAATTCACGTGGGTGAAAAAGAAGGGTATCGAGCAATTCAAAGTAAGCATTTGGATTATGAATCTAAATTGATTGCGAAAAGAATCCATTCCTGAAATCATAGCACAGAAGAGTATTTCTTGAAGTTTGTTACCAGTGTGGTCAAATTCTTAAACTTCATGCCTTTGAAAGATGAATGGACCAATTGTGTCGATACAAAATTTCGAAACATAGATTCAGTTGTACAAAAGATCTCTTTTGTGTAAACAAAAACAAAAAACTGAAAATCTTTTTAACTGATAATATCCAATTAGGGTCGCCCCGGACCTCAAAATCTCTGGACCGGCCCTGAAAGCTATCCTTTTATCGAGCCAACTAAATCCAGGTTGCTTGAGAATCTTCCTCTGCTTCATCACCATCCGTACTTCCTCAACCTCTTCCCATTCTCCATCAGCAGCATAGATATTTGATAGCGTAACAAAACCTTCAGGTCTCTTTAACTTCATCTTGGCAGAATAGCTTCAGCCAATCATTTTGGCAAGATCACTTCTTCCGTGGACTTTACGCCCTTCAAAAAAAGCTCCATTTGATGGATTGGATGACTTCTATAGACATTCCCTTGATCAATTCGTAAGCTTCTAACATCTTTCCTGACCAGCACAAGAGATCGACAACACAAGCATAATTTTCTTGCCTCAACTCCATGACTCTCTTTCATGGACTTGAAAACTCTAAACCTTTCTCTACATAACCACTATGGCTGCACGCAGAAAGTACGATGTCAAGGTCACTTCACTTGCCTGCACTCCTTCTTTCATTCTTTCAAAAAGCTCTGTAGAGGAATCAACCATACCGTACTTAGCATAACATCCAATCAACTCATTCCATTTTGAATTTCCCAACCATGGCCATTTTGCTTTTAATTTGTTGTTAAATCTAAATTTGCAAATCAAATGATGTATTACTAATAAGAAATAAGCACGTTAATCAACGCTTGAGTAATAATCCAATCATCAACATCCACATCATCTGGTTTACAAAATTTAGTTTATAAATTTAGTTTCTCTAGCATTATCCGATAAGTAATAAGGAATGTTAAACTCATCCACTTGTCTTATTTTCTCACCCTTTTAAAAGTAAAATTATTATTAACAACTTTGTCCTTAGAGAATAACTAACATAAAATTACAAAATAATTAACCAGCAATTAAGGTACTTATGACGATTTATACCTAGTATATGGCGGCAATGTCCGTACATATAAGGTTTGCGTATGGTTTGGGCACAAATTACAGGGCTCGAGTCTAGATGCACCTATGTAATGAGTCCATCTTCAAAAACGACTAAATAAACGTTCCATCATGCTAGACTTGCAGTTGGAGATTTACCATTCGGCCAATGGCATGCAGGTCAATTACTTGGAAGCTGCCTTCTTTGAATGCTTCAAAGAGATGAAACATCAATGCTGTTCTGAGTCTAGTTTTAAACTCAAGTCTTTCCTCTTGTCCATGGCCTACAACAAGCATTATTTTCTACCCCTTTTTTTTTGGGTCGAAGCCCTAACTAGTCCAATCTAGACTTGGAAACTCTATATAGCTACTCTTTTTGTAGAATTTAGAATCTTCTAGTCACGTCTCTTCCCGCCCATCACTTCAATTAAAAAGAAACCACAATCCAGATGCATATCGTAAATAAAACTCATCATAATAATAATAATTAATAATACATGTGATTGAATTCAACCGATAATGCATTAAAGATTGCATAAATCATATGCCATGATAAATTATTTGTACCATATTATATCGATCCAGAAACTACCAAGTATTGGTCAACTACGAAGCACTTTAAACCCACCAAAGGGTCCGTGCTTCGGAGGCGCTTAGGCTTGTAACACACCGGTGCCCTTCGATACCTATTTTACCTTCCTTGCAGGTTGCTTCGCTAGTCCACCCACGACCAGAGCACACTTGCGAAGAATAGAATTTACGGCTTAATTTTCCTGTATTCCATAACTCTGAATAAATAGTACATACAAACCTTGTTACAAAAGGAAAAAAAAAAGGACATGATATCCTTCCTAAAACATGACCCTAATAATTACAATATTTACATTCCTTTTTTCCCTAAATATTGACTTATTCCAATACTCCTCCTCAAGTTGGAGCATAGATATTACTCATGCCCAACTTGACAAGTGAATCCCCAAATCTTCTACTACACACGGCATGGGTAAGGATATCTGCAAGTTGTTCTTCTGAGTTCACAAACGGTATTGACACAATCTTCCTCTCCAGCTTTTCTTTGATAAAATGTCTATCAACCTCCACATGCTTAGTTCTGTCATGCTGTACTGGATTCTCAGCTATTTCTCGAGCAGACTTATTATCACAATACAACTTCATTGCCTCTTTCTGTTTAAAACCAAGACTCCAAAGCAACTTTCGTAGCCAAAGAATCTCACACACACCATGTGTCATACCTCTATACTCGGCTTCGGCAGAAGACCGTGATACCACATTGTGCTTCTTGCTTCGCCACGTAACCAAATTACCTCCAACAAAAGTAAAATACCCAGATGTAGACCGTCTATCAGTCACATCACCTGCCCAATCAGCATCAGTAAATCCCTCAATCCTCATATGTCCATGACATTTATACAAAATTCCTTTACCAGGGGCAGACTTCAAATATGCCAAGATTCTCATTACTGCAGCCATATGATCCACACTTGGTGACTGCATAAAATGACTAACCACACTTACTGCATAGGCAATATCTGGACGAGTGTGAGAAAGATAAATCAGCCTCCCCACTAGTCTTTGATATCTACCTCTGTCAACCGGTTCCTGATCTGGATAAATCCCCAAATAATGTTTCTCTACGACAGGAGTGTCCACATGCTTACTTCCCAAAAATAAGGTTTTGTTCTAGCTTCATCATCTCTTCCGAATCATCACCTGTTATTATCATGTCATCCACAGAAATAATTAAGGCTGTCACTTTACCATTTCCCCGTTTCACAAATAACGTATTGTGGAGCCAAAAATAATCACAAGGCGCCACGTGGACTTTCGGATTAAGAAGACATGAATGCCCATGAGGGGCATCCGAAATCCTACGCGCGAGCAGCCGGTAATTATCGTCGGTCAAGTCAAAAGCGCCCATAAAAGGTAAACAAATCCGAATTATTTCATACATCCACATTTAAGGCAATTATCTCATAAATCCACCAATTATCCCACATAAATTGAGATAATTGGCAAATTAATGAGATTATTCCTCATTAATTGGCCAATTAACTTAGCCTTAAAATCCAAAAAACACCTTAAATGGCCGGTCCTCCCTTCTCCAAAGGGGGCCGGCCACTTCCCTTTTATTCCCCATATTTTCCTCCTTTTTTAGCCAACAATTCAATTACTCCTTATTATCTTTCTTCATAAATATAAATCCTTTCCCTATTTGATTAATTAGCCAATAAATAGGCTAATTAAACCTAGATCTCACACCCAAAAATCCCTCTAAGGGCCGGCCACCTTCTCTCCAAAGGGGACCGGCCATCTCCTATAAATACGACCCCCTTTTCTCACAAAACCCAATTCCAATCCTTTGGCAAAAACGCTCTAAACACTTTTTCTCTCTAATTCTAACTTTGGCATCGGAGGTTCTTCGGCCAAAGCCCCCCCCATTCATCATGGGCGCGTGAGGCTTTTGGCCTTAACCTAAGGTGTTTATTATTTTGTAGGTGCAAAATCGTCCAAGACCGAAGAGGAGAAAATTTGCATCCACAAATTGGTGCTTTCATTGAGAGAAGAAGTTTACGCTCGAAAAAGACTCTCGCACACAAAGGTTTTTTCTTCAATTTCTAGTCCGTTTGTATTCTTTTGTACGTTTTTATTATTAGAATTTTTTACTCGTAAAAAGTTCTTTGGTAAAGCGTATAAAAAAAAAGAAAAATACATAATGGTTAGAGATCTAGAAAATTCGATGAGCAACAATTCAAACATTCAAGACGTGTGACCGCGACGATCTACGAGATTGAATATGGCTTTAGGGGAGATGGCGCCACTAGCACGAGGCTCCACCATGGGAACCACCGCGGTGACCACCCGCGGCAAGGTCCATGGTACCACCGTTGCAGTCCAAGCCCCGCATTCGCGCGCACCTCATGTTGAGCAGCCTGCTCCTGCCCACGCAGCCAAGCTTGCCCATGCAGCCCAGCCTGCTCCCGCAGCCAAGCCTGCTCCTGCAGCCAAGCCTGCCCCTGCAGCCAAGCCTGCCCACGCAGCCAAGCCTGCCCACGCAGCCCAGTCTGCTCCTGCAGCCCAGCCCGCCTCGGTGGTGTCCCAAGCAGTCAATCAATCAAGCCGAGCAGTAGAGCGGTGTGCAATCTCGACTGGGCCCCCGAGATAGCGGGGACTCCCGTCTTAGCGCGAGGAAGAGCGTGCATTCCCGGTTAGGCCCACGAGCGAGCATACAATCAAGGCTGGGCCCACGTTTTGAAGAACCACACGAGCAGCCTTCCAGGCAGAGCATTCATTCGCGCTTAGGCCCTCAATGAGCATTTTCCATGTCGCTCCGGGGAATGCAGCGCGAGCCCACGAAGAGATCCTTCGCCAGCTAAGAAGACCAGGACTCCACCGCCCCAACGAAGACAAATTCGTGTCAAGCCTAGTCCTCAAGTTCGCGATCTCTTGGCGAGCGGTCTCAAGTTGCAGAGAAGTGGGAGCAGAGACGTTAGACCTCTTCAAAGCAGCAAGTTCAGACTCCAAACTTTTAACTTTCTCAACCAAGGAGTAAGCTTCAGCAGCCATAGACCTCGCCACCCCCTGGGCAGCCGTGGTATTCTCTTGATCAAAGACCATGGACTCGGCAGCCAAAACCGCCGTTTTTGCATCATGGTCAGCGGAGCAGCCCTTCTGTACTCAGGCGTATGCTTCACGAAGGAGCCTGGACCAATAATCCCTTTGACGCAGTCAACAAACTCAGCGCATGCGTCCATATCCTCAAGAAGGTCCGGCCTCAAGAGCGCACAAATCTCAGCAGCTTACTTGGAGTTAGACTTGGCAGATTTATCAGGACCACTAGCGCAAGCAGTCTCTCTCTTCTCAGAAGACGACTTGGCCTCAGCAGCGGAAATGACAAGTTTTGGCGCCACTTTAGCAGACGAGGATGTCTTGCCATTCTTCATGGTAGCAAGCCTTTCCGAAAGAGAATCCTAAGTGGAGCGACACCGCCACCACGAGTTTCCACCGCGGGAACCACCACGGTGGCTACCACGGTAGCCCACCGCGGCGAGGTCCGTGGCGCCATCACCATGGCCCCAGACGTGCCATCCAAGGTCCCGGCCCAAGCCATGTTATTCCAAGCCCAACGCGAGCCCGATACGTTGCCTAGCCGAGCCCAAGCCTCGCACCCACGTGTGCCACACGCTAAGCAGTCCACTCCCGCAGAGTAGCCTACTCCCGTGGTCCATCATGTTCCTGCCGTCGAGCAGCCCACTCTCGTGGTCCAACCTGCTCCCGCTGAGCAGCCCACTCCCGTGATCCATCATGTTCCTGCCGAGCAGCCCACTCCCGTGGCCTAGCCTGCTCTCGTGGCCCGTCATGCCCTAATGATCTGTCAAGCAGCCCAAGCCTGCTACACCATGGGAACCACCGCGGTGACCACCCGCGGCGAGGTCCATAGCACAGCTACCACCGGCCCAAGTCGGCCCAAGACCATCTCAGCCTTCCTAACTCAAATCTCGCGCCCGGAGTCTACCACTCTTCCATTACTCAAGGAGGCACATTCCTTACAAGCTCTTCCAATCCAAATGGCGAACAACACTTGTCTCGACAAGTCATGGAGTTGACGAGCGCCCTAGCACAACGGACGACCTTGGTAAACCAGCTTTTGCAGCGCACCAAGATGCAACGTGTCCCAAACAACGTGTCTCGAAGAAGGACAAGGGCAGATGAAGAACCTCTCCAGCAGCGTCTCGACAAGCAGCCACTCGACCAGCCCCTAACCAGGCGTTTGGGCAGAGCACACTCCCAATTGGGCCCCCGAGATAGCGTATACTCCCGTCTTAGCGCGCGGAGGAGCGTGCACTCTCGACTAGGCCCACGGACGAGCGTACACTCACGGTTGGGGTCACACTCCGATAATCAACATGAGCAATCTTCCAAGCGAAGTGTTCATTCGCGGCTAAGCCTGCAAGGAGCATCCTCCACATCACATCGGAGTAGGCAGCATGACGGACGGAGAGAAGCAGTCACTCAATCCGGCTCAAGTTCAACCAGCAGCTTGCGAAATCCCTCGCCTGCTAGGAATCCACCACATGCACCGCTACCGCGGCATATACGAGCCGAGCACATAGAAGAGCAGCCTAGACCAATAGGTCGAAACTGGGGGCAGCCGAGAGCTCCACTACCCCAACAAAGGCAAATTCAGGAAGGAGTAGAGAGAATCTTGACTAAGCGATTGAGCTATTTCCAACGCAACGAGGTCACCGACGAGGCACCACAGAGGGAGATGACCAACATAAGCAGATCACCCTTCACAGATGAGATCGAAGGCAGAGCCTCCACGCAAGTTTAGCATGCCACATTTCACATCATTCAAAGGAGATGGAGACCCGGAAAGACACTTAAAGCACTACCGAAGCACGATGATCCTCTATCGAAATAATGACGATCTCATGTGCAAGATATTCGCGACTACTCTACAAGGCGAGACGCAAGATTGGTTCTACACCCTGCCGCCACAATCCATCCGGAGCTTTGACGATCTTTCCTTGATCTTCACCAAAGAATACTCATCTTACCGCTCGATCAAGAAAAATCCGATCACCTGTTCAAAAACCCGAAGGAATCACTCCGCGACTACGAAGATCGTTGGATGCGTCGACTCAATAGCCAGTGCAGCCTTTCAAAAGGGCCTCCACGCAGATCACCCCTATTTGGAGAGATGATCATGAAAGAAGACTTGACTCTAGCAGATTCCTTCACCCTAGCAGAGAAGCATGCACTTTGGGACGAAGCCCGACGAGCAGAAAAGGCGCCCGAGCAGCCTAAAAAAGAATCGGTGGTGGCTCAAAGAAAGGAAGATGGAAAGCGGCCCAGCAAAAGCAGACAGAAGGCCAAGCGGAGGACAAGCCCATGACCAAAGAAGGCTCCACGACCAGGAATTACTCGAAGTTTTCAATTCCGATCCATCAAATTCTCCACGACGTGAAAAATGAGCCGTGTTTCAAGCTACCAAATATTGCGCATTTCACCGAGGACCAAGTCACGCCACCGAAAGCTGCTGCACTTAGAGGAATTATCTGGAAAAGCTCGTGAAGGAAGGCAAAGTCGACAAGTGTTCGGACAAGCCGGCAGCGCAGCCAAGAATGAATGCTGAAAAGGAAGTTCCAGCAGGCCCCATTGATCCCTCAAGTCTAGGCAGCCGACGCACTACCAGGGCCTATCATCGGCTTCACACGAGAGACAACTTTGATCTGATACCATGATCGAGAAGATGGCGCTCAAGCAGATCCGAGAAATTCTGGAAATGAAGTCTCCCACAACCTTGAAAGGGATCCAAAGCTTGACTGGACGAGCAGCCGCCCTCAACCGTTTCCTCTAGCGGTCTACTGATAGATGCAAGCCTTTCTTCAAAGCCATCAGGAGGGCGCAACGTGATGAGTGGGATGGAGAATGCGAAGAAGCCTTCCAAGACCTGAAGAAGTATCTCACATCGCCTCCATTGCTATCCAAACCGGAAGCAACGGAGGACCTATTCGCATGTTTGACGGTATCTAAGGCAACAATAAGCTCTACCATCATACGAGAAGAGCTGGGGGGGCCCGACTACCTGTATTCCACAGTTCAAAAGGTTCAAAAGCTCTCCTCGATGCTACCAGAAATTCAAAAAATGAACTTTGGCGATAGTTGTTGCAACCTGGAAGCTCAAAGACGCACGCAGTCATCTTCATGACGCGCTATTCTGCCCAATCTAGACGTGCGACGATAAAGGCGCAGACACTGGCAATGCAAAGTTTCCTGACGAACGTAACAACTCAGCCCAAAAGGTGTGCCAAGGGCAGACGAACACTAGAAGGACGCACTCGGAATCAAGCTTTGTCCTCGTCGCCCAAAAAGATTCTACATAGGAGCATCATGTACCAGCAGTTGAGCACTACCTCCTGCTATGTGTCACACGGCCCCAGCCGACCTTTGTTCCATAATTCAACTCTAGAGTGGCCCAATACCAGCAGTTGAGCACTACCTCCTGCTATGTGTCACACGGCCCCAGCCGACCTTTGTTCCATAATTCAATTATAGAGTGGCCCAATACCGGCAGTTGAGCACTTCCTGCTACGTGTAACATGGCACCAGCTCTACAGCTCCCTACCGCGCCTTCATGCCTAGCCTAGGCAGCGCAACAGAACGGTCCAACGACGCCCCGAAAGTAGCCGAGCACACCTTAGCCGCACCTGCTCGCCCCGGAAGCAGCCGAGCACACCTTAGCCGCACCTGCTCCCTCAATGGAGATTTCCAGCATTTGCATGTTGACGACACATCCAACTACAAAGGTTCGGGAGCAGACATGGTCCTTGCCACCTCAGACGGTTCAACGCTCGAGCAGACGATCACTCTAGGCTTCAAGGCATCTAACAGTGAAGCAGAGTATGAGGCCCTACTGGCAGGCCTCCGCATGGCGAAAGACTTAGCGGTGAAGAAGCTGGCGATTCATTCTGATTCTCAGCTGATTACTAGCCAAACCGCAAGGGAATACATGGCGAAGCATCCAAGGATGGCGTAATATCTAAAGAAGGTACACAAGCAGCTGGAGACATTTCAGACTTACACGCTCACTCGAGTTCCACGGACGAAAAATGCCCATGCGCTAGCCGGCCTGGGCTCTGCCCTCGATCACCAGCTCAAGCGTTTAATTCCGGTGGAGTACCTAGATAAGCCGAGCATAGAGTCCGAGCCAGTAGCCGAGGTGACACAGGTTAGTGCAACTCTGAATTGGCAAAGCCCTATCATAGATTACTTCGTCAATAGCACGCTCTCCACAGAAAGATTGGAGTCAAGGAAACTTCAAACCCGAGCAGCGCGCTACTACATGAGGAGGGACATTTTAGTTCGAAGATCCTACACCGGACCGCACCTCCGATGTTTGGCACTTCCCGATGATTTAAAGGTCCTAAGTTCAACCCATGAAAGCGTTTGTGGGAACCATTCTGGAAGACGATCTTTGGCGCAAAAGGCTCTCAACGCAGGCTACTGGCCAACTATGCATCAAGATGCCCGGGAGTTAGTTCAAAAATGCGACTGCTGCCAATGTTACAGGCCTGTACTGGCCCTGCCTGCCGTCGAGTTACATCCACAAGCAAGTCCCTGGCCATTCATGCAGTGGGCAATCGACCTAGTAGGACCTATGCCGCCTACTACTGGGGGCAGAGGCATGATGATCGTGGCAACCGACTACTTCACCACATGGGTAGAAGCATAGCCCACGACGACCACGACTCAGACGGACATAGAATGCTTCGTATGGAGGAACATCATTTGCTGATTGTCATCCCTCAGTTCATCGTCACCAACGACGGCCCGCAATTCGCGGACGAAGATTTGATTAAGTTCTTCCAAAAGTAAAACATCAAGCAGCACATGTCCATGCCAAGACATCCTCAAAGCAACGGGCAGGTCGAAGCATCCAACAAGACGATCCTCGACTGCCTCAAGAAATCCCTCGCCAACAAGAAGGGAAAATGGCCAGAAGAACTCCCCGGATGTCCATAAGCATATCGCACCACCAAGAGGCGAGCAACCGGAGAAACCCTTTTCTCTTTGGCGTTTGGCCCAGAAACAATCATTCCTCCCAACATCATCGTGCCAAGCATCACCACCCTACTACCAGATGTCGAGCAGAACAGTGAAGAGATGGCCACGAACCTAGACCTAGCGGAGGAAAGGTGCGAGCAGACCATAACCCGCATCGCATCCAACCAGCAGCAGCTCCTTTCTAGTTACAACAAAAGGTCCAAAATCCGGCAGTTTCAACCCGAAGATCTAGTTCCGAGGAAGGCTTTCATCACTGCTCAAAGGGAGAGATCGAAAAAGATGGACCCTATTTAGGAAGTACCACGCGTGATCTCCAACTACGCCCAAAGGCTCAAGCAGCTCAGACGGGCACAACCCTCGCAAGCTGAGGACTACGCCCGAAGGCTCAAGCAGCTCAGACCGGCACAACCCTCGCAAACCGAGGACTACCAGTTGTTCCGCAATCTTTACAATTAAGTTATTTGCTCACTTGTTTTTTTTAACAAGGAACGCTTCAACTTGATTCCATTGCGGCAACTGACAACTCCTGCGCTTCAAAGAAGCTCGCGCCCTTCCTAGGGACTAATTGCAGGAACAACGGCTCCCGAGGGGCCACTCTACTCTCCAACGCGGGAGGATAAACTCTTGACTCCGAATATCCAGACGTGGATGAGCCTGGCTGCCCTAGTGTAACTAGCTGCACGATGGCTTGCGCCGGAATTCCCAAGTAGCCACGATGGTCTTTTTCACGGCTTAGCTAACTGAAGGATTTTGGGTCTCTTGGCCTAATCCGCGGGAACCGGGCCCTAGAAACGGGGGGGGCACACTACCCCGGGAAACCCTAAAGCTGCTACCGGACATGCTAAGGTAGCCTACGGATCCCGGCAGACTGCCTACGGCTCACCCTAGCAGTAAAGCCATGCTAGACTTATACAACCGCACATTCTTGTGAAAGGTTAAGCAAGCTAGCAGGCATATGTGAAGTTTTATCCACTACCGACATGCTACGTAGTCGATGAGCTTCACTTAAACCAAATCCTAAAGTGTTGTGGTACTAGCTGCGCAGCCTACGGAATTGGGAAGAACCAGAGTTGACAGCCTAGTGGTTACGCGGATTAGCCTGCTTCTGTAAGTAAGGCGTCCGGCTGCCAACCCTATGGCTGGCAACTTTGCAAGGTAACAGCCTAAGGATCGCGCGGAATGCGGCTGCTACAGTGAGTAAAGCATCCGGTTGTTGATCCCGCAGCTAACAACTTTGCGGCAACTTGCGCCAAGTCCTAAAGTGTTGTGACAATTGCTGCGCAACCTACCGAATTGGAGAAAGCCAAGGTTAATGGCCTAGTGGTTACGCGGATCCGCCTGCTTCTGTAAGTAAGGCGTCCGGCTGCCAACCGTACGGTTAGCAACTCTGCAAGGAAAAGTTCTGCACCAACACCGATGACTATGTAGGCTACACGGCCCGTCTGCTTATAAAAAAGTGGCGCGCCTGCTACTGGCCTATAAAGTCTAAAGGTTAAGGCATGAACAAAGGAAGCGAAGATGGAGAAAAGCGAAGGAGACAAGTTTATTAAATTTTCTAGCAAAATTGATAAGCAACTGACAAAGACTGTAGGAGTTCAAGCAAAGCAAAAGCAATAAGGAGAAACAAATCCTAAAGGCTACCTAGAAGACTACTCTTCGGCAGCTTGGCCACCCGACGACTGCTCCATTGTCACACCTTCGGCAGCCACGACAACCCTAGCAGTGGTGCCATTCGGCGCTTCACTCCCGGCTGCCCCGTCGTGGACACTCCCATCTCCAACTATTTCACCGATGGAAGACTCGAAAGTAAAGGCGAGGAAATCTTCTGGAGAAATAAAGAAGGTCTGGTCTTAAGAGCACACAGATCTTATCAGCCTCCCCAGAAGCAGGCTTAGTGGAACTCTCGCAGCTGCCCACGCGGACCCTCACAAGCAGTGGATAAAGTCTTCAATTTTGCCCAACCGGCATCTCTTGAGCAGCCTACCTTTCTCCCGACAAAGAAGACTAGGCAGCTAACACCATTCATGGTACCCGGCAGAGAAGCTCAACCCAACATTCTAGCAGGCATGAGGCCTACACGCCCAACACTCCAGCAGCCTATGAAGCCCGCAACCTTCTCATTTCTCTCGATCGCCAGCTTGGCCCGCGTCAGGTCCTAAAGGATGTGAGCCGCGCGACTACCCTAGCACTGCGCCCCAGCGCCTCAGTTCGCGGTCCCAGCTGCTCAAGTTGCCCTGGGCTTTAGGCAAGCCGAGCTGCCCAAGCTGTGGTCCTTGCCACGACATCTCCTCGGCCCTTGCCGGGCCAACTCCTGGCCCCTGCCAGCCGACGTGCCGCACCACCCCCGACGGCTGCCCCGTAATAGCACTATCCAAGAAGAAGGCAAGAAAAATTAAATTTTTCTTACATCAGTGCGGCACGGAGAAGACGAAGAAATCAACGAAAGACGGTTCTTTTCACGGGCAAGATGTAGAAGATTGCTAGAGGAGGGGGAACAAATATCCTCTAGTTTTCTCTCTCTTGTAGGGTAGAATAAATTGCTCTCCAAAGTTGATTTAATAACCCACTTAAGGTGGACTTAAATAGGCTTTGAGAGAAGTTTATTTCCCTCTCCTAGAAGGACCTAATTTCCAATTAAAGAGAGGATCAACATCAAGATAGGAAGCAATCCTATGGTTCCTAAAGCAAGAAGATCTCTACACCTGTTGCCCTTTCCTGCGAGCAGCCCAACAGGTGTGGGGCATTTGTGGAGCCAAAAATAATCACAAGGCGCCACGTGGACTTTCGGATTAAGAAGACAAGAATGCCCTTGAGGGGCATCCGAAATCCTACGCGCGAGTAGCCGGTAATTATCGTCGGTCAAGTCAAAAGCGCCCATAAAAGGTAAACAAATCCGAATTATTTCATACATCCACATTTAAGGCAATTATCTCATAAATCCACCAATTATCCCACATAAATTGAGATAATTGGCAAATTAATGAGATTATTCCTCATTAATTGGCCAATTAACTTAGCCTTAAAATCCAAAAAACACCTTAAATGGCCGGTCCTCCCTTCTCCAAAGGGGGCCGGCCACTTCCCTTTTATTCCCCATATTTTCCTCCTTTTTTAGCCAACAATTCAATTACTCCTTATTATCTTTCTTCATAAATATAAATCCTTTCCCTATTTGATTAATTAGCCAATAAATAGGCTAATTAAACCTAGATCTCACACCCAAAAATCCCTCTAAGGGCCGGCCACCTTCTCTCCAAAGGGGACTGGCCATCTCCTATAAATACGACCCCATTTTCTCACAAAACCCAATTCCAATCCTTTGGCAAAAACGCTCTAAACATTTTTTCTCTCTAATTCTAACTTTGGCATCGGAGGTTCTTCGGCCAAAGCCCCCCCCCATTCATCGTGGGCGCGTGAGGCTTTTGGCCTTAACCTAAGGTGTTTATTATTTTGTAGGTGCAAAATCGTCCAAGACCGAAGAGGAGAAAGTTTGCATCCACACGTATGATCCTAGTGACTTTGATAATACCCAATTCGCCTCATAACTTGGGTAAATCTACCAAACCACGCACGAGGTGATTGCTTAAGTTCGTAGAGTGACTTTCGCAACCTACATACTCTGGGTTTTCCTCCAGCATTGTACCCCGGAGGAAAATCCATATATACCTCTTCTTCCAAGTGCCCATGAAGAAAAGCATTTTTCACATCAAACTGTTTTAGTGGCCAATTCAAATTTGCAGCTAAAGAAATCAGAACTCGTACTGTATTCATCTTCGTTACTGGAGAAAAAATCTCCTGATAATCAACACCATAAGTTTGAGTATAACCTTTTGCTACTAACCTTGCTTTATATCTGTCTACCGATCCGTCTGCCTTGTATTTGATCGTAAAGACCCATCTACACCCAACTGGTTTCTTTCCTTTAGGTAGCTTTGTTACCTCACATGTATCATTCTTATGTAGTGCCATCATTTCCTCATCCATCGCAGCAGCCCATTTTGGATCTTTCAAGGCCTCCTCAACTCGGGTTGGTGCTTGGATTGCTTCCACATTGTTTACCCAGGCTTGACGTTCTGGTGCAAGGTTTGAGCATGACACATAATTAGCTATTGGATACTTCACTTTTCCGTCAGGAGGAACACCACGATTTTGCCTTGGCGGCAACTTATATGTACTCATAACATTATCTGGATTAGTTACATGAGCATAAGTAGTACTTACCTCAAGAATATTCAGAGAAGACATATTGGGTGGCACTATTGAGCTTGAGAGAGAGGGGGGTTGCGGGTTCGGTAGCTAATGGTTGCTGAAGTGATGAAACTGGTTCGGCAACTCTCTGCTGACACTCTGCATCACACTCGGCATCTCCCTGTTGACACTCTGCATCACACTCGGCATCACGTTGCCCAAAAGACTCAGCTGGTTCGATGCTGCTTGGCTGAATGATACTTAATTTCTCGGTAGTGTCTTGCTGAGAGCTTTCACAACTATTTTTGTCAATAAATACTCCCCCTGAGCTACATATTTCCAACCACCCAAGATCACCTCTCATATTCTCCCCTGGTGATCGGAAGGTGATGGAGTCGAAGCATAAAAGAACTCGGATTCGGAAAAGGTAACATCCATAGTTACATACATATGACGAGTTTCAGGGTGGTAGCACTTATACCCTTTATGTTGAGGAGCAAATCCCAGAAAAACACACCGGTGAGCACATGGATCGAGCTTACTACGATGAATCTTGTGAATATGGACATAGGCTACACACCCAAATACACGAGGAGAAAGAGTATTGGTTAACACTACTAGAACAAATTCTGTCAATACCTGGAGAGGTGTACGAAAATTCACAACACGGGATAGCATACGGTTAATCACATACACAACATAGGTGACAGCTTCAGGCCAGAATCGTTTAGGCACAGACGCACCAATGAGCAAGGCACGTGCAGTTTCCAGGATATGACGGTTATTTCTTTCAGCAACCCCATTTTGTTGTGGGGGTATAAGGACAAGTAGTCTCATGTAGAATTCCTTGATCTCGAAGAAAGCCAGACAACTCGGAACCAATATACTCACCTCCATTATCAGAGCGGAGAACCTTAACAATAGAGGAATATTGTGTTGTAACCATTTGAGAGAATGATCGAAACACCATACCCACATCACTTTTATTCTTCATCACATAAATCCAAGTCATACGAGTGCAATCATCAACGAAGGTAACAAACCATTTAATTCCAGACAAAGTCCCAACAGGAGAAGGACCCCAAACATCAGAGTGCACAAGTTCAAAAGGAAACAATCTTCTATTCATACTAGGAGGAAACGAAACGCGATGACTCTTCGCGAGAATACATACCTCACAATGTAAGTCTGATTCTTTTATTTCATGAAATAAACTAGGCAACATACGCCTCAAATAACCAAACGAAGCATGTTCTAACCGACGATGCAATAACCAAACTTCTTGTAAATTATTGGTACGAGATGCTCGAACTACATTAGCTCTGTCAGGAACGACGTCATCCACATAATATAACCCCTATCTCTTAGTGCCACGCCCAATTATCTCCTTGGTCTGAATATCCTGAAGCAAACAAAACAGTGGATACATAAGTACAACACAATCTAATTGCTCAGTAACTTGAGGAATAGATAACAAATTATGAGACAACGAGGGAACAAGCAGGCAGTCATGAAGGGGAAGGGCTGGCGTGAGGTTCACAATGCCGGCCCCCAAAACTGATGATGTCGTTCCGTTAGCAGTTGCAATACACTTCCGTGAACTGGTTGTTATACTAGTAAATAAATTTTTATCATAAGTCATATGATCGGTTGCACCCGAGTCTAAAATCCAACCTCTATGATGTTCCATATCAGAGGCTAAAAAAACACGTCCCATACTACCTGGAGTGGCAGAAGCATCACTTTGGATAACTACCGGATTGACGACCGAACCGTGGATAGAGCCCTGTGGTCCACCCTCCAACTTCAGCCCCATATCTGTGAGATCCCACATCGCGCAGGGGAGTGATCCTTATATGTATATTCCCATCCCTACCTAGCACGAGGCTTTTTGGGAGCTCACTGGCTTCGGGTTCCGTATGAACTCCGAAGTTAAGCGAGTTCGCGCGAGAGCAATCCCAGGATGGGTGACCCACTGGGAAGTTCTCGTGTGAGTTCCCAAAAACAAAACCGTGAGGGCGTAGTCTGGGCCCAAAGCGGACAATATCGTGCTATGGTGGTGGAGCGGACCCGGGATGTGGTGGACCCCGGGCCGGGATGTGACAATATCACCTTTGTCACTTTCCATAAGTCACGGCACACACAAGCACACTGCACAGCGCACACAATCACACGGCATCACAATTTTTTTTTTCCCGCTACAGGTCCTTCACAATTAACCGCGCTGCAATAAGCAGCAGAGCACGACTTTCCAATCACGAGACCACACACTGATACACAGACAGAATCTGCAGCACACGCAGAAATACTACACACCCTGCTCCCTGCTGCACACGCAGCACTACTACACGCACACGGCAACACCGAATCACATACACGGCACCACCAAATCGCACACAGTGCTGCGCAATACCTCACACACGGCAGCACTGATTTCTGCTGAAGATTTGCAGAAAAAAGGTCAACCAAGCACACGGAAAAACTAGGGTTACGGCAATCTTGGCTCTGATGCCAAATAGAATTTACGGCTTAATTTTCCTATATTCCATAACTCTGAATAAATAGTACATACAAACCTTGTTACAAAAGGAAAAAAAAAATAAAGGACATGATATCCTTCCTAAAACATGACCCTAATAATTACAATATTTACATTCCTTTTTTCCCTAAATATTGACTTATTCCAATAGTCTTTACACCACACTTTACGTTGACTCGAGGTCCACCCGGTTTCATGCATCATCCTTGGCGCCTTCTGAGGGAATCAACACTTCGAATCCTACTCATCTCGAACGTGAAACACCAGGTTAGTTTTCTGGCTTACTTTACAAGGTTTGAGAGGTTCTGCAGTAAGTGAGAGAGCTTGGAGTTTTAGAAGTTGCTATTGAGAAAGAGTGGAAGAACGCGTAAGCCATAAAAGAATGAGCATGGTCTTATACCATTGATAATTCCTCTATTTATTCGGACATTTTAAGAGAATTATTGTACATTGGATACTACACGGTACATTAAGAACTAAAGAGTACTTGAAAAATAAATAATACACAAACTTTTGATATACAAAAATACTGGATTATAATTGGAAGCGGTTAAAGTATTGAACTTATGAAAGAACATGGATCGGGTGGAGCTGAGACTTCGACAGTTCCTTCAAGCATCAATGCGACTTTCTTCATGGTAGGTCTGAGCGACGGATCCTCCTGAATGCACCATATTGCAATCATCACATACTTCTCCATCTTCTTGATGTAATGCATTGCCTCATGGTCATTCTTGAATAGCTGGTGCAGATTATTCTGCTTATAGCAATCGTATGCCCAATCAGCTAGTATCATTTGATCTTCATCCTCTGCTGATGCCTCGAAATGCTTCCTGCAGAAAATAATCTCTAACAACAAAATTCCGTAGCTGTAAACATCAACCTTGGCCGTGATAGGCAACTTATTCAACCATTCAGGGGCCACATAACCTTTCGTTCCCCTGATTCCGGTTGTGGTTAGAGTCTGGTCGATTTTCAAAAGCTTGGCTAGTCCGAAGTCAGAAATTCTTGCCTTGAAAGAGTCATCGAGAAGAATGTTTTGAGGCTTGATGTCACAATGTATGATTTTTCTGCTGCACTCCTCATGCAAATACAACAACCCTCTTGCAATTCCCAGTGCAATTTGCCTTCTCTGGCACCAGCTTGGCCTCAACTCTCCAAAAAGGAAGCTCGCTAAAGATCCATTGCTCATGAACTCATACACAAGCATTTGGTGCTCTCCCTCGTAACAAAATCCAAGCAGCTGGACTAAATTTCTGTGGTTTGTTGTGCCAATAGCACTCACTTCCGCTTTGAATTCCAAATCATTTTCTCCGACCCTAGCGACTAAGCTTTTGACAGCAACGCTCTTCCCATTATCATGGGCTAAAACTCCTTTGAAAACTGTTGCAGAAGTACCGCGTCCTAGTTCTTCCTTGAATTCGTTCGTAGCGTTTTTCAGCTCCTCATAAGTGAAATGCCTCAAATTCATATCAGAGATGACTCGATAAGGTTGAATCAGCTTCGCTTTTCTATAAGAAATACGAGAAACAACCAAGTAGGTTGTTAATAACAAAATCAAGTTCATAAACCCCGAGCTACTCAGGAGCACTGATCCGATGAGGATCAAAGTTGAGCGATCTTTCTTTTTTGTAATTGGAACTTCAGGTATCAAAGTATAGTTGTCTTTCCTTACTTTGATGAGAGCTTTTCCACCAACATTCGGGTCCATCCTTCCATTCGAAAGAGGAATTCTCTTCTTTTCACACTCACCATCCTTGAAAATGGCGACGGCACAAAAACAATCATCGAAGCAATTCTGTCTGCACCAATCCTCATCTACCGATGTAAATTGCTCATAACCACCGCCAGACCACTCTGTATTTTGCATCTCACGAAATTCAAAACCCACTGTCTCAGGCGAGGCCTCATCACAACTTTGTGAAACAAAGTTTTGCTTGCATCCTTTCAAGACATCATTGGGATCAATTAATGTGTAGCCATAAGGACATCGGCAAGTTGGTCCTTCATCATTATAGCTGCAGAGGCTGTTGTATCCACATGCACCACTGCCTACGTCTCCTTCAATTGTTAAGCAAATATTCGAAGGTTTGGAGGTCAAAGGGGACCAAGCCATGGGGCTTCCGGCACTTGAGGCAGCGGTTTTAGGATGAACAGAATGCCTCAAAACTCCGTCATGCTCCAGAGTTACTTTATGGTAGAAATTTTGCATGGAAACTGTGTTGGATGATAACATATTCAGTATGCTTCCGTTCTGTGCAGTAAGGTAAAGATAGCCGGAGTGATTGAAGATGACCTGAAAGCCGGTAGACATAGTCATGGTTTCATAGTAAGCAAAATTGTTTGTCGGCAGTGGGAATCTCGTTGTGTAAAGCAAGAGATTTCCGTCAGATTTTAGAATAAACATGAATCTTCCCCGTGAGTAATTTGTTGCCGTGTAGCGTGCAAAGAGTACGTCGTTCTGATTTAGAATCTGTGTAGGTAGTATTGTATCCGTTGGTTCATCAAAACTCTCCCACACATTGGATGAACTTCGATCCGCCAGCACAAAATTTCCAGTGTCTAGCATAGATGCATAGGCAACTCCGGGACCAACAGATTGAGCAGACCATATGCGCTTGCCGGTTGCATCATTGAGCATAAACTCGCCACCATTCGAAAGCTCAACTTTGGATCCCTCTGGAACTAAATTATCCCCATTGGCTGACCAGACTATAGTTTTATCTTTTATCTTGTCGAACCAAATGGCTAGTAAGAACCCATCTTTTCCGATTCTTTGAAAACCGATAGCAAAGTCACCAGATGGCGATGTCCATGATGATGAGTTATCTTCATTTAGTGCAGTGAGAGATGAGCCTAAAGAAATGTTTTTGGAGGTTTGAGCTAGAGTGGAAAATGGTAGAAACATGAAAAGGAAGAAGAAGAGAAGATTTATAAGTGGACAAGCCATGCGAAAATTACAAAGGTGACGAAAAATTTCAAATAAATTATATTTTCTGTGTCAATCACTTGCAATTTTTTATTTCATCTTCTTGAAGTATGAAATAAAAAACTTGGATGCTGGACGATGATGTGATTTCTTGTGCTTAAATTAGAGGATCAAACCGCAACAAAAGTCAACAATGAGCTCATTTTCGTCAATGGTTCAATTGACTTTGATTCCAAGTCTTTTTTTGGATTCTTCACGGGCATTACTTGGAAACGGTCTTTTGACTCCTTCAAACTTTATATACTTTGTACAATTTCTGCATGGCGTGTAAGATAAACTAGTGACAAGTCATCGTTATCCAGCCTTTTCAGACCCAGAGAGATTATGAGGAATTTCACCATGCTCGTGGAGGAATTTCACCATGCTCGTGACCGCAGTCAAACAGACTCAACAGTTCAAGACACTAATAAAAACTTTTTAGATGAAAAGTATGTAAAGGATTTGAAGAAATCAACTT
Organism: Cotoneaster glaucophyllus; assembly: GCA_036320875.1. NCBI lineage: Eukaryota > Viridiplantae > Streptophyta > Magnoliopsida > Rosales > Rosaceae > Cotoneaster > Cotoneaster glaucophyllus. The sequence continues at coordinate 1,559,430 of CM070061.1, forward strand.
ACTTATAAGCCAAACTTACTTATAAAACGACCAATTGGTAATATGAAGATTAACCTGACTTATTTATAAACACAATCTCTTACGTGCAGCAAATTTTAAAGTCAAACATGTGGACAACACAAACAGGGTGACGTGGAGCGAGTGGGGTCGTTGGGCTTCACATGTGAGACAACCTGCTCTGATATCATAAAGAAAATTGAGGTTCCACTACAAAACCAATTGGCAATGTGGGAACCAACTTACTTATAAGTTCATGCATCTTCTCTCATCAATGTAAAATTCATTATCACCATATCAAATCATATTACTCTATTTTCTCAAAGTGCAGAGTGACCAAATTCGATTATTTGATGCACTGCGCAGAGCAAGGGCGGAGCCAGGATTTTTATCCTGGGTGGGCTAGCTGAAAATAGTACCATAATGTCATATATTTATTTTTTTGCTTATATAAAATTATATAATAATCAATATAAAAGACAACAATATAATATAAACTATTCTGAAAATCATAATCCTAACAGATAAATTCAAGGACCATATAAATAATTAACCTACTAATTAAATCAAGAATAAGTAAATAAAGTGATTAAGAACGTACCAAAGGTGACATTCATTGGAAAATCGCAATAGAAAGTAAGGAATTGCAGAGGTAGAAATTTAATTGTGGATTTAAAAAAAAATATTTTTCTTTTCTTGAGTGAGAAGCACAAATGCTAAATTACATAGGGTAAATGGTCTTTTTCTTTAAGGAATAGGATAAAGGGGACTGGAGATACTAATTTATAATTTTTAGCATAAAACGTATTATTTACTACCTATCCTCTACTAAATATACATTGAATAATAATACGTATTGAAATTGAGTAGGCTATAAGCATGAGTTTACAAAAGAATAATTCTATTCACAAACCCATTTTTACCTCCAACACAACCTTATTAATTTTTTGTCAATGATCATCTTCAATTCATTCGATCCGAACAATTGAAAATTGAGAAGAGTGTGTGAGCAGTAAAAATGAGTGCATGGATAATACTACTCTTACATAAAACCTCCCTGGGCTACAGCCCACCTTAACCTTGTGGGTGGCTACGCCATTGGTGCAGAGTGACAAATCATATTACTCTATTTTGTTAAGAATAAAATTACAATATGAACTATCAAATTTACTCAACTAAATGTTAGCGTGGACGTGCGACAAGTCGCTTATGATATAAAATTTGAGTTAAACCAAATTTAACAGATATTTAATTTGATGAGCATGTTTTTAACAATAATTTATATTCCTAAAACATATAGTACCTTCTTGTTACATAATTTATACTACGCGGTAGACCCGTAAACGGGTCGGGTTTATTGGGTTTGAGTCGGGTTCAATCCGACCCGTTAAGTTAACGGGTCACCCGAACCCGACTCGTTAAGCTAACAGGTCACACGAACCCGACCCGTTAAGATAACGGGTCACCCGTTTCACCCGTTAAGACCCGTTAACAATTATTATTATTTTATTTTTTTTGCATAAAGTCTATTTTTTGTTGTTAAAATTTTATTGAAATTACTAAAACATCCTCCACTAACGGGTGCTAACGGGTCTAACGGGTTTAACGGGTTGATCCAAAGTGACCCGTTATTTAACGGGTTGTTAACGGGTCCACTCGTTAACGACCCGACCCGTTAAGCACCCATCCAAATACTAATATTAACGGGTCGGGTCGGGTCGGGTTAACTGGTCGGATCCAAAATGCTAGGTCTACTACGCGGTACTTACGCAATTCAGAATTTTGAAGGATTTATTGACTGATTCATGTTGAATAGGTCGCTGTTGGAATATAAGTATAGGTTAGGTCATAGTCATCACTTTATCTCTAGTTGTGAGGTTAGGTTGGGTTACCACCTTACGTTACTCAAGTCTCAAGTTGTAGTCAACAACTTCTCTTCCTTGATTTATGGCTGCAGTCTTTTTTTCTCTAATTAGTTTTGGTCCAGCAATTAGGGCTTAATTCATGGAGAAGGTTGTGGTGAGGAGTGCGGCATGTTGTCCAGTGGTATCTGTTTCTCTATATTAGCTTGTATCTTATAAATCTAACACACATGATGAAATACATAAATTTTGAGGTATTTGTAGATTTTCTCCTGAACTTGTAAAGAAGCTAGCAATTTTTTTTTGAACTTTAATTTTAGGCAATTACTCATTTGAATTTTATAATTGATCCATTTCTCCTTGACATTAGATTTTTGAATTTTTCATCTAATCTTTCATCCATCTTGATCACGTACATGACACATGTCAATTGTATAAGGGTAAAAATGTAATTTTATCCTTGATATAGACCACATATAAATCTTTTCTTCTCTCTCTTCCTTTAGTTTACTCATTTTGCTTTTTGTTTGAACTTTATCCTTAATGTAGACAAATATGAATCTTCCTCAATGGTCTTGCTTTTTCAGCAACATGTGGGGTTGTGATGCCTTGTAATACCATTTCATTAGTCTTGCTTGTGAGTTGATTCACATGACCCCCTCAGTTCACCTATTTCAATTCAAAACTCAAATTCAAATCAGAAAAGTAATTACTCATCTCAACAAATTCACTGCAATGTTCAACCTTGTTTAAAGGAACTTGGACGGCAAATTAAAATTTAGAAATGTCCCGAACGAGCATATTTTGACTTTTGTTATTGTGTTGCTTTAAAGGATCTTGGATGGCAAATGAATGCTTTTGAATGCCTTTAAAGGATCTTGGATGGGAAATGTATGCTTTTGAATGCGATGTACGGTGGAACTTCAATTTCCTTAGATCGGGCATCTCTCTCTAACATGGGGAGCGAAGGGAGCCACAGCACTCAGAAGGACACACCCCTCATGCCTAGCGTGAGATAAAGGAAGAGGGAAAAGAAAGAAAGTATCCTTCTTTGTATACATTATTAGTCCAACATGTGCGTAGTACAATTTTTTTCTGTTACATAATTATGTTTGCCAACTAAATTAATTAAAGCAGGTCTTTTATATGTTATCAGCTTTTCGTTTTGCATATTTAAGTCCTTAATCAGCTTCATCCCGAATGTGAGACACCAGGGTAGTTTTCCGGCTTACTTTACAGGGTTTGAGAAGTTCTGCAGTGAGTGAGAAAGCTTGGAGTTTTATAAGTTGCTATTGAGAAAGACTGGAAGCACGTGTAAGCCATGAAAGAATGAGCATCGTTTAACTGAAAAAATAAAGTCTCATTGACCGAAACACTCTCTTTTTTAAGAGAATTATTTTGCATCCAATACTACGCAGTAAGTCAAGAACTAAAGAGTATTCGAAAGTATACAAAAGAAATGGATTATAATTGAAAGCACTTAAAGTATTGACCTTAAGAAAGAACATGGATCGGGTGGAGTTGAGACTTCGACAGTTCCTTTGAGCATCAATTATGCGACTTTCTTCAAGGTAGGTCTGAGCGAAGGATCCTCCTGAATGCACCATATTGCAATCATCACATACTTCTCCATCTTCTTGATGTCATGCATTGCCTCATCGTCATTCTTGATAGCTGGCGCAGATTATTCTGCTTATAGCAATCGTACGCCCAATCAGCTAATATCATTTGATCTTCATCTTCTGCAGCTGCCTAGAAATGCTTCCTGCAGAAGATAATCTCTAACAACAAAATTCCAAAGCTGTAAATATCAACCTTGGCCATGATAGGCAACCTATTCAACAATTCAGGGGCCACATGACCTTTTGTTCCCCTGATTCCAGTCGTGGTTCAAGTCTGGTCCATTCTCAAAAGCTTGGCTAGTCCGAAGTTAGAAATTCTTGCTGCGTAAGAGTCATCGAGAAGAATATTCTGAGGTTTGATGTCGCAATGTACAATTTGGCCGCTGCACTCCTCATGCAAATACAACAACCCTCTTGCAATTCCCGTGCAATTTGCCTTCTCTGGCACCAGCTTGGCCTCGACTCTCCAAAAAGGAAGCTCGCTAAAGATCCATAAGAAACATATGACTGGAGGAAAAGAAACATGTTCGTAGACAAAGACTTGGTATGAATATCAGCCAGTTGATCCTCACTGCAGACATACTGAACCCGAACAAGATTAGAAAGAACCAAGGTATTAAATATCGAGGATATCGGAAATATCGGTAGTCCAAAAACACGGAAATATCGGGATATTATCGATATCGATAAAAATTGAATAAAAACCACGGAAATTGTAAGAAAAACTTAGAAATTTTTATTGAAACTTTGCAGGATGTTTATTTAGTCAATTATCTATTAGTTTATCACAAAAAATTGGAAGGAAATGCATTGCATGATGGATTTAACTGATTTAAGTTGATTATATAGCGAGCTGGCAAACATTGTGAGTGTAGAAAATATGTAGTAATTAATGAAAGAAGTGAAACCCCACCCCCAAATTAATTTATATTTTCACTCTTTCCCTGAAATTATATAAATTGTGCAATTGAGTCCTTTATCCTTATCTAATCTGGACCCTCCATCTTGATTCTCACTCTCCATCACGCTGCCACGTGGCAGCCACTAACCCTCACCCTATCACTCTCTCTCTCTCTTTTCCCGAGTCTTTCTCGGACTCCTCACTCTCTCTCAGATCTCAACTCTCAGAGTTAGATCTCAACTCTAGCCTCAGTCTCTCTCTCTCTCTCCTCCTCAGTCCTCAGTCTCTCTCTCTCTCGATCCTTCTCTTCTCCCTCATTCTCTCTCTCTCCTCAGTCTCTTCTCCGGTTCTCCCCCCCCATCTCTTCTCAACTCACCTTCCCAGCCAGAGCACAGACATACACACCTTCCCACACCCTTAGCTCTCTCTCGAACTCTCTCCTCCGCAGCATCTCCACCACCCTCCCTCCCTCTCCTCCGTCTCTGGGAAGCACGGCCGTCTCTGGGAAGCACGGCGACCCACCACCTTCCTGAACTCTCCCTCCCTCTTCTCCGTCTCTGGGAAGCACACCCAGCTCCGGCGAGGCCGTGAGTGTCGAGGAACTTTCCGAACACCTCCGATCGTTTCACAGCAAACGGAAGTTATAAAAACATTCCTCTCGTCTTGTATTTCATTTTGATACCTAGATCGGAGTCTAGGGTGCTCTTTTACAGTCGGCCGGAGTTGTAAAAGCTCTGGCGTTCTTCTCCGATTCGTACCATCCTAAAATATCGCGATATTATAGGTAATATCGCGATATTATCGATAATATCGCGATATTTTGACGATAATTAATGGAATACCCTGAAAATATCGCCGGTCCCAAAAAACGATAATATCGGCGATATTTCGCCGATATTATCGATTTTTTAGTCCTTGGAAAGAACTAACTCTCTAATGTAATGATAATCGATTTCTACATGCTTGGTCCGAGCATGAAAAACTGGATTAGAAGCAAGAGATATGGCAGAGATATTATCACACCAGATTGTAGATTTGAGAGATAAAGGAAAACCAAAATCACGAAAAACCTTGCAGATCCAGGTAACCTCAACTGCAGTGTGAGCCAGAGACAGATATTCAGCCTCAGTGGACGATCTAGCCATTGTAGGCTGCTTCTTAGCACTCCAGCTTATTAAATTTGAGCCAAGAAACACACAAAAACCACTGGTCGATCGACGATCAAATGTACAACCTGCCCAATCTGCATCAGAGAAGGTTGAGAGATTGAGATTACCAGGCTTGAACCAAAGACCATGTGAAGTTGTGCCCTTGAGAAAACGGAGAATTCTTTTAGCTACTTGCATATGAAGATTAGTAGGTTGACGTATAAACTGGTAGACTTGGTTTACAGCAAAAGAGATATCAGGACGAGTCCAGGTCAAATACTGTAATGCACCCACAATGGACCTATATTCAGTGGGATTAGATAATAAAATGCCACTGTGATCCAACTTTGTAGTTCTAAGAGGTGTGCAACATGGTTTTGCACCTTCCATCTTGATTTTATGCAGTAGATCTAGAATATACTTTCCTTGATGAAGAAAGAGACCCTGTTGTGATCTTTGAACTTCTAAGCCCAGAAAGTAGTGAAGAGGACTTAAATCCTTGACTGGAAATAAAGATCCAAGCTTTTTGATGAACAAGTTACAAACAGAAGAATCAGGTCCACTGGCCAATATGTCATCGACATAAACCAACACAATAACGAGAACATGATCCTTGAGAACAAATAGAGAAGCATCAGAACAAGATTGAGTAAAACCGAGGGACTTAAGAGCTTGGAAAAGCTTATTAAACCATGACCTTGGAGCTTGCTTGAGTCTATATAAGGACTTTCTGAGTTTACACACATGATTAGGCAAGGTGGGATCACTGAAACCAGAAGGTTGTTGCATAAACACCTCTTCTTTTAAGTCTCCATGAAGAAATGCATTACTGATATCAAGCTGATGCATAAACCAATTAAATTGAATAGCACAAGTGAGCAAAATGCGAATAGTAACAGGCTTAGCTACAGAACTAAATGTTTCCTAATAATCAAGCCCCTCTTGTTGGTGAAAACCCTTGGCAACCAATCGGGCCTTATACCGATCAATGGAACCATCAGAATTTTTCTTGATTTTAAACACCCACTTGCAGCCGACCACATTCTGAGATGGTGAGGGGGGAACTAGAGACCAAGTTCCAGTGGATTGAAGTGCATTAAACTCATTTTGCATAGCTGACTCCATTCACTGTACTTTGCAGCTTGATTGTAAGTAGTAGGAACATAGTCCACAATAGGTGGCAGATAGTGTTTAGTAGCAGTATAAGCTTTAGGTCGAAAAATACCATTTTTAGATCGAGTGACCATGGGATGAATGTTGGGAAGTAGGACATGGGAGGGTTCAACAGAAGTAGTGTTGGTGATTTGTGATGGAGCGGAAGGTGGAGGTGAAGAATGGGAAGTAAAAGGTTGAGCAACAGATGTAGGAGATTGAGGAATATGTGGAGAAAAGGGTCGAGAAATGGGAAAATGAAGATCTATAATGGGAGAGATAGGGGCATGAGTAGTAGAGGACTGGGAATGAAGATGAACTTGATGAAGTGGAAATGCTGTCTCATTGAATACCACATGCATGGAGATGTATACTCGACCAGTGAGAGGATCCAAGCACCTATAGCCCTTATGTTGCATATTATATCCAAGAAAGACACATTCTTTGCTTTTACCATCTAACTTTGAAGAAACATATGGTTTTAAACACGGAAAACAGCTGCAGCCAAATACCTTAAGTCTAGTATAGTCTGGAGAAGAATGAAACAACAATTCCCAAAAGGAATGAACAATACCAAAAATAGGCAAGCGATTGATCAAATACAGAGCAGTGAACATAGCTACAACACAATATTGTTGAGGAACATGAGATGCAACCAATAGAGTGCGAGCTATCTCAATGAGATGTCTGTATTTCCTTTCAACACATCCATTTTGCTCAGGAGTATGTGGACAACTAAGCTGATGAGAAATACCATGTAATTTGAGAAATGATTGAAAAGAAGTACTAACAAATTCACCCCCTGAATTTGAGCATATAGCCTGTATTTTATTTCCAACAGAATTTTCTACATATGTTTTGAAGCTTACAAATGTAGAATACACCTTTGATTTGACTTTTAAGGGAAAAAAACCAACTATACTTAGTATGATCATCTACTAACAACAAGTAATAACGAAAACCACTAACAGATGGCACATGAGCAGGTCCCCAAACATCATAGTGTAGTAATGCCAGACTTTGAGAAGCAGACAAACTTGCAGCTTTAAAAGAAAGCTTGTGATTTTTGGCTATAGCACAATCAGAGCAGAAAAAGTCCACAGAAGATGTACCTTGCACAACAAGTTGATTACTAGATATAACCTTGCGAAATATAGATGAAGAGGGATAACCCAAGCGACTATGCCATATTTTGACTAGAGCGTTAATATTAACAAAAGCCAGTGCATAAATAGAAGAGAGAGCTTTACCAGTAGAAGAGACAGTGTGCAGAGGATAGAAACCATCCTTAACTGAGCCCCGCAAAAACTTCTTCCTCGTAGAACGATCCTTAACAACGGATCCATCATAGTCAAGTGTCAAAGAGCAGTAATTGTCATGGAGAAATTGAAAGGCAGACAACAAATTTTGTTTCATGTGAGGAACATGAAGAACATTATTCAATTGAAAAGAAGCTGCATGTGTATGTAGCGTAGAAGAACCAACATGAGTAATTGACAGACCTTTACCATCACCGATGTATACTTTGTCTTCACCAGTGTAGGGAGTAGGAGAATTGATGGTTGAGATGTCATTGATGATGTGCGAGGTAGCACCAGAGTCTATCAGCCAAGAAGGAGAAGGTTTTGCAGAATGATGTGCACACATTGCTTGAAGTTTGGCAGGGGGAATTCGACCTGAGATCTCTGGATTCATGCGATCAAAACAGTCAATAGCTTCATGACTGTGATTGCCACAAATCTGACACGGTGCCCGAGGACCAGAAGATGAATCACGAGAGTTAAAATTGTTGTTGGTGCGAGTGAAGCCACTGGTATACTGATTTCCTCGATAGTTGCCTCTAGTTCCACGAGTACTATTGTAGCGATTGTTCCTTCCTAGATTCGAATTGTAGCGAAAAGAGTTCTGAAGTGGTGGATGTTGTACTGCATATGCCTGAGGCGGTGTGGGAAGAAGAGGTGGGTAATCTTGTACAGCTAGAGCATGAAACGGTTCAACATTGGTGGAGGGGATAACTTTCTTTCGACGATTCATAGAAAGCTCATTGGTGAGTAGTAACCCATGCAATTCATCCAAAGAAGTAGAAGATAATCGGAGCATGATCGAATCAGTGAAAGACTCAAAATCATCAGGAATACCAGCAAGAGTGGCAGCAATCAGATCGCGATCAGAAATTGAAGCGCCAGCAGCAGTGAGAGAGTCAGAGATCTCTTTGAGTTCTTGCAGATAATCAGACATTGATTGTGAGCCTTTCTGAATACTCTGAAGTCGCGATCGAAGCTGATGAATGTGCCCATCTGAAACACCCCCAAATCGTTGTTCGAGTTTGAGCCAGAGATCACGAGAAGACGAAACGCCAACAGTAAATGGAATCACCTCCTCAGAGAGTGTGGAATTGAACCAAATGAGAAGATTTTGATCTTTCTCAAACCAAGACTCGAACGCCGGATCGGGAGATCGGTCAGGCAGAAAAGGCGCCAGACACGGTTCTATGCCATCAATAATACCAAGAAGCCGATAACGCCGAAGAATTGGGGCAAAGAGAGCTCGCCATGGCAGATAATTGGATCGCTTAAGCTTGATAGGCACCATGTTGCCAATGTTTTGGATCGTGAGAGATGTGTAAGATTGAGAGGAATTAAGGTTTAAGTTGGACACCGACTTAGAAGATGCAGAAGGAGACGCCATTGGAGATCAAGAGATACAATACAAGATCGAAGTACAAGATCAAATAAGAAATCAAGCAAATTGTAGAGAAATCAGAGAAGCAGAGCGGAAGAAAAAAGGATCGAGAGAGGCCGTGAGGCGGTTGGCGATGAAACCATAAAGAAAACTAAGAACACAATATTTCTGAATATTTCTCTTTCATTAAATGAATGAATAATTACATCATAAGTGATATATATAGCCAAAGCTATTTACAATATTCTTTCTAACAGTCTAAACAAACTTTGTACACATGGCATGTTATGATTGGCTATCTACGAAACATATGTCATGATTTGACATCCTCATCTTTAGATCCATTGCTCATGAACTCGTACACAAGCATTCGGTGCTCTCCCTCGTAACAAAATCAAAGAAGCTGTACTAAATTTTTGTCACTCATTTCCGCTTTGAATTCCAACCCTTTTTCTCCGACCCTACCGACTAAGCTTTTGACAGCAACGCTCTTCTCATTATCAGAGGCTTAAAACTCCTTTAAAAACTACTGCAGAAGCACCGCGTCCTAGTTCATCCTCGAATTCGTTCATAGCGTTTTTTAGCTCCTCATAAGTGAAATGCTTCAAATTCATATGATATATGATTGGATAAGGTTCACTCATATTCGCATTTCTACAAGAAATATACGAGAAACAACAAAATAGGTTGTGATAGGATTTTTAGTACCTACGAAAAAAGGTTAAAATCACACAAATTACTTGCAAGAGTACAAGGACTATTTAAATAATTTAAGTACAAGGACTATTTAAATAATTTATGTAAAACCAATTCCCAATTAATTACTTGAAACTATAAATTGAGAAAAGAGATTTTGAATTTGGGTAATATTAAAAACAAATTTTAATTAAAAACCAAATAATAAATTTGGCCAAGATTAAGAAGATAAAAGAAAAGAGCTTTTGAATATCTATTTATAAAAGCACTAGGGTTCCGACATCACCTAGCAATCCTATGTATTTTTTTACCAATTACTTATGATCTACACATGCCACTTTGAAGGTTAGGTTTTCCTAATATATATTCTACTTGGAACCTCCAACATAGAACGTATATCTAACATGTAACCTGTTGGGACGTTCGGATCAAATATGAACATGAGAGACTCATTATGTTTTGTGAAAACCTTTTGAAAAACCATGCAATTCTTAAGACGTGATATTCATCTTAAGTGAAATTACAATTACTAACCACAAGAAGCCAGCATCAATTTCAGGGAACCTTCCGACCAAAATTCCATTAAATTACTTTTCTAAAGATCCTAATAGTGATCAGGCATTAAGACAATTAGATTGTTTAAAACGATGATCAATAATTCAAAGTATGCATGCAATCAATCACAAGCAATTAAATAAAAATTGCATATTCATGCTAAGGCTCAAGACTTCGCCCTAACAAAATAAATTAGTTACGCATATTCATAATTAAAATCAGAGAAAATATTAATATGAAGAAAAATATTGAAAACACCTTAAAGTAAAAATCTGAAAATCTTCAAGAACCCTAGCCAATTTTCTATCTCCAAAATCGCATTAAAAAAAAAAGAAAAAGTAAAAGACTAGAGCCGGCCAAAGCCTTTTATGCTCAACATAAGCGATCCCCTAATAAAAGTCTTCGGATCCAACTAGGAAACCAAATAATAATAAAATATACTAAAAAATAAAATCCTAATTAAGCTAGGAGAATCTGCAAATAAATTGTCCAGCTACGTATTAGCCTTAAATCTCATCCAAATCCAGCCCATGACTTGTTTTTTGGATCGGAACATTTTGAATACATCTCCAGGAGAGGACCAAGGACCAAAATATCGATAATATCGCCGATATATCGGCGATATTATCGTTTTTTTCGGGGGATGGATATTTTTTTAACTATCCAAATGGTTTTCGTGATAATATCGCGATATTATCGAAATATCGGGATATTTTTTGAGAGGGAGTTAAACGGAGAAGAACGCCGGAGCTTCTACAGCTCCGGCCGACTGTAAAACAACACCACAGTCACCACCACGCTGCTGCTCCGCATCGCTTCTACTATCCGCACCCAGTTCGAAACACCGCTGCATCTCGTCGGAGAAAGACGATCCGTTTGAAGGAGACGGAGAGACCGAGGGAGAGACGGAGACGGAGAGACCGGAGTTGCAGAGACCTGAGAAGGATCGATTTCGAGAGAGAGAGACTGAGGGAGAAGAAGAAGGATGGAGACTAAGGTGAGGTAGAGACGGAGACTGAGGTGAGGTAGAGACGGAGACGGAGAGAAGGAGAGAAGGAGACTGAGGTGAGGTAGCGACGGAGACAGAGAGAAGGAGAGAAGGAGACTGAGGTGAGGTAGAGAAGGAGACGGAGAGAATGAGAGAAGAAGACTGAGGTGAGGTAGAGAAGGAGGGAGAGACCGAGACGGAGAGACCGAGGCAGAGAAGAATCCAGAAAGCCTCTGTCCTCTCCTCTGTGTTCTTCTACTTGCGTGTGAAGGAGTGAAGGAGACGGAGAGACCGAGGCAGAGAAGAATCCAGACTCTGGGTATGCTTGCGTGTGTGCGTGTGCTTGTTGAGATCTGAGAAAGAGTGAGGAGTCCGAGAGAGACTCGGGAAAAGAGAGAGAGAGATAGGGTGAGGGTTAATGGCTGCCACGTGGCAGCGTGATGGAGAGTGAGAATCAAGATGGAGGGTCCAGATTAGATTAGGATAAAGGACTTAATTGCATAATTTATATAATTTTAGGGAAAGAGTGAAAATATAAATTAATTTAGGGGTGGGGTTTCACTTCTTTCATTAATTACTACATGTTTTCTACACTCACAATGTTTGCCAGCTCGCTATATAATCAACTTAAATCAGTTAAATCCATCATGCAATGCATTTCCTTCCAATTTTTTGTGATAAACTAATAGATAATTGACTAAATAAACATCCTGCAAAGTTTCAATAAAAATTTCCAAGTTTTTCTTACAATTTCCGTGGTTTCCATGGAAATTTTATCGATATCGATATTATCCCGATATTTCCATCGATATTTCCGTGTTTTCGGACTACCGATATTTCCGATATTACCGATATTTAATACCTTGGAGAGGACGAATCCAAAATATGTCATCTTGGGCTCCAAAACTCATAATCAAGGCTAAAATGTCACTTTTCCAGCACCATGCACTGCTTCTTTATTCTATCGTCAGAAAATAACCATTTGGTGGAAAAATCTAATATTTTGCTACGATCAAGCTAAACGACTCACAAACATCCTCCAATTGGAATTACTCCAAAATTCATCCATTTGATTACGTTTTGCTCCAGAGGAAGTCAAAAGTCTTATATCAAAAATACAATTCAAAGTCTCAAAATTCTTCCAAAATAATAACCAAAATATACTTAGAATAAGGTTAAATATACAATATAATATTTGACTCACCAGGTTGTATAGAAAAATCAAGTTCAGAAATTCCTAGCTACTCAAGAGCACCGATCTTATGAAGATCAAGGTTGAGCAATCTTTCTTTTCGTATTTGGAACTTCAAGTGACAAAGTAGAGTTGTAGAATGTCTTGTTTAATTGTATTGTATTTCATAGTTGTAACAATGTACAAGGTAACATACATATAGGAGAAAGGAAAGCTGGTTACAAGCAACCAACTAGCTAAAGAACCCTAGTGACCAGTTACTTCTATGTAATACAAATCCTTGAAATAAGGGATTTACACAAAGAGCCAAGTTAGGATAAGTTAATCAACATGTCAATTCCATTAAATCAAGGAAGAGAAGAGAGAGCCGGTGTTGACATTATTGCATTTATGACTATGGTTTCTATCAATGCAAAATTCCGTCATCTTCAGTCTTGACGAAAGTGCACTCGCAAAACAATCAACAACTTTGATCAAAGACCAAAAGTCTCACAAGCCCACGATGGGTGGGGGATTTGGCCAATAGATCTCTGATGCCTAAGTTAGTCTCTATGAAAAGAGTGAGTGTTTAGGGTTTTGTGTCTATCGAAAAGCTTCACCTGTTTTTGAAATAAAGGTAATCCATAAATAAATGTAATTGAGATTATTTACTTGACAGAGTTTGTCTTCAATTAGGAATGTATTAAAGATATGATTTCTTAATTAATCCTATCTTTAATCCCTTTGACTTTTCTTTGCCATGAGCAAGGAGCTCTGAGCAGTTGTAGTTCGCTGCATGCATGTCCTAGAATGTTGAGATGCGCGTGGGATGCCCGGCTCATTTAATAAAGGAAATCTCATCTTTCTTGGGTAAAATATCACATGTCGTCTCCAAGATTTTTGGGATTATTTTTGGCTCCACAGTTTCAACAAGGGTTTTGAACAATCCAGGGAGTAACCACTAGACAAAAGCTTCAATGCTTCAATACTCTCTCTAAAGCTAGATCGAGGAGATTTATCGAGCTAAGCTTGCTTAAAAGACGATGAAAGTGAGCATAAGGCAAGGCCTAAGTGAATAGATCAAATAGTTGTTCATGATTGCGAGTAAACACATTACGAATAACTTGCGATTGGACTATGCTCGAACAAAGTGGCAGTCCACCTTGATGTGTTTGGTTTTTTCGTGAAACACTAGATTGGCAGTAATGTGCATAGCTGTCTGGATTGTCACACATGAGTGGCATCGAGTTGGAACTAGTGACCCCAAGTCTGAGAGAAGTCCCTTGAGCCAAATTACTCACATGCAGTGGCTGCCATTGCACAATACTCAGCTTCTACACTGGATCAAGCAATGCATGTTGCTTCTTGTTCTTCCAAGTCACGATGTTACCTCCAACAAATATGCAATAACATGTTGTTGATTTTCTATCAATGACATTCTCTACCCAATCTGCATCAGTGTATCCATTGATCTATGTGGATTTGTTGTTTTGCATGAGGATGCCTCTGCTGATAGACCATTTGAGATAACATTATATCCTTGTAATCATATTGAGATGCTCAATGGTGGAAGCATGCAAAAAGTGGCTGACCAACCCCACAACATATTCGATATCTGGACGAGTGATTGTAAGATATGTAAGTTTACTAACAAGCTTTTGATAATAACTTACATTCTGAAAAGCTTCCCTATCCATGGTCAACTTGAGTTTACTATCAATAAGAGACGTGGCAGGTTTGCAATCAAGTATCTTAGCCTTCTTGAGAAGGTCAACTACGTATTTTCTTTGGTTCAAAAATGGGCCTATGGAAAAGGTTGCCATTTCAATGCCAAGTAAGTATTTCAGTCTCCTAATTCCTTTATGGCAAAGGTTTTATGTAGTGAATGTTTTAGGGCAACAATTTCAGTTGCATTGTCACTAGTGATGATGAGATTATCCACGTAAATAAGTACCATCAATTTCCCACTTGTTCCAGTTTGAACAAACAATGAGGAATCAACATTACTCCTCAGAAAACCAGCCATTTCTAACTCTAAGCTGAGCTTGGCATACCATGCTCATGGAGATTGTTTTAATTCATAGATTGCCTTGTGTAGTTTACAGACAATACCATTACATTTTTGAAAATATGTATTATCACGTAATGTATGGTCATGGTAATTTTAATCTATGAATATTAGAATTTATGTAATTAATACTACTTTTTCAGACTGAGTATGGCCTGATGGTGGTTGCATATACACCTCTTGGAGTTCATCATAAAGAAAGACATCCTTCACATCTATCTGATACAATGACCATCCACAATTCACTACCACTGATAGTAAAACCATTACTATATTCATTTTAGAAACTGGGTTTCCTTGTAATCCACTCCAAAAGTTTGAGTGAACCCATGAGCAACAAGTCTGGTTTTAATCTAATCTAAAGGTTTAAGTGCACCCACGAGCAACAAGTCTGGTTCGCTCAATGGAAGAGCAACCTCCACAAGAATTTCGAGACATACGAGGACCTGGCTATCAATCTAGCATAGGGGTGTGCCATGAAGATTGGGTGTGGCTCAACACCCATTTTAAGGACGAAAAATACCTCGTAAGTGAATTATATATAATATTACAGGTTAATAATATTTTATTAGTATTTTAATACGTTTATTAATTTATTTGAATAATTTTAATTCATATCAGCACTAATACGGCTTGTTTTTGTTTTTGTTTTAACAGAAAAGAGCCAAGGCCAACGAGATAAATATGTCGAAGAAAAAACTTCTCTACCACTCTGACTCCCGAAACTTCTCCTATAGGATGAAGAAGCGATGTCAAACACATTTTTTTTAAAAAATTTTTTTTATTACTTTTACTCTCTATTATACAACTAATAACATATTTCTTCTTATTTTTTAATTCCAGCGGGGTCGAAATTTCCTGAGATTGACGCATTCAAGGAGGTGTACGTACGACTCGAGGATGAGTTGATAGAGGAGCTCCATGTAAGTTTTTGTAGTTCTTGAATTCATAATTATTATTCATTTTAAATAAATGTAATATAAATATTAATTAACTTGTTTTTATTATTACAGGCTACTATGGTGGAGAGGAGCCGGGCTGTCCTCGAGGAGGTGGCTTCCCATATTCCCCTTGACATCCCGATCGAGGAGGTCGCCTCCCCCAGGATGTGGGTCTTCGTATCATGATGGATAACCTCAATCACAGACTTTGTCTTAGGTTGGGGAAGGTGTATTGAGGCATGGGGAATGCCTGCCATCGTGAAACAGAAGCCTCATCTTCCAACTTGACCTCGGAACAGGTCACATCATTGAATGAGCGAGTTATGGAACTCCAATAGAAGGTAGCGGCCTAGGATGCTCACATTGAGACCCTAACTGCCCACATTGCCATCCCGAATGCCCATTTTGCTGCC
This sequence comes from Cotoneaster glaucophyllus, assembly GCA_036320875.1. Classification (NCBI taxonomy): domain Eukaryota; kingdom Viridiplantae; phylum Streptophyta; class Magnoliopsida; order Rosales; family Rosaceae; genus Cotoneaster; species Cotoneaster glaucophyllus. The sequence goes on from CM070061.1 coordinate 1,575,626, forward strand.
CAAGAGTCTAGGATGGCCCAGATCATTCAGCGCTTCAGATGTTCGACTTTAACTTCCCTGCCAGTGCACTCCTCTTCATACACCTTCGACCTCCCAGGCCCCTAACCCAGCACAGACAATTGTCGGAGTTGATAGTGATGATTTTGTGTTGTAGGTTTTTTTTTTTTTTTTTTTAACATTTGTACTTTTTAAATTTTATCCGGTTTGTACGTACATTTTTATATTTATTTTAAATTAATATTTTTCTTTGTCAATTACTGTTCCTAAATTAATTTAACTTTTCAAAATTATTTTGTTTAATATTCATTTTATAAACTTTTTTTTTTTCAAATTTAAAAATGGTTTGTGCGACAAAAGAGTTCGTGGTCCCCTAGTAATACACGTGATGACGATGATAAATCTTGGGATAAGAAGTCCTTCGTCCTCTAAACTTTATGCGACGAAGTGTCTCTTCGTCATTCTGTCCTTACGCCACGTACATTTTCATCCCTTTAAACCAAGGTATTAAATATCGGTAATATCGGAAATATCGGTAGTCCGAAAACACGGAAATATCGATGGAAATATCGGGATAATATCGATATCGATAAAATTTCCATGGAAACCACGGAAATTGTAAGAAAAACTTGGAAATTTTTATTGAAACTTTGTAGGATGTTTATTTAGTCAATTATCTATTAGTTTATCAAAAAAAATTGGAAGGAAATGCATTGCATGATGGATTTAACATTATCAAGTTGATTATATAGCGAGCTGGCAAACATTGTGAGTGTAGAAAATATATAGTAATTAATGAAAGAAGTTTAAACACACCAAAATCATTTATATATAATGAAAGAAGTTTAAACACACCAAAATCATTTATATATAGTGAATCTATTATTTTGATGAGATACGCATTCTACAAAACTAGTTTCAACGATCAAACCGTCAAACTTGTTTGTATATGCTTCGAGATCACATACGCCAAAAATTGAAAAAAACAAACATTCAGAGATCAAGTAACATGACAAAACTTTTCGACGGTTATAAACGAAAAATCACGATTTAACGGTTATTTTAACTCCGATTTTGATGATTTTTTACAGCTACACTCCTTGACCCTATATGAATACAATGAATGAATTCGATCTTCAATTTAATATATTTACACTAGTGGATACCACAAAATCTTATGTTATACTTAATGAAAGTATGAATAAACTCTTAAGTGTTAGTGAATCTATTGTTTTGATGAGATACGCATTCTACAAAACTAGTTTCAACGATCAAACCGTCAAACTTGTTTGTATATGCTTCGAGATCACATACGCCAAAAATTGAAAAAAACAAACATTCAGAGATCAAGTAACATAACAAAACTTTTCGACGGTTATAAACGAAAAATCACGATTTAACGGTTATTTTAACTCCGATTTTGATGATTTTTTACAGCTACACTCCTTGACCCTATATGAATACAATGAATGAATTCGATCTTCAATTTAAAATATTTACACTAGTGGATACCATAAAATCTTATGTTATACTTAATGAAAGTATGAATAAACTCTCAAGTGTTAGTGAATCTATTATTTTGATGAGATACGCATTCTACAAAACTAGTTTCAACGATCAAACCGTCAAACTTGTTTGTATATGCTTCGAGATCACATACGCCAAAAATTGAAAAAAACAAACATTCAGAGATCAAGTAACATAACAAAACTTTTCGACGGTTATAAGCGAAAAATCACGATTTAACGGTTATTTTAACTCCGATTTTGATGATTTTTTACAGCTACACTTCTTGACCCTATATGAATACAATGAATGAATTCGATCTTCAATTTAATATATTTACACATAGTGGATGGATACTACAAAATCTTATGTTATACTTAATACAAATATAAATAAACTATAATTTAACAATTTTATACCCCTAAAAATTACTTAAAAAAATTAACATGTAATTGTTAACATTACTTAATTACTTACAAAAATTAACATGCAAGTATTAATTACTTAAAAAAATTAACATACGAGTCCACACAAATTTATTTGTTGTTGTATAAATTACAATAATATACATATAAGTTTGTAAACTTACCTTAAATATGAAACCCTTTGTGTTCAAGCTTTGGAATGGATCTGGATAGTTAAAAAAATATCCGTCTCCCGAAAAAACGATAATATCGCCGATATATCGACGATATTATCGATATTTTGGTCCATGACCACACACACACACAGACATCCCATGCCACCAGGCCCACCACCACCACACACGCACACAGACAGCAGTCTCTGTCTCTCTCTCGAACCTTCTGTCTTCTTCCTCCATCTCCCACACACGCACAGCACAGAAACGGTCTCTCCTTTCTCTCTGCACCTAGGGTCCGAGACCTCCTCACCTTACCTCAGTCACACGCATACACACACACGCACAGAGACCCTCACCTCTCTCTCGAACCTTCTCTCTTCTTCCTCCATCTCCCACACACACGCACAGCACAGAACCTCTCTCGGCGCCGTCTCTCCTTTCTCTGAGAGAATTTCCATTCCAGAGGCGGTGGAGGACCCCCCGGATCTGCTGCGACGACCTCATCGCCCCCGTTCATTTCTCGGACACAAGCAGAATCGAATTAACAACGGCCCAGATTACGAAAACCCCAAATTTTCCACCAATCCAATCAGCTTATCGAAGATCGCTTTCTGGGTTTACAAGATCAGAGACAGTAGCGGAAAACCCATATCCGAAAAACGAAATAAACAATCACAATGGTTTCTGGGTATTTTCACACCCATCATCAGCAACCTCGTCTTTCTCCCTCTCCTTCTCGTCTCTTCCATCGGCGAAATCGTGTTTTTGGGACGAAATCGGCTCGGCACACCCATCTCCGGCGAGGCCGTGGGTGTCGACGAACTTTCCGAACACCTCCGACCGTTTCACGGCAAACGGAATATATAAAAACGTTCATCTCGTCTTCTATTTCATTTTCATACCTAGATCGGAGTCTATGGTGTTGTTTTACAGTCGGCCGGAGCTGTAGAAGCTCCGGCGTTCTTCTCCGTTTAACTCCCTCTCAAAAAATATCGCGATATTTCGATAATATCGCGATAATATCGATATTATCGATAATATCGCGATATTATCACGAAAACCTTTGGATAGTTAAAAAAATATCCGTCTCCCGAAAAAACGATAATATCGCCGATATATCGGCGATATTATCGATATTTTGGTCCATGCTTTAAACATAGTACAACGAAACAATTGTTCGTCGTGCATAACATTTTGTGCGACGAATGTGCTTCGTCCCTTTTATCTTAGTGCAAGGAAGCATCGGTTCGTCGTGTGTTATTTTAGCTGATGAAATTCTTCTTTGCGCGACGTTTATTGTTTCATTGCGATAACTGTTAAATGTAGTAATGTCTGGAACCGGACGATGTCGCTCTGGAAGTAACACGTCTTCGCATCCAATATCGTTGTGAAATTCCGTTCCTGGATTTCACTGTTATAATTTACGTATTTGTACTATCGAGATTTTATATTATTTTTCAGAAATTTATTTGAATTAGATTTTAATTAAACTAGTTACGAAGTTTGAAGTTTGGGAATTAATTAGTTAAAATCCGTGAACCTTTCGAGGTCACAATTTATATTGTTGAATAGATTTCGAGATCACGAACGCATAGGTGAAAGCCGTTTGCGAGTCCGATTTATAACGGTATAGTTACGGACGTTTGAAGTTGTGAACTATAAAATGTGGGAATTAATTAATTCCCACATGTGGGTTAAAGGTTAAATTAGTTAAGTTAAAGGGGTCTCTCCCACTCATTTGGGGAACTCTCCAGAACTCTCTCAATCCATCCTTCTCTTCCCTTCCCTTCCTCATACAACCCAGAGAAAGCGGACAGGGAAGTCGAAGCGGCGGGAGCGGGCAAACCCAAATCACCAAACTATCATCACCATAATTCCCATCTCGTCCTGAACTTCTCCCTTGTCCCTATTTCTGAATAATGAAATTGTGATAACGAATCGAGAAGCTCCAACGAGGCCCGACTTTTCTGACGAGTTTCTACCATTTTCCGGCGAGGCATGTGTGTTTTGGTTGAGAAATGGAGAACAGGATGTCCAGACGTTGCAAATAGAAGCAACATCCCTGTCTGTTCAATTGACTCTTGCGCAGCGAGATACAAAATGGGCGAACTGGAACAATGATTGAAGTTGTACGTGCAAACAAAGGAACAACGAGTTCATTTGCAAGATGGTGAGCCCATTCTCCTTTCATTTCCTTATCTTTGTAATGTCTTATTCTTTCCTTATTAATGTATAGACACAAGAAAAGGTACATACTTTTATTTTATTGAATTGTTTGTAGTTTTGGTTAAAAGGTAAGAATTAGGCATATTATAGGCACACCAACACATTGAAATAGAAGTTAAATATGATTCCTTGATAGTTGGAAGTGCTCTGAAATTGTAAATTTGATTAAACGAGTATGGGTTCTAATTACAGGAAACTTATTCATTTTGTAGAGAGAAACTATGTTTCATGTAGCCTACTTTGGCTCTTGATTTCCATGTCCTTGTGAGGTCCTTTTGATCTAGTATTATGTGATTTGGAAATAAACATGTCCATGATCAAAACCCATTTGATCTCACTTAATTGCGTTGAGTTTTGATAGATCAAAATCACTTCCAAAGTTGAGTCACAGGGCTGCCAGGCAACAGCAAGTTCTGTATTTCCAATTTTGGAACTCCATTTCATGGTTGTAATAAACTACTTCACTTGTGATCAACATGTAGCTTGCATATATAGGTAAACATTCCAAATTTCTTTATTCATCTAATGATTGAATATAGGTTGTAACATACAGAATTAATATGGTTTATGGTTCCGAAAAGTAGAAAGCTTGAATTAGAGTAAAACCTGATGGCTCCTATTTTGGTTCATTGCTTTATTTATACAACAGGATAGGTGATTAGTATAATAGGTATTTACAGTAAGGGGAGTATACCTCTTGGTTTTTATGTTTGGAGGTCGATATACAAAAAGATGTATAAGGCATCTCGTTATCATTTAATTAATTTCAAATGATAGCATACTTTTATCTGACTTTTACATTTTCCATGTTATCTAAAATTGTATTCGTTCAAATGAATGGGTGACAAGATGTTGGTAGTTAAGAGGAATCGGCAAAATGTATATTTGGATGTGTATTGATCTTGTTGTGAAGTGCTTGTTGAATTGTTTGATGAAATGTGATTTTTATATATACTTAGCCGCAAACATATGTTTATTAACATGATTTGGCTTGGTAATGATGATGGTTGTGACGTATGTGAGATAAATTATCTTTTTAGTAATGTGAATGATGTGTATGATTATTTTTTTGACAATGTGATCCTAAAATCCTATTAGAAGTATGTTGTAGCACTTATATGCTTGTATGACATATTAGTGATGACCTTGAGAAGTTGATGGTGTAGGTGATTACATAGTAACTCATAGGGCTTGAGATGTGGATAGGTTGTGTATTAAAGTTACTGCACCATGTAGCAGAGGCACATGGATGGTCCTGCTTGGTATATCCGCGTTGGGGGACTATACGTATTCTAGGAGTGATCATGCTTGGTTAATCCGCATTGGGTGATCACTACCTAGAACTATTGGATACAGTCCTGCTTGGTATATCCGCGTTGGGGGACTGTTAGGGGTGATCATGCTTGGTTAATCCGCATTGGGTGATCACTACCTACCTGATTATTTTGACCCTGCTTGGTTAATCCGCATTGGGGGGGGGGGGGGGGTCACAAATGGTCCTGCTTGGTATATCCGTGTTTGGGGACCATACTATATATGGATCGTGCTTGGTTAATCCGCGTTGGGCGATCCTTATGGATATGTATGCTTAGGAGTGACTCTGCTTGGTTAATCCGCATTGGGGGGGGGGGGGGGTCACTGCCTACTTGGTTATTTGCTTAGGAGTGACTCCGCTTGGTTAATCCGCATTGGGGGGTCACTGCCTACTTGGTTATTTTCTCAGGAGTGGCTCTACTTGGTTAATCCGCTTTGGGGGGCCCACTTCCTGTTTGGTTACTTAAATAGACTTGGCATAAATGCGCCACTCTAGCCTTAGTCTTTATATATTTGTGACAATGGTTTCGAGAACCTTGTGAATTGAGTTAGAAAAGCTGTTGGATTTCTGGGTGACTCTTCCAGGATTTTCTACGATTCGATTATGATTTCATATGGTATGAAATTAGAAGATATGAGAATGATTGTTATTATTTTGATCAGATTAATTAATTAATGTGGCTAGAGAATGGTTTTGTGCTTCATCTTCTCTTAAATATGATGTATATTGTGAATTGTGATATCATGATGAGACATAATGATTTATATGTTGGTTGGAAGAGAAATCATGATTTCATGGGGATTTGTTATGTAACTTGAATCCAGGAATTTCATGTTATTGGGTTATAATAAATGATTGAGGAATGCTATGCTTTTCTGCTTGAACTTAGTGGGGTAAACATTTGATCTTGTGAATGGTGAACTACGAATGGCTTGATCCTTTTTTAGGGTACGTAGGCAGTCTAACAAGAAGGTTAGATGCAGCCATAAAGTACAAGAAAAATTATCACGCATTTCGAATCTTGAGCTGTACACTGTCCTTATCCCGGAGGCGAGGTATGAGTTTTACGGGTATTTGGTAACGTCACGTGTCGATCCTGGACGTATGTCGGGATCGGGGCGTGACAATCGTAGTTTTCCTTTTTCTATTTTTTTAATATTATATTTATTATAAGGAAGTATCACTGCTAACATGGTACAACTGACGACGTCGCTCAGGTGAAATTGAAAAGGAAGTATCACAACTGACATGGTACTACGGTACTATATTATAGTTTCACGTTGAGAAGTTGTAGACGGCGTTGACATTATTGCATTTATGACTAGGGTTTCAGCTAGGGGTTTGAACAATCCAGGGAGTAACCACTGGACAAAAGCTTCAATACTTCAAAGAGTTGTCTTTCCTTACTTTGATGAGAGCTTTTCCACGAATACTCGGGTCCATTCTTCCATTCGAAAGAGGAATTCTCTTCTTTTCACACTCTCTATCCTTGAAAATGGCAACGACACAAAAACAATCGTCTAAGCAATTCTGTCTGCACCATTCCTCCGGTACTGAAGTAAATTGCTCATAACCACCGCCAGCCCACTCTGTGCTTTGCATCTCGTGAAAATCAAAACTCTCTGTCTCCGGCAAGGCCACATCACAGCTTTGTGAAACAAAGTTTTGCTTGCATCCTTTCAAGATATCATTGGGATCAATAAATGTGTAGCCATAAGGACATTGGCAAGTTGGTCCTTTATCATTATAACTGCAGAGGCTGTTGTATCCACATGCACCACTGCCTATGGCTCCTTCAATTCTTAAGCAAATATTCGAAGGTTCGGAGGTCAAAGGGGACCAAGCCATGGGGCTTCCCGCACTCGAGGCAGCGGTTTTAGGATGAACAGAGTGCCTCAAAACTCCGTCGTGCTCCAGAGTTACTTTATGGTAAAAATTTTGCATGGAAACTGTGTTGGATGATACCATATTCAGTATGCTTCCGTTTTGTGCAGTTAGGTAAAGATGGCCGGACTGATTGAAGATGACCTGAAAGCCGGTATACATAGTCATGGTTGCATAGTAAGCAAAATTGTTTGTCGGCAGTGGGAATCTCGTTGTGTAAAGCAAGAGATTTCCGTCAGATTGTAGACTAAACATGAATCTTCCCCGTGAGTAATTTGTTGCCGTGTAGCGCGCAAAGAGTGTGTCGTTCTGATTTAGAATCTGTGTAGGTAGGATTGTATCTGTTGGTTCATCAAAACTCTCCCACACGTTGGATGAACTTCGATCTGCCAGCACAAAATTTCCAGTGTCTAGCATAGATGCATAGGCAACTCCGGGACCAACAGATTGAGCAGACCATATGCGCTTGCCGGTTGCATCATTGAGCATAAACTCGCCACCGTTCGAAAGCTCAACTTTGGATCCCTCTGGAACTAGATTATCCCCGTTGGCTGACCAGACTATAGTTTTATCTTTTATCTTATCGAACCAAATGGCTAGTAAGAACCCATCTTTTCCGATTCTTTGAAAACCGAAAGCAAAGTCACCAGATGGCGATATCCATGATGATGAGTTATCTTCATTTAGTGCAGTGAGAGATGAGCCTAAAGAAATGTTTTTGGAGGTTTGAGCTAAGGTGGAAAATGGTAGAAACATGAAAAGGAAGAAGAAGAGAAGATTTATCAGTGGACAAGCCATGGGAAAATTACGAAGGTGACGAAAAATTTCAAATCTTGCAATTTTTATTTCATCTTCTTCAAGTATGAAATTAAAAACTTTGCTGCTGGATGACGATGTGATTTCTTGTGATTAAATGAGAGGATCCAACTACAACAAAGTCAACAATGAGCCCTTTTCGTCAATGATTCAACTGACCTTTTTTTTCCAAGTCTTCTTTTTTTTCCAAGTCAAACATATGAACAACACAAACATGATGACGTGAAGTGCGTGAGGTTGTTAGGCTTCACACGTGAGATAACCTGCTCTGATATCATAAAGAAAATTAAGGTTTCACCACAAAACGAATTGGCAACGTCGGAACCAACTTACTTATAAATCTATGCAATGTCTCTTCTCTTATCCATATGAAATTCATTCTCAACATATCAAATCATATTACTCTATTTTGTCGATTTTCTCCCGAAGCCAGCAATTTTTCTTGAACTCTAGTTTTACCCAATTACCTCCTGAACTTTTATAATTGATCCATTTCTCCCCTAACATTAGATTTTGAAAATTTTCATCCAATTTTCCATCCATCTTGGTCAACACATGTCAATTGTCTAAGGGCAAAAAAGTAATTTTATCCTTGATGTGGACGAATATGAATTTTCTCAATAGTCTTGCTTTTTCATCAACATGTGGGGTTGTAATGCCATTTCATTAGCATTTTTTGTGACTTAATTTACATGACCCCCTCGATTCATCTATTTTAATTCAAAACCCAAATTCAAATCAGAAAAGTACTCATTTTAACAAATTCACTGCAGTGTTCAACCTTCTGTAAAGGAACTTGGACGGCAAATTCCAAGCATCTTTTGAATTTTGTTATTGTGTTGCTTTAAAGGAACTTGGATGGCAAATGTATGCTATTGATGCGCATACACGGTGGAACCTCAAATTTCAACATGTACAATTACTCTTTCAACAAAAATTTGACTCTCTGAATTCTGAACTACAAAGTTCTAGATTTTGAGTTTTCTTTGACCAAATAACAAAGAAACAAACACTTAAATTATTGATCTCATAATGACGATGGATTCGGTGGAACTGAAACTTCAACAGTTCCTTCTAGCATCTGCGTGACTTTCTTCATCGTCGGTATCAGTGACGGGTCCTCTGAATGCACCACATTGCAATCATCACGTAATTCTCCATCATCTTGACGTCTTCCATTGCCTCACCGTCCTTGTCCAATAGCAAATTCAGCTTCTTTTGCATATAGAAATCATATGCCCAATAAGCTAGTATCAGCTGATCTACATTATCCACATGTTCTTCAAAATTATTCCTCCAACAAATAATTTCTAGTAACAAAATGCCATAGATGTAAACATCCACCTTCACTGGGATAGGCATGTTTTTTAACCTGTGAGAATGTGAAGGTAAAAGTCTCACATCGGTGAAAGGAGAAACCTTGCAATGACTTATAAGAGGTTGGGCTACTCATCATTAGTGGCGGAGCCAAGATTTTACGTGAGGAGGGGCCTCACATAAATGTTAAAAAAATAAAACAAAAAGATAGTATTTATAAGAGAGTAGAATACATGAATTGTCAGCTAATTAAAGTTTTTGAGGCACTGAATGCTTTTTTTAATATAGAGAGTAATGATTAAGAGAAATAAACCTTCCAATATCAAGTTAGCTTTATTAATTCGACAAAAGAAATGAAAAATAGGATGGATTGGGAATTTTCGAACAGAAAAAAAAGAAAAATTGATCGAGAATTTAGAGAACAAAATATATGAAATTTTATAAATTTAGCACAAAGTTAGAGAGAATAGAGAGATTTATAAATCTTAATATTGTTGTGGGTTGGAATTTGGAGGACAAATATATGAAATTTCAAGGAGGTTAGGACGAAAACTCAAAGTTTGTTATTCTTCGGTTGGACAATGTGAAAGAATATTTTTTGATAAAACTAAATCAGACTTTACATTTTAATTTTAAGAGTTGATTTGTTTATAAAATATGATGTTAAATTTAGTTTTAAAATGAGTGTTGTTAGAATTGAAAAGAAAAAGAGACCTCTTATTTTAATTATTAGTGAATAGAATTTAAGAATTTGTGTAAATTAAAAAAGATAATACTAAATTTACCAAAAGAAAAAATGATTTTAATACAAATGATTTAGAAGGATGAAAAAGAGAGGGTAGGTCTATGCCTATACTAGGCTTATAGTGCCTCCGCCATTGTTTCCCATAATATCAATTAGTTTTATGATAGAACCTCAACTTTTTTCAATTCAGGAACTACATAACCTTTGGTTCCCTGATTCGAGTGGTAGTTCGAGTTTGGTCCGCTCCCAAAAGCTTGGCCAATCCAAAGTAAAAAATTATTGCAGTGAAAGAGTCTCTAGAAGAATTGAGGATTAATGCTGCAATGTATTATTTGGCTGCTACTTTCCTCATGCAGACACGGCAGCCCTCTTGCAGTACTGTTTGGGCCCAAATTGGGCCTTGACTCTCCAAAGAGGAAGCTTTCTAAGGGAACAAATTGTTGAAGTATCTCATATTGACGGTATTTGTGAGAAAGTGAGATTTTTAATATCATAACTCCACTCCAACTAACACTAAGACTTTTTGTGTTAAAACTCCATACCTGTTGGACTGTGTAGGTGCAGTTGTGCATGTGGTAATTAACATGTTGGAGACAATATAGGTGTTATTGAAAGCAATTTTGTGATAAAACTCCATACATGTCGGACTGTGTAGGTAATAATTAACAAGTTGGGGATAATAAAAGTGCTGTTGAAAGTGGGTATTTGACCCGTTTCTCTGATAGTTTGACAACCATTTCTCATAAACTCGTAGACAAGAACTCAGTGCTGCCATTCGTCGCAGAACCCAATCACTTGGACTAAATTTATGTGGTTGTTCTTCCACTTGCGCAAACACTATGTTTGGATTAGGGAAATAAACTTGGAATTTGGGTAAAAGTCAGAATTTATAAATTGACATACACCAATTCCTTTGTTTGGATTCATAAACATAAAAATTTAGAATTTCCGAGTGAAAAAAAAAACTTGGAATTTGGGACCTCTAATTCCCAAGTTTAAATTTCATGTAAATAGGTGTCATTTCTCAATTTCTATAATTGAGAGCTTAAAAATAACAAATTCCGTATTCAATTCCATTGTTTTTTTAGGTTAACCAAACAAGAAAATTCACAAATTCTATAAAATAAAATCCTATCATTTTAATTTCCGTCATTTTAAAATTCCTTAATAATCTTTAATTTCTTTATCCAAACATAGTGTAACTTCAGCTTTGAATTTCGACTCATTTTTCCCAACCATAGTGTCCATTTTTTTTCTTTCGGTAAACCAGTGTCCAATTTTTTACAGCAACAAATTTCCCATTGTCAAATCCTAAAACTCGTTTAAAAACTGTAGCAAAAGAGCCATGGCCTAGTTCTTCCTTGAATCCGTTAGTTGTAAAACTCTTATGTTAATGACAATGAGTTATGTCGAGAATAATGGAGCACTAAGATGACTTGAGTTACAAGTCATTGATATGCTTAAGGATTATCGGAGTCCTAGTGTTACAAATATATTGGAGTCTCAGTGACATGCAATCAATTAAGAACTCTCAATATAAGTAATTGCTTAATTGGATTATTAGTCCAGGTGATAATAGGGTAGTTGGAAAATAACCCTGGCAAAAAATTAGGACTTAAGTCCTGTATTGAAGTCTGTTAGGATTTAGGTCCAAATTTAATTAAAAAGCCAAAGATCCAAAAGAGCAAAAGAGAGCAAAGGAATGAAGACCCTCACTTTGAGTGAATAGCGTTTGCAAATGCAAAGAGCATGTACAAAGGTATAATGGATTCTCAACTCTCTCTTTGAATTTGAGTTGAGTCTTGGTTCACCATACTACTAGAATTTGAATTTCATGGTTAAGATTTGTTTTTTACTGCATATGTACAAGCTTCTGCCTCTCAATTGTTAATTGTTCATTGTATGTTGCTAAAATAATCTTAGTTTAGCCAAATTTTCCCTTACAGATTGTACATTGTGACATCAAACCTCAAAAGATTCTTCTCGACGACTCTTTCTCCGCAAGAATTTCTTTGGATTAGCCAAGTTTGAGAATCGACCAGACTCGAACTACGACTGGAATGAGTGGACGTAAAGGTATGTGCCCCAAACGGTTCAAAAACTTCCCTATCACTGTGAAGGTGGATGTTTACAGCTTTGGCATTCTGTTGTTGGATATTATTGTTGTGTTTGGCTCATATACCTATGAGTTGACAACAATTTTGATAGAGTAAATTTCTGACTGACATAGGAAAATGGCAGCAGCCATTTTGTGACTTTGTGTTTGCTTGCACGCAAGTGTGCATGTTGTATTTCCTATGCATTTAATGGCAACAATGAAGAGACCCGTGGGTTTACAAGTGCTACAAAGGAAAAGCAAAAGTGGGTTTGCTTTTTGACTTTGGGAGTTAGAAATGTGATGGCTTGGCCTTTATTTAATGCAAGGAAATGCTTGCATTAGGTATGCTTGCCGAGTGAGAGGGTAAGCATCAGTGTGCATCCGGAGGAGAACACAAAGGAGAGAAAATAGAGAGTGAGAGTGAGAAACTCTTGGGTAGGGTGAGGCTCTTGGGAAAATTCTATGAGTGTACAAGGGATTGGGGTTTGGGTTATATTGATTTAACTCAAGTGTATCTTGTACTAGTTATTCTCATAGTGAAGAGCAATATCTATCCGAGGACGTAGGCAAGATTTTTGCCGAACCTCGTAATTCTCTTGTTGTCTTTATTTCTTGTATTTTAAACTGTCTAACTGTATGTTTGTATTTTGGTGAGATAAACTGAATTATGGTTTTGTACTGATCGGCCAATGCACAACAATTGGTATCAGAGCTTTGTTGGAAGCTTTGGTTCATTGAAGGTTCAGAATTGTTATTCACCATGATGACTACAAACATGTCATTTTCAGTTGAGAAGTTTAATGGGAAAGGCAGTTTTACTCTCTGGCAGATGAGAGTGAAGGATGTCTTGACTCAACAAGGCTTGGCTAGAGCTTTGAAGGGAAAAGATGGGAAGCCTAAAGAAATGACAGATGACCAATGGGAGGAGCTGGAGTCGCGTTGTGTTAGCACGATTCGACACTGTATAGCTGATAACATTATCAATAATGTTATGGATGAAGATTCTGCGCCTGCACTGTGGGAGAAGTTGGAAAAACTCTATATTGCTAAGAGTTTGACCAACAAGTTACATCTGAAGCGGAAGCTGTACAAGCTGAAGATGGATGAAGGCGGGAATCTCATGGACCACATGAATGTGTTCAACGGATACTTGGATCAATTGCGGAAAGTTGATGTTAAGGTTGAGGAAGAAGATAAAGCCCTCTTACTTCTTACCTCACTTCCAGATTCGTATGAGAATCTTGTGACAACCTTATTGCATGGAAAAGATACAGTAAGTTTGGAGCAGGTGCAAGCTTCTTTGGTGTCTTATGATACACAAAAGAAGAAGACCATTGTTGATGGTGGGCACGAGACTGCTTTAGCTGTTCAAGGTTGGAATCGTGGAAGAAAATTGGGAGGAGGATTTGAGAGAGACAGTAGGTTCAAATCGAGTTCCAGAGGCAAGGGTCTACAATGCTACGACTGCAAAGAATTCGGGCATAAAAAGAAAAACTGTCCTTTGAGGAAAAGAAAGGATGATCTTGGTCCGGGTTGTAGCAATTTTGTGGCGGAAGACTTCGAGTATGCCCTCTAGGTACTCGAAGCAACACTTCTCCTGGTGATGTATAGTCTCAAGTGTTGTAGGGGTTTTGCAGCAGGTGGAGCTATGAGATTCGCAAGTAATAAGATGGTCCTGAAGGAGGAGAAGTGTGAGGAATATTTGTCGAGCTCGACGGGAGTTGCTGGAAATGGACGCGCTGACAAGTTTCCAGGTTGCAGACAATAAAGAGGGGGAAATCCTACTGGAGGAGACGAGGGAGTGTCGAGACCTTTTGTCTGAAGCTAAATGGTGATTTTTAGCTTGCAGCAGCTGCACATGCATTGGCAGTAACTAAATTGGAACAGGACCAACGAGGTTGATTCAGGGTGTGTATGCTGGTACATAAGGCCAATGGAGGCTTTGGCAATGGATGCAAGGATTTTTGCATGGTATATTCGCCAAGGTGGAGATTGTTGTGTTTGGCTCATATACCTATGAGTTGACAACAATTTTGATAGAGTAAATTTCTGACTGATATAGGAAAATGGCAGCAGCCATTTTGTGACTTTGTGTTTGCTTGCACGCAAGTGTGCATGTTGTATTTCCTATGCATTTAATGGCAACAATGAAGAGACCCGTGGGTTTACAAGTGCTACAAAGGAAAAGCAAAAGTGGGTTTGCTTTTTGACTTTGGGAGTTAGAAATGTGATGGCTTGGCCTTTATTTAATGCAAGGAAATGCTTGCATTAGGTATGCTTGCCGAGTGAGAGGGTAAGCATCAGTGTGCATCCGGAGGAGAACACAAAGGAGAGAAAATAGAGAGTGAGAGTGAGAAACTCTTGGGTAGGGTGAGGCTCTTGGGAAAATTCTATGAGTGTACAAGGGATTGGGGTTTGGGTTATATTGATTTAACTCAAGTGTATCTTGTATTAGTTATTCTCATAGTGAAGAGCAATATCTATCCGAGGACGTAGGCAAGATTTTTGCCGAACCTCGTAATTCTCTCGTTGTCTTTATTTCTTGTATTTTAAACTGTCTAACTGTATGTTTGTATTTTGGTGAGATAAACTGAATTATGGTTTTGTACTGATCGGCCAATGCACAACAATTATTTGCTACCGTAAGAAATTTGAAGAAGAGGCCAAGGATGAAAATCATATGATACTGGCTGATTGGGTGTACGATTGCTATAAGCAAAACAAACTGCACATTCTATTTCCAAATGGTCTCGAGGAAATGGAAAACATCAAAGAGATGGAGTCGTACGTGATGATTGCAATGCAGTGCATTGAGGAGGATCCATCGCTGAGACCCACCATGAAGAAAGTCACATTGATGCTCGAAGGTAATGTTGAAGTTTCAATGTTAAAGATCAACACCAGCTCATTAAGATCAGTCGGTACAAGGGAATTAGATTGTTCTAGTTCAAACATGCATGAAATTGTTCTAGAAGATTCTAGCACATAATACTGAAGATGGCTGGTGCATGCTTGAATATGCTAGAATATTCTAGCAAGCTAATGTCGGTAGGCAGAAGTAAGAGTAGTCTTGTGAGGAGTGTGAGTGGTCTCGAATGTATCTTTAGAAAGAGTGAGTGTCATAGCTTCTAAAAGAGTGTCCTTAAGAGTTTGTGTGTTGTAATATTTTGTGTGTGTAATACAAGTAATTTGTTTGTTGTTTCTCCAACACTTGTGTTAGAGTTGTGTACTTTAAGTTTTTCCCCAACAATTGACCAGCCCATTAAGATCAGTTGGTACAAAGGAATTAGATTGTTCTAGTTCAAACATGCGTGGAATTGTTCTAGAAGATTCTATCATATAATACTGAAGATGGCTGGTGCATGCTTGAATATGCTTGAATATTCTAACAAGCTAATGTTGGTGAGCAGAAGTAAGAGTAGTCTTGTGAGGAGTGTGAGTGGTCTATAGTTTGTCTCTAGAAAGTGAGTGAGTATCATTGCTTCTAAAGTGTCCTTGAGAGTTTTGAGTGTTGTAATATTTTGTGTGTGTAATACAAGTAATTAGTTTACTTGTGTTGTCTCTCCAACACTTGTGTTAGATTTCTGTACTTTAAGTTTTTCCCCAACAATTGGTAGCGTGGAGAGACAATACAAGTAAACAAATTACTTGTATTACACACATAAAATATTACAACACTCAAAACTCTCAAGGACACTCTTTTAAAAGCTATGACACTCACTCTTTTAAAAGCTATGACCCTCACTCTTTCTAAAAACACATTCTTGACCACTCACACTCCTACAAGACTACTCTTACTTCTCGCTCTCACTTGGTTGCCTACTTTCTTATTTCCTCTCATACTTCTTGGTTACTTGCTAAAAACACAACACACATATTTATAGGGCATAGTTGCCGACTTATGCCATCACTAGAATTTTCTAGTGCATTGATCATGCACACACACTTTTCCACCGACATATGGCTTTGCAATATCCATACAATACTACAAGCTGCTAGAACTTTCTAGCTTATTATGCATGCCCACCGACTTAACATGCAGATTTGAACTAGAAAGGTCTAGTTCATTTGCAGCTGGACAAAGTCCTCTAGAAGCTTCTGCCTTCCAAGCTTGCTGCTTGTATTTGCTAGATTTTTCTAGAATCCAAACACCAATTGGGTTGGTGTTGATCTTCAACACTCAGTTCCTCATGATCCGTGATTCCGTCCTCTTTCACAAATTCTACATTTTAAGTGCTTTCAGTTATAGTTACATGCTTTTATATGTTTGATCATCAAGTACTTCAGTAAATCAGATAGTCATTAACTTAATATTTGGTAATTAATGTAATGGAAAATGAATAATTCCTCTACTTATTGGGACATCTTAAAAAAATTATTATGCATTTGACTACACAGTAAGTAAAGAACTTAAGAATACATGCACATGAAAAATACACAAACATTTGATATCCAAAAGAAATTGATTATAATCGGAAGCACTTAAGTATTAAACTTATGAAAGAAGATGGATCGGGTGGAGTTGAGACTTCAGCAGTTCCTTCGAGCATCAATGTCACTTTCTTCATCTTGGGTCTGAGCGAGGGATCCTCCTGAATGCACCATATTGCAATCATCACATACTTCTCCATTTTCGTCACTTCAAGCATTGCCTCACTGTCATTCTTGAATATCAGCTGCAGTTTGTTATGCTTATAGCAATCATACGCCCAATCAGCTAATATCATTTGATCTTCATCCTCTGCCATTGCATTAAAATGGTTCCTGCAAAAAAAAATTTATAACAACAAAATACAGTAGCTGTAAACATCAACCTTGACCATGATAGGCAAGCCTTTGAACCATTCAGGGGCCATATACCCTTTCGTTCCCCTGATTGCAGTCGTAGTTTGAGTCTGTTTTATTCTCAAAATCTTGGCTAATCCGAAGTCAGATATTCTTGCTGTGCAATAGTCATCAAGAAGAATGTTTTGAGGCTTGATGTCACAGTGTACAATTTGGCTGCTACATTCCTCATGCAAATACAAAATACTTGTTGCTGTTCCCAAGGCAATTTGCCTTCTTTGGTGCCAGTTTAGCATGGAATCTCTGAAGAGGAAGCTTGCTAGAGAGCCCTTGCTCATAAACTCATATACAAGAATTCGGTGCTCTCCCTTGTTACAAAATCCAAGCAGCTGGACTAAATTTCTATGGTTTGTTCTCCCAATAGCACTCACTCCTGCTTTAAATTCCAAATCATTTTCTTTGAACTTAGCATCTAAGCATTTGACAGCAACAGGTAAATAAGGCCAGACTTGTTGAACATGACCTGAAATCCAACATCTGTATTGTTGGCTGACCAGTAACGAAAATTGGGAGACTGCAGAGGGAAATGTGTTGTGTAAAGCATGAGGTTTCCATCAGATTGTAGTGTAAACATGAATCTTCCTCGTAAGTAATTTGTTGCTGTATAGCGAGAAGAGAGAGTGCTGTTCTGGTTTAGAGTCTGCGTTGGTAGTATTGTATCAGTTGGTTCATCAAAACTCTCCCACAAAGTGCTTGAATTTCGGTTGGCCAGCACAAAATTTCCAGTGCCTAGCATGGCTGCATAGGCAACTCCAGAACCAGCAGCTTCAGCATACCATATTCGCTTTCCCGTTGCATCATTAAGAATAAACTGGCCATCATTTGCAAGTTCAATTTTCAATCCTTGTGGCACAAGATAGTTCGCATTGGCGGACCACACAACCAGTTTCTCTGGTATCGTATTGAAACAGATGACCAAGAGGAAAGCATCATTTGTAATCTGCCAAAAACCAAAAGCAAAGTCACCAGATGGTGATTGCCAGGATGAGTTATCATCTTTAACAGTGAGGGATGAACCTAAAGGTATGTTTCTGGAAGTTTGAGCCGTAGTAGAACATAGGAGACAAATGAAAAGGAAGAAGCAGACCAGAAAATCGGAGCATAAGCCATGGTAATTACGCTGAGTAGTTTGCTACAAGCTACTGATCAAGCTTGAAGAAAAAAAAAATCATTAAGTAGATAAAACATCAAATAAACTATGTCTTCTGTTTCAATCACTTTGTAATTTTTATTATATTTTTCATCCTCGTGACGACAAACAAGATTTGTTCTGATCAAATTAGACAGGATCAAACCATAATCAGGTCAGCACTGCTCCTTTTCATTAGAGATTCAATTAACTTTAATATATACCAAATTTGGTTTTAACTTTTGCTTTTGGATTTATCGATCCGCTGGGGGAGGTTGCTTGCAAGTCTTTCAATCTTATTTATAGGGAATTGCTGAGAAACTGTATATATATTATTTTTCGGCTCCTATAAGCGTTATGTCTTTGATTCTTTTGTTTACTTGTGCATGCCACTATATGCTTTGAGCCTCGAGTCTAGATGCACCGCTGTAAGGTTTGCAATCGGGATCATGCATTCTACGACTTAATTTTCAAGTCAACTGTAATGAGTTCCATCGTCTTCACTAACAACTAAATAAACGTTCCATCATGGTAGATTTGCAGTTGGAGATTTGGCATTTGGGTAATGGATGCAAAGTCTTTTTAAATCTTAATATGCATGCAGGCCAATCACTTGGAAGCCGCCTTCTTTGAATGCTTCAAAGAGATGGAACATCAATGAGAGTCTAGTTTTTTTTTTTTTTTTTTGAAAAATGTTCCGAGTCTAGTTTTAAACTCAAGTCTTTGCTATTGTCCATGGCCTACAACAAGCATTCTTTTCTACCCCTTTTTTTGGGTTGAAGCCCTAACTAGTCCAATCTAGACTTGGAAACTCTATACAGCTTCTCTTTTTGTAGAATTTAGAAGCTTCTAGTCACGTCTCTTCTAGCCCAGCACTTCAATGAAAAAGAAAAGAAAAATAGGATCACACAGAAAACATAATCCAGATGCGTATCGTAAATAAAACCTATCATGATACATGAATAATGTCACACTTACCACCTATTTGTACTATCTATCTAATAAAGGCAAGGTCTACCAATGCATGAATCTCTATTAGAGAGATGGTACAAATAGGTAGTAATAATAGCATTTTTGGATAATGATTAATAATACACATGATTGATTTCAACAATAATGCATTAAAGATTGCATAATCCATATACCATGATAAATTATTTGTACCATATTATACCGACCTTGAAACTACCAAGTATTGGTCAACTACGAAGCACCGTAAACCCACCAAAGTGTCCGTGCTTTGGAGGCACTTAGGCTGGTAACACACCGGTGCCCTTCGATACCTATTTTACCTTCCTTGCAGGTTGCTTCACTAGTTTACCCTCGACCGGAGCACCCTTGCGAAAGTCTTTACACCACACTTTACGTTGACTCGAGGTCCACCCGATTTCGTGCATCAACTTTGGCGCCTTCTTGGGAATCAACACTTCGAATCGTACTCTGTCTTACCAGCTCCGTTAAGCTTTTTTTTGGGCAAATTGAGTTCCATCATTCGTACAGTACTCTCCTTTGATCAAGCATCCTTCTCCAACATGGGGAGCGAAGGGAGCCACAACACTCAGCATGCCTACCGTGAGACAACGAAAGAAGGAAAGAAAGAAACTATATTTCTTTGTACATATTATGTGTCCATGTGTTTAATACAAATTTCTTCTGTTACATAATTATGTTTTCCAACTAAATTAACTAAAGCAGAGGTTTCTATATGCTATCAGCTTTTCGTTTTGCATATCTAAGTCCTTAAATCAGCTTCATCTCGAACTTGAAACACCAGGATAGTTTTCGGGGTAACTTTACAAGGTTTGAGAGGTTCTGCAGTAGGTGAGAAAGCTTGGAGTTTTAGAAGTTGCTATTGAGAAAGACTGGAAGACCGCGTAAGCCAAAAAAATGAGCATGGGTTTTATACCATTGATAATTCCTCTATTTATTCGGACATTTTAAGAGAATTATTGCACATTCGATACTACACAGTACATTAAGAACTAAATGTTATGATCCCACATCGACTACACTTATGGGGGTGTAGGGGTTCTTAAGTCTTGGGGGTCCTCCCACCTATTGGACTAGTCTTTTGGGTTGGGCTCTTCCCTTGGGCTTGAGTACCTAACATTGGTATCAGAGCCTAGGTTCCCGACGCTGCGGAGGGGGCGACCTGGAAAGGGCTACCTTAACGGGACGACCAAAGGGTGCGCCGCCGTTAAGAGTGAAAGCCACCAGAGTAAGGGCCGCCGTGGGCGTCGGCTTCCGAAGGGTGGTGTAATGTTATGATCCCACATCGACTACACTTATGGGGGTGTAGGGGTTCTTAAGTCTTGGGGGTCCTCCCACCTATTGGACTAGTCTTTTGGGTTGGGCTCTTCCCTTGGGCTTGAGTACCTAACACTAAAGAGTATTTGAAAATAAATAATTGGAAGCAGTTAAATGATTGAACTTATGAAAGAACATGGATCGGGTGGAGCTGAGACTTCAACAGTTCCTTCGAGCATCAATGCAACTTTCTTCATGGTAGGCCTGAGCGACGGATCCTCCTGAATGCACCATATTGCAATCATCACATACTTCTCCATCTTCTTGATGTCATGCATTGCCTCATCGTCATTCTTGAATAGCTGGTGCAGATTATTCTGCTTATAGCAATCGTACGCCCAATCAGCTAGTATCATTTGATCTTCATCCTCTGCCACTAGCTCAAAATGCTTCCTGCAGAAAATAATCTCTAACAACAAAATTCCGAAGCTGTAAACATCAACCTTGGCCGTGATAGGTAACCTATTGAACCATTCAGGGGCCACATAGCCTTTCGTTCCCCTGATTCCAGTCGTGGTTCGAGTCTGGTCCATTCTCAAAAGCTTGGCCAGTCCGAAGTCAGAAATTCTTGCCACGAAAGAGTCATCGACAAGAATGTTTTGAGGCTTGATGTCACAATGTACAATTTGGCTGCAGCACTCCTCATGCAAATACAACAACCCTCTTGCAATTCCCAGTGCAATTTTCCCTCTCTGGTACCAGCTTAGCCTCAACTCTCCAAAAAGGAAGCTCGCTAAAGATCCGTTGCTCATGAACTCATAGACAAGCATTCGGTGCTCTCCCTCGTAACAAAATCCAAGTAGCTGTACCAAATTTCTGTGGTTTGTTCTGCCAATAGAACTCATTTCCGCTTTGAATTCCAAATCATTTTCTCCGACCCTAGCGACTAAGCTTTTGACTGCAACGCTCTTCTCATTATTAGAGGCTAAAACTCCTTTGAAAACTACTGCAGAAGCACCGCGTCCTAGTTCATCCTCAAATTCATTCGTAGCGTTTTTTAGCTCCTCATAAGTGAAATGCTTCAAATTCATATCAGAGATGACAGGATAATTAGGTTCACTTAGACTCCCTTTTCTATAAGAAATACGAGAAACAGCCAAATAGGTTGTTAATAGCAAAATCAAGTTCAGAAACCCTGAGCTACTCAGGAGCACTGATCCGATGAGGATCATGGTCGAGTGATCTTTCTTTTTTGTATTTGGAGGTATCAAAGTAGTGTTGTATTTCCGTACTTTGACGAGAGCTTTTCCACCAATACTCGGGTTCATTCTTCCATTCGAAAGAGGAATTCTCTTCTTTTCACACTCAAAATTCTTGAAAATGGCGACGGCACAAAAACAATCATCTAAGCAATTCTGTCTGCACCAATCCTCATTTACCGATGCAAATTGCTCATAACTACCGCCAGCCCACTCTGTGTTTTGCATCTCGTCAAAATCAAAACTATCTGTCTCAGGCAAGGCCTCATCACAACTTTGTGAAACAAAGGCTTGCTTGCATCCTTTCAAGACATCATTGGGATCAATAAATGTGTAGCCAGAAGGACATCGGCAAGTTGGACCTTCATCATTATAGCTGCATAGGCTGTTGTATCCACATGCACCGCTGCCTGTGTCTCCTCCAATTCTTAAGCAAATATCCGAAGGTTCAGAGGTCAAAGGGGACCAAGCCATGGGGCTTCCGGCACTTGAGGCAGCAGTTTTAGGATGAACGGAGTGCCTCAAAACTCCGTCATACTCCAGAGTTACTTTATGGTAGAAATTTTGCATGGAAACTGTGTTGGATGACACCATATTCAGTATGCTTCCGTTCTTTGCAGTAAGGTAAAGATAGCCGGACTGATTGAAGATGACCTGAAAGCCGGTGTACATAGTCATGGTTGCATAGTAAGCAAAATTGTTTGTCTGCAGTGGGAATCTCGTTGTGTAAAGCAAGAGATTTCCATCAGATTGTAGAATAAACATGAATCTTCCCCGTGAGTAATTTGTTGCCGTGTAGCGTGCAAAGAGTACGTCGTTCTGATTTAGAATCTGTGTAGGTAGTATTGTATCCGTTGGTTCATCAAAACTCTCCCACACATTGGATGAACTTCGATCCGCCAGCACAAAATTTCCAGTGTCTAGCATAGATGCATAGGCAACTCCGGGACCAACAGATTGAGCAGACCATATGCGCTTGCCGGTTGCATCATTAAGCATAAACTGGCCACCGGTCGAAAGCTCAACTTTGGATCCCTCTGGAACTAGATTATCCCCATTGGCTGACCAGACTATAGTTTTGTCTTTTATCTTATCGAACCAAATGGCTAGTAAGAATCCATCTTTTCCGATTCTTTGAAAACCGATAGCAAAGTCACCAGATGGCGATGTCCATGATGATGAGTTTTCATTTAGTGCAATGAGAGATGAGCCTAAAGAAATGTTTTTGGAGGTTTGAGCTAGGGTGGAAATTGGTAGAAACATGAAAAGGTAGAAGAAGAGAAGATTTATCAGTGGACAAGACATGGGAAAATTACAAGCCATGGGAAATTGGTAGAAACATGAAAAACTTGGATGCTGGACCATGATGTGATTTCTTGTGCTTAAATTAGAGGATCAAACCGCAACAAAGTCAACAATGAGCTCGTTTTCGTCAATGGTTCAATTGACTCTGATTCCAAGTCTTTTTTGGGATTCTTCACGGGCATTACTTGGAAACTGCCTTTTTGACTCTTTCAAACTTTATGTACTTCGTTCAATTTCTGCATGGCGTGTAAGATACTTTCTGAGTATTCCGTGATGCATGGATGAAAGTTCAAGACACTAATAAAACTTTTTAAATGAAAATTGTTACGGATTTGAAGAAATCAACTTACTTATAAGCCAAACTTACATATAAAACAACCAAATATTAATAGGAGGAGTAACTCAACTTGCTGTTCATGCAATGTCTCTTTTCTCATCAAGAATGTGGATTCATTCTCAATACATTCTCATGTGGCGAATCTTAAAGCCAATCACGTAGACAACACAAACATGAAGACGTGGAGCGTGTGAGGTCGTTGCGGTTCACACGTTAGACAACCTGATATGATACCATGAAGAAAATTGAGGTTCCATTGTAAAACTAATTGGCAATGTGGGAACCAACTTACTTATTAATATATACAAGATCTCTTCTTTCATTCATGTGAGATTCATTCTCAACGTAATGTTCCTATGGAGAGAGGTAAAAATATATGAACCATCAAATCATATTACTCTATTTTGCAGAGTGCAGGTGACCAAATTTGGTTATTTGATGTACTGTGCAAAATCATATTAATCTATTTTGTCAAGAATAAAATTATAATATGAACTATCAAATTTACTCAACTAAATGTCAATTTGCACATGCGATAAGTAAGGTGCTTATGATGTAAAGTTTGAGTTAAACCAAATTAACAAATATTTAATTTGATGTGCATGTGCATGTTTTTTACAATAATTTATATTCCTAATATATTTACACATTTGACCTTCTTGTTACATAATTTATACTACGTAGTACGTACGCAATTCACAATCTTGAAGGATTTACTGACCGATTCATGTTGAATAGGTCGCTGTTGGAATATAAGTATAGGTTAGGTCATAGTCATCACTTTATCTCTAGTTGTGAGGTTAGTTGTGGTTACCACCTTACTTTAGTCGTAGTCAACAACTTCTCTTCCTCGATGTAGGGCTGCAGTCTTGTTTTATCTAATTAGTTTTTTTGGTCAAAGGTAATTCATTACCAACAAAGCACACAATATACAACAGAAAAAAGAGGCTCAATACAAATAAAGCGCACAACTAAAATATGGACCTCAAAACAAAAACCAACCCAAAGGTTGAGCCCAAAACAAAAACACAGAAAACAGAAAAACCCTAGCAACTTTGTAGCCGTCAGAACCGCCGGCCTTGAACGATCACCTCTTGCAGCCACCAACACATCAACCAAACAGAGCCTCCGAAGCGGAAAAGAAGAAGGTTCCATCCTCCACAAAACCGCAAAATTGAAGTCCACAACCATCAGAGAAAGGAAGCAGGTAGGAAAGACATCCCAAAGACAACAGTGCCGACATCGGCACACAAGTGGAAGGAGGTGGTGCGAGCACCCGAGCGTAATAGCTCTACACACCTTCCGAGAAATCCGCAAAACGCGGTGGATAGAAACGCAGACTAGGGAAATTGCAGGATCAAGAGAGGTCGAAACATGGGGGATAGGTAGAAAACGGGGTGAGTAGATCATGGTAATTGTCTGCGAGAAAAAAGTTAAATTTATCCATAATGTAGACAACATATTATTATTTTTCTTCTTCTCTTCCGTTATCTAGTTCATTTTGTACACTTTTTTCACTATATTATATATGTTGAACATTGACGATGATGCAAATAATTAATTAAGGCTTAAAATATTACGTATCATTCTCAGTAATGTAAATGAGTGAATTATTATACTTCTCTTTTGTGTACAGTAGAAGATCCTAAATTCCCTTTGAATAAACATATAACCAATCTGTGGCAGCCTGCAATCCCATTTAAACATAATTTATACTCTTAGGAGTTATAGTTATAATTAAGTGGCTTTTAGATCCAGGTCCAAAAACATAGAATGTTTTTAAGAGTAAGTCCAGTTATCTAATTATATGTTTTTATTTCTTTTATACTCATTTTATATTTTTTTTAAATATTAAAAATTAATTAAAATCTTTTAATATTATGCATTTTCCAACTTCAAAATATCTAACTATTATCTTATAACAAAAAAACTAATATATTAACATAAATCTATCTGCAAAACATTCTATCCTAACTCAAGTAACATATATATGAATGTATATTATACCTATAAGTGAGATATGAAACCTAACTAAAAGGTAGAAAAAAACATAATATACCTACAAGTAAGACACATTAATGTGATAGGTTGACTATGAAAAAGAGTATGTCATATAAGTAGATAAATACAATTAACCTATTATATAGGTTGATTATAAAAAATTAAAATAAAATCTATAAATGGGTTAAAGCAGGAGGAAGAACAAGAGATAACAAAAATAAATAAATAAAAAGAAATAATCAAAGAGATAATTAGGAAGAAATTTGATTTTTACAATAAATATTTTCATTGAAGAGATAATTATTGATAATAAAGTAATTAAATTTAAGGAATTGGACTTATTTTAATAAATTGGACTATTCCTACTATTGGCTAAAAAAATTGGACTTATATCAAGTTTTCCCTATAATTAAAGGGATATGATCAAAGGACAAATATTTTGATAAACATTTTTACACTTTTTTGTAACCTTTAGATTTTATAACATTCAGCGGTCTAGATGAAGAGTGATGTGGAGAGTTTTAAACATTAAATGACTTGGATAATGATGTGGATTATAACTAATAAAAAAAACACTAATCTAAATTAAAAATTAATATCTAATAGGATAAAATTGAAAAAACCAACAATCAAACTTTGAACCTAGTGTAAAAAATCAAAAAATAAGAAAAAAACAAAAACATGAAAATAATGTAACCTCCATCTCCCTCCCTGTAATGCTTTGGATGAAATCTCCTCTTTCATTTTATAAAAAATGAACCCTAATAAATAACAAAAAAGGAACGATTTAAAAAATAAAAAATAAAAAAAGGTGATACCAGGGGTAGGATTAATACTCAGCGGAAACAAAACTGCTAGAATAAAAAAATGAAAGCGCAGACGAATGAAATCAAGTTGTTTGTTTGATTCGAAAAACTAAAAAAGTAGAAAAATCATCAATGACCTAAATCAACAAAACTAAAAAGATTTTGCAAAACCTAATTTAATCACCCTACATATATGAACAATAATGTACGGTTTAGGGTTTTGTATGTTTACTTATGTAATGAAGATTCAAGAGACTAATAGCTTGATTCGTTGTAGAAGGCATTAAGATTTCATATCAATCCTATGAAAGTGCAGACCTCATCGGAAAAGAGGGACATGGAGGTTACAGTACTTCGAATCAATGGAGTTCCACCTCTTTTCTTGTTTGCACGCTTAAAACTAGGGTTTCTTCCTTTTTAATTTTGTTTTTAATTACCTTCCATATTTTATGCTTTTTTAATTTTATTTTTATGTTTATTATTAGTTAAAATCCACTTAAACATCCATGTCATCTAATGAATGAATATGGACCTTTGGATGTTTTGTAATCTAAAGGTTTAAAAAAGTGTAAAAATATTTGTCAAAATGTTTGTCTCTTTGTAATGACCCGTTCCCAAATATTTCAGTTTTTATAATTTTAAAGTGTGAATTTACGAAAATACCATTCGAGGCAAAAACATTGACTTTTGTTGACTGCCTTGTCGTGACAAGTAAGATCCGTTTTCCGTGGCATGTTCTTGTAGTACTCGTCGTTACGAATGTGTGGGCGCAAACGGAATTGAAATTGAAGTTACGATGAACGTTTTACAGAATTATGAAGTTGATGAGCAAAGTAATCAATTCACTATTCTAAATATTAGGGTTGGATATTTTATTATTTTATAATTTTATGTCATGTGGAGCCCACACCCCACTTCCCCTCCTTCCCCGTGTCTTTCCCCCCAATGTCTCAGACTCTCACGAACTCTTTATCTGGTGAGCCACCCTATAGACCACCACCTCAACTCCCATTTTCTCTCATCCCATTTATTTCTCTCTTTCACTCAAACTCTCCTTATCTTTATCTTTCTCTCTCTCACTTCTGTAACACAGAACCGACGACTTATCACCATATGCCATCTCCGGCAAGCACAATTGAATCACTCACTTGCTGCAGGCCTCGTAGCAAGTCACGAGAAGCCACGATGCTCCCTTACCAGCCCTCTATCTCTCATTCACTCTGTAAACACAGAGACAGCACCACCACCACCACCACCACCTAACCTCTTGAACTCCGGCAAGTTCTTGTCGTTCCCGACGAATGTGAGCCTCGAAAACCCCCAAAAATTTCTTAAATCTTGTTTTGGTGTACGATTATGGAATTTTTTAGATGTTTTAGCAAAGTTATGATACAGAAATACCTCGGGGGAACTTTCCTAATTTTTCGGCGACTTTCGAGCTCTTTTTCGGCGAAATTCGACCACGGCCGAGGAAACTAATGGTATGATTCGAATCCTTGTTTCCTAATCTTTGATTTGGTACATTACATGGCTATGTTTAGTGAAGATTTGGGATTGATCGGAGTCGAAAATTATTTCGGCCTTCCCCTTCGCCCATGACTGAAACTGGGTCGACCCGACCCGTAACCTAAATTGGATCCCAAACCTGTAATCGGGTCCAACCTAATAATTGGGCCCAATCCAATAACCCGGTCCAAACCTTTAGGCCATGCAACCCAAACCCTTGGCTCATTAACCTTAAGTCGAATCTGACCCAACAACCCAAAGCCCAGATCCAATCCGGATCCGACCTGACCCAGACCCAATTCTTTGTTTTTGGGTCAATGCGTGGCCCGCACGTGGAGGGTTGTCATGGCGGGCGCGTGAAGCACACGTGCCTCCATTGGAGGTACTGTGGACGGCGGCGCCGACGATTTTTTCGGCGACCCATCTCGGCGCGTGCAGTGGCACGTGGCCTCCCGGGCGCCGCCAACCCGAGGTCCCTCCTTAGGTTTTTCAATGTGCTAAATTCGAATCCGCTGTCCGTCTTCCTAAATTTAATCATCTTAGTAGAGTTTTATTAAATGGTCTCTATTTGTGTATAGGTGCATTCATTGGAAGTGACCCGTCATCTCTAGTTCGAGCGCCTCCCCGACAATGGAATACTATGAGTAAACCCCTTCTCAAATTTCATGTTTTTATAAAAAGTTAGGCTTGCATGCATTTCATATTTCATGAATTGAGTATGTTTTATATTATGTTTTACGAATTTCTTTACTTATGGTTTACGAAGAATTTATGATTTATTTAAATAGCTTTTCCAAAATATTTATGATTTATCGAAGTTATGTTTTACTAAAGGTTACGAATTATTGGATTTTCATATATGAAATTCTATGGATTTACGAATCTGAATTATCATAGATTTATGAGATGAGGCTTTGAGTTTTTGAGCTCCGAATTTGATATGAGATTTTTGAGATTCGTTTTCGGTGCTTATCTAGTGGGTTATCATACAACACATACACATAACAGAGTATGTAGATGTTTATGGCCATAGGACACAGTTTATGATATTTATGACATAGTCCCAGCTTCACTAGCCTGGACTAATGTTGGTGTGTTATGCATGTATGTATATATATATATATATATATGTGTGTGTGTGTGTGTGTGTGTGTGTGTGTGTGTGTGTGTGTGTGTGTAATTTCTTCTTTGGCATAACCCAGAGTCTTAAAGTTTCACTTTCGGGGTGATGGACCCCCATATTTCTTCTCTGACGTAAACTAGAGTCGTACAGCTTCATCTTCAGGTGATGGACCCACTGTGTGTGTGTGTGTATGTGTGTGTGTGTGTGTGTGTGTGTGTGTGTGTGTGTGTGTGTGTGTGTGTGTGTATGTGTGTTTGTGTGTTTGTGTGTGTGTGTGTGGTGTATATATATATATATATATATATATATATATATATATATATATATATGTTTCTTCTCTGGCATAACCCAGAGTTGTACAGCTTCACCTTCGGGTGATAGACCCCTATATTTCTTCACTGGCGTAACCCGGTGTCATACAGCTTCACCTTCGAGTGATGGTTATGCCTTCGGGCCACTATGATACCCCTAATTGAGTACATCATTGATGTGATTTACGAATGTTTTATGGATTTACCTTCGAGTGACTATATTACCATTACTAAGCACTGGTTTACACATACATGTTTTTACGAATGTTTTTCATGGTATGCTAGAGTTTTCAAAAAACCTATTATGTAGTACTATATATGCTTTTTCAGAACAGGGGGTTAGTATGTTCAGAAAGAAAATGGTTTTCATATTATTAGTATTATTATTATAAACTTTGGTCCACTCACCCTTTGTTTTGCGCCCCCTTCAGGAGTAGAATCGAGGCATCTGATCCCGACGTCAAGGCACTTACGTATAGATATCTTTGAGTCTTCTCTGTGTAGGACCCATTCCTTTATTCGTATCTTTTATAATAATTCTTTCACATTATTCTTGATTAGTTGTATGCTCTAAACACGGTTCTGCATTGGTATATTTCTTTCTAATTACGTATTTTATTTGTATGTGACATGTCCCAATCCTGATATCCCCAAATACCAAGAAAGGTACGTGCTAGCCGACATCCGAGGGTGACGAAGCCATTTTAAACGTGCATGCAAATAAAAAAATGTGATAAAAAAGGAATATACTAATGCAGAACCGTGTTCAGAGCATACAACTACTCAAGAATAATGTGCATGCAAATAAAAAAAATGTGATCAGAAAGGAATATACTAATGCAGAATCATGTTCAAAGCATACAACTACTTAAGAATAATGTGAGAGAATTATTATAAAAAAGGTATAAACAAAGGGATGGGTCCTACCCTGAGAAGACTCGAAGATCCCTATGCAGAACTGCCCTGACGCCGAGACTGTGTGCCTTGATTCTAATTCATGAGAGGGCGCAAAAATCGAAAAGGTGAGTGGACCAAAGTTTATAATAATAATACTAATAATAGAAAAAAAGTTTTCTTTCTAAACATACTAACCCCCTGTTTTGAAAACACATATATATAATACTACATAGTAGGTTTCTGAAAACTCTAACATGCCATGAAAACGTTCATAAAATCAGTACGTATAAAACTGTGCTCATAAATGAATATAGCCGTCCGAAGGTAAATCCGTAAATCTCATCAATACTGTACTCACTAAGGGTATAATAGTGCCCCGAAGGCATAACCATCACCAAAGGTGAAGCTGTACGACATTGGGTTACGCCAATGAAGAAACCATGGTCCATCACCTGAAGGTGAAGTTGTACGACTCCGGCTTACGCCGAAGAAGATGATATAACATATATATGCATATGCAGTGGGTCCATCACCCAAAGGTGAAGCTGTACGATTCTGGGTTACGGCAAAGAAGAAAAAGAGGTCCATCCTCCGAAGGTGAAGTTGTACGACTCCATGTTACACCGGAGAAGAAACATATACATATAACATATCACACCGAAAGTAGCCCTGGGCTAGTGAAGCTGGGGGTATGTCATCAATGTCATCAACTATGTCCTAAGGCCATAGACGTCTACATACCCAATTGTGTGTATGTGATGTATGATAACCCGCTAAATAAGCACCGAGAATGTACCTCAAAAATCTCAAATCTGGAGCTCAAAATCTCAAAGAATTATCTCATGAATCCTTAATGAATCATATTCATAAATCATAAATAAATCGTATCCGCAAATCCATAGAATTTCATATACGAAAATCCCATAATTTTATAACCTTTAGTAAAACGTAAATTCGAGAAATCATAAAGAATGCATAAAACGTAAAATTATGAAACCATGCTTTTCGTGAATGCAAGCCTAATATTTTATAAAAACATGCAAGTTAAGAAGGGGTCCACTCACAAGTATTCCGTTGCCTGGGAGCCGCTTGAACTAGCGAGGATAAAGTCACTTCCCACCGATACACCTAACCACATATAGAGGCCATTTAGTAAAACTCTACTAAAACGACCGAATTTCAAAAAACGGACAGCGGATTCGGATTTGGTACGTCGAGAAACCTAAGGAGGGACCTCGGTTTCCCCCACGCGCTGCCACATGCCGAGATGGGTTGTCAGAAAGTTCACCAGTAAAGTAGCCGACGTCGCTGTGGACGACGACGGAGCATAGTACCTCCGGCAGAGGCGCGTGGAGCCATGACGTGCACCCATTCGCTGACCGTGGAAGTGGGCTTCGATCCAGGTCGGGGTCGGATCCGGGTTAGGGTAAATGGGTTGGGCCTGGGTTACTGGGTTAATGGACCAGGTTATTGGACTGGGTAACATGGCCTAAATGTTTGGGCTTGGTTGGATCCGATTGGTCTACGGGTCGGGTCAACCCGGTTTCAGATCGTGGGTCTGCCGGACCCAACGAAGAAGAAAGCCGAAATCGTAAGGAAGTGGCCGGAAAACTTCAAATGGCCATAACAGTTTCATTTCTCAACCAAATTCAAAGATTCAAAAGCCAAAATGAAGTTCAAGAGGTAAAGATTATAAATATATCTAAGTGGAATGTGAGTCGTGGCCGGAACTAGCCGGAAAAAGGTCTGCAAACCTTCAGACTTCGCCAGAAACTGTGAATTAGTTTCCCCAAGCTATTTTATGTCCTAAAACCAGTCCAAAAACACTAGTATACTCAAAACCGAACCACTGAGACAAATGTATAAGATTTAGAATATTACCGCGGCTCACCTTGGTCGAGATCATCGAGGGTTTGGAGTTCGCCAGAGACAGCGAGGAGATTTTTGTTTCCTTGTGCAACGTGCACCGACATGGAAGAAGAGAGAATGGAGATCAGGGAGAGACAATGGTTAGAGGTGGCTGAGTTGATGGTAGTGGTGGAGGGTGAAGTGGTCGCCGGAGTTGGGAGGGGTGGTTAGTGGTGTGCTTGGAGAGATGGTGAGAATGGTGAGAATGAGAGAGTCTTTGGGAGAGAATGAAGAGAAAAGAGGGAAGAGAGAGAGAGAGAGAAGAAAAAAAAAGGTTTGAGAGATTTGGGGAAGGAACCACGTGGCAGAAGGAGAAGTGGGGTGTGGGCCCTACGCGACAGATATTTTATTAAAATAATAAAATATTTAGTCCTAATATCTAGAATAGTGAAATGATTATTTTGCCCCTTGACTTCGTAGTTCCGTAAAACCAATTCTGATTCCGCTTGCGCCCACACATTCATAATGATGAGCACTATAAGGATACGCCAAAGAAACGAGTCTTACGTAACAAGACAAGGCGGTCAACAAAAGTCAATGTTTTCCCTCGAAGGGCATTTCGTAAATTCATGCTTTAAATTATAAAAACCATAATAATTGGGACGGGTCGTTTCAGTATGCATGTTTAAAATGGCTTCTTCACCCTCGGGTGTTTGCTAGCACGTGCCTATTCTGACATTTGGTGATATCGGAGTCGGGGCGTGTCATCCTTGATCCTATCCCATAATTAAATGTGGAAATCAATAAAAAATCAGTCTTCCAAATGCTAGCTAAAAACCAAAACAAATTATTTGACATGAACCTGTGGATCAATAGGGATCCCATTACGCTCAGCTGCCACAACATTTATGGTTGATGGAGAATACAGTTCTTATAAGAACTTAAACTGCTCAAAGTAAGTTTTAATTGGTACTTGCAAGATTAGCTTGAGAATCTGTTAAGTAGCTTGCATGTTCTGTGTTACTCGAAGGTGCATTACTTGCATGTCTTGCAAAATAGTAATTTATTCCGAGAAAATCAAATAACCCTTTTAGCGATTTGGATTGATTTTCTGTGAATTTTGGTTCTCCACCAAGTGAACGCATGCTTTTGGGATAGTCACCACTCGTCAATGGGTCTTAACCTACAAAACAGGGAATTTCCAAGCATGATCATTTAATATTTATAAACTATTGCTGGCTATCCAATTAATAAATAGATTTTTTTTTTGTAATAAATAGATTTTTTTCTTTTTTGAAATAAATAGATGTTAATTCAGTTGATATATAAATTGCTATACAACTTGCCATCCAAACATAAAATCCAAAGACCGTGAGGCATGAAAGCACATACAGCAACGATGTCGTCAACCTCTCCTGTCTTCTCCCACCTTTCTTTACTTCAAAATTTCAAGTCTCAAGATCATTATTGCTTTAGGTTTAAACCTTGGATATTAATTTGACGTGGATTGTCTTGACTTTTTTTTTTTTTTTTTTTTTTTTTGAAAGCAACGATATTGATTCATTAATAAAAGATCAGTACAAAAGGGTAACCTGGAGCAAACATAAGCTTAGGCATTACATTCAGAAAATAGAATATCAGTGATAATGTCTGGTGGTTCCTCGAACCACGAACAATTGCAAGAACTGGATTGTCTTGACTATTATTTGAATTTTATGTTTGTTTTTTGCTTAATTATTTGAATGACAATGAATATTTGTTTTACATGAGTATCGCCTAGAGTGTGATGAAGGTGATTGTTGATTTGAATTTTAGGTACCTAATAACATATATAATACAATACTCACTGTACATAATCAAAGCACAAAATTATATGGGGGTATTTATTGTACCAGACTATCTCAGACTGGATTAATTTCAGTGACTAGGATGGACTGCCTTAGAAAAATAAGTTGTACTAAGTTAGTGCAACGTTTGGTGCAGTGTCAGACTAAGAAGCAAAATAATGAAATAGCTATAAATGTCGGAAAGAAATGGGGGCTTTTGAGCTCTCAAATACACAGAGTGATGGAAACTTTACTAATTTTCGGATTTTTTGCAACCACAACAACAGATCTTTGAAATTAGAAAATTGGAAAAATCCCATATGAAAAGTTTACTGCTTGGATCCCAAAGATCAAAAGAGAGAGTTGTGCTTGGAAAACCCAAATCGATCCAATTCTCCTGCAGAACTTTGCAATTCGTTTTTACCTTCGAACCTCAGCCTTCGATGCCAGCCTTCGAACTTTGGCTTTTGGACTTTTAGCCCTCTCCATTGGAGATGGCATAAGACCTTCTAGTCAGGCCCTTGGTCGACGTGAATCCTAGCTAATTCCATTAAAGCTAACCCTTGCGAATAACAAACACGGAACTAGACTGATTTTTGACCCGATCTAGTCCAGTGAAGACTAACGAGTGCCAACAAACGCAAACTCTGATTCCTAGAAGTCCATGTCTGTTGTATTATTTTATTTGTTATCTACTCCTAAAGTCAAATCCAAGACTAAAACATTAAAGAATCTTTAGACGACTTTGAAGCCATTAATATATTGTACACAAAATCATAATATGTGTATACACACATATGTACGCCATAGGAACATGTTGTGGAGTAAATAAGCTTGCAGCTTCTTAATACGCGTATGCTGTATATGTCTACATACATACACGCTTGGATGAAAAAAGCTGTGAGTAATCTAAATCTAAGATGGGTCATCCAAATTTTCATGGCTTCCTTCTCATCCTCTTATTTTCTTCCATTATATCTACAAAGCATGCATGCGATCAAGCCGAACGTAACGCTCTCTCTTCCTTTTCAATCACTCTGTCTTCCCCTCCATTAAACTGGACTGCTTCAGTTGATTGTTGCCAATGGGAAGGCATCACTTGTGATCAGGGAGGTCGGATCATCCGATTGCAGTTGCCATCCAAAGGCCTCAAAGGAGGTATGTTTCTCTCATCGCTCAAAAACCTGACGCATCTTTCGCACCTCAACCTCTCCCACAATCTGCTTTCCGGTCCTGTGGATGCTGGGCTCTTTTTGTCCTTGACTCGTCTTGAGATCCTTGATTTGAGTTTTAACCTTCTCTCAGGCCAAATATCATCCTCAATCTGTTTTAATTCTTCTTTGCTTCGAGTCTTGGATTTCTCCGACAATGATTTCAAGGGCTCGATTCCTCTCGGACTGGGAAATTGTTCCAAATTGGAAGTCTTTCGTGCAGGCTTTAATACTCTCTCCGGGTTCCTTCCTCGTGATATCTACAATGCTCAAACACTTCAGGAAATTTCATTACCTTACAATAAGATTTTCAGCCCCATTGGTGAAAACATTCTAAACCTTACCAATCTCAGAATCATGGACCTCTCCTATAATCAGGTGAGTGGCATACTTCCCCTCCATATTGGGAAGCTCTCCAAATTAGAGCTTATGCTGCTTCACTACAACAATCTAGAAGGTCCGCTGCCCCTATCATTGTTGAATTGCACAAACCTTATTGAACTAAATCTGGGCTTCAACCGTTTTAGTGGGAATATCTCTGCACTTGATTTCTCGAAACTTACTCAACTTAGTAAACTCGATTTTGTATATAATACGTTCACTGGTATCTTTCCAATAAGCCTTTACTCATGCAAGTCCCTCAAAGCACTTCGACTGGCTACAAATGATCTTGAAGGGCAATTACAACCTGAGATTCTTTCATTGAAATCCTTGTCCTTCCTCTCGCTTTCTGAAAACAGATTCACCAACGTTACGGGGGCAATGAAAATACTGATGCATTTCAAAAGTCTTAGGGTACTCCTCCTTTCTAAAACTTTTCAAGGTGAAGAAATGCCGGACGGGAATATCATTGTTGATTCTGGGTTACATAATCTCTGTGTTTTCAGTTTATATAGCTGTCACTTGACAGGTCAAGTACCTGCATGGATCTCGAAGCTCACGAAACTGGAAGTCCTGGATTTATCTTTTAACAGACTCACTGGTTCAATACCTGGTTGGTTGGGGAATCTTCCAAGTCTTTTCTCTGTACGGTTGAATAATAACTTGATTTCAGGTGAATTTCCGAAGGAGCTTTGCAGACTACCAGCCTTAGTATCGCAACATGCTCCAAATCAAACAACCCAGGATTATCATTTTGAGTTTCCCATCTACTTCCTACGCGATGATAATTCATCTTTACATTCTTCACAGTACAAGTATCTATCCAACATGCCAAGAGCAATCTCCCTCAAGAACAACAGTCTAAGTGGCAATATACCCATTGAGATTGGCCAATTGCAATATCTTCAAAAATTGGATCTTAGCGTCAACAACTTCTCCGGCAGTATTCCAAACCAAATATCAAACCTCAAAAACTTGGAGACATTAGACCTCTCAAGAAATCATCTATCTGGCGGAATCCCAGCATCACTGTCAAGTCTTAATTTCTTGGCTTCATTTAGTGTTGCATACAATAATCTAGAAGGATCAATACCAATCGGCACACAGCTCCAAGGCTTCGGTGCCACCGCCTTTGAGAGTAACCCTGGACTTTGTGGCTCCCCGCTTCCAAACGAGTGCGGACAGATGAATACAAGTAATAATACAACTGAGAACATGGAAGATGTACAGGGCAATGGGAATGAAATTCCATGGTTTCATATTTCTGTGGCTCTTGGTTTCATTGTAGGATTTTTAGGAGTTTGTGGCCCTTTAGCTTTGAGCCGGTCCTGGCGATGTGCATATTTCCAGTTTCTCTCCAATGTTAAAGATCACTTTGTGTGCTAATCAAGTGTACTTTTCTTTGAGAAATAAAAGATACATTAATTATCCACATATAGCTGCTGCATGGCAACAATCTAACTTTCCTAAAGTTTGGATTAGAAACCACTAGAAAATATGCCCGCGCTTTGCTGCGGGACCTTGAATGCACCAGCCTTAACTACATGAATAAGACACATTTAACCTGAATAAATTAAACATAATCCTGAAAGAACAAAGGAATAAAGGAGTGACACATTTTCTTGATTTTTCTTGTAAAACTCAAAGCTTACTGTCCAAAACCAAATGATTTGTATCATTTTACATACTTGTGCAACATATGCCTTACACTGGAAAAACATAAAAAATCAAATACAAATTCGTAAATCATCGATGGATTTTGTCTTACATTTTTATAATCAAATCAAGTGGCAGTGTAGCACGTAAAATTACAAACTTGAAGCAACCAGAGAGCATAAATTAAGATGTAGAGATATCCTCAAACTTTGCAACATACTGTATGGAAGCTAACCGTTGAGGTTTGTGAAGCAAACTGTGGCATGAGTTGCAGTCAATTGAACAAAAACATAGTAAAATGCATGATGAAATGGATTCATAGTTTTCATGCATGACACAACCTTATATTATTCCATAAGTCAACTTAATATCATTCCACAAAGTGAAATTATAATGCTTACTTGTCGCAGATAGGGCAATGCCACAATGAAGGCATATGGCGAAACTTAGTAACCTGTAGCATTCATTGCACTTTGTAGCCGATATGATTTGCCTATCTGATGGCATCCGATAACACAAAAAAACCCAGAGAAGGGATGCCAAGTCTACTTTGATTCTTATGTCATGCGATAATTAGAACAGATAGATGATGTTTTCCATATCAATAGCATACCAAGAAATGTAAAGGACACAACACAGTAGCTTACTAATTTCTTCTTTACTTTTTTTTTTTTTTTTTTAAAAATTATACAAATGGTACAGTTTCAACTGTACATGTTTAACCTCGGTGTTTTTCAATTTCAGTTTTACTTCTACCATCCATTAATTTTCCTATCCAAAATGCTTTGAAAAATAAATTTATAGCTACTAACGGTCTATATTCTTGATGCTGTCAGACCCTGCAACCTAAAAATTGATGTAAATGCAGAGGTTTGGCTGAAGGAGAGGGCATCGAAGAAATCCAGAAATCCTTCCATGGCAAACTTAGTTGTACACCCATGGCATGTGTGTTGTATGCTAGATGCCCTCTCTATTTTAACAACACACAATAGCTTATGGAAATGCAAAGAGACATCAACATGTTTCATTTAAAATAAAATTAACTTCTAGATGAGTAATTTAACAGAAAAGAAGCAACAAAAAAACCCAGAAATCTTTAATTGAACAATAATACTTGGTATTTGAACAAAACTAACTTCCAGATGAGTAATTTAACAGCGAAGAAGCAAAAAGAAACCTAGAAATCTTGAAAAAAATTGTCTATAAGAAATGAAATTGAGCTCAAAAGCTGGAAATCTCACTTCAATTAAGCAGCTTTTCAGATGTTTACAGATTAAGTATGTCTGCATGATAACAAAAAGAAGCATCCTTTCTTCACTAATTGGACACTAACAGAAAAACCCTAATTCATATTATTCAGATTACAAATACACGGGACCAAATAGCTAAGAAAGCTGAAGGGATTTACCTTTGGATTATTCGGCTTTCAGATGGAGTTTGCTTGCGTGTGGGCCTGCAACTTCGTTTGCAGGCGTGATGTTTCCATGGAATTTCTCTCGGGTTTACATAGAGAGCAAAGCGAGAGAGCTTTCCAGATTTTGAGCAAAATCCCCCTAAACTACGACGTATATAGCTTCAGCTGGGATACATGTAAACAAATTCAAAGGTCAAGAGCTGAAACTGAGCTCAAAAATTATCTAGCAACACAATCTATCAAGAGATGTAAGTTTTCTATATACATATATATCAACTTGTCATATTTTATAAAACTAAAAGCATGGACAATTAGGGAACCTTGGCTGCCATAAATCATATCCGGCAGCTACTTCAGCAACCCTTACTGGAATTCAGGGTTGAGTGCATTTCATTCGAAAATCCATCACTATGAAAAATGAAAACCAAAAAATCAATTCAAACGCAACATATCCAACAACCCAAATATTATAATAATCTAATAAGACAATAAACAATTAGAGGCAAAGCTCAATTACCATAAAGAAATCAGGGTTGTCTGGTAGAAGCTAGCTGAAGCTTCATCAAATATATAGAGGATGATCAAACAATCAGAGACTAATCTCAATTACCAGAAAGAAATTAGGGGTTGTTTGGTAGAACTAACTGAAGCTTCATCCAATATATAAAGGACGCCCAAAGAAGTAAAAAACGTGGTGATATGTTGTTATAATTGAATCACAATTCAAGTATTAATCTAAGATGGTGTGGCAAGTTTAATTCATGAAATTAGGAATATATAGGAGTAAAAAAAAGTTGGATAAACCAAAACTCTTGATATATCAACTATGAGGACTATATAGTCATGTCAAAGTTTGGATTTGTATGTAGAGCAGTGAGAACCAAAATTTATGAGGACAACAAAGACTTCATATACGAAGAGAATAAGAAAACAAAACAACTTGACGCTATTTCTTTCTTGTATAGTGAAGCAGTAGATTGCCACACGCTAATTCCTGAAATCCCCTCTCCCAGACACCTCCCACCTCTCTCTGTCAGAACCGTAAACCAAATCCGTCAAATCCTCCCATTTTTTTCTCACCCTTGTTCCATCTGTCTGTCCTTGCAAAGCGTACAAATCAAACCCCAAATATAATCCCTGAAATCCTCTCTTGATACCCTATAGCTCTCTCTCTCTTAGAACCCTGAACCAAATCGCTTGCACGCATCTGCTATATAATTTACAAAACTGTGAACTATAGGTCATAGTGTGCAGCATGCAAAAGTTCTGCCACTACGAATTTCTAACATGCTTATAGGCAGCCACTATAAAGTATGACTATACATATGCAAGTACGTACACAAACAGATGCATATATACAAATGCATGCATGCATGCATACATAGGCTTGTACATAGACACACAGATGCATGCATACATATACATACACACACAGAGAAGCATACATACATATACATACATGTACACACACACAGATGCATACAGACATATATACATACACATGTATATATGCTCACACATATAGATATAGCTATACAAATGCCAATACATATATTTAGACATATACTTAGGTATATACTGATGCATATAGTTGCACATAATCTTTGCTCAGATCCAAAATTCATAATCTTGTAGATTCTAAGATGAGTGAAATGAAGGATGGAACCTTCTTGAGCAAAGATCAATTACCAGCACAAATAAAAGCTCCCAGTTTGCTAATTTCTAAACTTTCATATTCGTTCCATCACTTTACAACAATTTTAAAAGCATGCTTGTTCAGAGATATAAGCTATAATCAAAACAAACAGAAAAACTAAATGTATTTCAAACACCAGCAACCATAATTTTCTAACAAAAATAACATATCTTAACACATTTGTTAGGAAACAATTCAGAGTCCACCATATGTGAATGAACAAAAACCAAATGCATAATGTTTTTAGAGGGATAGATAACTGAGCATTTGATTCACAGGGCCAGCACAAAAACAAATAATAGAGCAATGAACTAAAAGGGGCAAAATGCATACAGTTTGAATTCTGCAGAGAAGCTATAACACTGAAAGACCAGCACAACAGGAAGAAAAATACACACACACAGATATACACATAAACACACACACACAGGCACAAATACATAAAAGTTAAAACATAGCTCAATTAAAAAATGAATTTTTTTCAGAAAATCACAGATTGTAAATCAGTTTATTCTGTTTACTGATTTTGTTCCAATTTAAATCACAGAAAGGAACTGAAAAGTTTAAAACAGGAATGTCAATACCTTCACCTAAATACAATGCTTTTGCAAGCTGACCACCAGTAATCTGCACACAACACCAATCCGAGAAATACAAACTTCGGGATTGAGTAAAGAATCACCTGGTCAATAAATTTAATAAGTTTAGGGATTAGTATTCTGAAAGAGGATTGAAATATTAAAAAACTAATAAAAGGGGTAAAATTCTATACATCGAATGACAGTCAACCCTAAACCCTGGTTTTGAAGATCAATACATTTGTTGTTTTTATCATGCAAAACGCATTGAAAGCCAAAGTTGCTGATCATGTTTACGATGACAAACACTTTACAGCAACTTTAAAAGCATGCTTGTTCAAAGACATAAGCTATAATCAAACCAAACAGAAAAATTAAATCTATTTCTAACAACAGCAACCATAATTTCCTACCAAAAATAACATATCTCAACATATTTGTTAGGAAACGATTCACAGTGCATCATATGTGAATGAACAAAAACCAAATGCATAATGTATTTCAGAGGGGTAAAAAAACTGAGCATTTGATTCAGAGGGTCAGCATAACAACAAATAATAAAGGGGCAAAATGCATACAGTTTGATTTCTGCAAAGAAGCTAATACAGTGAAAGACCAACACAACAGGAAGAAAAAGAGAAGTGAAGAGGAAGTGGTATTATCAGACAGTCAAGAAAGCAGTACAAAATATCTGTTTTTCTGTCCCAATTTAATAATTTAAAAACAAATCTTGCACTCCGAACTAAAAGGTGATGAACCGAACCAGAACCGAACAAAAAACAAAGCAGAAAAAAAACAGGTTTCTATGCAGGTTCAAACCTGAAATAATAAAATAAGGGAAAATTCGGTTTAAAAGGGATACTTAGCTTTGAAAGGAATTGAAGGTGCCAGCTGGGAGAAATCCTCATCAGTGCTTGCAGAGATAGCTTCCACCTGGAGCCAAATCTCTGAAACCAACCCTAGGTTTAGGCGTCCCTTCCTGCCTCACCGTTTCTCTAAGCAGAGCTCACCGAGAAAAAACAAAACCCAAATTCCGGGCAGCCCTACCTATTGCTTTGCTCAACCCTCAAGAAACCCAAGCAAAATCAAACCATTCCTACACAATTGACAAAGGGGGTTTGAAAAGGAGAAAAACTATATTTAATCAAACAAACAGATGAAACAGCATACATAATTCAAGGTTATATGAAAACCTATGCCATAATGAATCGAGCAGGAAAATAAGCACTTCCTAATATGAGACATTATTAAACTGGAATTATACTAATAAACCAGGGACATTATGGAGAGCAGGAAAATGAACTCACCGCCCCAACAGAAGCCTACAACACCAATTGTAGAAACAACTTTACTTCTTAAAGCTTCAATTACCAGTTTTGCTTCTTCGATTTCTTTTGGCTTGTAGATATGAAAACATAAAGATTGGAGGAAAGAAAAGTTCAACAATTAATCATTCAAATTAGGGGAAAACAATTACAATGTAAAATTAACCCAAAAAGTTATAAACAAACATTAGAGAGTCAGAGCTCAACATTTAATCAATTTTGAGCGCAGCCTCACAATTAATTTTGAGGGAATGAAATATGCTAATTCAAAGAATTAGAGAGTTAAAGCTCATTACCCGCAATTTTCTTCATCCTCTGCCCCTCCATCAAGGTTAGTAGGTCAGAAGTTCATTTGAAATCTCGAATCAATCCAAGAACTTAAACTCCAGAAAACCCACTTCAATGAACAAATTCCCAATTTGTCAACCATTGGAAGTTAATAGTACAGGCCTTGATGTCATGCATAACATGATTACTGAGTATGACTACTGTGCTAATCCCTTATGTTCAGATCATGATATTAATAGTACAGTCTAAGATACATATGGGATTTTGTGCTAACACCACCTATCTAATATGCTAATGCTTTGAAAATAATGATATGAAGAAAGAATGGTAATTAAGCATGATGAGATTACCATTAGCATAATGCGTCCAAAAGATGGGATTACATTAATGACACCATCAGCATAATGTGTCCAAATTCAGAATACTCACCCTCACGTCCTCAATATGTTTTGTAAATGCTAACACTACCTATCTAATATCCAAATATAAATGCCTGGCAGTAGCAAAGCAATCGTCTAGCATCTAACAAATTTAAGAATGGATGGAAAAATACCTTAGTAGTGATCTCTTTTGTGTCTGCCCGGACTACACTTGCAGCCGACTGAGCCTCTAGCAACCAAAGATAATATTCCAAAACCCTATCCAAATAAAATAAATGGAAAACCAAAAACAGACAGATAGAGTGTATCAATATCAGCCATCTTCATCTACGATCACGAATCAAGAATATACATAATAACAAAAATAATGCAACCTGAGATTAAATTCACAGCATATTGCCAATTAGAATTGAAAGGCAAAAATATCATTCCACATATTTCCATTGTGCTACAAATTCACTACTAAATAGCAAAAAATTCAAACTTGAGCTCTCAATTGTCTTTTTGATTCCGCGAGATTCAAAAGAAATCCTCAGCAAATAAGATGACAGAGGCAACAATAAATTTGTTAGTCATAATATATCTCAAAAATTAACTCCTAAAAGTAATAAGAAAAGAAAAGGTGCTAAAATTGACAGGGAAGAAAAG
Source organism: Cotoneaster glaucophyllus (assembly GCA_036320875.1). Classification (NCBI taxonomy): domain Eukaryota; kingdom Viridiplantae; phylum Streptophyta; class Magnoliopsida; order Rosales; family Rosaceae; genus Cotoneaster; species Cotoneaster glaucophyllus. The sequence continues at coordinate 1,619,130 of CM070061.1, forward strand.
TTAAATTGATCTTTTAGCTTACATTCAGAACATACATCAGAATGCAGAAAATGAAATTACCCAAAAATTTGTGGACAAAAATCCAAACTCACAACCAAATTCACATAAAAAATGCACAAAATGACCGAAATCAATTGCAAATTATACGAAGAATACTACAAAATGATGAAAAATTATTGAAACGTAGAAATTTGAAGCAGATGTTTACATGCAATAGACCCCTCCACTTTCTCTTTTGGGGAGGTTTTGGAGGGAGTTCCAAGGGTTGTTCCTTCTGTATACATTGAAATTCTGAAATATACAAAAAATAACGTCCATTAAGAGAACAACATATAGAAGAAACCAAATACATTTATTATTAATAATTATATTCATCACTATTTGCATTCCGTGGACACCATCATCTCCACCATACCCCACTTTTCTTTTCCTTATTTTTCTTTTCACTTTCGCCTACTTTCTCTCCTTAAATTTGGAGTGATTGAAGGCAAGACTGATTGCTTGTTGCGTCTTTGCCTCCTTCTCGGCTTCTCTATAAGAGAGGCTTTATCTTGTATTCTTAACAACACATCAAATATATCATTTCAATTCAATACAAATCAATCTTTCAACCAAATATACATTCAAATTTAACATTTATTACTTCCACACATGCACGTATACCCAGATAATTCAAGAAAAATTTAGGATTTGCTGAAGAAATCACTCACCAGATCCATGAAGAAAAAGTCCAAGCAGGCAGTATAGGCACCAGTTCATTCAGTCAATGAAGCTGCAGTTGGTTTTATGGATTTGGTAGATGAGTTGATGAGAAACCGTTTGAGACCAACCTCAAGGTGACTGTCGCCTGCACATAAAAATCACCAAAAAAAAAAAAAAAAAAAAACGAAACCATGTGATTAGCAACATCAGTATCGCTTGCATAATTGTAATGTTTTGTGCTGCAACCCCCTTAGAAAAAGAGTATGAAATACAACAATTATCAAACTGCAGGAGTCCATCCTGGTTTGATATGTATTTGATTTCAGGACTTTTCGTGCACATTATCTCTTGATGCTTTAGCTTTTTAGCGTCATCCAGTCCCATCATTCTCAGTTGAATAAAATATCCGTGCTATGCTTTGGTCAGTCGAAAATAATAGAAAATGAAACCAAGTAACAAAACATTGAGTTGGTCTTGATGCTCGCGTCTATGGGTTTCCGAAAGAAACTGAAACATAGAAAAAAATTCAAGGCATAACAGAAGAAGTGTGCACCTTGATATATGTTTCCAGGAAGATGTCTTCAGAGCATCAAGACTGCTGTCCCATTTTGATTCGATCAAATAGATTGTGGTATCCTTTGCGAATCCAAGTTGCTAACCCAAAACCAAACGGTTACAATTCCATCAAAATTAACCAAAACACAGAATAAAAATCAAAACACAGCAGTTAGAAAACATAGCTCAGTTGTAGAAAGTTAAAAGGGAAAATTAACTTCCCTTTTAATCTAGCAACATATTTGAAAATGAAGAGAGAGGATGAGAAATTTTTACCTCTGGGTGTGTCGACTCCAAGATCGGAGGTTCGGCCTTTGGATCAGCTCGTGTGCAGCTTGAAAATGCGAGATTTTGGCTCACTTTTCTGAGAGGGTAGTGCAAGCGACGGTCTTGGGGCTCTCATCTCTGATTTCTGAGGATGGATTTGTTCATATGGGGACGATGACGACGGTCTCGGCTGGTGGCTGGCGAGACTGAGAATGGTGAGAGAGAGAGAGAGAGAGAGAGAGAGAGAGAGAGAGAGAGAGAGAGAGAGAATTGGTGAGGGATCTGAGGGAAATTATAGAGTGAGAAAAGGGTGGGATGGGAGGATTTGATGGATGTTTACAGAGAGAGTCGGGAGAGAAAAAGAGGGAATGAAAGAGGAGATGGAAACAGACGGAAAAGTAGTCGAAGCTGAGCACTCCACGATGATTGACGCGTGGGTACTGTGCAAAGCGGTGGTAATTTCGTAAATAAATAGAAATTCCAATCTGAACAATAGTGAGAGAGCGGTGGCAATTTTGTAAATAAAATGAAATTCGGCCCCAAACACTGTTCATTGGTACAGTGCAATTGAAAAGCTTACTTTAGACTAAAGTAATAATATTAGACGAGTTTCAATGTAATTAACGTCATATGTAAAATTCTACCATTCAATGACTTCGGGTTTTGTCAGGATCGACTACTCAGACTTTTGAGCATAATCACTTGTAAGTTCAGTTGCAGTCCGTATAAACTTCCTACATTAGCTAGCATTCTTGTATGAAAAGTGAAAACTTAAACAAGAACCAGGAAGTTTTGCCAGATCAATTTAGAGAATGTGTGTATTTACTTTTTCAGGTATATGATGAACTAGTTTTCAAGATGACTACTTTACTTTTTCATTCCTTGTGCGTTAGTAAAAATGAAACGTTAGAATAATAATAATAATAATAATAATGTCGTTAATGTAAACACACTTTGGATACCCATTTCTCATAAGTAAACATGCTGTTAATGTCACATCCCGACCCGGGGCGGATCACTTCCCGGGCTCGTTCCACCACCGTAGCACGATATTGTCCGCTTTGGGCCTCGACTACGCCCTCACGGTTTTGTTTCTGGGAACTCACAAGAGAACTTCCCAGTGGGTCACCCATCATGGGAGTGCTCTCGCGCGCTACTCGCTTAACTTCGGAGTTCCCATGGAACCCGAAGCCAGTGAGCTCCCAAAAGGCCTCGGGCTAGGTAGGGATGGGAATATACATATAAGGATCACTCCCCTGGGTGATGTGGGATCTCATAATCCACCCCCCTTAGGGGCCCGACGTCCTCGTCGGCACACCACAGCCAGTGTTAGGCTCTGATACCAAATTGTCACATCCCGACCCGGGGCGGATCACTTCCTGGGCCCGCTCCACCACCGTAGCACGATATTGTCCGCTTTGGGCCCCGACTACGCCCTCACGGTTTTGTTTCTGGGAACTCACAAGAGAACTTCCCAGTGGGTCACCCATCATGGGAGTGCTCTCGCGCGCTACTCGCTTAACTTCGGAGTTCCCATGGAACCCGAAGCCAATGAGCTCCCAAAAGGCCTCGCGCTAGGTAGGATGGGAATATACATATAAGGATCACTCCCCTGGGTGATGTGGGATCTCACAGTTAACGTCTCCGTTGCCCCTGGAAAAATTCTCTTCTTCAGGTTTGACGGCATTGTAAGAAATCAGAATAAACCCTTTAACCCGGTAAAACAGTTTAAAGGCAGATCAATTAATTCCAAAGTTCCATGACTTTAGTCCTATGTACCTCATAATTAAGGTCTCTTGTTTCTTATTTTATTCTCAGTGCCATTTCGAAATGCAAAGACTAAAACATTAAAGAAATAAAGACGACTTTGAAGTTATTGCAAACAAAAGCATAATTTAAACACCATAGGAAACATGCGGATGTGTGTGTGGTGGCGGGCAAGAAACTTACAGCTTAACAATATTTTTCTTTCTGATGCTTCTTCTTAGAGGTGCTTTTAGTCCTTGCTTCCAGAAGATGTCTAAACAAACAATGATTGAGTCATATTTTAGGAAGGTCATTATGTATCAGAAAATTATTAATTTATATATTACTAAAACCTAATGAATTTTTTATAATGTATTCTTTGTAAATTTAGCTAATTATTAATTTAACACGTTATCCTTAAGTTGGGAACAGTCAAAATATAATTTAATTGAAATTATCAATGTATCGTGTATAAAGTTATCGAGGTTCTATTGTACAAATACATGTAATATATACACTGAACTTTTTGGAACGTTCTGCACACATTTTAATCAATGCCACATATAAATGATTTTAGGATATGGGGAAGCATAAAATTTCAATCAATTCTGTAAAATTTCAATCAACATAAAAAATCCAGGTTCAATCTTGAATTTGAAACTTTTCAAATTCAGTTTAGTTTGTGCAAATTATGTAAGGGCTATGATATTATTAACTACATATCCTATCCGTATAAAATCAGCCCTCATTTCTTAGGAAATTCGTCTCCAGCACTCACTATGAAAGATTCTATCAATTTTTGGCAGTTTTGCATCAAAGAATTGTATATAGAACGCAAACAGAAAAAGAAAAAATGGAGAAGAATTTACAAGTCTTTTGCCGACACGCTATGAACAAATGATAAATGCTATCACTTTGGTTGAGCATATAATTATGAAGGATTTGGTGGGGCGGGGACTTCAACAGTTCCTTCAAGCATCTGCATGACATTCTTCGTGGTCGGTCGTTGTGATGGATCCCTTTGAATGCACCAAAATTTTATAACAGTTCATATACTTCAAAAAATCACCAAAATTTCAAATCGTATTTAGTTAAATATCCATAGCCTTCCGAAGGCCTGGAAACATTATTTTATACGCTTAAAATAGATAAGATCTTGTGAAATTTTGGTATATTTATCGAGAAATAAATTTTGTTTGATGACAAATTTGCCTGTTTGGATTATCTTGCAATTTGGGTGCAGCATTTTATTAGCAAACTCCTCCATCTTGTCAATGTTTTCTAGTTGCTTATAGAATAGGGACGCCGCTTGGCCCGGTGATATTTTATTGTAGTCTTTTCTTTGAGCTTAATGCCCTTTTGTCAACAAAAAATAAATAAGACCCAAGAACCATAAACAAGTCAACAAACAATTTCTAAACAAGTTTGAAATCCAAGAATTATTTACTAATTTATGCCTCGTTCAGATGTGTTTTTAAAATGACTGAAAGCATTTTTAGAGAAAATATTTTTGAATTTCAAAAGCAAATGCTTTCTACAAGAAGCACCAATTATGTGCTTCTTCTAAGAAGAACTTTAAATATTTTTTCAGAATTTACTTGTATTTTTACTAATGATTGGTTATAAAAATATTTTTACCAAAAGCGCTTTCAACGTACAAAACAATGAATAATAAAGACTTGCTTTGCTACCTAGCTCGACACTGAATCCCAACAGCTAAATAACGCAAAAAACTAGCAAAAATCAACCGCAAGTCTTTACTAGTGGAATCAATGGAATCAATGGACTTGGAGAAGGCATAAATGATCATCATCTCCATTGGCGTTTTCTTTGGCCTTTTTGGTTTTGGCTTTGGACACTGCTGCTCCTCATCACCAATACAAAGGTAAGCTACTTCCTTCTGCAACTTTAGTTCCATAGTACAACTATGTTCGGCCCCTTCTACTTAGCCAGTCCTAGATTTTCTATCTTTTCTTTTTCCTTCTATCTGTCCTTGTTTTGGAGCTTCGCGAAGCCACATTAGGGGATTTGTCGGTTGACTTCAGGTGGGGAATTTCGTCAGTCACCTTCTGTTCACCAGGAGGAACCGGCTACATGAACCTCGACTTGGGCTTCCAGAACGCTGACTTGTAAAACGAAGCTCTCCGGGAAGTGGGTACGGTTGGGATTTTTGGCTTCCCCGGCGGCGGCGTGGGACTCAGCTTTGGGATTTCTGGAGAAGCAGAGCCAGAGACTCGAGGCTCTGATGGTCCGTAAGCTCGAGATTTGAGTCACTGATTTCGTTACTGTCTGCTGTGTATTCTTCGCCGCTCTGCATTACGACATCGTTTCTGCAGTCATGGTTGTACTAGCTTACTAGGCGGGAGGGAAAGAAGAACATGAACTGTTCATCTTCATCGTCTTTTTTTCTTTTTCTTTTTCTTTTTTTTTTTTGAAGTTTTTCATTATATAGAAAATAAAAGATAAAAAATAAAATAAAAATCAATATTTAAATATTTTTAATGCGCATGATAATATTTAATTAAATTTGTGGACCTAGTTATGTATCTTATCAGCTTATAGCATGATTTTTTACGCAAGTAGTACATTGATTTACAACATCTATTTTCAAGGATTATATTTATCGATTTTCAATTTTAGTATCATCTTGATAGGATGGATCAATTTCAATGACTATTTGTGATAAAAACCCTAAAAAAAATACACACGGATTTTTTCATACAATAACATTAAGGTGGAAATTTGTGCTAAGCCCGTCATGATTGTTTTGTAACTTGCCAATAAAGAGAGTCTACATCCACTCGTGTCGAGAGAAATAGCATATTACATACAAAAAGATCAAGCGACTAACTCAAATACAGACATTCTAATCAAATCGATTTTACAAATAAAATTTAGAAAGTATAACCCCCATATTGAAAAAAAAGAAAAAAAGAAAGAACAACAAAAACTTTAAAAAAATAAAAACACTCACCACTACTAGAGAAAACATCAATAATAAAATGCTCATGTTACAATTCAGATATGATGATATAAAATCAAACACACAAAAGTTTGATCTCTTGCAGTCAACTGTAATTGTGATCACTTATTAGATAGAACATATAATGAGGATGGATTTGGTGGGACTGAGACTTCAAGGTTTCTTTCAAGCATCAGTGTCACATTCCTCATGGTCGGTCTTAGTGATGGTTCCTCTTGAATGCACCAAAATGCGATCATCAAAAACAGTTCCATGTTCTTGATGTCCTCCTTGGCCTCATCATCATCATTCTTGATTAGCAGGTGCAGTTTCTTTTGCTCATAGCAATCATATGCCCAATCAGCTAGTATCATTTGTTCTTCATCCTGCATGTTTTCTTCATAATGCTTCCTGCAGCAAATAATCTCTAATAACAAAATGCCAAAGCTATATACATCCGCCTTCAATGTGACAGGCAAGCTTTTGAACCATTCAGGAGCTACGTACCCTTTTGTTCCTCGAAATCTTGTAGTCGTACGAGTTTGGTCCATCTTCAATAGCTTGGCCACTCCAAAGTCGGCAATTCTTGCAGTGAAAGAGTCATCTAGAAGAATGTTTTGAGGCTTAATGTCACAATGTATGATTTGGCTGCTACACTCTTCATGCAAATACCGGAGCCCTCGTGCGGTTCCTACGGCAATTTCTCTTCTTTGGTACCCGCTTGGCCTTGAATTTCCAAAGAGATAGCTTGATAAGGATCCGTTGGTCATAAACTCATACACAAGAATTCGGTGTTGTCCTTCGTTGCAAAATCCTAGTAGCTTGACTAAATTCTTGTGATTTGTTCCCCCAATTGTGCTCACTTCAGCCTTGAATTCGAAATCATTTTCTCTGACCATACTGTCCAATCTTTTAACAGCAACACCTTTCCCATTGTCAGATGCTAAAACTCCTTTGAAAACTGTTGCAAAACCGCCACGGCCTAGTTCTTCCTTGAATCCTTCTGTAGCTTCTTTTAACTCCATGTAAGTGAACTGTTTTAGATTGATGCCTTGAACAACTAGGTAAAGGTCACTCATCTTTGCTTGCTTGGAGTACAAGCAAGAAAAAAACAAATAGCTGATTATTAGCATGAGCACTGATCCGACGAGGACTAAAGCTGAAATCTCTTTCTTTGTTACGTATTTTGAAGTAGAATTGTCTGCCCTTACTTTGATGAGGGATTTCCATGGAGTACTGTTGTCAGTTCTCCCATTCGAAAGGGGAATTCCCTTCTTATAACAGTCGTGTCTATCTTCGTTATAAATGGCAATGGCACAGAAACAGTGACCCAGACAACTCTTCTTGCACCAGTCCTCATCTACCGGCTGAAAATGCTCATAATCTCCATTAGGCCAATCTGTGTATAGCCTCTCTGTCAACACAAAACGATGTGATTCTGGTGAGGATTCATCACAACTTTGGGGAATGAAGTTTTGTTTGCATCCTTTGCGCTCATCGTTTCTGTCAATGGAGGTGTAACCCTGTGGGCACTGACAAATAGTAGGTCCTTGATCATCATGTTCACATATGCTGTTGAACCCACATGGACCTCTGCCTTTGTCTGCTATTGCAGTGCAAATATTTGGAGGTTGGAACGACAAAGTGGACCAAGCCCTGGTCTCCCTTTCCGCAATTGAGCCATTGCTTTTATGGTAGACATAGTGCCTGAAAACTCCATCAGAATCAAGAGTTGCTCTTTGGTAGTAATCTTTGACTGAAGCCATCTTGTCTGACTCTGATACTGTGTAAACTACGCTTCCGTTAATGTCTGTAACGAAAATATAGCCAGACATGTTAAAGATAACCTGAAAGCCACTGCCCTCGGTTTGGGTCATCCAGTAAGGATAGTTAGGAGTATCCAATGGAAAATTAGTTGTATAAAGCACAAGATTTCCGTCGGACTGGAGGTTTAACTGGAATATGCCCATTGAGTAATTGGTTTCAGAATAGCTGGCGAAAAGTACGGTGCTTCTACTGAGAGTTTGTGTGGGGAGGATTGTATTAGTAGGATAATGAAAACTCTCCCACATATAGATTGAATTTTGGTTGGCCAAGACGAAATTTCCAGTGTCAAGCATGGCTGCATAGGCAACCCCATTGGTAGCAGTCTTATCAGAAATGAATTGCTGATTACTTTCAGAATCCTTGATAAAAAAGCCATCCTCGGTGAACTCAACCGTGGTTCCTTTTTGGAAAAGACTTCCATTAATAGCTGACCAGACGATAGGTTTTTCTGGTATTTTGTTGAACCAGATGGCGAGTAAGAAGCCACCATCATTTCCAATTCGTTGGAAACCGAAAGCAAATTCCTCAGAAGGTGAGCCATGCAGAGTCGTCGTCCTGAGCAACGAGAGACGAGCCTAAAGATATATTCTGGTAAGGTTGAGAAGTGGTGAAAAGTGGCTGATGTAGGAGGATAAGTAGAAAGCATAGAGAATATGTCAGTTCAGAAGCCATGGTACCAAGTGAGATGCATGAGCTAAGGCTGCGACAGTCTATATACGAACATTATTTTCATTGTATTATTCATGCTATTTTTCTAAATCCAATCCATTGAAAGCATCGAAACATCGTATCCATTGGAGTCATCGACATATCCGTATCCATTAGTCATCGGCAATCGCATCAAATCATTTTCATTGAATTATTTATGCTATTTTTCAAAATCCAATCCATTGAAAGCATCGAAACATCGTATCCATCAGGGTCATCGATAATCTGACCAAATCATTTTCGGCTTCTTCTTTTTATAATTTTTCATGTCTTAACTTCCAATGTAACTGAAAGAACAACGTTATTCAAGTAATTTTATTTGACTTAACAGCAATCTCTTGTTTGTTGTTTAGTTTCCCTGTTTTTCAAAATATAAACGTTCTGCAGGCATGGTTTGGCTTTATCCGGATCATTCAACAAGTCCTTTTATTGTTTTTTTTTAAAAAAAAATTTAAAGTTATCTCTGCCAGTGAATATATATGTGTTAGTGACACGCCTGTCCCCACTATTCCTAAATACCAGGATGGGCACGTGTTGGCCGACACCCAAGAGTGACGAAGCCATTTAATATGCATGCAATTAATGACGGAAAACGAACGCAAATAAAACATATGAATATAAATAAATATGCAAATGCCGAAACGTGTTCAGAGCATATAACTAATCAGAAATACTGCAAAAAGAATATTATAAAAAGGTACGATTACAAAGAAAGGGATCCTACACCGACAGGATTGTACGCCTCGATTCTAATCCTGAAGGGGGCGCAAAACAAAAGTGTGAGTGGACCAAAGTTTATAATAATAATAATAATAAAACCGTTTACTTTCTTAATATACTAACCTCCTGTTTTGAAAACACATATAGTACTACATAATAGTTTTTCTCGAAACTCTACGTGCTATGAAAACGTTCGTACGATAAAATCACTAAAGTACTCAAATAGGGGTATCATAGTCGCCCGAAGGCATAACCATCACCCTAAGGTGAAGCTGTACGACTGTGGGTTACGCCAGAGAAGAAATATATCTACATAACACACCGACACTAGCCGTGTTGTGAAGTCTAGAATTATTGTTTGGCTTTCCTTGTCAAATCTTGTAAATTGTACCTCACATGCTCTAGATAGATTTAGGGTTCAATGTCACTTTTGGGATCTAGCTGCTGAAAATATTCTTTCAAGAGCTTAACTTCTTACATCAAAGGTTTGGTCATTCATATGCATTTCACTTCATTATTTCCAGTTCATTATGTCTAGTGTTCAGTCTAGTCAAAATTTCTCGCTACTTTCCAGTTTGCTGGGCACATACATTAAGACAGCCCACACGGGTCAACTGTGACACGCCCCGATCCCGATGTCCTCGGGACACTGGGAAGGTCACGTGCTGGCCGACACTCGAAGGGTGACGCAAGCCACTTAATTTAAACAAATACTAAAAACATGCTAAAAAGCATTCATTACTGTACTAACCATTTCACAATAAAATTTACACACCAGGCTCAAAGCATACGTCTATTACAGAATACAAACGAAAATGTAAGATAGAGAGTGCTATTACATAAATGCCGAAGCAAAGAGAAGGTAGCACGATATCACTGGTAGGGAAATGCCTCGTAATCCACACCGAAATCCTCGTTCTCAGGTCCTGAAGGGGGCGCAAAACAAAGGTGAGTGGACCAATTTGATATATATATACTAAAACAGTTATCAACATACTAACCCCCAGGTTTTATGAAAACATATATATATATCATGATAAATATAGGTTTTCCGAAACCTAGCATGTCGTGCAATTTCTCAAATCATATCTCATAAAATAATAGTCGCTAGTGAATGTCCAATGAAACACTTCAGGCCCCATGCCGGCTCCCCGTCTCTGAGCAGACAGTCAGAGGAAAATATCACTACAGGCCCCTTGCCGGCTCCCCGTCTCTGTGCTAAATAGCCAGAGGAAACACCCTCCAGGCCCTATGCCAGCACCAAACCGTCGCCCGGGAACGGACCGGACACTATCCCTACGTCCCGTAGCGGAATGTGGATCACTAGGTAAATACAAAACCATGTATTGAAAAGCAACTTCATAGTATAAAGTCATCGATCGTCTATACTATGAAGAAGTGTTCGAAACATGTTCTAAATATTATATCGTCATCGATCGGATATCCTATGAAGAACATGGGTTATAGGAAAAATAGTAATAATTTAAACTAGCCTCAGTAAGCATGTTATCTCAAAGCATTTCATAAATCATATTCATCAAATCATGCTTTTCATGTATGCATTACTAATATTAAAACATGCATTTTTAGAAGGGGTCCACTCACAGTACTTCGCTGTCCAAAGCTGCGCAGACTAGCGAAGATAGAATACCACAAAACTTGCCCCTAAGCACATAAAGGGTATATTTGGTCAAACTCTGTTCAAACGGTTGAATTTGGGAAAACGGACTTCAGAAACGGGTCCAGGACGTCGAAATTAGCCTAGGAGGGGTCCCGAACAAAATCAGGAAAAGTCAACTGTCAAAGTCAACGTTGACCTTTGACCGGTCAACGGTCAAAGTCAACGGTCAGCGTTGACCGAAAGTCAACGGTCAGACCGGGTCAAAGTCAACAGTCAAACCGGGTCCGGGTCAACGGTCAAACGGGTCTGGGTCGGACCAGTCAAACCGGGTCAACCCGTTTGGGTCTTGGGTCTTGGGCTAAAGGGTTTAGCCCTAATAGTTTTGGGTTTAGAACTCACACGGGCCAAAGGCCCTGAGTTAGAGAAGCCCAAAGGGCTAAGGGTTTAGGGATTTTGGGTTTAGGGCCGGCCTAAGGCCAAGGCCCGCCACCTAAAAGGAAACGGCCCAAAGGCCTAACGTTTTCACGGGCTGGGCTAGGAGTGACGGCCCAAAAGGGCCCTAAGTCCACATGGCCCGAAGGCCTATAAAAATAAAACAAAACAAATAAAACACAAAATAAAATAAATTGTTTTGGGCTCGGCAAAAAGCCCAAAGGGCTTGGGGTTTGGGTTAGCTACAACGGGCTTCAAGCCCGTGGGTTTTGGGACGGCCTGAAAGGCCCTAACGCCGGAGAAGAACACCGGAACTTGCACAATTCCGGCCGACTGAAAACAGGGGGTTTAGACCCCGATCTAGGTTCCAATTTGATGTACGAAGAGAGAGGAGTACGAATATACCTTTGGTTAGTAGTAAAACCGTCGGAGTTGACCGGAAAAACTCCCACAATCACGAACTCGTCGGAGGAATGGGTGTGTTCACCCCGAGTCGGATCCGTGCCAAAAGCTTGAAGAAAATGAAGAAATAAGTTCCTAATCTCACAACCAAACCCACACAAGAGCAGGAGGGAGAGTTTTTGAACTTACCCGAACGGAAAACACGAAGAAAAACGTCGGAGAACCTCCGGGGTCTCTGTCCTTGTTGGGCCTGTGCGACGGGAGGAGAGAGACAGAAACGAGACGAGAGGGATGGGAGATGATGGCGTGGTCGTGCGTTCGTGTGGGTCTCGGCGCGTCGGAGGAGAGAGATGCGAGAGTTTCGAGAGAGAGAGAGAACCGAGTTGCAGAAACGGAAAAGAAAGAGAAGAAAGAGATAGAGATTCGGGTAGGGGTCAGTGACAGCGAAAATGAGGAGAGTTGGGGTGCTGCCAAGTGGCAGCTTGGGGTCTAAAGAGACAATAGATGAACGGTCCAGATTAAAAATAGAAAATAGGGATATATTTGATAGTTTTCAGTACACTTAGGGGAAAACGAAATTATACAACTAAGAGGGGGTTGGGGTGTTACAAACTGACACCATTTTCCCGAGTGATTTTTATCCCTAAATCTTTCCTGATTGTTTGTGGACATGACATGTGGCTTTTCTGGTCCCCTTCTTGTCTGAAATCTCGAGCCCTCTTTATAAAGATCATGTTAGGGTTCATTTGGTTTTTGGGGTTTGAGATTGGAAAAGTTTTTGAAAGCTTTATTTTCATCTTCATCTCTCAGCTCTCCTAGGAGCATGAAGCAGATTTTATGGGTAATGTTCTTCATTGAATATGTCTAAATCTATCTTTGAAATATATTGCTTAAATTCATTTTATATGCTCATTTGTTTTAAATTCATTTTACATGTTTAGAAAAGAGTTGATTTTAGCTTTGAGCTACCTCTTGTGTTCTTACTTGAAAACCCTATCCACAAAATCACACTCATGCACTAAATACCAACATATTGCATATTGAAACAACCCGTCCCGAGTTTTACTGTACAAAAGGGTATGTTTGTATTTTTTTTTACTAAGTTTGAGGATCTTTTTCTTTTAAAATTGTTTTTGGGTGTTAAATGGTGTGCCCAAAGGGCCCCACCTGTGACTTTTGTTCCCGGTTCCCTTCTCTTTCCTCTCTTTCTCTCCTTCTTCTGTGTGAACTCCCGAAGCTCTGCAACTATCTCTCTCTCTCCCGTAGCTCTCTCGCTCGCAGCTCTTCCTCTCTCTTTCTCCCCGAGGAGCAACCTACACGCACACACAGCCACACTATCTCCTGAGAACATCACCATCTCACCACGTTAGCTCTCTCTCATCGTCTCTGTGGAGCACAGAGAAACTCCGGCGAGTTCCTTGTTCTTCCATTTTGGGTAAGCCTCAAAACACTCCTAATGTTTCTCTTTTCATCCCTATAATTCTTTTCTGACCCCATGGTTGTGTTTTGGACGTCAAACCATGAAGAAACACGTCGGGTAGACTTTCCTGGATTTTCGAAGAGAAACCGACGGCTTTCGAGCCAATTTCCGGCCAAACCACGGTGAGTTGGCCTGCGTGAAAGGTATCAATCTCTTCGTCTCGCTGAGTACTACAACTTTCCTTTTTGTTTCACCCAATTTCGTTGAGTATTGAAGAAGTTATACTCATTTGAATCTTACCCAGTTTCCGGCGACCTCCGAGACTTTCGAGGCGTTTTCCGGCCAAACCACGGCGAGTTAGACGTCGTGCGAGGTACCATTCTCTTCGTCTCTTCGAGAACTACAACTTTCGTCTTTACTTCACTTGATTTCGTTGAGTAGTGACAAAGTTATGGACGTTCAAAGTTTGGGTGGTTTCCCGGCCGAATTTCCGGCCTTCTTCTTCGGCAAACCCAGGCCTCTCAGGCCGATCCCAGTGAACACGGGCCTCCAGCCCGTTTAGTTTAAACCCAAAAACCCCAAAGGCCCTCGGGCCATTCTCCTTGGGCTTCTGCCGAGCCCAACCCAAAACCAAATCCTTTCTTTTATTTTTATTTTCCCTTTTCTATTAATTGTTTTAGTTAAGGGCCCTTTGGGCCGTTCCTTTTAAGCCCAGCCCGCGAAGGTTTTAAGCCTTCGGGCCTTTTTCTTTTAGCAGCAAGCCCTTGGCCTTAGGCCGGGCCCTAAACCCTAAAACCAAAACCCTTAAGCCTTTTGGGGCTTTTCTAACCTAGGGCCTCTGGCCCATTTTCCCTAAACCCAAGAACCCTTAAGGTCCAAACCCAAACCCTATCTAGGTTGACCCGTGACCCGTTTGACTGACCCGGTCTGACCGTTGACTCGGTCAACGGTCAGAGTTGACTTTTGACATTGACTGGTCAACGGTCAATGTTGACTTTTAGGGTTAACTTTTCGGGATTTCGTTCGGGACCCTTCCTAGGCTAATTTCGACGTTCTGAATCCGTTTTCGACGTCCGTTTTCCCAAATTAAATCATTTGAGTAGAGTTTGACCAATTGTACCCTCTATGTGCTTAGGGACAAATATTGTGGCGTTTCCTTCTTCGCTAGTGGCGTGGCTTTTCGACGGCAAAGTACTGTGAGTGGATCACTTTCAAAATAGCATGTTTTAATTAAAGAATTGCATATGTTCCTAGCATGCCTCGATTTGATGAACACTTTACAGGAAGCATGATGATTTGAATATTATTGAATAGATAGATCGTTTTGAACTATTTTTATTATATCATATTTTCTACATAACCCTCATTCTGGTAGACTATCTGATCGATGACGATAGGATGCTAAGAATGTGTTTCAAATGCTTTTAGACACCTCTTCGTAGTATGGGGGATCGATGAACTTATGCTACGGAGTTGTATTTTAGATAACTGTTTTGTGCGTACCTAGTGAACACCATGCCGCCAGGGGCGAGGACTTGTAGTTGGCAGAGGCCTGGAGAAATAATCCCTAGCGGAAGGCTGAGGGACCACGGAGTCTGGCATCGGGCCGGGAGGGAGTTATCTCATGGTGAAGGCCATAGAGATTTAGGTGCAGGCAATGGGCCGGAAGTTATTGTTACTATTCGGTGATACTCATTAGCAGCACAACTTGTATTATGTTTCCTGTTATGATTTCTGAGATTGAATGACAGATAGATATGAATGGTTTTATGGCATGCTAGAGGGTTTGGAAAAGCTATCACTTATTATGCTAGTAGTTTTCATTTAAACTGTGGGGGTTAGTATGTTCGTAACTGTTTTCGTATTACATATATAAACTTGGTCCACTCACCCTTGTTTTGCGCCCCCATTCAGGACTTAGAATCGAGGCATACAATCCCGGCGTTGAGGCACTTCCGCATTGACATCTTCGAGTCCTCTCGGTGTAGGACCTACTCCTTTATTCATTTAATTTTATCTTAATTCTTTTAGTGATTAGGTTTAGTTGTATGCTCTGAACACGTTCCTAAATTGTTAATCCAGTATATGTGAATTCATAACCCTTATTTATTTCTTATTCTTAGCTTTTGTATCAATTAATGGCTTTCGTCACCCTCAGGTGTCGGCCAGCACGTGCCTATCCTGGTATTCAGGGAATATCAGGGTCGGGTCGTGTCAGATTGGTATCAGAGCGTGGTTTTATTCTGAGCATACTTAGGATTCTCTCCTATCCTCATAGTGTATCGGTCATGACGTCATTTGGATGTCATGATTTTCGAATTTTGTGCCATTCAGCACAGTTGTGCAAATCTTTCTCTGTTTGAATTGTCGCCTTCTGGTAGAAATACAAGAATTCGTGTCGGGATTGTGCCTTAACGGTGACGTGTTTGATTGGTTGGACGACTTCCACATCGGACCGATACTCTGCCACGTGCATTCCAGGGGAATGGTGAGCAGAGTCAGTGTTACTTGGAAGCGATATGTTTTAGAAATCTCAGTAAGGAAGTCTCATCAAGGCCAGCTGTAGATCCGAACTGGCAATGCCACTCTGCAACATGCGTTCCATAGGAATTGCGGGCGGAGTCGGCTTTACATCGAAATCTTGGGAAACGGAAAAATCTTGGCGGTATGAGTTGGCTAAGACCAACTGGAGTTCTGAATCGGTAATATCACTTTATGACATGCGTTCCCCAGAAATGGCGAGCAGAGCCATGTGTTAGTGGTAATTACTCGAAACCTTCGAAGTTCGTGTTGCAAGAAACGAGCAAGTGGTAATTAGTGGGATCGAATCTGTGTTCTCGGACTCATTACCACTGAAGAAATTCGTGTGAATCTTTAAAACAATTCTCGGCGATTGTTCTATCGATAACCTTCTTGCTTATTCCGACGACGAAGACAAGTTCCTTAACCTTTGATTGTCAGCCTTATTCCAAATTCTTTGAGTATTAACTTCGTTTTCATTCATTGCTTTTCTTGGGAAACTCCTCAGTAGCAGACGCTATTCTCATCTATTTCCAAACGGAGTTGCAATTCTTCTTGTTGTTGTAGTTGAACTCAGATGATTAAGATCCAGTCTTGTTTGGATAAACAGACTCCTTGAATTTCACCTGGGTCCAGTACTTGGTGGTAAATCCTAGCACCTTGACCACGTACCTTTCGGTAAAGGTGAATTTAGCCTTTTGCTTGTAGCCCAACTGATCAGTGCTTTTGTCCACTAATCGTTCAGCCTTGTAATTTTTCAGTGTAACGACTTGAGACTTTGCCATATTCATCTTTGTACGAAAGATCGAGCTTTACTTTGAACTTCTTTGGACTCTTTAAGCTTTGGTTTGCTCAAGAGCATCACTTTAAGGTAGCATGTCGTGTCACTGCACGCGTACTCAAGTTGCTTTGTATCTTCCTTCTTTGTCATTTTGTTGATTTAGAGATTCCACATTCAATTTCTGAACTTTGAAGCAACTCTCACAATGTCTTGTGAATCTCGAAATGTTTTTGGCCTCGTCAAATCTTGTTAGCATTTCTTAGCTATTCTTGAGCTTAGACCTATTTCTTTTTGGCCAAGAAATCAATTTACCTTACTGTGATGATTAACCAAATAATCATAAACAGTGACTTCTAATTCTGCATCTTCACCTTCCTTTGCTTGTTTGTTTCTCAATGTAAACTGGATCATGCCGAAAAAAAAAAAAAAAAAAAAAAAAAAAAAAAACGTTTGTTCTCGGCATGGTTTCTGGTTCAAATCCCGATATCTTGTACTCTAGCTTGTTTTGACTCTCAAATTCTTGAGTGTTCTTTTAGCCTTCTCGACGTGGTTTCTTGCTCAGTCAGTGAGGAATTCCTGATTGATCTTTTCGGCGAAAGTGTACGCCCAATACTTATCGTTTATGACAGGAACGTTGGAAGCATAACTTTTCCACAAGTTTACCAGACTTACCAGGAAGAGTTCCACATGGCTGTGAGGTTTGAGCCGTCTTCTAGTAAGTTTGGTGAAGACGGTAGTGTAAGTGATCAGCAGATTGCATCAGTATCTTCAGTCTGAATTGTTTGATCACCACATATCATCCTACTGCAATTCATCAATATCATATCGTACTCTAGTAGTCTTTTTCCAACGATATGTAAATAAATTCATTTGCTCAAATATTTCATGGTTATCTTCCATCCAACCTTAGTACACCTTTGATAGGCATCTTCTGAGATTAAATTCCATCTTGAGATTCGAGTCTGATATCTGAACGAACTATCTAGACCTTGGAAGACGCGTTGTATTCCCTCGTTTTGTGGCATTAGCACATTTAGAAGTTGCACTTTTCTGGAAGGTTGTGTGCTCTCTTGGGGTGGTAAGTTGATCACTGGCGAGTCCTCCTTTCCACCAACATTGACCTTGTTTGACTTGAAATCTGCAACTAAGCAAAAATGGAGAGGTGGTTTAAGCACTACAATAGTTCCCAAGAGATACTGCTTGTTGGAAAGATGACTTCTCATTTTCTGCTTGTGTGACTCGAGCTTTTGGGTCTACTATTAACATGGTAGCCACTTCTCTTGAATCCCAAGGTACAGTTTCAAGTGGGCAAGAAGATTCGTCTACGGCAGTTGATGCAGTTTCAGAATTGTTATTCTTGAAACTCGACCCAAGACACATCTATTCTCGGAGTACTTGATGTTTCGTATTCTTGGGCAAGACTCACTCTCATTTTCAGTTTTGTTTTTTCAGTAGAAGTATTTTGATTTTCGTTACTAGTTATTTGTTTTTGTCATTTCAAATGTTTTGGGGGAAGAATTTTCGTTTTCAGTTTTAAGTTCAGCGCGAATTTTTTTAAACTATATATTACTATGTATCTATTTGACGTTATCATATTTTACGTACTTACTTATTTTTGACCTTGTGTCAATATTTGTTTTCAACCTTATATCTTATTAAAGTATGTTTTCTACTGTTACACTAATGGGGAAAGAAGGTATGAGCTTGGAGGCACGAAAGATGGAATCATTGCAACCCGATCCGGACGGGATGGCATTTTCCCTTTGTGCAACCGCTCTCACTTGATTTCTCTTTATACATATATTCTTCTTCCTATTTTTGAGTATTTTAGTTTATTAAGTTATTTTAAATTTCGGGGACGAAATTCTTTTAAGGGGGGTAGATTGAAACAACCCGTCCCGAGTTTTACTGTACAAAAGGGTATGTTTGTATTTTTTTTACTAAGTTTGGGGATCTTTTTCTTTTAAAATTGTTTTTGGGTGTTAAATGGTGTGCCCAAAGGGCCCCACCTGTGACTTTTGTTCCCGGTTCCCTTCTCTTTCCTCTCTTTCTCTCCTTCTTCTGTGTGAACTCCCGAAGCTCTGCAACTATCTCTCTCTCTCCCGTAGCTCTCTCGCTCGCAGCTCTTCCTCTCTCTTTCTCCCCGAGGAGCAACCTACACGCACACACAGCCACACTATCTCCTGAGAACATCACCATCTCACCACGTTAGCTCTCTCTCATCGTCTCTGTGGAGCACAGAGAAACTCCGGCGAGTTCCTTGTTCTTCCATTTTGGGTAAGCCTCAAAACACTCCTAATGTTTCTCTTTTCATCCCTATAATTCTTTTCTGACCCCATGGTTGTGTTTTGGACGTCAAACCATGAAGAAACACGTCGGGTAGACTTTCCTGGATTTTCGAAGAGAAACCGACGGCTTTCGAGCCAATTTCCGGCCAAACCACGGTGAGTTGGCCTGCGTGAAAGGTATCAATCTCTTCGTCTCGCTGAGTACTACAACTTTCCTTTTTGTTTCACCCAATTTCGTTGAGTATTGAAGAAGTTATACTCATTTGAATCTTACCCAGTTTCCGGCGACCTCCGAGACTTTCGAGGCGTTTTCCGGCCAAACCACGGCGAGTTAGACGTCGTGCGAGGTACCATTCTCTTCGTCTCTTCGAGAACTACAACTTTCGTCTTTACTTCACTTGATTTCGTTGAGTAGTGACAAAGTTATGGACGTTCAAAGTTTGGGTGGTTTCCCGGCCGAATTTCCGGCCTTCTTCTTCGGCAAACCCAGGCCTCTCAGGCCGATCCCAGTGAACACGGGCCTCCAGCCCGTTTAGTTTAAACCCAAAAACCCCAAAGGCCCTCGGGCCATTCTCCTTGGGCTTCTGCCGAGCCCAACCCAAAACCAAATCCTTTCTTTTATTTTTATTTTCCCTTTTCTATTAATTGTTTTAGTTAAGGGCCCTTTGGGCCGTTCCTTTTAAGCCCAGCCCGCGAAGGTTTTAAGCCTTCGGGCCTTTTTCTTTTAGCAGCAAGCCCTTGGCCTTAGGCCGGGCCCTAAACCCTAAAACCAAAACCCTTAAGCCTTTTGGGGCTTTTCTAACCTAGGGCCTCTGGCCCATTTTCCCTAAACCCAAGAACCCTTAAGGTCCAAACCCAAACCCTATCTAGGTTGACCCGTGACCCGTTTGACTGACCCGGTCTGACCGTTGACTCGGTCAACGGTCAGAGTTGACTTTTGACATTGACTGGTCAACGGTCAATGTTGACTTTTAGGGTTAACTTTTCGGGATTTCGTTCGGGACCCTTCCTAGGCTAATTTCGACGTTCTGAATCCGTTTTCGACATCCGTTTTCCCAAATTAAATCATTTGAGTAGAGTTTGACCAATTGTACCCTCTATGTGCTTAGGGACAAATATTGTGGCGTTTCCTTCTTCGCTAGTGGCGTGGCTTTTCGACGGCAAAGTACTGTGAGTGGATCACTTTCAAAATAGCATGTTTTAATTAAAGAATTGCATATGTTCCTAGCATGCCTCGATTTGATGAACACTTTACAGGAAGCATGATGATTTGAATATTATTGAATAGATAGATCGTTTTGAACTATTTTTATTATATCATATTTTCTACATAACCCTCATTCTGGTAGACTATCTGATCGATGACGATAGGATGCTAAGAATGTGTTTCAAATGCTTTTAGACACCTCTTCGTAGTATGGGGGATCGATGAACTTATGCTACGGAGTTGTATTTTAGATAACTGTTTTGTGCGTACCTAGTGAACACCATGCCGCCAGGGGCGAGGACTTGTAGTTGGCAGAGGCCTGGAGAAATAATCCCTAGCGGAAGGCTGAGGGACCACGGAGTCTGGCATCGGGCCGGGAGGGAGTTATCTCATGGTGAAGGCCATAGAGATTTAGGTGCAGGCAATGGGCCGGAAGTTATTGTTACTATTCGGTGATACTCATTAGCAGCACAACTTGTATTATGTTTCCTGTTATGATTTCTGAGATTGAATGACAGATATATATGAATGGTTTTATGGCATGCTAGAGGGTTTGGAAAAGCTATCACTTATTATGCTAGTAGTTTTCATTTAAACTGTGGGGGTTAGTATGTTCGTAACTGTTTTCGTATTACATATATAAACTTGGTCCACTCACCCTTGTTTTGCGCCCCCATTCAGGACTTAGAATCGAGGCATACAATCCCGGCGTTGAGGCACTTCCGCATTGACATCTTCGAGTCCTCTCGGTGTAGGACCTACTCCTTTATTCATTTAATTTTATCTTAATTCTTTTAGTGATTAGGTTTAGTTGTATGCTCTGAACACGTTCCTAAATTGTTAATCCAGTATATGTGAATTCATAACCCTTATTTATTTCTTATTCTTAGCTTTTGTATCAATTAATGGCTTTCGTCACCCTCAGGTGTCGGCCAGCACGTGCCTATCCTGGTATTCAGGGAATATCAGGGTCGGGTCGTGTCACATATTAGGGTAGCATTATTTTTATGATTTTGATTTCTGTTTTAGGTCAAATTTTTTCAAGTTTCAAATCGGTGAATTGACCTGTTTTTTGGATTCTCGTCAATTTCATCTTTCAAGTGTTTGACTGGTGAAACAGACTAGACATAGCAATGGTTATTTGCATCCCCGATTTTTTAACCCAGAGGTGGGGTTTTTTCGGCCAAAAACTTCCTTGTGTTCAATACTATACATAGCATTCTTTATGACCAAATAACAACTGCTAGAGATAAACATTGTAGGATTTGCTAGTATTGACACGTTGTTAACCAAGTAAACATAACTCAAGAATCAAGGCTAAAACATACCTAATGATCACACTGTCTTGTTTTAGCTTTATAAGTTTGCTTGGTTTATATGCTTGTGGCCACCTAACAATCTATACTCTGTTGGCTAGTACGTTTGACTAGTCAGTACAGTTGATTTCAAAGTTTACACTGCATATTATGAGTAATGAACTGAATTGTTGTTTACTAGGATAACTTGTAGTGAACTAAGTTTGATTCGTAGATTTGCGTTTGTTTAACTGATACGAATCTGTACTTAGTTTACTGGTAAGCTTGACTAGTCAATCCAGCATGCTTTAATTCATAATTACTTTATCATTACTGTTTGCATAATGAACTGATATGTAAATGTGTTCAAGCTTAGGGATTATTGTCGTGAAACTGATTTGGGCAGTCTCTGATTAGTTGAACATATTGGTCAGTTAGGTTTTGCTCCTGCAACTGCATTTTTTATCACTGACTAATTTGTAACTAGTTGACTAGCTCACTTGACTAGTTTACTGTGCAAAGTTAAATTTTTATTTGCTGGAGATTCCGCCTACCACCCGATTTCACTTAGCTAGTGAAATTGTCCGACACTGGTTTCGCTAGTGAAGCTGGGTGTAGGTCATAATACCTTATCGCTTCTCTACTGTGTCCTATGGACATAGACGTATACATACTCGTTTTGTGTGTATGTGTTGTGTGACTACCCACTAAGTAAGTACAAAAAACATAATCATATTTCTCGTATCAAATCATCGGAACTCAAAAGCTCAAAGCACCATAGATCATATTTTTCAAATCCATAATATCTCGAAAGACGTAAAAACTATAGTTCGTAAATCTTTCATGAAACGTAAATAATAAAATATGCTTTTCATGTATGCAATCCTAGCATTTAAGAAAATCATGTATTTAAGAAATGGTCCACTCACAGATACTTCGTCGCCGAAAAGCCGTTCGAGTTGGTCGCCCAAAATTGTTATTCCCAATATTCAACGTCACTATATATTGTCAACGATAGATTTTGTTATATTAGTTACCGATGGGGTTTGAATCCACGTTGTCAAGTAAGGATTCAACATTTTTTCACCACTGTGGTAAGTGGTCACCTTCTCTATGTCACTATATTGAATTACCTAAACATCAGATGGTTTTTTACTTGTGAACATATATTGTATAACTTGGTTGTGTACAAATAAAGCCCTTAAAAAGAATCCCATAGTCAACAAAACCTAAGATTTGATTTGAATAAAAAAAAAGTTAAATCTAGTTATCAGCTTTCTTTTTATAAACGACAAGATATTACATTAAATTCAACTAAACTACGAAAAAAAAATTAAATTTAGTTTCATTTTCTCGTTTCCTACTTTAATTATTACTTGTTCATGTCATAAAAATACATTATTTATTTATTTATGTGTATGTTTACTATAATTAATTTTTAGATACTCAATTATCAATATCATTACAAGAAATTCGTGTCATTTTAAATGAAAAGCAATATTTAATTATATTCATTAGAAACCCATAAAATAAACAAATTTCAGATTTGGCTTATATGGTAAAAACTGCCCAACTTAGAATGTGTGCATTGACAAATGCCAAATATGACTAAATTACCATTTAAGCCACAATTTTAAACCCATATGAAAATGAATCGCAGCCGTCCACCAAAATCCAACGGTTGAAAATTGAAATAAAAATTTGACCGTTGGGGCCTAACGTTGGTCGCGAGCTTCAAATAGTACCGTTTGCTTTGCTTTTAGGCTCCTGAGTCCTGAGACAAGAAACGCAAAGCGAAACAAAGAAAGAGAGAAAGAAGGTGCCTTTCCATTCAGGAAGTAACTGAATCCGGAAACCCTAGAGGGCGAGAAGGAGATCTCAGCCATCAATGGAGGAAGTCAGAGCAGCGGTTGTTCCACAGCAACCCAAAGGTATTCGCCGATCCCACTGCTGATTTTTGAATGGAAAATATGAATCTTTTAAATTCAAATCTGGGTTCTTTTGATGTTATTTTATCTGGGTTTTGTGGAATTGTTCATTTAGTTTCTGAGATCTTTTGATGTGATTTTTTTCTGGGCTTTAGTAATTTTTTCTGGATTTTGTAGAATTCTTCATTTGAATTTATGGTTATTTGATGTCATTTAATCTGGTTTTGTTGAATTATTCATTTAATTTCTGAGTTCTTTTGATGTGATTTTATCTGGGTTTTGTATAACTCTTCATTTAAATTTCTGGGTTTTGTAGAATTCTCCATTTAAATTTCTGGGTTCTTTTGATGCGATTTTGTCTGGGGATTATCAATTTTTCTTGTTTGTTTTGATCTACCCGTTTCTTTTCTTGTTCATTTTTTGGAATGGGAATGTTGATTGATTCTGTGATTGTTTGTGGGTTCGGTGCTGATTGGGGATTTTTATTCTGGGGTTTTATTTCGTGTTCTTTCTTATTGTCCGATTTCTTTGGTTTTGATGTGTTTTGCGCTTGTTCTTCCTGAAGGTGGTGATGAACTCAGAAGGAACAGGCGAGTTCTTCAGGACATTGGCAATCGCCCCATCACTAGGTATCTCTCTCTCTCTCTCTTTCTCTCTCTTCCACAAACACACAACCAATTAACTAACGAATTCTTGACTGGCAGGAGTTTTCATGCACAACTGATAGCAAAGGCACAAGAAAAAGGAGTTAACAATGCGGTAATAAAAATTTACCATTATTTTTGTTCTTATGTATTTTGGTTTTTGACTCTTAGAGTTAATTATTCTCATGGAACTGAATTCTATAAATTTTGTAGAACCCTGTGGTTCTGCCAGTGCTTGATGATAAGGTAGCTCTCAATCAAAAGCGTTTTCCAGCCAAGAAGGTAGTCCCAAGGAAGGAAATTGAAAAGCCAAAAACTGAGGCCGTGGTTGTTATAAGTTCTGATGAAGAAGAAGAAAAGAAGGAACCTGTTAATCAATGCAAGCCAGAAGAAGTGAGGAAGGAAGTCAAGACTCTGACTTCGATCCTCACAGCTCGAAGCAAGGTGAGTTTCGATGTTCTTTTGGAATAATGTCTTGAATTTAACTTTGCTTTGTTGGAGTACTGAAATTTTTTTTTTTTTGCTGCAGGCTATGGCTCTTGGAGTGAACACCAAGCCGAAAGAAAAGATTGTTGAAATCGATTCAGCTGATGTCAACGATGAATTAGCAGTGGTTGAATACATTGATGACTTGTACAAGTTCTACAAGCTCACCGAAGTGTGTTCTATTTCCTTCCTTCCTCCCCAATTCAATTTCCCCTTTTCCTATCTCTTATCTTACAAAAGAAAATTTCCTATGCAGGATGATAGCCGAGTTCATAATTACATGGAGTCACAGCCAGAAATAAACTCGAAGATGAGATCAATCCTCGTAGACTGGTTGGTAGAGGTTCACAAGAAATTCGAGCTGATGCCTGAAACCTTCTACCTGACTGTGAACATACTTGATCGGTACCTTTCGATGAAGATCGTTTCTAGGAGGGAACTTCAGCTAGTTGGCATTAGTTCTATGGTCATAGCATCCAAATATGAGGAAATCTGGGCTCCACAGGTGGGTTTCTTCACTTCTTTTTAGTAAGTTTCACCTGATTTCAAACGTTCTAATTTATTCTGAAATTTGAAAATGGGGTTTTCGATATGCAGGTCAATGACTTTGTTTGCTTGTCAGACTATGCATACACTGCCAATCAGATACTTCGCATGGAGAAAGCAATTCTGGGGAAGCTGGAGTGGTATCTGACTGTTCCCACCCCTTATGTCTTCCTGTCTCGATACATCAAAGCTTCTGTTTCGCCTGATGTGGAGGTAGTTAATTTTCTATGGTTTTTTAGAAAAACAGAATCAACTTTTAAACTCCCTTTTTTTGAAAGAAAAAAAAAACTAATTTGCTTTTCTTACTATCTTAATGCAGATCAAGAACATGGTTTTCTTTCTCGCTGAGCTCGGAATCCTGCATTATCCGACCATCATTCTGTACTCCCCATCCCTGATTGCGGCTGCAGCCGTCTACGCTGCTCGTTTTACTCTGGATAAGGTTCCTGTCTGGACTGAAACTCTGAAGCACCACACTGGCTACTCCGCAGAACAGTTAAGGTAGTCTTTCTTCTGTCAATCATCCGACTATTCATCTTTCTAAATTGGATTTAAAGTTTATTAGCTGTGATTGGAAACAGGTACATATTTACTAATTCGATTGTGTTCTCTGTCCTGCAACAGGGACTGTGCCAAGCTCTTGGTTGGCCTTCACTCGAATGCTGCAAGAAGTAAATTCCAATCTGTTTTCCGCAAATTCTCAATGCCGGAGTATGGTGCTGTTGCTCTTTTCGTTCCAGCCAAAAGTTTTCATTCATCATCATGAAGTGTTTCTTCTGAGTCCAGTTTACTTTCTGTAGACAATACACCCATATGCTAGTTGAGGTGCTTTTGAGTCGGATAGAAGAAGATTATCCAAACCGTGTATTGTTCTACAATACTAGTCTCTTTCTGTGTGTCGATTTTGTGTAGTAGTGTGTGTATATCCTCTCCTCAGGTTTCGGATTCTTCATAGTTGTGTTGTTGCAACAATATAGGCTATATAGCCATTTTACTGTGTTCAAATTTAGTTACAATTCAAGCTGCAAACTTTCAGTTTAGTTTTAGATCATGCAATGCAAAATTGCAGTATTAATAACATCTGTTCACTACTGTCTACTACAACATTCCTCTCGAGGGTCAGGATGCCGTAAACAGCTGAAAGTACACGACAGAACGCTAAATCGAACACAATGCATGTTACCACTGTCTTCGACAGTCCTCCCTAATTCGTAACACACACTGTTCTAAAAATCCCCGCCTAGCACCGCCTAGGCCCCGCCTAGGCCCCGCCTAGGCGCTAGGCGGCTGGTCACCGCCCCGATTAATGCCTAGACCGCCTAGGCATCCGCCTAGCCCACCCAGACCAGCTGAGGCGCCCGCCTAAACCGCCTAGGCACCCGCCTAGCCCGCCCAAACCCGCCTAGACACCTACCTAGGTTGCAACTCACTTAGATAAAAAATAGATAACTTTCCTTTTGCATTTTATTGTTTCCAATAAATTGTAAGAGACTTATTGAATACTTAAATAAACACACATTATATGTTTGCTCCCTATGTTTTCATTATGTTCCAATACTTCATAATATAGATGTCACTCTATTTTCGAGTTTATGACGAAATTATGTATATTTTAAGTATAAACATACACTTATTTACACGAAATAGAATAGATTTACTTAAATCCGCCTAGTCCGCCTAGTCGCCCGCCTAGGCTCCGCCTAGCCGCCTAGGCGCTAGGCCCCATCCCGCCGCCCGACTAGCGCCTAGCGCCTTTTAGAACCTTGGTAACACAATGTCCGGTTACCACTGCCTACGACATTCCTCCAATCTATAAAATCTACTGAAGAAAATACCTTTACTCTTCCTCTATATACGTATAACAAAATGTCTAATTACCGCTGTTTATCAACTAGCGTCTTAGTTAAGTTGAAGAACACATGTTAAAAATTATCAAGACGATAGACGTGTTCAATCTCTCTTCAAAACCAATTTTAATGATGCAAACTTATATGGTATAAAACTGCCATACTGAATTACCAAATCTTTGCGGGGCAGGACGAATGCCATACTGAATTACCAAATTACACCCACTAATCGTAGCCGTAGAATGATCCAACGGTCTTGCGCAAAAACAAAAAGCAAAATCCAACGGTCAGGAATTCAAACGAAAAGAATATGACCGTTGGAGCTAACGTGTTCTGCCGAGCTTCAAATAGTATACCCCTTCGCGTTGCTTTCAGACAACTGAGACCGGAAACGCAAAGCACAGAGCAGCAAATCAAAGAAAGAAGAGAGAAAGAAGAGAAAGAAGGAAGAGGTAGAGAGAGAGAGTGAGAGAGAGAAAGAAGGCGAATTTCCTTGGACGAATCGCTGACTCGAGAGACTCTAGAAGGCGAGAAGGAGATCTCAGCCATCAATGGAGGAAGCCAGAGCCAGAACAGCGGTCGTTCCGCCTCCACCCAAAGGTATTCGCGGGTCCCATTTCTGAATTTTGAATAGACGATTTGAACCTTTCGTATTTTGAATTTCTGGGTCCTTTTGATGTGATTTTATCTGGGTTTTTCTCTTTCCCTGATCATTTGTGGGTTGGGATTTAGGAATTTTTTTTTTCTTTATGTTGTAGAATTCTTCGTTTAAATTTCTGGGTTTTGTAGAATTCTTCGTTTAAACTTCTGGGTTTTGGAGAAGAATTCATTTAAATTTGTGGGTTCTTTTATTGTGATTTTTTTTCTGGGGTTTATTTTGATCTGCCCTTTTTTTTTTCTTTATCATATTTACGAATTTGGAATTCGGAATGTGGGATTTGTTGGGTTTCATCTGTTTTTGTTGTTTACCGTTGATCTGGTACTCTTTGTGGGTTCAATAATTTCAACGCTAGTTAGGGCTTTTTCTTCTGGGGGTTTTCTTTCGTGTTTTAACTTCTGATTTCGCCCATTTTCATGTGTTTCTTGAAGGTGGTGATGGACTCAGAAATAACAGGCGAGTTCTTCAGGACATTGGCAATCGACCCATCACTAGGTCTGTCTGTCTCTCTCTCTCTCTCTCTCTCTCTCTCTCTCTCTCTCTCTCTCTCTCTCTCTCTCTCTATCTCTCTCTTGACATTGGTAATGAACTAACAAATTGTTGACTTGCAGACGTTTTCGTGCGCAACTGATAGCAAAGGCACAAGAAAAAGGAGTAAAAAATGTGGTAATAATCTCTGACTCCTAAGAAAATGATAAAAAGGAGAGAATCCTTTAATATATTGGCTAATTCATTACTTATTTTGATTGTTAACATTAATCACAGATTATTACCTTAGTTGCTTTATTCTTATGAAAGTTTAGTTTTTTGCTCTAGGGGTTGATTGGACTGTTTAAATTTTGTAGAACCCTGTGGTGCTGCCAGTTCTTGAAGATAAGCTAGCTCTCAATCGAAAGCATGTTCCTACCCAGAAGGTGGTTCCCAGGAAGGAAATTGAAAAGCAGGCACCAGAGGATTTGGTGATTATAAGCTCTGATGAAGAAGAAAAGGATAAATCTGTAGAAGGGCGGAAGGAAGTCAAGACTCTGACTTCAATCCTCACAGCCCGAAGCAAGGTGATTTTTCATGTTCTTTTGGCATAATGTGTGTTGCGCTTCTAACTTTCCTGTTTTGGAGTACTGAATTTTAGTTTGCTGCAGGCTATGGCTCTTGGAGTGAACATCAAGCCGAAAGAAAAGATTGTTGAAATAGATTCAGCCGATGTCAACGATGAATTAGCAGTGGTTGAATACATTGATGACTTGTACAAGTTCTACAAGCTCACTGAAGTATGTTGTATTCCCTTTCTCCCTCCCTCCCCAATTCAATTTTCCCTTTTCCTAATTCTTATCTTATAAATTGAAAATTCCGTGTGCAGGATGATAGCCGAGTTCATGACTACATGGACTCGCAGCCAGATATAAATACAAAGATGAGATCAATCCTCATAGACTGGTTGATAGATGTTCACCGGAAATTTGAACTGATGCCTGAAACCTTCTACCTGACGGTGAACATACTTGATCGGTACCTTTCGAAGAAGATCGTTTCTAGGAGGGAACTTCAGCTAGTTGGCATTAGTTCCATGGTCATAGCATCCAAATATGAAGAAATATGGGCCCCACAGGTGTGTTTCTTCATTTGTTTTAGTAAGAATTCATCTGATTTCGGACATTATAATTTGATCTGAAATTTGAAAGTGGGGTTTCCGATATGCAGGTCAATGACTTTGTTTGCTTGTCAGACTATGCATACTCTGCCGATCAGATACTTCGCATGGAGAAAGCAATTCTGGGGAAGCTGGAGTGGTATCTGACAGTTCCAACTCCTTATGTCTTCCTGTCTCGATACATCAAAGCATCTGTTTCGCCTGACGTGGAGGTAGTTAATTTTCTGTGGTTTTTCAGAAAAACAGAATCATACTTTAAAACTCTGTTTTTGGTGAACTAACAAAAACTAATTTGCTTTTTTTACTGATCTAATGCAGATGAAGAACATGGTTTTCTTTCTAGCTGAGCTCGGAATCCTGCATAATCCGACTATCATTCTGTACTCCCCATCCATGATATCTGCTGCCGCTGTCTATGCTGCACGTTATACTCTGAATAAGATTCCTGTCTGGACTGAAACTTTGAAGCACCACACTGGCCACTCTGAAGAACAGTTGAGGTAAACCATATTTGGAATCTGTATGTGTAGCTGTGATTGGCGAAACACATAAAACAGATGTGTATATTTAGTAATTTGAGTGTGTTCTTTGACATGCAACAGGGACTGTGCCAAACTCTTGGTTGGCCTTCACTCGAATTCTGCAGAAAGTAAACTTCAAGCAGTTTACCGGAAATTCTCAAGACCGGAGTATGGTGCTGTTGCTCTTTTTGTTCCAGCCAAAAGTTTTCACTCATCTTCATGAAGTGTTGCTTCTGAGTCCTGTTTACTTTCTGTAGATGAAGATCTTCAAAACCGTGTATTGTTCTACAATACTTAAGACTCTTTAGGCGTGTATCTTTAGTCCTGTATATCGTCAGTTTTCATATTTGTCATCGTTGTTGCCACAACAATATAGCCATTTTAATGTGTGTTCAAATTTAGCTGTAAACATCAGTCGTGGTGCGATTTTTTCTTGCAATTCAATCTGCAATTTCGATTTTGATCTTGCAGTACAAAATTGCATTATATTAATGACAATAGTAGTATTGATTCGAGTACCAACTGTGATCAATTATCATGAATTGCACTGTTAACTACTGTCTACAACATTCCTCGAACCTCAGGATCCCGTAAATAACTGAAGTACACCACTGAACCCTAACCGTAGACAATACATACTCCAATCTATACAATCTACAAAAGAAAATACCTCTACTCTTCCTCCGAACTTCAATGCTCATGTTCTAGGTTCTTCCCAACACATACGTCTTATGAACTGCACAAATCGTAAGAGCCTTGGGGTTAAGCGTTTTCCAGTTGTTTCTTGACCACTGGACATTTCTGTTTCCACTGGTACAGATATACAAGTCACCCAAGCATCAGTTGGTCACTTTAACATGACTTGTGACTTTGCGAAATCACGAGCAAAGATGAATTCTGAAACTAATCATCCATAAAGTATCAGGCCTTATGGATTAACAACGAAAACTCATCAGTGCTATTGTACAAGGGTGTATGAATATGAGATTCATGGTGAAATTATTCATAACTGAAACACTCTAAAGTAATAGATGAATGGAAGCGCAGGTTGGGTCAAATGTTTAGACACCTTCCAACATCGCCAACCATTTTCCTTCACGTACGTGTGTATAATTGGAGTAGCATGTAGAAACGGACAAGGATCCCCTCCTGAGCATTGGAGGCGGAGCCTCCTGACCGGCCCATCTGGGTCATCGAAATTTAATCCAACGGCTGCAATAATTATAACTTTTAGAGGGTCCCCCTGTTTGTAACCGTTGAATTAAATTTCGATGGTCCAGATGAGCCGGTCAGGAGGCTCCGCCCCCAATGATCAGGAGGGGATCCTTGTCCTGTAGAAACCATGTCATAGGATTCTAAAGAATCTTTAGGATTTGGACCATTGAATCACAAAGTAGGCTTTCGAGAATATATACCCTTGTTCCAGCAATGATGGTACTGTTGAGAGGATGAACTGCACATGCCGTAACTCTTTCTGACAATGGAAGAAACCTGTTTTTCTTATCTTGTTTCTTTACCCCAAAACGATTTTGTGCATCATCTCTACAAGATTAAGACAACTATAGGAGAAGGGGAAAAGCAATTGAAGTAAATGTGACATTTCTACTCTTATCTAACCATCCTTGTCAAGTAAAAAGCGCTATTAGTTCCGCTGAATGTTCATGACAGTACATATTATGTATTTGATAAGAAACGCTCACCTGCAGAGGCTGATGGTCACATTGCTGTTCTTATCTAACCAACTTTATAATTTAGGTCTTACGCCTAGGTAGACCTTATGGGCTAATTGACATACTGGTAAGTTGTAGAGTTTCTTACTTGACGTAGAACAAATAGCAGAATGGATCGAGGAGGAGATGGACCGTCGGAAGACAAAGGGACGCAATCATAAAAGAGGTGTTATTTTCCCATAAAAGTGGCTTGAGCCATTTTTCGCAGAAATTCGTTAAAACAATTCTCCCATAAAAGTGGCTTGAGCCATCTTTTGCATAAAGTCATCAAAACAGCAGTCTACTAATAAATGGAGTCTTTTGGGGTTTCAAGGGCTTTATTATATATCAGTTATTTTCATTTTAATTTCCTAAGTCTTTTGAGTTTTCCAAGAGGTTGTAAAAGGCCTATTTAGGCCATGGCTTTGTAATCATCTTTGCACTTTTCAATCAATCAATCAAATTATCCTTTGGGATTTCTGTCAAACTGGTGGACTCCAGTAACTTTGTTCTACAAGGGATTACGCATGTAACCCTTTCATTGCTTCGTGCTGCGTCATTACTTGTAGTCCACATGGCTAGGAGAGCTTGAATCGGAATAGAAATTCAGAATATAAATCCCATTGTCAGTTGATGATCCAATCTGCATTAGAAAACATCGGAGTAGCCTAATACTTAGTTCAGTGTAAGAGTGAAAAATTTAAGACATTTCTGTACAATACCAACGATTGTAGGATTGCTACAGGTACCAACCATTGTAATCAACAAATTTAGAAATGGCTTGAAGTATCCAAGCAGCACTTAGTCCTTACCGAATTTATTGGCGGCCATGATGATTTTCTCAAATATAACAGATCAGCTGACATACCAGAATCATTTCTATGCCATCAGAATGAAAAGGAAACAATAAACAAATAGAGCAATTAAACACAAAGTAATAGTGTTTCTGAAAACAATTGAATGAGTAATACTTACAACCAAGCAGGCGGAGGACAATGCATATGTGTAACTCGAAAATTGTAAACATCCAAAACACCTGACCTGCAATAAGCGAGGCACAAGCAAGAAGAAACGTAGATTGAGTTAGAATGGTGCATCGGTGATTCTGCAGCATGCTATAAAGTGATTCCTGATTCTATTTGATCCAGTTCTATCAAAATCCATTTTTATATTTTAATTCATGTACTTCTGTTCAAGAGTTGTTCTACCCCATACATTAAGCACACATTCCTATTGTTTTCTAAGGTACGTTTCCCTTTTGTTGTAAACTAAATCTCTTGTATTTTCTTAAAAGAAATGTTATCAAGCGTCCGACGTATTCAGAACAGTATCCCGACTCAATCAGCTAGGCTCATACTGTCAGGTAATTGCAGCCAGGGGCAAGTTTTTATTTGAAAATTAGCATAAAAATTAAGCAATATCAATACTAACAGGAAAGAAAAATCCACCCCGGACCTACCAACCATCGTCAAGGTGGAATGCCAATTGATGCGGGGAAGATGGATCGAGATTTATGGAGTGTATCTCCTTAGAAACAGTGTCTGATTGTGCCTGAAAAACAATGAGCATTTGTATGACCCGCTAGCAATTCTATTATGTTTGGTTCATGTTTGTATCTTTATCGATTCAAGTCCATTCACTTTTACTAATTATTTTCTCATGCTAATTTTCCCCGATACACGTATTTTCCTCCATAATTTAAACTTCCAAAATTCTAAACGTTTCCATTGTAGAAAAATTCAAAATTCTTGAGAGAGCTATTTGCAAATCCTTTGAATAAGTCATTTAAAAATCTCTCTTTCATACATTTGTAATGCACATGAAAGACATTTACGCTCCTTGACACACCCGACCCTGATATTCTCCCTAACACCAGGGTAGGTACGTGCTGGCCAACACTCGAAGGTGACGAAGCCATATTAGAATGCATGAGAACAAGATATATAAATAAAAGTTATGAATTTAAATATAATGAATATGCAATTGAGGAACGTGTTCAGAGTATACAACTAACTAGAATACTAAAAAGAAATAATATAAAATTGAATGAATAAAAGAATGGGTCCTACACCGTGAGGACTCGAAGATGCCGATGCGGGAGTGCCTTGACGTCGGGATTGTATGCCTCGATTCTAAATCTTGAGGGAGCTCAAAACAAAGTAGAACAAGTTGATATATATATATATATATATATATATATATATATATATATATAACACGGAAACAGTTATTCAATGACATACTAACCCCCAAAGTTTTATGGAAATTCAATAGTATAATATGTAATAGATTTTTCCGAAAACCCTAGCATGCCATAAAACCTTTCATAAAACATATCTCGTATATAGTGTGATAAATAGTGGTATCCAATAATAATATCTCTCGGCCCAATGTCAGCTTCTATGTCTCTACGCCCGTATCCAGAGATTATTTCTGCCAACCCAATGCCAGCTCCATGTCTCTCGGCCCGAAGCAGAAGATTATTTCTCCCGGCCCACAGCCAACAACCATATACCTCGCCCGTGGCGGTATAGTGACCACTACATAAGCACAAAACCATTAAACATAGACTTTCCAAACATAGGTATATATAAGAACATGAGTTCGATAAAATATGGTAATTCAAAATATTCTCAGTAAGCATAATATCTCATAAAACGTATTCATTAAATCATGGTTTTTATGTATGCATTTCTACTATTAAAACATGCATTTTAAAAGGGGTCCACTCACAGATATTTCGCCGCAAAAGAGCCACGCAAACTAGCGAAGACGGAAACGCCACAATAAATGCACCTAAGCACATAAAGGGTCCAATTAATAAAACTCTATTCAAACGATTGAATTTGGGAAAACAGACATCAAAAACATATTTAGGACATCGGATTACCCTAAGAAGTGTCCCAGGTAAATTTCGTAAAAGTCAACTAAAAGTCAACACAAGAATATTCCAGAGAATATCTCAGGAATATTCTTGGAATATTCTCAGGATATTCCAATAATATTCCCTGACGGAATATTCCCCATAAAGGGTTTGGGCCGGTTAGGGTTTTAGGTTTTGGACTTGGGTTAGGGTTAGGTTAGTGGGTTAGGGCCTAGGCTAAAAGGGTTTTGGGCTAGGTTGAATGGGCTGGCTCCCTTGGGTTTGCACACACGGGTCTGCGCTAAATGGGGTTTGGGTTTAAGTTAAGCGGGCCGAGGGCTCTAGTTGGTACGTGTAAGATCCCACATCGCCCAGGGATGTGGATCTTGTAAATCTTATATGTATATTCTCATCTCTATCTAGTACGAGGCCTTTTGGGAGCTCACTGGCTTTGGATTCCATCAGAACTCCGAAGTTAAGCGAGTTCGCGCGAGAGCAATCTCATAATGGGTGACCCACTGGGAAGTCCTCGTGTGAGTTCCCAAAAACAAAACTGTGAGGGCATGGTCGGGGCCCAAAACGGACAATATCGTGCTACGGTGGAGTCGAGCCCAGGATGTGATAATTTGGTATCAGAGCCAATCCCTGGCCGAAAGTGTGCCGACGAGGACGTCGGGCCTCTAAGGGGGTGGATTGTAAGATCCCACATCGCCTAGGGGTGTGGATCCTATAAGCCTTATATGTATATTCTCATCTCTACCTAGCACGAGGCCTTTTGGAAGATCATTGGCTTCAGATTCCATCGGAACTCCGAAGTTAAGCGAGTTCGCACGAGAGCAATCCCATGATAGGTGACCCACTGGGAAGTTCTCGTGTGAGTTCCCAAAAATAAAACCGTGAGGGCGTGGTTGGGGCCCAAAGCGGACAATATCGTGCTACTGTGGAGTCGAGCCAGAGATGTGGTGGGGGCCCGGGCCAGGATGTGACTATATGGCCCAAGGGCTTGGTTCGAAAGGGTTTGGGTTGGCTCAATGGGCCGAAGGCCCTAGGCTTTTGTTAAAGGGCTTTGGGCTTGAAAGCCTGGCCCGAGTCCAAAACATAGGTCACCAGAGACTCACCGAAAACTGCAGAATTGCACCGAAAATTTGCAGGGACTAATTTCTATCCAAAAATCATGAAATATAAATCAAAACTCAAGGGAAAATGTCACTGCAAGGTTCAGGGACTTACGCAGGGTAGGTTTACGAGAAATGAGGGTCGAATCCACCTTGGATTCGACGATTTCCTCAGAGACCGTTTGCCGGATTCTGGAAACGAAGACCACAGAATATACAGAGGTTAAAAACCTTGGATTTCAGCTCAAAATTCACATGTAGAGCAAGAGAACAATACATGGGTTCTTAAGGATTAATCTTAGTTCTAAACGGACTCAAACTCAAGAGTTTGCACTTGGAGTTAGCCAAAAAAAAATGCACCCAGAGGAGTAGCATAATTCTCCTTTGCGCCGTAGCCTAGTGATTCACACGTCTCCATTCGAGTTCTGAGGGTTGGTGACATAATATGTGGTGCTCGCCGGAGAGGATGGTGAGAAATGGTGGTCCAGTGCGTGTGGGGGAGCTCGGGGAAAGAGAGAGTGCATAGTGAGAGGGTTGTCGAGAGGGAGAGATAAAGGGAGAGTGAGGGAGAAGAGAGAACTGTGAGAGAGGAGAGAGGAGAGAGGTGAGAGACGGACCAAAATCAGGGGTGGGCACCTTGGGCACACCATTTAACACCAAAAGCAATACTTTAAACAAATGAAATTATGAAACCCAACCAAAGTGAAATTACGAAAATACCCTTCCGTTCTGTAAATTTCGGGACAGGTTGTTACACTCCTCCCTAGGACCCTATCTAACATTTTGGAACGATACTAACTTGGCATCAATTTTTTGAGACTTGGAAATCTGTCACCCAAACATAACCTAAAGTTTTTTCTCTATGAAGAGGGAAGAATCGTTTTAACAATCCAATTGAGTTAGTTTTCTATTGTTAATTAAATGCTCTTAGTTTTATATTGTTAATTGAATGCTCCTAAACAATTTGAAAAGGTCGTCCGTTTGATTAATACTCGCATTCCCACATCAGAAGCACCTGTTTGTGGCTTTCAAACCAAAAAAAAAAAAAAAAAATTCTCTCCAGGCTCATCGTCTGGGGAGTTTTCTTTTGGTTTCCAACAAACTGTACATATGGCTTCTTATTGTTTGATCACATAAGGGTGCAGTAGGCATGAACATTGTCGTCACTAAAGAGATGTACAGTATTATCAGCAACGGTTGAGTATAACTGGTCGGGGAAGTATCCGTGCACGCCTTCGTTATAGCCATGCATGTAGTAGTTGTAGGAAGACGAATACGTAGACTCGTCATAGTATTGAGATGCGTACGGATAGTATTCGCTGTCGTATGGGAAGGGCCAAAATTCAGCCCTCCTCCCTGTTCTTCTCACAACCTTTAACACCTTCCTTTGATCTACATACCCCGTCACCGTCACCTTTTGTGTATCCATGTCTATTTCCAAGCTATCCACACCTGCATGCATATTATCATATGCATAATCCGAATATTGTAATTAGTTTAGGGAAAATGCAAATTAAGGAGATTGGTGAGACAAAAATGATGAATTAGAAAAGAGATCTTGCCCTCTATTTTTGAAATTGCTTTTCTTATCCTTTTTTCGCATCCTTCGCAATCCATATGCACCAAAAGTTCCACAATCTATTAGACAAATTAAAGAAACAAAAAATCATGAAATAAACAAAGTATATATTTAGACAATATGAGTTAGCCCCTTCTTAAAGGATCCTGATCCAGTTTTTATGGAGCAGCATAATTGGCAGTTTGACACCATATCGATTTTTATCGACAACATATCCAGACGTTACCGACAACATATCAAAACATCAACATCCAATATCCTATATTAACACAATATCAACATAATATCAATAATATGCATTACATATTAACAAAATATCGAGTATCCCGCTATTCATCAATAGCTCTTTTTGAAGTTTCTTCTCTGTGTCTTTGTGTGTGTTGGGGTGTGGGGGCGTTGGGGCTTAAAGTAAGAGCTGGGTAGCACTTACAGACAGGGCCTTAGATAAGTGTTTAGACTTCCCATTTCGCCAACCAAACATAGCGCAGGTGCTGTTAATAAACGATGTTCTAGTACATTATATAACATCTTTTAGCAATATATATTGATTCTCTCTCTCTCTCTCTCTCTCTCTCTCTCTCTCTCTCTCTCTCTCTCTCTCTCTCTCTCTCTCTCTCTCTCTCTCTCAATTGGGCTCAACGAGACTGAACGTAACTCAACTTGACCCTATTGCTACATGGCCAAGAAGATATCTGATAGGTTGCAGTATCTTTATCTTTATCACAAGCCCTGACATTTCTAGCTAAAATTCTTGAAACGAAAAAAGAGAAATGCAAGAGAATATCGGAATGGCCATTATGTAAACGGTTGTCATTTGGAATATATACTCAGACTGATTCCTTCTTTTGGAATAAAATTATCTTACAGAATCTCTCTCTCTAATAGCACACATGATCATTAGCACGTTGTATTAGAGAGATATCGAGCAAATATGGTTGAAATAGCAACTGTTGAGAGTTGTCCCACATCGGTGAGGGACAAGGTTTGTCATGTGTTTATATGATCTTGGGCTACACCCCATATTGCCAATTGGTTTTATGGTGGAACCTCAATTTCATCTTGGTATCAGAGCAAGTTATCCTCGTGTGAAGCCAAAAGGTCACACATGCTCCACGTCACCTTTTTGTGTTGTCCACGTGTAGGCTTGAAAATCGGCTACACGTGCGGGGGCATGTTGTGAGTTGTCCCACATCGGTGAGGGACAAGATTTGCCATGTGCTTATATGATCTTGGGCTACTCCCCATATTGGCAATTGATTTTATGGTGGAACCTCAATTTCATGAGCAACACCCTTAATTATTTCCAAGAACGAGTGGCATTTTCGTTGTTATGATTTGTCCGACAAAAGAAAGAATTGTTGCATGAGATTGCTAGGGTGAGAAAAGAGCTAAACCAAGAAAAGACGGACGGGAAAAATTCTTGCAGCATGTACGTTGATCTCCTACGTTTAACAAAGATTGCATATGCTTTTAAGCAACGGTCGCAAATAGTTGTCACATTTTGATATATAACTTTTTCCTTATTCTTTTTCTTCGTTGCATGCATGTTGGTTGGTGTTCAAGTTGAGTCGAGGAGCTTAGTTGATGTGGGCGAGCCAGGAATATCATGTGTTGAAGAATAGGATCCCTCGGGTACAGGACACGGTCGAGAAAATAGCTAGCCTGCTTTGATACCATGAAAAATGTTGAAGTTCAACTATAAAAAACAATTAACAATATGGAAGTAGTCCAATTACTTATAAGCACATGCACGGTCTCTTATTTCGATATACGATTGATACTCTCAACATAATGGAATGTGTAGCTTCCACAATCATCTTATTGCATATCATGTTTCAGTATCATTTGTGGCTTTCAAATCGATGACTGATCATATCTATCATTGGCTGTAAACCAATAACTTACCTTTCATATTCGTATCCCTCAATGCGACGGGTTCAAATATGCTGTCACCAAAATGCTTCTCCTTCCGGGGTTAGAATGCGAGCGCATTGAACCTAAAATCAATTGGCAACGCGTGGAGAAGCTCAACTTCATTTATGTTTCCATTACTGTAAATTACACAATGAGATCACCGAAGAAAACAAAACCTAGCTAGAAAATTCGAGAGAGAGAGAGAGAGAAATATGCAGAAGCTGCTGCTCAAACTCTCATTCAGATCTCATCATTCATATGTAAGCCGCTACTTGCCTTAGATTTTGTAAGAGGGCTCGTATGTTTGTTTAGAGGGGGAAAGCTTGAACCCAATTCCTACATTGATGAATATAAGCGCAATTGAAATTTCTGAGGAGTTATACATTTGTGTATTGATAAGACCATTTACTATTTCTTGAAGCTCGATCTCTCCCCCGGATTAACCATGTAGCCAAGAGAAACTGTGAACCAGAATAGAAGAGCTTGGGGGAGGGGGGTGTTTGTTAAGGGTTTCTACTGTGTTTGAATCTTAGAGAAAGCTTATTTGCATGAGATGGAAATACTTGGGATTTTAAATTCCAATTCTAGCATCTGCAATTGCAGCAATATTAGACACACACACACACATACTGGCTTTACTATCAGATGAAATTCGAGCAATGGTCCTTAAACTTTAACCCAATTGGAGCTTTGGTTCCTGAAAAAATATGTGACCATTGGTCCCTGAACTTGTCAAAATGTGAAGCAATGGTCATTTTCATCAACTCCGTTATATATTCCGTCCAAATTAAGCATGTGTATGTCACGTTAGACTGATCTAGTTGTGTCATCTGTTGCGAAACACCATGAGATTGAATCCGAAACGTTCCCCTGCCTTGGAGTCCTCTCAACCAACTTCTGGGCAAGCAAGACACAGTAGTGGCATTATCTCTATCCACGACGGATACTTGAAAAAGAAAGATATATAATTTAACTCTGATCATGGTTGGATCAGTGCTGGCCTATTTTGTTGTTATTCGCTTCTACTACGGAAAAGCAAAGGTGAGTCAACCTTATCAAGTCACGAATCTGAAAAAATTTACTTACACAAAGAGCTAGAAGACAAACGGATTCGGGGAAGAACTAGGCCGTGGTGCTTTTGCAACCGTTTTCAAAGGAGTTTTGGGGTCTGATAAGGGGAAATGTGTTGCTGTCAAAAGATTGGACATTATGATTAAAGAAAATGACTCGGATTCAAGGCTGAAATGGGAGCAAATAGTAGAACAGATCACTGGAATTTTGTCGAGCTACTAGGATTCTGCAATGAGGGGGGGGGGGGGGCACCAAATTCTTGTGTACGAGTTATGGGGAACAGCTCTCTAGCAAGCTTCCTCTTTGAAGACTGTAGGCCAAACTGGTACCCAAAAAAGGAAATTGCATTAGGAATTTGCGAGAGGGCTCTTGTATTTACACGAGGAGTGCGGCAGCCAAATCATCCATTGCGACATTAGGCCGCAGAACATACTTCTAGATGACTTTTACACAGCAAGAATTTCCGACTTCAAATTGGCAAAGCTTTTGAAAATGGACCAGACTCAGACTACCACTGGAATCAGGGGAACTCGAGGCTAAGTTTCTTCCGAATGGTTCAAAAACATGCCTATCACAGCAAAGGTCGATGTTTCCAGCAATGGCATTATGTTGCTAAGGATTATATGCTGCAGGAAGAACTTCGACGTGGAGGCCTGAAGATCAAATGGTTCTAGCAGATTGGGCATACAATTGCTAGGAGCAAAACAAACTGCATTTGGTGTTCCAGAATGACGATGAGGCATGGAAGACATCAAGATGGAGAAGTACGTTATGATCACAATGTGGCGGATTCAAGAGGATCCACCACTGAGACCCACAACAAAGAAACTAACAATGATGCTTGAAGGATAATAAATTTATTAAAAATCAATACACCATTAAACACTTTCTTGTATAGAATCACAAGGTAGATCAAGCAAGCAAAAGATCACATCTTGCTCGAACCAACAAAAGCAGGAATAATCCAGAAAACCGATTCAGCTTGAATAACAATTAGTCTATTAAATTAAGCAAGCTTTGCTAACAAACACATGGAGTGCATAATTCAAACCAAACTTTGATTAACCACAAATCTCCCAAGATCTCAACTTTACATATCAAATTCCAAAACCCATTACAAATTATGAAAACCCCACTACATTCTGCTGAAATTCAAAACCCTAAGATATGGGGATTTCTTAAGCCCTCTCGCCCCTAATCCTACGAGCAAGCTGGATGTCCTTGGGCATAATGGTGACCCTCTTGGCATGAATGGCACACAGATTGGTGTCCTCAAACAGCCCCACCAAGTACGCCTCTGCCGCCTCCTGGAGCGCCGACACGGCGCTGCTTTGGAACCTCAAATCGGTCTTGAAGTCCTGTGCGATCTCCCTCACCAGCCTCTGGAACGGCAGCTTGCGGATCAGGAGCTCAGTGCTCTTCTGGTACTTCCTGATCTCCCTCAGGGCCACGGTTCCCGGCCTGAAGCGGTGAGGCTTCTTCACTCCTCCGGTCGCCGGAGCAGATTTCCGAGCAGCCTTAGTTGCCAGCTGCTTCCTTGGTGCCTTTCCTCCGGTGGACTTGCGAGCAGTCTGCTTGGTACGAGCCATTTGGGAAGATGAAAGTGGAAGGCTGAAGGGTTTAGGAAGGGTTTGTTTCTCGGGAAAATTGGAGAGATCTTGATTTGGATTGGATGGAAAATGGCGGAGGCGTTGAGGGATATTTATTTACGGTTCGGAGAGCAGAGGAATCGCGGGAAGTTTGAAATTTTGTGTTTTCGTATGAAATTTTTGGAGGAGGCTGCGGCGGGAGAGTATGAACCGTTGATAACTGTGAGAATCGACGGTTGTGAGTGCTCGATCCGTGGCACTAGGATTCAGCCAATGGGAGGGGTGGTTTACCTTTTTAATTAATTTGTTGTTGGTTGAATAACCTGGACAAGTGATGATTTTTTAAGATCAATTTCTTCTATTTGTGGGAAATGAGATTATGTGGGTGGTAATAATTTTAAAATTTATATTAAGGAGGTAAATATTGGTCACAAAATAATAACTAATGTTTGTTTTAATTTCTCTTGTCAAAGAAAATCAAACTTCATCTCAAACTCCAGATGGAGTTTGATTTTCCTTTCCGAAATGAAGGTATCCCATAAGGGAATGGTCGGCTCAATCACCGTTCTTTGTGTGTGTAAGCCACACGCTTGAAGCAATAAAGAGAGAAACATGATTGACGTTAATTTGGCGTCAAATCCACTCAGT
The DNA here is from genome assembly GCA_036320875.1 of Cotoneaster glaucophyllus. NCBI lineage: Eukaryota > Viridiplantae > Streptophyta > Magnoliopsida > Rosales > Rosaceae > Cotoneaster > Cotoneaster glaucophyllus. Next base: position 1,661,349 of record CM070061.1, read on the forward strand.
CACAAACACAGGCCATTCCAGAGTGACGAGTCTGATGATGCTGGGCTCCTCAATAGCCCGATTGGGGTGGAGGACTCTAACAATAAAAAAGAAAGCAAGATACAAATGAACAACCAAAAGAAAAGTATTCATACCCAACTGCTAGAAAGTGCAAAATCATGTAATCTAAAGGAGGACTCCCCAGCGGTGTCTCTCTCAAGCATGACCGCTTATGGCAGAGGTGGCAATGGCATAATTGCTGGTAGGGAGACACTGCTCCTAAACCTAGTTTGGCCTCCGCTCGAAGAAACCGCTGCTCGATCCCAGATGAATAAATATATATGGAAGTTTAGGTGAAGTGCATGAAGAAAAATAAAATGTTACAACCAAAGTTGCCTAGCACCAATTAGGTATTGGTCATTTTCAACAAAGAGGAAGTCATGAGTTCTCGTGACTCGGCGAACTCATCTCATCCGCGCGTCGGATGCGGACGAGAATGGAGGTGTTCTTGGCCTTGAAGTATGCGTGGAGGATCTTATGTACACAGCTCCTTCGTTCTTAAACTGCGACTTGACGGTGATGGAGGTTCCAATACAAAGTTCCTCGACGATGTCTCCGGTTGGAAGCATGTCGCCGATCTACTCGTCCGCCTTTAACTGCCTTTGAGGCACTCGATGGAAAGCACCACGGGTGATTTCGACTCTGGTCGGGGAGTCCGAGCTTGGCTGCAGCGCTCTGTCCATGGTCATTAGCTCTTGATGATGCCGTGCGTTCCACGCTTGTATCTCGTGTAATAATATGAAGTGCCGATTTAATCATTCAACTATCATCTCAGTGAAAATTAGGTGTCTGAATTATTTTTTCAGTGAAATAAGTTTCTAAATTCATTTAAAATTACCAATTTCATCCTTATTATTATATTCAAAGCTATTTTATCCAATTTTTCGTCAACTTAAATCACTTGACACACTTTCGAATGTAATATCGTCATTTTCTCGCCTATAAACCCTTAACATTTCATATAGGTTGCAAATCTAATGTCTAATTCACCCTCCAAAGTTAATTCCATACACTAATTTTTTTTATGAAAAATTATCAATCTATCCCTCAATGTGTATCACATGCAAGTAGCGTGACTTAAAATAACCGAAAATTGAATATAGTAACTTCGAATATAATATTAGGGATGTAATTGGTAAATTTTATAATTCAAATACTGCTTTTTCTATAAATAAAAAAAGTTTAGAAACTTAATTTTCACTCAGATAATAATTCAGATACCAAATTGACAGTTCACTCTATGTATAAATAAACAGGGGAAAGGGATTGGAAAATGAGTAAAAAAGTCAATGAATTGGAAGGGAATGAGAGGTTTTGGGCTGTCGTGGTTTTGTGGTTTTGTTTCACACTCAAAACTCAATTTCTATGAACTTTCTCTTCCGTTAAGGAGAAATTATTCAAAAATGGTATTTTTACATATTTTTCATACTAAATTTACATTACTTTCTGAGAAACCCACTTGTGCTGGTAATTTTATATTTATTAAACAAATAATACAAACATATTATAAAAAAAATATGATAAAGTAGTATTACTTGAGTTTTTACGCGCACTATACGGTTTAAAAATAAAAGACAAATACAAGTGAATAATATTATGTGCTCACCAAAAAAATAAAATGAAAAAAGAGCAAATTAGAGTAATAATATAACGACGACGAGGAAGGTGACGTCGTTAGAGTTGGCTTGCAAATAAAACAAATTGAGAAAAAATCGGCCAAAGCAGAGGAGGACTTTCGTACGGCAGTTAACTATTAGCAGCCACAAATATTCTGAAAATTTTGAATCAAATGGAATCTCCACCTCCATGGGACCATAGCCCTCCATATATTAATTGGTGGCCTCAAAACCCCAAAAAATTTCTACAAAATCCTCACTTGGATAATCATTTCTGGCAGAATCCTGTTTGGTTCCCGGGAAAATTGAGCTGCAGAAAAAGGTAAAGGAGGAAGCTTTCTTTTCCAGGTTTCATATTTCACTTGAATCAATCAATTATTCATTTTGTATGTCCCTTTTGGGATTGGGAAACTGCTCGATTTTGGTTTTGGTATTTGGGTTTTTTCAAAGGCGAGACCTTTGTGAATCACAAATTGTGATGGTTTATGTTTAATTGTTGTTTGAACACTAAGTTTTGAATTTGGGGTTTTGGGGTTTTTCCAAATTTAAGAATTGTGTGATAGTTTTTGCTTTTTTTTTTTTATCAGAAAACTATTCAATTTTTTTTTTTGGGTTTTTTTTTTTTCCTTAAAAACTGTCAACCTTGTGATGGGTTTATGCTTGTTAGTTATTCGATAACTACTCAATTCTGAATTTTGGGTTATGTCTTGGAATACTTGGAGCTAACGGAAGACATGGTGCAAAACCGAATGCACTAGCTTTCTAGGATTCATATAACCGACCATATTTAGTTTGATAAGGATTTATTGTTTTTTGAGAACTATGTGATAATGTATGCAATTAGATAATTACTCAAATTTGAATTTAGTTTTTTGGGTTTTTGTAAAAGGTGATATAGCTTTGTGATGGTTCAAGTTCTGCGATCATGCTGATGGTGTATGCTTCAGGAGTTATTACGTATTTAGATTCTGCTCATAATTTTCTACAGCATGAGGCATCATTACCCTGCAAGACTACCCATGTGAATTTCTTGAACAAAATCTCAGTTTGTATTAACCCAATTGGAGCTCCTTGTAACTCTACAACCTCTGCTTCTTACTTTTCGTGGAGAAGTCGAAATCAGCTAAACAGCCCCAAGAAATGGTTGGTAAGTGTTTTCTTTAGTTTCTTTTGTTTAAAATTTAGAAAGAAGAAAAGGGATTTTGGAGGTTTGTATGAGTGTTTGATGTGTATTACTATTATGCATTACAGTGCCGGATGCAGGATTCGATTCCATCAGACGATGAGTATCGATCATCGCGCAACATAGCTATCAGTTTATTTAGGCGGTACAGGAATGTGGTCGACCGTGGAGGAGGTGCCAACCTAAAAGTATATACAGAATTCAGTGGTATTTTTGTGTGTTTTTCTTTGTTTAATTTCTTTCACAACTGATGTTTAATTTGGTTGATCAGGAGTTCATCAGTGCCGGGGTGAATGCATATGCACTGGGGTGCACTGACGAGGGATTAAGAAAAGAACTTGTTGATATGAAGGAATCTGGTGTTGAAATTGAAGGAATGCACAGCTATGGTGGAACCACCAGTTTGAAATCCAAGATTGCATCAGAGGAGGTAAATTCACTCCTTCGTTATTAACTTGTACCATTTGTCGAAATGCAACTATTGTAGCATATGTTCATGCGTTATCTGATTGACTATAAGGATTGGAATATGAAATTAATTTCCCAACTCTGATGATCTTTGTGATCTATTGACTAAAATGAGTGCTAGTCATAGTCTAGTGTTGAAAATGTGGGAAATAGGAAATGCATGGTAAGGTTTCTGTTGGTTAAACTTTTCGACTGTTGCTTCTTAAGGTGAATGATTAATGAAGTGGGATCCGGATCCCCTTTTCCGTCTTTTCTTCACAATGCAGGTTGATGAGTGCATTCTCTGGTTGAGCATTATATTCATCACCATATTGTGTACACCACAGCCAACAATAGTTAGATGGTCATCCACACCTCCAGTGTCGGACGAAGAAAGACTCAAATGGAAAGGCTTTTGTGCACTCATAGCAAATGCGTATTACGTGAGAGGAATGGCATGGTAAGCTTCTTTCAGCGTATTCAATTCCTAACTCAATTACTTGATGTTATTCCAACAAATAATCAACTTCCACTTTGAACGTTTCAATTTGCTTTTGAAGCATTTTAAACACTATTTTCGCGCAATATAAATCGCTTGTGAAGGTTCAACTCTTTGCTTAAAACTTTTTTTTCTTGAAGGCTTCCAGTAAAGACACTTCAACTAGAGCAAATGGCAGTGGTTGGACAAGCCGAGGAACCATCAGTTGTTGCAAGTCGAATGCGATTAGTTTTTAGCACGCTTGAGGTTAGCTGAATATAGCACATTTTCCAAGTAACTAATTGAGAATATTTTGTGTTCAATATCAGCCCTTACCCTTGTGGTGGTTTCTGTTATATAGTCTGCAGATATATTTGCTGTAATACGTTTTTAGATAGTATCGAACCAAATTACGCTCTGCCCTAGAATATGTGATGAGGAATTGACTTTGATGAACAACGAATTATTTGCACGTGCAGGTTGTGAGTCCACAATGGCCTAGAGTATAGCGGTTCGGTTTCAAGAACAGATTATATGCTGACCCTATTCTACATTTGTGGTATGTAAATCTGTATAGCCTAAATATTTTCCACTTTAGAAGGGAAAAACAGAGGGAAATACTATAGCCTCATGTTCGAATTTTACTTATGAATGTGAAGAATGTCACTGTTTTTGTTAAGTTATTTGTTCACGTGTGATTTCAGAGGTTAGAAAGGTTGGTTGCATCACAAGTTTGTGCTTTCACCTTCACCCTCACTCTCACTCTCCTTCTACCCACCTCTCTCTCTAAACCCAGCCCAAAACCCACGATCACTAAAACCCTAGCCACCAAACGAAACAGCCCGCCCCTCCTTTCCTCCACCTTCCTCGCTGCCACCATGGACACCGAAAATACAAGAAGATTTGTGTTCCAACCTATTGCTTCTCGTCTGGTCATCTGATTCGCTCAATCCACCAACCTGGGACACAAACCCCGACACCCATATCGCAATTCAGGAGAGGGACAGCGAATTCGGTAGCTACTTCTTCCCTTCTAGAAATCCTTCATCTCTCTGTTATCCTGTCAGATGCGCAGAAAAGGACGATGGAGAGAGAAGGGTAGGATTGCCATAGAGAAAATTAATAAGATCTTCCATTGAAAGAGCACTGTCACATTGTATGATTAAATACAAAACTCTCTGCACTTATAATATATATCTATATATATGCTAGCTAGAATCTTATATCTTACTTCAAAGTATCGTCGACGAATGGGATGAATAAACTCAATAAAAGGTAGACCTTTTATTCATCATAAAAGGTAGACCTTTTATTCATCAACCAACAAAAGGTAGACCTTTTATTCATCATAAAAGCAAGGTCTACCTTTCTATGCCCATCTCTTCAGTGGAGTAGCATCCTTTCGTCCAGATATAGAACGCCTTCGAATGATCTTTTTCGAATCCCCACCAGCTGATATCGGTCTTGGCCTTGAAAATTGAGTGGTATTCGATCTTTTGACAGGGCTCATTGGTTGAGATTTCGGACTCATTGGTTGAGAATTTTTGCTCACTGTTGAATTCATGGTGATCTCTTTTAGAGGATTCAGTGGTTGGGATTTTATGCGACTGTCAGTTGGTTTCACCTTCGAAGTTGACGCTTTTCCGGGCTCTGGTTCCTGGGTTGTTGGAACAGGGTCAAGGATCTGAGGAACCTCTGGAGTTTTAGCAACAGGAGGAGCTGGTGATCGAATCACCGGAGAGCAGTCTGAATCGGAAGATGAAGGGCTAGTAGTACTATCCATATCATAAACGAGGTTGTCCATCATGTGCGGAATTTTTCCATCGTCATCATGAGCGTTTGAGGAAGAGAAAGAGGGTCTTTGAAGCCTTGTAAGGTGTACTACCTGCATTGAGATATATATGAACGAATTACTCAAAAGTCATGACACATTCGTTTCCCTAAATTCTGAAACGCCATGTCTTATTGAGCAACTCCCTTACCTTCTGTTCTAGAACCACCATGTCCCTCTTTAGTCTTGTAATCGTCGAAATCTTCCTACGTATTATGTCTTCTAACTCGGAAATCCTCTGCCATGAATGATAAGAACACCAGTGATCAGTCAAAGACAAAATTCGGCGATAAAAGAAGGAAACGATAACAAAAGGGGGAGGTTACCTTTGAACCAGCACTTTCAGATGACTGGAGTAAAGTGGTTCCATCTCTCTCTTCGCAATCCTTCTTGAGATTGTATATGTCTTGTTCGATAGCTAAGGTGTTTAGCTGCGGAAATCACAACGAACTACATCAAGAACACGAAAAGTGATACCTCAGAAAGTACAACTACATGCTAGCCAGCTTTACAATGACAACTAAAGTCTTGAAGGACATGCAAACCTCCCCATCAGAGCAAGGGAACCTCGAACCTACATGGCCCGACATCGTTACCATGAATCTTAAGCTACATAAGTTTCAAACATCCCCTACCAAACCTCAATGGAGAAGTTCTCTTCAAACATAGATTTAACAATTCACCTTCTTCATATCAGTTCCTTGACAAAGATCCAATGTTTTGAAATAGTAATGTCGATGGGAAATTTAGTAGATACGACGCGTTCCATTACCTGGATGTCTGCAGCAGAAGTGACACTTGAGGCCAAGTCTGATAAATCTGACATACGGCGCTCCTCTTGCTCTTGTACATTTGGCAGAGACATTTTATATTGTAGTATCCGATCCCCATCGGAGGCCTTCTCAGCATTGTTATCCTGATACCAAATCAAGAGATCAACAAGATTCAAGATTTCTGCATTGGTACAAGATAACTCGAAACAACAACCTATGTAGCGGCACGGAACAAATTCTTACCACCAACCCATTTGGAAGGTCACGATGTTGATCACAGAGCCAACAACCACAATCAACAAATTTGATTTTATGGGAACCGAAAGATTCTTTGCGTTGCAATTCTGCGCTTTCGAGGGTGGAAGGAACAAGAGTTCCTGAGTGATCCTTAATGTTATTCATCTGCTCGCAAAGGCTGTCAAGCTTCTGCTGCATGCTTGATAATATTTGATCCTGGTAAACAGTTTGGTACAAGAATTTAAGTCAAGAAATTATATACTTCATCAACTGAAGGTTCTCAGCATTTAACAGAAAAACGTATTCGAATTCAGTAAACTCGAAAGATTGATAATTTACTCAAAAACAATATCAAATCTGATACTTTGGATGTGATGAAGATTATTATTTGATCAAATGTATATGAAAATAAATAAAATTCAGGAAAAAAATCAAAATTAAATTGATATTGAAAAAAGAGAGACCCGACTATGAGTATAACTTCATACCGGAACAACTAAAATAAATATACAGAGAGAATCATGCTTGAAATTTTCAAATTTTGAAAATTTATTGAAGAAAACGGCTAAAGATCCATTTTTTAAACAACCCAAATCAGGAATTCAAAGAGAAAATTGAAAATTTAATAAACCCAATTTAATCAAAGCTCAATGATGACAAACCCTAAGTTCCACAGATTTTTTCAGCTGCGAAATGTGGCGGTTTTTCTTCGATTCGGCAGCGGCGACGCTTATCACGGCGACGAAGAGGAACCTCTGGAAGGGGCTAAACAGCTCCCAAGCCGCGGCTTGCTCTGGTCTCAAGCCACCCTTAATGGTTCCAGCCGAGCTGGCCTCGTCGGCATTGACCATCCGGCCTTCGAGGTTGACCCAGGCCAGCTTCCGGCCAGCCGGCACGGGGCGGCTCCGCTCATTGAAGCTGCTGGAGAGGCGGCGCGTGGAGGAGGGCGTGGGGATTGGGGTTAATGTGACCCGAGCCGCGCTGAAGCCGGCGAAGGGGAAGTCTTGGTGGGATACTTCCATGGCATGAAGGGCGGAGAGGGGAGAGAGAGAGAGAGAGAGAGAGAGGCGGGGGAGGAGAGAGAAGCGACCAGGTTTTGAATGCCAAAGTCTTTTTTTTTTTTGTTGGTATTTGATTCAAATGATTTTAAATCGAGAGGGAAACCGCAATGACCGTTTGGCCAACGTCCCTCTTCAAACGTTGGGATTTTTCTCCTTTTTTTCTTTTTCCTTTTCTTGGGTTTTGATTTTCTTTAATAATATTTGATAATTTACTTATGTTATACAAAAAAAAAAAAATTGTATACTTAAAAGTTAATATATTTTTCAATTTATCAAGAACAAATATTTTTGTTTCTGGGGTCCAAATATATTGCTAAAATAGTTTTATTCTAATACAACTAGTGAGTAGAATCAGTTATTTAGTCGGTTAGTTTGGTAATTTAGTCATAATTGTAAAGGCGTTGTACGCAGATATATCCTAATGACTAGAAGAAATTCTTTTTTTTTTAAGGCAAAAATCTCATACTAATGGAGAAGATCAGATGTTACGAGATACGAAATATTCGGCATAATTGGAATGAAAATGAAATAAGAATTTCCTAATCAGACTCAATCTGGTAACATTCTTAATTTTTTTTGCATCTTTTTATCATTCGCGTAAAAGAAATTTAAATACCTATGATATACAATTACAAAATAAAAGTGATTTAAGGGTTTGGGGAATATTGGTCACAATTGATAGTTTGGAGGGAGGGCAAGTATAACAAGGTCTAATTTGAGAGAGCATTTGCTAAAGTTTCAATAAAAAAATGTGAGTAAAAAAGCAATTAAATGTCACTTATTATTACGGTCTAGTGATATTCATCTTTATTTGTAAGTGAAAGTTCTTAGGTTTGATTCTCACCAAATGCGAATTTGAACCATATTATTACTAGCCCATTATGAGGTTAAGCTCATCCGTTTTTCCTAATATAAATAATATAGTTTGTTAAAAAAAACATTAAATGTACTTAAAAAAAACAATTAAATAGTTATTTTCTTCTTCTTACCCTTATTTATGGGGCTTAAATAGCCATACCATTGGGCTTTAGCCATGTAATCTTTTTGGCACACGATAGACAAAGGCCCAGATGTGGTACAAGACAAAGGCCCAGTTAGCTATAGAAATTTGTCCGTCTTCTTACACTCAAGTTCGAAATCATCTTTCTATAAATTAAAGTTGAGAGATTATATTCACACACCCAAAATTACTTCTCCTACACCTTTTTAATTTTTTAATATTTATTTATCAAGTGCTAGTGGTGTGTAGAAAATATTAAAAAGAAAAGTAATTTTTGGGGTGTGTGAATATAATCTCTCTAAAGTTTTAGAATAGGAGATCAATATAAAGAAAATAAAAAAACAGAAACTCCAAATAAACATGTACCTAACCTATGAGATCTATGTAACTTTAGTGGAGCCATGGGGCCAGATTGGTTCCAGGCTCATCCTAACATTTTTTTTCATACATAAAAGTTTAGTGTTATGTTTATGTTTTTCAAGGTTTTTCGGTAGGCTCGAGGCCCCAATCCGACGCTTTTATTTTAATTTCATTCATTGGGTTTAGTTTGAGGTTGGTGACTTCTATGGACTTCATATAATTCGTTGCTTTGAGTTTTAAGGAGGATTCTAGTTTGTGGACCAGTGGAAGAAGAGAGGAAGAAAGTTACAAACTTGAGGTTTAGGTTTAAGAAAGAAGATGATGAGAACGGTGCCATACTAAACCCAAACAACGATGGTCGGTTGCTCACCACACTGCAGAGTAATTTTTGTAAGATAAGAAGAGCATTTCGAATTGAAACTTTTGAGTCCATTCTAGACTAAGATCCTGACCCCGCCATTTAATTTTTTTTTTGTCCGAACCTCTTTCTCAATACCAGAAAGTGAGAGGGTCTCTTGAGATAAGACCCTAACCTCGAGATAACATTGGGCCAGTGATTAGGAAAGGAGAAGAAAAAACTGAAAATTTGACATTACCCCTTAAAACAGTATTTTCCTCAACTAAAACCCATGTCCTTTTCTTTTCTTGAATAAAACCCATTTACTAGCCTCCAACTAAGCAAATTCTTTAATTAAGTTTGACTTTTCAAATTGTGTATTTTTCGAATGTCTAAACTACCCCTATTAATACTTGGATAGGGTTTTTGGATCAATTACTTGTTATACCCATTTAATTAATTTTATATATTTTACATAATAATTCATGCCATTCATTGTATATTTAATGGATTAACTTTCAAATTGTTAGAAGGTGCCTAATGCACAAAACAAAAGCTATATGTTCCACACAATTTTTACCTACAAAATAGTCTAATTTACCTATTCCATCAAACCAAAATTTAAAGGGTTTAATTTACTTCCAAAATGGTCTTAATTACCTACATGATTTATGTGCATTAGATTAAAAGTTTATTTAATTGCCTACAAGCACAAACCCACAACATTCGAACATTATCTAATATCACTATTTTTTTTTTGAATAGGTAAATTAATTTAAATGTAGGTAAATTAGTATAATATTTGTATGTAGGTAATTACATGATTCAAAATGCAGGTAAATTAGTATAATATTTTATAAGTAGGTAAAATAATTTGTATGTAGGTAATGACATGATTGAAACAATATTGATTTTTTTTTCGTACAAGTTTGTCTTTTTTTTTTTTAATTTGGTAAACTAATATATATATATATATATATATATGTTGCTAATATTTATGATACAAGAAAGGTAAAATATCCATATGGATTTAATTGCTCATCATAATTAGGATGAGTAATAACATTTATTGACCAAATTAGGATTTTGTGGCATAAGTTGTAAATGTATTGTAATAGTTGGTTATATATTTGTCTACATGGCAGTTTAATTGAAATTTGGGTTTTATTTGAATGTTTAAATTTAAGTGGGTTTTTGTTTGGAAAATAAGAATTTCAAGGGCCTATATCTAAAGAACCCTTATGGATTTAATACTCATGTTTTTTAATTTTTTTCAGTTACTTGGCGGCCTTGCCGACGTTATTAGAACTTGACAGTAGCAGTCATGCATGCATGTTACTTAATATTTTTTTTTATAGGGATTCAACCTCACTCATATTTCAATGGTAATTAGAGAGTAGATTCCTAGCATGCTCTGGGATATCTTATATATTGGGGGTAGTAAAAAATTCAATAACCAAAATCTAATGATGGACCAAAAATCCTGATAGATAAGATACACCGAAAAATAATAGATATTTCAATTAATGAAGGAGGTTTGTTTTGGTGTTTTTATCAAACCAAGTTTACAATGCCATTCTGCATTGACTAGTTTGGGAGGCTGTAGCTTCATCATGCAGCTGGAAAGAAAAAGGTCCCCGCTTAGAAAACAAAGTTCGTTAACTTCATGATTCCAACTAGTACACCTACATCTCTCTTTGTGATGAATTGAGACCCTATCCGGAACTCTGTTTTCAGAGCCGTCAGACGCAGAGATCCGCACCATTCATTTAAAATCCTACGGCTCCCATTAACACATTATACTGACCCACTTCACACAAATTAAAGGTTTAAATCTCTCTCTCTCTCTTTTGAACGACCATAATCTCTGAATTCGCTGGCTCTGGATTTTGAGATACAGAGAGGATCTCAATTCATGGCCAAATTTTGCCAAGAGAAATATGTATCTATATATATAGTGGCATTCTGTGCTTCCACAAGGAATAAAAACAGGTAGAAAGCAATCTTTCTTCGATGGGAAAGGCAATGCAATTTTTGGGAGGGACATGACATAAGATATGACATGGCAACCACTTACATGCAGAAGACAGTGACCCGTCCATTTGATCCAGCTTACTATAGCCATTCGTTCATCCAACAATCCTTTTTCACCAAGGCATCCAACCTCATGGTTATGAAAGCAAAGTTGAAAAGGAAGACAAAGTTAAAAAAAAAAAAAAAAAACCAACTCATGTTTTTGCTAGCCTTCTTATGACACAATAACACGTTACGAGCAGGAACAATAAAATAAGTATATGTGTTGAATTTTCTTGGATCTGATTTATGATAGGGATATAACACGTTAATTAAGGGCTCGATTCAGCATTCATTTACAAAACACGATAATCACTCTTTATTTTTGTGAAATGTGTTTTATTTATTGTTTACTCTATAACTTAATTGGATTCTTATGTTACATGTTTGTTGGTGAAAGGTTAGACATCTGTTATATGTATAATGTACTTGGCTAAGCTTTTACGGTAATTTAAGGGTTAAAGGTTATTTCAGTTATGTAATACTTGATATTATATTCAATTATTTTTTTTTTTGAACATATATTCGATAATATTTTTTATGTTGCAGTTTTCTAAACCCAAAAGAAATGGAGAAAAACGAGTAAACATGTGAAACACAGCACAACCAACAAGATTTATAAAGGAGATTGGATTTATATATTTGACGATGACAAGTTAACGTGTTAAATTTGAATTTAACATAATCTCATACGGCATGAACCATCTCATCAGAACACTACCCTCTGTGACATGTCTAGTTCACCAACCCCACACAACCAAAACAAATTTACTATGACGAAACTAGAACTAGGAGTGGTCCCCTTATTGCATAGAACAAGACAATGCCAATAAAATTAGGGTGCCAACCATGTTACTCGTCCATAAAATCTGCAATTCTTTGAGGTTCAACTGGTCCCCTATAGTCCATAATACTTGTCGAAATCTTAGAGGTGCCTCAACCATTCAATATTTCGTACAACAACATAACCTTATTCTACTAAGTGAAGTCGGCTGTATGAAATTTAGAACGCTAGCGCGTTCGGTTTATAACATCAAAAAATAATTTTAAAATGAAATATTTGAACCTACATTATTGAATCCAAATTGGGCAACAAGAACAATTACCATCTTGAGTGGATGCAGTTTGATGCCTAAAAATAAAAGCAAGGAGAAAATGCTCATTTAGTAATCATGGAATCTTTAATTTGCTTCACTCATTCTTCCCCCAATTATGCTACAAAATGCATGTTTGCCTCTAGATGTCGCCATGTGTTCTCATTTTTTGTGTTGCTTCCTCAAACAACTTATTCACGTAAGTACGTAAGGGACTGCAAATTTGATAAATTGCTTGAGCTCCACGAATCAAGATCCTCTCTAGATCTCACAGTCCGGAGCCGACAGAACGAAAAATCTAAACCACTCATTTTATCCATGGCCCTCATTAGTACATCTCGCTAACCCACCTTACACAAACTAAGAGTTTAGATCTCTCTCTTTCTCTGTTAGATGGTTCGGATTATTCGGTCCGCTCTGGATTGCGAGATTCAAAGAGGATCCGAATTCGAGCTCGACAACTGTAAACATGTACTGTCACATCTTAACAAAATATTACTATACAGCTTGCATTCTATTTATGTCATCAAGGGGTTTTGAATCTTACACATCAACTTTTGGCACACCCTTTTGCTTCTTTTCCTCTCCACCCACTTAATAAATAACCTAAACTGTCAATTTTTTTCAGTATAAAAGAGAACCCCAGAACGCTACAGCTGCTTTCTATCTTCTTTTCCAACTTCTAATGGTTCTGTTACTTCTGTACATAAAAAGCAAAGTCCCCTCCCACACTTTTGCGTTGCTACTGCTGCTTGTTTGAGCAAGTACACTTGGCACGATTTTCGGAGAGCGTCTGAAAAAAAAAATTAAGAGAGAAAGAAGGATATACCAGCGAGTGAATACGTTGCAAATGCAAGTCATAAGTGTTTGAGCTCCACAATTTGTAAATTTTCATGATTGGATTCCGAAAAATACCTGGACTTGAGTTTGAAGGTCTTTAATGTACTCAACAGCCAAATCCAACATGTCGGAAGTGTGTGCTTGCTGCAAAGCAAAGACCTCAGAATCTTGGATGTTTCGAGTCTAGTGTACTCGCTAACTGGTTCATAGATCGAAAAAGCAAGTGAAGATTTTACCTTGTCCATGTTTGGTACAAGCTCTTGCAGTTTCCTCATTCGTTCGCTAATTCGGGTTCTTCTCACCTGACCGGAACAAAAACAAACATTTTGAGCATTTTAATTTAACATGTGCAAATGGAGCTTTTCGTTTAACAGTGTTTAAAGCAATACGAAGGGTGTACAATGTGTGATATTGAGACACTAAAACAGTACCCTCTCAGCAATGCTTCTTGGGTGTGTGGCGCAGCCCCGCTTTGCTCGAATCTTACAAGGAACAGAATCTTGGAACTGTAAAAACTTTTCAATGGCAGCCATCTCCGCGGATGTTTTTGGCAAGCTCAAGTGATGAGCTAGAAGTGTAGGAGGATGATTTCTGGCCTCCACATCCTGCATGACAGTAACGAAAACTATCAGACACTAGATAATACACAACCAGGCACATTACTTTTTAACACAAATTTGGTACCTGAGTTTCAGATGGACTTAAACCGGTGTATGCTTTCACATCGTCATCCCTAAAGCCTGTATCATCACCCAGAATCGCAGAGTCATCCCATGAATCCATTGGGAAACCAGTCACATAATTGTTACCACGGCCATCCCCAAAACCTCCAGCATCTTGACTATTCGATCGCATTCTTTTGTTCCCAATTTCAGAAATCGGACTCATTGGCCCCGATGTAGATGGTGGCCCTGAAGAGAAGTTTTTCAACCTGCTCGCAGAAGAAAAAGATGCTTCTTCATTAGTGCTATTACTTGCTCCGAAGTCCCCAATTCCTCTCAATGCAGCATAGCCTGCCACTGCCAAATGCTAAGTATCATTCTCAAATCGATACCATCTTTTTTCTTTCGAATCTAAACGAGGACTAGAATCAAACAAACCGAAGAACCAGAACTATTAAATCTCTCATAAAATGTTCGGTAGATTAGATTTCGTAAGCGACAGTTATCACTAGGTCACTTTATTTCCAACTGATTTATCAGAATGATACACAAAGTTCATTACTTTGCTATACAAAATCAATCAATTCAAATAACAGAAAGCAAATATAATTCTGCATATGGTGAGAAAATTAAGCATCCAAAAACTGAAAGAAACAAAAATCTACCTCACAATAATCAAAATTTACTTGATTTAGCACTTATACCTTTTGGAATTCATCAATGCTGAAAAAAAGAACATACCATCAATGTTCATATTGGAGAACAATCCAGCAGGCGAGCTACTATGCCGAATGAGATTGGAATTCGCGACACCACCACTGGTTTTCATAGAAGGCAAGTGACTTCCCCCCATTGAATAAGCTCCTTCATTCAAGTTCTGATTAGGCAAAGGCGGTTTCGAAGACGGCTGGTAAAATCCTTGAGCAACAGATGAATAGTTGTTCAAATTGCTCTGTTGCTGCTGCTGTTGAATCACCCCCACTTCATCATCCACCTTAGGCACCATAAATTGTGGTTGCTGATTATTAATCTGTGTTTCAACGTTGTGTTGTGATGCAATTTCTTCTGTTCCTCCACCACCACCTCCTCCTCCGTCACCACCACCTTCACTAGCCAGAAACCGGGCGAAAATCCTCTCGGTTTCAGGGCTAGAAGGCCGATTGAACAAGGGATCACAAAGCTCTGAGTCCAAAATGTTTGTGAAAAATGAGCTGGGAGCTGACCGGTAGCGCGTCAAGCTAGAGTTCATATGCTGCTGGGGTTTGTCATGATGCTGCTGAAGATCTGACTCCATTGCTTCTTTAATTCTTCAAATTCTCATCCAAAAATCCAAACTTCAACAAAGCAATAAACTCCTCCTTTTCTATTTTCTGACCATAATCAGATCAAATCACAAGTAAAAGCTCTGGCTTTATCCCCTGCAAAAATTCTCAGAAAACAAAATAAAAGAACCCAACTTTTAGATTCAACCCAAGAATTTAAAGCTACCCAAAAGCCAAATCGATGTATTTTTTACTCCAGTTAAAAGATGTATTGATTCTGCTATAAAAGTAGCTTCTGAAACAAAGAAAAACCGAGGACAGCAGACACTGAATAGTACCATTTTTTCCACTATTCACTCAAAATTTCTCACAAATCCCAAAAACTTCCCAAAATCCACCAACAACTTTCCTGTTCCTGAAATCTCAATCACCCAAGTAAAGAAGATAACATAAGAAATCCAAACAACCCACTGAAATCAAGCACAATATCAGATGACATAAGACAAAAAAAAGAATATAAACATAACAATATAAAAAGCAAACCTTTACACCCACACTCTCTCTCTCTCTCAAGAACTTTGAAAAATCTCTATCTCTCTCTCTAGAGATTTGCCTCTTCTTTCTCTACAGTTGCTGATGCTGGTTCTGGGCATGGAATACTAGTGACAGTCGCGGTGGAGTTCTCGTTGATGCCAGTGACAGTGACTGTGACTGTGGAGAGGTAAAAGTGAAACCCACCACAATTGTTATGATAATAAATAATAATAAAAAAAACCATTTTCTTTCCTCTTCTATTTAGTTCCAGCCCCACAGGAGTAACTGAGGACAGAAAATCTAGTCTCTCAGATTTATTAAGTTTACATTTTTTACAGGACCATATTGCCCTCGAAGACTAGCCATTATTACAGAAGAACCAATGAATTCTAAGAGAGAAATGGCTGCATAATGAATGGAGGGGCAGAACCATAATTATCAAAGCAAGGGAAAATAATGGCTGGATCTTTGTATGCGTTAGCAAAACGTAGAACTGGGGCTGGGCTGGGGTTTGTAAAGAACATACTTATATCCGATTTTTAGCAGAAAAGCTAGGTTTTCTGGTGCGGAGGGTGACCACCAGGTCATGGACTATATGCTGCCCTTTGTGAACGTTTGGACCACAACCACTAGTTTTGTGGGTTCTGTTTTAGACAGAGACAACTTAGTTGTACCCACAGGGAAGGGAACTTGGGGTTTTTATTTAAGGAGTTTTAACGAAAAGCCCAGGGTACTGTTCATTTTAACGAAAAATCATATTTTTACACTAAAAAGTCAAACCTGGTACTATTCACTTTACCCTTTATTTTGTCTTTATCGTTAAAACTCAAAGTTTTCAAGCCCTTTTCATTAGTTTTGTTTTTTATTTACGGGTACAAGGAAACTTAATTTGGACTTTGGGCAAGTTTCATTGACATACAGACTTTGTAATTTGTATGGTATACAGATGTGTGTGAGCAAAAGTATACTACATGTATTAAAAGTTAGGCATGAGAAGAGAAGTGTGAGGGAATTAAAAAACTGGTACGTAACCTATTTGTAAAAGTACGTTATTCTTATTTCGCTCATTTTTTACATACGAAGCAGACCAAGTTTGCTTTAGGTTTCATACTTCCAGTTGCTATTTTTCCGTAAAAATTGACCACTATGCTTCTCCTTACGTAATAAGTGTATTTCAAGTTTTGGGATTGATCTCGAATCATTTGGTGCAGGTTTTGATGCATTTCTTCCCAGTTTTGCTCTTGTTTTTGGGATTGATCTGGAATCAATTAGGTTTTCTGGTATCAATATTTTGCGTTGCCGGTGTGTGCAATTGATTCCAATCCCATTACTGCTACAATGGAAATTGTAGCAATATTCATATGGTCTTCTCATTAACATGATTTTCATGTGGGCAAGATGCTCGAACAAAATGTCTCAAAGAGGTTGAGGCAGGCATGGTGGAGCCAAGGAAACTTTATCATCACTTTGTGTATACTGATTATTCTAGCTTTCTTATCACACCGGTGGTCGTACTCTAGAAGAATCATAGTTTCTCTCAATTTATAATTGCCATTCTCTTTTTTTAGTTTTCTCAGATCATTTTAGCCACAATATTTTGTGGTGGATATGTATAGTAATATATCATATATGTGGATTTGCTTTTACCCTCATGGTGGTCAACATGTGGGTCTTGAGATTTCATATGATGCAAAACGAATTGCTTATTTCTTTGTTAAAACTGTTGTTAGATTAGATTTTGATTTTGACCATTTGAATAAGTACATTAGTATGAAAGAATATATAGGATTCGTGTGCAAACGTTTTTAAAATGTCTAAAAGTGTTTTAAGAGAAAATATTTTTGAGCTTTAAAAGCATATGAAGTGTTTTCTATAAGAAATACTAGTTATGTGTTTTTCGTAGGAAACACTTCAAATGTTTTTTTAGGGATTCACTTGCATTTTTTAATAAAAATTGATCCCAAAAACATTTTCATAAAAAACGTTTCAGCTAGTTTAAAAACAATTTCTAACGAGCAAGTAGTTTATATTTTGAATATGGCTATTCATCGTACCATACACAACAACAATAACAACAACAAAGTTTTATCCCACTAAGTGGGGTCTGCTGTATAAATCCTAGAAGGCCATTGCGCTCGGTTCTGTATCATGTCTTCCGTTAGATCTAAGTACTCCAAGTCTGTTCATCATACCATACACAAAGTAACAAAATCAAAATCAAAGTTAAATCAAACCAGAGTTTAATACAAAATATTCATCTCGTCGGTTATAAAATCCGAAGTTATTTGTGGATGTTAATCAGAGGCAAGTTACCTCCTCCAGTTCCACAGAAACCCAAAAATTAATTAACATCCTCCATCACTTTTGGAGAGACTGAATAAATAATGATCTTCTATTAGATTCACAAATCTGGAGGACATTATTTTTTTGCTTAATAATTCATAGATTTTTTTTTTTCCTTAATAATTCATGAAGTGTTGCAGAATACAGATTGTGGGAGTTCAAGGTTATTGTTTTCAAAACAAGGGATTACTTTCTTAATTAGCTTTTGGTGCTTAAAGAAAGGATCTTTCTGCTATTTAGTGGGGGACCAATGCTGCCCCGAGGAGTCTTATATATACACATAGAAAGATGCACATATTGGCACATGGATTTTAATAAGTAGGGGCAACCCTCGTACTAACAAACAAAATTATGACGTTAAATCGGGTAATGTTAGAGAGGATAATTTTTGGGAGGTTTAATGAAAAGGTCCCGGTACTGTTCACTTTTAACGAAAAACCATTTTTTTATCTTTAACTGACACTATTCACTGTACCTTTAAAAATGACTTTTCGTTAAAAGGAAAGTTTTTTTGGACTTTTCATTAGTTTTCCTATAATTTTTTAAATCAAATTTGTAAATTATATGACGTGATGATTGATGATTGAATTATTATTAAGTGTTATTAACATGCTTATATATCATTTATGACAAATCACATGATTTAAAAATTTGTCTAAAAATTTGATCTACGTACTATTACTCCGTTAAATCGAAGATACATATACATTATTGAGTTGAATTTTTATTAAAGTCGTTGATTAAAATTTAAGAGAGATCAACCATTGATGTTCTTCCCTTCATCTAATTTCTGTGTTGTTGTATTAGGGTTTTATCTCAATAATTAATCTGATCAAATTTGCAGTGCACTTATCAAAAGCCCAAAAGTTAATTGTTCAATATTATCTATCGAATGCAAGCTACTTTTGGGTTCACTAGTTGATTAATATATAGGAATCCAAAAATGGGTTTGGCCAAATTTGCTGTGGTGGTAGAAAATGTCACATGTAATTAGCTAATTAAACTAATTAAAGCGTGTTTAGAGCTTATTGCTTGGATGGAAAAGTACAAGGTTAATTAATTATTAAGGATCTTACAAAACGGGCAGTCCATTTAACCTAGGTGATTCATTTCCTATTCGAAGAGTGCATAACTGCATGGATATATAAGCTCACACTAACCCGTTAACTTGATGTACAATTTGAAATTTTTTTTTGGAGGTATCGGGAATGAATTGGAATGTAATAATATCGATTTATATAGATACATTTATACGGATACAAGGAGATTCCGAAATTGCGGAGGTTTGGTTCAATCAAGTCGCCGAGTATTATAAACAAGCAATAGCGCTTACTCTTGGTAATTATATTGAAGCACAAAATTGGTTGAATATTACAAGGCGTTTCAAATAAGAACAATTGATTATTCTTATACAAATCTTCTTAAAGGTGCTTATGCACGTAATCATATTAAATTAGCACTTGGTTTGAGCCAGCTTATCCATGATTAAGCTTTAATTAACTAAGCTTCAGATCTTGATGAGATTAAGCTTCAGATCTTTATGAGATTAATCAAATCACAAAGTGACAACATAGTTGAGTGGAGACTAAGGAGCTGTGCATCATAGTATTAGATAATGTTGTATAATTCAATGGAGATTTTTTTTTTCGGAAATGCAGTAGAGAATTAGGTAAATAAGATGTCAAACATTTCTACTCATCTTCTAAGTAGTGTCATAACATATAATGGCATGTGATGAATGCTGGACCCACCACAAGAATACTTCAACCTTCTATATACTTTATGTTTACTCCAAAATTCATCACATAAGTGAGAAAACGACCTAATAAATTTAAGCTATTATGAGTTTTGTAGTTTATTTGGACCAATGTATTTTGAAAGATGGCCACTTAATTAGTACTACAATTTAGCAATATTCCTTTTTACTTGTAAGTGAGAGGTCTTAGGTAAATATGCAGTTGTTTCTTAGTACTAACAGCAGCTAGATCTGTAACTTACAAAGGGAAAAATAGTCGTGAAGTTTCTCTATTTTATGTTTAACATTCTTAAGAAAACAGTATGCAATTTCTCGTACACTGATTTAGTTTTATTGCTATTAGTTGTCCACACATGCGTAGAGGATTCTTGGTCACGGAATGATATAAAAAAACTCGTTGAGAGCATAATTGAACACAGTCAAATGTCACGGAATGATATAAATAAAATACGTGTCCTAACAAATGAGGTATGCAGTTGTTTCTTAGTACCTCCTATCGATAAAAGACTTGTCATGAGACACATTTTTAGCAATAAATGACTAAGGTGGTGAGATTAGGGTTACAAAAAAAAAAAAAAAAAAAAAAAAACCTAAATAAATACATATCATCGAGCGCCCTCAAGAGGCTACTTATACATAAATATGATAAATATGCTCCAAGTACATTACAAGATGTGGATTAGTAATATAACCTTTTGGTGTCTGTTGTTGTAGGTTTTGGTGGGAAGTGACTAGTGAGCAGGGCCGGTCTAGAGTTTTTTGAGGCCCGGGACGATGCCACAAAATGTGCCCTCATTTTATATAAGAAAATTATTTGTTTTCACACGTAAGACATCGATAAAATTATACTTAGAAAAACACTTCAAACTTATAATTTAGAAACACAGATAAACTAATTTATTTTGTATCGTGAGAAGGAAACAAAAAAAAAACTCCGGGTTTACAAGTAGATAGATATGAGTTTTGTTTTCCATCTGAACTTTTAAAGTGTTTTTGTATGAATCGTGATGTGTTTTTTCTTATTTACTAACCTTGTCAATATGGGACTAAAAAAATAATGATATTTTTGAGTCTTTAGTTGATATGTATAAGTAATAAATGGGTACTAAATTAAACTTTTTTATGACACGTCATATGATTTGTAAATTTGGTCAACACATTACTCTTTGTTGAAGATTAGACTTGAATTGGAACAAATGTTTTAAAAATAACAACCCACATAGCTATTAGCTACTAATTAAAAATAAATTAACAACAACAAAAAAAAATCATAAAAATTGTAAAGTAAATAAGCACACATGGTGCTTTGAACCCAAGACCTCCTCATTAATTTTAAACAACAAAACCACCAGTTCTAGTTATATTTCTTTGTCATTGAACCAAATTTTATTAATTTATACTCTTATGAAAAAATATATAAATATACCGTCTTAATAATTTTGGTGCCCCCAATTATTTTGGGCCCTGGACGGTCGCCCTTCCCGCACTGGGCCTGGGCCGGCCCTGCTAGTGAGAGAGATGAAAAGAGAATAAATTGTACATAAAGTGGTACGGGGAGAATGTAAATCCATTGGCCATGGAATTGGATTGGATTATTTAAAGGTAAGAATTATATCAAATACAATACATCATTACCGAAGAGCTATTCTCGCATAATCCTTCTCTATTTGAAAAAAAAAATTACCGATAATACATGCATTGTTGGCTGAGTGATGTGGAGAGCAGAATCGAACACAGTCAAATGTCATATAAACAGATCCTCTCCCAAAAATGAGCAAACCAACATGAACACTTTAAATAGTTGCTTCTCATGGGACCTAGGTATAACTTTATTTCCCTTTTTTCTCTTTATAAATTGTATTGTGTTTCTTTTCTCTTTAGAATTGTATTGTTTCCCTATTGGAGTTAAGGAGGAAGGCTATGGCTTTTCTGTTTGGAGTATGGGTTATGTGGCTATCAGGCTTCACTTTTTCTGCCAAATTTCACATGAAGCCATTGGGCTTTCCAATATTCTTACTCCCTCTATTGACAACGTACTTTTGCCTACCTTCGGTCTTTGATTAACATTTTGATGAAACTTATATCCTGCATTGGAAAAGTGGCAACTAAATTCAAATACCCATATGTTCTCAATTCAAAGTCCAAATTTGGAATATACAGAAGCTAAGCAACCCAACTTCCAAATTCCAATGTATATAGGTCTTTCTAGGGCTAAGGAACCCAACTTCCATTGACCCATGAGAAACCAACTTTCAAATTTCAATGTCATCATTTTTCATAGTGGAGGCTTTCACAAATTTGGAGAGAAGTTCACGAGTTAAGGGAATCCAGGTGTTGGGTGATGTAATCTAATTTAGTTGGAAGATAATTCTCAAGGGCATATTTGGTAAGTTGGTTAGGTAGTTTTAGTTAATACATGAATCAAAAGTATGGGATATTTTCAGGGGTATCTTCAATAGATTGGGGTAGTAGAATCGCGCCATATTTTTATCATAACAGATGATGCAATATGTTTTGTTTTCTCAAGATCATTGATCAAGTAAAGCTATATTGGAAGAGAGATGATTTTGATTGAATCTCTCTCTCTCTAAATATACAGTGTAGATTGCTTTTTACCTTTTAAACTATTACTCCAGTTGAAATTCATCCATGAATCATTTCTTTGGTAAATTAACTCCCTTGAAACAATTGAAATTAGCCAATCAACACCTCACTGTCAGATTCGATGAAATTTCACTCACTTTGCTAGCAAATACTAGCATGTGATTCACTTTTGAGGCTAAAGTCGTGTCAGTATTTAACGGCAAAGTAGATGAATTTCATAGGGGGTAATTGGCTGATTTCAAATAGTCAGGAGGGGTTCATTTACCAAAAAAATAGTTCATTGATCAATTTCAACTAGGTAATAGTACATGGAGTCTATATGAGTTAGGATCTAGAACACACACTTTTGACACATATTTTTGTGAGCTCACTCCGTAATGTATTTTAATGATCTAATTGCCTATCTTTTATGTATTCCGGTTACCAAAAATACCAAAATTTGAAATCATATGACCATTGGGTTAAATTTATTGTCTCTTTGTAAACCGTATTCGTCCATTAATTTCCTTCATTAAAAATGGATGTCTTAGTAGTTTTGGATTTGTCTAATTTTTTACAATGATGATTTATGAATAATGTACTAAAAATATATATATGGTTCATATCGTTGAAATAGATTACGAAGTAGGTCCTACAAAATAATATCAAAATGTATGTCAAAAACGCGTGTCTCATATCCTAACCTTATATATCTATAGGTATATATCATGTTAGATTGTTTGGCAATAGTACATTACCCGTCAGCTACCTGAACATTGCTAATGAAAATTGATGGTCACTTGTTCTTGAGTATTGCTAGGAAATTACTTAAATTGACATGTTTATGATGGACAAAACCTCTCATAATATAGACTAGCAGAGAGCACACATTTTATGTGTGTGAACAATTTCTTTTAATAAGCGCATATTGTTTTTTTAAAATATTACATAATTACTATTTTGTCCTCCTTATGTAAATATTGTGTATCAAAAGTGAGGGTAAAATTGAAAAAATAAGTATAAAAAAGAGGGTAAAATAGAAAAAAAAGAAGATATAATTGTCATTTAGTCAAAAGGTACAAAATTACTATTTTACCCTCATTTTCTCAATAGTGTTAGTGTGTATCAAAAGTGATGGCAAAATAAGAAAAAAGTGACAAAAAGTTGACAAGAAGGATAGTACAGATTCTATTTTAAAGGCCTAAGGGCCTAATCCAGCTTAGCATCGGTGATGGAAATATGTTTTCAATTCCCAACCCGAAAAAACAAATAACCAAGAAACTCAAATGCATAAACAAACAACTAATTTCAAGAAAACCCTCAACAAATTCTTGTAAAAATTGACATAAAAAATATTTTTAAACGATAGAACATGAATGCGTTCCTTAAGGACCAGATAATTAGGCCAAAAGAAAGAAATTAGAAAGAGAGGAAATAACAATGAAGCAGGTAAGGGGCCTAAAAATTGCCCTTGTTAGGGGCATGTCTTACGCATTCACGTGAAATTCCCAAGTATCTGGCTCAACCCTCATGAACACGGGACTTCTTGTCCTAGTCCTGTTGTTGACTGCCCTAGATAACACCCAAAGAAAACCATTTTTATTTACTAACATATTGATTAATTACTGCAGCACAACAACAAAGCTTTATTTTATTAAATGGGGTCAGCTGTATAAATTATAGAACGTCATTGCACTAACTTTTACGTCAAGTCTTCTGTTAATTACAGCAAAACCTTATTTACTAAACATATTGACTAATTACTGCAGCACAACAACAACAACGCCTTATTTTATCAAGTGGAATCAGCTGTATGAATCATAGAACGTCACTGCGTTCATTTTTACGTCAAATCTTTCGTTAACTTTAAGTACTATGTGTTGTTTCCTAAAGTCTCTTTCAAACTTTTCACGTGGGGCTGTGGTGGCAGTAAAGAAACTGTGAAAAAAATAAATTCATTTGGTTGGTAGGGTTTGTGGTGATGCCAAGGTATACATAAGATCATCATAATGGTAAATGCGAGAATAATGGTGGTTCTAGGAGAAGGGATTTTTTTTCTTTCTTTCAATTTTTTGGTCATCTATCATATGGCTGGTAAGCTGCACAAAATTACACCTGAACATGAAAATAAGATTACATTTACATTTACATAATTATATCTTTGTTTGAAATTAATTTATTAGTAAAATATGATGATCTTCCCAATAAGCTTCTGGTGGAGTTGGAGATCTCTCGCACATGCACACCACATGCATATATTCATGCATAGCTAATCATACGATCACATCACTAACTAGAGAAAAGGCATGATTGTAGTTTGGTCAATCTAAATTCAAATGTTCGAAAGAAAAAAATAAAATAAAAACAAAATACAAGATTTCCTTCATGCGTTTGAGCTGTTACTGCTAACCCAAAGACAAAGAATTAAGAATCCAGTTAAACCCTTTTCTTGTCAAATATATAGATGTTTAGAGCAACTCCACCCATGGAGCCCTCCCCCCTGGCAATCCACTATTCAATCCACCCTATTGAACAGTAACTGCCTTTAATGAATAGTAACTGCCATTAATGAACAGTAATTACCATTTGCATCTCCACCCATAGAACCCTTCCCCCTGGCAATTGGTAATAAAATATTAATACTTTTTTCTTACCCAATCCATAAAATATTAATATTTTTCTTTAATTAACCGGTCTCTCTCTCTCTCTCTCTGACACAAAAAAAATAAAAAATTGCAAAGCCCTCGGGCCACAGGCCCGTCGACTCCCCACCCCCCCTTCGCTCGGGCTCCCACCTTCGCTCGGCCTCCACACGGCTGGAGCTCAGTCCACCGGGCCTCAGGCCCTTTCCTCTCCCCTGTCCCCCGAGCACTCCACACGGCTGGAGTTGCTCTTATATAAAATATTGGATATCTATCGATACAAACTTTTTTTAAAAGAGATGCAAACTATTTTAATTGGGTACTAATAAACAGTTTCTTAAATCATTTTTCTAATTAGATTTAGGAAAAGGAATAAGCAGTTCCAACTATATTATAATTATCTAACACGTCGGCTAGTTTTGTCAGCTGTCAGATTATAATGCAAAATTTTAGGAGAACCAAATCCATATGTTCTTATATTTCTTAGTCGTTTCATGTTTCCCAAAAACGAAACGAGGATCTTCTGGATAAGGTTCTTGAAGTCAATTCAATTATAATCTAATTCATTGTTGGTCGAATAAAACATGATAATCTCATTATTATTTTGTTGAAAGCTAATAAACAACTTATTATCAAAGAAAACGGAGGGGAGAGTGATTACAGATATAGAGGCTCTCCCCAAACAGAGCGAGAGAGCGACCATTACCAGAGACAATAGAAAGTGTCAATATTAGTATTGCAAGGATATAATTAGGTCAATATTAGTATTACAAGGATATGATTAAGCAATAATTTTGTATTAACATCTTTTTGACGAACTTGCATATGAGGACAATCATTTGGCGAGGAAATTTTGTTATGAGACATCACAAAGAGGTCTTCAGAATCCTTTGTCAGACAAACATATATAATTAGTAGTCCCCTCAAGCCACTGCAATGTGATGAGAGAAAGACTGCACCACTCTTTGATGATCTTGTATTCGTTTGCAAACAATCCTTGCTATGAATCACTTCCAATAAACGTTTCCTCCTTATAATCATTTTTCAAGAGCACAAACCATAAATCCACCATCTTATATTTGAACAACTGTTGCTAGTCTATGATTCGAGATTGAGCAAGTCATAACCTCTACAAAATCCTCTTCTCGATATTGAGGAGAGAGCGACTACAAATATGAAATTTTTTATCGATAGAATAAGAGAGGGACCACACCAAAAAAAAAAAAAAAAAAAAAAAAAAATGTAGAAAGAAATCAAGAAGGATTGTCGCCGACGCCAAAGCTTAAGGTGAACGACATTAGGTTTTTTTTTTTTATAATTTAGCACAAACGTACCGGATGAAAAGGGAAGCTGTTTAATGTACTACTTTATTTGCAGGCTCTGTACACATAAAACACACACACACACATGCAAAGGAAGAAACAATAGCAGGTCTTTTGACTCTTTTAAATAATGGTACCAAGTTCCTTTACTGAGTTCCATGCATACTGTTCTCTCAATAATTGCTGCAGTGCAATCTGGTCCATTACATACCTTTTCTCCTTTTAGATCATGAGCTTTAGCCTCTAAACCAATGATTTTATAAGATCTACAATGGGGAAAACCATAAAACATACTGAAATATATAGCTCATGCCTATTTTTTATCTCCTCATATAATCAATAGATTATAGCTACATGTGTTATAATAATTCATGTGAACTTGTAACCCTAAGTCGGGCATGTTTTGGGATATAATTATGATTAACAATATCACATAAAAAATTACTCATTTTTAGGATGAATTATAGTGATCTCAACCAAATTAAACCCAAAAGCTTCCAGCCTACAAAAAAAAAAGAAGAAGAAGAAACAAAAATCAACAGCTGGAAAATCAAAATTCTTGGAAGAAGAAAAAAACAAGTCTAAAAATGAGCAAGCAGTTACAAATATCTGTATTTTTTTTTTTTCAAGCGATAGGTTTTTTGTTAGATTAGCCACCGATAGGGTTCGAACTCACGTCGTCATGCAAAGGCTCAAATCATTTCCACCACTGTAGTAAATGACTACTTGCTACAACATCAATCTGTTAAGACGATCACCATCGTGCACAAGTTGTTGAAATCTCTTAACTCAAAGGTTTGGGGCAGGAGTATCAACGACAAGTCGTGCCTGAAGATATGTATAGATATGTTTTTCTCTTTTGATTCAGCCCTAATTAAGAAAAGAGCGGTAAGTGCTCTACCAGTGAATTTTAAAGTCTCATGTTATCATTTAGGATAAGTGTGTTCTACTACTGAAACAAGCAGAACGTTAATATCTCAAGTCAGTTATAACTATATGGTAAAGTAATCAAACAGTAAAATAAATCAAAATCATAAAAATCTAACTGGAGATATGCATGCTTTTCAAATCTTTCCCACTTCCAATCGACATAGTTTTTCATTTGTTTGAAATCCTCTTAACATGGACCAATAGCGGATAATTGTCCTCACATGATATGATCATCCTCATCCACATGCAAGATAAAACGATGGTCCACACCACAGAACAGATCATGATCTTCAATCTTAGCATGGGCCTGTTTGTACTGTTTGATGATAGGGCATTTGGACCATCCAATGATGTAAAAACCCTATTTGAATTGCCTCTATAAATTTTAATGTACTTATTGATCATTTAATATAATTGTCCACTCTCTGAAAATAAAAACCAAATTGGGTATTCTAATTTGGGGAGACAAAGATTCAGGTACTGGTAGGGATAATCTAAAAAGACCTAGCTATCATTCACATCTTCAAAACCCAAATTTTGGACAAAACTAATTAACCTTATCCTAACTCAAGCACATTAGCACTAAAAAATTCATTGACAATTAATGGAACACAAGAAACATAATAAGAAGAAATTCAATAGTCTAGGCTAGTGAAATTTTGACATGCATTTGTCAGCTTTCAATATTTTTCCACGCCGAGTGTAACAGAACTTAAAATATTCAATTTAAAGTTCAAATGGTTAAAAGAATAGTGACAAGGTCGGTACTAATTCGTCTAGTGTCATGATCATCAAAGCATAATTGCAAAGACAATGACAGAAAAGGGAAGTGCTCATCCAATCAAGTACAAAAATCAGATTGCTTGGGTGTATATATATTCCTTTGTCTTGTTTTCCCTCTTCGATCTACCTATAGTTTTTCACTCTATAAAATGTTGCTTCGTGAAACTTGTCATCTCTGGCTGTCATCTCCCAATTACATTGTCTGCATTATTAGTGTGATATCTACTAAGACTAAATATATGCTTAGGTTTGGAGAACTTCTCAAGTTTTTGGTATTTAATTTCTTTCTTTTCTGCACGTAACTGTTGGAACCCCCATTTGTCCCACATCGGACAGAGGGAGAAGAGAAGAGTGCTTTATATAGATTTACCCCACTCTAACTAATACCGAGACCTTTTGTGAGAAAACCCCACACCTGAGGATTGTGCAGGTGGTTAAGTGGGGACAGTATCGGTGTTGTTGGAGTGGGCCCTCGGCCCGTTGACCTGAAAAATTCTACATGGTATCAGAGCCAAGGGACGGGCCCGTACTGCCACGTGATTGGGTGGGTCCCCGTTTGGCCCCGCGCGATGGGTGAGTCCCGACATGGCTCCACGTAGGCCAAAGATGCCACGTGATTGGGTGGGTCCCCGTTTGGCCCCGCGTGATGGGTGAGCCCCCGCTGGCTCCACGTGGTTGCCGATGTGGATTTTCACGTGTGACCCATAAAATGGGGTCTCACGTGCGGGGGAGTGTTGGAACCCCCATTTGTCCCACATCGGACAGAGGGAGAAGAGAAGAGTGCTTTATATAGATTTACCCCACTCTAACTAATACCGAGGCCTTTTGTGAGAAAACCCCACACCTGAGGATTGTGCAGGTGGTTAAGTGGGGACAGTATCGGTGTTGTTGGAGTGGGCCCTCGGCCTGTTGACCTGAAAAATTCTACAGTAACTAGGATTATTATTTTTGCAAATGAGGTTCCAAGCCCGAATATTCATCACGCAATATCACTGGTATCAAGAAAGAAAAAGAAAGTTTCTTCATCTTCTACGACAATTACTTTGTTCTGTTCCATGCATACGGCCAACCAATTCGATGGAATTAACTCAAAGCCTGACGTTATTTTATGCAGATACATCATCCCTGACATAAAATTTAGAGTAAATTACATAAAACTATCTCAACTATTGGGTCAGTCACAGTTTCATACCTCGTCTTTAAAAAATTTCAATGACATACCTTATCTTCGAATTTGTTGCAATGTCATACCTTTCGTCAGTTGTCTGTCAATTCATCTGTTGTTAAATGCTGACGTGGCTTGAGGCGAGGCCCACTTTCTATTTAAAAAAATATTTTACCCTTAAAAAAAAAAAAAAAAAAAAACCAATCATGTTCCCCGACCCCTTCCCGTTCCTTGCAACCCAAATCCAAAACCTCCATCTGCCACCTCTTTGACTCCCCCTCCCTCCATTCATCTCCTCCCCTCCCTACAAACCCATCACCCTGCCCCTTATCCCCATCAAAAAAATTTCCCTCTCCCGTCTTCCCCCAACCCAAAACCAGAACCACCTCAAACCCAAATCCCACCCGTGCCAACATCCCCCACCTCCCTGGCCACTCATCCCACTCCCCCACTTTTCTCATCTCTCCCCAGAAACAAACAGATTTTGAAAAAAAAACCCAAAATATTTTGATTCTCAGCAAACCCAGCCCACTTCCTCAGCACACCCGCCGCTCTTGATCAAAATCTCAGCATCGGCGACGTGCGGTTGAGGCGGGTCAGGAGATGGAGAGTTTGGGGGTTTGCTTTTTAGGGTTTAGAGAAGAGAGAGAGTGTGTGGGATCGGGTTAGGGATGTGGTTGCGAAGGAGAAGACAAAGGGGATCGGGTCTGGTTTGAGCCCGTGAAAGGTAGAGATTTGGTGGAACGGAGGTAGGGAAGGAGAGGAACAGAGGGAGGGGGAGTCTAAGAGGTGGCGGAGGAGAGGTTTTGGATTTGGGTTGCAAGGAAGGGGAAGGGGTCGGGGAAGATGATTGGGTTTTATTTTTTTATTTTTTTATTTTAAGGGTAAATTATTAATTTTTTTTTTAATTTTTTAATAGAAAGTGGGCTCCATCTCAAGCCACGTCAGCATTTAATAGATGAATTGACAGACAATTGACGGAAGGTATGACATTGCAACAAATTCGAAGATAAGGTATGACATTGAAATTTTTTAAAGACGGGTTATGAAACTGTGACTGACTCAATAATTAAGGTAGTTTTATGTAATTTACCCTAAAATTTATGAAAAACCCTAACATTCTCTCTCTCTCAAAACTTATGTAATGTTTTAACCTATATATTTATATATGGACATCAAGCTGCCATGTGCTCCAACTCTCATCGTACTCCCAGCAAAATTTGGCCAAAGCCCCTCCCCACCCTTATCTTCTTCCTCCACCCACTCTCATATGCCCCCATGTTGAGCTGTATATATTTCAATTATTTTTTTTAGCCCCACCTCAAGCCTCAAATTTCATCCACACCCTTTCTGATCATCTCCTAAATCGATCATATATAAATGTTAAATACTATCCAATACTATAATTTTCCCCAATAGTTACCTAATCATGATGAGTGATTCTACATATTAAGAATTTATTTTAATCTTATCTCCAACAAAGTAATCATTTAGACATCCGAATGTATTAAATATGTAGATGGTTAACATGTTACTTGATACTCAACTTGTCCATTGTTCCATAAATTTAGATATATAAACAATCCGATTTGAATGATTCTTTTTAAAAATGATCTTTTAATGAAGGTTTAGAAATTGAATGGTTTTGGTTATAAAATTTATGCAATAAAGATATGTTATTCGCAAAGAATAGATATGTACATTCCTCGTGAAAGGATGCAAGATTTAACCTTATTTCTTTCCCAACTAGTTCATGCGTTCAGTTACCTAGAATACCTCATTTACGAGTCATTACACATATTCATAGTTTATCTTAACCTCATTACCTAAAATAAATACTAATATGAGTAAAAAATTATCCATCTCTCTCTCAAACTGTATCAACTATTTTAATTCTTACATGTTTGTCTGCATGAGTTCTCCAAATCTTCAATCAATAAAAACACACACACACACATCCACACATTAATTATGTTATGTATATTCAAATATCGTGTACATAATTGCTTTATTATAATATGTTGTGTGAATCAATCTTGTGATGTGGCAATAATACAATGAAAATTTCAGGAAGCATAGGAATTGAAAACGATACTCGTTGTCATATATACTCCAAGTCTTGAAAAGTGCAGTCACCCAACACCTAAGTCAATCAAAGATTTTTCAGTGTGTTTGAAACACAGATCAACACATTCAATGTTATAATACAAATTGTAGGATATTTAAGAAAAAAAAAATTAAATTTCAACCACTTGTATTACAACACTTACTGTACTAGACGGATGTATACACTAAGTGTTATAATGCAAATGGTTGGATGGTTAAGAAAAAAAATTAAATTCCAACTACTTGTATTATGACACTTACTGTACCGGCCATATTTCGCCACGTTGAAAAATTTCTCCGAGTCAATCTAGCTAATAAACCCTAAATACCCACGTTAGGGGCAAAACCGTCACAAAAATTAATCTCACTATGTATATAAACACACTGAGAGACTCAGTAAGTTCATGCCCATCTCCTTCCCTCTTATCCCTGCTTCAAGTTCCTAAACCTGACAGCACACAACTCAACACACATCCTTACTGAATCTCACAAACAAAAACATAAATACTTTGTAAACAAAGAGTGAGCAATCCTTTCGAAAAATGGGTGCTCTGCGTCTTTACTTAACGGCAGTGGCCATTACACTCTTCGCAGTTACTTGTGCCGTTCAGGGCTGTCCGCCTTCAGACCGGGCAGCTCTGCTGGCTTTCAAGTCGGCGCTCCACGAGTCGAAACATGGGATCTTCAACTCGTGGGTCGGTACCGATTGCTGCCACAACTGGAAGGGCATCAGCTGCGATCAACAGTCCCGCCGTGTTGCCGACATAAACCTCCGTGGCGAGTCCGAGGACCCGATTTACGAGAAGTCCCACCGGACCGGGTACATGACTGGTACGATCTCCCCGGCCATCTGCCGCCTCACCCGTCTCTCCAGCGTCACCATCGCCGACTGGAAGGGAATTACCGGCGAGATTCCGAAATGCATCAGTACGCTCCCTTTCCTCCGAATCCTTGACCTCGTCGGAAACAGAATTTCAGGCGAGATTCCTGCCGGTATCGGACGGCTACACCGTCTCACGGTTCTCAACTTCGCCGATAACCTCATCTCCGGCCCAATACCAGCCTCGCTCACCAACCTCTCCAGCCTCATGCACCTTGACCTCCGAAACAACAAAATATCAGGCGAGTTGCCCCGAGATTTTGGCCGACTCGGAATGCTGAGCCGGGCTTTGCTGAGCCGAAACTTGATCACCGGTACCATCCCGAGCTCGATCTCGCAAATTTACCGTCTCGCGGATCTGGATCTTTCCTTGAACCAGCTTTCGGGTCCGATTCCTGCTATAATCGGCAAAATGGCGGTTCTTGCAACGCTAAATCTCGATTGCAACAAAATATCGGGTCGTATACCGCCCAGTTTGCTTGTATCGGCCATTAGCAACTTGAACTTGAGCCGAAACTCTCTTTCGGGCCTCATACCGGATGTTTTCGGACGGGGATCCTACTTCACGGCGATTGATTTGTCGTTCAATAGTTTGAGGGGCGATATCCCGAAATCTATCATTTCGGCTTCATATATCGGGCACTTAGATTTGAGCCACAACCACCTTTGCGGGCGGATTCCGGCCGGCTCGCCGTTCGACCACCTTGAAGCGTCGTCTTTTAGTTACAACGATTGCTTATGTGGCAAGCCACTAAAAACTTGCTAGCTTAAAGATAGATTGTGAAGGTGTTTGTATTTTATATTATTGGTGTGTTTGCTGCGCTTATTAACGTCAAAATTTTCAAATTTTTATCGAACCTAAACGTTGTTATGCGGATTTAGGTTTAGCTAAATTGATAAAGCATTGTGCTTCGAAAGTTTGCATTCTGCTCTCTGTAATTTAAACTTATTAAGTATTGATATTCCATCGTCTGTTATAACGTTGTTATTATGACAATTTCAGTGTTTATTTTTTAATATGCACGTAATTTTGCATGAATATATGGAGAGTATTTGGTTGGGGCCACTATTATGTTTGACTTGTGACTAAAAAGGGGAAGGGCAAACTATGTCGACTCGTTTCATGCAAATTGATGAGACCATCGACCAAGAAAATGCAAAATGTTCTTTAGGAGAAGTCATTTTCCAATTTTGTAAGTGGAAAAAAAGATGAAATAGTGGTTTATTTTTATTTTGATTTTTGCTTTTGGAATGCCCATAATTGAAGGAAAGCTGTTTACAGGATTACATACCACTTTTGAAAATCGAAAAAACCCTTTTGCATGCATTCATTTTAAAAAGTTTTCTAACCTACTAATCAACCTTTACCCAGTGACGGAGCTAAGTTTTCAGAGGAGAAATATTCAATAGGACAACATACTTGATCACGTCATCATCATTTGTTTGACAGTTTACATAAACAAACAAGTCTTTTTGCATTTCGGTTTCACTCAGTATTACACTGGTCTCACTCTCGTAAAAATTGTTTTACATGTTACCAAATTAGATTGCCCTATTAACGGATTTCTCCTAGAGGTGAGGCCTCCTAGACAAGGAGATAACCGTGCAAGATGGACCTTCTAGACTAATAGATACCGTTTGGTACGCAGAAGGGACGGGACGGAACGGGACAGGACGGGACGGGACATGACGGAACGGATGATGTAAATATTGAAAAAGATAAGGAGAAATTTTGTCTTAAAATGTTATAAATTTGTGTTCCACGGATGTGGAACGGGTCGTTCCAGGGGGGAGAGGTGGAACGAAAAATCAGCCAAATTTCGTCCCATGAGACAACCCGTTCCCGTTCCCGTTCCGTCCCGTCCCGTCCCACGTACCAAACGGTACCATAGGGAACCTACACTTGAAACAGGAGGGGAAACAGAGGACAAATAGGGAAATTAGGGATGGTAAAATGGGACCTTTTGAGGGAAAAAGAAAAGTATTACAAATTCATGAAGTCCTTGAGGTTAGTTCAAGTAATAAGTGAAAGGAGAAGTTATATGGGTAGGATTAGGATAACTTAATGGTTCGAATTCCTCCTATGTAAAAGGTAGATAATAGGTTTGGAAGGTCGTTTGCTTAAGGCCAGGTATGGTGCTTAAGATTTAATTAAGATAACTCATTAGATTTAACGTACACTGCACTTTGAAGGAATAAATAAATGCCAACTTTTAAATTTTGTTCAAGTTGAATGTAAAAACAAATTAGTCATGAAAGAAACAAATGTAAAAACAGATTAGTCATGAAAGAAACTTAACATTTTCAATCCCCACAAACGAGTAGCGTGTCATCATCTTATAACATCTGATTCCTTTAACTGGAATAAATTTGAAAATGAAGCGTTCATTCCTCACTTCAACAAATCCAATAAAATCTAACAACTAATCCAAGAAAATCCAATCCTAAGCACAAAACTTGTGGCCCAATGTGACAACAAGCCTACAACTCATCTATCCACAAATGAAACAGGTTAACTTCACGTGGTGTTCCTTCTAATAATGCACACACATAATAATGCATTATGAAATGAAACCTTACAGTATGGCGATCTCGTTATTGTAAATTGCTCTCACGTACAATTCACAGACTAAGACTTGATATTAGTTTCAAGGATTCAAGTCCATCAAAACAAGACATCACACGTGAAGCATTAGTGAGAGACAATGACTCTCCTAAAGCCCAGCTGTACAATTTGCATTCACGAAGAGGGGTCCGAAACGGTGAACACTACTAAATGTGAACGCGTGACCGTGTACCGGTTGCCCCATGGCGAGATAAACATATCAATTTATTTCCAGTGTTTGCATATGTTATATGACCTCGTGCTGCCAGCAGAAAACAGTAATGGCCACCTCACACAAAAATATAGCCTTTGAGTCGTTGCAATTAAGGTAGTATCTGAGGTTGAACCTAATCATTTCCTAAGTTTCTGGTGTTAAGAGAGTCAAATGCTATGTGTAGCCGTTTAATTCAAGAGCTAGACCATTTATTTGTGTACATTTTGAATCTGTGGCTCAAAATTCTCTTCATGCTCCTCTCTGGAATACTGTCATTCTTTGTTTGTTAGTCTTGTCCTAAATGAGTATCGTACTCGATATAAATTTCCTAATGCTGTGCTTGTTGTTTTTCTCCAGCACATTCAAAAAGAAGGCGTCCAATGCCATGAAGGAGATTTGGAAGTTTGCTCAGAAGGCTATGGGAACCACAGACGTCAGGGTCGATGTGAAGCTGAACAAGTTAATCTGGAGCCATGGTATACGAAGTGTCGATGAGGGTTCGCGTACGCATTACCCGGCAAAGAAACGAAGAAGAAGATGGCGAGGAGGAGCTCTATTCTCTAGTAACAGTCACCGAGGTTCCTCCAGAGGGTCTCCAGGGATTAATTAGGCACCACGGTCCTCACGAATAGCGTCCCTGACTTATAGATTGTTGGTAACTTCTCATGCAGTATCTATCTTTAGTTCATAATTTTCTTGTGCCTTAAGAATTCTTGTTCCTTTTTTTTTTTGGTGTGAGGTGGCCATTACTGTTTTCTGCATTGACTCAAAGGCTAAACGTAGCTTAAGCCAAAAGCA
The DNA here is from genome assembly GCA_036320875.1 of Cotoneaster glaucophyllus. Classification (NCBI taxonomy): domain Eukaryota; kingdom Viridiplantae; phylum Streptophyta; class Magnoliopsida; order Rosales; family Rosaceae; genus Cotoneaster; species Cotoneaster glaucophyllus. Next base: position 1,697,303 of record CM070061.1, read on the forward strand.
ATCTCTCAAGACAGAGCACCGAACCTTAAAATTCTGGCAAAACCATGAGCATTCTGTCCAAGTTGCTAAGTAGAACAGGATTAAACCATTTAAAAGTTTTAGGTTCTTGAAAAATAAGCCTCTCAAAACTTCACTTAACCAAAAACACTTGAGTACGTGACCGTTATTGCACTACAAGTGAAGGGTCTAATATATTATGATTCCTGAAGTTTATCTAAAACCCTAAAACCCTAAAACGAGGAAAAATTTCAAGCCCTAGGTGAAACCTATTTGTAGAACGGCCCAAGGTCTTATTAGGTTTTTCATACTAAGAAGGGCCCGTTTAGAATAATTGGGCCGATTTTTCTCTGGCTTACTGTAGTGTTGGAAATAAGTCCAGGTCATCACGTCAACTGGTCCCACGCTGCTATTTCCGTTGGACGAAGATCCTCGCCGGATCCCCTCCATGGGGATCCTAGGGATCAACGAATCTGGACCGTTGATCGAAAATCGTGCGGCCACAGTTTTTTCTTTTTTTATATTTTTCACGCAAAACGAGGTTATTTTACTTTTAAAAATATAAAAAGCATTTAATTGGGACTGCACAATTTTTGATCAATGGTCCACGTGCATTGATCCCTAGGATCCCCATGGAGGGGATCCGGCGAGGATCCAAATCCATTTCCGTTGAGAAAATAGACAGGTAAAAATGTTGAAAGTAAAAGAATTTTGGAAATATTAATCTCAGGAGGATTCTCGCCGGATTCTCTTTGAGAGGATTCTGGGAATCCTCAAATTATATTCGTTTATCGTCTATTGTGCAATAAAAAATCAGTAACTGACAAAAACTGACCGCACGATATACAATTAACAGATGTGATTGGAGGATCTCCGAGATCCTCACAAAGAAGATCTAGCGAGAATCCTCTCTCACATTAATCGAAGAATAAGTCACATGCGAGTTACTATTTGGTGCCTTTTTATTGCTTGTATTATATACTGATTTTGTTTTTTTTATTAACGTTGTAATCAGTGTATTTGTACTTATTTTTCTTGTTAAAAACATGATCGGCATTTTTGGTGTTCTTGTTTATGTTGTATTCATATTTATGTTATTTTTTTTTAACATAACTTCGATCATTGGAGTGATTTTTTTTTGGGGGCTTTTAGATCTAAGTCCAAAAATATAGATGGTTTTTAGGAGTGAGTTCAATAATCTAATTACATGTTTTTATTTCTTTTATACTCATTTTATATTTTTTTTTAAATATTTAAAATCAATAAATCTTCTAATATTATGCATTTTTCAACTCCAAAAAATCTAATTAATATCTTACAAAAAAAAAAAAAACTAATATACTAACATAAGTTATCTACAAAACATTCTACCTTAACTCAAGTAACAAATATATGAATATATATTATACCTGTAAATGAAACCTAACTAAAAGGTAGGAAAAAAACATAATATACCTAAAGAAACATTAATTTGTGACACGTTGATTATAAAAAAGAATCTGTCATATAGATACATAAAAATAATTAACTTGTGATATAGGTTGATTATAAAAATTAAAAAATAAAATCTATAAATGGGGTTTAAAGCAGAAGGAATAACAAAAAATAAAAATAAAAAGAAATAATCAAAGAGATAATTAGGAAGAAATTTGGTTTTTATAATATATCTTATCATTGAATAAATAATTATTGATAATTAAATAATTAAATTTAAGGAATTGAACTTATTTTAATAAATTGAACTATTCCTACTATTGGCTAAAAAAATTGGACTTATATCAAGTTTTCGCTTTTTTTTCCCAAATAACACGACAGTGTTTAATCTCTCGTCCATGACATTCGCTTATTGTTTATAATCTTTGTAGTCATCCAACCGTGACCAAATAAATAGATTTAATTTTCTAATCCCCAAACCAATTTAATATAGAATTTCTACTATTCCTACTATTGATTATTGTTTATAATCTTTGAGTAGGAGTTTCTCCTCAAGATGGTTTGTTACCGATTCACGAAACTTCACACTTATGACCGAGTTTAGTCATCGAACTGGATAAAAAACAAATGATCGGATACAGTAAAAGCATCAATGAAGTTTCGTAAATCAGTCACAAAGTATCTTGAAGAGTTACTCCTATATTCAATCTTAAGGAGCCAAGCTTTCATCACTTCATATCTCACACTCTAAATATTCTTCATGAATAAGAACATAAAGCTACAAGTGATTATATCTTGGCATGGATACAAATGGTCTCAAGATAATTACTAGAATAAATAACCTTTTTTTTTTACCCAACTTCTAAGCTCTGTGATCTCTACTAAGATTCCTGAATGAGTAAATTCATCCCGCCCTATGTGCAGAAGCAATGAACGAAACTGAAGCAACGAATGCCATCCGAGAAAAACCATCACAAACAGTTTGTTTATAGATCAGCTCCAGCTTCCACAATCCGAACCCTACTTATCAGGTCATAATGTTGAGATAAGCGGAATAAGATTCGTCCTTGAAGGTCGACAATGGCGCTAGAAGAAAGTTCCTTGGTGTCCCTTTAGTAACAAAGCTGATAGGATGATACTGGTTTATTCCATTGTACATCACAAAGCTGGCTGCCTGATTGAATCCAGCGCTCGACGACTCTGAACTGCAGACGAGCTTCAAGTCTGCATAAGCCTCAACTTTTTCGCTATACACATAGCAACCTTTATTGCTTTCGGACTCTAAGGATACTGTGGTATTCTTTCCATCCAAACCTTGAACCAAACGAAAAACGGAAATGTCCATACTAGTGGACATGTCTGCTATACCGAGGTTATTGTCTTTCCCTTGCTGAACTACAACCTTTCCTGGAAGATCAAACAGTTCTAGCATGATTGATTTGTCTATAACATCATTCGCTGAAGAGAGTTCTGTGGACATGTCACTTATAACGAGTCTGAAAGTGGCATGATTAGCAGCATCAGTGCCAGTTTCAGGAAACTCGTCCAATCCAATTGATTCGTTTAAGTTGGCTATGACGAAACTTGAGCTTCCGGACTCTTGGGATAAAGAAACCAAGAAGTTATTATATGAGGAAGGGATTGGAGTTATCCAGTCCGAAAGAGACCTAACAGAGCCAGTATTAATGTCCCAGTTACCACTCGTATGAGCCGCAAGCAGATACGGACCATAAAGAATTGCTTGAACCGAAGCATACTCCAGCCGATCATCTGAAATTTGAAGGATTTGTCAGTTATGTATCATTCATAAAAGAATGTTTTGGTTACCGATTGGAATATACTATAAACTACCTTTAATAGCCTCTGTTCTTAGACTAATGGGCAGCTGAAGGGTCAAAATGTCACCAGGACTCCATTTTCTTGTGACCGTTAGGAAACTACCTGCTTCACGAATATGAAAATAATATCGATTAATCCTATAATTTGCACCCAAAATCAAACGCAAAGAGGTTCGAATGAATGTTCAACTGACTCCAACTGCAGAAATGGAGAGGAAACTGTGAGTGTGTCTCTCACCTGGAGCCGGAACACTCAGACTTTGACCATTCAGTGCTGCTTTTGCACCATTTGAATCTGTCCAAATTGGAATTCGCAAGTTCAACGTAGATGATTTGCCTGTCCCCTGCATCATTTAGATCCAGTATAAAAATTCTATGTTTGACTAACAAGGGCACAAAACAAAATGACGCTATATGTGTTTGTTTTAGTGAATCTATACCGAAACATACACATGTTTGTTTATAGACAAGGGTGACTCTTTTATAGGTTGCTAAATGAGTGTCAAACACTGGAGGACGTGTTAATGATGTCCTTGAAAGTGTTTCACAAATCCTAATGAAAATAAGAGGACTGCTGTGCGTATCAGAGAAAAAGTAGAACCACAATTGCAACTGAAAGACTAAGCAATAAGATGGAAGAAGGATGAATTGTGAATACCGAAAGAGATAAAAACTTCTGTCTGATAATGGTAATGTCAATGTCAATGTCACACATACCTCCGCTGAAGAAAATGTTAGCTCGACTCTGAGGTAAGGATCCCATGAATTGACATGATCAACTGTCTGATTAACCGCTATTTGTCCGGATTTCCAATCAAGGAAGCTTGAGATATACTGGATAATGTAAAGAGCAGGAGCTTCTTTCTGCTCTTCAAAATATATGGAATCTCCAAGCTTTGAGAATGATTCAATACCTACAAAAGCATTAGGAACTTAGACATAACTGACAGTCGTTTGCAGTACTTATAACAGAAACAAGTCAAAATGCAATCTAAATTTTTCTTCCATCAGAAGAAAAAGCACATCATTACGATATATAGATCATGACGATTTTAGAAAGAATCTGAAATTCCCTTGAAGGGAAAGGTAAGAGGGACAAGAAAATCCCAATAAATCTCATACCAGTGCCGTAGCAGCACCAGAAAGTCTCGAAGGGTTTTCCCCAACCATGGTAGCTTCTGGCCTTGGAATTTCCACGACCCAGTGGAAGCATGTAAATCATGACTCCAGGCTCTGTCCCTCTTTGGATGCCTAGCACGCCATTTGTCAGAGCTCGCTCGTAATAATCCGCATATGCTGTTTCTTTGGTCCATCTAAACAGGTGGCGAGAGACCTACAAGATCATTGAGATGTGCTAAAGTAGCAGCAGAAACAAGGCCTTTATCGTGCATAACAACAAAACTCAAACGATAATGATGAACTTATACACTACACAAAATTATTTTGACTTCCCATAGTTGCACCTCTTTCAACAATAGACTAAATTATATAAGATACGCCAGCACCAGTTCTTGCTTTATGAAATAATCAACTTCCCGCATAACTTATAAAAAATCCATCAGCCTTGAGAACGATTTCAATGGTCATACCTTCAGCATGTTATAAGTTGTGCACGACTCCTCGTTCTCAGTTTGTAGAGTGCTTGCCAACCTTTTAGGGTCGGACCTGTTCACAAGTTGAGGAAAGCAAATCCGAACAATTCAGGATCCATGTTAAGACTTTATAAGTACTTATCCTCAAAGTAGTACTGGGATTCAGGCAAAAGGAAGAGCTTATTATGAATGAGCTGAAAATGAAACATCAATATCTGAATTTTAGTACCAGAACTCGCTCACTGATGTCCCTCCGGTTGCATAGCTGTGAGAAGAGTTAACAACGTTCATAAAAAAAGTACTCATTTCCTGAAAATTTCAGAATTTTTTGTAAATGTCAGAATAAACAACCCTTCACTAATACTAATGATCTAGTCACTAAGGAAATAGAAAAAATGGTAATCGAAAGATTAAAAACAAAATAAAAAACGCAAGTGCAATTCCATTTATAAAAAGATAAGTAACATCCATACAAACTCGCATGGTGATCGTGTGCAAGGAGGAAAAGCGGATTTGTTGAGCTCAAAACATTAAACCGTAGAAAGGATCTTAGGTTTTGTTGATAATCGTTGTTCAGATACTCTAAAAGATGAATAAATCATTTACCTTATAAAGTGGATCACCAGTGACTTCATATCGCATTTGAGCACCGATAACAATTGGGATATGCGTGTTAGCGTGAAAACCAGATATGTCATCAGCCTGCAAATATCAAAACTACTTGATGAGAGGGATTCCAGAAGATAAGGTTCAGAGAAGCTAGAAATTAGCTGTCATAGCTGGTGTTGTTTACCAACGGGACGAGAAAGGAAAACAAAATCTGCAAGAAACCTAGGGTCAAGCTAGACATACTGAACCGAAAATAATGGTTACCTGCACTGCCAGCACTCCCAGAAAGCATGGTTTGTCGAAAAGATGAGCCAACAATAAATGCTTTGCATCTCCCTGAGCATAGTAACAAGAAAGGTCAATGCCACAACTCTAATGTTCAAAATACTAAAGTCTATAAAGTAGTTCACGTATCAATGGAAACTAGAGTTCTGATGTGGTTGCCATCGAAATAGTAAACTCCATGAAACTTGTACACGGGCTTTTTCCTAATGTTTAGAACGGGGCATATGACATACATGAGCAGTTTTATCTCCCAAATACCATATTTTCAAAGAAAGGTCCTAACAAATAAGAATGGTAGTTCCTGCAACTGCTAATTCCAACCAGGTCAATGACAGAATTAACTGTCTGCACGAAAAATGAACAATCTAAAAGAACAGCCAGCCAAGAGTACATTATAATAAATCTTACGTACCGTTATAGCATATAGCTTATAAAGAACATCATTCATCCCACCAGTTTCTTCATTGAGTGCAGTATAATGCCTTTCTACACTGTACTTGGATATCACATTCTGAACACGGTTGTAAAAGTACTCAACCATCCATGTGACCATTTTTAACGCTTGAGCATTATCAGCATATATATACTGATCCAATAGGCCTGCCAATATCTGTCGAAGTAGACAATTCAGAAAAGCTAATGATGCGTCCCTTTGAATCAAAACGATTGAATCAAAACGAAGTAATGGCAATAGATAATAAACTGAGTAGATTCTACCTTGTGGATGGTGTAATAAGGAGCCCAGACAGGCTTAACAGCTTCAAATCGATCAAATTCTTCCGATGGAAAGGCAGAAAGATATCCGCTGCCAATTTTTTTCTGACAAAGAGAGAGACTGTCCACTATTGCAGAGATTTTATCTTTGAGGATCTGATTATGAGTGCTAGCCCACATTTGTGCTGTTGCACTCAAGTAATGCCCTTCAAAATAAAAAAAGCAAGCCATTTATACACCTCCACACAACCCGAATTTTCAAAAAATAAAATCGCAATTGAAAACAACCCCATTGCTGAATTTCAGTTATATATCAGAGACCAAGGCGGTTGAATGTGGAGGCAGGGAATGCCTCTATAGTATATCATTCGTTCCCCAAAATAATCGGAACAATGTGCAAGTGTTATCCAAACTAAAATTGAGGTAAACACAGTCACATTGTACAGATATGAGAAGACAATATCAATGAAGAAATGTATTAACATGTGAGAACAGAGAAATTACACTAAAGCTATGATCAAAAGGCTTAACAATGTTGACAGAGAAACAAATGGAATGAGTTAACAAATAAGACTAACCTACGAAATGACCCCGAAGCTCACAAGTCGGGTCTTCCCAACCCTTATATGCTGTTCCAGGGGTTGGCAAACCCGCTGTCTGACGAAAGTTCCAAATTAAACTATCTGAATCCAACATCAATAAGTACTCCAAATTTGTTTGCTGTGCCCTTCCATGTTGTGAAGTTGGATGCAACCACACATCATGCAATGACACTTCCTTAAGAAAACCTCCGGAGGCCTCAAAACCGCCGGAAGTTTTCATTTTCCGGTACATCATTCCCCATTCAACTTCATCTTCTTCCCTCAGTATCTTTCTTGGGAGCAAATCCATCCACGCCGTATCATCGGTAGGTATCAAGTGGTAGTATGAAAACATTTCCTCCTTGAGAGTCTCATTGTGGGAAGATAAGAGCTCATACCGATAAGTATGCGATGAAAGCTGAGTAGGGATGTTTGTACATTCCTTCCCCGCAGCATAACCACATAGAAGAAGGATTACAAACACAGCTAACAAATCAATAAACATAAAGCCCTTCATTTTCATCAAAACCCCAGATTAAAATTATCCCAATATGATTGAAACCAAGTAAATAAACACCAAAAAAATCCCCACTAAGCAGTCAAAATTCAGTCCACAAACTTCACATTCAACTGCCAATATAAAAAAAATTCAAACTTTACCAAAACCCAACAATTCAAACCTCTGGAAGTCACAAAATAATCAAAGTGTTAAATTTTTAACAAAAACCCAACAAAGAAATTCTCTGAAAGTCACAAAATTCAGTAACATTAGAGCACAAAGCACCAGAAAACAGGCAGTTTGAGCTCAAAAGTCCAAATTCAGGGAACAACTGTATAATTTATAAAGGAGAGAGAAGGAACAAGAAAAAGTTAAGAACAGAAGCACATGTGGGAGTGAGAAACTGAGAGTGAGAGTGATCTATTTATACACACACAGAAAGTAGAGAGAGAGAGAGAGGCTAAAGTCCAAGATTGCAAGCTATATCCAAAACCAAAACCATCCCGTGAAAGCTAAGAAATGGTCATTATTTGGGTATATTTAATTTGGAATATTTTCACAGAGCAATAATTCTACAGAATTTATATATATATATATATATATATATATATATATATTTACTATATCTATCTATCTATATATACACAGTTGCACAGAGATATAGAGAGAGGAAAGTGAGGTGAAGATCACGGATACGGTGTTGTGTTTTGAGGCGGGTTTGACCAAGCGAAGGTTGGGTGGCCATCGGAAATGTCTCCGCGCAGGAGAAGAAAGCAGCAGTAACAGATGGCTTTCTTTTCGCTCCCTTTTCAACTGAAATTTCAACCGTTTACGTTCCGTCCCTATTTATTTTACTCATTATTTATATTTATATTTTTTTTATAATTTCTATCCTTCTGAACTTTTATTTTAGTCAATTATTTCTCTATTGTTTGATTACTCAAAATTACACGAAAAAGTTTTATCCACATATTTGTACTTAAGAGGATAAAAATTTCATTTTATTTACACTTAATAATTCACAATTCAAACCTGCACTTTCTTTTCTTTTTTGTGAAAGGTTGTGGACTTTTTTTCTTTTTTTTGGAGAAAAAGTTTAGAGGGCCCAATACCAGAATTAGAGTATACCACAAATTTCTTTAAAGACTTATAGAGAGGGTTAGTCTCTCTTTTGTATTTAATAGATTGTCTGCTAAGAAAGACTATCGACAACAAGACTTAATCTAGACCTTAATCTAGCGAGGATAATGATTCTTATTACAAAATAGCTTTCATTATTATTTTTTATATATTTTGGCTGTTCATGTGGTGTGAATAATGTCCATGTCCGTCAACAACCATATATGCTGTGCTGTGAAAAGGTCAAGGGTGCCTCAATAGTTAGAAGGTAAAAGAAGACAAGAGAAAGATAAATTAATTACATTAACTAATGATATTTTATCACAATGCTAATCAATCAATCAATCAACAATTTCTAATTTGGAGAAAGAGATATTCCTTCCACTAAATCTACTAAGTTTGAAAATTCAAACCATTGAAATTTGATTCAATGATTAAAGTTATTATAATTTTTAAAATAGATCCATATTTGTAATTACTAGATCAAATTTCAATTATCCGAATTCTCAAACTTGAAGGATTTGAAGGATGCCTTTCCCGAATTTGGTAGCACGATTGTTGAATGGTCAAACAGATGATTCCAGTCATCAGTAATATTGGTGATCAACATAGGAATTGAGAGAGATGAAAAAATGATTAGAAAAAATGATTAGAAAAAAAAGGTACAAAAAGAAAGGTACGTAACATTATATAAACTTCTTATTATGCTCAAATTTGTTGAAAGTATTCTTGTAAAAAAAACATTTGAAGTGGTTCTCGCAAAAAGGTCAGAATTTTAAAGTTAATTTCATTAAAAACGCTTTTAATTATTTTAAAAACATTTATAAACGAGCCGTATAATTATTTAGGTGAAGCAAACGTTTATTTATAATTATTTATCCTGTAAATAGTTCCAAATCATGATAATATCCAAAATGTCACATGTCTATCAGTTATAGTAGTACGGTCTAATAATATTCTACTTTAATTATAAGTAATAGGTCTTAGTTTTGAATTTCAAGAATGATGAGTTTGCAACCAGCAATATTTTCACCAAAAACGTTTTCAACCATTTTAAAATCATTTCTAAACAAACCATGTGCATAATGGTAGCGTTTGGTACGCAGACGGGACGGGACGGAACGGAACAAAGATTCATGTCATGTTTGGTACTGACAAGATGGAACAGAACGAAACTGGATTAAATGACTAATTTACCCTTTTTATTTTAACTCTCTCTCCCGTTTCTCTGCCTTCTCTTCTTCCCGTACCCTTGACCCGCCTGCACTCGATTCCACCTCCCTCATCTCCGACGAGCTTCTCCTCCGCATCTTCTCCAAGCTCCCCATTTCCCACTACCTCCCCAATTCCCTCGTCTGCAAGCGGTGGCTGTACCTCCACGGCCGGCTGGTGAATTCCGTGAAGCTTTTCGATTGGGGGTTTTTGGACTCGGGTCGGGTTTTCGCCCGGTTTCCGAATCTGGACGATGTCGATATTGTCCATGCCTGCATTCGGTACCCAAGGAATTCGGGGATTCTGGTGACCAGGAAGGCTTTGAGGAGAGCGATGTGGTGTTCGAATTCATCTGGGTTATCGGCGCCAGTGAAAAAGGGTTGCTCGAATTCATCTGGGTTGCTGGGTATGCGGTGGAGGAGGAGGTTGCGGGAGAGAGAGGTTGCGGGAGAGAGAGGCTACGGGAGAGGGAGAGAGAGGTTGCCGTGGAGGAGGTTGCGGGAGAGAGAGGATGCGGGAGAGGAAGGGTAGACAGTGTAATTTTTGTGTTCCACATACGTGGAACAATCCGTTCCGGGGGGGTGAGGCGGGACAAGAAAATGCCCAAAATCTGTCCCGTGAAACAGCTCGTTCCACCCTTTTTTGACGTACCAAACGCGGGACGGAACGCCCCGTCCCGTCCCGTCCCACGTACCAAACGCGCCCAATATGTCGTTATATTCGAATAAAATCACACGTCTCCGTTTCAAGAATTCATATTGGCAGTATCCTTCATCTTACAGCTGTACATATCAGAAGAATTGATGTGTACGTCCAAGGAATTTTGCTTTCATTGTTACATCACAAGATTAGGATCTGAGGTTATTCCAATTTGTAATTTTCTCTTTTGTCCCTCTAGTAATTGTTATTTGTTGCATAGTCCTTAAAAGATAGAAGAAAATTGAAGTGAATGTTTGGTCTTTCTCATGTTACACCAAATGGGAAGTTTTAGTGTAACGAGAAGTTTTAGAACTCATGTTACACCGAAACAAGAAGTTTTAGTATAATGAAAAGTTTTAAGTTTTAAAATTTCTCGTTTCAGGTGTAATTGTATCGTTCATTGAATGAGAAATTTTTTGATATAAACAAAAGATTACATCAGTAAATATTTGTTATTGACCAATGATTCCGTATTGCCTAAGCAGTAGAATCAGAGGCAGGGACGAAGCCAGAAATTTAACTAAGAGGGGACATCTTAAAAAATTTGAGCTCATTTTTTGGACAAATAAAGCTAGTTATTTTACAAATGCTAAAAAAATTAATTACAAAATGCCTAATTTTATTACTCTATTGTCTAATTTTGTCTTTAATTGTTGACAATCTAATGCTCATTTGTACTAATTAACCAAATACATGCAATTCAACAAGGTTTAGACATTAGTGCGTTAGAAAAATATACAAGACGGAGGGGCATTTAAAAACTTAAACAAGATTTTCACTATTTTAATATGATTAATTGAATCATATGCTAAGCAAAAAAAAATGAGAATGATTAATTGGGTAATTTGTAATGGAAAAAAAAAATATGAGAGGGGGCATATGCCCCCACTGGGCCTTATCTCCCTCCGTCCATGATCATAGGGGGCGTTGAGGGGGAGCAAAAGGTGCAGTCGCACAGGGCCCCAAATTTTTGCCATATAATATTCTGTATTTAAAAATTACTTTTGTTAGCACTTTAAAATCTCATTGTACATTGCTTAAAAGAGTAATTTTTTTCTATACTAAATATAAAAATTTGGAGTGCAATGAGATATTTTGGGTATCAATAGTAACATCCTAAAAAGGGATATTTTTCAATTTTATTATATAATAATGTTATATATTCAAGTGGAACTTTAAAGTTAGAGTTTTGAAGTTTTTTTTCATGTTTGGTTGTTGAAGATTGAAATGCTTTTGATCATTTAGTGAATGTTATATTTGTAGCTCATTTTAATTATAATTAATGGCATTTGTAAACTTGCAATAAGCGAGTGCTAAAGTTTGTTTTGAATTAAGTGATTGTTTTCTAGCATCAATACATTGTCCTACTTGTTCTAAAACTATCTTAGGGATAAGCCTTTTAATTAATTTCGCACAAAGCTCTCAAAATCTCAGGCCCTAAGTAGAATCACAGTGAGCTCAAAGTCATGCACTTTCTTTTTCTTGGATCTACTGCATGTGGAGGGACATTTTTGTTGACCAACTTTACTCATGCGACATTTTTTGCAAACATGAAGTACCGACTCCATTGTCTTTTGATTTTTCTCTCATCTGCTAACAAGTTGCAAAACAATTTGCCACCTAAAAAGAATTAGATAAATTATATTTGATTTTATTGTATTGTCTACATTTGAGTGGATGAGGTTTCAAGCTCGACTCACATAGATGTCGAGAATGATGCATATTTATAAGGAAGTTTTAACAAAACACTTCCGATACTGTTTATTTTTAACGAAAAACCACATTTTTACCTTTAACTGATACTATTCACTATACCTTTAAAAATGAATTTTCATTAAAAGATAAGTTTTTTTGGACTTTTCGGTAGTTTTCCTTATTTATAATGATCGTTCAATACTTAGTTGTAACTAACTCAATTATGGTAGGATAGTTTTGTTGTAGTATTGCGAATGCGAACGTAAAAGTATTTGTCAATATCCAATCGTTCCACAAAAGAAAATTTAATAGTAATAACAACAAAGTCTTATCTCAATAAGTAAAGTCGGCTGTATGAATTCTAGAATGTCATTCGATTTGGTTTTGCGCCAAATGTTTCGTTGTCTCCAAGTATTTCATGTCTTTTCTTAAAGTCTCTTTTCAATTTTTCTTAGGTCAGTCTCTACCCTTTTTGCCCTAAGTCTTTGTCTCATTATTACATCTTCTAGCCGGAGCATCTATGGGTCTTCGGTTCACATGTCCAAACCATAAGAAGTGATGTATAGATATAGGAAGAACCTAAAAAAATCACGAGATCATGAGGTTCAGACAACTTATCCTGCAGGTTACGGTTACAGTCATTACCTTTGCTTTTGCTTATGCAATGATATAACCTAGTGGCATATATGATATATGTATGTGTGTATATAAAGTGATATTGCGGGAAGAAAAAAAAAACCCGAACAGAGGACTTCAGATGCATAAATAAACGTTCTTAATCACTTGAGCAGCAAGCTCCTCGCAAACCCTTATCCGAATAGACCTGGCCTATTACTATACATGCATGACAGCAGATGTATTGTTGCTCTCGTTTGCACTTTGCATTGCTTACAAGGCAGCTGAGGATCCTGAAAACGATAAGTGGTTGGTTTCTAATGTTTTCAAACAAATAAATTTGCATTTGCTGACAAAATGTGGTAGTTGGGATCATTCCTTACTCGATGGGAAAGATGGGATGTGATCATGTGAGCAAAAATCTCTACTTTTTTCAGATAAATTGAAGATTGAATAATTAAGATAATGTTTGAGGATGTGATCTAATATTCTAGGTCGGCACTGAGTTCGAAACTTTCTTTTTTGAATTTTCTTCCCTCCACTAATAATAGCAAATTTTTTTAAAAGGCTTTTTAAATGGTTTTTGAGATTTGCATAACACATCACTTTGGTATCTGAGATTGAAAATCAATAAAAATGGTCATTGAGATTGTCCACCATCCATTATTTTGGTCATTCTGTTAAAAATTCCGTTAAGTGTCCCGGAGCTCTTGGCCGGAAGTTTGGGCAATTTTCAAAGCTTCATAACTCAATCGTTTCTTAACCAAATTCGACCCATAATATATCAAAATGAAGATAAGAAAGTGTAGAACAAGATTATACCTATTGGAAGCCCAATGGTTACCCATGATGGCCGGAAAATAGCCTGAAAAAGTGAATGATCCGCAGAAAAACTGGAAAACTCGCCGGAAACTGGGTAAACTTTAAACGTTCATAACTTATTCAATACTTAATGAAATCGAGTGATTCAAAAACAAAAACATACTTCTTGACGAGATAAAGAGAATTTTACCTTTTTTGATGGCTAACTCAACGTGGTTTGGCCGAAAAACGGCTTGAAATTGACTAACTCGACAACCAAGACAGCCACTTTTGAGCCATTTTTCGGCCAAACCACTGCGATTTAGCCTTCAAGAAAGGTACCATTCTCTTCGTCTCGTCTAGAAGTATGATTTTTGTTCTTGAATCACTCAATTTTATTGAGTATTGAATAAGTTATGAATGTTTAAACTTTACCCAATTTTCGGCAAGTTTTCCAGTTTTCCCACGGACTAGTCACCTTTCAGGCTATCTTACGGTCATATCCGGCAACCATTGGGATCCCAAATAGGTATAATCTTTTTCTACACTTTCCTATCTTCATTTTGATATATTATGGGTTGAATTTGGTTAAGAAATGGTTGAGTTGCGAAGCTTTGAAAATTGCCCAAACTTCCAGCCAAGAGCTCCGGGACACTAAACGAAGTTTTTAACAGAAGGAGCAAAATAATAGATGGTGGACAATCTCAAGACCATTTATATTGATTTTCAATCTCAGGGACCAAAGTGATATGTTATGCAAATCTTAGGGACCATTTTGGATAAAAAAAACCTTTTTGGCAAGAGTTGTAACTGTTAAAGCTCTCTTAAGTTTTATAATTGAAGGTAGACCTCCAAAACTAGTCCATTGTGTACTTGGCTGGGAATAACAACAATGACAACATAGGAGCAATTATTGGAACATGAACTGAGGCTTAAAATTATGCACGTCATGTGGATAAGACATGAATACCGACATGAAAGAGACCATAACCCGGTGAAAGCTACAAGATAGCGGAACCATCGATAACCCTACAAATAATACCTTAAATAACTCTATAGCTCCAAAAATAAATTAAAACAAAAGGTTACAAGCCACTTAGTACTACGATCTAGTTGTATTTTTCTTCACTTGTAAGTGAGAAGTCTTAGGTTCGATTCTCGCCAAAGACGAATTCGAACCACATTATTGCTAGCCCATTGAGGCTAAGCCCATCATCTTTCTCTTAGTGTAAATAATATCGATTATTAAAAAACAAAAGATTACAAAATACTTGAAAATTACCTTATTTATGTGACATGCTAAACAACGTTAAAATGCCAAATAAAAACTCTTTAGTTAAATCATTAAAAAATGGTGTGGTTTTTTTTCTCACCGTTTTATTTGAAGCAACGCATTATGGGCTTGAATTGAAGGAGGGTAACTTCATAAAACTCAATTATGTTTTTTTTGTCGATTTACATCAATGGAGTTGCAGCACAATCTGATTCGCTAACTAATGTACAATGATGAGTAAGCTGCCGTTTGACCCTTGAACTATTACTCTTAAGATAAAGTCATGTCAGTATGTGATGACAAAGTAGATGAGATTTTATGGACTTTGACGGTGAGGGGTTCAATGACTAATTTCAAATAATTGAAGTGATTAGTTTACCAAAAAAATGGTTTAAGGGGTCAAACGGCAGTTTTCCCTGTAATGATATCTAAGAAGAGTGTTGTAGAATAGGTCATGTTTACCGGGTACATTGTAATTCCATCAAAATCAAGTGACTATTAGATAAAAGTAAAGTTTCAACTAAAACGAAAATGACGAATTAATACAAACTACTAAGCATGACATTGAAGTGATTGGTTGAGCCTCATTATAAAGTGTTATAGTCTGTTCACCACCAATGATACCGCTTGATATGTGGGGTCACGTTGATCACATTATAAGCCCTCAAGTTAATAGGACACCCCACTCACTATGAGTACGTAGCATATCATTACAGCTTGCACCACAAAATATATAGCAATGCAGAAACTGCAGAGTTCAGTCAACTTTTAACCAAAGCTGAAACTAAAGAGTAACTTGAAAGGTAATGGAGCTGCACACAGTGATTATCATGTTCTCATTCACTTTCAAGTCACCCAGATTTTCATAGGGACCATGAGAGAGAGAGAGATAGAGAGAGAGCTCCAAATTTTTTGTCAAAAAAAAAAGCTCCAAATTTTCATAGAATATTGCTCATACAATGTCAAAACTGTAAACTAGTACAATAATTAAAGGAACTCTAACGAAAAGTTATCGGTATTGTTCATTTTAACGAAAAACCATATTTTTACACTAAAAAATCAATCATAGTACTTTTCACTTTACCCTTTATTTTGTCTTTATCGTTAAAACTTAAAATTTTCAAATCATTTTCATTAGTTTTCTTATAATTTTAAAAGGCTGCAGACATTAGAACTGGCAAAGAGCAAGCCTAGTTATATGATCTACACGGGCATTCCTACAACCATCTGTAATAATATTCCACCGATCGGTACGAGGAAATTTTCAACTCGGGAGAACGTCTTCCTTGGTAGGAGTACATCCGCCCCTCGAGGAGCATGAGAGATTTTTCAGTGTGATCAATAACCAGGATGGTACACCACGTGTAACTATACAAATATTGGAATATGTATGCTAAAAAGTTAATAACTTATAACATAAAATTTCTCACCGCTTCTATTAAAACACATGATGTACCACTTATATTCCCGTCACAACTAAAAATTTCTCGAGGAGCAGAGGGGGGAAGAAACCAAATATCCTGGAGGTACAGCTTGGCAAGCAAAGTTTTGAGGGGGCTGATATCAGACCAGAATCAGTCGAAAACAATATACCCTTACAACTAGAAGCGGAAGTAAAAATATTCATATTCTTAACATCATATCCAAAAATGTGATACGTAATTCCAAGGCAGTAAACAAACTTTAATCTCTCCTCCTCCGCTTCTCGTGTCTTTCGTCCCTCTTGCTTTCACTCCTACGCTTCTTCTGTCTTTTGTCCCTATCACTTTCACTTTCAGAAGATGATTCTGATTCTGACTCGGAACTAGTTCCCGAATCTGATGAACTAGAGCTCCCAGATTCTTCATCTGATTGTGAGTCAGACACTGGTTTTTGCTGTTGCATAATGAGTCGTGGCATATGCTGCAGGTACTCACGCAGGTTCTCGGTGATGCCACCAAGCCCAATGGATGTGAAAAAATTAATGGCAAAGCGGGTGTTCTTGGGATTATCCTTTGGGAAAATAGAATCATAAGATTCCTGCATTGCTGGATCTGTGAGCCGCTCATTTAGCAAACGGATGCCAAGATGCTCTGACAATTCCTACACACCAGAAACAATAGAAAATCACAACTGTGTACAATATTCTCTAAGAAACAATCTCCAGCAAACGGATGCCAGGATCTGTAAGTCAAAACTCTCTAAGAAACAATCGTCAGACGAATGAAGTAAATCATAACTCAAGAAATTAGCCACAGAAACAGGTGTCAATTTGGTAGGTAATGATATTTCAAACCACTAAGATTCAGAAAATAAACACAAACATGAACATAAGTCCTACATCATGTTATTCAAAACAAACTTTACATGGACAAGGATTTATTAGAGGCAGAGGTCACTAATGATTGTTAGCAAGCCCTCAACCTATCAGATATATTTGTGATTCGAACCTATTCTTGACCAAGACCAACCCACATTATATATTTGTATCTGCTGATCTTTTCATCTTCTTTTTCTCAATCAGACTTATCATTGTCAATGAGTTAAAAAGATTTGGAAATAAATAATTATTTCAGAGGTAGAAGTAAACTAATAATTGTCAACATTGTAACAAGCAATGGTAGGCTTCAGAAAACAAAACAGAAATGTCTCTTTTGTTACCTGGAAAAGGATCTTGATAAAAATACGAGAAGATGAAGTAGTGTCCTCTTCAGTCAATCGTATATAGGCCAACACATGCCAAGGAAGGGCATCTGTGCCGAGTAAATGGGCGAAAAACTTTGCAACATTCCGTAACTTATTTGTCTCAAGCCGGTGGATCATGGAATACTGTTGCACAAAGCATTTCTCAAAATTTTCCTGGTGGACTTTGTTGATCATGCAGAACCTTTGCCCCAAGAGACCATAATACCGGAGGTAGGTTCTTTCTTGACTGCAACATTCCAAAAGCATGACACATAGTTCCATCTGTAAAAGGTCAAATCAAGACGATTGTTTTTTTCTTTTTTATATGAGAAATCAAGGTCAAATAATAAAGATTATCATTCTTCAACAAAATTGAAAGTCAATCAAGATAAATACTATATAGTCATAGAGTTTCAAAAGCTTTGTTGTTAAATTGCTGCACTCTTGAGTCTAAACATGATTCATAATTTGCAAATGTATTCAGTTTCTATTAATCTTCATATTAGGATAATTAAAATTCAGATTATACGATTGTGGTTAACAGATTAGCTGAGCACAAGCAGTTTTTACATTGATACTAATATTTTAGTTCATTCAAAGCATGGTACAAAGACACATCCAGTTTCCTAGTTATCATGTGGAATAAGATAACTACATCATGCGTGACTTGTATCACTCACCTCTTGACCAGGCTCAAGTTTAATCTTTAGGAGCTTATGACCCGCCTCCTCAAAATCTACACTGGACATGATTGTAAGATAGATAGTTCTTCTAAGATTCACAAGATTTGTCTCTGTCTCGTCTCTTATCTGCATCTGCTCCTCATCCTCTTCCTCAGATTCTTCATCATCATCGTCGTCGTCATCATCACCATCTGACGCTACATCAGAACCTTCTTCATCTTCAGAATCCTCACCAAGTATGGTTTTCTTCAGTTCTTCATAGCGGTTCTCGGTCTCAAGGAAATCAGGATCGGCCTTGAAAAGATCTACAAATGAAGACAAATCAAAACGTTAACATCTCTAACGAATATAATCGTAGGAAAGTAGAAAATCTATGAATAAATTAACATCATAAGACATACCAAGGGTAACTTCTGAATCTATTTTCTCTTCGAGAGAAATTTCATGTGTCAACTGGTCTTCCTGCTCTACAAGGTCCAGTTCTGGACGAACAGCTGGGTGCCCCTGCAAATGGATATGAAACAATATATTGTAAGCTCTCGGAGTTCTTTGCTGATATATAGTTTACCATCACAGAGAAATAGACTCAAGCCACGAAACCTGAAACTTCGCTTTCCGTATTGCAAATAAGTTTTCAATCAGATATTGAACTCTCTTGTCTATTTCTCCCTCATGAAGAATTCCACGAAAGCGCTCAAAGATGCCTGCAAAAGTTACAGATGATAAGAGCAATGTCAAACAACACCCTGAAAAGAAAAGGAACTATGGACCCTATGTAATATAAAGTTCACGATAATTGGGACAGTGGAGTAACCAAGAGCAGAACCCAGGTCACCAGATCGAAAATGCACTTAAAATAACATCCAACTCAGTCAATTTTACATGGGTGCACATATGTCTTACATATCATCAAAATTATTAGTAAGATGCAATACATAATAAGCATGCGGAAACAAACAACTGAAAAACAATTTGTATAATCTAGCTATGTAAAACTTCCAAATATTAGTAAGATGCAATGCATAATAAGCATATAGAAACATATTGATCATAAACACGTAAATCATATTAATGAATAAAACGCAAAAAGCACATAAATGCTACCAAATCAAACAGCATACCCACCGTGCAACCCTTTAGGTGAAAGGTCCTGCAGTAATGATCCACACTCGGTAACAAAGCCAACAGCAACTTCAACACTGTCATCCGTAGGGTTCTCCAACAGAACTGTGAGCAATTCTAAGGCAATAATCTCATGAGCCACTTGCTGGTTGACCAGATGAGCTATAAATTTAACAGCAGCTAGTAGTTGCGGCTGATAACAGAGTCGAGCCAATTAAAGGATTAGAATCAATATACGTAAAAGATATATTATGTCTTCCAACACTTTATTAACAAGCCAACGGCCCTTGGGCGATGGTGCTGTGAGAACTCATCCTTTCAAAAATGAAAGTGGAGGCTGAGTCGAGGGCTCAATACTCAGCATGTGTGGGTATGAAATTTCTGAGAATAAACACAAAAGAGTGGAAGTAAAATAACAAAGCATGGGAGAAAAAACGCACCTTGTCATTCCGCTTAAATGCTCTCTTAAGCTGTAAGACAATTCTTCTCAACAAAAGTTCACCAACCTCAGGAAACTTTGTGTTGACAACAGCAACCAAGGCTGCAAACACATCAGTGAAACCTGGAGATGCCATCTGTGATTTCATACACGAACGGCAAAAGAGGCCTCTTCCACGAATCAGATTCTCAGCAAAAATTTCAGGAATTATATTTTTTATGTTTGCAGCATTGACCTTGTTCACAAGACCATTAATGCTCTTTCGAAGGGCATCCCATGTCAGTCGCTGATACTGAACGCTGCTTTTATCTTCAACCTCTTTCATCATACGGGCCAACTTAAATGGGGGAATGTAAACCCCACCACTCTTTCCTGTATTTGCCACATCAGCGTTCATTTTTCCTTCTGGCAACCGTCCTTGAGGTATTGAATTTCCATTATTTTCCCTCAAACTTCTATCTTCTCCTTCTCGTCTTTCATCTTCCTGGTTTTTATGAAGCCTTCTCAGATCATCATCTCTTTTATCCTTTTTCCGTTCTACGGTTCTATGCTCTTCCCTTTCATCCATGCGCTCTGAATAGTGATGAGAATCTCGACCCCTACTTCTATGACCACCATCAGTATCTACCCCTCTACGTTCACTCTCACGCCTATGTGGTTTCTCCCTTTCATCCCGGTAACTACCTTTTTCCCGTTCTCTACGCCCATTCTCAGACTTTCTTTCATTCCTTTGGCTGCCCCTGTCTCTCTCTATCAACTCCCCTTCTTCATCAGAACTTTCTCTGCCTCTGGGATCCCTCTCAGTGGACTTTTCCCTGTCCACATCTCTACGACGCTCATCATGACGCTTACTTCTACTACTATGATGACCATATTCACCTCTGATATCATCATCGCTCGACTCACTACCATACCTTCTAGCCATTATCTTATGCGGAAAAAAAACTTCACTAGGAACTCAAAAACCAACTGCCCACAACAATTTCCAACACCCGTCACTCCAGACCCGAATCCCTGCCATAAATGACACCACACAGTTAGTGTTCGTGCACACAGTAGTGCCGAAAGATCCAACAAAAGTACAATGCATATAATTCACAATGAGCAATGTTAATATACGCTGTATGCTTGATTTACTTAATTTCGATGTGCCGTAATCACATCTTCACAATTTCACATTTTCGGGTGTTTTAATTTCACTAAGACAAATCTGAATTTTTGCAGTTACGAAAGCAAGAAAGCAGTACACAGGGTTAAAGGATCTAAGGTGCAAATTGAAATCCTTGTTTTTGATAACAATTAGAAAATTAAAGTCCAGAACTCTAAAGAAATTAAACGCCTTTTGCAGAAGAATGAAACCCTAAATCGCTAAATCATGAAATTATCCAAAAACCCTATATCGTAGAAAATTGAAAATTGCACGTAATCAAAAGCTCAATAATTTTGCACAGAAGCACTAACATTCAAATAATTAAATATATAATTACGGGAGAAACGATACCTGTGTATGAAGGTGCTTCAATGGAGGGGAGAGAGAGAGAGAGAAGCTCCGAAATCGGGAGGAAGAAGCCGCGAGTGGGTTTTTGATTTTTAGTTGCTTCGGCAGCCAAACGCTTGAGAGAGAGAGCGTGAGGGAACGTGTGTTTTAGAGTTTTTTTTTTTTTTTTTTTTTTTTTTTTTTCTCTTCTGGGAAATAGTTAATTAATGGGAAACTTGATATATGTTCAATTTTTTTAGCCAATAGTAGAAATAGTCCAATTCTTTAAATTTAATTATTTTATTATCAATAATTATCTATTCACTAATAAGATTTATTATAAAAATCAAATTTCTTTCTAATTATCTCTTTGATTATTTCTTTTTATTTATATTTTTTGTTATTTCTTGTTCTTCCTCCCGCTTTAAACCTTATTTATAGATTTTATTTTTAATTTTTATAATCAACCTATATCACAGGTTAATTATTTTTATGTATCTATACGACAAATTCTTTTTTATAATCAACGTGTCACAGATTAATGTGTCTTTCTTGTAGGTATATTATGTTTTTGTCCTACTTTTTAGTTAGGTTTCATATCTCGCTTACAGGTATAATATACATTCATATATTTATTACTTGAGTTAAGGTAGAATGTTTTGTAAATAATTTATGTTAGTATATTAGTTTTTTTTTTGTTATAAGATATTAATTAGAATTTTTGGAGTTGAAAAATGCATAATATTAGAAGATTTTAATTGATTTTTAATATTTAAAAAAAATATAAAATGAGTATAAAAGAAATAAAAACATGTAATTAGATAACTTGACTTATTCCTAAAAACCATCTATATTTTTGGACCAAGATCTAAAAGCCCCTTAATTAATTAACAACATGGACTCCAAACCAGAATGGGAGAAGAAAAAAGCCCAAAAACAAGTAGAAAGCCCAATGCTTGGTTTTTACGTTTTCTTATTTTTGAGAAAGCCCAATAGATATATCTTTCTTTTGTTGATAGTTTAGGACCACCTTGGTTCGAGTAATGACTTCAGTCGGTACGGACTTCCTATATATGCTAATTAGTTCTGTTAATTTCTTGTACGACTTGTTAACTTAACACGCAAATAAAATGTTTTGAGTCAATCCGTTAAAGATTCGGATATCGATTCATCCGTTAAGAACTTGTTAATGAATGGTCGTTATCGGTTTACACGTTAAGAACTCGATAAGATAACATGTATGACATGAAAACGACACGAATACAACTCATTTGTTAGGTCTATACATTAGGCATTACAATTTCTTGTATGACTTATTAACCCGATACGAAAGCACACAACATTTAACTAACTGTGTCGTTATCAAGTCACTTGTTAAGAACCTATTAAGATAATGAGTTTGACACGACACGATTTGTTAAGATAACGGATATGACACAAACACGACAAATACGATCCATTTGTCAGATCTAATGCATATGCATAAAATTTGGGAATGAAATAATGTTTTTCCTTACTTGGAAATGTTGGGAAAAGGTAACTATATTTTAATTAATCTTTTCTTTCTAACTTTGTTTATCTTGGTCTAGGGGAATGGTGCTAATAGTAAGTAGAGTTGTGTAATGCTAATAAAAAAGCGTCGGCGTTTTTTATGTGTTAGTTTTTGTCATGTATGGCACATTTATTTTTCCCCGAGATTTGTTTCTGTGTCGTTTTCTTTGAGACAAACTACCTACCCTAATGCCCATGTTGATGGAGAAATTTTTAATGTACTGGCACACCGGGTGATACATCATGTGTCACTATATAAATGTGAGATATGTGTTAAAAAATTAATAACTTAAAAAATAAAATTTCACACAACTTACATAAAAATATGTAGTGTACCACCCATGTTCCTGTCACAATGAAAAATTTCTTCATATTGATATCGAAAATATTCCTACGTAAACAGTTGCATATCTATTTCCAAAAAAAAAAAAAAAAAAAAAAAAAAAAACAGTTATATATTTCCAACAAGAAACTAGCTAGTGCTAGTTACTTTCAAGTTCCTAAATCTCACAGACATTCTTGAAACCTTAAAACGTAGACTAACAGCTGTTTATATCAATATTATGCTAGATACTATTTTAGGCCTACAGAATAAATTTGATTGACATGCATTTGAAAGTAATTAAAATGTCAATGAGACTCTTTTAAAAATTGGACTATTTATGAACTTTCTGTCATTTGACGGTTTAACGTCAATTTCCGTGTTAATGTTAGAAAATATTGTGTCAAAATATGAGGTGACAGAGAGTTGATAAAGAGTCTTACTTTTGAGAGCCCCTTAACATTTTTCATTGTGAAATATTCTAACAGGTTGTGAGCTGGGTTGCACTTGCATGCACATCCCTCCTCGAATCAATATTCTTTTTCCCTTGGACTTATATGCTAAAGGAGTCTAAGTTACTTTGGTTTCTGCTTCCCCTCTTGATTGGAATTACTTTCGAGTTATATAAAGGAGATCCAAGATTTCACATAACTATTTCACACTAAAGCTAATTAGAAAGCTTCCTTGGCAAGTGTGAAGAATGTAAAGTGTGATTTACTAGGAACATTTTTACTTTTCTCTTCTTGAATGAAAAGCCTATAAAGAAATTTTTCTAGGTATTAGGAACACAACTAGGAACATTTTTACTTTTCTCTTCTTGAATGAAAAGCCTATAAAGAAATTTTTCTAGGTATTAGGAACACAACGTGGTGCGTTATATCATGTTATAATAAAAATAGATTATATAATTAATATATTCAACTTCTATGGTATATTAATAATTTTACAAGTTATAACTAAAGTGAAATAGTTAGGGGTGGGCACTTAGAACCGAAAACCGAAACCGAAACACGAACCAAATCGAACCGCACCGAACGGTTTGGTTTTGCGGTTTTGAAACGGTTTCGGTTTTGAAACCGAACCACAACATAGAAAACGGTTTGGTTTTGGTTTTGGCTTTTGAAAACCGCACCGAAACCGAACCGCACCGCAAATATTAATAAACATTTAATTAAATGTCCATATTAGATTTCATGTTTTAATTGGTTGTTTGTTAGAATCCATACACTTAGTATGGACTCAACTCCACTAGAATATCATTATTCATCACTTTCTTTCGTTCATTAACTTGAAGAACCTTTGTTATTTTATACCATCACACACACACACACACACGTATATGTACAAAGGTGGACTAATCTTGTTATCAAGAGTCGAACAATGATCTAATGAAGTCCACTCATTTGAAGCATGATATCATATATTCTAGTATGAAAGTTTCGCTCACGTTTAATGAATTCAAAATTGTTTAACTTGTTTTATGTTATACCTTGTACGAGACACCCCTTTGTTGCACAAACATGTTTTACCATCATAACTACATGCAACAAACTAATTGTTTACATAACAAATGTCTTTTTTTCTATTGCTATTGGGAAATGCTTATTAATATGTTAAATTGCAAATTGTACATTTTTTTCTTAAAAACCAAACCGAAACCGTTTGAAACCACACCGAACCGAACCAAATGGTTTGGTTTCATTTCGGTTTTGGCTTCAAAACCGCACCAAACCAAACCGCAAAAAATTTCGGTTTTGGTTTTGGTTTCACTCAAAACCGCACCAAACCAAACCGTGCCCACCCCTAGAAATAGTAACGTCATTTGAATGCGTTGAATTACTCTATTCTATGAGTCCCCCTTGGCTATATTGGCAATTCTTATGGCTGAAATATTTGTGGAGAAGATAAAAACTAGTCAAAGAAAAGCTTTTAGAAATGGGTCATGTCTGCTATTGTTAAGTTGAAAAGATAGCCTAATATATAAACGCTTTGAAAGTTGATTAATTCTACTTATTAATTGAAAGACATTTCATAACCCTAAATTCGTACACGATTGATTTGAGGAAGTTCATCTATAAGAGAACAAATATTGTTAGTCTAATTGATGAACACACTAAAAAAAAGGGAGGGTGTCTGCCAAAAGGCCTATGATGCATAGGTCAAACAAGTAGTAGAGAGAAAAAAGAGTTATAAGTAATAAGTGGCGATTATCGTTTTCTCTTATTAACTTGGTTATTTTATAAGGAAGAATCCCTAGCGATAGCAAAGAGGGGAGCATACTAGGTAGTCTTTGATAATGTAGGTGCACTCTTGCCAGCTAGTAGTCCTAAAGGTCCACGTTGGCAAGAGCACACGTGCACCGACACTCAAAAGGAGACTCCAGAGAGTCGGTACCCAGCCACCGTTGGACAAGGTATGGCCCAATGGCAAGACTTATTATGAGTGGCCTAGACAGCCCATGTCTATTAGTAGCATAAAAGTCCAATTACCTTATTATTAGGGCAAACTACGTCTTATTCATTTAGCATATTTTGTGGTCTACGCAAGATGACAAGGATAAAACCCTCATGTTGAGTATATAGTCCACATATCTTTCTTGTCTTGAATGCGGTTATTATATGTCTCCACAAAAAATTAATAGTTGTTCTACCGTCGGAAAGGAAACCTAATTTTTTTTCCTCACTCACAACCATCATGGTGAATTGTGGTACAATAAGTTATACCACAGTATTGGATGAGATGGAAAAAGATATAGATATATAGGAATTATTTGTGATCATCGTCACATTCTAAAAGCTTTTCTTTGACTATAGTCCAAAAGCTATAAAGCTTCCTTAACTTGAGTATGAGTTTTTCCCCTTAAACAACATACAAAATATGGTGCAATTTGACACTATCGGTATATAAAGATTCCATGTTCAAAGTCAAAAATAAAACGCATGGTATGATGCAGAGAAAGGTTTCCCATACCTGTAGCCATGGTAAAGATAAAAAATAAAAACAAAATAAAAAAGAAGGAAAGTAAAGAGCAAATCCATTGTCCAAAGGCTTACCAAGTACATTTTCTTTTTATTCTTAGCTGAAAATAGATATTGTCTGCTATAGCGTAGCTAGGGTTAGACATAAAAGCCTCCTCTTGGCTCTTGTCCTATTCATGCATGGCCGGAAAAAGAAGGTTGTTTTTTAGCGCAAGAACGGTTCCTAATAAAAAACGCAGATATGAACCAATTAACCCTAGAGCCTAGAGGTAGAAGACAAAGATTGCACTTGGTTTTCAGTACTCATTCAGTGTTTGGGGCCTCAAAGTCACAGGAGCACTAAATTTACTGACAAATAGAATAATATGTTCGTGTTGATTGCATGCTAATTGGCATCTGGTTCCAGCATTGCTTGTTTGGTTTCAGCACCAGATGCTATATACTGTCAAACAAGTACTGACATTGTATATATTTTGATTCCTATTGTCGTCTTCGTTATGGATTTCCATTTTTTGTAATTGCTCTACTACTGTGGCTTTGTTTTTTATATATAATTCATAGGAAATCTAGTTCGATATTTTTCTGCTTGATGTGATCTTCCTCTACCCTACTACATCTCTATAATTTATGCGTGCTTATATCCTGCCCTACAAGGGTAATGACAGGGGGAGACTATCTTTTTTTTGGAGTAAAAGATAGAGAAACATTCATAAAACAAAGTAACACATTACAAAGTACTTAGCCCTAAAAAGACTGATGCATAGAAAGAATATGTCACTTATGCTTGAAATAACATAAAAGGTTTTCAACCCATAAAGAAAAAAGATCTTCCACAGGAGCTCAAACAGGAGAGGCCCAAAGGTGGCTAGTAGAGAAAACCATAGAAGCCTAGGTGAGATATGATTAAATTATTACTTAAGTGTTAATTAACATGCTTATTTTTTTATTGATAGCACATCACATAATATGTAAATCAGTCTAAAAAATTAATCTAGCTAGCATTGTTCATGCACAAATGATTGATGTAAATATATTATTCTTCTTTTCCTCTTTTATCTTTTTTTCCCCCTTTTTAACTGAAAAAAAATACACATAATACACACTGTCTCATCAAGTACAAGGTCTTGATTAAAGTAAATTCGAATACATTTAATCATGGGTAAAAAAATTAATTCACATATCATAAAAATTCAGATACTTCAGAAAGTTCAAAATTAATGATAGTGTGTAGGATTGAGCGAACGCGTGTCAGCTCAATATTGGTTGATTATACGTTTGTTAGAGTTGGTTAAGATTGGTTTAGCAAATTATAGCAGTATTGTAAGAGAATATAAAACCTCTCCCATTTTTTCATAGATTAGTCCTGGTCATTAGTTTAGACCCATTGACTTTTATGCCACGTATGCAAACTTGCTCTAGATATGTTAATTATTTCTGTAATTCCCGTTTTGCCCTAAGCTCATTAAGGTGATAAATTAATGTTCCCTTCAATTTTAGGATTATTGGTGGGTTAGAGTACTGACCTAATCAATCACTTAAAATAAGGCAATTAAATTTGCTACTATATCATGCTCGTGAGTGCTATCAGTATATAATTCACGCCTCTCACATTTTGTAATTAAATTTCCATGATCAACTTATGCAAGAACGACCATTACAAGTTTGCTTAGGGATATGGTGCCAAGGGAATTGAATACGAGGAACAGAAGAAGACAATGAAGATCGGTAGATCGGTCAAAGAGTTATATATGGTAATTAGATAAAATGATGGTTGGTGTTTATATGGCTTCCAACTTCAACTCTACATTGAGGGTGATAACCAAATTCATACCTTGTGTTTACTGTGTGGGTAGGCCAAAACGACGATTATTATAACGACTGTAGCATTTCACGGTGATAATTTTACACCAAACAAAGTAAACGGAAAGGAAAACGGAAGAGACCAATAATAATTTTCAAAAGGATTGCAGCCAACCCCAAACCCAAAGCAAGAGGCCGAGGGCAAAGAATTTTTCTTCGATTTGATAACCCTAGCATGTTAGTACACATGAAGGACATTTTGACTTTTTACAGGCAAAATTGATCAATTAAAAGATTAATGAAGCACAGTTTTGACTTTTCACAAGCAAAATTGATCAAAACAATCCTTAAAAAGTGTGATCAAAAGTTCAACACATGTCAAAACATATCTATTGTGGCTAATTACCCCTTAAACTGTCATTTGCAAAGAACTCACTGACAGATTCACTGTTACAAACTCCAAAGCATATTATCTCATCAACCACCACTATATATGTTAGTGGAAATTACCACTGCCATTATCTTCTCCTCGGAAAGTTTGCAGACCGCCATTTTTAAAGGCTAACTATTTCAACCACTTGCTCGCAAAAGCTGAGTTGCAACAGTCCCCAATGCTTACGTCACTATGACCTTCACAAAACAGAAAATTTTGTTAGCATGAGGTGGTATTTTTTATATTCAGCTGTACCCTTTACGCCTTCACCACCAAACGGTTCATGCATGGATTTACTGGCTAGATATTCAGCTGGTGCCTCACTGGCTCTGAATATTATGCTAATTTAACCCTAATTCTCGGCCTACCAATATTTCCTTTTCAAGTTCAAAATATTGCAATTTTTATTCACAAAGTTGTAATCATTACTAATACAGCTCTCTATTGGGCGCCATGGATTAAGTCGTGTGAATTGCTTGGTAAAGTTGGAACTAAGACCATAATTTACTAATAAACCGCGTGATTTAAGAACATTTTGTCCCCAAATCATAACATAAGCTCTCACCTTTTTTGTGTCCAAAGTGATCATTTTTATACAAGTAACTAGTTTATTTGTAATCTTTATACAAGTAACTAGTTTATTTGTAATCCTTATACAAGTAACCATTTGAGAGATTTGACACAACAAAAAGCTTGCTCTTTTGTGATTGAATGGTCAAAGGTTAGACTCGTGAAAACAGTCTCTTTCCAAATCAAGAGTAAGACTGCGTACTATAGACATTTCCCTCTCCATCCTTGCAAAACGAAGAGCCTTATTGGGCTAGAATTGCTCTTATTTTTATCTTTTGGCTTAGAGATATTTCAACCAGTATTAGAAATGAATAAACAAAAATTACAAATATTTATAAAGATATTTATGACATGTCAATACACCCACTACAATAACATGTCATTGTAATAGAACGTCACAATTCAATATCAAACTCATAAAATCTACTTGTAGACGAGAAACAAGGTTTATTTATTTATGATATAAGCGATATCCCACAATAAATTCATTTAACTATAAGAAGGGAAATTCAAATTTAGGTACAAATGAGACAACACACTGCTATAACCAATCACTTGGTTATTCCAAGTTTACAGACCATAAACTATAGTAAAGTTAATTCTGCTGAGTCCAAATTTACATACTATAGAAACTAATAAACTAAAACAATATAAAAAGGGTAGTGTTATCACACACCTCTTTATATCTCTCGCAGACTCTTGTTAAATTTTATCCATTAATCTTCTTCATTTTATTTTATTCGACAGCTAGAAACTGAGAGGAATGTGTAAAAGGTAAAATTGATGTATAGATAGCACAATTCTAAAATAAAATCGATCAATTTAAGCAATCAAAGCCAATGAACTTGAACACGTGCAAAAGGAATGGCCATTCATAATTTCTTGTCCAACTATATATAGTTTCCTAATTATGATGATCACGGTTAATTACCATAAGACCACTCTTCACGGAACAAAACTAGTTGTTACTATAATTATCTTTTTGGTAAGTAAAATGATGTCGATTACAATTCTTGACCCTACCAATAACTTTTCACCCAAGAAAGACGTGTTTTCCATTGTAAGGTAATGAATCAAAGCATGTTAAAGCTCAAGTTAAACGAACCTTGCACAAAGGGCTTTCCAATTTCAAAACCAACCTTTTTTAACTTTACCCATCTTATCACCACTTCCTTTGCACTCAAACAAAATTTCGTGCGTGAATAATTGAATCAACTGTGATGTTAAATTAAAGAAAGAACGCTTTAGAATGAAGGTGTATGCGATGCACCAATGTTTGAACGAGTATATTGAAATTGTCAAAATTCAACTATTTCTATACTCGTACGTCGTAGTAATTTGAAGCCGGGAGTTCGATTCATGGGATTTTACTCATTTTGCTTCCTCAACAACAAAAATTTGAAAGCATAGCAAACACGCGCCGCCGTGGCACGAGTACAAAATACCCGGGAAAAAAGGTTATACACCGTTTTGAATTAGTATATAGCACAAGTCTCTTGCTTTTTTTAATTTTTTTATTGGAATCTATAGCTAACTATAATCTATTATTGCTATTTAAAGTTACGGGCATCTACCGTTATACTATACAAAGAGGATACACTTAATTTTTTTAGTTACCGTATTTCTTACACATGCAAACTCACGCAAGTGCGTCAGAACTCCGTTAGTTGACAATCCGGCGACGGCGGCACCGACGGGGGAGACCGTAACTTTTGAAAATACTCCCTCACGCTCACTCCCCCTCCAGCCGTTGCTTTCTCCGTTACGTCACCATCCTCCCGCGACGGAATGCACGGTGGCCGCGAAACCTCCGTCAGCAGTTCCCACCGGACCCCGCGAAAGAACTCGTGCTCCTTGATCTCGCATGCGCCCCGGTGGTACCCTAGCCTCTTGATCGGGTCCTTGTTTAACAGCCGCTCGATCAAGTCCGTTAGCGCCGTCCGCTTCCCGAGAAACTCAGGCGTCTTCGTCAGGACGTTCCCAAATGTCTCTTTCCGATTCTTCCCCTTGAACGGCGTCGTACCGTACAACGCCTCGTAAGTTAGAATTCCGAGGGCCCACCAGTCAACGGCGAACTCGTGGCCCTCCCCGCGCACCACCTCCGGGGACACGTATTCTTCCGTTCCGACGAACGAGTTCGCGCGTTCGCCGTCCGAGAAACTTAGCTTCCGTCGACTCATCGGGCTGACTCGGGCCGACTTGGCCTTCTTCAACCCCTTCCCGCTGCCGCCGTTCTTGTGATTGTCGTTTATAATCGTGATCCAACGTGTCAAGTTCCGCCGGTGTTTGCGGCGAATCTCCGGGACGTCGTTTTCCGGAACGGAGTCGCTGGGCTTGGCGGTCCGGTGCTTGAGGCTAATCGAGAGGTCGAAGTCTGTGAGTGTCACGTGACCGGATTGCTGGATGAGGACATTTTCGGGCTTTAAATCTCGGTAGGCGATTCCCATGCTGTGGAGGTGATCGAGCGCGCAAACGATCTCCGCCAAGTAAAATCGAATCACGGCGGGGGAAAAAACGCGGTCGTTTTGCCGGTACCGGAGGACGTTGAGGTCGCCGCCGGAACAGTAAGGGACGGCCCATCCCATGAACTCGTCGGACTCGAAGGACCCCATGATGGAGGGCAGAAACGGGTGCGGGATCGCGGATAGTCGGGTCAGGACCTGTATTTCCCAACGGGCGCGGCGCTCGGCGTCAAGCTTGGAGCGGAGCGCGGACTTTTCAACGACTTTGAGAGCGAACGGGCGGCAGGCGGAGGGGTCAGATGACGGGTCGTGCACTAAGAAAACGGTGCCCATTGCTCCCTTGCCTAAGACTTTGAGAGCCCTGAGGTTTTCGAGATCGAGCTCCGGCGAGGTTTCGGTAGGTAAGGGCGAGTCGTCCATGGCTGGTTCTAGACAGAGAGAGAGGAAAGAGAGAAAGATGGTTGAGAGCGTTGGTTTTTGGCTTATATAAGGAGGGAAGGAGATGATGCGTGCTTCGTTTCTTTTGGTTTTTGGTTCTTTCTTTTTTTTTTTCTTTCGTTTTTATGCGCATATTGTTGGGTAGTGATTGATTGGTTGATGTATCTGTGTTTATTTTTAATTTTTAGTTTTAATTCTTTTTTGTGTTTTTCTAGTCCAGAGATTAAAATAGTATGCAGATACGGATGTAGTCAAGCTGGTTAGAGTGGAGAGTGAGATGTCTGTACATTAAAAATCGAATTTTTTCCTCTTAATTTAACTAAAATATCCACTTTTACATTCGATGTCTCAAGTTCAATTTTTTATTTTCAAATCTCTGTAAATAAAAAAGAATCGCTTGAATTGAAAAAAAAAAAATCTATAAATAACGTGCGTAGCGAGTTTACACGTAGTTATACACTTATACCTACGACTTTTAAAAGAATTTCAATGCAGATTTGCTGAGTAAAATTCTATATTTGTCTTACAAAATCAGCTGTGTAGTATTGTGCTTAACTTTCAATTTGACCACTTCGGCGCTTAAAATGTAATGCTTAGTCTTTTTGCTGTCGAAAATAGTAATTAGTGAGTTTTTGCATGCATTGCATGGAGTTACAAATCTAATAATTCTTATTTGTATTTTAGGGTTTAATAGTAGACGTGAAAATACAGAAGAAAATTCTTAGGTCTCGTTTGATCGAGAGGATTCACAAATTATCCAAGTTATTTTTAAAGAAGAATCACTGTATAAAAGATATTTTAAAGAAAATAATGATTCACAAATTTTTACTTCGTCCAAGTTAAAGGTTACTCGTGAATAATAGTTTTCCCTTTTAATCCTAGCTACCATTTTTGTTGGGATTGTAAGATATCTTTTATTCATGTGTAACGTTCAACTTGGACAAAAATAAGAAATTTGTCATTCATTTATTCTGTTAAAATGCTTTCTATATAGTAAATAGTCATATACCCAAATCAATCATCTCTATCAAACGAGCCCTTACAGATTTGTAAGTAATATGCCTTCATCAAAAGTTAAGAACAAACTAAGGAGAGAATCCAGCTATAGTTCTCACCAAAAAGAAAAAAGAATCCAACTAGTAACCTATAAGACTCAACCTTTTTCTTTTCTAAAAGCATCGCATTTTTCTGTCCATCCATTGCTTTATAAATCTACAAGTTTCTTTTTGTTGATTCAATATGGTGGTTCTTAAATTTGTTACTAAATTAACAAATTAATTGTAGCAACTTCGCACCAACTCTTCATGACTTTGGTAATGTAGTAGCTATGGAAATATAGTCTAGTAGATATGTATAAGGGCTCACACATTCCTTGTTAATTTTCTTCATTTGATCTTCTTCAATTTTTTTGATCCAACGAAAAAAAATTGAGAGGGGTGTGTGGCAAGTAAAAAGAAGTGTGTAGATAGCTAGCACACCCCATCTATAAGTATCTGTATCAATATTTATTTATTCGTTAATGAAAATGTATGGAAATATTTTGAAAGGAATCAACAAATAAGATATCATAGTGCTTGACATAAGATAAATAATTTCAAGTTTAAAATATAAGTGTTATATCGTGTTGGTTAATTTGGCTCGTTATAGCACATCAAGGGATCAACATTCGTATCACGTTTGGCACGAAAGTTGTATCAGTAGTGCACTGATCACGTTTTATTCATCTTTATCACGCATGTAATGTTGTTCTAACGTAAGTTACATAACTTACTTCATGCATTAGACACCGCAACTTAAATTACTAATTGTGAAACAAATTTTTTTTTTCAGTCCATAAATATACAAATTATTTTGAAACGATTTTTTTATTTTTTATAATTAGGTCATGCTTTGCACGTAGATTTCTACATATTACGTAGGATTCCTAAGGGGGCGAACTTAGGTACCAAATATCATCTAATTTCGGCTGTATTTATATACAAATAATTGCACTTGGTGCTTGTACCATTACAAATATAATTATTCTACCAAATTTAGAGGTCTTAGTGTAATGAGTTGGTTAAAGTGGATGGGAACTTTTCCCCAAGAAAGCAAAAGAAATGAGGACACACGTGTAAGACATAACAAAAAAAATGCATAGAGCCAAACGAAATGACAAAGAAAATTGTTTGTACGTACGGTTCTCACATGGCAGCTGCCATGATCTAAGGCAAATTCTCAACGTGCACTCTATTATTTGTAAGCTTCTAGGGTTTGTTGTTGGAATGTCCTCGGTCGCCACCTTCCTATTCTCTTACTCATTGCATTAATTTTTGAAATAATACATTCTTTATACTTTATTTACAGAGGAGTGCGCAAGCGCTAGTTAATAACTTATAATACAGCATGAACTAATTATCTATACATTTTTTTTCACAAAACAATCTCGTGATTTGAACAGCTCAGTTCCTAGTTCCTTATTCTTAGATCATTCTTGCAAAAGTTTCACTCAATTTGGAAATCTCATAATCGGTTTAGACTATATAAATATTATACGGGCTACTATATGAGTGGTTAACTTCATATAAGTTACTAACTGAATAGCGCTTGAGTTATATGTAATATTATTTTATGTATAGAAATAGATATATTATCTGCTTTATTAAATTCATCAGGATTAAACTCTAATTGATTTAAAAAATTTAGTCTCTCTTTAAATTATGTTATTTTCATTTTTAATTAAAGTGAACATGTGTGCTACACTACCAATTAATATTAGATAAAATGAAGACCTTTATTAATTAGTTAGCCGACAGTGAATAATTTGCTTAGAGTAAGTATGATCAAATTTAGGGAAATGTCGTATGTCGCGTTAAGGTTGGGTGCATGTATTAAGGACTACTCTTCCTGAACTTTGGCTATATTAGTCACAAGTCAAGCTATGCCCTTGTCTTTTATGTTGTTCATATTTCTTTGCGGGGCCTTGAATTTGATGTTCTTAATTAGGAGTGTCACATAATATAAGGACATATAGAGACAATGCGCATGAAATGTAGATAGGGACAATGTGTATGTGTTTATGTGTGTTTGCTTTCATCAATGGTTATATTAAAAAGGTATTTACCTTTGGGTGAGGGAAAGAATATATATCAGTCTAAGAGGGAGTTGGTTGAACTGGAGTGCTATTCATATACCTATTTTTACTTTTCATACACCTTTTTAACGTTTGATCGTTGGATCGAATGAATTTTAGAAGATTAATGAAAAAAAATTAACAAAGATGCGTAGAAGGTAAAAATGGGTAAGTGAATAGCTCTATCCTTAGTACTTATCAAAAATGAGTATGCAAGGTATCAATATTAGTTCAATACCTAACATTCCATGTATATTGACACATAAGGAATTAAAAGATAAGTTAGTCCTATAGTTACAATCAGTTATCTCATAATCACCAATAACCATGTATCATATCACTTATGAAATGTAGTTTATCTCACACTTGAACAATACGTATAATTTTGATTTATGATTTATCTGATTTCAAGTATGTAAACATGCTCGAAATTATGCGTAAGATAAAATAAAAAAGCTACCGAAATTTTGGTGACAATTAATATTAAAGCATATTTACTTTTTTAATGATTTGGAGGTTGCATATGTTGAGAATGATTCCCATGTTAATGAGAGAAGAGAACTTGCACAGGCTTATAAGTAAGTTGTGGTACTCTCCATATTGCCAATTGGTTTAATAGTGAAACCTCAACTTTCTTCATGGTACCAAAGTAGGTTGTTCCACGTGTGAAACCCAAAGACCATACATGTTGTACATCACCCCGTTGTGTTGTTCACTTGTTAGGTTTGAAAATTTGTCACACGCGAGAAATGAGTTGAGAATGAATCCTACATTAATGAGAGGAGGGGTCTTGCATAAGTTTATAAGTAAGTTAAACCACTTTTCATATTCCCAATTAGTTTTTTATGGAACCTCAACTTTCTTTAACATAAAATTTAATTATTTTTACTATTGATTAAGGACTTTATAATTTAGGGTTTTAAATATTTGACCATTATTGGACTGATGAGGTTAATGACAGTGATGATGGTAAGTTGATGACTAGCTATTATATACTTCTGCTCAATGGACTCGAGACCTTTACGAGTTGTTGTATCTTCGGATAAGGACACTATTCAACCATGTACAAAAGACGAATCTTCTCATAGGATGTGTGTTTGGATACCTCAAACGGATAGAAAATCATACTGTGTGTGCCAATGAATTATACATATTGGACATGATATATACCCATACGAAGACCAAGAGTTACTAGCTAGTAAGAAATAATCATCCCAACTATATATAATATATACACAGCTAAACTCTAAAGGCGTGTAAACAAAGTAGTCTGTTCGCTCCATTTTTTCGGGGTCAACCTCTTCAAATGATATAAAAAAAGGAAGTCTAGTTAAAAAAAATAGAGGGAAATTTGGCATGACTTGTAACTTAAGGCATTGATTTTACCATCTCAACATTCGAAAGATTGACTCGATTTATCATATTATTGCTGATTTATAGGGTGCAAGAATATTAATCTCACGTATCACTTGTTTCATGCTAATTCTAATGTGGGAGATTAAAGGGACTTGCGTACTTTGTTACTTTAACATCTTAAATGGTGTTTATATCATGCTTACGGATCCCAATTTCGATATTTCATCACCAGATGATTCCAAACTCTTCTATCCAATAATCATATTGTTCAAAATAAGATCACACATTTGTCATATGACAAAATAATATATAATTAATATATATGTGAGTTTCCACCCCTAATATCACAAACATTTTGTGATAAAAAGTTGGGACAAAAACGATGATGTTGTTGGTGGTAGACCATGCTGGGCCTAGAAAATTTATCATATACATATGTTCAATTGGCAATCGGCTTTAACATGTTCATCTTCATCCAACATTCTATTCATATGCAAATATACAAGCCTTTCACTTCCAAATCATCATTCGAGAATGTTTTTCGTAATGGATAATGTAGGTTCAAAAAATTACTTGTGGCATGCAAAGGTTGATGAAACCGTAGATTGTTCGTCTTTTACCAGTTTTATTCGAAATCAGTCCATAATTTTTTTCTCCACATTTCCATTGTTAACTAGCTCTCGCTAACTAATAATTAGAAGATGATGTGCACTTTCAGATCTGCTCTAACAAAAGAAGAGGAATTCATTAGACTAGTAATTAATAGTTATAAGCACGTAGATTAACTGAAATATAAGATTTTTCCTTTTGGTTTAGTAGAAATTAATTATCTAATTAATTTATTCCATGCATGTATGATTTCACTGATAGTTATTTCATGGGCAACGCAGTTATGCTGGCATGATATAGGGAATGAGATCCATTCCGAGTCTCTCTGTAGCTCGTGAATCAGTTATACTACCATACCTGTTTATTTGGATCCGGATAAATAACGAACAAGAGTCAAAGAAAATGCAGTGATTCAAATCAAGATTTATCTAGTACCCCAGTAAAAATTAATTATCTGATTAATTTATTCCCTGCGTGTATGATTTCTTTGATAGTTATGTCATAGGCGATGCAGTTATGATGGCATGATACAGGGAATGAGATCCATTCTGGAGCTCACAGACCGAGAGATCTATGTAGTTTAAAAGAGAGAGAAAGAGATCCATACCATTCAAATTTTGGATTTTTTTGTAAAGTAGATGAATGAGATAGGTTAATGGAGGTCATAAGATTGAAATTGAATGGTTCGAATCTCTCGTTCCGTAGGCTTCGGACATAGAGATTGGTAGTGGATCTCAAACCAATTCTTTTAGGCTGAAGGGGAGGTTGTGTGGTGTGAGGTGTTTGGTGTTTGCTTGTGTTGTGAGAGAGGAGGAGAAATTATGATGTGATTTTGATGTTAGCCCCTCGCCAACAATAAACAAGGAATTCTTTGGAAAAGGATCCTCATATATACCTAAAACCTACCCCGTGCAATCCAACTTTAGGTTACACAAAATCTTTGTTCACTGTTTTCTTTTCGGGTTTATCTTTTGTGTCAATATATGTTGAGAACACTATAACCCCACCCAGAACTGTTTAAATCTCCCTTATATTCCTCCTTTGAAGTTTCATAAGATGTGTTCCTGTCGGCCAACATTTGGTGGGAGAAAATGCAACTTCCACCACCTAAGCTCAAAGTGAAAGGAAATAAGAGAAACCACTTATTATATTCCTCCACCCATGTCAAAGTTTGGAACATATGTAACTTTAAAGAAAATGGCTTTTGATACTTGATGATGCCCTTGTCGGCCATGATTCCACCATCAAAAGAAACCCATTTTCTTTATTTGAAAAACCTTGTGGAGTGTTTATATATATATATAGATAGAGAAGAATTCTTAATTGTGCCTTGACTATTATTGCTTTTTGTGATTGATTTCAGTAATCAAAAGTAAGATACAAGTAAGAAGCAGGGGAACTGGTAAGAGCTAGACCATTACCTAACTATTTGCGTGTGCATGAATTAATATTACAGTACGTAACACACAAGTGTATATATACGGGAAGGATCCATGACACATGTTTCAAGCACAAGTTTGAACACAAATTTTAAATCATTACTTGAATCGGAAATCAACGTGTGGGGCGGGTTTTGTTAGCATTTCTCTAATTTTGCATTGACAACAAAATTCTAGAACTCTGTTAATTAAAATTTAGTCTCTCTTCAATCTCATTAATTGTTTTTGTTAACTCTATCACTTTCCTATTTAACTCTTTCTCTTATTTTTCAGTTTTTCATTTTGTTTTCAATTTTCTTCTCCATCTTGTGTTATTGTAGACATGCAAATTTCTGTAAAATAAATACTTACCAACACATTAAAATCTCTTATTTTTCAATTTTTCATTTTGTTTTCAATTTTCTTCTCCATCTTGTGTCATTGCAGACAAGCAAATTTATGTGAAATAAATACTCACCAACACATTAAAATTTCGACATGTAAGGAATTATCTTTGTTAATTCTTTAGTTAATTTTCATTTAAATCAATCAAATTAACTGATTTAAATTAAAACAAGAGTAAATTGTAGCAATGGTCGCTTAACTTTAACTCAATTGGAGCAATGGTTCCTCAACTAAAAAGCCATTATCATTAGTCCCTCAACTCATTAAAACGTGCAACTATAATCCCTCGACTAAAAATCCACTACTATTGGTCCCTCAACTTTAATCCAACTAGAGAAATGGTCTCTTAACTTTAACTCAATTGGAGCAATGGTCCCTCAAACTTTAACCCAATTGTAGCATTGATCCTTCCAACATAATTTATTTTGACAAAATTTTGACGAAGTTGACGAAAATGACCATAGATACACGTTTTGATTAGTTGAGGGACCCCAATTGTAGCAATGGTCCTTTCAACATAACTTATGTGACAAAATTCTGACGAAGTTGATGAAAATGACCATAGCTACACATTTTGATGAGTTGAGGGACCAATAGTAATGAATTTTTAGTTGAGGGATCATTGCTCCAATTTGATTAAAGTTGAGGGACCATTGCTACAATTTACTCTTAAAACAAATGAAATGAAGGCCAAATTGGGGGAGATTGGCCAAATCAAGGATGAAATGTGATTGATTTATTTGATGAAGTCAAATCACAAATCAAGTCTTGGTTCTTTCGTTAATTAGTCAAGTCCAAAATCAAGACCAGATCAAGCTTCATTCAATCAGAAAGCCTATAAATACGAGGCCCCAAGACAAAGAAGGGTTTCCCCTCAAAAACATAGTCTCAAACTCAGACGCTCAAACTCCCAAACATTCTACACACTCAGAAGCCTCAAGAAGCTTTCTGCATTCTTTGCCATACTCGTGAAAAACCATCAAGCATCACTATACACATGTCGTTTCTCTATCCCCACAAGTCAAACCTTTGTGGCGTTCGTTGGTTTGAGAGTAAGTTATTGCAACCCTCGGATCAACCATCCTACACACACTTCGCAACCCTGGAGATCGAACTAGAGGATCAAATTTTGTATCATAGATTGTAATCCAAAATTTTTACATTAATAAAAATATTATTCTGTACACGTATTCTTATTTCATTCATCGCAAGGAAATTCGTGTTTACATTCATATCTCTTGGAATGTGCTGTAAAAAACAGAATCACGTCCCATATATAATGTTGCACAACTTAGTTAGGTTAGTGCTTCCGGGAATGTTCCATTTGATTGAAGAAAAAAATGAGTGTTTTTTTTTTTGGCAGCCTAGCTATAAAGCCACATGCCTCGTAAATTCAAATAATGTGATCCAACGCAGTTTTTTAGGTCCATGCTAAAGGTCATACTAAAAATCATAGGATTACTTTTATTCATATACTTTAGTATCTAAATTTTTTTAGCAGTGTTGCAATTATTTTCGAACGCGCGCTTGATGAGATAGTGATTTTGGAACGTACACAGACCATAGTCGACCTGTGCTTGATCAATTGTCAGAAAATGATGAGAAAAGTACTGAAATATGGTACAGTTATTTTGCATGCTTACCCATGGTGCAGCTAGTTGCATCCAACTCGTATGCTTTGAGCAATTTCATGATGGACAAAGAGGATAGTTTTTGTACGTTTGTGCTATACACTCTGCGCCACCACACTCTCACTACTGGAAAAAGGGGTGGAGCTAGCTAACTTTGCTTTTGGTGGCCTTTATCTTTCTTAACGTTTTTGTTTTTTTTTTTTGGGTATTTAATTATTATGGTTATTATTCCTTACAAAAATTATTATGGTTATTATTGTGGAGGTTGATAACAGAAATGAATTCAAGCAGAATATCATTACGAACGATTAGGAAAGATTGCCAGTGGAGTACAGAGAATAATGAGTCTACATGTTATCTTATAATATCGGTACATATTTTCCTTTTTTTTTTCCCAAGTACATATTTTCCTAATTTCTTTTTCGTTTTCTTTTTTTCCCCCCAATTATTAAAGAAGCATTGGCATTATGATTTCATTCTAATAATTATTTTTAGTTCAATGACAAATTTTTTAGCATAGCCGGACACAACCCACAAGTGTAATAATATAATTAGCTGAAAAATCTCTCTAGTTTGATAATTAAGTAATAGCTAGGATAGTCTCTACATATATTATACTATTAACAATTTGTAATATATACACACACGCGAGCGCGCACACACACATACATACCGAGGTGACTATAAAGGCAAGGTAGGTAGGTATGTATGTATAAGTAGTGATTATAATTTCCTTTATAATAAAGAAATAATAAGTTGCTTTGTTATTTGAATCTACAATACTTCAAACTGTACATAATCAGCAAGGATTTTGTTTGTAGTGCAAACAAAGGTAAAGGCAGTGTAGGGTTTACAAATGTTCAAACCATCCAGTATGTCATAAAATTCACATATTCCAAACCTTACATCTCAATACATCTAAGAGTATAACCACTACTAATTAATTTTGCATCAGTTATTCTAACTTTGGGAAAAAAAATTGCATCAGTTATACCGTTACCTATACGATAAATTTTTAGTGTGGCTGGGTGGTACATCATATTTCATTATATAAGTGGAGAGAAGTTTTATTTTTCAAGTGTCCCTCCACTTGTATAATGACATGTGGTGTACCACCTCATATTTTGGACACATTGAAAAATCTCTCTACATGTACAACCATACTTTAATTTGTTTACGTACATAACTCTAAATATATATATATATTTTTTTTTTTGTCAAAATGTAGACTTTATTAAATACGAATCGAAATGTTTACATCTTTCGCTAAAATATTAAATAAAAACTCCGGACCCATAGGGTTATATTTTTTTTGTCAAAATGTAGACTTTATTAAATACGAATCAAAATGTTTACATCTTTTGCTAAAATATTAAATAAAAACTCCGGACCCATAGGGTCCCAATGGAAAGTACTTCCATGCGAGGCTACAACATGAGCATCGGCATTTCCATTCTGCTTTACAAACATAAACCTCACCCTTCCTAATTGAGAGACCAACAGCTCAATATCATAAAGAAAGCATTCCAAAGTAGCATCAATTGCATATTCCTTATTGATCATTCGAATAAGCATCATAGAGTCGGATTCAATCTCCACATTTTGACAGCCCATCTCGATGCAAACCTGTACCGTAGCACGTAAGGCAGCAGCCTCTGCCATTGTTGCCGTGCTGAAAAACAGTCCTCACACCCCTCCCGCCGCAAGCAACATCCCAACAAACTCCCTCAAAACCCACCAATAGCCTCCTTTGCCAGTCTTCCCGCACCAAGCCCCATCACAATTAATTTTGAGCACACCAAACGACGACCTTCTCCACCTAACCAACTGACCCATAAAGGTTTTTCCATGCCCCAGCTCAAGCTCGTCAGGTTCACCCCTCTCAGCACCTTGAGCAACTCGAAACTCCAAGATTTGTTTCCTGACCACATGAACCATCTCCATAGGGTTAACAAGGACTCCATTAAATATCATTTCATTCCGAGACTTCCAAATTCTCCATATCACAAAGACACACTCTTGCAATAATTCCTCTTGTCAATCATTCTCTAGAAACCGTATGCAAAGCCCCCGCCAATAATCCTTGAAGTCGTGTCCTACAATCGCCCCATATCCAACTGCAAAGAGCAACAATACCACATCACACGGCTAAGTGCACATTCAAAGAACAAATGATGTTCTGTCTCCTCCGCCTCACCACACATCAAACATATACTATCCACATGCATCCGGTGACGAATCAAATTAACTCTCACGGCTAAAGAGTTGTTGCAGCAACGCCACACAAAAAATTTGAGCTTGTTTGGCACGGCTAATCTCCAGATATCTCTCTAACAATGGTCAGCCTCATCCCTTCGACTACATCCCCCCGTCCCCTTCCTCCCAAGCTCCCTATTGGCATGCATCTCCATAGCTACTCCATAGCTACTCCATACCCCGTTCAAACAGTGTAAGCCCCATTTGACGTGTAATGCCAAATTATTCTATCCATGCACCCTTCCATACTAACAAGCAAACCCAGGGTAATGTTGCTTTCCTCCTCATCAAAACAAGTCCGCACCAAAGTAGTCTGCCAATCCCCCAACTCATAATCAATCAAATCCCCCACCATCACCGGCATATCACTATGTGTCGATCGTACTTTAAAAGTATGTGGCCGTGAAAGCCAAGGATCATAATTCATTCGAATACTCCCTGATCAAATTTATATATTTTTTTACGATCATTATAAATTAGCTCATGTTCTTAAGTAGTATCTATTAAGTTTGATTCCCTTGCTTAGTCCAACTTTAGACTTTATCATCAATTTAATTCTTGTTAAGTAAGTATATACCAACTCGGTCATGCACTTGGTCAATTGGTTGTGTAATCCGCAAGAAGGCGGCCTAAAGTCTATGAAAACTTGAACGTGCATGATTAATCTTTCTTTGATGCTACAAAAAGTTTTGACATTGTCCAAAAATTAGTTACGTGATGTGTTATGCAGCTTGTGCTCGTCTCTCCCTTGTTTTTTACTGTACGATTTTTTTATTAATACCAAAGTATATTATTCCACCCTCTTTTGTAGGAAAAAAAATTTGCATAGCATATGAGTATATTGCTACGGAGGCATTTGGTGCCAATAAATTAATGACGTGTGTAAATTCTTTGAACAAAGGTACTTGTTTCATTGCTACGGTATACCCGTATTGTGTAAGTTGTTCTTGTTAGAACTCATATGTGAGAAGTGAGTCAAAACACCTAATAAAGATATGAAATAACATTTGACTAAAGGGAGATATAAAGTAATGAATGTTATACATGTGGATCAATGTATAATATAAGGTGAGAAAACTTTAAGTATTGTACAAAATGATGTAGAGGACAATTATAAGGAGTTGGAAAACTGAAAGTAACTGCAATCATTATAGGTGGAGCAGTTACATCCTTACAACAAGGGTTTCGACACCCTTTCTCGGGTAAGTTATCAGGTATGATCATAGTGTGAATGCTCGTCCTATTGAGAGCAAGAGTTCCAATATGTTTCCAAGAGAAGGGAAGGTCTTAATCACATCTCAGACATCATGGCTTCATCTTCGAGTGAGTACCTTCCATTTCATTGATTGTAACCTGATGCATTTGCAGGAATTAGGGTTAGTAATACTGCATGCATTTATTACAGTACGTAGTTCATATGCAGTGTTGTTAACGATCTCTATATGCTTAAGTAAACATAAATATACATCAAAAAGGGCCTTCAGTTCTCCTTTTATAAGTGATGTACTCTTAATTGGACTTTGGAGTACAACGATATATTTTACACTAAAGGGAAGAAGGAGTTCGGCTAAATCATACAATGAGCAACATAATTGGACTTAACTAATCAAGATTTGTTTATTAACATTTTGTTCAATGGGCTTATATCAAATGGGCTAAAAGAGCCACACACTAGCTCTCTCGTTCGGCTGAAATATATAAGCCACTTGACAAAGCCCAACCAACAACACACGACATATTCAAAAAAGACTTCTCTTGTTGATCTCTTACATGTTCCGAGTGATGATACATGCAACAACTAACGAAAATTCGAACCTAAATCTCTTTAAATACATATTAAGAAGAAAAATATTACTAGAT
The DNA here is from genome assembly GCA_036320875.1 of Cotoneaster glaucophyllus. Taxonomy (NCBI): domain Eukaryota; kingdom Viridiplantae; phylum Streptophyta; class Magnoliopsida; order Rosales; family Rosaceae; genus Cotoneaster; species Cotoneaster glaucophyllus. Next base: position 1,741,852 of record CM070061.1, read on the forward strand.
TAAAATTAATTGATATACATATATATATATATATGTATATATATATTCCGTATTTAGTATCGGTACATAGACAATATCTAAAAAAATAATAATAACTGCATAGTTTGTTCGTATGTCACGCATGTATATATACATATTTTTATTTATGGAGCTTGGAAGGGAACAATGGTTTCTTATGATGTTCACACATGTAAGCTAATTAGACCATCACATATGTGCTAACATACTAATATATATATATATATATATATAGGAAATTACAGATCGAACTAAGTAATGATGAACTTATTATCCCAAAAACCATTGTATGGAAAAAATGCATGGTTATCCCATAAAAACCGGATGGACATGCATGCAAACGTGGAGTAGTTGCGCTATAGCTATGGCTTTTCTTTTTTTGTTGAAGACTCAGTCACTGTCTCCAACTCCATCCCATATTGTTCATCTTCCTAACCTTTTCCGTAACAATTTGTCCATAATAATTTGTCTGTCACGGCACTCAGGGCTACAAAATGCACGCAACGAACTGCAATATCACATCAACAACATGTTAATATTTCATTGATTAAATTATAATTATCATATTTGTTAGTATTACGCACATTTTGGGTAGACAATTTATGTATTATCATCATGTTTTAGCTCTCTTTTTTTTTCAAGCAGAAACTTGATTAATTTCCATGTATTAATTGTGTATACCAAGGAAAACATTTGTTGCACCAATTTCCCCATATTTTCTCAGCAACCAAACACAACAATCATTCAACCATCAGTTTCAAACAAGCACCCAATCTTCCCTCAACATTTCTCAGAACCTATGTTAGGGATATAAATATATATATATATATATATATATATATATATATATAGAGAGAGAGAGAGAGAGAGAGAGAGAGGCAGAGGTGGAGCTACAGGTACGTACGCGATCAATGGCGCCGGCATGGAATATTACCCTCATGCTTAAGCAATTGTCTTTAAGTTTCAACACCCTAAATTAAATTCTAATTTCGCCACTGTATGAAAATATAAATACACAGTTTGAATCTATATGTGAGAGTTGAAAAAAAAAAAAAAAATCTACAACATATATGATATGTGTATGTTTCTCATTAATTTTCATTTAGCTAAAGAACCAGATAAGTAAATCCTAAAAGAAAAAGTAACTCTCAAAGACGCAATTACAATTGCACTTACGTACCTGTACATATAAATGTTGTCATTCTCAACAAGGATCTTCTTACAGTAGTTACATCTATCCAGGTAATTTCCAGTATGTCCTTGATCGTTCTCCTTCATATAGGGCGACGGCAATGTCATAATTGCCGACTGCGGCACATCATCGTCTTCTGTGAGAATCTTTGTCGGATAGCGTGGTGGCTTCATTTTCATCCGCAGCTTCGGTGGAGGCAACGGCTCATTGAACACATTCATGTCGTCAAGGCTTGTGGGGGAACGAACCAAGCGCAAGCGTTTCCCTGGCATATTGGTGTAATTTACTTTTGGGCTTAGAGAGAAAAATATACTAGGGTTTGGCTTTTTAGTCTTTAGAGAAGATCTGGGTAGTTTGGTGTTGGAAATGGGTTGTATTGGGAGGTATATATAATCACAGTTGGTTCTTCAACTGTGATTACATATACATTTACATGTGTTGTTATATATTTACAGTGTAAGTTTCGTGTTATATCGGTTGCGAATTTGGTAGGTTTTATTTAACTAAGAGTTGTGATTCCTAGGTCAAACTTACTAACTGTACATAAAACTGTAAGTGTTAATTTTGTTAAAACTAATAACCGTGGCCAAACAATACAAACTAAGAAACGATCGAGAGGTTTTGTTTTTGAAAGGTTAGTATTATAGGTTGTAATTTTATTATTAGTCTAGAAATACACATTTGGACCCTCATTGTTTTTTCTTTTTGTTTAATTTTATTGAAGTTATCTCTCTGAGGCAAAGAAAAGAACCAATATTTGGTCAGTTCTCCACCCCAATCACAATCTCTTTGATAAGTTGGTGCGCAAGATATTCAATTTTGTATATTTTTAATTGGCAGTAACACGCTCACAATATTACAATTCTCTTATTCTTGATCCTAATAATTTTGGATCAAACATGCACAAAATATGTAAAGAGACCAAGAAACCTCATTGATTTCTAGCTAACAAAATATGTAGTTAAACATTAATTATCATCTATCTAGTACTACAATTTAGTCGTATTCTTCATTACTTTTAAGCTGTAAATTTAAGATTTGACTCACATAAATGGTATAGAACAATCCCCTCCTCTTACATGTAAAAGATCGTTGTATAAAAACAACATAAATTATATCAGGGAAAAAGAATGTAAGTTCATTAAACATGTGAAAGTTTTTCATATGATGCGGATTGCTTAAGCAAAAACATATTTTCCCCGTGATATATGATTAGCACCAAAATTCCTTCTATTTTTCCGCAATTCAGAGGCTGGGCCCAATTGTTGGGTACAACAGTCTCTCAATAATACGTCTCTACTACCTCTTGCTATTTTTTTTCAGAAAAAATTGCAAAAAGTACTCAAAAACTTTAGTTTTAATAAAAATGACAAAATAAAAGTGTAAGTAAATAGTATCAGGAATGACTTTTCAAAGTAAAAATGTACTTTTCGTTAAAAAATAAATAGCATCTGAAGTGTTTCATTAAGATTCTTTTTTTTTTCTATAACAAAATTAACGTCATAGCTAAAGCCCATCATATCAAACAGACTTTTCTTTTTGTGAGACCCAAAACAAGTTGTAATGAAATTGGTTTGCGTTTTCCTCATCCATTTCCATTTCTCCAGGAGATAATTAAAAAGAAAATTATCAAGGGTTAATTGGTACATTATTCTTGGTTATACAGGTTCTACAACAACAAAAACAATAATCAAGTCTTATTCTATTAAATGGGTTGGTTTTATGAATTCTAAAACGTCATTGCGCTCAGTTTTATACCAAATCTTTCGTTAGCTCCAAATATTTCATATATTTCTTATATTTCTTATAGTCTCTTTCAAAGTATTCCTAGAACTTCATCTACTCCTTTTGACTTGAGTCTTTGTTTCATAGTCGTATTTATAACACTTAAATGGGAAACTATACATGTTACCGATTGAGTTGTAACGATTATGGTCACTACTCAATAATATAATACAAATTTCATATGCTCAAGTTGAATCAATCGATGAGAAAGTCAAATATGAGAAGATTTCTTACTCCCTCCAATCTAGGATCCTAAATAATTTATCAAGAGCTACCATATACTACTATTACTAATGTCTTTTATTTTAAACATGTGATTATAATAAGCTCCTAATTAGGTTTGCAGAAAACAAGACAATGTCATGCACATGCTATATATATTGATATCCTATTAGATCAATAGATGATATTTTTAATCTTTAATCTTTTACTTGCTATCGATATTGAGAAGTTCCCATAACTTACGAGGGCTTGTCGAGGGCATGCAACTGGCTCTCATTAATTAGCTGTTCTTTTCATATAATAGTGTCAACATAAAATTAATCTATATTAGAAGCATGAAATGCACCAATATTTGCTGTTGCGTGCCTTTTCTTTTTGAAATACAATTTGATCAACTGCGCGCTTGTTTTTTCATGGTTCATACTCCATGGTCTATAACTCACTTTCCTGGCCATGTTAGTTGCAGCAGCTCATGTGTGCATCGAATGGTTGTTTGAATCGTTGAGAAGTTTCACGATGCGAATTTCGAATCTCTAAATAATACACATACAACAAAGGAGCAGCCCAAAGCCTGCCCTTTTAATAGCAGAGAAAAGAAATGTTAAGAAGACTCTCTCTTTTACTTTATGTTTTTGCACAATTCTTGTGTCAACATTATAAAATATTGTGCAAAAAATATAAGTGACGGAGAGTCCTTGGAGAGTTTCACTTTAAGAGTCTCATTGGCATTATCTATAAATATATGAGTAATGCTAAATTGACCAAATTGTTAGACCTTGGTCTCCCTATCATTACCCTAAGCATATACAAAGTTAATTTCATTCCCCAGTATGGAATGCACGCTCCCAACAAACAGATTTAATAAATTTGTGAATGAATCCTTGTAAGTAATGTATTCAAATTATGTCTTCTAATTAATGAGGATATAGCTAGGGTTCTCTACCATTACTATTTGAATGAACTTTTGGGTGAGACCATACCCTCGGTACATATTGTAACAAATTAACTTTATAGGTGTGTATAATTATTTATTCTATCTTAATAAGAATAAGTAGTTTTTCAATTTAATACATGAATTAATAATAACATGTGACATTATATTACCATATAACAACTTCTCTTGTATAGAAATATTAATGCACAAAATCGGGTGGACTGGAGGAACATTTCTCTTATATATGAAAGAGAACCGACATAGCTTTTCATATCCATTCCCACATACGGTACCAAATGTTGATGCATAAAATCGGGTAGACCTAGAGTCCATCTCAAGTATGGTGTGAGGACCTTTGCGAGGGCACTTTGGTCAAAGGCAAAGTAAGTATCGAAAGGCACCGGTGTGGTACTGGCCGTCCTAAGAGCCTCTGATACTTAAGTTATCAAAGTATGTTTAAGGCGCCACATGGGAGTTTAGTGGTAATATAGTATTGAATAGTAAATGTAATTAACCTTTTGAAAGGAGTAGAAGTTACCCTTTGTAGAGGCAAAGTTGGAGGAGATTTCTTGACTTGACCAAGATGGGAATGAATGCACTTAATGTGGTGTTGTCACTTGTCGCATGATTGGTCTCCAATTTGGAGGGAAATCTCCCATTAGTTATGCAAGCAACCATGTGTAATGGTTCTCACTTATTGTGAGGTTATTACGTGTGCTTCGATAGGGTGCCTCAGCAGGAACCCTTTGACGAGTTCACGAGGCTTCCTAGTTGGCCGATACTCGATGATTTTGGGGTCGATACAATACGTTACAAACAAGAAAGAGGAAAAATTATGTGACAAGAGTACTTATAATGGATGATTTTCTTGAAATCACCCTATCAGTTAATTATCACATAAAAAGTCAGTTTGTGATTTTCATTAGTGTATTTTTGTTTCAAAATACATAAAGTTTCAAGTGTAGAATGACTTGCTTAGAGTGTCAATAACAACATCGTATCTTTATAGCTAACTATATAATATCAAATCTAAACAAAATTATTATTACATATGAGTTGTTTTACTCGCCTAATCTTTCATCATCCTTATTAAAAAAGAAAAAGAAAAAGAAGTAAATATCGCTAATTGTGCTTCTAGGGATCCACATGCAGATGTAAAAGAGCCATTTATAAATGTTCAAACATGCATGCCCATGGCCCCATACATGAAGCTAGGAGTACAAACGATCATTGCAAAAACTGGCATCATACACACGCACATTATATGGGATAAGAAGGGTTGCAGACCCCCAAAAGGGGGGAAAACATTAGTAGATATGTAATTCTAGATTGGCGGCAGATGATCGGATAATTTTTTATTGTTTCCAACTGTATACATCGATTACATCCATAAGGATGCCCTATCCATAATATACTCGAAATTCCATTAATCACCTCAAGTTGGTAATGTTAGCACCTTTTATGCTTTCAAAACTATGATATTGACATTATTCTTCTGAGAAAATCAGTGAACTCAATAAACTATGCTATGAAAGGAGATCAAAGTAAAATTCTTCGTGAAATCTCTGGCATTTTATGTTTTTGCACAATGTTTTATATTGTTGGCATGAAAATTGACGTTAAACTGTGAGGTTGCGAAAAATCCATAAAGAGTCTCATTTTCGAGAGATTTTTCAATATGACCGGAATACGAAAATTTTGGAAAGCCAATAACAATTCTCTTTTAGAGAATTTCTATAGCATTTCTCACAAGTGTATTTTCTTTTCTAAATAAAATGTTTGAACCAAAATGAAAATTTTGAAATGCCAATAACAATTCCCTTTGAAAGAATTTCTATAGCATTTCTCATATAAGAATATGTATCTAAAGTTCTTTTGTTAGAGGAAAAAATCAAAACACTCAAACCCACCGCATTTTTTGGACTGAAATACAAGAATAGTCAAAGAATATTGTTGTGGCAGCAGTATTACTTTATGCTTTGGATTGGAGGTATCTTAATTTTAAGGGATAATTTGTTTGAGGTCACAAAATATTTTAACATTAGGATTGAGTCCATCAACACTATGCTTTTAAGGGGAGACCAAAGAAGAGAAAGTAGAGGTCAATGAAGAAAATGCTTAGCAAGTAGTATTGACCTTAGTTCGAGAGAAAAATTGTTTCCATTGATATGAGTTAAGGAGGAAAATTGTTTTTCTTGACTTGTGCTTAAAATTGAGATGATCATTAACTAATTATGAAATTATTTATTAACTTAAATCAAATCTCTTATAATTTTGATTCCCAATTCTGGCTGTATTCATCTATTGCAAGCATACAAGTAGTTGTTTTCAAAACAACCCTAACCGATTTATGCGATTAAACAAAGCGCTTCGTAAAAATGAGAAATTTTTCAGTATGTCTGAAATATGGCAGGAATATGGCAGGTACACTAAGTGTCGTACATCGTAATAGAAGAGAATTCTTTGAATGTGTTAATTGTATTATTCTCATTATGAGGTATATATAATCATGTACAATCTTACTACAATAAGGAAAGAATAATTGTAAACAATCTACAACCTAAATTAGGAAACCCAATATTATAGGAATCCCAAAATTAAAGGGAAATACTATACAAGTCAACACTCCCCCTCAAGTTGGTGCATATATGTCACACATGCCCAACCTATCCAAGAAACTTGAGAATTTGTCACTAGAACCAGCCTTTATGAGTATATCAGCCACTTGATCCTCGGTCCTAATCGGGGGCAATTCAATTACTTTTTTCTCCAATTTTTCTTTAATGAAGAACCTATCAACCTCCACATGCTTCGTCCTATTATGTTGTACCGGATTATGAGCGATATCCTTAGCAGCTTTGTTGTCACAAAATAACTTCATCGGCGAACTATGGTTAACCCCCAAATCTCGTAATAGAAACTTAAGCCACAAGAGTTCACAAATAACAAGAGCCATAGCTCTAAATTCTGCTTCTGCACTCGAACGAGCTACTACATTCAGCTTTTTACTTTTCCATGTTACTAGATTACCACCAACAAAAGTGAAATATCCTGATGTTGAGCGTTGATCATCTACAAACCCAGCCCAGTCGGCATCGGTATACCTTTCGATTCTGAAATGCTTATTTTTCTTAAACAGAATTCCTTTACATGGACTTCCCTTCAAGTAACACATTATCCTCATCACCGCACTTATATGTTGTTCTCTCGGATCATGCATATACTGATCGACTACGCTCAAGGCATGAGCAAGATCAAGTCTTGTATGTGCCAAATGCATCAATCTCCCAACTAACCTTTGATATCTTCCTTTGTCTACCGGTACTTGATTATTGTCGAGACTCAACTTCGTTCCTTTAGCCAACAGAGTTGCTATAGGTTTACAGGTTTACATCTTGGTCTCCTTTAACAAATCAATGATATACTTTCTTTGGGACAAGAATATCCTAGACTTGCTTCTTAATACCTCAATCCCAAGAAAGTATTTTAGAGATCCAAGATCTTTCATTTCGAACTCCATAGACAAATACTTCTTTAGAGTCGATTGTTCAACTAGGTCATTCCTGGTAACCACCATGTCATCCACATATACAATGAGTGCTGTAATCTTTTTATTCTTCGTTTCAAGAATAAAGTATGATCCCAATTGCTCTGGCTATACCCAAATTCCTTCATTGATTTAGTGAACCTGCCGAACTATGCCCTTGGTGACTGCTTTAATCCATATAGTGACTTCTTTAGCTTACATACCTTACCCTTGTTCATGTATGTTTCGGTACATCCTGGTGGAAGCTCCATATAAATGTCTTTAGTTGAATCTCTATGTAGGAATGCATTTTTGACATCAAACTGTTGAAGTGACTAGGTTCACTGTTATGGACAAGAGAACTCGGACAATATTGATTTTGGCTACTGGCGCAAAGGTGTCCGTGTAATCTACGACATACTTCTGAGTGTACCCATTTTCTACTAGTCTTGCTTTAAAACGATCAACCGTTCCATCTGTTTTGTATTTCACTGTATAGACCCATTTACTTCCCACAGGTTTCTTGCCCGCTGGCAAGTCCGATAGTTCCCAGTTAGCATTCTTCTTAAGTGACCTTAGTTCTTCATTCATTATTTCTTTTCATCTAGGATCGGCTAAGGCTTCCTGCACACTGTAGGAATATATACGGTAGATAATTGATTCACAAACGACTTATTTGATTCAAACAGGTGACAGGTGGACACATAGTTGTTTAATGGGTACCTCGCTCTTGAGTTATGGGTTGGTTTGCTCACTGAATACTTAGTTTTACACTTAAGGTCTGCCTCATAAGTGGGTTTAGGAATACCTCGATTAATTCTTTTAGGGAGACTACGGAGCGATGGTTCATATGGCGTAGAAGACGATTGGTTATGAGAATCACTGAGAGACGAGTCAGCATGTACTATTTCTTCTACAACCTCGAGTTCCAACTGCAAGGAGGCTGAGAGGGCCATGTTTTCTGCTATCTCGGACTCGGCATGAAGCTGCTGTGCATCAACAACATACTTGGAGTTGTGCAGTCGACATGGGTTCGGTGTAGGTTGCTGCGCAGTGGCCTGCTGCTAGGCGGGCTGCTGCACCATAGCTTACTGTTCGGCGGCCGGTTGCTGCACAGTAGCTTGCTGCTCGTTGGCAAGCTACTGTGCAGTGGCTTGCCGTTCAATGATAAGTGGCTGCACCGTAGCTTGTTGCTTGATTCCAAAATCAAATATACGAATTTTATTGCCTTGAAACTCCCCTGGAAGTGAGGACTCAGAGAAACCAAAATACATCTCTGTTTCATGAAAAATGACATCGGCAATGATAAACATTTTCTCAGTAGGAAGGTGATAGCACTGATAGCCCTTCTGAGTAGTAGCATACCCCATAAACACACATCGAAGAGCTCGAGGTTCAAGTTTGTTTTGCTGTTGTGAAAGATGCACATGGACAAAAGCCACGTAGTCGAGAACTCGGGGGGGAAAGGTTAGGGACTGGCGGGCAGCTGAGCAGAGACATAAAAGTCTGAAATGGTGTCTGAAACTTGAGGGTACGAGAGGGAAGCCGATTAATAAGGTAGGCAACCGACGTGAGGGCCTCACCTCAATAATACAAGGGATGACATGCCTCAATAAGAGAAGCACGAACCATTTCTAACTATTGTTGATTCTTCCGTTCAGCCACCCTAAACTGCTGAAGAGTATACGGACATGTGGTCTGATGAACAATACCGTGCGAATCAAAGAAATAGCGGAGTTCAGTATTAACATACTCGCCTCCATTATCACTTCGAACCACCTGAATTTTCATATTGTATTGTATCGAAACCATTTTGTGAAATTTTTGAAAGGCCATACTAACATCACTTTTCGATTTTAGCAAAGTAACCCAAGTCATTCTTGTACAATCATCAATAAAAATGACAAACCAATGAGCTCCACCAAAGATAGGCAATTTTGGAAGGGCCCTAAACATCTGAGTGCACAATCATAAAAGGAACTGAACTCTTATTTAAACTTGGAGGAAAATAAGTTCGATGACTCTTAGCCATTTCACACACATCACAATTAAACTGAGAAACATCGTTTTTCACAAACAAACTAGGAAATAACTTATGCAAATAACCAAACGAAGCATGGCCAAGACGACGGTGCCACATCCACACGTTAGACCCTTTATTATTCTTGGCTGGAGTCTCATTTACTTACAGTGCTTGAGTGAGCAATCCCGAGTTACTGGAATTCAACTTGAGGAAATACAGCTTCCCTCGTCTAATACCATAACCAATCATCTTCCGCGTTCGGATGTCCTTAAATACACAAAAATAAGGCCAAAACACCACCAAACAATGTAAGGCAAGGGTTATTTGGGCAACTGATAATAAATTATAATTCAAGGAGGGATCCACAAGAACAGTATCAAGTTTCATGGTATCAGAAAGGGAAACTGTGCCTTCCCCAAGGACTGGGACGGTATCACCATTATCCATATTAACCTCGGTGTGGGTAGAGTTTTTTAGTGAGGGAACCTGTCTAGAATCACAAGTCATATGTTCAGTAGCTCCATAATCAATTATCCATATATTATTCATAATAGAAGTGGAGACATTAAGTGCCTTACCATTGGTACTTGTTGCGACAATCAGAGCTAATGCTTTGCTTGTTACGTCCGCTGAATTATCGTTGGTTTCTGCAATAGAGGCTCGAGGTTTGTTGAAGTGAAGGTCACGTGTCTTATCCCAATTCTAGGGATACCCAATCAGCTCGAAGCACCAACTTTTGGAATGTCCCGTCATACCACAATGGGGACATTTACCCTAAGGACGATCACGACCGGTTTGACTGGTTCTTGACTGCCCACTTTTATTCTCTGACCCACCTCGGTCGGTGCGGTTGGAGAGGCCTCGGGCCTTGGCTGCCATTGCAGCCAGTTCTGAGCTTTGGCCCTTAATATTCATAACTTCCTTGTGATCTGCTTCACGACGGACATACGCATAAGCAATCTGAAGTCTAAGTGGTGGGTCTTTGTGCAGTATTTCTCCATGAACCTAATCAAACCCATCAGCAAGCGCACTAAGAAATAACAACCTTTGTTACTCGGTTGTCTTTTGAAAAATTAGAACATCTTTTTCACATGCCATGGCCACTTTGTTAAAGTGGTATAATTCCTAAAAAATCTGTGTCAATTCTCCAAAGTAACTAGCCAAGGGCCGTCCATTTTGCCTGAGACGTGAAGCTTTATGATTTAATGAATAAATTATAGCCTCATCATTCTCATCAAAGTAAGTAGTCTTAAGAGCATCCTAGATCTCTTTAGAAGTTGGTAATCAAATATAACATTTCATGATCTCCAGCTTCATTGCGACAAGAGCCAACTCTTAATTCTCTGATCTTCAGAGAACCAATCATCATATTTGGGATCATCCTCTGCAGGGGCCTTAATGGACCCATGAAGATATCTCATCTTCTTCCTTTCAGCAATATGAATTTGAATAAGAGGACCCCATAAATCATAGTTCTTCTCATCCAAAACCATCCCAATGTTGAAGCTTGAATTATCCGGCTGAATCATGGCTGGAGCAGTAGCAGAAACGATTTGGTTGTTCTCGGTGGACATCTTTCACGAAGAATAGTAAACCTATGCAGCGGCAAAGGTACTCCGGGCAGCAACAACACACGTTGCTCACCGTAATTCGGGGCAGAAGATTGGGACACAGCAACAACTTCACGTTGCTCACTGTTCGTTAGAGGCATAACGGGTGGTGCTGGGCACGGCACTGTAACAAACCTTGTTAGGGTTTGAAACTTTCTTTCCTTTTTTTACGACCTGGCTCTAATACCAAGAAGAGAATGCTTTGAATGTGTTAATTGTATTCTTTTCATTTTGAGGTATATATAATCATGTACAATCCTACTACAATAAGGAAATAATAATTACAAGCAATCTACAACTTAAACTAGGAAACCCAATATTATAGGAATCCCAGAATTAAAGGGAAATATTATACAAGTCAACAATAATATAATTAGTTGAAAATCCTTTTTTGAATGTCCAACAAATATTACACTTATACAGAGCCGTGTTTCCGTCACACTAAAAAATCTCTCTCCCAAAAAAATACTTTGCTTTTTCATCAAGTGCTTCATTTTGAGGCGACAGGACCACTTTCCCGGCGTTTCCTCCCAACATCTGGAAAAACTCAATATTTTCTATGGAACCTCTTGACCTTCTTTGCCCTAAAATGACCTTATTTACTTGTTCACTTTCACCACTATGCCCCTGCCTTCCAAAGTCCAACTCTTCGTTTTTCTATTTTTGCACACCAAGTAGAGCATGCATGAATTTCATTATCACTGTAATCCAACGATCCAAAGATAATTTGTAAAGTTGATGGATCCCACAATATTTATCCACCTCTCCTATAAATCCCTATAAATCTAGGTGCAACAATGCATGCATCTGCTTGAAAATTTTCAAAGTTGTCTTAAAATTTGATAAAACATGTACATGCGCAGAACCCAAACAAATTGGATTGATCATCCATTGTAGAAATTATTGAAAGCCAATATATATGTGCTCTTACAAAATTTACCAATGAGAGGACTTGCATAATTTCAGTATCTGCTTCCCATGGAGATCCAAGTACAAAACATCTGGGAATCGATGTTAATTTGGACCTTAACCAAAGAAAAAAAGGTTTGGAGCTGCACTTTCTTCATTGATTATAGTGGCTTATTTTCGAATCCAAATGACTAGTTTTTTTGTTTTGCTTTTGTTTTTGTTTTTTGTTTGTTTTTGTTTTTGTAATTTGAATACATCGATATTTTTACACTAGGGGAGGGAGAGTTCGGCTAAGCCACACAATGGACAACCTAATTTGGTATCGAATTCTCCACTCACGAGATCCAAATGACTAGTTAACTAGTTAATTTTAACTTGTTAAAGGAAACAATTACGTACAGTAGAACCTCGACAATATAATTAATACCTGATAAATTAATAACCTCGATTAAATAATATTTTTAGGCGGTCCCGACTTAGAATAATGTGCTAAATTAATAATTTGTAAAATTTATAAGATAATACATTACAAAAATCATATAGGTCCCACATATAAATAAATAATTTTCTGATACATAGTGCTTATAATTCGAATATGAGATCTTCCTAAAAATAACTTACATTGTTTGTTTCTTCTTGAAATTGATGTCACCTTGGATCTCGTCTTTAACTTTTCTCAACATGATAAAAAGCTCTAGTGTGCAATGGCGAAGCCAAGTTAAGGGATATCTTGGGTTGTAGCCTAGGTAGCTTTCGGTGAAAAATAAAATTTACATGTAATTTTGATTGATATTCGAATGTATCCCATTATATATTTAGTCACTAATCTGAATTCTTTAGGTTTAACTACATAAAATTATATTATACAATTTACAAACCATCTATTTTTCTGTATATGTACAAGTTTGGATTTGTTTGAATTTTAACATGTATTTGTTTAATTACAAAATTATTTGGCTTGAATTTTTTTAAAGCTCACTGATACTATGAAAAATACGATATCAAGTTTCTTTATTTATAAAAATTTAAATCTTTAAACTAGCCCACCCGGTAAAAAATTTCTAGTTCCGCCATTGCTAGTGTGGTTTTCTCATACTAGAACAAAAAATTATTCAATGCCGTCACCTCTTTTAGAGATACTCAGAAGACCGCCTGATCGAATTTAATATTGTCCCTTGACTCACTTCCAAGTTAAATTTTTCTAACACCCACAGTTGTAATTGTTTTCTAGTCCTGGATTATCTTTGTTGTACTCGCACAATGTTTTATGCATTTCATCTGTCATTGTTGATTTCTTTACACCGTTGAGAAGCCTTTGTTGTACGTATGTGTAGTGTTACTATGACTTTTGTTTATTTAAGTTTTTGCTTGGCTAAATGTTCATAAAATGGAATAATGCAATACATTGAACAATGCACAATCTATTTTTGGGAAAAATAAGTAGATTCATGAATTTTACTCGGTTAAACAATGTAGAATTGTTAATTCGTAAAACGAGAAACTAAACATAACATATAGTGTTTAACAAACTAAGGAATACATACTCTTTAGCAAGTGGCTCACTTTCTCTTTGGAAAAAACTCTCTGAGAGCAGAACTTAGCCGCCGGCCCTAGCCTTTGGCTTAGGTGCCTATGGCAACCCCTTCCCTCCCTCCCTTTTCTCCTCTTTTCTCCCTCTCTTCTTCCTTCTTGCTATTTTTTTTTCTTCAGTTTTCTTCCTTTTAGATCTGTCTTCTATGTTATGAGCTTGGTCTCATTCCTTCCCTGTGCTCGACCCTCTCATTTCCTCTCTACATCACCTCCTCATAATCCACCCGCACCCCATCCTGGGCTCCGATCTGTGTGCGTCAAGTCGAAAATGGTGCCAAATCCACCCCCGCTACTTCCTTTCCCTAGCGCGTTTGCGCAGACCCAGCAAAGGAAAGTTGTTGGAGTTGGAGACACCCTTCATGGCTGCGACGATGAGCATTGCACTGAGCCTCTCTCCTCTTTCAATTCTTTTATTATTTGATGCTAAAAGGGTCCAAATTTCTCTCTAGGGTTCCCTAGTTTCTAGGCTTCTCTAGGAGAGCGACGGCAAGAAGTTGATTACGGCGTATGGCGTCGTGGGATCTGGCTCCGGTGCTCGTGGTTTTTAGCCACACGGTTTGCGCTTACTGCAGAAGAGCTAAGGGTGGCAGCCTATTTTTCCTATTAAGGATTCCTTGGTGCACATGGTGATTGGCCTCCGTGGGCGGTGGCGACTGCAATGTTGGAGATAAGGTTGGATGGGTCTTTCGGCATGGGTCTGGGGTTGGAGGAAAAAAAAATTAAAATATTTCCGGTTGTACCGGCTTTGAATAATTGTATTAGGCTTTGTAGAGATGTTGTTTGCCCCACTAGCCATCTCTCATTTTCAAGTGCCCAATACTTTCCTGGATTTTCAAGCAGCTAGTCACGTGGTGGCCTGTTTGTTAGTTTTCATTTCGTAATTTGCCTTTGTCCGTAGTTCTGCGGGCATAGGTAAGTGGCTGTTGGTCTAACTAATCCAATTTGTTGGAGATATTTTCAGCTGGGGGTTCAGGCTGGTTTTACATCGTGTGGAAATGACTATGGAAGCCATGGTCGCATGCTTTGCCGCACGGTTGATGCTCACAACACAACAATGGATATACGCTACATGTTTGGTGGGCAGAAGATTCCCCTGATTTGCTTAGGTATTCCTTGTAATTTGCTTTTGTATTGACATTTGAGGATAGTTCCTTGTTTCGTGCGGGACGCTCTTTTTCCTTTAACCAGGTTGAAAGTTCCGGCAAAGTTTTATTGAGGCCCAATAGGCACGCTATCCTTAGTTTGTTGTCAATTTGTACTTGTACCACGTTGTTCGAATTGAATATCTAATATCGTATTTCTCTAAAAAAAAAAAAAACAAAAAAAAAACAAACTAAGGAATACATTGATAAATTAATAGGTTATTAATTAGTTTTTTTTTTCTCAAGAAAATAAATAGTTATTAATTAATCTGTAAATTCATAAATCATTAATTTATTGATTTTAATATTCTCCTAAATTAAAAAATTATTAATTTATAGAAGTTTAACTGTGATGGTTAAAATTGGGTTATTAGTCATTCTATGGCCATTGACCAAGAAAAAAGTCATTCTCTGGCTATTATGTCTTTTCCAAATGCATTATTAGAAAGGAAAATTAATGAAAAGGGCTTGAAAAGTTTTAGTTTTAATAAAAAACCATGTTATAAGTTTTGTTTAATAAAAAACCATGTTATAAGTTTTAGTTTTAATAAAAAACCATGTTATAAGTTTTGTTTAATAAAAAACCATGTTATAAGTTTTGTTTAATCAAAAACCATGTTATAAGTTAAGTCACTGTTTCTGGAATTTAAGTCACTGTTTCTGGATTTTAAGTAACACTGTTTCTGGAATCTAAGTCACTGTTTGTGGAATTTAAGTCATTGCACTGTTAGTTTTATTTCCAGCGACAGTGTTATTTTTTCCAGCGACAGTGTTAGTTTTTCCAGCAACAGTGTTTTTTTTTTTCCAGCGACAGTGTTAGTTTTTCCAGCGACAGTGTTATTTTTTCCAGCGACAGTGTTATGTTTTTCCAGCGACAGTGTTAGTTTTTCCAGCGACAGTGTTATTTTTCCAGCGACAGTGTTATTTTTTCCAGCGACAGTGTTATTCATTTTCTTTCCAGATACAGTGTTTGTTTGTGCATGGCCCAAAGGGCTTGGTGTGGTTGCTGCTCGCCGGAGCTAAACGGAAGGGAAGGCCGGATTTCTGCCGAAAAGTTGGACAAACTTTAAACGCTCATAACTTTGTCAATACTCAATGAAATCAAGTGATTCAAAAATGAAAATTGTAGTTCTCCCAGAGACGAAGAGAATGGTACCTTGCACGATAGCTAACTCGTTGTGGTTTGGCCGAAAAACGCCTCGAAAGCCTCGGAGGTCGCCGGAAACTGGGTTGGACAAACTTTAAACGCTCATAACTTTGTCAATACTCAACAAAATCGAGTGATTCAAAAACGAAAATCGTAGTTCTCGAAGAAACGAAGAGAATGGTATCTTGCACGATGGCTAACTCGTTGTGGTTTGGTCGGAAAATGCCTCGAAAGCCTCGGAGGTCGCCGGAAACTGGGTAAGATTCAAATAGATATAACTTCTTCAATACTCAATGAAATAGGGTGATTCAAAAAGGAAAGTTGTAGTACTCAGCGAGACGAAGAGGAGGAGGAGGAGGATGAGGGCCAAAGGAGAGCCCATGAGTGACTGGCTGGTGGTCGAGCTGTCTGTTGGTTTGGTGGGTTTTACCTTGTTCTGGGATGGTTTTTGGTTAAAAAAAGTTATAGGATGGTTTTTGGTTAAAATAAACTTAGTTCAAGCCCTTTTTATTAAAGCTCCCTTATTAGAATTGCTGTACACTTAAATAATCATATTTCTCTTTTAAAAAATCTTCCTCCTCTCCAAGCCTCTTTTGCAAAAATAAAGAGAGAAAATGCACCTGGCCTATTTTACAAAAATATAGGAGGAATTGAAATTAAAAAAATGTATGATGAAATTTTTAGATTGTTAATAACAATTTTCATTATTTATAATTTTATTTTACGATGAGAAAAATACTAGAATATTTCATTTGCTGTTTGACATATTTGTCATTGGCATACCAAAATAAGTCATGAATATTTCAGTCTACATACAGTGGACTTGAACATGGTGGAACAATTGAATTATTTGTGCACTCGAACTGGTTTCAAACAACAAAACTACTCTTAAAAGTGAATATAATTAAGTCATGGTTTAACTTGACAGACCAAAATTTTATGAGCGTATATCGCTATAAAGTTCCTCAATCAATGACGGATTGAAATCTAGATAAAATAGGGCGATATTGGAGGAAGGATATTGGGAGTAGAATTGACATGAAAGAGGACTGAAAAGCAGTGAGTGGGAATTCAGATATATGAGCACGGGTCGGATAAAATCATCGTAAGGGAATGTTATTCACTACGAAAGAAGAACCTAAACGAAAAGAAAAAGATAAAATAAAAGCAATGCATGCTAGGTAGAGTAATTTTTAAATCAAATTTACAAATCATGTGATGTGTCACCAATAGGAAATAAACAAGTCAATCAACATTTAAGAAATAATTCAATCGTCAACAACTACGTCATAAATATGATTTACAAAATATAGTTTAAATAGATGATCTTCTTAGAATTTTTTTTAAAAAGGAAAGGAGCGAGGTACATCTCATATCAAATCACCGCAATGAAATTATATTCACCGCGAAAGAAGAATCTGAAAGAAAAGGAATAATCTTACATCCTCCAACTCTACTAAAGCCAGTTTTTCTTTTGGGTGGTGCTATTCACACACTTATTTTTACCTCTCACACACCCTTATTAATTTTAGACCATTGATCTTCTTCAATCATTCGATCTAACAAGCAAAAATTAAGAAAGGTGTGTGAGAAGTAAAAATGAGTGTGTAGAAAGCAGTGCCCTTTCTTTTTCACTAGAGTGGGAGAAATTTCTTCTTTTCTCAATTTTTAGTCTTCTTTCTTTTTTTTTTCTAATTAGTCCACTGATTCATTAGGATTGCCAAACAAATAAGTAAACATACCATTAATGCATGTTTATCGATTTAGTTGTTGGAAAGTTCTTGAACGACACACCTGGTACCTTTTCAAAGTCTTCTGATCATGCAGGCTATTTTCATAAAACCTCTACAGTACTACTCCAAATTAAGATTGTTCCAACATCATTCATATCCATATCCAGCATCCACATCAACACAAGAAGAGGAGAAAGAAATAAACGAAAACAAAAAAGGTAAAGTTTCGACTTTGTTTTATCTTCTTGGTCATTGTTTCAACTTTATATTCTCAGAGAAATAAATGGAGCATTAAAAATTAAAATTAAAAATAATGTAGCACTAAATGCAAATTAAGTAATGGAGGACAGTATAGTAAAAGCAAAAGATTAGATAGACATCGTGGTTATACTATGGTCAAAGCTCCTTCTGTTTTTTGTGTATCTTTGTGCAAGCATGCAAACGGGATAATTGGCTCGCCTGGCTGCAACTAAATTCAATCTCAACGGGTCTCAATCACATAAAAACAGCAGACACGTGGCACGCAGAACTTGAAACGCCTCCATACTAAGTTATGCACCACCATCTCTCTCTCTCTCTCTCTCTCTGATATTAACCCTCCCACTCCACATTTTTCAAGAAGATAACAGAGAGAGAGGCGCTGGTAATTTCTTGAAATTGCATTAGTTTAGATCTTCTTTGCATTTTGTTTCAGGTTAGTTCTTTAGCTTGTACAAAGTAAAATGTAAAAACGGAGCTACGAATTTGGTTTTTATTTTTATGATTTATTTCTTCTTTTGCAGTTTTCGGTTGAAGGGTTTTTGATCTTTTTTTTAATTAGTTGAAAGCGATAGACGTGGGGTTTTGCCCCCTTATTGTGGTGCAATTCAGTCAAATAGGAATATATTTATGTAGGAGAATATGGCGGGAACTGTGTCATCATCAACAATGGCAGGTGATTTTCTTTATATTTGTTTTTATTTTCATTTTTGTAACTCTTTTTGTTTTTTCAGTAGCATATTTCTGGGGCCAAAAGATTCTCACTTTTGATAGTAGTGAATGAGTACTAGTGAACCATAGTATAATCTGAATTCTGAAAACTCTCTGAATATGCAGTTGATCAGCTGGAAAAAGACCGCCATTGATTCAGCGGTTTAGAAAGCAGACTCTCTATTCACCAGAAGTCATATAAAATTTAAATAAATCCAAAAGTTTTGAAAAGGTATAAATTCTTCGCAGCAGATTTGCTTCTCCTCCTCCTCCTTCCCCTTTCGCTCACTCTCTATCATATAATATGAGATTTATTTTGTATCGTATAATATTTATTTGATAACTATATACATGAAGGCATCAGGATGTGGTGTTGTATTCTTATACACGTATACATGCTTGTTTATCAAATTACACACATGCAACGTACAAGTACTTCCTTTAGGTTTTCAAAATTCCCAAAAAGAGAGAAAAATTAAGTTCCCTTAGGTGATGCATGTTTGTGTGCTTTCAAAAAATTTCTCATTTTGTTGAAACCTCACATTAATAGTTGGCTGTCACTTGTGTGCCAAGTGATAATACTACAAATTAGAATTTTCCTAGTAGAATTGTTTAACGTGTTAAAATGAATAATCTTTAAGTGTACTTGAAATATCGACACATGGTATTACAATTTCATTCAAATTATACCACGCGTTTTATTTTTTATTAATATACTCTTGAATCTAGAGACTTGTTGTAACACAACCCATGCCTAGGAAAGCATGTCACAACAACCCTATCTCAATAGTATCCTTTTTTTAGTTATAGTATCATTTCAATCAGAAGAAGAAAAGATCTGCTAGCTCTTGTATATCTTTTACTAGAATGTATGTTTTGGTCAGTAAGGGTGTGCAGTGTACACTCTACAATCTACATAATAGTGGTGGTGGCTAATTAATTATTGGTATAATTTTTAATTAGTTTAAAGACCTTTAACATTTTTTTAACGTGGGCGCTTAACTGGACGGCACAATACTATACAAGCTTCTAACTGTAGACAGGACATTAGCAGAAGATATTTAATTAGTAAATATCTGCTTCCACCTTTTGACGGATACGCAAACCAATTTGGTGGTCAACAGAATTCTATGGGGAAACCAAAAACTAGCTAGCGAGATAAATCCTTCAATCTCTTCTTAATTTTCTTTTCGGAATCATTCCAATTTTTTAATGGAAGAAGCAGAGAGTTTGGTGAGATTTTGTTAACACTCGAGTAATCCTTACTCCTTAGCCAAGTTCTTTGTAATATTAAATATGTCGGATTTTTTAGGTTTATATATTGCATGTCCGTACACTCACGTCTTTTACACATGCAGGACTCGGGGATCCACAAATTGGGTTTTCTTTGGTGGTGAGAGCACCCCCAATCTTTGGCAGATCTTCTCTTCTGATTTAAAATGGCTTCAATCACCTGATCAAAAATCTCAGTTCTCTCTTATATATATCCCTTTGTAGATAAATGTAAAAGAAGAGAGAGAGAGAGAGAATGAGAGGTCGGTTGGGTTTGTACAGATATATCTATAATCTACTTAGTTTAACTTTACGTATTGTGTCGATTTTGAGAGTGGGAGATGATTTGCAGAGTGTGGGAATGCTGGGTTTTCGGGAGTCATTTGTTGCACTTAACGAGGTCGAGAGTTCCAATAAACCCTAGTGGGTAGAGATAGAGGTAGATAATTTTAGAGAGAGAGGGTTTGTTTGGACTTTTCCAAGTTGGAATTTAGGGTTTGTCTCAGTGCAAAGACTGAATTGGAACTCGACTTGTAGTTTAGTATGACACTCGTGCCTCTTTAATTTAATTTAATTTACGGTGATGAAGATAGCAAACGCTATTTTTATACAATTAGAAAGATATATATTTATATAACTATTGTGGTAATACTTGATTCTGAAGAGTTCGAATGTGATGTTAAGAGTCAGATCAGTCAGAGTTAGACCAGCCTAAAATGACCACTGCTAAAGGGGTGACAAACATATTTTTATATAATAATATAGCTCATTACTTAATTTGTTTGTCATTGTTTTACACGTAGAGTAAGACTATACCTACCCTAGCTACCTAGTTTATGGTAATTCATATAAGTATACCTTGTATCATTCTCAAGATTTTCTCTTTTCAGCCTCCTACTCTTCTCTCATCTTCTCAAAACTACATTCTTCTCTACACATGAAAATCTAGAGAGAGAGAGAGAGAGAGAGAGAGAGAGAGAGAGAGAGAGAAAGAGAGAGAGTTGCTGCTTCACCAATCACTCTTTCAAACCCTAGCTATATATAATCTCCTGGGTAAACATCTATATCACTTGTTCTCCTCTCTGGCTTATGAACACCGCTAGCTATAGTTTTGGGTTTCTTTGAATGTTTATTATAACATTTTCCATTTCCTTGTGCAGGAGAGGTTTTTGAGTTTTTGGAGGAAAATTTTCAATCAAAGCAAAATGGGGTCTATGAATTCAAACAACTGGCTTTCCTTTCCTCTTTCTCCTACTAATTCTTCCTTGCCATCACAACTCCACCCTTCTCACTCTCATCAATTCTCTCTAGGGTTAGTAAATGAGACCATGGACAACCCTTTCCAAAACCAAGGTAATTCTTTTTTCTTTTCATGCATAGTTTCTGTCCTTTTTTTCTTCCCTTTTTGTTCTCTCAATCTCTCTCTCTTCTCTTTACTTTGTGAATTTATAGAGTGGAATATGATTAATACTCAAGGAAGCGATGAAGTTCCAAAGGTGGCTGATTTTCTTGGCGTGAGCAAATCCGAGAACCACTCAGATCTTGTAGCCTTCAACGATATTCAGGCCAACGATTCTGTCTCCGACTACTTATTCCCAAGCAACAACATAGTCTCTGTACAAAACACCGTTGTAGACAATTCTAGCAACTTTGATTTCCAAGAAAAATCCAACAGCCTCCAATCGTTGACCCTATCAATGGGAAGTGGCAAGGGTTCTTCAACATGTGAAACCAGCACCGACAATACCAGCATTACTACCGTGGAAGCTACCCCAAGGAGGACTTTGGACACATTCGGACAAAGAACATCTATTTATCGTGGTGTAACAAGGTCAATTTATACACCCATTTTTGTTTTCTTTATAGAACCTTGTTTTCTTGGTCACTAGGTGATTGAGGATTTGTGGCCATTCACTCTTAGATTTTATTTAAAGAACTCATATTAAAGCACATCTCTATATATTTTCTTGGTCACTGGGCGATCGAGGTATTCTGGCCATTCACTCTTAGATTTT
Source organism: Cotoneaster glaucophyllus (assembly GCA_036320875.1). NCBI lineage: Eukaryota > Viridiplantae > Streptophyta > Magnoliopsida > Rosales > Rosaceae > Cotoneaster > Cotoneaster glaucophyllus. Next base: position 1,763,939 of record CM070061.1, read on the forward strand.
GTATCAAGAGCTCATTTAAAGCACATTTCTATCCATTTTCAACCCTTATATCAAATCTAAGAATAAGTGACAATGCATTCCTTGGTACCAGGTGACCAAGAGAACCTTTCTTTCCTTTTATACATTAACATAAATAATACAATGCATTCCTTGGTACCAGGTGACCAAGAGAACCTTTCTTTCCTTTTATACATTAACATAAATAATTTGCATCTGTAAATATATAAATAAAACAGGCATAGGTGGACAGGAAGGTATGAAGCTCATCTTTGGGATAATAGTTGCAGAAGGGAAGGACAATCCAGGAAAGGCCGCCAAGGTATTTATCCCCTATTCTCCTACCGCTACGGTTTTCTGTGTTACATACACCAATGTATATTTTTACCCCAAATGTAAGTATATTTTTACCCCAAATGTGTCACTGATCATCGTTTCCTTGATCTTCATCATGGTCGTTGTTGTTTCGGGCGTGGTTTTTTCAGTCTACTTGGGTGAGTACAGATTCTAACTAGCTACAACTTGTTATTTAACATCCTGAATTCTTAAAGTTGATGGTTTTGAATGTTTTTTATGTGAAAGCAATGTTTTTTTGGCTTATTTTAAACAGGTGGGTATGACAAAGAAGATAAAGCAGCTAGGGCTTATGACTTGGCTGCACTAAAGTACTGGGGAACATCTACTACTACAAATTTTCCAGTAAGTTTATTTATGCCAAAAAAACAAAAAAACGAATTAACGGTTGCCAATGTGATAAAAATAAAATAAAGGAAAGAAAACGAGACTTGTGTTTATATTATATATGGCTCTTCCAGTAGTTTTATACTATTGCTGCAGATCAGTAACTATGAGAAGGAGGTGGAGGAGATGAAGAACATGACAAGACAAGAATTTGTGGCAGCCATTAGAAGGTAAATGAAATGGATAATGTATATTTCCCTAATTTACACCTTTTTCTGTTTCAAGAATTTGTTTCTTTTGTACTAGAAGGTCTTAACTTTTCTTTTCATTTAATTAAACTTTCAGGAAAAGTAGTGGCTTTTCTAGGGGAGCGTCCATGTATCGCGGAGTTACAAGGTACACTAAACTAGCTAGCTAGGCACGCTTTGTCTCCATGTCTCTCTTCCTCTATCTCATTGCACGAAACAAAATCTTTGTTCAGGCATCACCAACACGGACGATGGCAAGCAAGGATTGGCAGAGTTGCCGGCAACAAAGATCTATACTTGGGAACTTTCAGTATGTCCATGCATACAATACAATTATTGCATTGTATTTATATCACAAATATACAATTCCATATACATATATGTATGAGTAATGCTACATAGACCAAATGTGATGTGTCATCAATAAAAAATTAGCATGTGTTAACCAACACTTAAGTGATAATCCATCCATTAACAATCACGTCGTACGATTTACAAAATATGGTTTAAATTGATGACTTCCCAGACATTACCCTATATGTATATTATATATATATATATATATATATATATATATATATTTATAACAAAAATAATCCCTTGAAAATATATAAGATTATGGGATTCATGCAAAGCTCAATTAGAAAAATTAGTAGCCTCATTTTTGGTTGATAGATACTTTTTTTTACTTGTATAAATTAGTAATACTTCTTGGTGTAAGATATTTTTTGAAGTAAATGTGGTATATGTGACTTTGATCGATTGAACTCTATATAGGTACTGAGGAGGAGGCAGCTGAAGCTTACGACATAGCAGCAATAAAATTCCGAGGCCTAAGCGCCGTAACCAACTTCGACATGAATCGATACGACGTGAAGAGCATTTTGGAAAGCAATACTCTCCCCATTGGAGGAGGGGCAGCAAAGCGTCTCAAAGAGGCTCAGGCCTTGGAATCTTCTAGAAAACGGGAAGAAATGATGGCTCTTGGCTCCACGTTTCACTATGCGGCTGCCGGAGCTGCCAGTCCATCAACCTCAGCCGTTCGTAATTTGCAAGCGTACTCTTTGTTGCAGCCTCAGTCAACCTTTGATCAAAATGTACAACAATCCCAGCCTCTACTGACTCTCCAAAACCATGACATTTCTCAGTACACCCACCATCATGACCCTTCTTCATACCAAAATTACATCCAAACCCAGCTTCAGTTGCACCAGACCCAGCAGCAATACCAGCCTACCCAGCAATTCTATAATAGTTATGGCCTTCAGAGTACACACCCAGCTTTGCTTCAAGGTCTCATGGACATGGGTTCTTCTAGTGTGATGGATCACAACACTGGGAGCTCTAGTGGGAGCTATAGTGCTGGAGAGTATTTAGGAAATAATGGAATTGGGTTGGCTTCAAATTCAACAGCAAACAATGGAGTGGGTTCAGCAGAAGAGCTTGCACTTGTGAAGGTTGATTATGATATGCCTAATGGAGGAGGGTATGGGTATTTTTACAATGTGGAGTGACTGAGGGTCGATATTGAGATTTTGTATGGGGAGATTAGTAATTTTGTGATCGGGAGGACTTAAGGATGGTTAGAGACAGTTTACTATTCCCTTTTTGGGTCTATATTTTGGGTGATTCTGAAGTAACAGGAGCTGATTTTCAATGCAAACTCGAAGAGCTGGAGGACCTTTTATTTTGTTCTAGTATTTTGCTGTTGTGTTTTTGTCGATCTTTACATTGAAGTCTGACCATAAATTAATCCCGTTGTGGTAAAACTTGGTAGGATCAGTAGTATATGGGTGCAAGTTGAAACCCTAAATTTTGTGTGCATAAGACCTATTGCGCAGCTGCTGATGTAATTCTCCTTGTGTTACCGGTAGGCCATTATTTCCATTTGAGTTTACTCCACCTTGTTTCAAATGCAAGTATTGTATATACGTATATCTTAACCTTCTCCGCCGAATTATTGCATAGTGTAGCATGAGAATGTGATGTAAAAATTAGCCTAACGTCGGAGAATAAAGAGACGTTGCATGAGCTTATAAGAAGTTCTGCTACTAATAACCATTTGTTTTAGGTGGAACTTCAACCTTTTCAATGGTATCAAAGTGGATTTTCTTACATGTGAAGCTAACGGCCGCATGTGTCCATGTATTAGGCTCAAAGATTAATGACGCGGGGGAATTAGTTAGGAACATTGTACGGGCTTATAAGCGCACTTACCACTCCCCTATTGCGAATGGGATGGATTACGACAATTGTTTGAGATAATTATATTGCGGACTGATTTCAGGATAGAATCTCACTCAATTGCACTCTATTCCAATTCTTAAGCAATTGTTGGTGTGGAGACCTTATATCATCACACGGATTTTACAAATAAAAAAAAAAATAAAATAAATAAAACAACAACAACAACAACAAAAAAACAAAAACAAAAACATATCAAATTCAAATCCAACATACATACACATTTGTGTATAGAAATTAAAGATTTAGAGTAAGAGAGAAAACTAACCCTCAAAGGCTTTGGCGACAGCAGACCCTGTGCCCACAGAAGTACCAAGACGGATGATGATAACGATTTGCACTTAGTATAAATGATGAAGGAGAGAGGAGGAAGATAAATGTTGGAAAGGAGCTGAGTTTTCCAAGGCGATATTAGACCCGCCTGAGTCGTTTCAATTTCTTTCTATCTTTACGTTATGCAGGTGGAGAGGGAGGCAGAAAGGGAGGGGAGAGACGAGAGAGACATGAAATAAAAAAGGGGTATATACTTGATTCATGCAAAAAAAAATTGAGTTTTTTTATTTTTTTATTTTTTTTTTGTCAAATTGTAGATAACATTCATAAAACAAGTCCAACAAAGACAAATTATAATGTATAGCCCCAGAAAAGACCGGCATACAGAAAGAAGACGTCACTTATGCAACTAAAACATAAGAAGAAGACGTCACTTATGCAACTAAAACATAAGTAAATAAAGCATGAATAAAGGTTCTTCCCTACAACAACTACATGTGGAGGATTTTTTATTTTCGATTGAAGTTTGAGTTGTTGGATTTATTTTAGTTTCATGAAAATCTAATTAGTGCAGTTTCATGAAATTTTGTGTCATGCCAATTTACATAGTACCTACAACATAAATTGGTTAAACTGTGATAAGGTAGAAAAAAATTAAGACACGAATTAGAAGCAGGAAAAATAGGAACTAGTACTTATACTTAATTCTAAAATAGAGAAGAAGATAAACCTATAATTAGTCCACTTGAAGTACTATTTTTATTAAAAATTTCGAAAGAAGCACTTTTGAGTCGAAGTCCTTTTTAATTACAATGTCCAGAGGGCTTTTGGGTCCTTCTACACAATTAATTGGGCCTCAGACAAACATTTAAAGGTCCAAATGAACAAGCCCTTCATTTTCGGCCTCAAATTTTCTTTTCAATTATTTTATATTCTCCAAAAGAAAAAAAAAATCCTCTCAATTTCTTGATAAAAATAAATAAATAAGTAAATAAATAGAAAACCACAATTTTAAAGCTGCGTGTGCCAAAATATTACGGTGCTAAAATCCATAAACCACTTCCCCAAGAAATGGAAGAACCATCAATTTAAAGAGGAGGGCAATTCGTACAGGCACAAGAAAAAAGCGATCCATCAATCGCTTCGTTGAAATTTGATAAATAGAGTATTTAATATTGTGTTTAGGCTTTCATTAATTTCACTGTTGGGGTAAGCATTCATCCTTTATTTCTTTTTTCATCTGGGTGTTTTTTTTGCTGGATATTGTATTTTTTTCCCTGTGAATTCGACTCAAATCGGAACTACGGATTTAGAAGAAACAATTTGATGAATTTTTTATTTGCGTGTATGTGTTAGTCCTGTTCTTGATTTGTTGTTTTTTTTTTTTTTTTTTTTGCTGTTACTGCGGTGAAAAAAGTTCATAGATTTCTGATTCTGGAGGACCCTTTGTGAATTTCATCTGAATTTGAATATTTTTTTTTCTGTGATTTGTTGTTTATGTGGTGAAAAAATAGGATGGCTGTATATTTTTTTTTCATAGAGACTTAATTTGTTTTTAATATTACAAAGAAGGGTGGAGGAATTTTGGGATTAGGGTAAGTTTTTAGGAATTGCTTTGGAGCTAAAGGTTGTTGCTTGAGAAATTAATAAGCTTTTCTGAGACCAGGTTTTGGGTTTTGAATTCTGCCCTTTTCTTCGTAGGAGTTTAAGATTAGGATCCATGGTTTTGCCTAGGGAAAAACTTGATTTGTGGGTGAGATAGTTTTGGGTTTTGTGGGATGTTCACCTTGCTTCGACGATGAATGTTACAGCTTGGTGTTATGTTAAAAGTAGGACGCTGGTGCAAAGAATATTAATTTGTTTGTAGTGAACGAAAGCCGGTGGTGCTGCATTCCTCTCCAGCTATAACTACCTGATTCTTTTAGTTTTCAGCTTGGTAGTATATTTGCTTATGATGCCCATATGTAGGCAAGTTTGTAATGTTCATCGTGGTCTCGAAATTCTGGTACAACCCTCAGTTTTTTGTGTCTTGCGTTCTTCACAGAATCAAAAGTTTGTTTTGCTCTTTTCAGATCCTTCAATTCTTTAGTTTTTTAAGAAGAATTGTAGCATCAACTTTTGCATCGTTAGTTGACATTCCTCCTTGATGCATATCTATGTAGCATTTCTGCATTTGTTTTTAGCTCTAGGGATGTGCATCAAGAAAGATGGTAGTCTAATTATGGCATAGAGCAAGTGTCACATATTTGTAAAAGCTTTACAATCGTTTACCATTAAGAGTGTAAAGGAATGCATAATGTAAGCGAAGTGTCTGCCGTAACACTTCTAATAGGAGTTATTAACCTAAAATAGTAGCCTTTAACTAGTGCAAAGTCTAGATGAGGAGCACTCCAAAAAGTCTTGTCGTCGTTTTTCATTGGTTAGTCATTTGACGGCATTGGACATCATCTATCCTTGTATTTATAGTTCTACCCAGTAATCCATACAAACTTTATCTCTGGTCTAGCATTTGATATTTTGAAGTGTTTCTAGGGTTGAACATCAAGGAAAAATAGGTTATTGTAGTTACGTTCTCTGGTAGCTGTTTTTCTAGTGGGTTTAGAAACGATCACATAGTACAAATTAATTCGGTGTAAATTTTGAAGAAACTCCCAAATTAAGAGCGTTGTCATCATGTAGTCCCAGCCTACTTTTGATTGGTCTTTCCCAATTGCATGATTGGTATTTTTTTTTTTTTTTTTTTTGTGGTTTGAATACTCCTATCTACGGGCTTCATTCACTGCCCAAACTGTCATTGATTCGAAATTGTGCATAGTCAAATTGATTGCAGTCAGGTGTATTGGCTATGATAACCTAAATTCTTAGCTTACGCACTCTCATTTCATTTACGATATTTCACCAGCTGAAATTTTCTACTATGTATCACTATGTTTGAGAAGTTGAACCATATTTTATGATCTTACTCTTGTTTTTCTGGGAACTAATATAATGTTCTTTTATCAGGACCCCAAGTGACAAAAGAGATGGTGAAGGCATACACGCAAGAGCACACATACAAACACCCATGGGACCGGGTGACTTCTGCATCATGGAAAAAATTTGCCAATGCTGAAAACAAACGCACGCTATCACACATCCTTGAAGTTGACACTCTGAACCACAAGCTGGATCCCAGCACAGGAAAGCTTTACACCACACGTGCTATCACTGTCCATGCGCCAGGACCATGGTTTATTCGCAAAATTGTTCGCCAGGATGTCTGCCACTGCGTCGAGTCAACAGTTGTGGATGCACAAGCACGATCTATGCAACTCACCACCAATAATATTAGCCTTGAAAAGTTCATAGAGGTGGAGGAGAAAATCAGGTATGATCCCCACCCAGAGAACCCAAATGGCTGGACATTATGCCGACAGGAGACTAGCATTCGAATCAAGCCGTTATCAGCATTGGCATCGATGGCCGAAAAGGTTGAACAACGATGTGCTGAGAAGTTTGTGCAGAACAGTGCCAAGGGCAGAGAGGTCATGGAGAGGATATGCAAGTATCTTGAAGCTGAATCTAAAGGGATATCTATCTAACCCGGACCGGACTTTTGTAGTGAACCCTCTCAAAGTAGAAAATAATAGAAGCTGGAAAGAGTGCAGAACCGTGAACTATTTTTTAACCGTTGAATCTCTCGTCGATCGAAATTTTGATACAGAATGCATCAGTTTTGCATTATACGTAGTTCTAATTGCCCTGTTTGAGGGAGCAGTTGAACACAGAACCTCGAGTGCAGAACGCGTGCTAAAACTCCATCGCGGTTGGTAACTGCCATTTTCGGCGTCTTTTTCTCTGAGGACGGTTATATTTTGAGTTCAGAAACTGATAAAACCATATGGAAACCTAAATCTTTACAAACATGCATGAAAAAAACACAATGGATCAGAGAGGAAGAGTACATAGATTTATGCATGGAAACCACATCAATACTTTACAATAAAGATCCAGTGACATGTACTAGAAGAAAGAAATGCGATATAAACAGCGCGTAGACACGTTACGAAGATTAACCCGAACCATGTCCACCAAACCGGCACAGACTAAAACTTAGAAAGACACGACGCAACACATAAAGTTCTTCCAATCACAACAAATACAGAGTTCTTCAGAGTGCAGAGATGCCTAGATCGCCTTGGCACCCCAGTAGGTATAACATTATAAAACGGCAAGTGCTAAGATACCGCTGCAAACTCTGAAGCCATCTCGTGGATGAAAACAAGCATCAATTTCGAAAATGAAACTTCACCGCATCAGGCTTAGATTTTATCGAGCTTCTCAGCTTTTACGACCGGGTTGGCTTTCGCAATAGCATCGCGTCCAGCAGTGCGATAATCGTAAGGGCAGTCATGTTTGTCTGAATAACGATGTACTGCACAAAAAAGGTGACCACACCGACAATTGAACCCTGTTAATCCAACCCGCTTGTTGCAAGTGTTGCAACGTTTTGGGCCTTCCGGGTTTGGCTCACCAGACGACCCTGAACCAAAGGAAAATGATGGTTGCGAGGAGAGAGTTTTTGGCTCCACTGGATGGGGTTGAACATCCACACTAGCAGCCGCAACAACAGGCTCATTTGCATTGATGCTTGATGTTCCGTTGACAATGCTTCCAAAGGATGATGCAGCAAGCTTCGCCTGCTCCTGTTTCAACATCATGTCCTTGTGACACTTGGAACACATATTCATGGTAGCCGCGCTTCCGAAAAACCCACAATTGTTTACACACAAAATAGGACCTTCAGGGGCTGCTTGGCATCCAGTCTCCTCGTGCTCCATTTTTTCAACTTACCTGCAAAGAGAACACCTGAAAACCAACAATTAATGGGTTACAGCTTATTAAGAGTGAAAACTTACAAGTCCGCCACACACACACAACCAAAACAACAAACACATGAAAAACACAGCAAACACGCCACTTATAATGAAAATAATGCTCGTAGTGCAATTTAATGCTCGTTTATAAGCAATGAAAATACTAATTTTTTGTTTGAAAGGAAAAAGTTGTTAAGACTGCATAGGATTCCATGTTACTTAATATCAAAAAACGTGAAGTCAGGGTATTTCATTATCTTTATAATTTGCACACAACAACTCATCTTTGAACAGAAAACGTTTAGATTTCAATCCAGAAAACCCGTAGAACATCACTAACAACATCCAAAGATGTTAAACCTGTAAAAGGATTATTGAATTTGCATCATATGAACATAAGCTTGTAAATTCAATAAGACATAAAAATAGAAAACTGCTAATTCAGCTATAAAAATCAGAAGCAAAATCTTTATTATAATACGCGGACATTCATCATGCCAACAAGTATAGTAGTCAAGCTACATAAAACACCTATCAACCAACTGATAGCAATTACATACAAAAAATAAAATCTAATCATTATAGACCACCTGATTTGTGCCAAAGTTCAAGCTCAACCCCAGATTTATGGCCAATTAGCAATTACAATCTACCTAATATCGGACCTTTGACTCGCAAACTTTAACTAATTAATCATCCAAATAAATAATCCACACCCCAAATTGCAAATTTGCAGAAAACCCATCGAAAACACCTGGAATCAACAAAAACTGGGTATCAGCACAAAAATCCCCAAATCCCAAATTTAGAGAGAACCCCTAAAAAACACTTCAAATCTACAAAAACCCAAACTTGGTATACAAGCACACATATACACATGCATACATCCAAAATTGCAAATTTGCAGAGAACCCTAAAAACACTAAAAATCAACAACAACAAAAAAACCCAAACTTGGTCAGCTATACACGCACATACGCGCACACACATATATATACATGCACAGAAACCCTACCCTGTTAAAACAAATCTCTTGAAATTGAACCTACCGATTCCCGAGCTCAGGATCACATCGGACACGAAGTCCCTGTTCACCAAAAATCCAAGAATTACAATCAGAGAGTCGGCAACCGAATACGAAGATCAAAGGAAGCCCTCGATCAAAAGCAGAAAAATTGAACCAAACACAAAGAAATCAAGCAGTAATCAAAATTAGGGGATTTTCAAAACCCTAACCCTAGCAGATTTTGGATCGCCCGAGGAGAGAGAAAGAGAGAGCCAGCCAGAGAGAGAGAGTCGTATTTCGCTATTTTTCCTGTGCGACGCTCCCGTGCAATTTAACAACGACCGTTGCTATTATGAGGCCGACGTGGAGGTTTTCTATTGGCCGGAGGTCTTACCTCCGTTGGCATGAAATTCCTCTTTTGTCCCTTTTCTGAGGTGCTAATAACGGTTTTGGAAAAGGTTAGGGGTGAGGTTAGGTGTAGTGGTCGGTTAATCACAATGGTAATGTTTGAGATTTTCTTTTCCACGTCAAAATCAATAATACGGTTGTAGATTTTTTGGTTGGATACCAAACACAATTTAGATTTGATAACATGCGTATGTTTAGAGCAAGATTCGAAAAAAGCACCAATCGGACGACAGGAAAAGTCTAGCCAGATTTTTTTAATTTAATTTAACTTATTATATAATAATAAAAATATATAAATAAATGACTGCAATTGATTGAATACTTAAAAATTAAATAAAAGGATATGCATTCAGACTTATTTTACAAGAAAGAAAGTCTAAAGTTCTTTTGAAAAAAAAAAATGATCTTCAAATCCTTTGTAAGATCCCACATCGTCCAGGGGTGTGTGGATCATGTAAGCTTTATATGTATATTCTCATCTCTACCTAGCACGAGGCCTTTTGGGAGCTCACTGGCTTCGGATTCTATAAGAACTCCGATGTTAAGCGAGTTCACGCGAGAGCAATCCCATGATGTGTGAGTTCCCGTAAACAAAACCGTGAAGGCGTGGTCGGGGTCCAAAGCTGACAATATCGTGCTACGGTGGAGTCGAGCCCCGGATGTGGCCAAGGCCCGAGCCGGGATGTGACATCCTTAACCTAAAAACATAAAATATTGAATCGCCTAAGGTCTCGCCTAATTGCCTCGGAGAGACTTCACCGGTTTTCTAAACTTTTGGATCTTATTCGGGCGTTGGCCTCTACCTAGTGCCTGGGTGGTCATTTAGGCCGCTTTTTAGAATAATATCTAGAGTAAGAATTCGTATTTGCAACGAAAAAATATACTAGTGATTACGAATTTAATTAAAATGTAAACATGTCCTTTCGATTGCTAAAAAAATGTACAAATAAGAGTACATGTCAACTTATCAATATAAAACACAAATTCATGGGTTACATAATCACGACTTCAATAAAGGCTTGTGAAAAAGTATATTAGAGATTTTAAGAAATAATATTGTCTTGATGAATTTTTTTTTCTACTGGCAATTTGTACCTTACACTATCTACATGGCATGAGTAAAGATTCGAGCTCTAAGCAATATGACTACACCCGCATGTGTTGTTGCAATGACCAATTTAGTTTCAATAGATTTATTATTTCTAGGAGAATACTTAACAATTCTTAAGCAATTTTGATGATAGATTGAAAATTAAACATAACATATATAGTTGGACAATTGCACACAAACTTTATAGTTTAACTTCCATTTGGTTGCTTATCTTTCACTCTCAATCAAACTAGGAACTGCATATGATGGGTGACACCTCAACCACATATATTATGGTAGTGATGATGATATCTATGGAACCTCAAAATGCAAGCAAACACTGCCTTTACAAATTTCGAACATAAAAAGGTTTGCAAACCAGTCACTAATGAGTTCTATTTTTTTCCCTTTGCTTTTGCCTCAAATATTCTCTCTTTTTTATACTTTGAAACCTCATTTGTGTTTGATTTAAAGCATGTCTTTCAGCCATCACTTTCTTTTTTTCAGGTCTTGTCTAGCTAATCTTTAAGCAGTACTGCTGTCTTGATTACTGTTAGTCTTATGGTTTCTCCACGATTCCTTTTTATTCGACTTGCATGCTACTCTCTTGTGCTTCGATTATTCGAAGGTGGTTCATGGAACTACGAATGATAATGTGGTATCAAAGATGGAAGTGACGCGGTTGTAGATGAGGTGTTTAACGGCACAAACCCTGTTTAGCACAACTTTTGGTCTCGGAGTCAGATTTTGAAAATTTCTCTCACAACCTTAGGTATTCCAGAATTCTTTTCCAAAGGGTGACTGTTCGTAATCCCTAATCCATAAGTTCATCTGTGCCAGGAAGATTTTAAGTAATAGAGCAAATTGGGGAGGAGTTTTTGGAACTGGTTTCTAGTTCTTCACAAATTTGAGAAAAGGAGGTAAGAAAATCATATGGAAGTTTTTTCTTTTCTTCCTTATTGTGTTCCTTTTTGCAGATGAATTTGATAGCAAATCAAAATTACACAAATATTGTTCAGTGCAAAGATTCATGGGTGGAAAAAAAAATGTAACAATTTGCTAAGCATATGTTATTGTCTTTCAGTAATTTTCTGCAACCTCCAGTTAATTCAGGAAAGGTCATCTTCCAGATTAGATAGTTAGGACTAGATAAGATCTATAGGCACATTTTTCTGTGATTTAGTATAATATTAGAAGCAATCGAAACATATGCCTTACCGAAGAAACCAAGACGTCTTTTTACCTTCCGTTCTTATGATTTAGTATAATATTCCAGATTGAGTGGATACAAAGATAGTGTTATAACACATATTAAGATAGGCTTTCTGCAAACACCTTTCACCCCTTTAAGACAAAACATTATTAGGATTCATGCTAAGTAAAGCATGGCCAACCTTCCATTGTCATCCTCTCTACGCAAAGCCCAACTCGTTGCATTGGGCAAGTACGTGGACTTGCCCAATATTGCAAAATTTGATCTGAATTCGCTTATATGTATTTTCCAACTACATATGTCATTGGTCAAGAGAGCCTCTTATAGATAAACCCTACAGCAATAAACCAGATACATGATCTCTAGGTTACGAAATTTCCAACAAATTTGTAAACCTAATCGACCTTCCTACGAATGAAAATCTGGTTTTATAAGAGCTCGTTGCAGTTAGCTTCACTTCTATTTGTTTGTATAAAAGCATAAACATAAAGTGACACTTCCATGTCATAGAAAAGTTGCAGAAGAAAAAGATGATCTTAGTTTTCTCTGGTGGAATGTCATCAATTAAATCACATGATCAGCTGTTAATCATCTCCTACATTTCTCCATTCCCAATTTCTTTTCACGATATTTTGAATTGGCAATAAAATAATACACGAAACTATCCTTTTCTTTACCTGATCAAATGACAAGTTGTTGATATAGTATCGATATGCCGTCGATAACAATGGTAGATAATAAGTCAATAGCAGAACATATCATTGTGTTTATTGATATACATCCAAATTATCTATTGAAATAAACTTCGTCCTTTTGACAAAAAACAAAAGTTTGATAAATAATATTTCGTGCGTGTGTATAATATCGTTAAACTGTCGATGATATTAGTAGATAGTAAGTCAATAGTAAAACGTATCATTGTATTATCAATATACATATACACCATTATCTATCTATACAAAGTTCATTCGTTTATATCTAGTGGGCCCATGACACATGGCACTTTGGGTGGCAAGAAGGACCAGAATGCCCATAACCCAAGAAGTGTAGTCAAATAGTCTTAGTCCGACAGGCTAGGCTTAAGCCCATTGAAAATATTACTTGCCTCCCAAGTAAGGAAACCCTAGTTCAAGGCAATTTAATTAGGATATGATTGGAATTAAGCAACATAATCAGAATCCTAGAAAAATTGGATATATTATTCTAGATTCCCTCCTAGATAGTCTCTCGATTAATTGGAATTACTCTCCCTACATGGACTGTGAAGATCTCTATAAATACCCTAACTTGTTCATTGATCGGGCGTGTCGATCAACGAATTAATCAATCACAACTGAAGATACATCTATCTTATATTCTCTCTATGCTTAACATAGGCTCATGGAGAACTCATCTCTTTATCGGCCCACCATAGCCTATTCACCAAGGATGGTTCACGATGTAGCACACATCAGACCATTCTTTCTTAGAACTACCTCATCAGTTTGATTCTTCTTCCTTGAGATATGTAGGCAATCTGATCTGGATTCAGCCACACCCCACAATTGTGTGACCATGATCTCTGGGCCTATGACACGTGGCACCTTGGGTGACAAGAATAGCCGGAAAGCTTATAGCCCATGGATCGCAGTCTGATAGCCTTAGTCTGACAGGCTAAACTTAAGGCCTATTGAAGATACTAAGGAAACCCTAATTCAAGTCAAATCAGGATATATTGAGGATTAGGCAACGTATTCAAAATCCTAGTAGAATTGGATATCTCCTAGATAATATCCCGATTTAATGGAGATTATTTTCCCTACAAAGACTCTCAAGATCTCTATAAATACCCTTGTTTGGGTATTTATCTAAAAAATTATTTGAGGATCCAAGACTTTATCCCGCCTCCCATTTGACTCTAAGACGATTCTTCATCTTCTCTAGAAAACTACAACATAAATGTTCCCTATGCACCTAACCAATGCTCATCTTGCATACACACCGCCGTCACGCAAAGACACGTTTATGGAGAATCCTTAACATCCTGCCATAGGCTTTTCGTCAAGGATGGTTCACGATGTATTGCACATCACACCATTCTATCTTAGAACTACACTCGTGATTTGATTCTCCTTCCTGGATATATGTAGGAAGTTATATTCTGATTCAAGTACACCTCCCAATTAACCTCTTATTCCCCTCACTGAAGATCATGTGCAATTTCGACTAGATTTTGCCTTCGTCTGGGGATCTGCGTGTTTTTGGTTCTAACACCAATCAATCCCATTCACCGGAGATCATGCCAATCAATCCCATTCACCGGAGATCATGGACAATCCTAACTGGATTCACTTCCATCCACGAATGTGCAAGAATTTGGTTCCAACATATTGCACTAATTAAACTGGTGGAATTGCAAATGAAGCAAACACATGATAAACAAAGAAAGATTAATAAACGTAGCCAAGAAGAATAATATGGGTAAATAGCGTTATAGCTTCATTTATTGGGGAACATATTACACGCACACACCCAAATTAAAGAGATGATCAAGTACTTCACTCGTCCTATTTTATCACTTAACAATTTAGTTCAAGTAAATGGCCAAAAAGGACAAGAGTGAAGCTCCAACCAGAGATCCAACGGCGTTCATGTTGCTTCCACTAGGTGCTGGAGCAGAAGCTTGAGGGCCTGCGGCTGCAGAGGTGGGGGTGCCAGCGGGGGTGGCTGCAGCGGTTGTGGCTGCGGCGGGGGTGGCTGCGGGGGTGGCTACGGCGCTCTTTACAGGTTCAGCGTTGGCGGCTGCGGCGCCTTTTACAGGTTCAGCAGCCATTGCTGCGCTTATGCAGACAGCAACTACGAGGACAACCAAGGCAATATTCTTCATGGCCATTTTGTCGGTGGCGTGTGGTCGGTCGAGGGATCGAAAACACGCCTTGTAATCGGAAGTTAAGAATTTAGAGTATTGTATAGATCTCGTAGTAGTTTGTAGCTGTCCTGAGGAAAATAGGGAGAGCCTTGGGGGTTATATAGCTTTGGAGTTTCTAATATGGAGGAGCATGTTGGTTATTTTTGGAATAAATCTGTTGGGTTTATTTGAGGTAGGGAACGGTTCTTAGGTGCGTGTTCTTTGCATGAAAAACGCCGCCTATAATGGTATAACAAAATAACAAAATAACAAATTAATGCCATAAATAGTTTAGAGTGTTCCCCTTACTATCGAGTTATTTTGTTTGTATCTCTATTCTTCTATTATAGAGTTCGTTTGGGAATGCTTTTAAAATGACTGAAAACACTTTTGGTAAAAATATTTTAGAGCCAATCCTTAGTAAAATGCAAGTAAATCCTTAAAAAGTATTTAATGTGCTTCTTGCGAAAGCACTTCAAGTGATTTTAGAACCCAAAAATATTTTCTCTAAAAGTGTTTTCAGTAATTTTAAAAACACTTCCTAACGAGACCGTAATGTATATCTACATTCTCCCAATATAACTTGTATCTTAAAACTGCGAAAAAATTAATTAAAGATGGTTTTATTGATGAAAGATATTATTGACACTCTAAAAAATCATTTTGTACTTCTCAAATTTATTTTTCTTTATAAATATACAAAATTAAAAGTGCATATCTCATAATTTGTTAAACAGACCTACATATTGAACAAAAATGCACATTTACTTTTTAGTTAAAGGGGATTATCTTAAAACAGTCACTTAACATACCCAAACTACTCTCACACACACCCTCTACACGTAACACAGTTCTGTAGTGTAGGATACAACTGTCTTGCTCTCCTAAAATCCTTATTTTGAGGATATGTGAGGACCAAATGCATATTAGTCACAAGAATATATTAGTTTATATCCAAAAATTCAAAATATTTGACAACTTAATAAAACGAAACCAACGTAAAATTTAGGACAAATATCAGTTTACTACCTTCAAGTTTCGTGATTTTCAATATTTGGTACATGAATTTTTTTTTCGTCCCAAATTCATACCTAAAGTGTTAATTTTGGGACAATTTCATATATCCGTTAGTCTGACTGTTAAATAAGCCGTTAACTGATGACGTGACGCTCACGTGCACAATAACTTTGCATCACGTGTCAATATAAATATTAAAAATTTAAAAAATTTAAAAATTTAAATAAAATAAAATAAATTTTGTGCGTTCGTTCACCCCTCCCGACCCCCTCTCCTCCTTCTCCCTCCCTTTTCTTCCCTGCACCCAACCTCCCCGAACACCCAGTGGCGGAGCCAGAATTCTGAGTGAGGAGGGGCATTTCTCACACACACACATATATATATATATATATGTATGTATATATACGTATATGCTTGTGTATAAAAGTTGAATTCATAACATGTTAGTATATACAATTTGTATAATTTTCATAAAACTGAAAGACCTCTATTGAATTCAATACTAAGAAGAAAAATATGTAAATCCAGACAACCAAGTAAGAGGTAAGACTGTGGAAGGCTAAAGAAAATACAAAGAAGTAGAAAAAGCAGGATAAGGGGAAGAGATCTGCAAATAAAGAAGAAGGCGGATTGCTTTAGAAAATGATACGGTGTATATTACTCTTAGCTGAGAGAATCGAACCGGTAGTAGGGTTGTTTTTTTTTCATTTAAAATTGCACGTCTCTTTTAAAACTCCCTTGCCAAACTCATCGTTTCATTAAACAGTCAAACAAATTTAAAACCAAAACAACCCAACGATGTCCTTTGCCTCATCTTCTCCCATGAAGTTCACACCTTTGCAAATAAAAACTTGGTGCCGCTAGTTGATTTCTTACACTTTTTACAGAAGTTAGGATGGGCCTAGGACTACCCTAGTCCCTTGGTGGCTCCGCCCCTGCGAACACCCACCCATTCCCCTCCTTCACCAGCTCCAAGAGATTTCCCACCGATTCAGGAACATTTCCGGAAAAATAATTGTAACCCAGATCAAGAACCTTCAGCTTCTTTAGCTTCGAGAAGCTCAGGGGATTTCGCCGCCGAGTTGGTTCCGAGACACAGTCAGCTCCTCCAGGTTAACCAGGTCGGCGACGCCGTCAGAGATGTTCCCGTAAACCCCATTTCTGGTCAGAACCACCCTTCTCAAGTCGGTGAAATTACGGATTATTCCACTGAGGGAGCCCACCAGAGACGGGTTGTCGACAAAAACGAGCTCCTCCAAACCGGACCCCGAAACTCTTGGGGATTTTGGGGAACGAAACGCGCGTTCCGGTGAAGCAGTGGTAGAAGAAGAGCTTGCGGAGGTACTTGAAGGAGGTGAAGATGAGCGGGTTGAAGGTGGCGCGTCCAGGTGTAGGAGTTGCCGATGCAGAGCTCGGATCGGGTGAGGGCCTTCGCGCGGTACCAGGACTTGCAGACCAATGAGGCGGCGCTGCGGTCGCGGCGGGAAGTGAGGAAGCAGAGGACGTTTTCGAGAACATTCTCAAGGACTTGGTCCGGATAGGGGACGGTGTACTCGAAGGAGGTGCTGTAACACCCACCCCCATTTTTATTTAAAAATTATTTTAGTTCTTAATTAGTGAGCCACGTGGGGCCCACCTTTTGACTTTTGTCTCCAGTCTCTCTCCTCTCCCCGTAACCTTTTCTCTTTCTCTCAATCTTCTTCTTCTCTCCTGCACAGCTCTCTGTCTCTGTCTCTCTTCTCTCTCTCGAAACTCCATCTCTCACTCTTCCACCCGTGAGCACCCACCCACACACGACCACACCACCTGCTCGAGGTGGACAGCAGCACCATCGTCACCTTGTCAGCTCTCTCTTCCTCCTTCTTTTCACCTCTGTGGAGCACTAAGGAGTTCCGACGAATCCCTCATTTTTCCGACGTTTGGTAAGCCTTGGGAATGCATGTAATCTCTCTGTTTTTGTCCTCATGGCCTATTTCTAACTTAGTTTTTGTATTTGGGACGAAGAATCGCACGGAGAAGCCATGGGGTACTAAACCCAGATTCAGGCGTTAACCGTGGTCGTTTGGCCATCTTTCAGGCCATTTTCCGGCCAACGCCGGCCACCACTCGGTCCCCACTTGGTATGAATCTCTTCTCCACATTCCTAACTACAATTTTGGCTTTTGAATCACTCAATTTGGTTAAGTAACGAAGAAGTTACGAAGCTTTGAAATTTCCCCAAACCTTCAGCCAAAAACCCAGTTTTCCGACGAGCACCGCCCCTTTCGAGGCGTTTTCCGGCAAAACCACGGTGAGTTGGCCGGCGTGCATGGTATCAATCTCTTCATCTCGTCGAGTACTACAACTTTGATGTTTAGATCACTTGATTTGGATGAGTAACGAAGAAGTTATGAGCCTTGGAAATTCAACCTAGAAACCGGTCAAATGGTGGCCTGAAAACCACCATCAACCAAAGCTTTGGGTCGGGTTACCCAAACCCTTTAACCCTTTCTGTTAACAGGCCTTCGGGCCGTGAAGAGTTGGGCCTTTTAGGCCCGTGTAGTTTAAAACCCAAACCCTTAAGGACCTAAACCCAAGGTCCAAACTCTAAAACCCCTTAAGCCCAAAACCCTTATAACCCAAGACCCTAACCCGGATCCAAGCCCAAACCCGATGGACCTTTGACCGGTTGACCCGGACCCGTTTGACCGTTGACTGGTCTGACATTTGACCGGTCAACGTTGACCGTTGACCATTGACTTTGACCTTCGGGTTGACTTTTCTGATTTCGTTCGGGACCCCTCCTAGGCTAATTTCGACGTCCTGGACCCATTTTCGATGTCCGTTTTTCCAAATTAAATCGTTTGAGTGGAGTTTGATCAAATGTACCCTTTATGTGCTTAGGGGCAAGTATTGTGGCGTTCTATCTTCGCTAGTTTGCGTGGCTCTTCAGCGGCGAAGTACTGTGAGTGGACCCCTTCTAAAAATGCATGTTTTAATACTAGAAATGCATACATGAAAAGCATGATTTGATGATTATGTTCTATGAAATGCTTTGAGATAACATGCTTACTGAGGCTAGTTTGAATTATTACTATTTTTCCTATAACCCATGTTCTTCATAGGATATCCGATCGATGACGATATAATATTTAGAACATGTTTCGAACACTTCTTCATAGTATAGACGATTGATGACTTTATACTATGAAGTTGCTTTTCAATACTTATGCTAAATGGTTTTGTATTTACCTAGTGGTCCACATTCCGCTACGGGACGTAGGGATAGTGTCCGGTTCGTCCTGGGCGACGGGTTGGTGCTGGCATAGGGCCTGGAGGGTGTTTCCTCTGGCTATTTAGCACAGAGACGGGGAGCCGGCAAGGGGCCTGTAGTGATATTTTCCTCTGACTGTCTGCTCAGAGACGGGGAGCCGGCATGGGGCCTGAAGTGTTTCATTGGACATTCACTAGTGACTATTATTTTATGAGATATGATTTGAGAAATTGCACGACATGCTAGGTTTCGGAAAACCTATGTTTATCATGATATATATATATATATATATATATATATATATATATATATATATATGTTTTCATAAAACCTGGGGGTTAGTATGTTGATAACTGTTTTAGTATATGTATATGAAATTGGTCCACTCACCTTTGTTTTGCGCCCCCTTCAGGGCATAGAATCGAGGCATACAATCTCGACGTCAAGGCACTTCCGCATCGGCATCTTCGAGTCCTCTCGGTGTAGAACCCATTCTTTGTTTCATTAAATTTTACATTAATTCTTTTAGTGTTCTAAATTAGATGTGCTCTGAACACGTTCCTTAAATGATTATTCATGATTCTTTTATATTTATAAGACTTATCTATTCCTTGTTCTCAGCATTTGCACTCAATAAATGGCTTTCGTCACCTTCGGGTGTCGGCCAGCACGTGCTTACCCTGGTATTCGGGGAATATCCGGGTCGGGGCGTGTCAGGTGCCGCCGCCGGACACAGAAACTCCGGAGCAGTTGCGAAACTTGCTGGAGGGGATTGGACCGTCGATGAGATCCAAGGACGGAGATCGGTTGTCATCCTCGGACATTTGGGACGAGGATGATAAAGGGATTGATGGATCCTCACCAATAAAAGCCCTTCCTTCTCACTTCTCTCTCATCTCTCTCTCCCTCCCTCTTTCTCTCAACAATCTCTGATAATGCGATAGTGATATGAGTTTTGGGTTTTTGATCAAATAAAAATATCAAAAATCGAATCTTTTTTGGTGAATTTTTAAATCAGATCACGTTATGGGGCTCTGATGAAGTCGCATACGACGTCGTGAGGGGCGAAGAGGAAGAGGTCGTCGGGGAAGAGGGAGCGCCACGGGATGTCGGGTTTGACGAAGCCCAGAACTGTGTAGACGACGTCTTGCTCGGCGGGAGTGAGGAGGGGTTGGGGTTGTGAAATGACGGTTGTGGACATGAGGGTTGTCAGAACTGTGTAGACGGCGTCTTGCTCGGCGTGAGTGAGGAGGGGTTGGGGTTGTGAAATGACGGTTGTAGACAGGAGGGTTGTGAGGAGGAGGAGGAGGAGGAGGAGGAGAATGAGGGTTGTGAGTGCAGAGAAGAGAAGGGAGGGAGAAGGAGGGGAATGGGTGGGTGCGCGGGAAGGTTGGGTGCAGGGAAGAGAAGGGAGGGAGAATGAGGGAAGGGGTCAGGAGTAGGGCTGGGCAAACGGGTCTTGGGCTCGCGGGTAGGGGCGGGTATAGGCGGTTCGGGGCGGGTCCATAATATTTTATGTACAAAACGGGGCGGGGCGAGGCGGGTCCAAGTAAACAAAGGGGCAGGCCGGTTCCAATTTTCCAAAGTGACGGGCCCCTGGCCCGAACCGTATCACACACACACCCATACACTCAAATCTCTCTCTCTCTCTCACACACACACACTCAAATCTCACACATCCTTCTCGAAGACTCCCGAGCCCTCCATCTCGATCTCTCTCTCCCAGATTCGTCCCTCTCGATTTTCAGTCCCCTCTCGTTCGTCCTTCCTTCTCTTTCCCTCTCGATCTCTCGTTCGTCCTTCTCTCTCTCCCAGAGTCGTCCCTCTCGATTCTCAGTCCCTTCTCGTTCGTCCTCCCTCTCGATTCTCAGTCCTATCTCCCACTCGAGTCGAGTCCTCTTGTGAACACCACCATCGCCATCGTCTCCTGACTCTCCTCCCAAACGTGACCACCCATCACCGCCGTCGAAAACACCACCATCATCCTACGATTCGAAATAGCATGTCATCTTCTCTCAAATTAAGGTAATTTCTAGATTAGGGTTTTTGAATTATTTGGGTTTTTGAGTTCAGGGATTTAGGATTTTTGAAATTTCTAGGTTATGGGGAATATTCGAATTTTTTATTTTCTGGGTTGGTGAGGAAATCAGATGAAGTTGCATAAATTTTGAATCTTTCAGTAATCTGCATATGAAGATGAAGTTGGCAAGCTTGAGCTTTCAGTAATCTGCTAATCATTCAGTAATTTAGAATTTATATGACCGACAATTTGATTTTGGTTGAGATTTGTTTATTTGTTCAAGCTTTGCCATTTTTTGTTTGTATTGTAAATTTGATTGCTCAAGCTTTGTCTTTTGAATTTAGTTTTCGATTGTAGAACAAGACTCAGTCTTACCTGGTAGAGTGCCGATTGGAAAAGCACTTTTTGTATGCAGCAGCGACGGAGGATGCAGGCTGATAGGGTTTTTTCTGTTGGGCTTGATTTTTTCTGTTGGGCCTCTCTTGTAAATGTAAATATGTGAGTTGTTAATAATAAAGGAGCCCAATGTCAGACCCAAAAAAAAAAAAAAAAAGTAATTGGACCAGTAACGAACCGGCCAGTTTGAAACGGGCCGGGTTAGGTTCGGTTCTCAAACTTAAAATCTCTCTACCCGACCCGTTACAATTTAAAACGGGTAGGTCCGGTTCCTCCGAATTTGGGCCCGGCCCGGCCAGTGCCTAGCCCTAGTCGGGAGGGGTGAACGAAACACCCATAATTTTTTTTTTAATTAATTTTTTATATTTTTTATTTTTTTTAATATTTTAATATTCACGTGGTCCTCATATTGACATGTGACGTTTATTTATTGTTCACGTGGACGTCATGTCATCAATTAACGGCTGATTTAACAGCCAGATTAACAGATATATGAGATTGTCCCAAAATTAATGCTTTAGGTATGACTCTGGGACCAAAAAAAAAACTTTATGTACCAAATGTTGAAAACCACGAAATTAGAGGGTAGTAAACTGAGATTTACCCTAAAATTTATGAACCATAAATTTAAGAAAAAGAAAAAAAAACTCATTTTCTTGTTTTTGTTTTATTAAGTTGTCAAATATTTTATATCTTTTGATCTAAACTAACATAATTGTGTGGCTAATATACATTTAATCCTCACAGGTTTTCAACATGAAGACCTTAGGAGAGTAGCACTCCACTACTCGGGTACAACAAAACTCCACCGCAATATTGCAATATTTCAACAAACAGTGACTATACCTTGTATTTTCAATACAAAACTACTATAACAAGTTCAAGTATTCGGTTGCCTATGACATAAACTATATAAATATGTAAAGTTCTGCCCAAATATTTTCGCGTGGCTTTACCTTGTACATTCAGTGAGGGACTACTAAAAGAAGTTGAAATATCACATTCCTTATTACCGAAACTATAGACACATTTTGTTACATCTCAACCGAAATATCTTCATGTATTGGTTGTTTTGTCTGCCAAAATTGTATCGTGGTTTTTAGTTAGGCCATTAGTATGACACTGTTAAACTTAATGTAAACTGAAAATTAAAAAAAATATGAGTCGTGCCTCATGTGGAGGGTAGGTTTAATTACTTTGTTCAAAATGAACCCATGTCTCGTAGTTTAGGGTTTGACCAATAATATGATATTGTCTGCCGAAAGATCTTCATCGACGTGTAATTATATGCACCTTTAGTGATTAGGGTTTAATTTGTTGTACACCAAAGGAGGAGAGCAAGTTTAGGAGCTTGAAGAAAAATAGTCTTGAGATGTAGGTTTCTTACGTTGGATTATTTGTGGTGCATGTGTATTGAGAAAACAAAGTTCTATGGTCAAACCAAATTAATGGTTCCTATGGTGATATGGTATTCAGAAGATAATCCATGTGATAAACAAATTAGGATTTGAACCCTTGAGGTGAAGATTGTGAGCAAATTTAACTCAAAAGTGAGATTTCTATCAAATCTCAATTAAACATACAGATAAAAATGTCCAACCACTCTTCGTTTTTGTTAAACTTATTCTCTCTTCCTCTCTCTGTCCTCAGCTCTCTGATCTCCAGGCTCTCACACATTTATTCTTTCTGTTAACATTCTTCTCTTTCTCTTTCTGAATTTCACCTCCGTTAACCGATTGATGTGCGCAAATTTGATTCCAACATATAGTACTAATTAGAATAGCGGAATTGCGAAATGAAGCAAACAGATGATAAAACAAAGAAAGATTAATAAACTTAGCTAATAAGAATACTATGAGTGAATAGCGTTATAGCTTCATTTATTGGGGAATATGTTACACGCACACACCCTAATTAAAAGATGATCAAGTACTTCACTCATCCTTTTTGATCACTTGATTAACAATTTAGTTCAAGTAAATGGCCAAGAAGGACAAGAGTGAAGCTCCAACCAGAGATCCAACGGCGTTCATGTTGCTTCCATTAGGTGCTGGAGTAGAAGCTTCAGGGCCAGCTGTTGCTGCAGCGGTGGGGGTGGCTGCAGCGGTGGTGGCTGCAGCGGGGGTGGCTGCAGCAGGGGTGGCTGCAGAGGTGGTAGCTGCGGCGCCCTTTACAGGTGCAGCGGCCATTGCTGCGCTGATGCAGACGGCAACTACGAGGACAACCAAGGCAATCTTCTTCATGGCCATTTTGCGAGCGGCGTGTGGACGGTCGATGAATCGAAAACACGCCTTGCAATTGGAATGTTAAGAGGCTTGTAGAAGTCTGTAGCTGTCCTGAGGAAGATAGGAGGGCAGTGGGAGGTATATATAGGTTTGTCTGGAGGAGGATTTTGTTATTTTTGGTATGAAATCGGTTGGATGTTGTGAGGTTTGGAAGGGTTAGTCCGTACGTGTATGGTTTTGCATGAACAACGCCTACATGCATGGGTATAACAAACTAACAAATTAATTAAGTAATAAATATCAAGAATATAGGAGGATTTATGACCAATATTTATACGTGTTTTGTACCATTATATGTGAAGGTAATACCATGCATAATTACAGACTGAAAAATACAAGAAATGTCACATTTTTGTACTACATTTATATATGTATCATCTGATGTGTAGCCAGCTATTATATAATACTTAAATCCGTCACCAAGAATCACATTCAATTTGCATTAGTCTAATGTGAATCTGTTGATAATCAAATTATCGAATTCATAACATTTTTATATCATCTACCTTAATTTATCAGATTGAGAACTAATAAGCATCAAATTCGTATAATTTATTGTGGGTTTCTCTTAAGACCTTAACAAATTAAATCCTTAAGAGTATGTGATTAATTTTCTTGAAATGTTGGTACAGTCTAAATACAGAAGAAAACTAGAAGTCATTTTTGAAGAAAAACTTGAATAAGAATATCCAACCACATCATTCGTAAAATATTTATGTCAAAAACATTAAACGGTTGTATTTAAATCTCACTCGACCTCACATGATTTCACTAGCTCTACCAAGTATTTACTCCAGTCTTTAGGGGTGAATCAATAAATCTTTGATGTGAAAACAAGGAAACATTTTCCTTCATTGATCTTTTCTTTGGTAAAGTATCATTTTTGAAGTTTCTTTACTCAACGGTGTAGATTTTGCCACCCTATACAACAAAGACAACAACCGACCAATAGAGCCGTTATGGGGACCACAAAAGGAACAAAAGGCTGACACGTCACCTTCCAATCGTGGGGCCACAAGACAGAACGGGAGAGTAACGTTACCATCCTCGTACTCGTACTCGTATTTTTATTTGAAAAGTTTCAAAGTTTAATTACAAATAATTAAAATTAAAACGGTCTATAAATACATGTCTCTCAGTCCCTCACCTTATTCACTCAGCCTTGATCCCAGAGAGACACCAGAGACACACACACACTCTCTCTCTCTCTCTCTCTCTCTCTCTCTCTCTCTCTCTCTCTCTCCTCTTACAGTTCGCTCAATCCATTCTTTGTTCCTCTCTCTAGAAATGGCGCAAGTTAGCATCAGCAAAGCTGTGTTCTTGATGGTAATCGCCATTGTGCTCGTCTCAGTTACGGCTCAGGATAGCGCGCCGGCACCATCACCGGCATTGGACGCTGGAGCCGGAGTTCCAGTGACCATTTCCGGCGCTTTTGTTTACTCTTCGTTGCTCCTTTCTCTCTTTGCCCTGCTGCGGCATTAGGGAGATTTGAGGCTGAGATTGCTATTTAATTGTTGTGGTATTTTCTGTATCCTTTTGGAGATGGATTTCATCATTTGTTATGGTTGTTATATTGCTTCATCATAATATATAATACAGTACTGGTCTGAATGTGCTATTTTTGGCCTTCAAAATTGCATTTCTAGCGCCAACGGCCGCAGTCAAGCGGCCATGGCCATCTCTTTGGCCCAATCTGACAGCGTATACATGTCTCAAAAAGTTGATCGGTACTTTGATTAACTTGAAAACAATACTCTACCAATTAATTTGAAGTCAGAAGCTAACTTAGACGCAATGCCTACTTTACATTTGACATGCCTACTCACAAGTTCATAACCTACGGGCAAGTAACAGCAGAACTTGCAGCCGGAGTCCACTCGAGAATGTTAAAATCTACCATCCTAAAGTATTCATTTTCTAACAATGGCAATGGTGTCATGTAGGGGAATTCTTACTTGAATTTTCCATTGTGTAGACCAATAGCGATTCTAACTTCGTCTTGATCTCAAATATTCGGATTTTTCTGATCCCCTACAAGTTTAGAATCTCCTACACAGCATTTGCCATTGTTAGAGCTCAACCAAGAATCAGTACAAATATTTCGACTTTTGTTGATCCTCTTAACTCATCATCCAGCAATAACTTGGCTCAGTATTTCTAGAGTTTCAAGTTCAGGTTGGACCTAAGTTCGACTTCTTAATGGCGGGTGGTGTCCAGCCTCCATAGTATAGAGTGCGGGAAGCTAAACCTTAGACATTATAGAGTGCGGGAAGCTAAACCTTAGACATTATAGAGTGCGGGAAGCTAAACCTTAGACATTATAGAGGGTAGGAAGTTAGGTTCTATAAAGATGATGCTCGAACAATTTCTGAGAAGTAGCTTAGTATGTAATCCAGATGATGCTCGAACAATTGATACTAATAGAACACACCAAATGCTTAAAAAAAAACGAAAATGTACCATGATAACAAACTGTTCAGACAATTCATAACAAATCAGCGATCCGTGTTGCAACACACAATTCACACTGAACACAAAGGAGAAGAAAGCACATCAATCTCTCTGTTCTCAGAAATACAAAACACCTTGAACGTAAATTTACAAAGTTATCAGATTCATACAACTCCGGCCAATAATTCCAATTCGGCTATGCCATTCCCAATTAATGGCATTATTGATTACTGAATGAAATGAAAAACTATAGAATTCAACAGTGAGAATATCACTACAACAACAAAATTCGAAACTTTAAAGCCTCAATTTCCAAAATTCATCTCTTTTCCTAAGCATCAATGCCTATTCCCTCACCTAAAGATTAATCCTTTTGAATCAATTATCCAACCATCCAAGTGTAACCTGCAATCACCTAATGTATACTAACAAAATCGAAATATAAACGAAAAAGATACAAAATTTAACTCATACCCATCAATCTACTCGCTCTTAGCATCTTTACCATCTTTAGCATCTTCACCGGCACCGGCACTGGCCTCCTCCAGCTTCTTCTTATTCTTCTCAATCGCGGCGGCGACTTCACCAGGCATGTACTTCTCGTCATGCTTGGCCAAAACCTCGGTGGCGGCGAAATAGCATTCACCGGTCCTCGCCTTCTCCGATATGCTTTTCGTCGAAATCTCCTTCCGAATTTCCTCCGTGAAAGGCTTCACAAATCCCTCCACCACCACCGAGTGACCCTCCCGGAACAAATCGGGCAATGATCCCTTGTACCGGACCAAGATATCGGTCATCAAATCGGTGACGACGAACTCCATCTCCGGCGAGGAGGACGGCTGGACGACGCTGCCTTCGAGGACCAGGCCGCCGACCCGGAACTTGCTCTTGCTTGGGTTTGCGGAGTACTTCTCGATTGCGTCGGTTGGCGTGACGTAGAAGACGAGCTGGTCTTGGAAGCTGTTGAGGACGATGACGATGAATCCGGCGATGCAGCTGAAGGTCAGTGCGTAGGTCCACAGTCGGCGGGTTTGGAGCTGGCGGGCCCGGGCGCCGATGTCGATGGGTTTGGGGCGGGTCGGGCCGCGGCGGGCGGTGGAGAGGAAGCGGAGAGTGAAGGGGATGTGGGGATTTGATGGAGGGTGGAGATGAGGGTTGGAGAGTGGGGAGAAGATGGAAGGTGAAGTGATCATGGGGCGGAGGTGGATCGGGGTTGTGGCGCGGAGGAGGTGGGATTTGAGCCGGAGGGCGATGCGAGTGGCCATTTGGATTTCCTTTTTTTTATTTTCTCGAGAAAGTGATGGAAAATTAGGTGGGAAAGTGAGGGCGGTCGTCTAGGGGTTTAGAGAGGTAGAAGAAGCAGCTTCGATCTTCAACTGCGGCAGGGTTGAGGGGTGTTTTCCGGAAGGATACGAAGGGGATTTTAAAATAACCGAAAGTGTTTTCGATGAAAGTGATTTTAAGTTCCAAAAATACTTGAAATGCATTTAAAAAAAAAGTATTTTACAAGAAGCATCTCAAATGATTTTTATTATGACTAGTTTCAAAAGCACCTTCGTCAGAAACGTTTTAAATCATTTTAAAAATACTTTCAAACATGTTCTTAGACGAAGACATTTTGTTAAATCATTTCTTAATATAACTACGTAAAAGTTCAGAGTTGCGTGGAGCCACACTGTTGAAGACTAGTCGTTGAAAAATGAGGTTGTCAATTTGGAATCTCAATTGTTGAACTTGAACGTAGAAAATTTTTGTTTGGTTTCCAACTTAATTTAACACCGTTTTAATTGTCAACCTTTTCACTGTGACAACAAATTAATTTTCAACTTGCTGAATTCTATTAAGATT
This sequence comes from Cotoneaster glaucophyllus, assembly GCA_036320875.1. NCBI lineage: Eukaryota > Viridiplantae > Streptophyta > Magnoliopsida > Rosales > Rosaceae > Cotoneaster > Cotoneaster glaucophyllus. The sequence continues at coordinate 1,792,112 of CM070061.1, forward strand.
TTAAAATATTGTGATTGACTTATAAATTCATGGATTTTGAAGGAGTTGAATTGATTTTTATAGACTTTTATGTGAATTTCAAAATGATTTTTAATAGAATTTGTGAGACTTTAATCGGAAATTATAATCTTATAGACGAATTCTCATAAGGCCGGCGATGCTGTATGGCACGGAATGTTGGGCGGTGAAATATCAACACGTACATAAAAAGAGTGTAGAGGAGATGAGGATGCTTCGTTTGAAGTGTGGGCACACGAGAAATGATAAGATTATGATTTAAAGTAGGATATTCGAGGTAGAGTAGGAGTAGTTGAAATTGAAGGAAAGATGAGAGAAAATCGGTTACGGTGGTATGGACATGTGCAAATAAGGTCTACTGACGCTCCGGTTAGAAGATGCGACTATGGGACAGAGGTCTAGGGCCGAAAGGGTAGAGGAAGACCTAGGAAAACTTTGGAAGAGACTCTTAGAAAAGACTTAGAGTACTTGGATCTAACGGAGGACATGACACAGAACCGAGTCAATGATGTTCTAGGATTCATATAGCCGACCCCACTTAGAAAAAAAAGTTTTGTTGTTGTTGTTGTTAGACGAATTCTCATCAATTTTAACCTTGACCACTAAAGGCATATGATCGTATATTTTTGCAACATTGTTAATAGTCATTACACCTTCTTTTTTTCCTATTGTTTGGTCAATAACCCTGGTTTTTTCACTTTTGAATTTCTTTGGCTGCTTTACATATCAGTTTCCATCTCTCGTCCACCCTCTTTCTCTCCATCTCAAGGTTATCATCCAAAATCAAAGGTAGAAACCCATATCCAAAATGACTTGTACAACCCCATTTTCAAACTCAGAGGTGAAAAACCATGGCATTGTTTTTGGTTGTTAAATGATGGGAGGGAAGAACAAACTTGTTGATTGTTCAGTTAGGTTGGACGACTTGGATTCAGTTGTGGCTGAATGATTGGAATTGAGAATTGGAGTGGAATAGCCGAACATAAAGATGAAATAGGGAGACTTGATAGATAAATTTTATGATGGTGTGCGTTAATGACGGTCATGTGGTGGTCGATCATAGAAACATGACGATAAAAGTAGCGGTGGACATGGTTAATATGGTATCATGACCAAAAGGTAATACGAAGAAAGAAATACAAATCCATCAAAATCTTAGCGGGTGTGCAAGATTTGTTATGGCTTAATTTGTACTATGGAATTCGATGTAATCCATGAAAATCCAATATCCTTTTAAATCAATGATTTTTTTAGTACATACGGACTTTTAAGAATTCATTTGAAATCCTTATTGAATATACTAGTATTTCTATGAATTTTTATAAACTACTTTAAAATCCTAATTGTATACCCTATTACTTTGAGAAATTCATTTAACGTATTAATTAAGCACGATAGTTCTTTTAAACTCTTTTAAAATCTAAATTAAATACACTACCATAGTTTCCTCCAGTATCCCAAAATTTTCAAACAAATCAATAAAAAGAAGAATTTTCTGCATTAACCTTATCAAATTCTTACATTTTCTCGTAGAAAAAATAAATTCCCACCTTGATATTCACCAATTGTAAAAATCTAACAAGCTTTTCACTCATAGGAAGTAACATTTCATGCCAATTATCATACTCATGATAGAAGAATGATAAATAAGTTCACTCATTTTATGTGATCACTTGTAATTCTCTGTAACCAATCTAATGTGCATCCTTACTGTTGAAGAATATGTTTAATTTTCCTTTTCCAATAGATTTTCATACTAAAAAAACTCCCATGATCTGGTAAAGTATCTCTCTAGGCTCTAGCCACGAACCATTGAGTAATTTTATGTATTATTTTATCGTCAAGATAACTTCATTAAGATGGGTAATTTTGGAAACCGGCAACCACGTCATGTGTTCGTGCAGGCGCAGACACAAAAAACATCTCTAATTCCACCCCTTGGTTTGCCATGCTAGCTCTGATCCATTGTTTGGTTTCACTTTCGTCTCACACAATCCCCCTTATCCGGCACCCGTACATAAGACCTTCTTCGAAGAGGGAGGCCAGCTACGACAAGGGGGATTTGAATTTGAGGACATAGAACGGAACACAATTCTTTCTAGGCAACTTGACTAAGATCCGGTTATGTATGTGAAGTCTAAACCCAAGGGCAGGTAATATAGAAGCCATCTCCATTAAAGGCAAGAGTACATGAGCATATATTATCTTATATTATTTTCCACTCTAAGGGCGCGTTTACGTATCCATAATCGGAATGAGAATGTGGAATTGAATTCTGATTACAGAGTACTCCGGTGTTTACTAAACATGGAGGAATCAAAAAAGCAGTGGGGCTCACACAAATTTTGGAATTCAATTCCTTGTATTGGTGGAATTGGATTCTCTAGATATAGATGGTAATCCAATTCCTGATTGTTTGGACAATCAGAATGACATTTTTGTTCCCTTTATGCCCTCACTTACTTTTTTTATTTCCAAGACTATCCTTTGTAAACTCATTAAAGTATAAAATATTTGATTTGGGACAAGGGCATTTTAGTAATCATACTGGTTTATATTCCGATTCTTTTGAATTAGTAAACAGCTTTATGAAATTATATTCCGATTCTAAAACATTTAAGTAAACAGCTTCAACAGGAAATTATAATAACAAAAGAATTTGGAATTTGAAATTATAATAACAAAAGAATCTCATTCCAACTTCTCCTCAATTCAATTGCTCATATTTTCATTACCATTACGTAAAAGCGACACAAAATGTTACTTTGTTTGGAAAGTGGGATGAAGGTAATATTCCACGACAATTAACTCGACTTAAATACGTAAATCTCATGCACGATCGTATCATCGTGGGCGGCCCCCCTAGACATAATTAAACCACAAAGTAATTAACATACATTTATCTCTTACATTAAGTGGCGTACACACATTGGGATCAAGATAGTCCCATGAAATTCAAGAAATATACATGTTAAGGTCTTTTCAGAATCCTTTAATTGATTTGGTAGGGTTCATTTTATGCCCATCAAGTGTTTAATGTAATGTCTGCTAGACATATCTCAGCCGCACTCCGCATGTTGCGTCAAGAGTACTTGACAAATTCTCTTGATAGCAGCATATGTCAATACTTATTGACATGTGCGCAACATGTTTTGGATCACGATAACAAGCTCACCAAATATTTAATGAATGCCTTAGTGAATAAATTAGAATTTTTTAGCGCACTTCTCAATTCGTTTCTTTTAAAAATTTAAGACCTTTTGATACTGAGACCCCCACTGTGCGAATCCTAGATCTGCTAGTATACAATATCTCATGATCGTGAAGAAAAAAAAAATAGCACCATGAAGGCATGAAATGCGTCGCAATATTAAAAACTTTACCTTAGTTCAATCTTGCGTCATCCATGATTCCATGCACACGATCAGCCACCAGAAAAATATTACCAATGTTGAAAACTTTCACTCTCCAAAAATTCTAAATACCTAAGGTTAAATTAAACAATGGATTAAGAGACCAAAAAAATGGAGATATACAAAGCCGGCCTTGAGAATTTGGGGGTCTTAAACGAGCCTTGGAAGTGAGGCCTAGAATTCTCTGATCTCCGATATGTATAAAAATAAAAAATAAAAAAATAAAAAGTTGCACAGAAAGAAAAAATCTACTTCTATATTAAATATCATTAAACATTAGAGAATTGTTATTAGCACTTCAAAAATCTCATTTACCACTCCAACCTTTCTATAAATAGAAAGAAAATTCCACTTGTAATGAGTATAGAATGAGATTTTTAGAGTGCTAATAACAGTTCTAAAAAATTAATATCAAAAGAAGAAAGATATCCCAAGTCCCAACATTACTTAAATATTCCATGTATCGCGTTTTTAAACACAAATGTACTAAATAAGTTTACATAATCAAAATTTTCAACCAATTTTTTTTTTCAATTAACAAAATAGCTGACCCATTCAATCAGCAAATAGATGATGACATTGATAATCTTGGGGTGTTTTTATAGTTCCAATTCAAATATTTTTTTTTTTTCTGGTAACATGGAAGAAGAAAGAGAAACATTAAGGAACAACTAATCTAGCTGTGGTGACTCCAGAGCAGTCATTGGAAAAAGTTTGAACTAAATAAAGAGGAGGCTCCACAAGCTCTTGAAACTCCATCTCGCTATATAAACCCAATTAGTCTAGCCCGTCAACTACAAAATTACACTCTTTATGAACATGCTACACATTACAACTCCAGTTCTCTATGATCAAACTTCTGCACTCCGAGACATGACCATAGAGAGGATGATTATTAAGGCTAGGAGAACCATGAATGAGAGAGACCACCAAAGAATAATCGGCCTCCACAATAAAATGAGAGAAATTTCTAGCTTTAATTGTCTTCAACCCATAAAATGAAGCTCAAAGCTCACCATGGAGAACTTCCCCAACTCCTTTTTTAGCAATAGAACCAGTGATCCTCCACTTCCAATCACCCCGTTAGAACCAAGCCTAGCACCATCCACATTTAACTTAAGGTCCCAAACGGAGGAGGAACCCAAGCCAAGAGAACTTGCACATGGTCGTGTTTATTAAAGAATTTAATGTGCAAAGTAAAACCCTAAAATCGAATCCATAAACCCCTAAAAGATTGAATCTTTAAATCCCTAAAATCTTTCAAATCCTAAATCCCTAAAGTAATCCATATAGTAACATTCTGACAAAAAAGAACAACACAGGTTCAAATCCTTCTCATTTGTCTCAATGTAGCTTAATATAGAATATCACGTCAATTGAAAACAAAAGGTACAAGTACTATTCTACACTAAATTATGAATACTCATATAGAATAGCATATCGACTCTAATCAATGTGATTATACTCACATCTGCATAAGAGAAAAGAATCCAAACTCGGTGGATACGAAACACAGATTTCTTCTTTAGTGATAAGTAATCTAGGTATTGATTCTGGCGTGAAGCACTCTACAATACTAGCCAAGGGCACTAGCCCTTAAAATATAGGAATTAGCACTTCCATTGAAGTACGGATTGGATGATCATATAATACAAGCCAAGGTTAGGTATAGACTACCAAAGTAGAGAAAGAAACTCAATTGTTCTGTTCTATTCCCTCGCCTCTACGAAACGTCTCTTTCCTCCACTTTACAAAATTTAAAATTCTCTCTCTCTCCTCCTCTTTCTCTCTCTATATAAACCATTTCAGCTCCACTGTTTTTCATTTTACGCTCAATTCAGTTATAATTTCGTCAAACTCTTTTCAAACCAAAATTCTTGGAGCTTTTTTAGTCAAAGCTCCTCCATGGGTTCTCAGGTTTTGGTGGCTCTCGCGCTCTCACTCGTGGGTGGACTTAGTAATTCATTCGGTGAGTACATAAAAACTCGTGCTTGTTCATGCTCTGATGAAACTTCAACTGCCCATTTCAGCAATTTCAAATTTGAATTACCCCATTTGTTTGAATTTTGTTGTTCTTGTTTCGTTCGTCTAGAATGGTTTTCCACATTGGCTTTTGGGTTTATCTTACTCACAAGTTTTGAGGTTGAAAGCAGCAAGCTTTGTGGCAGGAAAATCTAATGAAATCTTGGGGGAAGGGTGGGATTGTTTATAGGCTTCAACATATATATTTCTATCCTAGAATCCACTAAAATCCACAATTTAATGAAATCCCATGAGCTCTATAACTTTTTTACTACACCTAGATTTGTGTACACTTGCTTAAAATCCATTAAATCCTAATTGACTGTATACGGATTACATGGACGTTGAGAATGTCTTTTAAAATCCTGATTGACTACCCTAGGATTTTATGATCCTAATTTGACTACACCCCCCTTGAAATCTTTTGATGGAAGTGTGATATTGAATGCATTGTTGAGGTTGCTAAATCAGCTTATTATAATTTCGATTACCTGGCGAATTGACTCCATTGAATTGTTGTGGAATTGAGGTTTAATGGTGTAATTTATGATACTGGAATTGATAGGATAAACAAAACTATCGAAATGCAGCTCAATTTGCTGTATTTTTCTAAAAAGGTTTGATTTTTTACAGCAATTTGACTCCATCAGGTTGTTGTGAAATTGAAGAAATTGAATTTTAAGGGTGTAATTGGTGATAATGAAATTGGTAGGATTTGTTCCCATTGTTTTGTAGGCAAGTTTTTGGTATTGGTCATGGTTCGAAAAAGCATTTTGATTTATGGTTTTTGTGGAATTTCTTAATTTATCATGTTCACCTCGATGCTTAGTTGATCAGCTTATGTTATGGAGCCTAATTATAAGTCTTGGAATGTGGAACAGGTGCACTTTTAGTAATTGTCAATGAGACTCCGAATTTGAAGATGCTCGGGCTTTTACAGGTACTCTGATTTGATCTCAAATTTTGAATTTTTTTCTTTCTTTCTGTCCACTAATGTCATTGTTTTCTTTCTTTTAAAGAATCAATCATCCTATTGACTTAATTGCTTACATGTCCTTCTCTCTCCCAGCCAATATTTACATGTCACCGTTTTTACTCAACCAGAAATTTAACTTAACAAAATCCGTCTTGACATTGATGCCATTTTCATGATCCTTTTGAATTGGCGTTATCGTCAGGATATGCTTAGAGGCAGCATGATCCATCTAAACCTCTGAATGTTCTCTATGCAGGGTTTTGCTGCAGGTCTGATGCTAAGCATATCATTCCTAGATTTGGCTCACAATGCTATCAACTCAATTGGTTTTTTAAAAGGCAATCTATGGGTAAGCCATGTACTTCAATCTTCATCTGAATTTATAGCGGAGCCAGGAAGTTCTTAATGGATAGGCTACTGTTTATTTATTTGGTTGGAGCCAGTAAATATAGGTATATTTTCTGTAACAGCTACTTGGGCTATACCTCATGGTAGCCACCCCTGGCTTCGCCGTCGAATTCTGAATCACTCTGATTTGAATGCATCACTTTTATGACATGTGCTGTCCCCCATTTCTCTAAGAATTAGTTAAAAAGTTCTTTGTGGTGCAGTTTTTTGGAGGTGTCATATTCTTTGCTATCATTGCCAATTTTATTCCAGAACCAACTCTTGCTCCTGTTTCAAAGGTAGTGATTATCTCTTCTCCTCCTACTTTAGCTTGTTGTGGATACTTTAACATATGACTGGGGATCACACTTTCACCCAGAATATTGAAGGCATGTCTGACCGTGTGACAATATACTTAACAACAGAAAGATGAAGGGGGCAAGGACACTTTGAAGAAGCAGCGCCGACAACTTTTATTCAGTGGGATAGTAACAGCAATAGGTATTACTACTTTATTCTGATGCTTAATCACCTTCCATACTGTTCTTCGAATTAGAAAGAAATTTATCTTTATTTATCTGTGAAATTGGAAATATTAGTTAGTTTTCGCTTGTTTATAGCCTAAAAGTGTGCATGATAAATCAAATTTGTGGTACTCAGTTCTGTAATTAGCAAAGCCTGTTTATGTCTTTGCGTGCATGCAAGAGGAATAAAACCCACCTCTCTGCCATTCCACCCACATGCCAACCTACCCAAGGCCTAAGGGTGTTTTACATCATTTGCAAATTTTGAAAGTATTAGTTTCTGGAGTTTTTTTTTTTTTTTTTTTCCTTCTGACTCCTGAGTAATAAAGTCTGAGCAAATGTTTTTGAGAATTATGCTTAATTTGTGTACTTTATTCCTTCTGAAGTGGAATATCCGGTCAATTGACTTGCAGGCATAAGTTTACACAACTTTCCAGAAGGAATGGCCGTGTTTCTTGGATCAATGAAGGTAACTCAAGCTTAAGCTTTTAATGACTTGGATTTGGAGTATTGAGTTAACTCTAGTTTGAATTATATATATGGAGTCATGCTCATTTTATTTCGAGTATATGTTCTGTATTTGATTTAATATAAACTTATAAATTATGTCTGGAAAATTGTCTTCATCAATGATCAGAGTTTCTTTAATTCATGATGTGAAATATTAATGCAATTTTCTTTTTATTTTAAAAGATGTATAGAATGTGAGGTTTCTATGACCATTAAATCATTTGTTGTCAACATCTATACAAACTATTTGGTATTCTTCATGACCTCAATCACTAATTAGCTTTATTGTCAACAAATTCATATGCTCCTGGACACTCTGCAGCTGCTAAAATATTTAATGTTTCCTGGAAATATGATGCTTTCTTGTTGAAGCACAATTTCTGAAGTTGCGGCGTCTAGTTTGGAATTTTTAAAGCTGGTCTTTTTTGTGATCTAAAACAAGTCTAAATTGATTAGATGCTTGATCCTGATTTATACGTATCATTTTTCATGGATTTATATGTTAGTTGACATTGCTAATTATGTGTGTTCCTTGCACTTATTATTCTTGCTTGTTTCCTGGCGCATATTACTTACGATTTGCATAGCCTTTTCATCTATGGGATTGGTGGTTATAAATGGAGCGAGAATAGTTTACTATGTGTTTGAGGACTATAATTACTGCTGATGCTAATTGTCGGATGCAATTCTTGCTTGTTCCATAATTCATTGTAGGGCCTTCGTGTTGGTGTCAACTTGGCCTTGGCCATTGCCTTACACAACATCCCAGAGGTATATTCCCTATATCTTGTATCATGCGTATTAGTCTTGTTGCTCGCGCTCTGCCCTGGATTAAAGTAGCACATAATTGTTTGTACCTTCCAAGGTCTCCCACTTTCCATATCAACAATGGCTGGACTGGTGATTTTGGTAATATAAGAACTTATTCCTTTGCTGATAAGGAGACGATCTTTGGAACCTATGTAACTAATGTCGACTGCAAGAATAGTACACACATCTACAGAAAGAAATTGAAATATAAAGGATGGCAGATTGCATTTGACATTTCAAAAACCTATCAACTGCTTTCTGAGTTTCGAAATGAAAGACTCAATTTTCTTTATAAATTGTCTGCCTATATATGTTGGTGATGAATAGTATCAAGCTTTAATTGTTGTTAAACTTTAGGTTGGTGCCCTTGTAGACTATTTGGAAAACAAGGGATTGCCTTAAAGTTTGAGTTTGGACTTCTATTGTTGTAAAACTATTATTGTTATAATGTCACTACATCTGATAACTTTCGATTTTCTAGGGTGTTGCTGTTGCGCTTCCTGTTTATTTTGCAACACAGAGGTGAGAATAATTGAAGGCGTCGTTAGTTCAGCAGTTGAAGTACTTATGAATTGTGGGGAAACAATGGATTTGATTTTTTTTTCTCTGTTATTTTAAAATGACCATTAAGTATCTTTGAGAAGCCCGAAAGCAGACAATAATACTTTTGAAAAGGTAATAGTGGAGGAGTACTGATGTCAAGGGTGTGGTTATGGTGAATTCACTAAACATAGTGAAGGTAGTTATGGCGTTGGCCGTGCTGTAGGATATCATTATTTAGGGTGGTGACAGAGAAGGCAATGCTGATGGGTGAGGGAGTGATGGAATGATAGTTCTGCCATTGTTGTTCAGGAGGAGTGTCAACAATGTTGGTGTCCATTTCAGGACAGGACCTTTAAGCCTTGTTCACTTTCTAGAGCAATTATTAAGTTTCTGTTGAGCATGTATAGCTTGAAAACTTTATGAATCTTATGGTAAGTTATTAAATGGTGGGTTTTCTGCATGTTCCAGCAAATGGCAGGCATTCAAGTTGGCAACGCTTTCCGGTTTAGCTGAGCCTTTGGGTGTCCTAATTGTAGGTATGTGAACTGTCAAATAAAATAAACCTTTAGATATCTTTCTTTTACAAGTCGTAATCAGAAGGGTGGATTTGGATTAGGCCCTTGAGTCCTGAAATTCTTGAAGGAAACTTGCTAATGGTTTTCGCTTCTGCTGCAGCCTATCTATTCCCAAGCAGCTTGAGTCCTGAAATTCTTGAAGGCCTGCTCGGATCAGGTTTGAAAATTAATGATGATTTAAAATGTCTCAACCAGAAAACAAAGAAATAGTTTTTACGAAAATTGTAGTTACCACGTATTTTTGTTGTGGCGCAGTTGGTGGAGTGATGGCTTTTCTAACTCTCCATGAGATGCTGCCCTTGGCGTTTGATTATGCGGGGCAGAAGCAAGCCGTCAAGGCCGTGTTTTTGGGAATGGCCTTCATGTCTGCAAGGTAATGTACCGATGTTATAAATGCATTTATAGTGTCAGGGCTGCGTCGAAAGAAGATTTTCAAAGTATTTCTCTGTTTAATTTATATCAATATCTAGAACTAAAAGGGTTAGAGCCTCTGAGGGTGTGACATTATAAGTCTTATATCTCCTTACAGAATACTTTCCTTTCGCCTGTTTTGCAGCCTTTACTTTCTTGAAATCAGCCTACCACAGGAGATGAGCTTGTAGCAGTATTCTACGGGTCTTATCCAATATTATTCTCGTTGTTGTTCAACTCCGTACTGCCACGATGAGTAACTGGCGCTGAATACCGGTACTGAGTTCAGACCGCCGTTAATAGGTCGTATGGTTTCGGCATAAAGAAGAAGGTTTTACTGTGACTGTCCCCGAAGATAGGAGTTCATACTCAGTGTAAGAGAAATGTACTTATCCTTAAAAGAAAGTTGTAAAATAGTGTATGGAACTTGATTTCGTAAATAAACTCTACTCCGTCGTTTACATGAAAATTTCAAGTGTCAAATAGGATTACATTGGTTGGTTATGATTTGGAGGATAATATAGGAGAGATTGCCGTGGCACCGGTTGTATACAACATAGTGCATGTAGCACACATCACGTGACTTTTACTGGGACTAGGCAAGACCTAAATAGGCCAATTACCTCTATAGCATACGAAACCTGAATTGGAATCCTATAGTTAGACAAATTTATTCTCTGAACTGCGAGAATGTTTTGTATTCAATGGTTGAATCACATGTCTGTGTGGCCCTACCTCGTAAACCCACTTTGTTAGATGGATGCCGCATGCGGCAGTTATACGCAAGTTGTTCTCCTGAAATGGTAAAGAACACCGTATGAACCAAATTCCCGTCCAACCATGACTGGTGTATGTGTATATACTCCTCTAACAGCAGATTCCATGACCCGTAGGTGAAATGTTTGTTCTTTCATAGTGCAAGACGTGTGCAATGCATTTGATCGTTTGACAATGATTTCTAATTTGCTATGGAAAAGACATGTAAATCAAAAAAGGCATGAAAAAAGGAGAAGAGAGAGAGAGAGAGAAAAGACAACAAATCAAAGTTAGTATAATTGATAGCTTTTGTATGCAACATGGTGTGGCATGCAAAGCACAACACTTCGAGTTTTACTAAAATAATAGACTGGCCAGTAGTATAGATTAAGTGAATGAACGACTGTGCGGTTATTATTTAATAATTTAAAATTCAAAAGTTAAGAATGTTAATGTATATTATATTTCCATTCATACTAGAAAACTTTGAATGATGAATGTTAAGATGATTCTTTTAAAAGTGAAATTTTGATAAATTTTCTGTCATCGTACAATTTAACATCAATTTATATTTAACATTATAAAGTATTATGTTAAAAATATAAAATCATATAAAATCTTATTTTGAAAGAGTCTTGTAGTATTTCCCAATATGAAATTGTAACCAACCTAAAGACTTTTAGGAGATTCCATAAACCTATTATATTTTTTTTTTCTTAAAAAGAGAGAGAACTGATGACAAGCTATGGTTATTCACCCATTCTGGAGGCCAGAAAGACTAACAAAGGCATTTCAGCCTTCTTCTAGCCACAAGTCTGGCTTTCACACCAGAAGCAAGTTTCAAACCCAATACCTCCAATTTTTAATTTGAAAGAAATTTCGCAATCTGCCTTTTACCACTGGACCATCGTAAACCCATTATAGTTTTGAAATTTGTTGAGTAGTCAATTGAAATGAAGAGAATTCAATCTCATCATGGCTCCCCATCAAGGAAATCATTGTAATTTCTTGAACAAAAACATATTATATGTATTATACAATTGGTCTGCACAACATGGGATTAAAAGCTGTCTAGTCCTATCTGTAACTGATCTTGGGCAAAAAGTAATCTTTTGATTGGATTTATGAAAAGATAGTGTTATCCGCGCATTTTTTTTTACTTATCACATATTTTCTGCTAATTTTTGTCGTTTGATCATCTTCAATTCGTTCAATCCGAACAACTGAAAATTGAGAGGTCTGTGTAAAAAATAAAAAGAAGTGTGTGGATATTAATGTGTGAAATTGAAGAGAAAATTGGGGAAATTAGTGAGAAACTCCACTCAAAGCAAAAGAGAAGAAAAGACTAAAGGTGTTTTATTAAGGTAAAGGAGAGTGTGGGGAAGGAACCAAAATCAAGTTTTTGACAAAAGCTTTATTGGTAATGGAACATCATAGAAATAACCAAAGCTCACTCATAAAAAATGTCTTAAAGATAAATGAACATGTGTGTCGTTTGTTAGAATAGAGAATCTCTTATGCGCACAACTTTTGTGACGTCTCTTTCATTTGTAGATAAACTCTCTCCTTTGTTAGAAGTTTATAGTTATTTAGTGCCTCTTATTAGAAGTTCTATTGTTTTTAATTGAGTCTAAGGTGTTAGGTGCCCTTTAGCATAAAAATGGTGTCATTTGTCATGAGAAACCCTTTTTATAAGCACTTAGTATTGTCTTTGCCTTCGAATTCAAAAAGTTTGCTTTTGATTGATTTGCAAAATTGAAGAAAACAATGGTACTCAAAAGTAAAAGACAAGAAAATGCCAGAAGCCGTTTGATACGATCACCCAGAGGAGGAGGGTAAATTTAACTAAATCAAGTTTTTTGTCAAAAGTTTTCAGATTGCATAACTTACTTGATGTGGTTACTACATCTTGTTTTAAACATAATTAGTTTAGTCACTTAAGCGCACGTGAATAACATATGGTAACATTTAAACATTATATTTAAAATGGTACATTTTTAACATATGTGTTGATACATGGACTATACCCTACAGAGAAACTTTGCTAAAACATGTGGGAATTTAATGTTTATGGTCATGACAAGTAAGTAGTAGTTATGCTTCTGAGTTAGAGGAGGATCCTTCAGATGTTCCTAATGAATCATGAATGGTAAGGTTTCTGTTACATTACCCTAAAAAAGTGTTGTCATAGCTAGAGTAATGCTCGGTAGACCAAATTTAAATTTATAAACTATGTGATATGTCACTAATTAATAAATAATCACGTTAATCAATTTTTAAGTAATAATCCAATCATCAACATCACATAATATGATTTACAAGATTTGGTCTAAAGTCTCTCTAACATTACCCCATATAATTATAGCCAATAGTCACGTATGCTAAGCTAAATCCAAATCCTACACAATGCATCTGTTGTGTGTGTAGCAAGAAAAAAGCATTAAAAGTTAAAAACATTTAGTGTGCAAGTGCAACAACTTTGCTGTTGCTGTCACTGCTCTTTTTAATCACTTCGACTTTGCTTTTATGCTGTCCTGTCTGTGTCTGCAAAATTTCTTTTAATTTAATAGCAGTTTGTCATATTTTCTTCTAATTTTGGCTTCTATGTAGGCTAAATTAATAAATGCACATGAATTTATTTAGTTAATTTGAGTGAATTTTTGTCATGATCAAAACAACGGCTTAAATCATATAATTACTTTGTTAAAGAGACTTAAATAAGTAATTAATGTTGTATTTAGCTATTAAATAGTTAGCCCTTAACCGCTATATATAATATTGGCAACAAATAAAACCCAAGTTTGCAATATCTATGAAGAATCGTTGTACGTGAAAGTACTATTTCTCTAAACTTTGACTAGGTTGATTTTTCAATTTTTCTTTCTCAAATACTTGGCTGATAAACATGTAAAAAGACGATTAGTTTTGGCCCCCCTCTCTATCTTGCGTATGTATGGGGATCCCTTACCACATAAAGTGAGTTCAATAGTACTTAGACGTACGATTCACTAATTACAACCAAATACGTATATATACACATATTATATATACCTCCGAGGGTCCAAGACAAAGTACCATATAGTAGTTTATCAATCCCCAAAAGAACTGTCACATCTTGTAAAATGAATCACTATTTATTTAATTAGGTTGAATCCAGGCCAATCAATCTCACTCTCCCTGAAAAAAAATTTGGCAGCTTGTATTTTGAGACCTAAAACCATAGTGGAACCTTTGGGGGATTTGACAATTTGATAAACCGCAGTTGAGTCCAAATAAAGCCAAAAATGAGAAGGGAAAAAAGAATAAAGGAAAACAAGTTTATGCATATGTATGTATATCGAGAGAAGCACATTTGGTTTAATATCCTAGTGAATATAGTATTGAGCTTCTACCTATGTACTCTAGGTTCGAAACTCTCATTCTCTTAAATTGTTATAATAGTTTCGAACCATTCATCTCTCCTTAATAAAAATAAAATTTAGTAAAAAATGTATATAGAGGGAATTAACATAATCATACATTAGATGGGACTAGCATCTACCTTATATGCAATTATTTGCATTAGATTTTCCGCCAGTGCATGTATACACAAATATTGAAAAAACAAATAAGAATAATTTGGTGTTTTACAATAACTTTATATAAATTACAATTTGATATAATATATATATATATATATATATATATATATATATATATATATATATATAAAATCAAAATCATACTCATTAAACACTCTAATTAGCGTGACATGAGAAATAGATAAAACATGCATTACCACGGTGCACGTAAGTTTCTATTCCTTTTGAGGAGCTGAACTTTTTAGATTTTGAAGAAAAACGAAAACAATAGTAAATATGAAAAGAAATTGTTGTATAAAACAAGACATAGGAATATGGAATAAAGAACATGATGTCTGAGTGTTCTACTGATGCATGCAAATGGTGACTACTGCTGTGAGTCAGTGGGTTGACGGAACACTGGGTTTATAACAAAAAGAACAAGAAACGAAGCACACCGACGGATCGATAATTAAATAACTAATTAATATTAATTAATATACGTATTTACGTTCTGTTATATCACCGCAGGGGTACAATGAAACCATAGTAACTGTCAAAAGTTGATAAAAAGAAAAAAAACTGTCAAAAGACTGGCAAACTTACCTCATCATCATACAGTGAAAGACAGATGGAGAGGTAGCTAGAAAAAGAGCTAGATCGGTCAGTTCGAAAAGGGAGAGGACGGAAGACATAAAATTGTGAAGCTGAGTTGAGAGAGCAATTTTTATGGTCCTGTTACTGTAATATCACGTGTAATATTAAATATTACGTGGTAAAAAATTCAGTATCATATTATTATTAGTACAGATTGCTACACTACCAGTGTATTCGTGTCAACAAAATATATCTCACCAAATTGTGGCAACCCACTAAACAGTACATGCTCTGATTATGTTTGCAGCTTGAAAATGACATTTCAGGAGCCTCTTTCTATAAGCTCTTTGACTGCAGACACATCTCTCTCTCTCTCAACTCATAAAGCTGCCAACAGGATCCATTATATCCCTTCCAACCTCTGTAGTCTATATAATTATGAAAAAAATTGCTACAGATATAAGAAGAAGCTACTGTTTATAATTAACAGCACATGCACCTTTCTCTGTCTCTTGTTCCAACCTTTCCCTCCACCCATGAACCTAATAAGTTGATCTGAATTTAGTCCTAGTAAAGTCCACACTGTGATGTCTTTGCAGGTCAATAGTTAATACACCTCCTCTCCCAGTTGCATTTTATGTTAGAAATATCTGTTTAAATTATTAATTTTAGAAGAAATAACTGGATATATAACCTAGCTAATAGTTTCTATTGTCCTTCACATGAAAAATTAGACTTTTACAGGAGGAGCAATTGAGGAGTGAGAGGACATAAAGTTTAGCAAACATATGATCGCAATGCATGATTAATCTATCTTCCTATGAATATATAGAAAATTACTTCTTGATCTTCTGAATATTACTGATTTTTGCAACTCTGCAACTTTGTCCACATACATATTTAGTAATAACAATAATCTGAATGTAAGATAAGAAAAAATATAAGAAATCCCTCGTCCTTTCAATTGTTGGAACTTTAGGAACTCATCATTTTTTAGGGTTAGTATATATTAAGATATCTACAGATTGCCTGGTCTTCACACTCGTAAATTTTTTTAATGAATGATTCATATGGGTTGGATTGGTATGTCTGCCTTACCAATTCGGTGGGTGCTCGAATTTCTCAAATTTTTAGGATTACATCATGTATTAATGGTTTAGTGAGCTAAAGAGTGTTTAGCTCTATTTTTTATTACACCCCATAAAATTTCTATAAGGAGACCAAAGGAAGAATGTATAATTAACTTTTAATTACTTCAAATCCTATTAGCTTATTTTTATTAATTTTTCCAGTTAATAATAAAATGCATAGTTTTTTTTTGGGTAATCAATACATAGAGCATATAGCTGTTTCACTGTCTACCAATGCAGTGTATTGACTAATGTACATCCACGAGAAACTCTGAGGAATACCCTTGTTGGGATCTGAGTAGCATATATATATAGCTATGACTTCAGCCTGCTATGCCTTTTATGCACTCTTTTCTCAAATGGTTTTACCAACTCCTCGCTAGTCCTAGCTTTATATCAACCAAAGAGTTTTAACTACATTTGCAGTTCTCAGATTATAAAATAAAGGTGGGATTTTCATATGTATATGCATAATTGTGCATTATACAGATACAGAAAGAAAGTGTGCATGAAAAGAAGGGAGAGTAATTTACAGGAACTTGGTTTATCATTCATCTATTAGGAACCATTGCTAATTAAGGAAGTCTTAAAAATGTAAACGAAACAGAAAGCAAAAAAGCAATAATACTACTGAGAGAAGGGAAAAAAAAAACATAGCTTGGCTTCCAAAAGCAAATTTTAGGGTTTTATGACTTGTAATTCACAAAAAAAAAAAAAAAAAAACATGTTTAAACCAAGCCCACAAACTCCCCCTTGTACCGTCAAGGTTTTTCGAAACCAAAAACAAGCACACTAATGGGAGGAGGAGTCATTTTCCTCAATTTCAGAAGCTACATCATCTTCCTCTTCAAAACAGTCAATTCCATAAGCTGTATGGCCTTGTCCAAATGCCTTGATATGATCTTTGAGAGACCTCTTGTGCTTGAAATCAGAGCCACAAGTGCAATACCAAAGCTTGCCACAATTTTTTTCATGGGTTCGCCAATCACCTCTCACTGCAAAAGCCTTGCCACATTTTCTACACATGAAGGGCTTGATCCCATGTTTTCTCTTGTAATGGGTTTGTAGGGTTCTGAAGTCTTTGAGAGGCTTTGCCCTTGGATGGTCAATGTTGTTTCTGCAACCTGGTGCACAGCAATAGCAAGGCAGTCTAAGCATGGCTGTTGGTTGTGTTCCCCTTAGAGATTCTGGCCCTTTCCTGTATTGAGATCCATGCCCCCACATATGCATCTGCATATATAAACACTTTAATCAGGTAAAAAACAATACTGTTGTTGGAAAATGCTCTAATCTACCACTATTATTGTTCAAAGTGATTGAAATATCACTTAAGCAACCAACTCATCCGATTATGTTCAATGCGATAGTGGTATTTCATTCACTTACCGCTATAATAACGGTAGATTAGAGAATTACTTCCCATTATTATTTGATGTCATACATTTAGAAGACAACTTCATCTACTATATATATAAAGTTAATTTATATCGTACAGCTTTTGCCTTAAGGAAAACTAAAAAAGGCACCAGGAAGAAAATTTGAAGTAATTAGCATTGCTTGCATAAAAGTTGGACTTGTTGCGAATAAGATTCGGGTGTCTTTAAAATGTTGATTCTTTTAAGACTTCTTTGAATATCAGTTGTAATTTATGCTTTTATAAGACAAACATACATCATACATGGGTCAAGGTGTTTGAAATGAAAAGATAAAGTAAATGTAATGTCATAGAAGTTGGAGTTTGAATTTATTTATCATTTTTTGGGTTTAATCTTTCCAAATTAGCATTCTAGTTCATGGTATGCACTTGCTTGCATAAATATGATCTAAAACAGAAGGAAAAAAAAAAAGACCAGATGGAAATTCAAATAGGTAGGTAAAAGCCTAAAAAATACCGAATCTTTGTGTATTCATAAACAAAGAATTAATAGTAATTGACCAGCAAAACAATGAAATAATAGTGTATATGAGAACTGATATTTTATCGATATATTTGGTGGTTTTGTTATTTTGATAGGGTGATGTTATCTACACACTCCTTTTAACCTTCCATACACACTTTTTAATTTCGACTGTTGGATTCGAATGAATATAAAAAAGAATAACAATGGAATATGTGAGAAGTAAAAATGGATTTGTGTATAACAGCACCCTTTTTGTTCCTCGGCAATGAGGAGGATCATCTGAAAGCAGGAAGAACTAGGAATATCTTCGGTTTGACACACCTGCCAGTGTGTGAAACACAAATTTCAAGGTGCAAAACGCACAATTCCAGCCGTGTAGTTCAATCACATAAAGGGGGGTACTGCTAGCTGATCATAGTTATATCCCCCGACTCAGTTTTGGACCAGGTATAGATTAATTTATTCTTATTTCTTTTAAATCCCAAAAACAACAAATCATGCAAAAAGATAGAACAAGATTGCTGATTATATAAAGTGCAAAACTGGACATACAAAACAAAACAAAACAAAATAAAATGATTTAAAGTTGCAAGAAGAGAAGAAAAGGGAAACCCTAAGGACCCATATAATAAAAGTTAATTAAATCAAGCTAGAAAAGAAGTGTACAAAAAACAAAGCTAGATAGGATGGATTTTTTCTTTCTCTGAAAAATCAAAAGAAAATGACCAGATGCAGAAAGTGATGGGAGAGCTAGATAGAGGAGGAAGGAAATCAAAAAGTAAACACTTTCTTATTATTTAATATTTCAAACTACTTTTTCTTTCCCTCTAGCTTAAGAAATCATGGAACAGACTACATACAATCCAGATATATATGAAGGCTAATTATATATATAGATTGTTGTACCTGCATGTTATTGTATCTATTAAAGGTCTTGAAGCAAAGAGGGCATGAGAACTGGGTTGGACCAATTAAAATTTGAGCAGGAGTAGGGATCCAGTACTGTCCTTTGTTGAGCCTGTTTGATGCAAAACCAGCTGAAGCAACAGTCACATCTGCTTCTTTATCTGATGAGACTTCTGAGGAAGAGAGCCTGGAGATTAAATCAGCTGAAGATAGAGTTCTGTTTGGAAGCCCTAAATGTAAAGCCACAGTAACAGTTTCATCATCTTCTTCTTGATGATCAACAATATCATCAGACCTAGAAGAGCTCAAGAAGCTTTGAAGGTCATCAGCAGCAGCTGATTCTTGCATGTCTTCATGGTGGTGATTTCTTGAAGGGCTTTGGCTGAGGAGTGGAAGGGCTTCTCTTAGAGGAGGAGAGGGCGGTGATGTAGATTGGTGGTGGTGATTAGTGAGCAGGCTATTGTTAATATTGTTGATCAAGTTGTTTGATGAGCAGAAATTGTGGTAATCTCCATAATTAGGAGGGTGATAATTATATGGATTAACAGAGGAAGGCGTGGAGGTGGAAGAGAAGTGGTGGAGAGGGTTGATATTAAACCAACCATTATTGAAGTAATTAGGGTAGGGATCTGTCATGATATGGTGAGAGAGAATGGATTGGTTTTGCTGGGATTGGGTTAATATAGTATACACTATACAGTATACGCAAAGAAGAAAGAGAGAGAAACGACCAAAAGGTAATGATAAGGTGGAGAGTGGAGACCTATTGAACAAAATCACCAACTCAAAAAGGGGAAGTATGGTGTGAGGGTAAAAGTGAAAAACTAATATGTCACGGGAAAAAGAGAAAAATTTAGAGTCTATTTGATACTTTACTTGGATAGATTTTTCAGTGTTTCCGTCACACGAGACGGTACACCATGTGTCTTTATGTAAATGGTTGGATATGTGTGTTAAAAAATTAATAAATTAAAAATTAAAATTTTTCACCACTTGCATAAAAACACGTGGTGTGCCATCCGTGTTCCCTTCACAACAAAAAATTTTCCCTCTACTTGAATTCAACTTTTTAAACTCAGAAACAATTTTCAAGTTTTAGGCCTTAAAAACTTGTTTGGTAGAACTATTTTAAAAAAATGAACTCAAGACTAATTAAAAAATATAGTCTACTATCTAAAAACACAAAAAGTGAGTTTTTGGAGTTTTAAACTTAAATTCACTCATTTCTTTTCTCTTCCTCCTCCCCTCTCACTCCAAATCTATCTATCTCTTTTCTTCTTTCTCTCTCCCCCTTCTTTTTTTTTGGAACCTTTTTTGTCTTTCCTCCAATCCGCTCTCTTCATTCTCTCGGTTCTTTTTCTCACTCCTCTTCTTCTATATCTCCTCTGATCCTCTCACTTCTTTCTCTTTCCTCCAATCATCTCTTACTTTATTTCCTTCTCTCTCCTCTTTCTCTCTCGACCCCCTCCTTTTTGATCTCTGTGTCCAGTTTAAGTTATAAGATTTAGAATTTTTAAATCGCATACTAAACAAGTTTTTGAGTCTTAAAGAAGATTGTTTTCAAAAAAAATTCTTAAGAAATGTTTTGAGAAATTATAAAAAAAATTCAAATAGGATACCACACAAGCCCTTATATGTCACAATTTTTTTAAAAAAAAATTCTCTTTATAATATAAAAATGTGTAACTTTTTATCTATACGGTGTTGTACTATTGACACATAACACTATGATGTTAGGCCCTCTCCAACCGAGGGCTGGCCAGAGAGCTCGTTTTAGCCTTCTGGTCATCCAAGATATTAATATTTTAATGAACAGTACATGGCCATATTTGCCTCCATCTCCAACCGAGGGCCAAAGGGACATAGGGCTCGTTTTAGCCCTGTCACAAAAAACTATCTCTAATCAAGGGCCAAACATAATTTATTATTTAAATTTAAAAACTACAACAACTTAAATTTAAAAACTACAACTTAGATTTAAAAATGACAAATTAAATTTAAAAACTACAAATTAAATTTAAAACTACAAGTTAAATTTAAAAAAACATTAACTTAAATTTAAAAACTACAACAACTTAAATTTAATATCCATAATCAACATCATCTTCATCATCCGCCATTGTAGGAGTATAGTCAGAGGTAAACAACTGCCCCCAAGACATAATTTCCTTTTTTTTTTCCTATCAAAATAGGCCTTACTCATTGGAGTGTAATTCGAAGTGTTCATTTCCATATTCTTATCATCCATCTCTTCTTGTATTTGTTTGGCCCGTTCTTCATGCCTACACTTCCTTTCTTCCGCCTCAAGGGCATTTTGCTCCGCCATTAATCGCAATGAGGCCGCCACTTCATGTTGAGTGGCGTAATCATCATTTGCCTTGCCCTTTTCCCTCAACCTTCGGGCCTTGTTTGGTACCATAGCCCTAGGTAAAGAACCTTCGGTCGGAGACGGATTTTCTACCCTTGTTTATTGAATGGTAGGAGATCCATCTTCATCCATATCTACAGATGGGGATGCGGTTCCCATCACTCCCAAAGGATCTACTCTATGTTGAGGTGGATCTTCAAATAACACCCACTCTTTACAAATTTCTCAACAACCGTGAAACTGAAAGGGTTTTGAGTTGCCTCCATATACAATTCCTCCGCTTGACGTACCTAGAAAATATAATTACAAAAATTAAAGAAAATTAATTCATGAAATTAAATGTAATATAATTAAATATAATTACAAAAATTAGATGTAATATAATTAAACATTTAAAATAAACTGTGAAAACACTAACTTCGTCGTAGTAATTGGCGCTACTTTCATGTCTACTTGCAGCTGCTAATAGTGCTTGATGCCATTTATTCAAACTTGGATGAAGATGTTTTTTCCATCTTGAAGAACAACTCTCGTGGTTTTGGGTATTCGGTGGAATGGTGCCTTCGTAGAACTCTAAGTATTTTTTGGACACACGACTCCAAACATCTTCACTTGTTTGAGAAATCCCCCTCACACTATCTTCCGAGACCCATCTATAAGCCTTGCAAATAGCTTCATCTTCTTTTCGGGTCCAAGCCCTACCTTTCATTGCAGATGAAGCCATTTTTATTGAAAAAATTGAAGGAAATTATTGAAAAAATAATTGAAAAATTGAAAGAAATATTACAAATGAAGGAAATATTGAAAAATATATTGAAGGAAATATTGCAGATGAAGTGAAGAATTGAAAGAGCTTCACCATATTTATAGAAGAAAAAAAAGGGTTTAAATTAAAAAAAAAAATTGAATACAACGGCTAGCTGACGTCAGCTAGCAAGTCGTTGTATTCAAATTTTTTCATACTATTCGTGTCGGTTATAACCGACACTATTACAATTCAAATTACTATTCGTATCAGTTATTAATAAAAAATATTCATGTCTAGCCGTTATATTTAAATCACTTTTCGTGTCGATTATAACCGACACTATTTAAATAATCTAAATTATTCCTATCGGTCGGGCTGGAAGTGGCCAACCCTTTGGCCCTTTCAGATTTTGTGGGGGCCACGAGCCCTTTGGCCTAGCCCTTGGTTGGAGACGGTTTTCAGGCTATTTCGGCCCTCTGGCCCTCTGGACCCTTCGGTTGGAGATGGCCTTAGACCTTTCAAAATGATTTAGAAAAGGGTAATGCTAGGGAGACTAAATTTGTAAAAAAAATTTGCAAACTAAATGATGTGTCACCAATAGGAATGAACACGTTTATCAACGCTTAAGTAATAAACCAATCATCAATTTCTATGTCATTTTTTTTTCTAAAATTTTGTTAACAAATTTAGTCTCCTTAGCATTATCGTTTAGAAAATTAAGTGTGCTATTAATAGTGTGTGAGAGAAATAATAAGGAGTTTTTCTCAAAGTGAGACTCTCCATTAACTTTTCGCCGTTTCATGTTTTTGATACAATATTTTATAATGTTAGTACGAAAATTATGTCAAAAACATGAAATGGTAGAAAATCTCACTTTTAAAAGAATCTCTTTAATATTTCACGAGTATATGAATCAAACTCTTACAATAGATCTGAAAATTTGAGTTTTAAGCTGCTCTCGAGTGTGCAGGCATAAAAAATCAAGGTTGATAAAGCAAGCCCAACTCAGTGAAAAGGAGAGACAAGAAATCACTTACGAGGTGTGACTAAACAGTGACAAAATATGCTAAGATGAGAGAGAGAGAGAGAGAGAAGAGAATGAGAGAGATAATCTTGGGACTTGAAAGGACAAGTCACTTATTGGACACTGTGTACAAACGGCATACAATTTGTGTACATACTGATATGAAACAAAGGAAGAAAATTACCCCTCACCAACCCAAGAGACTCAACTTTGATGAAGGATAGAAAAGAAAAGAAGGCAAAAGACAAAGTTGGTAATTAGGGTTGTGGAGGTTGTCCCCCATAATCCTATTCCTCCTGCTCCCATTGATGTGTGTGTGTGTGAGAGAGAGAGAGAGAGAGAGAGATTGTACATTGTACAACAAACCATCCATTGCAATTTGCATGCATACAGAAGCTAGCTAGGCAATGTATTTTCTTATAATTTTTTAATTAATTTAAAAGAAGATAGATACGATAGTATTATTTGAATTATAATTTTCTGTGGTTTCGGGAAGCAAATGGTTTGGATCCAAACCCAGCATTTGCTTTGGTGGGCGGGCCATGGTCGGCTAACTTGGCTCCCAACGAGCACGGAGAGAGATATTGTCCTATTGTCCTCATCTTATCTTTGTTTCATGCTTTTTACATGCACAACAACGTTACTGTTCCTCTCTCTCTCTCTCTCTCTCTCATTAATACATAGAATGGGCCAATTAAACATTGTCTACGTATTGAGCCGACACTGGTGTTGGCATTTGTCAAAATTTCTTGTCGTGAATCAATTGATTAATGAGTTATAATAAGGAAACAAAAATCCTAATATGTTCCGGTGTATTTTTATACGAAATAGGATTCTCTATTCTTTAAATTCTTTCCCCTTCCTTCTTACATTTTTATCTTTGTCAGTTCTCTCTATAAAGAAGTTAACACAAGATGTTGACGTGATTTAATCATAACCATAACCGTTCAAATAGAGGAAGAAAGATGGAGAGGAAAATTTAGAAGGAATAGAATTTTACTTCATTTTATACACTTGGACGCATATGATTCAATACGCCAGCTATTAAACAACTTATTAGAAACATAAGACAACAAACCAGAAATGTTACGAAATCCCTCGCTCTTGGGGATGTCCTTAGGGACGAGGAACATGTACTAGGGTGTATGTGTGACTCGTTCAAATCATGGACTAGGACAAAAGTAAGAAAATAATTGATCCAATATCAACGATCAGTGCCAGTGAATAGACTAGAATGGAAGAACTTCATTTTACTTATTATATTTGGTGATTGGATTCTTAACGAAAGATTTAAAGGCTAAAGATCTCGGTTTATACACCGAAGCAAATGGTAGAAAACCCCACCAGCAAGAAGAATAGCCAGTCTTTTTGTCCCTAAATAAATATTATACATAGTACTGGTGAAGAATTTTGCAAAAACAGAAGAGTTGTGGCCATCAAATTAAACATGGAGATGGCTTATGATAGATATTAAATTGAAGCTAACCTGTTAATTTTGCAGAAATTTGAATGTCATCATGGATATATAATAGATTATGCAATGTGTTGCATCTTTTTACGTTTTGTCGATGTAGAAAACATGAAATGGAATGATATAAAGATTAGCTCCAATTCGACGAGAAAGAACTGTTGTACCACCAAAAATATATCCTCTTGTATCTATACCATTTATCACGTGACATCGCTTCAAAATTCTCTTTGATTGAACCCATTGGGTGAGGTGATTCACTCGATGCACATTTCATCAGTTACGTGTGTATGCGTTCATTAAGGTGTTCAATTCAATGTTTTTCTCATACAAAACAGCAACTTTAGTGATCGTTATGTCACTGGGACGAAGTACAAAGGAACATAAATGGAGGGATACAAATTTGCTGCAATTTCTGAGCTGTATGGCTGTCCACATCACACTTCAATTTGGTACCTAGATCCTACTTTCTAGTTCCCATATGCATTTTGAGTACCGAGTAGAGAGGGTGGATTATTGAATGCCATTCAAAGTCGCATTTCAATGGTGGGACCTTCAATAATATAGAAGGAAGGCCATGCATAACGAGACAGAATCGTACAAGCTATGCTACTAATATTCACAATTGCGTATGTGACTGCCAACCGTTTATGCATATTAAAGACCAACAATCATCCTTGCGTGTAACTAATGCATTGCGAGATTCACTTGTATCACGACCGACAACCACTCATGTGCAAATGCGGCTATCATTAGCATAGTTATTTGCAACGTCGGTTGAGTAAATTGATTGATATCTGCCACCTGCTAGCAATTGCAAGCGGACCTAACCAAGGGGACAATATGGATGATTGGTATTCTTCAAGCAATGGAAGCCAAGAAGTGCGCAGTAATACTAATTGTTTTCCTTCCATTATATCGTATTTTCCGACGAGTTAATTCCGAGTTGTTTGGTGAGGTAAAGTGTAACACAAAACACGAAAATAATACGATTGAAACACCGTGTGAAGAAAAGCAGCATGTGCAACATGAACACAAATAAATAACAAAAGAATTAGAAGACATGGAACCTAAAGCCCTAGTTCCGATGTCCGACCCCAAAGTGAAATCTCTTTGTATGCTGATCGTTAAATGCGTATTCAAGGCGAAGAGGCCCCAACGGTGAGTCCAGTCTGATGCCAAATCCGTATCCGTACCCGCTTCCAGGCTTATGCCGAGCCCCGGCAGGATCACCTGACCAAAACAGAACATAACAACCTCTAAGAACATTTCCTGCAAAAAGTCTGAACATTTATGCATCAACGGTCTTGAAATAAGATTGTTCTTTAATGGTTCCAAGGATCCAATTGTGAACAGTATATTAAACTAAAGAGAGACCTACCAGGCACGGTCGGGCCTGATCCAAGATCAGTGCCATAGTCAGCAAAAATAACTCCTCCAACTGGCCCTATCTGCGAAAACAGGCCGGGACATCATGACGGATCAAGGAATCAATTCTCTTCAAGTGTATAAATTTACATGAATAATTGTGGGGAAGGCAGTTGCATACAGTATCAAATTATGTAAGGCCGTTTATACCACATACCATTGGAAAAGAAATTTCTCCAGAGCCAACTGCATAAGATCTACCAGAGCCCACAGCACCTTCTTCGTAACCTCTTACACTATTTGTTCCACCGATGCCAAATGCTTCATGTGGTGGGAAGTTACCAACCACATGGCCACCAGACAAACTTGCAGGGCAAAGCATAACATAGTCAAAACCAAATGAGAGTATAACTAGCTTCACTGCAAAGCTACAATTACAATACCGAGGTGGGGGCGTATTGGGGGAAGGATATGTTTTCTGATAGATTGCTCATACTGTGACAAATACAGAATGGTCGTACCTTACAAGAACACGAGTAGGACCAAGTTCCACGTCTTTCCTGGCACGAGCATTTATTCTGTTGAAATACAACCATTCAGGCAAAACAGGAAGTCCTTGTTCCACGTTGAATACACACTGCAAAGGACCCAAAATGGGTATCAAAATACAGTGGAAGATCAGAGAGAGAAATAGTGGCGGTTACAATGCGAACACTGAGGTCCTAGGATGACTAACCATTGACGACCCACGGTCACCAGAACCCGTGTAGACACTCTCAAGTTTAGCAAGGAGCATATCATCATGAGTATTGCCACTACAACACAAAAATGATAAACAAAGAGCAGCAGATGAGAAACATGGATCGCAGAGAAATATAAACAACGAAACCAAACTGGATTAGTTTCGAATTATCTGATTTTAGAATTTAGACTCACGTACCTTGCAGTTAGAGGGCTGCTGTAGACATCCTTGATAATAGGATCTCCTTTCTCGTCACAAGCACCAGCATGCTGGAACAATAGTCCAGAATAGGGGGATTGTAAGTACAAATAAAATACAATCAAGTCAACATAATCTTATAATGAAATGAACCCCACAAGTTCCAACAACTACCCAGTATTTAAAGGCATCCAAGAAAACCAGAAAAACTAACCACAGGGGCGATGCTAAAACCACAAGTACCTGAAAGATAAGCCCAGCTGTTCCACTAAACTTTGGTCTTATTGGTCGGCTAAATTCAATACCCGCTGTGACGCGACCAATGGTGAAGTTGCTACCAATTAGTTGGTTACCATGGATAAGTGTTCCGGGGGTTCTTGAATTCTAGCATTAAGAAGAATCAGACAAGGGTCTAAGCATCGAGAATTTTGAAGTAGTTAGAAGGATAAGATGATCATACTTGATACAAACTAACATTAAATCACCTGAACCATTATGGTCCTGGATGTCCGCTTATCATCTCCAGCAATCCATGGATCTGAGTAATTTATGCGAAAAATTGAGTCTATCTGGCCCCTCTCTAAGGAAACGTGTAGCTTTTGGTTTCTTCCAAAGAGATTCCTATGAGAATATGCAAAGCTGCAAGACAAACGAAAAACTTATGGGAAACTGAAGTCTTAAGAATCCAATGAAACACTAGATGACATGGGCCCATCGAGCATTACTTGAACGGTGACACATGGATCTTTATGTAGAAATACATGACACTCATATAACATTGATAGTAATAGATGAGCATTTTTTTCTTTCAAAAGAACAAGATATACTTATATATCAGATATTTGAATAAACATTTTTGCAAAAGCAAAGAATTTAAATAATACGAGGGGATTTAAACGTTAAAAATGTAGCACCAGCATTGTTAAGCAGTTAGAGCTGTTAAGCACCCTGACAATCTAAGTATTTAAATGTTACAATGCAAATTGTTAAATACTCACACAGATGTATTACTATCAACTCACAAGGCTTAATTATCATAACCAGTTTTAGTAAAGCTCCGATGCTACATAATCTTGTACAGATACCCCCTCCAAGTATCAGTCCAAAAGTTTTGTTCACCTAAATCTTTACCATTTTAAGTTTCAAATACCCAGGCTCTTCCCTATGTCAAAGTCTGTCAACAAAAGGATTTCAGACTGATGCAAATAGTCTAGAAGCTTAACAGACTTCCTTCCAATCCATAAAGGTTCAAAACTAGATAACTATCAATTTCTGTTTAAAGTCGAATCAGAATCTAATCAACCCAAACTTAATTTGCCAAACACATCGTTTGTGCCATAGATGTAGATTGTATACAAGTTCCATTAGATAAATATATTTAATGCATACACATCATGAATAACTCATCCAACTATGTCGTCAAGATTAAGCATGTAAAATGGGGAACATAAAAAGAATGAAGCATGTGGGAGAAAGGACATAGAGTGAAGCATTTAACACTGGAAAACTACATGTGCAGTAAGATTACCTTCCAATGAGTCCTGACAGAGGGCCACTTGTAATTCTGAAAATAATGAATAGAAGTTAAATATTTTGTACCATAAAATCTGAAACACAAACTCAAAGACTTCAATTTGTATTCTCCACTACTTTGACTTACCCACTTGATATACCACCACCAGCAGAAAACCCTCCACTTGGCCGCTCAACAACATTCATTGTGATGTCAACCTTACCAGCATCTATAATTATTCAATAGTTTTGGTAAAAGCATTCAATCACAATCAATATCATCACACAAACATGTATAAATAATTAGCATCTTTCCACAGATATACAAGGGGCCATAAGCATAAATGCCAATGTCGGACATCAATAGTCCTACAAATGAAAGTTGAGAGATAACAGTCTACCGCGGATGACCATATTGATAGGACTATTAGGATTCAAGACTAACAAAATCTTACCAAAATGAGGACAATCACAGTAGACTGTTATCCCATGCTAACAGAAAAGTTCCACTTGTTGAGAGAAAACTAATGGGCTTGTTGCATATTAACCCCTATTTAAAACTACAAAGTACTCCATCCTTCAAACAAGGCTAAATGAACGAGATGTTTCCACCTTTCCTCCCTCCATTTACTCTTCCCATCCAAGCAAGAGAACAGTAGTTTCCACACATTGTTACTTCAAATTTATCTTAAGCGCTGATTATTATGAAAACTGAAAATAACCTAACATTCTGAAATATATAATTTCAAACAAAATTACTTGCCTAAAAAATAATAAAACTAGATTTTTCTTTTTCACCTGCTGGTTGGGGTATGATGCTAACATCTTCCATAAGTCCCATAGTCAACACGGTCTCCACATCTCTTTTTCCCTGTAGCATACTGTAGACCTACATAGGAAAATCCTGACAAGTAAAATACAGTGTTCCAAAATATCAAATTAAAAATGATTGCTTTGTGTATGCAAAAGTACCTGGCCCTTCTTGGTAGTAAGTTGGCGAAGTATCGTTTCGGGCTTTGTCTTCCCTATGGTTGGTTCACCCCTAAGAAGAGCAGAGAAGAATTAGTGAAGAAATGCTGTAGTTGCCATCTTTCCATGAAACTTCAAATTACAAGGTTATCTGTGAATGAAAACTCAATTAAGGCAGGAGCTTACGTCTTCCTGTCAAGGAATCGCATGGAGATATTATTGACCTCAGTTTCTGATACTTGTAACTTAAGAATACCACCTGAGAGAATCTCAACAGCTGAAACCTACAATATAATGGAGAAAACACACATCAACTATTAAAAAAAAATTCTCGATCACAGACAAACAAGGGAAAGTAGAATCCTACAGAACCAATTCTACACTCTATAGCACTAGAAAAATTAACTTCAACTTTATACATTATGAAATTATAAACAAAAAAAATTAACAGCCTAATCCTTTATCTTCCTTTTCTATAAAAATAAATTATAAACAAATAAATGGGCTGATATAGAGTAACCAACCATGGCAAAAAGCCCCCGATCCATGTACCAATCATTGATGGAAGATATTACTTCATTCAAACGCTTAAGATTAATAACTTTTCCTGCACAACTTGACACCAAAACCGAAAATTAATATAGGCCTCCCATGTCATGAAAGTGGCACCGCCAGAGAGATACAAATGATCTTTCAATAATGTATGCATGCACACACCCATAACCATGTAGGAGGCATTGAAGAAAACCTACCATATCCATCGCAGAATGCATCCTTCAGAAACTTTGCGGGAAGAACATTTGCCCCTTCACATACTAGCCCTTGGAATTCCTGGTTTGGTTTTACCTAGCTCCAGTCGAAGAATATATACTATCAGTCATAGTTATGTCAAAGGGGAAACATGTTTCGATATGACATGAGTTTTTATCATCTACGAAACAATCACGAAAAAACGATCAATACTAACTCTCCATTTTCAATTTTCCCTCTTGGAACCAAATCTCTCCATTTAGTTTAAAGACGCGGATTGAAACGTCTGAAATGATCATGGGACACAGAGATTCAACCCTAAGTCATAATGCAACAAGGCATAAGCAGCTTGACAATTAGTACAAGTTCATAACACAGCTAACAAAAAATAAATTCGACGACGAAAAATGAATGAAAAACGAATTCTGTTAATAAAGACTAACGCTTGTTCTTCATTAGAACCAAAAAACAAAAACTAAATTCAGCTCCACGACAACGCAGATACAATGTGGATACCTGAAAGATCAATCTGATGCCGTCCCTTGTATCGACCGCGACCGGCATGCAGGAGCAGAAATAGCCACTATCGATGATCCTATGCACGTCCTCCTGGACCTCCCGCACAGTAAGCGCCGAGTTCGCTCGGCACGCTTTGAGAGCCGCCAACGCCTCCATTTCAAGGTCCTTCCTTTCCAGCTCCTCCCCGTCCTTGTTCCTCACCAGCACCTCACTTATCAAAACCCTCTCCTCATCGTGCCGACTGGACCCGTGTCCCTTCTGCTGCGACTGAGTCGACTCGTCCGGCCGAGTCAGAGCCAGCGACGCCGAGCATAAAAGCTGCGACTTCCCTACGAACTGGCCCCGGTCCGCATTCCGATTTCGTGACTCGGACTGTGATGAGTCGGCGGACCGAGTCAGCGACAGCGACGCCGAGCAGAGGATGGGTAAAGGAGGGAACTTTGGGAAAGAAGAACGAGTCGTAAGCGAGTCGATGAGTTGGGCGAACGAGTTTCTGGTCCTGGCGAACAGAACTGTAAGGTCCACGTGTCGATTTTCGGGAGAGCGAGGGACTTTGGCGGAAGGAGACGAAGTGAACCGAACGTCGTCGTTCGGCGGCATTGGAGGGAGGACTGAGAAATGATACCGGAGAGTGGTGTTTGGTTGCAGAGATAGAGAAGCCTTGTCCGGGAATAAGGAGTAGGAGGGCTTTAGGGTTTTGGTTGACAGTCGAACAGAGAGCGAGGGTTTGGGGAAGAAGACGGGGACGATGAGTCAAACAAGAAGGAGAATCCGGGAGCGGTTTCGGAGGCGGGTCGTGGGCTTGGGTTCCGGGTACGTATTGGGCCGGGCCACTGAAAATGTAAGTTCAACCCAAACCCGCCCAATTCATAACCCCTCACTTTCCCCGAAAGTTTGAAAAAACTAAACCGCGCTA
Source organism: Cotoneaster glaucophyllus (assembly GCA_036320875.1). Classification (NCBI taxonomy): domain Eukaryota; kingdom Viridiplantae; phylum Streptophyta; class Magnoliopsida; order Rosales; family Rosaceae; genus Cotoneaster; species Cotoneaster glaucophyllus. The sequence continues at coordinate 1,823,733 of CM070061.1, forward strand.
ATACGCCAACCATCTCCCACCGTCCGTTCCAATAACACCCATCTCCCTCTCTCTCTCCCTCTCTCTAGCTCTCTCTCTCTCTGCAACTCGGTGAATCTGAATCCATGGTCGAAGTGTGACATCGTCGACGATGGAGAAGCTGTTGGTAAAGATCTTCGACAGGAAGAAATGGATCGTCAACCAAGCAAAGCAGCAGACCTTCCTCTTCGAGCAACACCTCGCCTCCAAATGCCTAATTGACGGAATTGCCCCTCCTCCCTGGCTTTGCTCCTCCACCGACCCCAACAATGGTACTACTTTATGACTTTAATCTCCGTCGGTTCAACTCTGTCGTGCGTTTTTCTGTATTAGTTTTAACCGAACTGTCTCTGAGAGTGATTTTTCGTCTTCATCGTTTCTCTAAAACCCTAGGTTTTCCACTTTGTTTGGATAAAAATGTTGAATTTTGCTGCCCGATTTCAAATTTGCTGTTTTGTTTAGGTTTTGTGGGGAATTGCGTTTTTAGATCAGGAAGAAGCGAAACCTAGGTTTTGCACATTGCATTATGTATTTATGAACTTGTTGAGGGCATCGTTTGAATAGCGTTGTTAACTTTGTTGCTTTCGACTGAAAAATTTGCTATTTTGTTTCGGTTTTAGTGGGTATTACGCTTTTAGATGACGAAGAAATGGAACTTTGGTGGTCCGTATGTATTCGTGTAATTTGGAGCGTTAAATACTTTGATTGGCTGCTTATTAAGTTTTCTATTTGGGATACATTTGCAATTCGAACATGCATCAACTGACTATTATACAAGTAATATAACAAACACACATCTGTATGCTGTATGTGTTGTATATATGCATGTACAGTGTTCTTGTGCTTATGTGCATGGATTAATTATCTTTTGATTTGTTCATTACAGTGTTGAACAAACAAGAGTTGAATTCTGGAGTTCCACTCCCTCAAGCGCTGCCTGTGATCCCTTTTAGTAGCCATTGTTCTGTATTTGACAAGCCAGCTCCCACGACTCTCACTGGGGAGCTACCAAATGGTTTGTGCACTGAACTTCATGTTTTGGACAAAGGTTTTGGTGCTGTAGATAAGGTGTTGGTTTTGCCACAGTGTTCTGTAAGTAATGCTGGATGTGTATCCAACGGCGTTCCTCAAGGGGAGAGAGAAGAGGATCCTAGTGTTACATCTCCAGGAGATGTGAGGGATGCAAGAATCACAGACATCTACCATGATCTAGCTCTATCACCGGCTAGAGGTGCAGGAGATGGGGTATTAATTTTGCCACAGTGCCCTGTTAGTAGTGCTGGATGTTCTTCCAACGGTGTTCCTCAAGATCAGAGAAAAGAGGATCTGGGTAATACATCTCCTGAAGATCAAAGGGATACAAGAGCTCTATCACTGGCTAGAGTTCAGAGATCTAAATCCAGACAAAAAGCTATGGAAATTCGCAACAGTGCCAAAAAAAGCTTTTCACAAGATAAGAACAATGGTATTGGGCATACTAGTGTAACAATTGGGTGTGCAATATCTTCCCTACGGTCTGACCATGTTGATGAACCGACCTTAGTCAAACCTCCTGATACAAGTGATTATGCTTGTGAAGTGGAAGAAGCAAAAATAGGTGAGTTTCAAAGAAGGGAAAGAGGTAGTACCATCTCCTCTGGTAGAATTACAAGATCTAGAACCTCTGGTCCTCAGGAGAGCTCTTTGAATGTCAGTGGCTCGGTTTGTATTGACAGGAAAATTGGCGGTGCACTTGCAGATTCTATTGGCATATCACCTCAGCAGTCCAAATATGTAAATAAACCGTTGGAATTGGTTAATTGCTCTCATATCACTAATGATAGTTGCCAAGAGAATGAAGCAAAAGTAGGTGAACATTTTATCAAGGAAAAGGGAAGCAGCATATACTCTGGGAGAACAATAAGATCTAGAAGTGCTAGTCAAGAACCTAATTGTCTTGATGAATTTTCCAAGTTGGAGCAAACATCTAACAGCATAAGTGAAGTTGGTGTCAGAAATTTACTGCAACAACCAAAACATGTTGATGAAATGGTGGAAGTGGTGATATCTTGTGATATTGTTGATGGAAGTTGTGAAGCGAAAACAAAAGTGGGGGAGTGCTGGAGCAAGGTAACCAGTGATTACAGTGGCAGAATAACAAGATCCAGAAGTTCATCCCAGAAACCAAATGACATTAATAATTATCCGAAGGTAGATACTTCCTGTATTTCTGTGAAGGGTGATGGCGGTACAATCCATCATTCCACTGGTAAGTCAACACAACCATCTCAGCCTTTAAGTACTGGGTCACAAGCTGTGCATAGTACTGAAAAAATATCGAAAGACGCCATCACCAATATATCTAGTCAAAGAATTCATCAGTCAACATCTTCTTCATCTAACAAGTCTCACGATTCACAGAGAACTCAAATATCTGCTGAAAGGTTTGATCCAATTCAATGTGATATAGACCTGTGTGCAGAGAATTCAACAGATTCTTCAGACAAGGAAAATGATGCAGATCACTACGCTGGTAGAAAGACAAGTGCGGAAACTAAATGTACTACTGAAGGAATGTCAAAACCAGTCAATTCACAGACTTTGGTTCACAGTGGTACACAGTCCAGATTCGATGCTTCAAGGAAGCATTTGTCAGAAAAAATGACTTGCGGGTCTGCAGGAATAAGGCACCAGGATGTGTCAAGTACTATGGTAAAAGAGGTACCCTGTACTCAAAAGTGTGAATTTGTTAAAGCTGCAGCTGGTGGAGAAACTGAAATTGATCCTGAAGTATCCGTTGAAGGTTCTGGATCTAAATTGGATGGTACTGGGTTTCGAGTTGAAGTGGAAGTTTTAGCCTCAAGGCAGCCTGCTGATTGTAATGTGTTTGTGAATCCCAAGCAACTTAATTTTGATGACGTGGAAGAGTCCTGTAGGAATGGAGGTTATACTCCTGCTTTTAAAGAGGGAATGCTGGGAAAATCATCAGAGAAAAGGTCTATTTCCTTGATGGACACTGATGATATACAGGAAGAAGGAATGACTGTCGGTTACCAAGAAAACCATAACTCGTCCCTGCCAATGAATTCTCTCGGGGATCCGGAAGTTTCAGTCAAAGGGAAGGACCTCCAGAGTGGTTTATCTGAATCTCCTGCAGAAGAGGATAGAAGTATCTCGAATGGAAACGCCGTCTCATCAGTAAAGGAGACGTCTGATGTTCATAATGAAGCAGTTGCTAATACGTTGCTAGAAAGTGGCAATAGAGAGTCTCGGTGTGGAACCATGGGAAGTGTAGAACATAGTCCAAAGGCCATACTAGAATCCCAAGGCCTTTCACTTTCTCGGGTGGATGTTGCAACATCAATTGTCAGTAGAAGTCCTGTTGAAGAAACGCCTCAAATCGAGGACCGCCACATGATAGAGAGCTCTGAATCTTCACCTAAGGCACAGATTAAAGAGGTACTTAATTTTCTGTTGCAGTGATCTCTCTCGCTCTTTCTCGGCTAAGTGGTGGCCCTTACACCTGTGTTATTCTTTATAGTAGTCTTGTTTTATTTGAGATTTTCTGTTTAATTGTTCTCGACAAATTGCTTGTCTACTTTTATTTGGTCTTTTATAATGTACAAGATTGTGTTTGATAGGGTGAATATAGTGATGAACTGAACGTAGTCAAACCTCCTGATGCAAGTCCTTATGAAGTGGAAGAGGGAAAAATAGGTGAATTTCAAAGCAAGGAAAGAGGCCTTGTTCTCTCCTCTGGTAGAATTACAAAATCTAGAAGATCTGGCCAACAGGAGAGCTCTTTGAATGTCAGTGGCTCAGCCAGTAATGCCAGAAGAACTGGTTCTGTTGGCGTATCACCTTCTGTTGGCGTATCACCTCGGCTGTCTAAGCCTGCAAACCAACCCTTGGAATTGGTTAACTACTCTCATATCACTAATGACTGTTTTCAAAAGAAGGAAGCAAAGGCAAGGGATCACTTCATTACGGAGGGTTCATGCCTTCGGCATAAACGAAGAAAGATCGAGCGTAAAACAGCTGATGACCAGTCTGCTTCTTTGGGCTTGAGAGAACAGGGTTTTTACAATATCAATAGAGATTCTATGTGTGGGAAATTGGGAAGTGTAGAAGATAGTCCAAAGGCTGTACTAGAATCTCAAGGGCTTTCAGTTTCTCGGGAGGATGTTGTGAAATCAATCGTCAGCAGAAGCTCAGTTGAAGAAACACATCAAAATGAGGATCACCACATGATAGAGTGGTCTGAATCTTCACCTAAGGCACAGATGGCAGAGGTAATTACTTTTTTGTTGTGCAATGATCTGTCTCTCTCTCTCTCTCTCTCTCTCTCTCTCTCTCTAAGCTAAGATATGGCCCTTACATCTATGTAATTCTATTTAGTACACTTGTTTTATTTGAGATTTTTTGCATACTTGTTTCTCTTATATCAGACAGGTTGCTTGTCTACTTTATTTGATCTTTTCTAATGCATAAGATTCTGGCTGACAGGGTAGAATCAGCTTGGGATGCGGGGATACAAGTGGTAGTGCACCTTTCATTTTCACGGATAAAGAATTTGAAGCTTCAATCTTAAGTTTGATGAAGCAGACTGGTATGATGGAGGAAACAGGATTAGCACATCCAGCAAGCATTATCATTGATTCAGGAAGTCAATGCATGGAAGAGACTACTGTTTCACTAACTCGTAAGGATAATCTTACAACAGGAAATGCTGAACATTTGACATGTGCTGGAAGAGCAATGCAGGAAATGAGATTTGATCTTGGAGGGACCACCAATTTTGGATCTCCACATGGCCAATCCTTGGATTTGATTGGTTCGGATGATAGAAAGCCTGAGCTTGAGGGGTTCGTTATGCAAACAGATGATGAACCAACAAGCATTGCTGGAAAGGGAATTAGCTTTGACGAGTGGAACCTTCCAAGCACTACAGTTGAACATGCCAGCATTCTGGAGCATTTGTGCCAATCTGCTTGCATGCAAACTCCCGTAGTGTGCTCTTCAGCTTCAAATAAGTTGCACAAAATTCCAAATCTCTACCAATCTGTTCCAACTGGGCTTCTAGAGGGTGTGGATATGAGGACCATGAATGATGCTGTCAAACAAGTAAAGGATGGTCATAGTTACTCGAATGAAGAAGTTGGTCAGGCATTTTATGGAAGGTCCTTTTCTGATTGCCTATTAAATCATAGTGGTCAATCTGGTTGGGATGCTAAGAAACCGTATCTGTCTCCAGTTGGCAAACTCTGGGATATAACTGGTTCAGGGACTAGTAGTTCAAGGAAGCGAGGAAGCTTAAATCTGGAGCTTCCCTGCATTAGTGAAGAAAATGAGAATGCAGATGAGGCAGCTGATACTTTCCAAGATGAAAATGTTACAGATGCATTAAATAGGTCAATACAGAGAGTACCACTTGCTGACATTACTGAGATTCCAAACCCTCCTGCATCAGTTTCTAAAGCTGAACCATATGCAGATAGACTTAGTCTAGATTCCGTGAACACTGAATTCAGCTTAACGGGCACTCATAAGAGCTTCAAACAGAGGCTTGGAATCCAAAACAGCAGCAAGAGAAGATATAACAATAAGGAGAACTTGAGCATGTCACGAGGAACAAACGATATTAAGAGGACCACTGGATCACTTCATAACAGGTTCAATAAACCAAAATTATCTGGAAAAACCGGTCTGAGAAAAGGTGATCCAAGTTTGTCAGAGCAGGAGCCGAAGCGTAACAATATTGTGTCCAGCATTACTTCTTTCATTCCACTTGTTCAACAGAAACAAGCAGCTGCAGTTGTAACAGGTAATTTCTTACTAGTAATCTTAATCTTTGAACTTTGATTCTTCTTTTTCTCCAAGGACTTGATTCTTCTTTTTCTCGAATGACTTGATTCAGTATTTTGACCTATTTGTGCTTTCTTGCAGGGAAGAGGGACGTCAAAGTGAAGGCCCTGGAGGCAGCTGAAGCTGCAAAGCGTCAGGCAGAAAAGAAAGAGAATGAACGCAAGATGAAGAAGGAAGCCTTGAAACTTGAGAGGTCAAGAATGGAGCAGGAGAATATGAAGCAGTTGGAGTTGCAGAAGAAAAAGAAGGAAGAAGAGAGGAAGAAAAAAGAGGCAGATATGGCATCAAAGAAGAGACACAGGGAAGAGGAAGAAAGGAAGGAGAAGGAAAGAAAAAGAATGCGTATTGAAGCACGTAGAAACAAGAGAGAACATGAAGACAAGGTACCTGCAGAAAAGGTAGAGAAAGAAATGAAAACCCAGGCCATTGTATGATTCTTTATGGTCTGCCTCATTTCATTATATCTATCTTTTTGCAATGTTAGATATCACGTTGTATATTGGGCTGTCTTGTGTAGGATGGAAGAGGCCCTGGGGGTAAGGAATCTAAGGATGAAATGGCGAATAAGAAAATGGAGGAAGAAAAGGGTTATGACAATAACAAAAATATTTCGGAGACTAAGCGTAGTACTTCCAGGATTTCAATAAGCGATGCTGGAAAAAAAAGTACTGTCCACGAAGAGTTCCACGAGGCCTCGAGTAATTATGGATATAAAGCGGAGGTAAATACAAATGATTTTTTGACAACCAATACCCACCATATCTTAGAACTACTTGCATATGTTGAGTGCTTTTACTTGTGTAGGCTGGAGCATGGTGATAATCCTCTGTTATTGTAGTTTGCATGGGACCTTTAAACTTGTTGGGTTTTAACTATTATGAGGCCTTTCCCTTTGCTGTCTTTATATCTCAAATATGTACCACCGTTAGGAAGTCTTCTTGTGCATGATTAGCTGCATACTTTCGTTTCGTGCACTTTTACTTTGTAAAGCCTCGTGCTGACATTTCCTGTGATATTTAAGGTACTAAGCAATTCAGACAAAGCAATGAAGAATTCAGTTGCCATTACAAGTCAAGAACAGTCTTATGACATCTCTCCATACAAAGAATCAGATGATGAGAATGACGATGACGATGACGACAGTATCATACCAAATAATAAATTTATTCCTTCGTGGTCAAGGTATTTTTTTTTTTTTTCAATTGTTGTTATAGATGGAATATGATCTTCAAATTATAGAGCATCCCAATAATCTTAGCGATGTGTATCTTAAGGAATGGCATATATTGCGTACCCTTTGGTGGAACTGTCAACTCAGATGCACTCCTCTAAATTGGTTCTGTTTTGTACAGTAAAAACTGCCTGGCTTTCGCTGCTTCTTCCCAGAATAGAGCAGACCCAGAGACGATCTTCCCCCCGGAAAGCTTTTGCTGCATATCTGAAGGTACTTTTATGGTTTAAAGCCATGGTCTTAGTAGCTACTGCTTTGCCCTTTTGGCTAGTCAATGTTTAGGTACTGCTGGACTAAGTTCCAATATGCTCATTTGCAGTCCTCTTGCCCCGAAAGCATCAATTGAACAACAGCGGAATGTGTTAAACTATGCTTAGTTATATTCTTCAGTCACCTAGAATACGAGCTTTTGGTCAAGAAGAGGTAATGTTACCTTCTCCTTTTCCCTTTCGGTCCCCTAAACTACGTTTATGCTGGCAGTTTCGTTGTTAAAAGAGCAATTTTCCTTCTGCAAAATGTAAAATGCCCTCAGTTACCTCCTATCAAAACCAAAATACTTGTAATAATTGGTTTTCGTTTCTCCTTGCAGATTTTGAGTCTATTTGTGAACAGTTTCTTCAGCAGGCGACACCCTTTCAAGCCGAAATGTAGATGAAACACTATAGGATTCTGTCGTAATTGTTATGCCAGATAATTTGCAGATTGATTGTAGTTAAGAAGAGAAACAAGTTCCATTGGCAGAAGGGCAATTGCCTGAGCTACCGAGTAATTTGGTCAGCATCTCCTGCTGCTGCTGCTTTTTTGGCACCATACCCGGTTTTACTTTTAACCTCCCAATCATCATTTTCCTCAAGGATGATAAGTGATAGCTAGAAATGTATATATTTTCGTATGGGTGTGTTGTACGATTATGTATATTATATACAAATTTAACCATTAAGACGTGGCTTAGTGGTTGGAAACAAATTTTAAACTCATATTCCACACGGCATGTTCTAAGTTTGATTTTTTACTCTGATGAATCACACGATGGTGGAGATCGAAACGCCTCTGTGAGTCCTAGCCCTCGAAGGGGTGGACATGGCAAAAAACCTAGCTAGTCCCCTTGTTAATAAGATAAAAAATATATATACACAAATTTGCTACACCAACTAGAATAGAGCAGTGTGCTTTCTCGTTTACACCCAAATTTAAATTTCCATTTTTATATCCATAATTTAGATTAATTTAGTGTAGATTATCTTATCGTTTTTTTTTTCAAATCCCGGTTCATAAATAATTTGATGTGCAATGTTTAAACTCAAAACTTGAGCGAAACACAGTCAAACGATTCAAAACTACCTCCACCACAAATCTTTTAACAAAAACGATGGAAAAGAAAGAGGGATAAAAAGGGAAACGATGGAAAAGAAAGTTTTCAGTACAAAATTAAAAAAATAAGCAGTTCAAAGTTGCGACTTTGATTTCCATCAATGAAAGTTGCAAGGAATGTGAAGTTATTGCCTCAATCTTTTCCATTCATATTCTTTGCACACCTCTTGTTCAGAGAAGAACAAACATTTTGGTGATCCTCGGAAAAGAAAGAGATGGCGGCAAATCCTCTTCTGGCAGGAATGCAAGACAATCGATGACGCATAGCTGCTGAGATCCTTCTCCGGGCAGGAATTCCGAGAGTGCGTGGTGTTTTGATCCACAGATTTCAAACTTGATAATCCAGATGGTGCGAGTGGAAGAGAACCGCTGTTGTTTGAGCAACGTCTCCAACAGATCCTCACTTCCCCTGATCTGAAATTCTCCAAGGAGGACAGCATAGTTCGATTCCACTGTTAAAAAATACCCGATATTATAAATGCAAATATAGACAAGGTAAAATGAAGAAACCAAAAGAAAAGGAAGGTAAATTACAATTTACAAATCATCAGTGTTCAACCGAAGATCAATATATCCTTCTGGTGAAATCTTTAGCGGAACAACCAGCCTCCTTGTATGGTAACGCAATGTACTGGCATTCGTCCGAACACAGCTAAGTGGTGCTAAATACAGATAAGTGTCAAATTAACTTTGAATTTTGTTGGAAAATTTGAGGACAATCAATTTAACATAGCAACAGATAAGTTGTACTAAATACGTACCTGGCTTTGTCTTAAGAGCTGAGAGTTGGAGAGAGTGAAATGAAGGCTCATATGGTGATTTCATCATCTATCTTTACGCAAGGAATGCGAGCTATGTTACTCCAATCTTTTCCCTTCTTGTTCCGATACCTCTTCTCCAGAAAAGGACAATCCTCGATCCTCAGAGAAGAAAGAGATGCCGGCAAACCCTCTTTTGGCAGGATTTCGAGACTCTTGCACCCTTCAATTTGTAGGCGTTGAAGAGAAGTGAGGTGCTCAAGTCCCTTTCCGTCCAAAGATTTCAGATTCGATACACTATAGATTTTGAGAGTGTGAAGAGTGGCAGGGAGCAGCTGTTCATTGAGCAACGTCTCCACCAGATCCTTGTTTGTGCTTATAGTAAATTGTCGAAGAGAGGCAAGTCCTTGCAATCTCCATCCCACTGAAGGCCTCAGTCTGTCACAGTGTCTGATAGATAATGATTGTAGGTTGGGAGGCAAACCCCCTTGTGCAAATGACACCACATTGGGAAGATCATGTATCTCCAATTCTTGAAGGGCGGTGAGGGTGTGCATTCGGCCCGGCAACAACTTCAAATTCTCGCATTTGTAGACTTCAAGGTGAATGAGGTTGGGAGTGGGCAATCCCCCGTCGGGAAAAGAGACAAGATTCGGACATTTCCAAATACACAGGAAGTTGAGATGGCTGAGATTTTCATCTGCTCCTCCTTCAACAGAAAGGGATTCCAGATTCCCACAACTCCATATTAGAAGAGATGAAAGTTTGGGGAAAATGCCCAAAGGGAACGACCTCAGAGAATCACAGCTGTCGAATAGATACAAAGACTGAAGGGAAGTCAATTTGGCCATCATCTCACGTGATAGGAATTCTAATTTCTTGCAATATTGTATACGGAGTGACGTCAGCGTGGTGGGCAGACCATTTGTAGGGAACGACAAGAGTGAGGAACATTCATATAAACTCAAACTTAGAAGACAATTGCTGTTGTGCACCATTTGCGGCAACCATTCTCTCCCACCAAGATCAGAAATATCAAACATCCGAAGCGACGGCAGCGTCTCCGTCGACTCTATTAACAATGAGAGACTCGGACATCCACTTATTGCCAGTTGTTCAAGAGATCGCAAGGATTCCATGTTCAGGGTATTACTGGCCCTGTTTTCATGTAGAACCTCACACCGGGACACATCAAGTGTTTTCAAGGAAGGAAGATGAGTGGGCAAGTTTCCTCTCAGCTTCGGACAATTGTATAATTTCAACTCCTTAAGACGAGGAAAGTTTGGACTTTCACCTCCACTTGGACAAGGCTGCCATTCCTCCCACTCTGGCATATCCCCAAACTCTAGCTTCTCTAAACATTGAAATTGTTGATTTCCCCCGTACAACTCAACACCAACACTCACAACTGATTTCATCCCTCTTACGTAGAGCTCTTTTAGAGCAGGTAGCTGACCAACTGGTGGCAATGAAATGCAATTACCACAATTAATGAGACGCATCACTTGTAACTTGGAGAAGGAAGAGTCTCCCACCCAAATCGGGAAACTAGTTCCGCCATAACGCTTGATGGTTAGTTTCACCAAATTTACCGAAGGTTGTAGTCTTTCGAGCACATGTCTCTCTTGTACGGAATCATTGGAAACTTCAGGACCCCATGCCAACTCTACCTCTTTGAGATCTTTCTTATCCTTCAACAAGGCATCAATACCACCGACTACATTTTGCAGATTCAAGATAGAAATTTTTCCTCCAAGGTGCGACAACTCCCTCAGTTCTCCAATATTAGACCCAGAAGATTTCCCCAGCACAAAAGCTGTCAGTATTCTCAAACTTTTTAGTCTACCCATATGCACCGGCATCTCTTTTATTTCAGTTTCACCAGCTTCACCAATATCAAGATGACGCAAATGAATCAATTTACTCATGTCGGCAGGCAATTCAACAAGAGATGAACAATCTTTCAACAAAAGAGTTTGTAAATTGCAGAGGGTACACACTGTATCTGGTAACCTTTTAATTCTCGTATAAGAGAGATCAATGTAGCGCAAGTGTATGAGGTTACCAATGGAATCAGGTAAGTGAGTGATGTTTTTGTATCTTGACAATGAAAATGCCCGCAAATATTTTTGTGCTGGTAGTAAATCATCTAGAACCTTATTGCTTACATATTCATCCTCCCACCTATAATATGGTGCAAAAGCAGCTGGAAAGAAGGTATGCAAACACTTGACTCCTTCTAGTGGCTCAAATTTTGGAGATGTATCGAATTTTCCTCGCATATACGACAAGTGGCGAACTCTTTCAGGAACTTCATGCGTATTCTTCTGATCCAACCTAAAACAAAACTTTCCAGACACAACCATAGCCAAGTCATTGATAAGATCATGCATTGTGAAACTTGGTCGATCCAATCTTGGCCTTTGAAATAGTGACCGCGATAACAGTTCATCAAAGCATCTTTCACCAACCTCTTCCATTGCTTTCTCGTTCTCTGCATGTGGAATTAAACCTTCTGCCATCCATAGTAGAATTACATTTTCCTTTTCAAATTCATAGTCCTTCGGAAAAATTGAGCAATAAGAAAAGCATCGTTTCAAGTAAGTTGGAAGATAGTGGTAGCTCAATCTTAGAGAAGGAAGAACACCATCAGCATTTTGTAGATCCCAAAGATTGCTATTCAATATGTGATTCCATTCCTTGTAGTCTAGCTTGCAACTTAAGAGACCCCCTAGCGTTTTTGCAGCTAGAGGCAAACCATTGCACTTACGTGCAATTTCCTTACCAATTTCAACCAAGTCTAGATGTGCACCGGGGTTTTCATTTCTAAATGCATGTTTTGCTAGCAACAACCAACAATCTTCATCGGACAATTCTTCTAAGTCGTGAATGGGAATAGTATTGTGAACGATGGATGCAACACGTCTACTCCTTGTTGTTACAATGACCTTGCTTCCCTTTGCCCCATACGTGAAAAGAGTTCGTAGCCGATCCCAGTCACCATAGTTTTCATTCCAAAGGTCATCCAGGACAAGTAAGAATCTCTTGCCCATCAATTGTTGCCTTAGTTGAACTTCAAGGTAATTCATCTCCAAAATATCACAAGGCTTTTTAGTGATTTCCTCAATAAGGGCCTTAATAACCCTCAAAGCCTCATACTGTTCGGAAACACAAACCCAGGCATTAGTATCAATAAGCTCTTGAACTTGTTCATCGTTGTAAAGCAGTTGAGCTAGAGTTGTCTTACCGACCCCGCCCATTCCGACGACAGGGACTACAGAAAAATTACTGCTACTTTCATTGTCAGATAGCAGCAGCAGGGCTTTTAACTTTTCTTTATCTCCTTCCCTTCCATAGGTACAAAATCCGTCCTCAACAACAGAAGTTGTGGAAGTTCTTTGTGAAACCTTGCCCACTACACCTCCCCTAAGACAGAGGATGTCTTTTTGTTTTGCAAGGTGTTCCAACTCGTTGAATAAATCTTTTATTCTACCATTCAAGCCTTTATAATGAAAAGGATTAAGAGAGGTAGAAAGGATGTCCCACACCTGGGTTTTCTTAGTCTGATCTTCCGCCTTGCGACCCAAAGCTTCAGTATCGATCTCATCCACCAAGTCCTCGGCAACGAACACAGCATGTTTGAGCTCGTCCAGCCACATCCCGACGGCAGGGTTGACGATCTGCTTCTCCTCTGCATCGTTGAGCACTGCATGGAGGGTCATCAACGTCACCTTCAGTCTGTCCATGAGTGAATGGTCGAGTCTTCTTGCCCGGAAGAAGTCTATGAACTGTCCGGAGGCAATCTTGTCGCACAGCACATTGATCGAGCCGGAAAGCAAAGCCTCTCCAACCAAAGCCATTTTCTCTCTTCGTGGCCAAAGGACTAATTCTGATCAAGTATTTGAAGTTGGGAAACTGAAAATTGTTCTTGGCAAAGGCTGTTAAGATTACTTCATGACTGGTGAGATGACTTTGATAATTTTTTGGTCAATGATGCAGTGGACCACACACGGCAAACATAAAGTAGTAATTGGTGGAGTTTGGCTGGATCTCAACATTTTATCATATGATACGATCACATGGTCTCCAAAACCGAATCTTGTCACATGGCATCGTCTTGTCAATATTGTACTCTAATTTCAGAACATTCGAGTAAAAATAAAAAAAGAAAGTTTCGAGCATGACCTATGTTACTGTATTAGTAGTTGGAGTTAATTTCTACAATTATTATTTACATTTTATATTTTTAATCCCAATCATTTATTTTTTACAACACTCATTACGATGTGCTACGGAAAAAAAAAAATCTGAAAGTTTCTTACTTTTTCTTGCTTTGCCTATATTTTCAACATTTATGTAACCATTCGTGTTTAGGAATTGGTTTTGCCTATATATTCAACATTCACGTGACCATTCTGGCTTTGCCTATATTTTCTTGGGTTAGCCAAATTTGAGTCAAGGTTAACATGTTTTTGCACAAAACTAATTAAAAAAAACACACTAGTTGCATACTTATATTGTCAAATTATCGAATTTGATACGATCACATAGGGGTGGGTTCGGTACGGTTACCGTACCAAAACCCTCGTACCAATTACCGTACCAAACTTTCGGTTTGGTAAAATCTATTACCATTACCGTACCAAACTTTCGGTATACCGAAGTTCGGTATTGCCAAAAGTTCGGTTGGCATGGTATGGCAATGGTAATTGCCATTTTGTTTTGGGACAAAATTTGTTTTTGTTTTTTTTTTACCCAATTCAAGGGCAAAACTTTTTTTTTTGTACCTTTATCTCATACATTGTAGCTTAAATTTATCTATTATTCATTGTTCACAATTCACACACACAATAATTCAAATAATGCAACAAGATTCATGATGAAAATTAAGCTTGCAATCCAAATAGAAGTTACGAACCAAAACAAATAGAAGTTAACAATCCAAATAGAAATTAAAGTTTCAAACCAAATGAAAATTGGAACTAAACTTCAAAAGTAGAATTCATTGATCGGTTATTCAAGCTTAAGCTATCAAAGGTTTTGAAGGAAGCATTGAACTTGTAAAAGATTGAGCTTGTGTCAAGCCTACATTACAAACAAATAAAACATATTAATTAGTAGCAAAAAGAATTAAAGTTGAAAACTATTTAATAACAAATTTACTAAAAAAATTAAAGCATATCTTTCTTGTTTCCTCTTTTTCCATTTCCTTGTAAAATTGAAGCATATCTTCCATTGGTTCCTTGTAGAAGTTTACTTCATCTACTATTTTAGGAATCACTAGTGCCTCTACTATTTTACGAATCAAGGATGCCCTAAAAAGGTCCACAACCCTCATTCCTAGGCTAAATGCATTTTCACTAGCAACGATAGAAGTGGGGGTTACAAAGATATCTTGGCTATTTGTGAAAGAATTAGGAACTCTTTTGTATTTGATTACCACCATTTCAAGAGATCAAAGTCACCAACAACAATGCTAATATAAGTAGGGTTTTATTTTCAAATTATTGGAATATTATAAATATGTGTTATATAATTATCTATTATATAATTTATAAATTATATATTTTATTTTATTTTCGGTACGGTACGGTAATACCGTGGTAATGGTATCCATTACCAATACCGTACCATAAAATTTTGGTACGGTACATTACCGTACCATTACCGATTGGCGCAAAAAATTTGGCACAAAATCGGTATGGCACGGTTGGTAATTCGGTTGGCATGACAATTTGACAAAAAAATCCACCCCTACGATCACATAATGATACGATCACAAGGCCTCCACCATCCTCTTTTCATTATTCAAGTCTCCAAAACCGAATCTTGTCACATGGAATGGTCTTGTCACCATCCTCTTATCATTATTACTTTAGTCTAAATAAGCTTTGAAATTGCTCTGTACCAATGAATAGTCTTTGGAGCCGAATTTCAATTTATTTACGAGACTGCCACTGACTCTCTCTGCCGCTGATCTTCATGCCGCGTGTTGATGATCGTGGAAAGGCAGGGGTGCGATGGACATGTTGGTCTGTAGGGTTTCGAAAGGGTTGGGTGGGTTAAGAGACTTTCATTTCCTTTCTTTCTGAGCTGCAGTGGGACTCGGTGAGCCGTCTGGAGAGAGAGACCGAGTGAGCAGAGAGAGAAGAGGGACACGGAGGGAGAGAGATAGGGAATTGGTGAGAGGAAGGCATGCGGCTTGCAGGCAGACAGAGTCACAGGGGGTGTACGATTCGAGGGAGAGGGAGAAGGAGACGGCGCGAAAGAGAGAGTGGGAGAGGGAGGAGTAAGGATCGCTCACTGAGGGTTTCGCAGTTGGGATGCCATGCTGATGGAGATAGAGATAGAGATAGGAGAGGGATGGGGGTTTGATTTTGTGAAAGGAATTCAGACTGCATCGACTGCATCTTCACCTCTCTCTCTCTCACTTCCTCTCTCCTCCACTGAAACCATAATCTTCCTCTCCTCGGCGCTCTTCCATGTCTCTCGCAAGCTTTTCCTTCTCTCTGTCTTCGTCTCGCTCTCCCCATGTTCGATCCTTGGGTAAAAAATTGGGTTACATCGTTTTATCCGATCCCCGCTCCAATCCGCCAAACAGGTTCGTTCCCCTCCCAAATCCCTAATTCGTATTGTTTATTTCTGTCCGAATTTTGATCTGATTTTTTTCCATTTTTCCAGTAAATCATTTGTTATTCCTCCTCATCTCTCTCAGCGTTTTCACTTAAATTTTCAGTTCTTATATCGTATTTTGTTTCTTATTTTTGTTTGCGTTCAGTGTGATTTTGTGTGAAAGAATCAAAGATGTTGGGAATTTTAAGGAAAAAAAGTGGGAGCTGGAAGCTCATCAGCTGTGGTGCACCCTGTACTTCTGCAGTTTATGAACTTTAATTATATAAAACGCTTGATTAATTTATTATTATGTGATTTACTGCCTAATCTTTGTGTTGGTTTAGATTTTGGGGCAGAGGATCCATTTCCACAATTTCTCTCGCAATCACCGCTTCATCGTCAACAAATCTCAACCGCAGCCGCACTACAAACCCATCTGGACGGAAAACCCATGAAGAAATCTTGGTCGTCCACGTCGGTCGACAACCGGACTGCAACATCGTCTTGCCTCACCCCAGCATCAGCAGATTCCAGCGATTTGTCATCAGGTAAGCTACTGGCAACCAATGCCACTATGGGAAACACCTATTATATTATTATTCGTTTAGTTAATTGACAAGGGCTCATAAAAGGAGTCCTAATTCTCAGTACAAATCACATTTGATTACCTTCGCAGTAGAAGTCACTGGTGTCAAGCGACTCACGCCTGCAAAGAAGTTTGCTCCATTGTTTTTTATCCAAGAAACCCACCAGACCATATCACAAATTGGATACCCATCAAATTACTTTGCTGCAGATTAATATATACAATATTTTTTTTATTTTTTATTGTTGAAGGTAGACTGGTTAAACAATGTCTTAGTTGAAAACGAAAAGAAAGTCAAAATCAAAATCATAGAATACACCCTTTGTTGATTTGCATACCTGAAAGGAACCCTTTCCAGTTGATATTTCTCTAAAATAAGTCTGACATGCTCCAGGAACTAAATTTGATTTTTTAGGCAAGCGGGCATTGTGGAAGGTTTGGGTTCGAGAGGCCATTCCGCATTTGGGATAGAGATAGAGAGAGGGAGCGACAGAGAGAGAAGGAAAGGGAAGAGTGGGAATCTCAGTGCCATTGCTGCAGATCCTTGATCTTCTTTGATCCCATCTCCGTGTTCTTCTCAGCCTCTCACAGTCGCATCATCACTTGCCCACTCACTCACTCACTCACTACAGGTACACCTCTTAAACCCCCTTTTGTATTTTTATCTTTCCTGATTGATGATTTAATTTGGGTTTTATTAATAGCTTAATTTGGAGTTTAATTGAAGGTTTAATTCAGGTTTGTAGTTGGGGTTTAATTGAGGGTTTTAATTAGGTTTTGAATTTGGTGGGTTTTTGGTATTTCAGCTCCCCAAGTTTTTCACTTTCATTGTGGATTGTTGTTTTTGGATTTAATTAGCTTTGGATTTTTCAATTTTCTCAAATTCCCAGCTGATTTGGCTTCCAAATAAAAACCAACAAATCACCTAAAAAAATAGCTCCCATTTGTAATTTGAGGAGATTTGTTGGGTTTTGTTTGGTTGCCATAGACAACGGATAATAAGGGTTCTGTTTGAATGTCTGCTTGCTCTGCCCCTGTTTCTTAAATGATTTGTGGGCTGCTGCTTCCATTATGTTTCCATTTAGTTCTTTACAATCTTAGTCTCTTTGATTGCATTGGTATGTGATATGTTGTTTTTTCCCCTCTATGCATTGTTCAGCTGAATGATGAGTACTCTGATGTGAAAAGAGATGACCTCTCGAATGCACTATGGTATGATTTCTTTATTTTTATTCTTCCTTCTGGCAAAACACTAATAGTATGCTTTCACTGTTACTGGTTCAGCCCCTCTGTTGCCTAAATTGTTCAATGCTATAATTCTCTGGGATTCTGAACTTTGTTATGTTCATTTTACGAGGGGGTACAGCTTCTATGATGATTTCTTCTGATTTTTGTTCCTGACATTGCTGCTGACAAAAAAATTTCTGATTAAATTGATATTGGCCAATGACTATGTTCATATTAATATACAATGTTCTTTATGGCTTGACTTGGACTAGGACTCTGAGTGCACGTGAGAATGCTTTTTCTCTAATACTTTTACAATAATTATAGGAAGTTGTAACTGGAACAGGATAGAATTGTGAAGCAGTTCTGAATACCTCTTTTTTTATTATTAATGTGTGTGTGTGTCTATATATATATATATATATATATATATATAAAGGCTTGCCTTACAAATTAAGGCACCTGAAGAGAAGGAAAATTGTACTTGGGCGTGTGAGAAAATTATCTTTTATTGCTCTATGTTTGCTTTTCCAAAGCAACAATTAAGATGGCAACTAAACAACGTGACATTTGAAGCTACATTGGATTTAAGTTTCTAATGTGTTAAGTACATTGTTAGGACTATAGATTTGGATTGAACTCAATGTTGTCCGTGTATATAAATATATGTGTGTATATAAATATATGTGTGTGTGAATATATGTGTGTGTATATAGATTTATACATAAAGGGAAGATGGATGGATAGGTGTATGCTTAGTCCGTAAGAGAAGAAGAGAAAACGAAAACCACACCAAACAACTCGTATTTAAAGCTCTTTTTCTTTTTCTCTTTTGACATAAATCTCTCTTTGTTAGATTGCTAAGGGGCTGCACTGTGTGAGGGCCATGTATGTTTTATTACGGTTGTATCTATAGATTTGGGAACTGGAGAAAAGAAGTGGAACAAACCATTTGCATGGCAGAGGCCATATATATATATATATATCATATATCATATATACCATTTGTGGTCTGCTTTATAGGGTTTGTTATCTTTCATTACAGTGGACGGATACCTGAAGCAATTTTGATGGCATGATCTCACCTGCCAAGCAAGGTTTCAGAGATAGTTTCAATTTGGAGAAATGACCTGAACAAGGTTAGACTTTTGCAGTGTTTTTCTTGATTCATGAACATGATGCTTTTCTTTCAAGTGAAATGTATATATGAGATGTAGAAGTCATACAAAGGAAAATTGTTATCGAGCAATTGAATTGAAGCAAGGAAAGATTTTTGCATATATTTGGCTATTCCAAGTAATTTTAATTTTGTACTTTTAATTTGCAATAAGGCAGGTCAATAAAAAAGCTGCAGAATCATTGGCCGATCTACAAGAGTGTCCTATTTTGTTTGAGGACTGGCAGGTTTCTCTTGCCCTACAGTGTAGAGATGAAGAAAATAGGTATCCACCCTTCATTTCACTGTTCAGCATCAGGGCCATGAAAAAAATCTACTTTTTAGCGCTGCAGTAGATATGACCATAATTACTGACTGGCAATAAATTGTGCTTATTTGTTGGATGATTGTGGATTGCTTTGTTGTCTTTTGCAGGGGCATTCATCCTCCTGTTGACGTAAGATATGAACGAACATTTGTCTTTGTATTTTTTTGGGCTTTTTCTAACCCATCAATTTCTTTTGAATCAACCAAATAGTCCCAGCTCGCAACTTATGTTGTGAGGTATTATTGTTTGAAAAATTAAGTATGCATGTATATTTTACGTGTGTGCGCGTGCACACCTCCGCATGATGTTAATCTCTGTGGGTCATCTATATATATATATATATATATATATATATATATGTAGACATACTTTGGGAAGAAGGCTAATTTGGTGGTCGGAAATGTGTTGCCTCTCAGATCGATTGTGGAGGGAGCCGTCGTCTGTAACGTCGAGCACCATGTTGGTGACTGTGGAACCCTCGCTAGGGCTTCTGGTGATTACACTGTTTTTATTAGCCACAACCCTGACAACGATACCTCCAGGTCTTTATACATCTCTCTCTGCTCATATTATTTCCTTTTCATTCTTGCTAAATTATTGGGTTATTATATTTGTGTGCATATATTAGTGTATTTGTTAATTGGATTTCGATAATTGGAGTTCAAATATTACATTGTTATAGAGATACCAATTTCTCATATGATTGCAATTTGCATGTAGATATGTGATGTCTGATTCAATCACAAAATTTGTATCCCTTTAGCTAATAGTATGTTCATTTGCTGAACTGGGTTGGCTTTAGTATCTTCTATTTCTTGCACTGATTCACTTCATTAGTTTTTCTGATTAGTGAAAAAACCATGGTTAACATCTCTGTCTTCTCTCTCTAATTAAACTCTTCTCCAAAGCTTACTCCTTTTTCGGCTCTCTGATTAATCATTTTTATTAAAACTTTAATTCAACTACAGAATGTTTCTCTCTGTTCTGGGAGCTAAGGTTCATTCTCTCTTTATCTCTATCTATATATCTATCTATCACTTTTCTTTCTGCCAATTTCTCTGCAGAATTTAATCCTCAAATTACGATATGAAATTATAAGAAATGGGTGTTTTTTTTCTTCTGTCAGTTAAATTGAAGTTACTTAATTTTTTGGGACTAAAGCTTTTTCTTTAGGGATTATTTTCTTCTGGTTGTAGTTGTTTCTGAAGAGAAGAAGAGAAAGCTGCTGGTTTCAGTAAAACGGTACTGACTTTCTTACCTTTTTAATAATTTTTATCTTCAGGGATTTGATTTATATCTTCAGTAAAACGGTACTGACTTTCTTACCTTTTTAATAATTTTTATCTTCTGGGATTTGATTTAGATCTTTCTTATTCCCCCAACTTTTGTTTTTGGGGTTTTGTTACAAATTGCCCATCTGGGGTATTCTCTACATTTCAAAATCTGTGGGGATTTTCCTTTTTTTCTTGATTCCACGCAGTTGGATCTGATCAGTGTGTTGCCTAACAAATTGGTGGGTTGAGAACTGGGAATCTTTAAAGGAAATGCCTCATGAGACTTTTGATTTTAATATTCATTATTTAGCTGTTGAAAGTTTGCAACTTTTTGTTAGGGTCTCAAAAAATTTAGGACTGGTTCCCCTTTGTCATTTTTGGTACGGTGAGAAGTGAGAACCTTTAGTTAATGGAGTTTTTTTTATTCAGATTAATTTGGTTCATTTGCCGCTAGGACAGTTGCAATTTCAAGTAATTTTCTTTTTGGTGTATTTTATGTTGTCAGTTATGAATAAAATGCTAAACGACTTACAGATTTGATTCGAATTTTGCATGTTTGTGATTTTTAGGATTGCACTCTTACTGTGCAGCATCTTCAAAGATACCAGGTAGCTGGACTAATTGTTTGCAAGTTTGTCAAATGTATGAGGAATAAGGACTTTTACATGAAGTGTTGCACATAGGTATTATTCAATATTATACAACAATATAATTTGGGAGTTCTAATTTTTCCATTTTACTACCTGCATTGGAAAAGTTATTGATAGAAGTTTCTGATTGTTTACTATAAAAGGATCAAATGACGGGACAACAAATATAAGATCGTATGGCTTCTACAACCGTAAACTAAAGAGGGATTATAATCTATTTCTCTCACCAACTTTGATCCACAGCTGCAAAATGTATAAATACAGTAACAAAACAGGTTTAGCGTGTGATAGTTTGACGAAAAGAATTTAACTTTGTTAAAAGTTTTTCATATTAAAAATCTGGCAAATGTTTAATATGTGACCTATATACATATCATCTATTCCTTTGTTTCTTACCGTTATAAATTATCCCATATGTAACAAATTTACAAATTAACTACTTACACTAATAATATAATGAATCTTTAATAGACGCATCACAATTTTGTTGATAAGATTTGTACTTTTGTTAAACAGAAAAGCAGTGCTACTAATACTGCTCACCAAAGTGCAAAATGATCAGCAAACAATTTTGTGCTTCTTTTAAAGCCCCTTGGTAAGATTTCAAACTTTACTTCCAATTGTATCTTCTCTCTGTTTTTATGCTTTCAAAAAGTTTTAGTTTTTTGTATTCCTCCAGCCCACCAAACATAGTTTTCATTAGGAAAAAGAATTTACCTTTTGAGTAGGAGTTGTAATCTTGGTTACTATTGTTTTAGTTCATGCTACTAATCATGCATTCGGTAGATTGATATATACAACAATGTTTAAATGCTAATCGATAACTAACATAATTCGGTCTTTACAGGAAAAGCAGTGGATTCTCAAGAGGGGCTTCAATGTACAGAAGAATTACAAGGTCTTATTAGCTATTCATAATTTTATATAATTATTTAGATAAAATATCGATGAGAAATAATATATATACCAAATAAAAATCTCTAAAATCTCTTTGTTTTGTTTCTTCTCTGTGTAGCAGACGTCATCAACATGGAAGATGGCTAGCCATGATAGGAAAGGTTACTGAAAATAAGGATCTCTATCTTGGGCATTCAATAAGTGATTTTTCAAACTTTATTTGTGTTTTTTCGTATCTAAAAAAATTCCTGATATTTTTAATATAATCAGTGAAACCACGATTTCATGTGCTAGCTAGCTACTAGGATGCTTGGTTTTTGTATGATTCAGATTATTTGAGGTATCTGGGTAAAGTTTTGTTCAAAGTAGGGAAATGAATTTAAACTCAAGCTTCTTTACAAGCTTGAGGAGAGATTTTAGTCTTATAATGATTAATAATTAAGATACAATTAGGGTAATACATATACTACACATATTGCTAACTATGCTAGACCAAAAGTATCATCATCACTGCTTAAACATACCAATCAGTTTACATTCTGTGAACGCATATGACGACTAAGGGGTTTAACCTTCAATTGCAATCTCATTTGTAAAGCTTTTGCTACCCCAATTGATACACGTGTAATTTTGTGTTTACACCATACTAAACAATATTTTTTTTCATATGTTTAATCAAACTCTTATCTAATGTACATTTCACAGAGGCAAACGCGCAAAAATTTGATGATATCCTATAAAATTGCCAGAAAAAAGGTCCTTTCCAACTAATGCAAAACCAGACTTCTTTCCCCGCAGAAAAACACTAGGTAAACACAATCTATCCCTATTTTGTTCATAATACAATTCTATTGTGATACAATTTTATTTCATGTATGCATGTTATTTCTTTTCCCCATAATTTTCATATAATTTATGAAGAATGTATAGGAACGACAATGATCAAGTGGATTATGCGAGTCTCACCATATAAACTATAAGTTCCACATGATTGTTCCCCTTCCCCCTTTCAAAACATAGTTTGGGTGGATTAACTAAGATATGTGTAGTTAATCTTTTTGTTTGTCTACGAGTCATGGTTTTGAACTTTTGATGCTTGGTGACTAACAATGTAACATACAATTAATGGGGCAGGCAGTGACACATATTTGGTCTTTCATTAGCCTTGGATATATTCAGGGTATGGTTGCTTCCTCCAAATCCAAAAGTGTAGTTATATATATATATATATATATATATATATATATATATATATATATATATATATAATATGTATTACATATATACACTACTAATTTTGTTAGTACTAGGGAAATAAATGATTTTTCTACATGCATATATATATATATATAAATATATATGAGTTCGATTACAAAATTCTGTCGATTGAAAATGATACTTTATGTTTTCATTTACTTGGTACATGTAAATGTTGAAAATGAAAGATAGACTATACTTGGAACAAAATTCTTGAGACCGTTGAGGTGTGCCTTTATAAAGCATATTCTCAGCATTGAATGCATTTTCAATCTGGTTTTTAATTGGTTTGAATTAGGCTCATGATGTTTGATTACTCTTCATTTTCAATTGTACCAATTAGGGTCATAAAGTGGTTCAAAGAGCTCCAAGAGCTTGATTCACCCATTTTATACTTTTCATGTAAAACTTCTTTCAAAAAGCCAAAACATCTTTCATTGTAAATAAATTTAACCATAGGTAACAATCTTTTATCCCTTCTTTTGGTTTTTTGTTGCATTGTTTAGGTGGTGAATTGGGCGGAAAATGGGGGAGGGGTACAATTTATTTAATTTGAGCAAAATAGTGGCATTTAAGCTTAGTTGGTTAGTGAGGATTAGAGTCAATAAGGCGTCCTCTGTCTAGCTATATCTGAAATCTGAATTCATTGAATGATGAATGAAGTTGTAGTGAAAGAAATTGAGAAAGTCAAGAACGGAACACTTTTTTTGTTTTTTGGTAACTGCTAAAATAGGTGCCTAGCCTGTAGGACATATATTTTGCCTTCTTAACTGCAGGGCAAAATATGTGTGAACTACATGTTGCTTCTGTTTCTTCTGTTTTATATGGAAATAGGGCTTCTGCATATTTTTGCCTTTGAACATTTGTGCTTGGAAAATTAGCTACTTGAACAAGTACTGAACACTTTCTATGTTTTTTTATTAAGTGCTGAAATAGGTGTCTACCCTGCAGGACACATATTTTTCCATCTAAACTACACAAAATGTGTGTGAACTACATGTTTTTGTTTCTTTTTTTTCTTATGGAAACAGAACTTTTTGGGCAACCATGTCTTTGTAATCAAGAACGTTAAGTTTCTTCCTACTAATTGTGCAATGTCTTTACATGTTAGTTCAGTTGAATGCATATAAAAGGCAAGCTACTTAACTTATCGACGTCATACACTCATGTATCCCTCTGTTCATTCATGATTGTGTCGAATTTATTCAAGTTAAATGTATCTTATTCATGCAGTTATGCCTGAAACAGTGGTTCCCGCCGCAACGCGCGGGCTTATTTTCTCGTTATACTCTAATTCTTGGGAAAGAGATCCGGAGTTCTAGGGAAATAGTTCATTTCCCAATCTTTTTCCGTCTAATTTATCTGTATCGTTGAGTTTTGATCCAACGGTTATGAATAAAGAGTTTTTTTTTAATTATAATAATTATAACCGTTGAAATAAAATTCAACGGTTCAGATCCCAAATTTAATGGATTAGGTAAAAAAGAATCCGGCTATTTCCATAACATTTTCGTGTAAAAATAAAGTAAGAAAGTTTCGAGCATGACCTATGTTACTGTATTAGTAGTTGGATTTTTCTACGATTATTATTTACATTGTGTATTTTTAAACTCAACCATTTATTTTTTACAACACTCATTACGATGTGCTACGGATAAAAAATTGAAAGTTTCTTACTTTTTCTTGCTCTGCTTATATTTTCAACATTTATGGGACCATTCGTGTTTAGGATTTGGTTTTGCCTATATATTATTATATTTAACATTCATGGGACCATTCTGGCTTTGCCTATATTTTCTTGGGTTGGCCAAATTTGAGTCAAGGTTAACATGTTTTTGCACAAAACTAATTAAAAAAAAAACACACTAGTTGAATACTTATATTGTCAAATTATCGAATTTGATACTACACAATTATACAAAAATATACGTTATCGCACTTTAATTTAAATTTACAGTGTGCTCCATTTTCTGCATCTAAATTTGAATCTTTATTCTTATCTCTGTAATTTAAATGAATTTAATATAAATTATCTTATTATTTGTTAAAAATCCCATTTCATAAATAAGTAGATGTTATACATTTAAAAGCAAATCTGTAGCAAAACAATGGAAAATAATAAGTACAAACATTTAGACCATCTCCAATGGTTGGGCTAAAAGCCAAATATTTTAGCTCGGAAAATTTAGCTTTTAGCCCAGAAACAGTTTTTCTACTCCAACCCATTCTACCCTAAAATTTTAGCCCGGGATTATTAAAGAATAAACTTAGGCTATTTTTTTTCTTAAATTAATTTAAAAATAAAAAATAAATATGTAGACTATCGTAAATTAATTTTATGAACATTTTAATCTAAAAAAATTTAAATTCCGATAAATATTTTCACTCGATTCGGTGGAGCCCACACCGATTTCTGGGCTAAATTCTGGGGGGAATCTGGCCTTAGTTTAGCACTTAGCATTTAGCCCAAAATTTCCCCTTGCATTGGAGTGAGTTTGGGGGAAAATTTTGAGAGGTAATTTGGCTTTTAGCCCACTATTAGAGATGGTCTTATGAAAGCAAAGGTCCCGAAAACATATATACTCTACAAAACATGGCTGGAGAGTACTATTGAGCCTAGATAATATAACCTTCTCGCCAATCTGCGAGATCCTCTTTCTTCTTTTTACCTTAACAAAATATATACAGCAAATGAATTAAATTAACAAAAAATTAAAAAATAATCTCTTCCACCAAGATTGCAATTCGTCTCGTCTTATTCCCATACCTTCTCTCCCCTCTGCAATCCTCCTAAAATTTGAATTCTATTTCAGGATTTGTAATCAAATTGCGACCTAATGGCTTTGTAATCATAAGAAGGAGAGGATGATGCACATCAACTCAAACACAATCATCCTTTTGGCTATTTGAATTAGATCAAAGAAGCACAACAAACGTGGTGGTGATCACTGTTTGATGTGAGTTCACTCCAAACTGGATGGCAAAACACGGAATTAATAAATTTTATCGAAAATAAAATTAGATAATACTTTAAATTAACCACAAAAATAACAAAACTGCATCAAAATCTCAATTTTCAATTCCACTGTAGAGAGAAATCGAGTAGATCCCCAGATCCTCCAATAAAATGAAACATGCGAATGAGAATTCAATAATTACAACTCAAATTAAAAGCTTATGCTTTCATAGACATTTGAATTATTGAAGATTTACCCATGTAGCCCCTATTAGTCGAAATCGATCAAGTATGAGAGATTTGCTTTTATGGACATTTGTTTAATAGACATCTTCTTTTAAAGGAGCATGAGAGACTCATGTAGAACAAGATATGAGTTAATTTTGACGACATGCATCACATGGCAAACTATTAGAACTGGATATCTACTTTTCCCTCGGTTTGGCTTTAAGCTTTACCAAAACAATAATAATTGGGTGTTGTTATTGGAACTCACAATTAAAATATAATTATCATTCATTTTTCTCTCTTCGTGCCCAAGGGACTAATTTTGATCAAGTATTTGAAGTTGGGAAACTGAAAATTGTTCTTGACAAAGGCTGTTAAGATTACTTCATGACTGGAGTCTGGTGAGACGACTTGATAAGTTTTTGGTCAATAATGCAGTGGACCACACACGGCAAACATAAAGTAGTAATTGGTGGTAAATACAGTAGAAAAAATCATGCAATATATTTGGATCTCACCATTTTTCCATATGATATGATCACATGGCCCCCACCATCCTCTTGGCATCGTCTTGTCACCATCCTCCACCATCCTCTTGTCATTATTCTACTCCAATTCCATAACATCTTCGTGTAAAAATATAGTGTTATCTATGTACTTATTTTTATTTCTCACATATTCCTTTCAATTTTTCGTTATCGGATCGAATGAATTGAAGATCATCAATTACAAAAAAATAATAATAATAAGGGTGTGTTGGAGGTAAAAACAAGTGTTTGGATAACACTATTCTTTTATAAACTCATGTTTATAGCCCACTCAATTTCAATACAGGTTATTATTTATTGTATATTTAGTAGAGGATAGATAGTAAATAATAGGTTTTATGCTAAAAATTATAAATGTTGCAATTTTCTAATGAATGTCACCTTTGAATTTACCTTTTATACTGATTATAAAAATAACATATGATTTTAAGGAAAACTAATGAAAATGGCTTGAAAACTTTAAGTTTTAATGAAAATGACAAAATAAAGGGTAAAATGAATAGTACTATAATTGACTTTTTAGTGTAAAAATGTGATTTTTCGTTAAAGTTTCCATGATTTTATTGTACTAATTTCAGCTAGCCCACACAAAAAAATAATCCTGGCTCTGCCCTTGTCTATTTGAACGGTTACGGTTAAACCACATTAATATATTATATTAATTTTATATAGAAAAAGAAAGACAAAATAGAGAATGTGAGAGGAGAGAAGAGAAAGGGATGAAAAGATGAGAGAGAATCCTAATCCACCAAAATGATCAATCTCACGCTGCTGCAGAGAAACGATCCCTTCATTTAAAAGGTTCTGATTACAGCCGCCCACGTCACCTTCTACGAATTCAACATCGAGAACAATCAATGCATTCGTTTCCCGAATTGTAACTTCCAATTCTCCGTTTGGTTGTCCAGCAAAAAAATAAACAAAAATAAAAGAAGGAAGCCACAATTACGGAAATTTGAATCATGAAGTGCTAAACCAATAGGTGGAATTGTGACACTGATGTTGGCAAACTTTATGGTCTCAATCTTGATAATTTATACACACATTGGAATCTATACTTCATATGTTCACTTATATTTGTTGATCTCTTAGCACATCTGTACTAAATTGTTTGGTATTAGTCATTTTGTTTGATTCATATTTCAATTTTGTAAGTAGCAAGAGTATCTTAGTAAATGAAAATATCAAAAATAAAATAAAATTTTGTAAACAGTGCCAAGCGCATGTAATAATAAATTTGTAAGTCACACGTAGCACATCTGATTAAAAGCCTCTAATCCTACCAATTGTTAACAATGATAAACAACTAACGCAACATATTTTAGGGGCACGTAGCGCCTGTGATTTAAAAATGTCTCTCGCATGCGCGTTAGCGCGTGCAGAAATGCTAATTTAGAGTAAATAAAGGAGACTGTACATACGCAAATGTGGGATAAGCTAGGGGTAAATACGGGCCATTCCAGGCTCAAAATTGAAGCGAACGGATCGTAACAAAATCCATGCAACCTCCTATTAAAATTAAGGGAGCTTTAATGAAAAATGTTTGGGGCTAAGCGATTATTTAACCAAAAACCTCTATAAACTATTATTTAACCAAAAAAACTTCATATTTAATCATAAAGATAAACTAACTTATATCAGATCCTACGAACAGTAAAGGACATGGGCTGAATTAAAAGCCCAAAATGCAATAATTTTTTTTGTAGCCATGCCCCTGACAGACAGCCCAATTCTGTTAGAAATAAATTTTTCTTTATTTACAAGTATGCCACTACCTCATTAAAGACTAAATATCATATGAATATGAATATGAACATTTTAAAAGTTTCCATGAATTATCCTATCAAGACATCCTGATTGTAGCATTAAGTGATTTAACTCTTAAATAAATACAAAAATAAGCTATTATCATCAATGTTACCTATTATTCATGTTTTGAATAGGAATGCATCTTAATAATCAAGCAACATGAATAAAATCAAATTAATCTTATAGTTCGACTACAAAAAAAAAAATAGCGCATGAAATTAAAATTACATACTAGCAATATCCCATACAAGTCGCCTTGTTATTTATTTTTTTATTTTTTTATACAAATCAATTCGGAAATCTTATTATTTTCATTCTCATTATGCAATGTTGCACGATGATTTGAACTGTTTATCTTTAGGTCATCATTTAAAAATCATCTCTACAAAAAGCTAAATGGCTTCAAAATTTTTTGCTCATGTAACGATTATTCAATAATTCTTTTGAACACTAAAATTATGACAATATTATTCTAAAATGGTTTGACGGTATCTTGTTTGGTTTTTTTTGTTGCAAAGTTACTCTTTAAAGAGTGACCTAGATAACACACAGTTTTGATCATTGAGTGACAATGCTTGATCATAAAAAAAAAAAGAAATCAGAAACTAGAAAGAAAAAATTTCACAATAGACTAACCAAAATAATTTGATTTAAATTTGTTTTTGACGATAATTGAACTTAAAATTTTTCACGTGAAGCCGTAGTACTAGAATGTGAAGTTTTTGGTAAAAGAAATAAAGGAAATAAAATAGCTAGCATGACATCATACTCACCAATCACAATGTATATGTCCCACACTGAAATTATGACAATATTATTCTAAAATGGTTTGACGATATCTTGTTTGGTTCTTTTGTTGCAAAGTTTCTCTTTAAAGAGTGAACTACATAACATACGATTTTGATCATTGAGTGATATTGCTTGATCATAAAAAAGAAATGAGATAGTAGAAAGAAAAAAATTTCACAATAGACTAACGAAAATAATTTGGTTCAAATTTGTTTTTGACGAGAATTGAACCTAAGATTTCTCACGTGAAAGCCGTAGTACTAGAATGTGAAGTTTTTTGGTAAAAGAAATAAAGGAAATAAAATAGCTAGTGTGACATCATACTCACCAATCGCGATGTATATGTTCCATACATGTGGGGTCTTGGCCTTCCATTTTTCCTTATCCGGTCTATTATTAAGCTAGGTTAGGTTCGGGCATTGTTAGCAAGTGGTACATTACATTTTCATGGAAGCATAATCACGATTCACGAAGAGGAAAAAGGAAATAAAAAGCTCCAATCATCCAATGGCTTATGAGTTATAGCACAATCACGATTCAATTGTCGCTCTGTTGTAGCAAATCAATTCTTTATACAAGTCACCTTGTTATTCAATTTACGTTTTTAATCAAGACAGTCACTTTTTTTTTTTTTTTTTTAATTTACAACAAATTCATATGATTATTGAAAATTATTTTGTAAAGTACTACGGAGTTGTAATTATTTAAACTTTTATCCCATTCTATCAAATTCACCAAAGTACTAAAGATAAATAAATTTACTTACACTCGCCTAGGCTCCCGTCTAGGCTCTGCCTAGGCCCCAGTCCGTCACCCAATAAGCACTTAGCATCCATGAGAAATAGTGTGTGTTTTTATTCAGTTTCATAAATAATATATAATTTTGCTATAGTTTCAGCAATAGTGTGCATTATTTTTTGTTTAAATCCAGAATTAGTGTGAGTTATTTTGTATTAGTTTCAGAAATAGTATTTATTTTGTTATT
Source organism: Cotoneaster glaucophyllus (assembly GCA_036320875.1). Lineage (NCBI taxonomy): Eukaryota > Viridiplantae > Streptophyta > Magnoliopsida > Rosales > Rosaceae > Cotoneaster > Cotoneaster glaucophyllus. The sequence goes on from CM070061.1 coordinate 1,854,257, forward strand.
TTTCATAAATAGTGTGATTTATTTTACTTTTAGAAATAGTATGGGTTATTATGCTGTAGTTTAATAAATAGTGTGAGTTATTTTGGTTCACTTTCAAAACTAGTGTGGGTTATAATATTGTGATTTCAGAAATAGTGCAGGTTAGTTTTGTTCTCTTATATTATATCAGACAGGTTGCTTGTCTACTTTTATTTGATCTTTTCTAATGCATAAGATTGTGTCTGACAAGGTAGAATCAGCTTGGGATGCGGGGATACAAGTGGTAATGCACCTTTCATTTTCACGGATAAAGAATTCGAAGCTTCAATCCTAAGTTTGATGAAGCAGACTGGTATGATGGAGGAAACAGGAGTAGCACATCCACCAAGCATTATCATTGACTCTGGAGGTCAATGCATGGAAGAGACTACTGTTTCACTAACTCGTGAGGATAATCTTACAACAGGAAATGCTGAACATTTGACTTGCGCTGGAAGAGCAATGCAGGAAATGAGATTTGATCTTGGAGGGACCAGCAATTTTGGATCTCCACACGGCCAATCCTTGGATTTGATTGGTTCGGATGATAGAAAGCCTGAGCTTGAGGGGTTCGTTATGCAGACAGATGATGAACCAACAAGCATTGCTGGAAAGGGAATTTGCTTTGACGAGTGGAACCTTCCAAGCACTACAATTAAACATGCCAGCATTCTGGAGCAGCTGTGCCAATCTGCTTGCATGCAAACACCAGTAGCGTGCTCTTCAGCTTCAAATAAGTTGCACAAAATTCCAAATCTCTACCAATCTGTTCCAATTGGGCTTCTAGAGGGTGTGGATATGAGGACCATGAATGATGCTGTCAAACAATTAAAGGATGGTCATAGTTACTCGATTGAGGAAGTTGGCCAGGCGTATTATGGAAGGTCCTATTCTGATTGCCTCATAAATCATAGTGGTCAATCTGGTTGGGATACTAAGAAACCTTATCTGTCTCCAGTTGGGAAACTCTGGGATATAACTGGTTCAAGGACTAGCAGTTCAAGGAAGCGAGGAAGCTTAAATATGGAGCTTCCCTGCATTAGTGAAGAAAATGAGAATGCAGATGAGGCAGCTGATGCTTTCCAAGATGAAAGTGTTTCAAATGCATTAGGTAGGTCAATACAAAGAGTACCACTTGCTGACATGACTGAGATTCCAAACCCTCCTGCATCAGTTTCTAAAGCTGAACCATATGCAGATAGACTTAGTCTAGATTCCGTTAACACTGAATTCAGCTTAACAGGCACTCATAAAAGCTTCAAACAGAGGCTTGGAATCCAAAACAGCAGCAAGAGAAGATATAACAATAAGGAGAACCTGAGCATGTCACGAGGAACAAACGATATTAAGAGGACCACTAGATCACTTCATAACAGGTTCAATAAACCAAAATTATCTGGAAAAACCAGTCTGAGAAAAGGTGATCCAAGTTTGTCAGAGCAGGAGCCGAAGCGTAACAATATTGTGTCCATCATGACTTCTTTCATTCCACTTGTTCAACAGAAACAAGCAGCTGCAGTTGTAACAGGTAATTTCTTACTAGTAATCTTAATCTTTGAACTTTGTTTCTTCTTTTTCTCCAATGACTTGATTCTTCTTTTTCTCGAATGACTTGATTCAGTATTTTGACCTATTTGTGCTTCCTTGCAGGGAAGAGGGACGTCAAAGTGAAGGCCCTGGAGGCAGCTGAAGCTGCAAAGCGTCAGGCAGAAAAGAAAGAGAATGAACGCAAGATGAAGAAGGAAGCCTTGAAACTTGAGCGGTCAAGAATGGAGCAGGAGAATATGAAGCAGTTGGAGTTGCAGAAGAAAAGGAAGGACGAAGAGAGGAAGAAAAAAGAGGCAGATATGGCATCAAAGAAGAGACAAAGGGAAGAGGAAGAAAGGACGGAGAAGGAAAGAAAAAGAATGCGTATTGAAGCACGTAGAAACAAGAGAGAACATGAAGACAAGGTACCTGCAGAAAAGGTAGAGAAAGAAATGAAAACCCAGGCCATTGTATGATTCTTTGCGGTCTGCCTCATTTCATTATATCTATCTTTTTGCAACGTTAGATATCAAGTTGTATATTGGGCTTTCTTGTGTAGGATGGAAGAGGCCCTGGGGGTAAGGAATCTAAGGATGAAATGGCAAATAAGAAAATGGAGGAAGAAAAGGGTTATGACAACAACAGAAATATTTCGGAGACTAAGCCAAGTACTTCCAGGATTTCAATAAGCAATGCTGGAAAAGAAAGTAGTGTCCACCACGAGGCCTCGAGTAATTATGGATATAAAGCGGAGGTAAATGCAAATGATTTTTTAACAACCAATACCCACCATATCTTAGGATCTACTTGCATATGTTGAATGCTTTTACTTGTGTAGGCTGGAGCATGGTGATAATCCTCTGTTATTGTAGTTTGCATGGGACCTTTAAACTTGTTGGGTTTTAAGTATTATGAGGCCTTCCCCTTTGCTGTCTTTATACCGCAATATAGGAAAGAAGGCTGCACTCGTCTAATTGCAAGACTTATCTTCTGTTAAAACTACTAGTAGCTTATTGTAAACTCAAATATGAACCACCGTTAGAAAGTCTTCTTATGCATGATTAGCTGCATACTTTCATTTCGTGCACTTTTACTTTGTTTGTAAAGCCTCGTGCTGACATTTCCTGTGATATTTAAGGTACTGAGCAATTCAGACAGAGCAATGAAGAATTCAGTTGCGATTACAAGTCAAGAACAGTCTTATGACATCTCTCCATACAAACAATCAGATGATGAGAATGATGATGACGACAGTATCATACCAAATTGTAAATTTATTCCTTCGTGGTCAAGGTATTTTTTTTTTTTCAATTGTTGTTATAGATGGAATATGATCTTCAAATTGTAGAGCATCCCAATAATCTTAGCGATGTGTATCTTAAGGATGGCATATATTGCGTACCCTTTGGAACTGTCAACTTGGATGCACTCCTCTAAATTGGTTCTGTTTTGTACAGTAAAAACTATGCTGGACTAAGTTCGAATATGCTCATTTGCAGTCCTCTTGCCCCGAAAGCATCAATTGAACAACAGCGGAATGTGTTAAACTATGTTCAGTTATATTCTTCAGTCACCTAGAATATGAGCTTTCGGTCAAGAGGAGGTAATGTTACCTTCTCCTTTTCCCTTTCGGTCCCCTAAACTACATTTATGCTGGCAGTTTCGTTGTTAAAAGAGCAATTTTCCTTCTGCAAAATGCCCTCAGTTAACGCCTATCAAAACCAAAACACTTGTAATAACTGGTTTTCGTTTCTCCTTGCAGATTTTCAAAGTCTATTTGTGAACAGTTTCTTGAGCAGGCGACACCCTTTCAAGCCGAAATGTAGCTGAAACGCGCAGAGCATTTTTTTATTTTTTATTTGTGTAGGATTCTGTCGTAATTGTTATGCCAGATAATTTGCAGATTGATTGTAGTTAAGAAGAGTAACAAGTTCCATTCGCAAGAGGGCAATTGCCTGAGCTACCGAGTAATTTGGTCAGCATCTCCTGCTGCAGCTGCTTTTTTTGGCACCATACCCGGTTTTACTTTTAACCTCCCAATCATCTTCCTCAAGGATGCAAGTGACAGCTAGAAATGTATATATTTTCGTATGGGTGTGTTGTAAGATTATGTATATTATATACAAATTTAACCATTACGAGGTGGCTAAGTAGTTGTGAATGAATTTTAGACCTATATTCTACACATCATGTTCTAAGTTCGATTTTTTGGTGCTAGTAAATCACATGATAGCGGCTAAAGGGAGGCCGAAACGCCTCTGTGAGTCATTCTAGCCCCCGAAAGGATGGACATGGCAAAGCCACTAGCCAGTCCCCTTTTTATCAAGATAAAAAATATATATACAAATTTGCTACACCAACTAGTATAGAGCAGTGTGCTTCCTCTTTTACACCCAAGTTCTAATTTCAGTTTTTATATCCATAATTTATATGAATTTGGTGTAGACTATCTTATCCTTTTTTTTTAAATCCCGCTTCATAAATAATTTGATGGGCAATGTTTAAATGCAAAACTTGAGCAAAACACAGTGAAACGATTTGAAACTACCTGCACCACAAATCTTTAACAAAAACGATGGAAAAGAAAAGGTACAAATGTTTACACTAGAGAAGTTGCAAGGACTTGGATTGTGGGGGTCATCTCCACTTTGACAAAAATAGCTGAAAGTTGGAAGTTCACGCAGCCTAAACCATTCGCCATTGATGAACAGCTCCAAAGAGAGATAAACAGGGAAACCAGCCATGCTGAAATTTTAAGTACAAAATTAAAAAAAAAAAGCGGTTCAATGTTCCGACTTTGATTTCCATCAATGAAAGTTGCAAGGAATGTGAACAAAATTGCCACAATCTTTTCCATTCATATTCTTTGCACACCTCTTGTTCAGAGAAGAACAAACATTTTGGTGGTCCTCGGAAAAGAAAGAGATGGCGGCAAATCTTCTTCTGGCAGGAATGCTAGACAATCGATGATGCATAGCTGCTGAGGTCCTTCTCCGGGCAGGAATTCCGAGAGTGTGTGGTGTTTTGATCCACAGATTTCAAACTTGATCGTCCAGATGGTGTGGGTGGAAGAGAGCCGCTGTTGTTTGAGCAATGTCTCCAACAGATCCTCACTTCCCCTGATCTGAAATTCTCCAAGGGGGGCATAGCATACTTCGATTCCACTATTAAAAAATACCCAATATTATAAATGCAAATATAGACAAGGTAAAATGAAGAAAGCAAAAGAAAAGGAAGGTAAATTACAATTTACAAATCATCAGTGTTCAACCGAGAATCGATATATATCCTTCTGGTGAAATCTGTAGTGGAACAACCAGCCTCCTTGTCAGCCTCCTTGTATAGTAACGCAATGTACTGGCATTCATCCAAATACAGTTAAGTGGTGCTAAATACAGATAAGTGTCAAATCAAATTAAATTTGTTGGACAATCAATTTAACACGTACCTGGCTTTGTCTTGAGAGTTGAGAGTTGAAGAGAGTGAAATGAAGGCTCATATGATGATTTCATCATCTATGTTTATGCAAGGAATGCGAGATATGTTTCTCCAATCTTTTCCCTTCTTGTTCCGATACCTCTTCTTCAGAGAAGGACACCACTGGATCAACAGATAAGAAAGAGATGCCGGCAAACCCTCTTTTGGCAGGAGTTTGAGACTCTTGCAGTAATCAATTTGTAGCTGTTGAAGAGAAGTGAGGTGCTCAAGTCCCTTTCCGTCCAAAGATTTCAGATTCCATACATTAAAGATTTCGAGAGTGTGAAGAGTGGCAGGGAGCAGCTGTTCATTGAGCAACGTCTCCACCAGAGCCTTGTCTCCTGAGATCCGAAATTGTTGAAGAGAGGCAAGTCCTCGTAATCTCCACTCCACTGAAGGCCTCAGTCTGTCACAGTGTCTGATAGATAATGATTGTAGGTTGGGAGGCAAACCCCCTTGTGCAAATGACACCACATTTGGAAGATCATGTATCTCCAATTCTTGAAGGGCGGTGAGGGTGTGCATTCGGTCCGGCAACAACTTCAAATTCTGGCAGTGTATGACTTTCAAGGAAGTGAGGTTAGGAGTGGGCAATCCCCCGTCGGCAAAAGAGACAAGATTTCGACAATCCCAAATAGCCAGGGAGTTGAGATGGCTGAGATTTTCATCTGCTCCTCCTTCAACAGAAAGGGATTCCAGATTCCGACAACTTTGGATAAAAAGAGATGAAAGGTTGGGGAAAATGCCCAAAGGCAACGACCTCAGAGAATCACAGCTATGGTCTAGACCCAAATACTGAAGGGAAGTCAATTTGGCCATCATCTCACGTGATAAGAATTCTAATTTCTCGCAGGCTAGAATAGTGAGTGACGTCAGCGTGGTTGGCAGACCATTTGTAGAGGACGACAAGAGTGAGGAACATTTGTATAAACTCAATCTTTGAAGACGATTGCATTTGTGCACCATTTGCGGCAGCAACTCTCTCGCACCATCAAAGCGAATAGAAAGACTCTGAAGCGACGGCAGCGTCTCCGTCAACTCTAGTAACAATGAGGTACACGGGCATCCATCTATTATCAGTTCTTCAAGAGATCCTCGTAAGGATTCCGTGTTTAGGGTATTACTGGCCCTGTTTTCATGTAGAACCTCACAATGATCGACCTGCAGTTTTTTCAAGGAAGGAAGATGAGCGGGCAAGTTTCCTCTCAGCTTCGGACAATTGTGTAATGTCAACTCCTTAAGACGAGGAAAGTTTGGACTTTCACCTCCACTTGGACTAGGCTGCCATTCCTCCCACTCTGGCATATTCCAAAACTCCAGCTTCTCTAAACATTGAAATTGTTGATTTCCCCCGTACAACTCAACACCAACACTCTTAACAACTTTCATACTTTCTACGTAGAGCTCTTTCAGAGCAGGTAGCTGACCAACTGGTGGCAATGAACTGCAATTACTACAACCACGAAGAGACAGCACTTGTAAGTTGGAGAAGAACGAGTCTCCCACCCAATTTGGGAAACTGATTCCGCCATAACACCTGATGGTTAGCTTCACCAAATTTACCGAAGGTTGAAGCCCTTCAAGCACATATCCCTCTTTTACCGAATCATCGGAAACTTCATCACCCCATGCCAACTCTACCTCATTGAGATCTTTCTTATCCTTCAACAAGGCTTCAATAGCACCGACTACATTTTGCAGATTCAAGATAGAAATTTTTCCTCCAAGCTGCGACAACTCCCTCAGTTCTCCAATATTGGATCCAGTATATTTCCCCAGCACAAAAGCTGTCAGTGTTCTCAAACTTTTTAGTCTACCCATATGCACCGGCATCTCTTTTATTTTAGTTCCATCAATATCAAGATGACGCAAATGAATCAATTTGCTCATGTCTGTAGACAATTCAACAAGAGAAGAACAACCTTTCAACAACAGAGTTTGTAAATTGTAGAGGGTACACACTGTATCTGGTAACCTTTTAATTGCCGTATAAGAGAGATCAATGTAGCGCAAGTGTATGTGGTTACCAATGGAATCGGGTAAGTGGGTGATGTTTTTGTATATTGATAATGAAAATGCCCGTAAATATTCTTGTGCTGGTAGTAAATCATCTAGAACCTTATTGCTTACATATCCTTCACCCCAATAATATGGTCTTAAAGACACTGGAAAGAAGGTACGCAAAAACTTGACTCCTTCTAGTGGCTCAAATTTTGGAGATGCATCAAATTTTCCTCGCATATACGACAAGTGGCGAACTCTTTCAGGAACTTCGAGCGAATTTTTCTGATCCAACCTAAAACAAAACTCTCCAGACACAAACATAGCCAAGTCATTGATAAGATCATGCATTGTGAAACTTGGTCGATCCAATCTTGGCCCTTGAAATAGTGACCGCGATAACAGTTCATCAAAATATCCTTCACCAACCTCCTCCATTGCTTTCTCGTTCTCTGCTCGTGGAACTAAACCTTCTGCCATCCATAGTAGAATTACATTTTCCTTTTCAAATTCATAGTCTTTTGGAAAAATTGAGCAATAAGCAAAGCATCGTTTCAAGTAAGTTGGAAGATAGTGGTAGCTCAATCTTAGAGAAGGAAGAACACTATCAGCATGTGGTGGATCCCAAAGATTGCTATTCAATATGTGATTCCATTCCTTGTAGTCTAGGTTGCAACTTAAGAGACCCCCTAGTGTTTTTGCAGCTAGAGGTAAACCATTGCACTTACGTGCAATTTGCTTACCAATTTCAACCAAGTCTGGATGTGCACCGGGGTTTTCATTTCTAAATGCATGTTTTGCTAGTAACAACCAACAATCTCCATCCGACAATTTTTCTAAGTCGTGAATAGGAATAGTATTGTGCACGATGGATGCAACACGTCTATTTCTTGTCGTTACCATAACCCTGCTTCCCTTTGCCCCATACGTGAAAAGAATTCGTAGACGCTCCCAGTCATCATAGTTTTCATTCCAAAGGTCATCCAAGACAAGTAAAAATCTTTTTCCCCATAGTTGTTCTCTTAGTTGAACTTCAAGGGAATTCATCTCCAAATTGTCACAAGGTTTTTTAGTGATTTCCTCAATAAGGGTCTTAATAACCCTCAAACCCTCATACTGTTCGGAAACACAAACCCAAGCATTAGTATCAAAATGCTCTTTAACTTGTTCATCGTTGTAAAGGAGTTGAGCAAGAGTTGTCTTACCAACCCCGCCCATTCCGACGACAGGGACTACAGAAAAATTACTTCTACTTTCATTGTCAGATAGCAGCAGTAGATCTTTTAACTTTTCTTTATCTCCATCCCTACCATAGGTACAAAATCCGTCCTCAACAACAGAAGTTGTGGGAGTTCTTTGTGAAACCTTGCCCACTACACCTCCCCTAAGACCGAGGATGTCTTTTTGATTTGCAAGGTCTTCCAACTTGTTGAATAAAACTTCTATCCTACCATTCATGCCTTTATAATTAAAAGGTTTACGAGAGGTAGAAAGGAAGTTCCACACCTGGGTTTTCTTAATCTGATCTTTCGCCTTGCGACGCGAAGCTTCAGTATCGATCTCATCCACCAAGTCCTCGGCATCGAACACAGCATGTTTGAGCTCATTAAGCCACATCCCGACGGCACGGTCGACAATCTGCTTCTCCTCTGCGTCATTGAGCACTGCATGGAGGGTCATCAACTTCACCTTCAGTCTGTCCACGAGTGAATGGTCGAGTCTTCTTGCCCGGAAGAAGTCCATGAACTCTCCAGAGGCAATCTTGTCGTACAACACCTGGATCGAACCGGAGAGCAAAGCCTCTCCAACCAAAGCCATTTTCTCTTCTTGGCAAAAGGACTAATTTTGATCTAGTATTTGGAGTTGAGAAACTGAAAATTATTCTTGGCAAAGCCTGTTAAGATTACTTGTGATGAGACGACTTGATATTTTTCATGGTCAATAATGCAGTGGACCACACACGGCAAACATAAAGTAGTAGTTGTTGGAGGTTGGAAAACGTTACCATCCAACATTAATTTATTAATTATTTTCTTTGAGAAAAAATCATATTAGTTATGAATTAAATTACCAAACACATACTTATACCAAGTGGGCCTTAGTGATTTCCGATTGAACAAAGTTAATGGATCACGACAAGAGCCCAGTTTCCACACAAACAGTTTGGGAGCCGGAAGTATGGGGTGTTTGATATGAAACCAAGAGCTTTGCTCTCCTGCGCATGAAAAAATAAAAGAAAATGGCTGAATTTGTCTAAACCTTATTTAGTTAAATCGCAACTGTTAATTCCTGAAAAAAAACATGTTTCGAAGAGAATTTTCTTTGAAACCAATAGCCCAAACAAGTATTGACGGAGAGACGTAAATTTAAAAAAAAAAAAAAAAAAAAAAAAAACATGATGTATATTTGGTTCTCAACATTTTTCCCTTGTCTTAATTAAAAGAATAAAAAACGTTGAGGTATATTAGAGAAAAACTAATGTGGTTTGATAATTGATAAATAAATAAATAAATGAAATGTGCTTCGTGTACCTTCCAATTGTTGTAACGGCTACATTTGGATCTTTGACGCATATGACATGATCACATGGCCTCCACTATCCTCTTGTCATGATTGAAATCTTCAAAACCACATCTTGGTACTACTCTATGTATTCTACTCTAATTCCAAATGCTCTATCTTCATCTTCGTGTATAAAAAAGTAAGAAAATTTCCGAGCGTGACTTCAATGTTATGTAGCATTTAGTGTTATGTATTAGTTGTTAGATTTGATTGTCACAATTAGTGGCACATCCATAATTCGAATTTTGGAAGGTCACAATGTTAAAGTACAAGTTTTTTTTTAGAGAGAAACAGAGAGCGAAGTGCACAAACAACATTTCAATTTATCAGCCATTTCGTTGGAAACTTAGTAGGTTTGTTATCGTCAGCCAAATCATGTTACGCATATGTCAACAAATATCGACATATGCCAAAGTAATATGATGAGTAACATGAAGAGAATTTGTCAAGTGTTGTTGACTCAACCTATCGAGATATACCTAGCATACATTACATCAAACACTTGATAGACATAAAAATGACTCATACCAAACATTTAGAGAGTCCTCAAAAGATCTTAACATGTATATTTTTGAAACTCTAAGTGATCTTAGGACCACCTTAATCTCAATGTACATTCGTCATCTTCACAACTATTATATCTTATATTTTCTGTCCAAACCGTTCAATTTCTACTGAAGAAAAATTGAAAGTTTCTTACTTTTGCTTGATTTGCCTATACATTTGATTCAACATTCATGGGACCCATTCATGTGTAGGACTTGGTTTGAACCAGCAATGCACTCGTGAGAATCTAATCATAGGGGTGGTTCGGTATGGGATCCCATACCGAAACCCTTGTCTCGATTCCCAAACCGAAATTTTCGGGAATCCCAATTTCAATACCGATCTCAAACCAAATTTTCGGGAATCCCGAAATAGTTTCGGGATTTCGGGACAATTCGGGAATCCCGAAATGGTTTTGGGCTTTTGGACTAAAATTTTACATATTATGCTTTTGGGCTAAAATTCAACCTTTTATATTGAAAATTTGACATATCCAATTCAAATTCCAATCACAATTCATCATATATCCAAATTCCAATCAATAACTCACATATCCAATTCAAGTGCAATAACATTAACATATTCAATATATGCAAAGTAAGAGGAAACAAGTAAACAGAATTAAAGAGAATTCATATTTATTCATAAAGAGGAAACACAATTAAAGAGTCATATCTATTTATAAAGAGAATTCATATTTATTCATATCTAACTAATGTTCATACGACATAAACAACACAAACATCTAAATGCAAAATGATGATATAGTACTAACCTGGAAGAACCTCAATTCAAACCAATCTCCTTAAACTTCAATTCAAGCAGGTAATGGAGTGGCAAGTATATATAAAGAATTATACTATATCTATATGGGACAAACAAAGCTGAAACCTGAAAGCCTAACAAGGAATAGATGGACGGCATAGATTAATTTGAAACAATCCAATGGTTCAAATTAATTCTAATTATAATTAAAATATATATATATATATTAATAATTAAAAATATATTTTTTCGGTTCGGTATGGGAATACCGAAATATTGGAAAGGCAATCCTGATTCCCATACCGAAATTTTGGTATTTTTTCGGTTTGGGAATACCGAAATTTTGGAAAAATTGGTTTGGGATCGGTATTTTTTTGGTTTGGTTTGGGAATTTTGGGAATTTTTTCCACCCCTATCTAATCATATGGGGCCTAAAATCCAAACGGGATCCTCTCAGACTTTTTAGTGAGTATAATAAGGATTCGTAAATCGTGTCTGTTAATTGTATATCATACGGTTAGTTTTTGTTAGGTACAATTTGACACGACCCGACCCTGATATTCCTCGAATACCAAGATAGGCACGTGCTGGTCGACACCCGAGGGTGACGAAAGCCATTAATTGATACAAAAGCTAAGAATAAGAAATAAATAAGGGTTATGAATTCAAATACAATGGATAATAATTTAGGAACGTGTTCAGAACATACAACTAAACCTAATCACTAAAACGAATTAAGATAAAATTAAATGAATAAAGGAATGGGTCCTACACCGAGAGGACTCGAAGGTGCCGATGCGGAAGTGCCTTGATGCCGGGATCATGTGCCTTGATTCTAAGTCCTGAATGGGGGCGCAAAACAAGGGTGAGTGGACCAAGTTTATATATGTAATACGAAAACAGTTATGAACATACTGACCCCCAAGGTTTAAAATGAAAACTACTAGCATAGTAAGTGATAGGTTTTTCAAACCCTCTAGCATGCCATAAAACAATTCATATATCCATCTATAAATCAATCTCAGAAATCATCTCAGGAAACATAATATAAGTTGTGCTGCTAATGAGTATCACTGAATAATAATAATACTTCCGGCCCATTGCCTGCACCTAAATCTCTATGGCCTTCACCATGAGATAACTCTCTCCCGGCCCGATGCCAGACTCCGTGGTCCCTCAGCCTTCCGCTAGGGATTATTTCTTCAGGCCTGTGCCAACTCAAGTCCTCGCCCCTGGCGGCATGGTGTTCACTAGGTACGCACAAAACAGTTTTCTAAAATACAACTTCGTAGCATAAGTTCATCGATCCCCCATACTACGAAGAGGTGTCTAAAAGCATTTGAAACACATTCTTAGCATCCTATCGTCATCCATCAGATAGTCTACCAGAATGAGGGTTACGTAGAAAATACGATATAATGAAAATAGTTCAAAACGTATATATAATCAATCATATCCAAATCATCATGCTTCCTGTAAAGTGTTCATCAAATCGAGGCATGCTAGGAACATATGCAATTCTTTGATTTAAAACATGCTATTTTTGAAGGTGATCCACTCACAGTACTTCGCCGTCGAAAGCTGCGCAGACTAGCGAGAACGGAACGCCACAATCTTTGCCCTTTTGGTTTGCCATAGAACGACCGGAGGTGATCGGAAAACCCCATCAACCACCAAGGCTCGCCGGAGATGGGTGAGCTTTCCCGAGCCGATTCCGAGAGTAAAACCCAATCGGAGGAAGGAAAGGAACTCGCCGAAGGGTCCTCGGGTTTGTCGACCACGCAGACGAGAGGGAGAGAAGATCAATGATGATGGTGAAGTCCTTGTACAGGTGTTGTGGCTGGGGTGGTCACGACAAGAGAGAGTTGCAGAGAGAGCTGTGAAGAAGAGAGCTCGGGAGAGAGACAGAGATAGAGTGAGTGAGTTCGAGAGAGAGAGACCGAGAGAGTTTCAGGAAGAGAGGGAAGAGATTACGAGGAAAGGAGAGAGAAGAATAAGAGGGAAAGAGACCCGGTTACCAAAAATAGAAAGGGTGGGCCCCTTGGCTCACCAATTAAGAACTAAAAACAATTTTTAAAATAAAAGGATCCCCAAACTTAGTAAAAATATAAAAATAACATTTTTGACAGTAAATATCGGGACGGGTTGTTTCACAATTTGTATTTAATTTTAAATAAAAATATTTAAAATGATTTCTAGCTGTACAATGTATGATAAACGGATATAATTCACGAATTCCTAGAATCCTCATAAAGAGAGTCTGGCAAGGATGAGTTTCTGTGCCAACCATGCCCCTTTTCTTATGTATTACTTAATCTTTAATTTTCTTGGGTTAGCCAATTTTGAGTCTCAGGTTAACATTTTTTTGTACAAAATTAATTAAGAAAACACTCTAGTTACTTAGTTATATTGTTAAATTAACGAATTTGATGCTACACAATTACACAAAATTATACGTTACCTCCACTTAATTTAGATTAACAGTGTAACAATATAGTATATCATATTTCATGATAAACGATAATTTTCCTTTAATGATAAACTCGTGTTAAAAAATTGAAGTTGTTATTAAATAACGAGTCACGATTTGCAATGAACCTCACATACATCAACAATTAAAAGAGTGAGACCAGTCCTCTTATTATATTGACAAAATGTTCCCAGACCAAAAACCCACCATAAAATTCCGTGATATTGATGCACCCCATAGAAAAAATTTTAGTTGTGACGACGGGAACACGGATAATACACCACGTATTTTTATGTAAGTGGTGGAAAATTTTAATTTTTAAGTTATTAATATTTTAACACACATATCCAACCATTTACATAAAGACACGTGGTGTACCACTTCGTGTGACTGGAATACTGAAAAATCTCTCCACCCCATAATACGCTGTCGTTCTCCAAAAGAAGAAATACCTCCACAGACTTGTTGACCGTGATCCTCACGTTGCCGAATCCTACGTTGTAAACGTCTCCGAACAGTCTTCCTATGTAGCTTCCCGGGTGAGCACCTACAAAAGATCCTCCGACGCTCAAGTCAGAATTCGTTTTTCTCTGGGTTGTTTTCGGTCCTTCTCACGTACCTGGTTCTTTGGCTCCTCCCCCTATTTATAGGGTTGTGCGCTTGGGATCAGATACAACGACCAGTCCTCCTCCCCCACTCCCTTAGTGGTCATCCGTTACGTGACCGCGTGCTCAGGGAACAACTGCCGTGTCCTCCTCTCCCACTTCTCCTCCGTAATGGCCTCCTCCACTTCTCCTTCATAGCGGAGTAGTTTTCTAGGCACGTTCTCCCTTGCGTCTGTAGGGGAAGTTACCGTGGCCTGTTCCCCTTACGTCCGTATGTTCCTTGTGGGCTTTTGTCCTGCGCAACACTTTCTCCTTGGATGTTCAGTATTGGCCCATGAGTCGAGACTGGATTTTATCCTCCCACAATGCCCCCTTTTTCCCTTTTTTACGTGTGTAAAATAGGGGAAAACCGAATTTTTCGATCTCATGAGGCCTCGAAATCTAATCCGTTAAGCACTTCTTAAAGTTACCCAAGCCTTTGTTTTGTTCGACTGACTTACGAAGGCCCAACTAGCTTTTTGCCTTGTCATATTTTCGCATAATTTACGTGCGTCAGACAGACGTCTTTGTGAAATTTGCGAAAGAGGATTTACACAAGAGGGATGACATTACGAAAGAGGTTTACGAAAGAGGATTACGAAAGAGGATTACGAAAGAGGATTACGAAAGAGGTTTACGAACGAGGATTACGAAAGAGGATCAGGACTGACATTACGAAAAGAGGACTGACAGGATTTACAAAGGGGATTACGAAAGAGGATTTACAAAAGAGGATTTACGAAAGAGAATTACGGAAGAGGATTACGAAAGAGGATTACGAAAGAGGTTTACGAAAGAGGACTGACATTACGAAAGAGGACTGACAGGATTCACAAAGGGGATTTACGAAAGAGGATTACGAAAGAGGATTACGGAAGAGGATTACAAAAGAGGATTACGAAAGAGAATTACGAAAGAGGATTACGAAGGAGGACTGACACCTAGGTGCATCAATTATGCAGATCTCTGCCCGGTCTTGTCTGCACCTGCACACACTTTTACTTGATTTGCACCCAAATACAGATGTACATATATAGCCCAAAGTGCTAGGCTGAGCACCTATGTTGTGTGTCTATTCTGCATGCCTATGTATGGATAGCAATATATTGATATATAAATGCCTATTCTGTTTGCTTATATATGCGTAGCACAGTGGCCTGCTATGCACCTACTTTTTCTTTATGTAGGCATACACGCTTCCGTCCTTTTGCACATATACTTACATAGATATTATATATATATATATATATATGCTCACTTTTGCAGCCATAATGTCCTTGCCAGACTTGCCTATCTATCAAACAATATATACACACACGGTTGGGCCTTCGCCCTTCCCTTGCCTGGCCCTACTTAACCGTTCTTTTAATTTTCAATTTCAACGGTGTGCGTTCAAAATCTTTTATCCTTAACTTTGAATTTTCAAACCAAAGGTTTATCTCAATAAGGCGCGATCACCTCGGTTTTTGAACTTTTGTTTCCATCCACCTCGAACTGATTCTATATAAAGGGGCGTTTTGAGAGTAAGCAGGCAATACCTGGATCTCATGGCTGGCCACCGAAGACTGAAGCTCAACTTGCGACTCTATGCCGACGTCCCCAAAGAAGGAAACTCCCGGAGGGTGTCCAGGGGTTCTGGGAATGCTATCGAGCTACGTTCAGACTCCTCCTCTCATTCACGTTCGTCGATGAGGGCTTCTCGATCTTTAGAAGTCCCTAACACTTTTCGTGAATCCACCTACCGATCTCGAACAAGGTCGGGTGAAAAACGAGTTTTAGACTCCATCGTCGGCGAAGGGATGTCCCCGGGGCTAAATTATGCCACTCGAGCTCCCAACTCTGTTGCTGATGGAATGGTTTCTCCAGGAGGGAGTCACGCAACTCTGGCGCCTAACTCCATCGCTCATTCTCTCAACCCTTATGCGAGAGATGATGCGGGTCCTTCCCGCGCACCCTCCCGTCGCCACCCACGCTGCCCCCAGTGCTTCGACCACTCCCTGTTATTGAACGAACGTGAAGCTTTGAAGGAACACTTACAACGTGCTGAACATCAAGTGGATCATCTCAGGGGGGAATTAGTGGCTGCCGATCGTGCCGTGTCCGCTGCTCACTCAGATGGCATATATGACGATTTTAAACAAGTCATTCACTATTTTCGCTCCAAGGCAAAAACGGCTTTTCCTTCCGTAAACTGGGATAGTCTCCCCACCCCATTAGACTAGGTGTTATTTTGCTTATAATAAGTTGGGCCATTAGGTCCAATCACTACTAGGATGTCTAGTGGTGATGTCGTTCTTGTTTTTCCTTTCTACTAGTAGTTTTACTTCTCCATTCATTCTTGTCTATTATTGCACTATGTATCAAATCCTCCAAGAGGTTTTCCTCTTTTAAATAAAAGATATCTTCTTTTGTGGCAAGAGAACAGCGTCTTACTGCCTGAGTTTTTGCTTTTGCGCACGTAAGGCCTTATTTTCATCTGAAACATACGACGTGTTTCTTACGGGGAAATTAAATTCGCCTTTTCATTATCGATCTCTGGGACCATTCAACTTTGAATTGATTTTTCTACCTGTTCGGTCTTAGATTTTCGATCTTGGGTGGGCCTTTTGCCCATTCGATCTTGGGTTTCCGATCTTGGTTGAGTCTTTGCCCGTTCGATCTTCGGTTTCCGATCTTTGTTGGGTCTTTGCCCGTTCGATCTTGGGTTTTCTTTTCCCACTCGATCTTAGATTTTCGATCTTGGTTGGGTCTTTGCCCATTCGATCTTGGGTTTTCTTTTCCCACTCGATCTTAGATTTTCGATCTTGATTGGGTCTTTGCCCATTCGATCTTGGGTTTTCTTTTCCCACTCGATCTTAGATTTTCGATCTTGATTCGATCCTTATACCTTGGTTTATACTCTTCTGTTTTAGACTTTCGCCTAAGATTGGAATAAAACGCAACTTTATTTATCAAACAATAAGGAGATGTCAACAGACATCTAGGGATTCACCCCTCGACATGCAAGGAAGACAAAAAGGGATTTACCCTTCAACTTTGCTGGAAACAGAAATTTAAATACGGAAAATATGAACACGAAAAGCTAAATGTGGTACTTTCTCAAATGAATTGCGTTCCATGGGCGCGGCACATACTGACCTGTTTCGACGTGCCTGAGTTTATAAGCTCCTTTTCCGAAGGCTTCGGTCACCTCATATGGTCCTTCCCATATGCGTCCAAGCTTCCCTGCATTCAAATCTCTTGTGTTTTCCATGACCTTTCTCAATACCCACTCTCCTACCTTGAACCTTTTTGGTTTAACCCGCTTGTTGAAGTATGCGGCAACTTGGTTCTGGTAGTTCGCTAGTCGTAGTGCAGCGATTTCTCTTTGTTCCTCGACTAAGTCGAGGTTATGAGCTAATTGTTGATCATTCTTGCCCTTTTCCATAACTAATGTTCTGATAGTAGGTAGACCGACTTCCGTGGGGATAACCGCTTTAGTGCCATAGGCGAGAGAGAATGGACTTTCACCCGTGGGTTTCCGCTTTGTGGTACGATAAGCCCACAGTACATTGGGGAGTTCCTCATGCCATTTTCCTTTGCGTTGTTCCAGCTTCTTCTTTAAGCAATCAAAGATCGTTCGGTTTGTCTTCTCCGCTTGGCCATTGCCCTGAGGGTAGCTTCTGGAAGAGAACTGTAAAGTGATCCCTTTATCTGTGCAATAACCTCTGAATCTCCGATTATCGAACTGGGTCCCGTTATCGGTCACAATCGCCTTTGGTATGCCAAATCGGCATATGATGTTTCGCCATACGAATCTTTCAACGTCTTCTTGGGTAATAGAAACGTACGCTTCTGCTTCTACCCACTTAGTGAAGTAGTCTGTGGCGAGAAGGACGAACCTGTTATTCCCGGGAGCCCTCGGCAGTGGGCCTACAATATCCATGCCCCATTTTGCGAATGGCCAGGGTCCTACGATTGGATTGAGCTCTTCGGCGGGTTGTCTAACAACCGGGGCATATTTCTGGCATTTGTCACACCTCCTCGCATATCGCTCTGCGTCCCGAGACATGTAAGGCCAGAAGTAGCCTTGAGTTAATGCTCGATGCGCTAGGCTTCTACCTCCAGAATGATTCCCACACGTTCCCTCATGTAATTCTCTTAGGACCCATTCGGATTGCCTTGGATTTAAGCATCTGAGGTAAGGTCCTGAGAATGACCTTCTATAGAGCGTGTCGTTGAAGATTGCATATCTTACTGCCTTCATTCGGAGCTTCCTCGCTTCTACGTGATCTTCCGGTTGGACTCCCTTGGTTAAGTAGTCTACGATTGGCTTCATCCAACAATCATCTTCTTCAACCTGAGTCTGCCCTAGTAACGGGTTATCAAGTCTCATCCCATCTATCTGCATCACATCTAATTTTACTGCTTCAATACTCGGAGAGTACAAATGTTCTATTCCGGTTACCCGTAGGTTTTCTTGCGCAGCTGACGCTGCGCATGCTAATTGGTCGGCTCTTTCGTTCATCTCTCTAGGTATTTGCTTCAGCTCGAAATACTTGAATCCATTCGCCAGCTCTATAACCAGTTGTTGGTACGCCTCCATCTTCGCATCTTTAGCTGTGTACTCTTTAGTCGCCTGGCCGACAATGAGTTGTGAATCACTATGCATGATAAGACTGCTTATCTTCAATCGTTTCGCAAGTTCGAGGCCCAGTATCAGGGCTTCGTATTCTGCCACATTGTTTGATGCGGGAAACTCCAACCGGACCGAGCACTCTAAGTCTAAACCTTCGGGGGAAATTAGAATGACCCCTGCCCCCGCTCCTGCTTGGTTGGAAGACCCATCCACATACAGCTCCCACCTGGCTTCATTAGGGTTGGCTTCCACGATCTCCTCACACTCGTCCTGCAAATTGTTACGAGGGTAACATTCTACAAGGAAATCCGCAATTACCTGACCTTTAGCTGCACTTCGAGGCCGGTACTTTATGTCAAAGGAACTAAGTTCGATGGCCCACTTCGTAATTCTTCCCGATAAGTCCGGTTTAGATAAGATAGCCCTGATCGGTCGATTTGTTAACACCACAATGGTGTGTGCCTCGAAGTATTGACGGAGCTTCTTCTTTGCTGTTACTAAGGCTAACACCAACTTCTCAGTGGGCGAATACCTTTTCTCTGCATCGATGAGACTTTTGCTCACGTAAAATATTGGTTGCTGAACCGTACCTTCCTCTCTGAACAACGCAGCACTCACTGCCCCCTCGTTTACGGCCAGGTACATGTACAACGGCTCCCCTGGCTGGGGAATAGTTAACAACAATGGGCTTGTCAGATATTTCTTCAATTGTTCGAAAGCTTCTCTTTGCTCTTGCCCCCACACATTTCCTTTTTTGTTTCGTATGACCTGAAAGAAAGGTTTGCATCGATCGGACGATCGTGAAATGAAACGACTAAGGGCAGCGATTCGTCCGGTTAACACTTGCATGTCTCTGGGTGTTACTGGATCCGGCATGTTACACAAGGCTTCAACTTTCGCTGGGTTCGGTTCAATACCTCGTTTGTTCACTATGTGCCCTAAGAACTGCCCAGAGGACACGCCGAATGCACATTTTGCTGGGTTTAGGCGCATGTGATACCTTCTCAATTTGTCAAAAGTGTCGTGCAGATGATCGATATGCTGGGATCTTTCTCGGCTTTTGACGACCATATCGTCAATGTAAACTTCCATCGTACTTCCGATCTGATTTTTAAACATCTTATTCACTAATCTTTGATAAGTCGAGCCGGCATTCTTGAGTCCGAAAGGCATAACGGTGTAACAATACAACCCACGTTCAGTAATAAAAGCCGTTTTCTCTTGATCCTCAACAGCCATAGGAATTTGATTATAACCGGAATAAGCATCTAAGAAAGATAACAGTGCGTACCCGGCCATAGCATCCACCGTCTGGTCAATTTTTGGAATTGGAAAACAATCTTTCTGACACGCCCTGTTCAGGTTGGTATAATCCACACACACGCGCCATTTTCCTTTCTCTTTCTTGCCTACCACCACGACGTTCGAAACCCAAGTCGGGCACCAGACATCACGAATGAATCCAACTTCGAGGAGTCTATCGACTTCCGCACTAATAATCTGATTCCGTTCTGGCGCAAACCTCCTCTGCTTTTGTCGGTGTGGAGGACAACTCGAATCAACGTTCAGTTGATGACATGCCACTTCCGGATCAATTCCTGGCATGTCCCTATGAGACCATGCAAAAACATCAGCGTTGCTCCTCAGAAATTTCAACAACTCTTCAACTTCCACATCAGATAGGAGGGAGCCCACCCATATTCGTCTCTCAGGATCAGCTGGATCCAAAACCTCTTCCCTCAATGGTTCTATAGTCGGGGGTTCTTGATCGTTATTTTCCTGGTCCTGCTGTGGTGGGGCCTCCGTTAATTGCTATAATGGTTTGTTCTCATGCAAGTCCGAGCCCTGTTGCTCTTCCCTGGCTGTCTTGATATTTGTCGCCATGTTATAGCACTTCCTGGCCTCTAACTGATCCCCTTTAATGTCGATCGTTGTTTGGCCATCCGCCGACAAACACCTCATTACCTGACATCTAGTTGACGCCTCCCCATCCATCCGATGGATCCACTCTCTTCCCATGATGGCATTGTACGCACTCGGTGCGTCGATGATAACAAAAGTGACGAAAAGAGTCTTACCTGCAGCAGTGACGGGGAGGGTAACATCTCCAATGGGCCGGGCCCTAGTTCCTTCAAATGCGTAGAGGGGAGCTGGATTTGGCCTTATCTCTTTCTCGTCCAGTTTCATTCTTCTAAACGTGCTCCAAAACAGAACGTCTGTGCTGCTTCCCCCATCAATCATTATCCTTTTCACTCTCGAGTTGGCGACACGTAGGGTCACGATCAGTGCGTCGTTGTGAGGGAATTGAATTCCTTCGAGATCTTTTTGGCTAAAGGAGATGACCCCAAGGTTCCCTAATGCTTTGGACGCTTCCGGGGCTGACGTTATGTTGTTCACGCGTCTAGACTTCTCGACTTCCCGTATTTGCGACCGAAAGCGTGCTTCGCGTCCCTCAGGGGGTTGAGGTCCACCATGTATGGCATTGATATCCAACAATCTCTCATCCACCCCAATGTTTCCCGCTACTGCTTTTAGTCCTCCATCATCCTTGCGTTCGCCTCTTGATTCTACGCGGTATTGTGACAACATCCCCTTCTTCAGCATAGCTTCCACTTGGTTCCTTAGGCTCCGACAATCATTAGTGGTATGGCCAAAATCGTTATGATGAGCACACATCTTATTCCTGTCTCGCTTCTCCAGCGGCGTTCGAATCGGTGCCGGTGCCCGAAAAACTCCCTTTCCCTTGTTCTCGTGGAAGATTTTTCCCAGACTCACTGTCAGCTTGGTGTGTGGGCGCTCAGGTCTAGATCTCTCATTAAACCCATCCTTTGGATCACGTGAGAATCCTCCTTCCTGTCTCGGTTGAGTTGTGGGTTTTGCGACAGCGTTCGTTGAAGATATAGCAATAGCCGCGGTGGTTCGTTTTGATTGGATGAGTTCCTCCTCCTCTAACCTGATGATTCCATCAGCTCAGGCCATCACCTCCCTCATGTCGAGTGGCGGAGTTTCGATCAATGACCTGCGCATCTTCGTTCCGGGCAATACCCCCTCTCGGAATGCCAAAGAGGCAGTGTGAGAATCGCATTCTTCTAGGGTGGACATCTCTTCCGTGAACCTAGTCATGTAGCTTTTGAGGCTTTCGCCTACATTTTGCTTGGTGCTGAACAGAATCGTAACATCTTTTCTTGGCCTCCTGTTGCAGACATATTGCGATATGAATGCTTCGCAAAGCTCTGTGAAACTTCCGATAGACTTCGGTTTCAGTTGTCTGAACCAGGTTAAAGATGATCCTGAAAGACTTAAGGGGAACAACTTGCACAGGAGGGCCTCATCGTCTCCTTCGAGCACCATCTGCTGTTGAAAGTGGTAAATGTGTTCGACCGGGTCCATCATGCCTTCAAACAGCCTAAACTTTGGTTGGGTGAACTTGGCCGGTTTCTTAGTTTTCAGGATGTCCTCTGTGAACGGCGATTTGCGGATCCCCCTGGCCGCTTCTAGGGCGAGTTCGGCCGGGGTCTGTGGCTTGTACCCTTTCACAATCTTCTCAATCTGCTCTCGCAAATCAACATCCTTTACCTTTTTCGATTCCTTATCCCACTGCGATCGTTCCCCCTGGTTTTTCGTTACTTCAACACAGTTGCTGGATGGCGCGCTACTAGAGCTGCCGTCCTTATCTTCTTCCTCTGCACGCCGTCTCTTAGTGCCGGTCACATCTTCTCCTGGATTTCTTGCTTCAGCCTTCTTCAACGCCCGTTCTGCTGTCTTTCTCGTTTCACGTAACTCCCTCGTTAGCCTTCTAAATTGTTCTATGGCCAGACTGGGTTCACTATTTTGGGATTGAGGCCTTGCATGCATCGATCGAGTCCCTGCATCGGAGGGATTCGGAACTTCTTGTGCGGATCCAGTCATGTTGATAGTTTGATTTTGTTTCGTTCCCACAGACGGCGCCAACTGTTGGAGTGAGATTTCTTACAAGAAGAAATACCTCCACAGACTTGTTGACCGTGATCCTCACGTTGCCGAATCCTACGTTGTAAACGTCTCCGAACAGTCTTCCTATGTAGCTTCCCGGGTGAGCACCTACAAAAGATCCTCCGACGCTCAAGTCAGAATTCGTTTTTCTCTGGGTTGTTTTCGGTCCTTCTCACGTACCTAGTTCTTTGGCTCCTCCCCCTATTTATAGGGTTGTGCGCTTGGGATCAGATACAACGACCAGTCCTCCTCCCCCACTCCCTTAGTGGTCATCCGTTACGTGACCGCGTGCTCAGGGAACAACTGCCGTGTCCTCCTCTCCCACTTCTCCTCCGTAATGGCCTCCTCCACTTCTCCTTCATAGCGGAGTAGTTTTCTAGGCACGTTCTCCCTTGCGTCTGTAGGGGAAGTTACCGTGGCCTGTTCCCCTTACGTCCGTATGTTCCTTGTGGGCTTTTGTCCTGCGCAACACTTTCTCCTTGGATGTTCAGTATTGGCCCATGAGTCGAGACTGGATTTTATCCTCCCACAAAGTTGTTATTAAATAACGAGTCACGATTTGCAATGAACCTCACATACATCAACAATTAAAAGAGTGAGACCAGTCCTCTTATTATATTGACAAAATGTTCCCAGACCAAAAACCCACCATAAAATTCCGTGATATTGATGCACCCCATAGAAAAAATTTTAGTTGTGACGACGGGAACACGGATAATACACCACGTATTTTTATGTAAGTGGTGGAAAATTTTAATTTTTAAGTTATTAATATTTTAACACACATATCCAACCATTTACATAAAGACACGTGGTGTACCACTTCGTGTGACTGGAATACTGAAAAATCTCTCCACCCCATAATACGCTGTCGTTCTCCAAAAGTCCCTCATAACCGTTGCAAACCCTCTCTCAGCCTAAATATTCCTTTCAAACTGCCCCACGCGCCCATTTTCCAACCCCCACTCCCTCCCTCCTTCCCTCTCTCTAAACCTCCAAGAACTCTATATCTCTCTCTCTCTCTCTCTCTCTCTCCATGTTCTCAATCATAATCTGCAAGTCCTCTGCTTTTGCAAAGAAAATCCAGAACCCATTTGTTTCCAACCATCTGAATTCGAAATCTCCGCATCCATGGCTCCAAGAAAGCTTCTTGTTTTCTGGGTCGTCGTCTTCTTCCTCATAGCCCTCTTCCTCCACCGTGGCTCCGCCGAGAACGTCAACTTCTACTTCCCCTCTTTCAACTTCCGAAACCTTACCTTTCTTGGCGACTCCCACATCCGAAACGGCGTCGTTGGCCTTACCCGCGAGCTCACGGTCCCCTCCTCCAGCGCCGGCGCCGTCATCTACAACAACCCAATTCGGTTCTTTGACCCGGAATCCAACATCACCGCTTCCTTCTCCACGAAGTTTACTTTCTCCATCGCCAACGTCAATCCGAGCTCTTACGGGGACGGCATGTCGTTTTTCCTCTCGCCGGACAACGGGATGCTCGGCAGCCCCGGCGGCTATCTGGGTCTTGTCAATTCCTCCCAAGTGACCAAGAACAAGTTCGTCGCCATCGAATTTGACACGAAGCTCGATTTGCACTTCAACGATCCGAATGACAATCACGTCGGATTGGACATCGAGAGCCTCAATTCGATTAAGACCGCTGATCCAATCTTGCAGGGTGTCGATTTGAAGAGCGGCAGTTCGATTACAACTTGGATTGATTACAAGAATGACCAAGAAAAACTTAAAGTGTATCTAAGCTACTCGAATTTCAAGCCTGAAAAGCCGGTTGTGAGCGTAGATATCGATCTCTCCGAGCATCTGAAGGAGGTTATGTTCGTGGGTTTTTCAGCCTCAACGGAAGGGAGCACGGAGAAGCATCTGGTTGAGAATTGGAGCTTTCATACATTCGGGTTTGTTGCGAAAAGGCCGAAGCTGGAGCCCCACAATGTGTCTGATACTTATGTGGTGGTAAGTCCGAGAATTCCAGTGTCCGGTTCGGGGGATAAGCACCACAGGCGGCTTGGCTTAGGACTTGGTATTGCCGGGCCGGCGTTCTTTTGCGTGGCGCTGTTGGTTTTCGGATATGTTTCCGTGACGAAATGGATGGAGGTGAGAAGACAGAAGAGCTTCAAAGCAGAGGTTGTGGCAGGGCCGAGAGAGTTTAGTTACAAGGAGCTGAAATCTGCCACAGGAGGGTTTCATTCCAGTAGGATTCTTGGGCATGGAGCTTTCGGGACTGTTTACAAGGCGTTTTTCATGTCTTCGGGAACCATTTCTGCGGTGAAAAGATCCAAGCATTCCCATGAAGGTAAAACTGAATTCCTTTCTGAGTTGTCGATTATTGCTTGCTTGCGCCACAAGAATTTAGTTCACCTTCAAGGCTGGTGTGTTGACAAGGGTGAATTGCTTCTTGTTTACGATTTCATGCCTAATGGGAGCCTCGAAAAGGCACTGTACCAACAATCCGGACAAAGTACCTTGTTAGATTGGTCTCGGAGACTGAATGTTGCGGTTGGACTGGCGTCTGTTTTGACATATCTGCATCAGGAATGTGAGCAGCAGGTCATCCACAGGGACATAAAGACTGGCAATGTTTTGCTGGACGGGAATTTAAACGCGAGGCTCAGTGATTTCGGGTTGGCAAAGCTCATGGATCACGATAAAAGCCCTGTTTCCACACTGACAGCAGGAACAATGGGGTACCTTGCGCCTGAGTATCTTCAATATGGGAAAGCAACCGAAAAGACTGACGCTTTTAGCTATGGTGTGGTGATCCTCGAAGTAGCATGTGGAAGGAGGCCAATAGAAAGAGAACAGGGAAGTGAGAAGGCAGTGAATTTGGTTGATTGGGTTTGGGGGCTCCATTCCGAAGGGAGGATTATCGAGGCAGCTGACAGGCGGTTGAATGGGGAGTTTAACGTGGAAGAAATGAGGAAGCTGCTATTTGTCGGGTTAAGTTGCGCTAACCCTGATAGCGCTGAGAGGCCTACGATGCGGAGAGTTCTGCAGATTCTGAGTAACGAGGCAGAAGTTATTGCCGTGCCAAGGGTGAAGCCGAGTCTGAGTTTCTCTGGCAGATTGCCTTTGTCGCTTGATGACATTGTTTCGGATTGTGATGAGGAGGATTGCGGCAGCCCCACCAGCTCTCTGCGTGAGATCATCATTCACTGAAGATTATATGTAGATTGCAGATAGTTGAATTCTTTGATTCTTTTACTTTTTACCACTGTTTTTTTTATTTTTTATTTTTTTTATCCTGTAGTTTGAAGATTAGAGACTGTAGAGTTCGCTGACCTGAGTTCAAAGCTTTCTGTTGAACTGTGCGGTCTCTGCTTTGTCCAGGACACCAAAAAAAAAAAAAAAAAGGCGTCTTGCTTGAATATTTCAATTGTAATAAAAGATTCTGACTGGTTTACGAGTTGAATATGTTACACACGATCGATTTCTTTACTCTTCAATCTTCTATTTCTGGGTAGAGTAATTCTTTTTGCACCCGTAAATCTGTTCGGCACGTCCTCTCCCTCCCTCAGGCTGGAGTAGCCATGGCAAAGGGAGAAGAGAACTAGGAAGCATTCGTAACGTATGTGTGTGTGTATGAAAGAAGAGAACTTAAAATGTCAGCTTTGCGGAAACTTGAGAATTTTGTCCATCACATTTGAGCACATATCATACATCGAAAACAGATTCCACTTCGTGATATGGAACGGAATAAACTCCGTATCCAAAAGTGATGTACAGATAGAAAATTGTGTACAAGGTATATGCAAATCTGAACATTCTGAAAGTAAGATTTCCATGCTTGTTAGATGGCCTGTAAATCTGAACGTTCTTTATGATAGTTGCTGGCGCCTACCACGTTTCAGTGAATTGTCATTAGCCCTTTTTGTGATCTCCCTCACTGATCCTGGTTTCGGATCTTTGTTTTGCAGAATGTTACAGGCTTTTCATGTTCGTTTCGCATCGAGGACGAGCAACGAGTATGGCACTTGACAAGTAGCCCTCAAAACAAAGTAGAAAACTGTATCATTCTGTACAAGAAGTCATCGAAGCAGAAAAGAAAACTATGTCGATCACTAAGCAGTCACAGTTTACAACACCAATCAAGTTTCAGAAGCACATTTGAATGTTGTACAAGTAGAAACCAAGATTAGTAGTAAACCAGCGTCGCTTATCAGTTGACTATAATAAATATTTGATCAAGAGCTGCAAAATAATTCGTAAAATTTATTCCTCCAAAAAATAATCCAGCTGGTTAATTATTGCTTCTACTACAAGAATCATCTGCGCAAGAAAGTTTCGCGGTTTTGCATACAAGTAATACTACACACACAAACACACAAGATCCACAAATTAAGTGATTAGCTGTATATAATGTTGGACTATAAATTTGTATGTAACAATGTCCCTGGTGAGAGAATACCTTAATTACTTTGAGGTTATAGATCGACAGAGATCAGACGGTGCTGAGAGACGGGCATGTAAGAGATGATGACAGAAGAAAAGAGAGCACACTCCCAACAACGGAAAAGACTCTCTTTAGCCGATGGCGGGTTGTGCTCTCTCTCTTCTGTCAACATGATCTCTAACCTCATCCCATCACATCCACCCTCGATGCCACAACTCAAGCATTTATCCCTGCAGTGCAAGTTAACCATCACTTAATAGGCTTTAGGTGTAATGAGATAATGCATTCAGGATCATATAAATCTCATAAAATGTGTACAAACGCATATGAGCATGTTTTCCCTGTTGAAAGATCAACGCCAGCCCAAAGTCAGAGCATAGATTCTGCCAGAAAACTCTAGCAAAGTATAGCAGCAAGCGTGGAAGGCTGCATTTTGGTCATGGTGCAGGAACGATAGAATTTTCTAGTTCAAACATGCTGAGATTTTGCTAGAGAATTCTAGCAAGCAATGGAAGTGGCCGGTGCATGCATATATGTTAACTATGCTAGACAATTCTAGCAAGATTATGGAGGTTTCTTATGTTAGGTCGGCAGCTACTAAAAGTGTCCGTCTCTTTTACCTTGTGTGTTGTAGTATTAATACAAGTA
The DNA here is from genome assembly GCA_036320875.1 of Cotoneaster glaucophyllus. NCBI lineage: Eukaryota > Viridiplantae > Streptophyta > Magnoliopsida > Rosales > Rosaceae > Cotoneaster > Cotoneaster glaucophyllus. The sequence continues at coordinate 1,881,904 of CM070061.1, forward strand.
ATTTATTTATTAATTGTGTTTCTCCAACACTTTTTGCCTTCCACGTATCTTTGATAATTTTTTATAATTTTTGTTCATTAATCTTTTGCAATAGATTGAATCTGACTGAAAATTGAGAATAAAAGTAAAAATAAATATGTGGCTAACATCCTTCAATTAGAGTGTGTACTGTAATTTTCTCTACATGCCCTCCGCATAGATATATATTCCATCATATAGATATATGCATTTACATATCCCTTAGTTCATTGTTATAAGTATATATAAGAACTTGCCTCAATAGCCAAAAGTTGACCATGGTCTGGGATTATTTTAATCACCAAACCAATAAAGATGTACTGACCATGAAACAAACTGATATCAATATCAACATCCATGATCACGATGAAGGGGTAATTTGTGATGAAATAAATAAAATTTACCATGACATTTTAATTAAATCACAGGCTAAAAATAGAGAGAGAGAGAGTTTTACCCTAGGGTTCTTCGACTTCGGCTTCCATATTAGAACTAAAAGCTTGCCGATCAAATATGAACTTTCACTGCAGTCTGCAGAAACTACTGGTTTCTCTTATCCTTCCATGAAAAAATTAAGAGGAAATGAAAAATAAGTAAAGAAAGAAATAGCTAGAAGCAGAGACCAAGTCTGAGAGTGAGATGTACGTATAAGCTATAAATTCTACCTCAATGTAACAGTTGCTGATGCGTGGCGTTCATCTTATAGGGAACTGGCCACTGGCTATAACTGGTGACTTCACACTATGACCGGCTAGGGAGGGTAGAATAGTAGTTTTCTTTTTATATTTTGGGAATTGTTATTAGCACTCCAAAAATCTTATTTAACACTCCAAACTTTCTATATTAGGAAAGAAAAATACACTTGTGAGAAGTGTAGAATGAGATTTTTGGAGTGCCAATAATACTTCCCTATTTTTTTAATAATTTTTTTTATCTATACTAAGGGGAAGAGGGTGAGCCGCTTAGCCTCATAATGTGCTAGCAATCATGTGGTTCAAATTCGTCTGTAGCGAAAATCGAACCTAAGACCTATCACTTACAAGTGAAAAGGAATATCACTAGACCGTAGTACTAAGTGCCAAGTAGAATAGTAGTTTTAACACATTGTTTTTGCATCAGTCTGATGTAACAATTCTTTCAAACCTGATTAAATACCCTTCACTGTCAAGAACTCAAAGTCGTTGGAGCATCCCAAGCGGATATGTCAAATACAAATTGTTCATTTTCACAATTGTGATAGAGGGCCACTTGAGAAAAATATAATTTAAAATAGTTAAAAGTTGTGACATATTCGTGAATTATGGACTTCACACTTTAAACAATAGAATTAATTTTATTTGTTATTGAAAAAGACGAAAAAGGATCTTCTCCAAATTCTCTTTGTGGGGATTGGGGATCAATTAATTACGGTCATTCATCGTACATCGTGCGGTCAGAAATCATTTTAAATTGAATATAAATAGTTTTTAACGAAAACTAAATGCAAGATATACGACGAACGATCGTGATTAATGGATCTCCCGGATCCCCACAAAGAGGATCATTTTTCGAAAAGGACAACTATAAAACAAAGAGTCAAATGACTTGATTACCACCTTGCCATGTCATTATGACATCCCTCTGGTCGAGATTTTTCAATTTGCTCTTAACTCAGAATAAACATTGAGAGAGAGAAAAAAAAAACTTTTCGTTAATTGTATGATAACATGTGGCGTACTGCCCATTGTTTCAGACTCATTGAAATATATTTCCTTGAGAGAAACTTTTAATGTCTTAGTCCTAATTAACGTAATTAACAAGAGCAACCTCATAAATGGGTAACCAAAAATGGTAGGGAGGATGTTGACCGGCTATTTCAGGTCAGATGGATCCAAGAAAGAAAGGGTCTGACTTTGATTCTCTCACCTGACATCACCCGTGATAACCCAAAACCCTAAGCATTGTTTTCGTGACTGTGGAGAATATCTTGTCCGTTGAATGCTGACACGTGGAGGACATGCAGGGGTGGTACGTTGTCTACTGGCTAAAGATTAATATACTCTCTGAGCAATGTGAGCACCTCAGATTGGTCAATTCTCAATAGCTCATATTCTTTTAGCTAAAACTGGAACAGGTCTTATTCAAATTCCCACTGTCAAACAACAAAATCTTATCTCGCTTAGTGGAGTTAACTGTATAAATTTTAAAATGCTAATGCATTCGGTTTTGCACCAAATTTTTTGTTAGCTCCATTACGTTCGTAATGATATAATATAATCTTATCCAACCAAGTACTAACAGTATAATAGCTCCAAGTTCGTACTAGCCTTACGTTCCTAACAACATTAAAGCTTTATTCCACTAAGTAGTGTCGGCTATATGAATCTTTTAAGTGCAGTTCATGTGCCAATACAGAAGAAGAAAAAATTGCTTTTCTGATAAAATTCCATTTTCTTCCTAATCTTAGGTTCCTAACAGTAATAAAATCTTAATGTAGAGAATCTAGCCAATGTCTCAGTAAGAACCTGTATGAATTAGTTTGAATCACTAAGTCAGCAAAGCCCAAATCCGGGCACTAATTAGTTCTCATTCGATCGCCTTCAGAAGCAATTAAAGTATCTATGATCTTGTATTGTGAGCGACGCCCACAGAACGGATCATTTTCTGCAGTGTCTCTGGTACTTCTCAAAATTTCGGTCTTTGAAGCAGGATTTACTTCACTTTTTTCATCAAAGCTCTCCTGTTTTAAGGTCTCTGATGCTTCCTTGGATTCAACCAATTTAGTTTTCCATTTAATACCAACTGCCTCAGCCTGATCCGCAAAAATACCTTTTGCGTTGGGTGAACTGCAGATTTCCTTGTAAGTTTCATAATTAGCAGCTCGGGTGCTTCCACCTTCCAAAAGTCCCGCGAGGGGATGCAAAACTGAGACTGGACCATCACTTCTCTCTAATGTTTCCTTCAAAGCCAGAAATTCAGAGACAAATTTTTCCTTTCTAAACTGAACAAATACCGCAGTTTCATCCAAGTGGAAGACAGACGTAACAGAGGTTGGGCCAAAGACTTTTGAAATGCACTCCCTGACTTCTCGTTCCTTGAGTTTTGATGGGAATCCCCAGATTAAAGCAATGTTCTCAGACATAATCTGCGAGTACCTCTTTTGTGGTTATTGGACCCCGAAGACATTGCATTCTTCTTACCAGTGGCTAAATCAATAATGTCTCCATTACTCCAACTGAGGTATAGATGGTTGATCTGCTTCTGGAGCTTCTCATTGTGGGCCAACTTTTCAGATGACGAACAGGCCTGAAAATCAATTCCGAGATGACTGCATGTCTGAGCAAAGACGCAGCCTGTCATAAAAGCATCATATCCCGCTTCATGTTTGGCTCCAGAATTCCAGTTGGAGGACCTGCAAATAGATAATCTTAATATGAAAAAACTTAATCCCTTCACCTTTCCTTTCATTTGTATTTTAAACAGACATTTTTAGTTACATTACTTAAATTATCTTTCTCCATATGTAATAGTTTCTATAAGAGAGATCCATACGGTATGCACAAGTATATACATCTCGTAAGACAAGTAGAAATAGAAACAAAAGGGCAAACTTTTATGAACTTGTTCTCCAACAGATTTCTAAAGTTGGTTGCATCTAAAGAATGTCATGCGTAATTAACCACGGTCAACAAATGTCATGCGTAATTGAAATGTTCTCCTTCATCTGTTGGGTTTCCACTATATCCTTTTTCATTTGAAATGTGACAATAGAAACCATTGGGACCAATTAAATGAATAAAGCACGACCGAGATATCACTATGGATAGGGAATGGAAGAAGCAAACCTCAAATCATCCACCTGAACTTCAACTTTGACACACATTTGGACTTCCAAATCAGTGCTTTTCTTCCCAAGAGCAATTTGTGGGCATAACAAAGCAAATGCTGACGAAAGTGATGTTCGGGATTTCTTCATCCGTTGTTGGAGCACATTATCCGTGTTCAATAGTACTTTGGTGTCAACGACATGTGGAAAGTACTTGTTAACAGTAGAGACAAATTCTTCAGCAGTCGAAGGAAGAGGGCCCAGGAATTTGCTGTATACATGGGCAATATCTGTATGACAAGAAGAAGACATATTAATCATAAAATCAAATTGACCTTTATATGAAACTGTTTGGACCCAAAATGACATTTTGGGGGCCGAGCTCAGAAATATTCTCGGCCCAATGTTGTTTAGAATAGTGTCATGGGCCGGCCTTGTCAGGGTTGGCCGAGTCCTGATATGAGAAAGATTACTTTGGAAAAAGAAAAAGAAGTTGAATCCTGATACAACGGGGAGTCTCAAGGATGGAAGTAAGAATGAATCTAGCTCATTATAGGGCTTGGTACAGAGGCCTATTGGAACTAGGATTGGCCGAATCATAATCAGATTGGGATAAAGAGTTCTAGTTTGAGTACATCTCTGATTCGGCCAAGAGTTTTTTAGCCACTATAAATACAAGAGGTCGTGCGACATTCTAAGGATCTCCAATTCAACACACAAATCTGCCCTGCGCAACCCTCTCAACCTTTTGAGAATTTTACTTTCTTGTCCGCCAACACATCTTCAGTTTGGATAAACACCACTGTGAAGGCAACCGGTAAACATCTTCAGAAACATCTTCAGTTTGGATAAACAGCACTGTTGCCGTAGAATCAGCCGACCGCGGAGCACCTTCAGTTTGGATAAACAGCACTGCGTCGGGGCCGACTGGTTATCTATCCAAGTCTCGGCCGAGAAGGATTTTCGAATTCTTTTCGACAGAGGTCATCTCACCAGCCTTCTCGGCGAAGTGAGGTGTTACAGTTTATTACATTCGGCACATTGAAAGCCGAAATTTGATATTGAACTTCGCAAAACTAGCAGCCTTGTCTTCAGGCTCTAGAACCCAAAGGCCGAGGCGTGTTCCTTCCTCGGCCGCAGTCGCAAGATCAAGAAGTCAGCCGCGCAACACAACACCACATCCACATTTTACTCACCAGCCGAGCTCGGCCGTCGAGTTGGCACGCCCCGCATTCAACCGAAGGACGTAGTTAGCTCATAGATTACTCGGCCTGCGCGCCACGTAGGCTTGGTAGTTTTTAGGGTCAACAGAAACTAACACCAATATTCGTACCAAGAAAGAAATTATGACCAACAATCAACTTTTGTTCTGAGGAAAGAAGGTCAATAACATGACGAAACCCAACTGCAGCTTGAACTTTCACCTCTGCTTCCCTACGATCCCTACGATGTTCATCCTTCACCTCTTTCTACAAATGATTTCATACAAAAAACTTTAATTCCTCCTGAGGTAGAGATAAACATCACACAATAACAAATACATCAACTTCCTTTTGTGAAAATTTCTGTTCTCCCTAATGCACCTACAGCATTACGCAAAATTATGCCCTAAGAGTAATTATAATAAACATTGTTGTTTGTTTATTAACCTTTAGGAAGTAAATATTTTCAAACGAAATCAACTAAAATTCTAATTACTGAAAGTCTGCAAAACCATATAACAAAGTAACATACCAAGCATACTTTCACATTTGAGCGTTTGGAAATTTCACATCATATATACTGGAGGAAACAAAGTAGTTGCTGTTGACAGGACTTTTCACCATTTATCTGAACATAAGAGAGATCTTGGAAATGCCTTGTAATGACCTGCATGCATTCATTTTCATATTCAGCTTCACAAAGTCATGAGCGAGAAGAAAAAAAATTCTTTACATCAATTTATAAATCCATATCAGCATATAATTATAAAAGTAAAACATAATACAAGAACAAAAAAAATTGAAACCAGGTTTTAAGTTAAACTTCCTTGAACCAGCGAACCAAAGGTGAATCGATTAAATTTGATTATTTGACGCAATTACCAAAGACTACGTAAGGATCGTGTCTGACCATATATCCAAAATTAACCAGTCATAAGAAAGATTCTTATTGTATAAGATCAAAATGTAAAAAACCAAAATTACCATTTGAGTCAACGTAAGCTCATGAGAAGTGAATCTGTAAGATCCCACATCGCCCAGAGGTGTGGATCATGTAAGCCTTAAATGTATATTCCCATCTCTACCTAGCACGAGGCCTTTTGGGAGCTCACTGGCTTCGGGTTCCATAAGAACTCCGAAGTTAAGCAAGTAGCGCCCGAGAGCATTCCTATGATGGGTGACCCACTGGGAAGTTCTCGTGTGAGTTCCCAGAAACAAAACCGTGAGGGCGTAGTCGGGGCCCAAAGCGGACAATATCGGCCCAAAGCGGACAATATCGTGCTAGGCGGAGTCGAGCCTGGGATGTGGTGGGGGCCCGGGCCGGGATGTGACAGAATCCCCTCAGACTAAGAGCTGGACGCATCTTGAAGAAAATGGTTTGTAACTGTTGGGAGTCATTTCAGTCTCCCTGAAACTGGAATCCTCCCTTACTACTTCTTAACAAACCATCACGCCATTCAGTGAATGAGTTCTTCATCCGTTCAGCGAAGAGAGTGTCAGCCATCTTGACCACTGGCATGCGGGTAGGTTCCTTCAAGTTTGAACATCTAGCAAATAACTCATCATCATATGCCAAACTCAAACATTGCATTATGTATTTGTGTACTTGTTGAGGGCATCATTTGAATAGCGTTGTTAACTTTGTTTCTTTCAACTGAAAAATTTGCTATTTTGTTTCGGTTTTAGTGGGTATTACGCTTTTGGATGACGAAGAAATGGAACTTTGGTGGTCCGTATGTATTCGTGTAATTTGGAGCGTTAGATACTCTGATTGGCTGCTTATAAAGTTTTTTATTTGGGATACATTTGCAATTCGAATGATGCATCAACTGACTATTATACAAGTAATATAACAAACACACATCTGTATGCTGTGTGTTGTATCCATGCATGTACAGTGTTCTTGTGCTTATGTGCATGGATTATCTATCTTTTGATCTGTTCATTACAGTGTTGAACAAACAAGAGTTGAATTCTGGAGTTCCACTCCCTCGAGCGCTGCCTGTGATCCCTTTTAGTAGCCATTATTCTGTATTTGACAAGCCAGCTAACACGACCCGACCCTGATATTCCCTGAATACCAGGATAGGCACGTGCTGGCCGACACCCGAGGGTGACGAAAGCCATTAATTGATACAAAAGCTAAGAATAAGAAATAAATAAGGGTTATGAATTCACATATACTGGATTAACAATTTAGGAACGTGTTCAGAGCATACAACTAAACCTAATCACTAAAAGAATTAAGATAAAATTAAATGAATAAAGGAGTAGGTCCTACACCGAGAGGACTCGAAGATGCCAATGCGGAAGTGCCTTGACGCCGGGATTGTATGCCTCGATTCTATGTCCTGAATGGGGGCGCAAAACAAGGGTGAGTGGACCAAGTTTATATATGTAGTACGAAAACAGTTATGAACATACTAACCCCCACAATTAATAATGAAAACTACTAGCATAATAAGTGATAGGTTTTTCAAACCCTCTAGCATGCCATAAAAACCGTTCGTATCTATTTGTCATTCAATCTCATAAATCATAACAGGAAACATAATATAAGTTGTGCTGCTAATGAGTATCACCGAATAATAATAATACTTCCGGCCCATTGCCTGCACCTAAATCTCTATGGCCTTCACCATGAGATAACTCTCTCCCGGCCCGATGCCAGACTCTGTGGTCCCTCAGCCTTCCGCTAGGGATTATTTCTTCAGGCCTGTGCCAACTCATGTCCTCGCCCCTGGCGGCATGGTGTTCACTAGGTACGCACAAAACAGTTTTCTAAAATACAACTTCGTAGCATAAGTTCATCGATCCCCCATACTACGAAGAGGTGTCTAAAAGCATTTGAAACACATTCTTAGCATCCTATCGTCATCGATCAGATAGTCTACCAGAATGAGGGTTATGTAGAAAATATGATATAGTGAAAATAGTTCAAAAGATCTATCTATTCAATAATATTCAAATTATTATGCTTCCTGTAAATTATTCATCAAATCAAGGCATGCTAGGAACATATGCAATTCTGTAATTAAAACATGCTATTTTGAAAGTGATCCACTCACAGTACTTCGCCGTCGAAAACTGCGCAGACTAGCGAAGAAGGAACGCCACACTCTTTGCCCCTAAGCACAAAAAGGGTACAATCGGTCAACTATATTCAAACGATTTAATTTGGGAAAACGGACGTCGAAAACGGATTCGGAACGTCGAAATTAGCTTAGGAGAGGTCCCTGACGAAATCCCGAAAAGTCAACCCTAAAAGTCAACGTTGATCGGGGGTCCACGGTCAAACGGGTTTTAGGCTTGAAAAGGATTAGGATTTAGGCTTAGGTTAAAAAGGGTTAGGATCTATTGGATTTTGGGTTTGGATGGGTTTTAGGTTCCTAAGGTTTTTGGGTTAAAAGGGTTTAGGGTGAAAAGGATATTGGACTTGAAAGCCTAGCCCAATTGGTTTGGGTTTAAAAATAAAATAAAGGAAACCAAATAAAATAAAAGGGTTTTGGGCTTGGGTTCTTAAGCCCAAGGGTTTAGGGTTCTAGGGAGTGGCTTAGGGCCCGGCCCTAAGGCCAAGGGCCTGATGAGAGAGAAACCGGCCCGAAGGCCTAAAGCCTTTAAGGGTTTGGGTTTGAGGTGCATGGGCCATAAGGCCCTAAAGGAAAATGGCCCAAAGGCCTTAAGGTAATTAGGAAAATAAATAAATAAAAAGAAAAGGGGGTTGGGTTTAACGGGCTTTAGGCCCGAGTTCTAAACAGCCCAAAGGGCTTGGGTTTAATGGATTGTGGGTCGCCGGATTTGAGGGAAGAAGAAGGCCGGAAATTCGGCCGGAAAACCACCCAACTTTAAACGCTTATAACTTTGTCACTACTCAACGAAATCAAGTGAGGTAAAAACGAAAGTTGTAGTTCTCGAAGAGACGAAGAGAATGGTACCTCGCACGACGTCTAAATCGCCTTGGTTTGGCCGGAAAACGCCTCCAAAGCCTCGGAGGTCGCCGGAAACTGGGTAAGATTCAAATGAGTATAACTTCTTCAATACTCAACGAAATTGGTTGAAACAAAAAGGAAAGTCGTAGTACTCAACGAGACGAAGAGATTGATACCTTGCACGCCGGCCAACTCACCGTGGTTTACCCGGAAATTGGCTCGAAAGCTATCGGTTTCTCACTGGAAATCCGGGGAAGTCTCCCCGACGTGTTTCTTCATGGTTTGACGTCCAAAACACAACCATGGGGTCAGAAAAGAATTATAGGGATGAAAAGAGGAACATTTGGAGTGTTTTGAGGCTTACCCAAAACGGAAGGATGAGGAACTCGCCGGAGTTTCTCTGTGCTCCACAGAGACGAAGAGAGAGAGAGTTAACGTGGTGATGATGGTGGTGTGAAGATGGTGTAGCTGCTGTCGTGTGTGAATGTGTGCGTGGTCTCGGTGAGTGAGAGGAAGAGCTGCGAGAGAGAGAGCTACGGAATAGAGAGAGAGATAGAACTGAAAGAGAAGAGAGAGACCAAGAGAGATTCGGGAGACAGAAATCACAGGTGGGCCCTTTGGGCACACCATTTAACACACAAAAACAATTTTAAAAGAAAAAGATCCCCAAACCTAGTAAAAATACAAAAATACTCTTTTTATATAGTAAAACTCGGGACGGGTTGTTTCACCAGCTCCCACGACTCTCACTGAGGAGCTACCAAATGGTTTGTGCATTGAACTTCATGTTTTGGACAAAGGTTTTGGTGCTGGAGATAAGGTGTTGGTTTTGCCACAGCGTTCTGTAAGTAATGCTGGGTGTGTATCCAACAGTGTTCCTCAAGGGGAGAGAGAAGAGGATCCTACTGTTACATATCCAGAAGGTGTGAGGGATGCAGAAGATGGGGTATTAATTTTTCCACGGCGCCCTGTTAGTAATGCTGGATGTTCCTACAACGGTGTTCCTCAAGATCAGAGAAAAGAGGATTTGGGTAATACATCTCCTGGAGATCAAGGGGATACAAGAACCTCTGATAAAAAGCTCTGGCTAGAGTTCACAGATCCAAATCGAGACAAAATGAAACAACCCGGCCCGATATTTACTGTCAAAAATGGTATTTCTGTATTTTTCTCTAAGTTTGGGTTACCTTTTGTTTTTAAAATTGTTTTTAGTTCTTAATTGGTGAGCCCGTGGGGCCCACCCTTTGAATTTTTATGTTTTCCGGTCTCTCTCTCTCTTCCCTCTCTTCCTGAAACTCTCTCGGTCTCTTTCTCGAACTCACTCTATCTCTGTCTCTCTTCCTCTCCCGTAGCTCTCTCTCTCTCGACTCTCTTCCATCTCTCATTTCTACTAACACAATCACACTCACAGCTACTAGCGTGCGAGACCATCCTCATCACTACACCTCGTCCTCTCTCATTCTCTCGTCTTTGCGAGATCGACAGCGCGGGAAGAAGAAACCCCCGGCGAGTTTCTTTCCTTCCTCTGTTTGGGTGAGTCTCGAATCCCTCTCTCTGGTTATTGAGATGCTTGAATGTAATTATTGAGATTCATCTCGTTATCTCTATCAAGGTTTTACTCTCGAATCGGCTCGGGAAAGCTCACCCATCTCCGGCGAGCAGTGATGGTTGATGTGGTTTTCCGATCGCCTCCGGTCGTTCTACGACAAACCCAAGGTATAGAAATACTTATCTTACCTTCCTCTACATTTTGGTACTTAGATCGGACCTTAAGGTTGTCGTTTGCAGCCGGCCGGAGCTGGGAAAGCTCCGGTGTTCTTCTTCGTCGCACCCAGACCATCGGGCCTCTGGCCCGTTATGCTTTTCAAAATCCAAAAGGCCTTAGGGCCGTATCTTGCTGAAGCCCAAAAACCCAAACCCTTAGGGCTTAAAGCCCAGCCTGGGTGCGTGTGTGTGTGAGGCCTTTGGGCCGTAAGTGACACGCCCCGACCCCAATAATCCTCGAATACCAGGGTGATCACGTGCTGGCCGACACCCGAGGGTGACGAAAGCCATTTATTGAGTACAAATGTTGAGAACAAGGAACAAATAAGACTTATAACCATAAAAGAATAATGAATAATATTTAAGGAACGTGTTCAGAGCATACACTAATCTATAACACTAAAAGAAATAATATAAATTTGAATGAAACAAAGGATAGGTCATACACCTAGAGGACTCGAAGATGCCGTTGCGGAAGTGCCTTGACGTCGGAATTGTATGCCTCGATTCTATGCCCTGAAGGGGGCGCAAAACAAAGGTGAGTGGACCAATTTGATATATATATAGTAAAACAGTTATCAACATACTAACCCCCAGGTTTTATGAAAACATATATATATCATGATAAACATAGGTTTTCCGAAACCTAGCATGTCGTGCAATTTCTTAAATCATATCTCGTAAAATAATACCCGCTAGTGAATGTCCAATACAACACTTCAGGCCCCATGCCGGCTCCCCGTCTCTGAGCAGACAATCAGAGGAAATATCACTACAGGCCCCTTGCCGACTCCCCGTCTCTGTGCTAAATAGCCAGAGGAAACACCCTCCAGGCCCTATGCCAACACCAAATCGTCGCCCGGGACGGACCGGACACTATCCCTACGTCCCGTAGCGGAATGTGGACCACTAGGTAAATACAAAACCATTTAGCATAAGTATTGAAAAGCAACTTCATAGTATAAAGTCATCGATCGTCTATACTATGAAGAAGTGTTCGAAACATGTTCTAAATATTATATCGTCATCGATCGGATATCCTATAAAGAACATGGGTTATAGGAAAAATAGTAATAATTCAAACTAACCTCAGTAAGCATGTTATCTCAAAGCATTTCATAAAACATATTCATCAAATCATGCTTTTCATGTATGCATTTCTAATATTAAAACATGCATTTTTAGAAAAGGTCCACTCACAGTACTTCGCCGCTGAAGAGCCACGCAAACTAGCGAAGATAGAACGCCACAATACTTGCCCCTAAGCACATAAAGGGTGCACTTAGTCAAACTATACTCAAACAATTTAATTTGGGAAAACGGACATCGGAAACGGGTCCAGGACGTCGAAATTAGCCTAGGAGGAGTCCCGAACGAAATTAGAAAAGTCAACCCGAAGTCAACAGTCAACGGTCAACGTTGATCGGTCAAAGGTCAGACCAGTCAACGGGTCTGGGTTCGGGTCAACGGGTCTTGGGCTTAGGGTTGGATCCGGGTTGGGCCTAAAGGGTTTGGGCTTGAAAGCCCGGTCCGATGGCTTTTGGATTCTAAAACAGAAAACAAAATAAATAAAAATAGAAAGGGATTGGGTTTAGGCCTTTTGGGCTTTGGACTTTAGGATTAGCGGGCCTAAGGGTTAATTGGGATTGGGTAACCCGACCCAAAGCCTTGGTTGAAGGTGGTTTTCAGGCCACCATTTGGCCGGTTTCTAGGTTGCATTTCCAAGGCTCATAACTTCTTCGTTACTCATCCAAATCAAGTGATCCAAACATGAAAGTTGTAGTACTCAACGAGACGAAGAGATTGATACCTTGCACGCCGGCCAACTCATCGTGGTTTGGCCGGAAAATGCCTCGAAAGGGGCGGTGCTCGTCGGAAAATTTGGGAAAAGCTTCCCTGAGCTATTTTCTGCGATTCAAACGTATACACAACTTAAAACAAGCTTCGATCTAACCCTAAAACACATCCCAAGGGTTTTTAGAAGCTTACCAACGTTGGAAAATCATGAAATTCATCGGGGAAGACGATGAACAGTACCGGCCGAGGGTGAGGGAAAGGTTTGGGGTGTTTTCTGGGTTCATGGGTTTGCCTAGAGAAGAGAGAATGGTGGTGGAGGATTGTTGTTGTTGTTGTTTATTGTGGAAGGCCCTTGGAAGGGTTGCTTTCAGAGATAGCCGAGAGGAAGAGAGAGTTGCAGAGAGAGGTAGAGAGAGAGCACAGACAGTGCAGAAAGAGATAAGGCAAGAAGGGTCTCGGGAGAGAGAGCAAAAGAGTGAGTTCGAGAAAGAGAGAGACTCAGGGGACAGAAAACAGGGGTGGGCCCCTTGGGCACACCAATTAAGGACTAAAACCATTTTTAAATAAAAAATGGGGTTGGGTGTTACAGTAAGCATGTTGGCTGTGCCGTGTGTGTGTTGTGTGAGGCCGTTTGGGCTGTGCGTGCGTGGGCCGTGTGTGTGTGGTGCATGTGCCCCGTGTGTGTGTTGTGTGCATGTGTATGTTATGCATGTGTGGTGTGTGCAGCGTGTGCATATGTGGTGTGTATGCCGTGCATATGTGTGGTGTATGTGTGTAGCTTGTGCATGTGTGTATGTTTGTGTGGATTTGGGCTTAGGCCCAAACCACCCTTTTTCACCCTAAACCCTTTTAACCCAAAAACCTTAGGACCCATCCAAACCCAAAACCCAATAGGTCATAACCCTATTTAACCTAAGCCTAAACCCTAATCCGGATTCCAAGCCCAAACCCTTTACGGAGAATATTCTGTTAGGGAATATTCTTTGGAATATTCTATGAACGTTCACAAAAATTATCCGGGACCCTTCTTAGGGTAATTCGACGTCTTGAATTCGTTTTCGACGTCCGTTTTCCCAAATTAAATCGTTTAAATAGAGTTTGACCAAATTTACCCTTTATGTGCTTAGGGGCAATTATCGTGGCATTTTATTCTTCGCTAGCTTGCGTGGCTCTTCGGCGGCTAAGTACTGTGAGTGGATCACCTTCAAAAATAGCATGTTTTAAATTAAAGAATTGCATATGTTACTAGCATGCCTCGATTTGATGAACACTTTACAGGAAGCATGATGATTTGGATATGATTGATTATATACATAATTTGAACTAGTTTCATTATATCGTATTTTCTATGTAACCCTCATTCTGGTAGACTATCTGATCGATGACGATAGGATGCTAAGAATGTGTTTCAAATGCTTTTAGACACCTCTTCGTAGTATGGGGGATCGATGAACTTATGCTACGAAGTTGTATTTTAGAAAGCTGTTTTGTGCGTACCTAGTGAACACCATGCCGCCAGGGGCGAGGACTTGAGTTGGCACAGGCCTGAAGAAATAATCCCTAGCGGAAGGCTGAGGGACCACGGAGTCTGGCATCGGGCCGGGAGGGAGTTATCTCATGGTGAAGGCCATAGAGATTTAGGTGCAGGCAATGGGCCGGAAGTATTATTATTATTCGGTGATACTCATTAGCAGCACAACTTATATTATGTTTCCTGAGATGATTTCTGAGATTGATTTATAGATGGATATACGAATGGTTTTATGGCATGCTAGAGGGTTTGAAAAACCTATAACTTATTATGCTAGTAGTTTTCATTATTAACTGTGAGGGTTAGTATGTTCATAACTGTTTTTGTATTATATATATAAACTTGGTCCACTCACTCTTGTTTTGCGCCCCCATTCAGGACTTAGAATCGAGGCATACAATCCCGGCGTTGAGGCACTTCCGCATTGGCATCTTCGAGTCCTCTCGGTGTAGGACCCACTCCTTTATTCATTAAATTTTATCTTAATTCTTTTTAGTGATTAGGTTTAGTTGTATGCTCTGAACACGTTCCTAAATTGTTAATCCAGTTTATTTGAATTCATAACCTTTATTTATTTATTATTCTTAGCTTATGTATCAATTAATGGCTTTCGTCACCCTCGGGTGTCGGCCAGCACGTGCCTATCTTGGTATTCGGGGAATATCAGGGTCGGGGCGTGTCACAAAAAGCTCTGGAAATTCGCAACAGTGCCAAAAAAAGCTTTTCACAAGATAAGAACAATGGTATCTGGCATGCTAGTGGAACAATTGGGTGTGCAATATCTTCCCTACGGTCTGACCATGTTGATGAACTGACTCCTGATACAAGTGATTATGCTTGTGAAGTAGAAGAAGCAAAAATAGGAGAGTTTCAAAGCAAGGAAAGAGGTACTACCATATCGTCTTGTAGAATTACAAGATCTAGAAGCTCTGGTCATCAAGAGAGCTCTTTGAATATCAGTGGCTCAGTTTGTATTGACAGGAAACTTGGTAGTGCACTTGCAGATTCTATTGGTATATCACCTCAGCAGTCCAAACATGTAAATAAACCGTTGAAATTGGTTAACTACTCTCATATCACTAATGATAGTTGCCAATAGAATGAAGCAAAAGTAGGTGAACATTTTATCAAGGAAAAGGGAAGCAGCATATACTCTGGGAGAACAACAAGATCTAGAAGTGCTATTCAAGAACCTAATTGTCTTGATGAATTGTCCAAGTTGGAGCAAACATCTAACAGCATAAGTGAAGTTGGTGTCAGAAATTCACTGCAACAACCGAAACATGTTGATGAAATGGTGGAAGTGGTAAAATCTTGTGATATTGTTGATGGAAGTTGTGAAGCGAAAGTAAAAGTGGGGCAGTGCTGGAGCAAGGTAGCCAGTGATTACAGTGGCAGAATAACAAGATCCAGAAGGTCATCCCAAAAACCAAATGATGTTAACAATTATCCGAAGGTAGATACTTCCTGTATTTCTGTGAAGTGTGATGGCGGTACAGTCCATCATTCCACTGGTAAGTCAACAGAACCACCTCAGCCTTTAAGTACTGGGTCACAAGCTGTGCATAGTACTGAAAAAATAGCGAAAGACGCCATCACCAATATATCTGGTCAAAGAATTAATCAGTCAACATCTTCTTCATCCAACAAGTCTCACGATTCACAGAGAACTCAGATATCTGCTGGAAGGTCTGTTCCAATTCAATGTGATATAGACCTGTGTGCAGAGTATTCAATAGATTCTTCAGACAAGGAAAATGATGCAGATCACTATGCTGGTAGAAAGACAAGTGCAGAAACTAATTGTACTACTGAAGGAATGTCAAAACGGGTCAATTCACAGGCTTTGGTTCACAGGGGTAGAGTCCACATCTGCTGCTTCAAGCAAGCATTTGTCAGAAAAAAATGACTCACCTACACAGTACAAAGAGTTACCTTGTACTCAAACCTGTGAATTTGTTAAAGCTGCAACTGGTGGAGAAACTGAAATTGATCCTGAAGTATCTGTTGAAGGTTCTGGATCAAAATTGGATGGTACTGGGGTTAAAGTTGGAGTGGAAGTTTTAGCCTCAAGGCAGCTTGCTGATTGTAATGTGTTTGTAATCCCAAGCAACTTAATTTTGATGACGTGGAAGAATCCTGTAGGAATGGAAGTTATACTCCTACTTTTAAAGAGGGAATGCAGGGAAGATCATCAGAGAAAAGGTCTATTTTCTTGATGGACGCTGATGATATACAGGAAGGAGGAATGACTGCCAATTATCAAGAAAATAAAAACTCGTCCCTGCAAATGAATTTTCTTAGGGATCCGGAAGTTTCTGTCAAAGGGAAGGACCTCCAGAGTGGTTTATCTGAAACTCATGCAAAGGAGGATAGAAGTGTCTTGAATGGAAATGCTGTCTCATCAGTAAAGGAGACATCAGATGTTCATAATGATGCAGTTGCTAATACGTTGCTAGAAAGTGGCAATAGAGGCTCTCGGTGTGTAACAACCCGTCCCAGTTAACTGTTTTACGGATTTTGAATCGGGAGGGCAGAAATGTAATTTCACGAAATTAGGAGTTTTGTTTTGAAATGGGTTTTTTTAGTTTTTAAATGGTGTGCCAAAGTAGGGCCCACCCTGGTTTTGCCTCCCCGGGTCCTCTTTGACACGCCCCGACCTGGATATTCCCCGAATACCAGGGTAAGCACGTGCTGGCCGACACCCGAAGGTGACGAAAGCCATTTATTGAGTGCAAATGCTGAGAACAAGGAATAAATAAGTCTTAAAAATATAAAAGAATAATAAATAATCATTTAAGGAACGTGTTCAGAGCACATCTAATCTAGAACACTAAAAGAATTAATGTAAAATTTAATGAAACAAAGAATGGATCCTACACCGAGAGGACTCGAAGATGCTGATGCGGAAGTGCCTTGACGTCGGGATTGTATGCCTCGATTCTATGTCCTGAAGGGGGCGCAAAACAAAGGTGAGTGGACCAATTTGATATATATATAGTAAAACAGTTATCAACATACTAACCCCCAGGTTTTATGAAAACATATATATATCATGATAAACATAGGTTTTCCGAAACCTAGCATGTCGTGCAATTTCTCAAATCATATCTCGTAAAATAATACCCGCTAGTGAATGTCCAATACAACACTTCAGGCCCCATGCCGGCTCCCCGTCTCTGAGCAGACAGTAAGAGGAAATATCACTACAGGCCCCTTGTCGGCTCCCCGTCTCTGTGCTAATAGCCAGAGGAAACACCCTCCAGGCCCTATGCCAGCACCAAACCGTCGCCCGGGACGGACCAGACACTATCCCTACGTCCCGTAGCGGAATGTGGACCACTAGGTAAATACAAAACCATTTAGCATAAGTATTGAAAAGCAACTTCATAGTATAAAGTCATCGATCGTCTATACTATGAAGAAGTGTTCGAAACATGTTCTAAATATTATATCGTCATCGATCGGATATCCTATAAAGAACATGGGTTATAGGAAAAATAGTAATAATTCAAACTAGCCTCAGTAAGCATGTTATCTCAAAGCATTTCATAGAACATAATCATCAAATCATGCTTTTCATGTGTGCATTTCTAGTATTAAAACATGCATTTTTAGAAGGGGTCCACTCACAGTACTTTGTCGTCGAAAGCTGCGCAGACTAGCAAATAAGGAACGCCACAATCTTTGCCCCTAAGCACATAAAGGGTACATTTGATCAAACTCTATTTAAACGATTTAATTTGGGAAAACGGACATCGGAAACGGGTCCAGGACATCGAAATTAGTCTAAGAGCAGTCTCGAACGAAATCAGAAAAGTCAACCCGAAGCCAAAGTCAACGGTCAACGTTCACAAGTCAACAGTCAACGGTCAACGTTCACAAGTCAACAGTCAGACCAGTCAACGGGTCTGGGTTCGGGTCAACGGGTCTTGGGCTTAGGGTTGGATCCGGGTTGGGCCTAAGGAAAGGCCTAGGGCTTAAGGCCCGGCCCAACTAAACGGGTTTTGGGTTTGAAAATGAAATAAACAACAATTAGATAAAATAGAAAGTGGGTTGGGTCTTAAAGAGTTTGGGCTTAGTGATCCGGCCCAAAGGCCTAGACTTAAAAGGATTGGGTTTGGGGTAATTGGGTTGGGTTGACCCGTTTTCAGGCCAAGCTTTTGGCCGGTTTCTGGGCAACCTTCAAATGCCCATAACTTCTTCGTTACTCGACGAAATCAAGTGAAACAAAAATGAAAGTTGTAGTTCTCGACGAGACGAAGAGATTGATACCTCGGACGCCGGAAAACTCGCCGTGGTTTGGCCGGAAAATGCCTCGAAAGGGGCGGTGCTCGCCGGAAATTTTGGAAAAGCTTCCCCGAGCTATTTTCTGCGATTCAAACGTATACACAACTTAAAACAAGCTTCGATCTAACCCTAAAACACATCCCAAGGGTTTTTAGAAGCTTACCAACGTTGGAAAATCATGAAACTCATCCAGGAAGACGATGAACAGTACCGGCCGAGGTGCGGGAAAGGTTTGGGGTGTTTTCTGCGTTCATGGGTTTGCCTAGAGAAGAGAGAATGGTGGTGGAGGATTGTTGTTGTTGTTGTTTATTGTGCAAGGCCCTTGGAAGGGTTGTTTTCAAAGATAGTCGAGAGGAAGAGAGAGTTGTGAGAGGGAGAGTGAGAGCTCACGGAAAGGAAAAGAGAAAGAGAGAAGAGTGAGAGAGAGATAACTGACAGAGAGGAGAGAGGTGAGACCGGGAGACAAAAGTCATAAGGTGGGCCCCACGTGGCTCACCAATTAAGAACTAAAACCATTTTTTAAATAAAAATGGGGGTGGGTGTTACACTCTTCCCTTCGCTGCCACATGGCAGCCTCCCCGAGCTCTTCCTCAACTCTCTCCTCTCAGTTCACTCACTTTCACTCTCACTCTCGAATCTCTCTCGGAGCTCACTATCTCCTTTTCCCCTTCCCGATCGACACCCACACCCAGACACCCCCACACCCAAGGAGAATCACCAGCGACGACACCACCACACTCACCACCGTGATAGCACTCTCTCTCTCCCTCCTCGCCTCTGTGGAACATTGAGAACCTCCGGCGAACCCGTGGGTTTCGAGCGAATCCAACCACCTCCGGCCACTTCAAGGTGTGAGACAGGTACCAAACGCTCCCTTTCGTCTGTATCTACTTTTTCGTACCTATATTGTAGCCTAGGGTTGAGTTTTGACGCAACCGGAGCTCGGGATGCTCCGACCTTCTCCCCCCGATGAGAAATGGGCCTTCAAGGTCAAGCCCACAAAGCCAAGACCTTTGGGCTGAGAAGCTTAGGGCCTTTGGCCCATTGAAACAATAACACAAAATCCTTTCGAAATTAGGCCTTCTGGCCTAGTGTGGCACGGGCCCTTGGCCCAATCCTTGGGCTGGGCCTTAAGCCCAAAACCCTAAGGGTGCTTTTGTTACACCGAACTGCCTCGAACTGGACTAGCTGCAGGGACTAAGCTGGACTAACTTAGTGAAGCGTTTGGTGCAGTGTTAGACTAAGAAGCAGGATAATGAAAATAGTACTGTCACCAGTTTGATGTTTGCTCAAACTAGGACTACATTATTGTTCTATTTTAATTGCTTCTTTTTATTAAAGATATTATTAAAATTAATAACATTGGATTGAGAGTACGACTCAATAAAAATACAAAAACCAAATTTTCATGCCAAGGAAAGAAACATACATGATTCAAGAGTAGCATTATTCCAAACACGAATATAACAAAATGTTCTCCCAACAATCGACAGGGTTTAGTACTCTTTTCTTAATTATTCACCTTTGGTTTAAAGTTGTAGATTAGAACCGAATCCATCCCACATCATTAACTTGAAAGAAATAGTTCTCTGACAAGTTATCATTTTGTTTACAAGCTTCCACACATACTTGCAACCTGAAAATACATTGAACCAACACAAGGGCATGTCCAAAATCTAGACATATGGTTTTTATTTGAATTGACGTTTGAAATTTGAAGTACATTTAAATGACAACATATAACATATCAAGTCTACGATTAAAAATGAGTGATAACTCATATAATCCTCCACGGTATGAGGATTCCACCGCCACGGGTTAGGTAACTTCAGCAGCTCAGTGTACTTGGAACAAAGCACAATTATCACTTCAAGCACTACATGCTTTGCTATTCATTCTTTTGCAGCACTAGCAGCACTTAGGTCCACACTAAGGTCAAGAACCTGCTCAAACATTCCAGGAAATTTGGTTAAACCTTACATGAAAGACATGGTTCTATGAAACAGTAAAACGAAACAAAGGGATAACTCGGGATGAATAAATATCCACCAACAAGCTATTGGTTCAAACTAATACTAACGTCCCACCACCTTTAAATACTTTACTCAAAAAGGTTTACCTTGTTAGGCAAGTAAGAAGGTTCACAGACAACTTTTTTGCACTTAGCAGTTTCCCCTTCAGATGTGACACTGATAACTTTCCCTTCCTTGTTGAACTCTACCTGGCATCATGCATCAAACTCAGTGTCTAGACAGGAATTAAACACAAACTAATGCAAAATGAAAAGAGTGTTAAAACCAAGAAAAATGTGTAAGGATTACCTTGCACTCAGGCTTATTCAACATCTATGAACCCTGACCAATATTTACCTTCATTCTCTTCACAGTATTTAGAGCATGCTCATTCAAGTAGCGATCATCCCTATGAAGTGCCAAAGGATGCCCAATGAAGTCAACAGTGTTGTCATCAAGACCATATTTTATGTCAAAACATCAACCACACAAAAATATAAACATATGTTCTTGGATTGTTACTTTATCAAAATAAGACCACCTTTCTTTTCTACAAGGAACCCTATACAATAGAAAACAGAGACAAAGCATTGGTACCAATGAGACTGTAAAGACCGCAAGTTATGATTCTTGCAAAAAGGTTATTGCCCTAGCACTTGCGATTAAATCTCTAGTTGTCACTCTTGTTAAGTCCATTCCCTCATGTGTTTTAGGATCAATGTCACTATAATCTTGAACATATAAAATGAACTCACTTGCACGGCGCTTTTCAAACAAACCCATGAGTGGAGATATAAGGGCCTCCATGTCAGTTGCTGGAACCTTGTGAACCTGTTGCAACAATTGAGATCCCACCCATAAGGTTTAAGATGAAATTTATACAAGACAGTGTGTGAGTGTAGTTACTAAATGCAGCTCAACTCATTTCTCAAACCCGATACCAAAATCCAAAAACTCTAGTTCAACCTGATACCAAAATCTGTTGAAACTAGACCTAAATTAAAAATTTGACTTTGCATCCGCCCTTACAACAACAATTTCGTGATGATTATCATCATTTTGGGACTGAAAATGGCATTAAATGTGAAAACCCCAAATTCTAATCTTAATTTGACCCTAAAAATTAAAACCTTAATTTGTTCAAGTGCAGAGTTTTATTATTGAAAATTTCTCAAACCCAAAACACCTAAATCAAATAAAGCCCAGTAATATCACGATCTGCAAAACAAATCAAAGAAATAATGTCGGATTCGAAGTTTACCAGACAAGAGCAGATGAGGGCGAGCAGGATGCAGTTGAGGGCGAGCAGGACGCAGAGATGAGGATGACGACGATGAAGGAGTAGGGCGAGGATCGAATAGCAGGAGAAGGGAGATGACGGGATTAGAGGGCGGCTTAGCAGTCTTCTCCGAATCGGGGGGTCTCGCTAAGACCTGTTAGCGAGGGACTCAGTCGAGGCAAGTCCCTGCTAGTCCCACTAAATTTAGTCCGGGTAGGGAACAAACACAAGATTGGACTAAAATTTAGTCCAGTCTAGTCCAGTGAGGGCTAGTGATGCCAAACAAACACACCGTAAACCCAATGACCCTAAACCCTTTTTCCT
Source organism: Cotoneaster glaucophyllus (assembly GCA_036320875.1). NCBI lineage: Eukaryota > Viridiplantae > Streptophyta > Magnoliopsida > Rosales > Rosaceae > Cotoneaster > Cotoneaster glaucophyllus. The sequence goes on from CM070061.1 coordinate 1,903,855, forward strand.
TAGGCCGGGCTCTAAGCCCAAAACCCAAACCTATTGCACCCAAGCCCAAGAACCCTAGGCCCAACCCTAAGCTCTAAACCAGGTTGACCCAACCCGGACAATTGACTTTGACCCAGACCCGATCTGACCGTTGACCCGGTCAACAGTCAACGTTGACTTTGACTTTGACCGATCAACGATCAACACTGACTTTTTTACTATTTTCAAATTTTTGTTCGAAACGCTTTCTAGGCTAATTTCGGCGTCCTAGACCCGTTTCTGACATTCATTTTTCCAAGTTCAATGGTTGGACTGTAGTTTTATTAATTGGACTGCCTAGATGCCATTTATTGTGGCATTTATGTCTTCGCTAGCTTGCTCGACTTTTCGACGGCGAAGTACTGTGAGTAGACTCTTTTCTAAAATGCATGTTTTAATAGTAGAAATGCATACATGAAAAGCATGATTTAATAACTACGTTTTATGAAACGCTTTGAATTTTTTATTATCATGCTATACTTAGAATATTTTGGAATAATATATTTTATCGTACTTATGTTTTTTGTAGTATATATGATGGATGACTATATACTATTTATGAACATGTTTTTACACTTCTTTATAGTATATATGATGAATGACTATATGCTATGAATATATCTTTGAGATATATGTACCTACGTTTGGAAAGACTATGTTCAATATTTTGTGCAGATTTAATGGTCACTGTTCTGCCTAAGGGCGAGAGATATGTAGTTGGCTTCAGGCCAGGAGAAATAATCTCTGGCTTCGGGCCGAGAGACATGGTTGTTGACATCAGGTCAAGAAAAATAATCTCTTGCTTCGGGCCAAGAGACACAATTGTTGGTTGCACACCGGGAGAGATAATTATTGAACACCACGGGTGACTAGGATGCCACTAGTTAGCATTATATACAAGATATGTTTTATGAAAGATTTTATGACATGCTAATGTTTCTGGAAAACCTATTACTTATTATATATAACAGTCTTGTTTTATTTGAGATTTTCTGTTTAATTGTTCTCGTCAAATTGCTTGTCTACTTTTATTTGGTCTTTTATAATGTAATAAGATTTTGTTTGATAAGGTGAATATAGTGATGAACTCAACATAGTCAAACCTCCTGATACAAGTGCTTGTGAAGTGAAAGAGGGAAAAATAGGCGAATTTCGACGACTCTAGGTAAAACCAAGTTTTCTGTCTTTAGTTTTTTTTTATATCCATTTTCTAACATGCCAGTACATAATCTGATTGTGTGCTTATCTCTTTTTAATTGTATTATTGTATCAGGCAAAGAAAACCATATTTATGGTAAGTACTTTATGCAGAGTGGGAGGGAACCACCAACATTTTGGTGGTTCTACCAGATGCCTTAATTGTTGCTGGAGATTCAAGAGTTACAACATATTCCGGTGAAAATAATATTTCTTTATCTTTTAACTACCAAATTGATTATTATTTGAATATGTTTATAGTATATGTAGTATATTAATTGAATCTAAATTATGTATACAGTTAGACCCGAAGAAAAGAAAGTTAAACGCATTTCTAAGAATCCTCCAACACGAGCAACATGGTATCATGATTAATATAACGCGCATCAGATGCTAGGACATATATTCACAAGGAAGATATTAAAGTCCATTAGAAGAGAGCAATGCTTCTTTCCTTGCTTTGAAATTCGCCTATTGTTCCCTCTTCCACTTCACAAGGACTTGTATCAAGAGGTTTGACTACGTTCATATTGATTATAACACCATGTAGCTCGTGTTGGAGGATTCTTAGAAATACGTTTAACTTTCTTTTCTTCGGGTCTAATTTTATATATAAATTAGAACCAATTAATATATTACATATACTATAAATATAGTCAAATAATAATCAATTTGGTAGTTAAAAGATAAAAAAATATTATTTTCACCGGAATATGTTGTAACTCTTGAATCTCCAGCAACAATTAAGGCATCTGGCAGAACCACCAAAATATTGGTGGTTCCCCTCCCACTTTGCATAAAGTACTTACCATAAATATGGTTTTCTTTGCCTGATACAATAATACAATTAAAAAGAGATAAACACACAATCAGATTATGTAATGCCAAGTAAGAAAATGGATATAAAAAAGTAATAAAAAAAACTAAAGACAGAAAACTTGGTTTTACTTACAGTAGATTTTCTGTTTAATTGTTCTCGTCAAATTGCTTGTCTACTTTTATAATGTAATAAGATTGTGTTTGATAGGGTGAATATAGTAATGAACTCAACATAGTCAAACCTCCTGATACAAGTCCTTGTGAAGTGAGAGAGGGAAAAATAGGCGAATTTCAAAGACTGTAGGTAAAACCAAGTTTTTTGTCTTTCGTTCTCTTTCATTACTTTTTTTTATATCCATTTTCTAACATGTCAGGACATAATCTGATTGTGTGCTCATCTCTTTTTAATTGTATTATTGTATCAGGCAAAGAAAATCACATTTATGGTAAGGACTTTATGCAGAGTGGGCGGGGAACCACCAATACTTTGGTGATTCTGCCAGATGCCTTAACTGTTGCTGGAGATTCAAGAGTTACAGCATATTCTAGCGAAAGTAATATTTCTTTTATCTTTTAACTACCAAATTGATTATTATTTGAATATGTTTATAGTATGTGTAGTATATTAATTAGTTCTAATTTATGTATACAATTAGAACCGAAGAAAAGAAAGTTAAACGCATTTCTAAGAATCCTTCAACACGAGCAACATGGTGTCATGATTAATATAACGCGCATCGGATGCTAGGACATATATTCACAAGGAAGATATTAAAGTCCATTAGAAGAGAGCAATGCTTCTTTCCTTGCTTTGAAATTCGCCTATTTTTCCCTCTTCCACTTCACAAGGACTTGTATCAAGAGGTTTGATTACGTTCATATTGATCATGACACCATGTAGCTCGTGTTGGAGGATTCTTAGAAATACGTTTAACTTTCTTTTCTTCGGGTCTAATTGTATACATAAATTAGAACTAATTAATATACAACACATACTATAAACATATTCAAATAAAAATTAATTTGGTAGTTAAAAGATAAAGAAATATTATTTTCACCGGAATATGTTGTAACTCTTGAATCTCCAGCAACAATTAAGGCATCTGGCAGAACCACCAAAATATTGGTGGTTCCCCTCCCGCTCTGCATAAAATACTTACCATAAATGTGGTTTTCTTTGTCTGATACAATAATACAATTAAAAAGAGATGAACACACAATCAGATTATGTAATGGCATGTTAGGAAATGGATATGAAAAAGTAATGAAAGAAAACTAAAGACAGAAAACTTGGTTTTACTTACAGTAGATTTTCTGTTTAATTGTTCTCGTCAAATTGCTTGTCTACTTTTATTTGGTCTTTTATAATGCATAAGATTGTGTTTGATAGGGTGAATATAGTGATGAACTGAACGTAGTCAAACCTCCTGATACAAGTCCCTGTGAAGTATACAAGTCCCTGTGAAGTGGAAGAGGGAAAAATATGCGAATTTCAAAGCAAGGAAAGAAGCATTGCTCTCTCCTAAGAGGGAAAAATACCGACTACAGGGACTACAGAAAAATTACTGCTACTTTCATTGTCAGATGGCAGCAATAGTGTTTTTTAACTTTTCTTTATCCTTATCCCTACCATAGGGACATAATCCTTCCTCAACTACAGAAGTTGTGAGAGTTCTTTGTGAAACCTTGCGCCCAATACATTCTCTAAGACCAAGGCGATTTTGCTGTTCTGCAAGGTGTTCTAACCTCTGAAATAACTCCTCTATCCTACCATTCATGCCATTGTAATTAAAAGGAATACGACAGGTAGAGAGGAAATTGCACACCTGGGTGTGCTTAGTCTTATCTTTCACCTGCCGACGCAAAGCTTCGGTATCCATCTCATCCACCAAGTCCTCGGTATCGAACACGGCATCTTTGAGCTCGTCAAGCCACAGCCCCACAGCAAGGTTGACAATCTGCTTCTCCATTGCATCGTTGAGCACTGCGTGGAGGGTCATCAATGTCACCTTCAGCTTGTCCACGAATGAATGGTTGAGTCTTCTTGCCCGGAAGAAGTCCATGAACTCTCTAGAGGCAATCTTGTTGCACATCATCTGGATCAAACCGAAGAGCAAAGCCTCTCCAACCAAAGCCATTTTCTCTCTTCGTGGCCAAAGGACTAATTTTGATCAAGTATTTGAAGTTGGGAAACTGAAAATTGCTCTTGGGAAAGGCTGTTAAGATTACTTCATGACTGGTGAGATGACTTGATAATTTTTTATCAATAATGCAGTGGACCACACACGACAAACATAGTAAAAAAGAATCATGCAATATATTTGGATATCAACATTTTTCCATATGATATGATCACGTGGCCCCCACCATCCTCTTGTCACCATCCTCCACCATCCTTTTGTCATTATTTCTACTCTAATTCCAAAGCATCTTCGTGTGAAAATAAAGTAAGTAAGAAAGTTTCGGGATAACCTCAATATTATGTATCATTTAATGTTACTGTATTAATAATTGGATTCAATTTCTACAATTATTGTTTAATTTTTATATTTTCAAGCTCAACCACTTATTTTCTACAACACTCAATACCACGTGCTACGGATTTTTTTTTTTTTTTTTTTTAAGTTTCTTACTTTTTCTTGCCTTGCCTATATTTTCAACATTTATGGGACCATTCATGTTCAGGATTTGGTTTGCCTATATATTCAACATTCATGGGACCATTCTTGCTTTGCCTATATTTTCTTGGGTTAGCAAATTTTGAGTCAAGGTTTACATGTTTTTGCACAAAACTATTAAGCAAACACTCTAGCTGCATACTTATATTGTCAAATTATCGAATTTGATACTACAAAAGTATACGTTATTGCTCTTTAATACAGATTAACAGTGCGCTCCCTCTTCTGCATCTAAATTTAGGGCTGGTTCGGTATGGGATACCGAACCGAAACCCTTGTCCCGATTCCCAAACCAAAGTTTTCGGGAATCCCAATTTCAAGACCGATCCCAAACCAAAATTTCGGGAATCCCGAAATAGTTTCGGGATTTTGGGACAAATCGGGAATCCCGAAATAGTTTGGACTTTTGGGCATGTGAGGAAACAATTAAGGAAACAATGAAGATAAAGAGAATTAAAGAGAATGAAGATAAAGTACTAACCTTAACTCGTAAACCTTAAGTACTCAAAAGGTCTTCCTCATAAAGGCAAAATAATAATGATGCAAACATAGGCTCTGGGAAAGTGCAAAAAAACAGTGGCTAATGATTTTAATTCTTTACCTTTACAGGATTATGATCATCTGCTAATGATTGTAATTCTTTCACACATAGCAAATTAAAACAAATCGCCAATTGTGCTACTCGGTTCCTAAAACAGTATAGCACGATTTTGAAATTATAAACCGATTAAAGTTTCAGCAACAAACAGATTACTCAATCAGAAAACACATTCATCAGGATATGAACCCATGGGAATCAGCTGTAATTAATAATTATCAATAATTAAAATTAATGAACCAGAAATTCTAGCAAAAATAATTCGCAATTGCAGAAATACAGTAAAATCTGCATTCCAATCAAACAGAGGGCATGGAAAATCGAAGTGTGGATGAGAATTTACAGACCTGGACGAGCCAAACTAAATTTCAGGCCTAACTAGTAACTACATCATTATTCAGACACAATCCAAAACAATACTGCAATGTTATATATTCTAAACAAAATTAGCTTACAGTAACTCAACCATTGAAGCCCACCCATCCCCCTATAATCCGAAACAACACTTCTCTCCGTGCTTGGCAATTGCAGCCCACCCATCCCCCTATAATTCGTGCAGGTCCTATTTCCCCATCCCCTATAATTTTATGTTACAAATTCGTGCACCCACCCTCCAAAAGACCTCCAGGTCCTGCACTGCATCCACCCTAAACCGGAACCCACCCAACCTGAAACCCTCCCAAAAACCTGCACCCATCCTAATCCGAAACCCACAGTCCTCAAACCCTCACACATTCGACAAAATGCTCAGAAATCAAGTTAATCAACATGAAATTTGACCCCTAAACCCTAAAGAACAACCCAGTGAAAATCGGAAACCCCTACCTGGAATTTGGGTCTCGATTCGTGTCGGATTCGCATCTTCCTGGTGTGTGGCCGGATGAGGGCCGTTGAAGTGGGCGGAGGAGCGGCGTTCGAACTGGACGGGAGGAGCGCTGGAGCGCCGTTCGACCTTTGTTCTTCGAGAGAGTGAGAGTGAGAGTGAGTGAGCGATTTATAGAAAGACTTAACTTACAATGGACGGTAGGATTTAATCTTAACCAATCTAACGGCCCAAGTAATTTCTAATTATAAATTATAAATATATATATATATATATATATATACAGGTTGCTTACGGAGAGGGATTCCCATTTTTTTCAAAAAATGGGAATTAGGTATGGGGCCCACTCCACATCGAATTTCAATGATCTGAACCGTCTATTTTTCAAGTTACACCTCATAGATCATCCTTGCAAAATTTCAATTCAATCCGAAACCATTTGCCTATTTAATTATCAAGATAAAATTTCATTGTTTCTTATATAACAAAATATTCGTTAATATTTTTGAACCCAATTAGATGTCTTAAATATTTCAGATTTGGCTAATATTTTGCAAGGATGATCTATGAGATGTAACTTGAAAAATAGACGGTTCGGATCGTTAAAATTCGATGTGGAGTGGGCCCCACACCTAATCCCCATTTTTTGAAAAAAATGGGGATCTCTCTCCTTAAGCAATTCCTATATATATAATATTCGGTTCGGTTCGAGATGACCAATCACAAAACCCAACTGAATAAATGTCTATGAAAGCAAATCTCATGCCCGGTTGATTTCGACTAATTGGGGCTACATAGGTAAATTTTCAAGAATTCAGATGTCTATGAAAGCAGAAGCTTTTCATTTGAGTTGTAATTATAAGCACATTTGCAAAAACATCCTCAAACTTACCTTGAATAACAATGTAATGGCCATATTTATAGTAAATTTGTTGGAGTCGCGTTTTTATTGAATTCCCATTTGAATGTTTCATTTTATTGGGGGATCTGGGGATCTACTCGATTTATCTCTGTAGTGGAATTGAAAATTGAGATTTTGATGTGGTTTTGTTATTTTTGTGGTTAATTTAAAGATATTATCTAATTTTATTTTCAATGAAATTTATTAATCTCATGTTAATCAATTGCTATTAGGGTTTTGTGATTGATATAATTTTATTAGGGAGGTTGCATGGACTTTCTTTTCTATATTTTCAGTTGGGCATTTTGGCTGACCGTTAGAAATTATATATCTATATAATTTATTGGGCTTTTACTTGGAGCACAACAGCTATTTGTTCAAGCACACCAGCTAACGATCAGCCAAAATGCCCAACTGAAAATATAGAAAAGAAAGTCCATGCAACCTCCCTAATAAAATTATATCAATCACAAAACCTTAATAGCAATTGATTAACATGAGATTAATAAATTTCATTGAAAATAAAATTAGATAATATCTTTAAATTAACCACAAAAATAACAAAACCACATCAAAATCCCAATTTTCAATTCCAGAGAGAAATCGAGTAGATCCCCAGATCCCCCAATAAAATGAAACATTCAAATGGGAATTCAATAATTACAACTCAAATTAAAAGCTTCTGCTTTCATAGACATCTGAATTCTTGAAAATTTACCCATGTAGCCCCAATTAGTCGAAATCAATCGGGCATGAGAGATTTGCTTTCATGGACATTTGTTTCACTAGACATCTGCTTTCAAACGAGCGTGAGAGACTCATGTAGAACAGGATATGGGTTAATTTCGAAGACATGCATCACATGGTAAACTACTAGAGCATCACATGGTAAACTATTAGAACTGGATATCTACTTTTGCCTCGGTTTGGCTCTAAGCTTTACCAAAACAATAATAATTGGGTGTTGTTATTGGAACTCACAATCAAAATACAATTATCATTCATTTCTCTAAATAATAATGAAATAAAATAAGGAATGAGTGGGTGCACAATAACTACTCACAAGAGTGCTAATAATAATTCATCTTTTTTGTCTCCACTAAGATATGTGATTGAAATTCAACACATGAATAGTTTGATCAGATGTCATGTCATAATCAGGATGTGAACATCCAAAACATAACTAATTGCGAAATGAACTTCTACAACAATAACAACCAAGTTTTATCCTACTAAGTAAGGTCATCTACATGGATATTAGAACGTCACTCCGCTTGACTTTGCGTCATGTCTTCCTTGGACATGAACGTCTAACTTGTATAAATTAGTCTTTCAATTTAGGAAAGTTCGATCCCTACATAAAATGTTGTCACAAGTAGGGATACTTTTGTCTAACAAAGATCTTTTTGCAATTCTACTTTTATAAGAGGGAAGAAGAAGTGCAATTAATCTCTCCACATTATCAAAAAGGAACTTCATGCATAACTTTCAGGTCCGTACAAAACAGCCTTGACGAAAACTGGTTTTGACAAGCTCTTCAATCCACCATTCTCATAACTATTGTTGAAAAGAAAAAGGATTGACAAAGCAATGGAGACTATCCGACGGGCGGGCGCAAGAGATAATTGTCTCTTCGGTTAGCCGTCTTTCTCTTCTTTGACCTTTTTGCTTGAGGTTTTCAAGAATTCTTTGAGTCATTTGTAGAGCGTTTCGGCTTCTTGCTTTCCAGCTTCGAAGGAGCTCTTGCTTTCCAGCTTTGAGGGAGCTAGTTTCTCCACTTCTATCTTCTCCAGCCGAAAAGGTGTCGCTTAAAGACCCATCGTCTTCATCAGAACTGAGTACCACCTCCTGAACAATATCTTCATCCATGGCTACTTGGTCCTGCCGCTCAGTCTTTCGCTTCCTTCTCTTCGTTTTCACATCTTTGGGTGGTTCAGCTCTGCAAGGCCGATAATGTTACAACATAAATCCCAAAAGTAAAATTGTAAAGAAATCTAGAGAGAGGGAGTGAGTGACCATACTTGGAATCCTTCCCTGGTAACCAGGACGAACTAAAGAAAGCAGTGCCTTCCTCGTCCCTGGTGTCATCTTCTTCATCGCTTTCTCGTCCTTTACTTCCAAAGACAGATGCATGCTCGCCCACAAGAACACTGGAAGCAATTAGCATGTTAAAAAATGGAACGCTAAACATGATACTTTCAAATGAACTGAATAGACAACGCAGTCTCTGACCTGGATTCCGACAATGAAGCATTTCTTTGTTGTGCTACTTCACGTAGAGTTGCAACGAACATCGACAGAGGGCTAGCCCAGACTTTTTCCCGTCCTATGAAAATACACAAGGACTTCAGTTTCTCCAAGATGATATCAAAATAAAATGAAACGAAGGCAAAGCGTTAAAGATATCTCAGGTAACAAACGAATTATATCACAAATATCATTTGCATGGGATTGTCAATGAATTGCATCACCATAGACGCCTTTTCAGATTAAAACAAAATTTGATAGTTCAATCATGAAACATCCAAGAAATTGGCTCTTGTGGTCATTGGCTGGTAAGAGTTTAGCAGAGTACAGATATACAATAGATTGATGGCAAAATCACATGAGAGAAAAAAGAAAAAAATAATGGAAGTGCAGCAGACCTCAAAGATGCAGCTGCAGGATCATTTGGCTGAATGTAAGAATTATCATTCTTGTGAAATCCGTTGCACACCAGCCAACCACTTATCCAAGTAATGTCATTTACTGGAATACCAACAAACTCAAGCATGACGACACTGCTACAAGGAACAAGCGCGCTGTTCAACCACTTTGTCTGTACAAAAGCATATCTGCACCCATACAAAGATGAGAGTGACATCAAAAGAACAAGCGTGCTGTTCAACAGATTCTTCAGACAAGGAAAATGATGCAGATCACTATGCTGGTAGAAAGACAAGTGCAGAAACTAATTGTACTACTGAAGGAATGTCAAAACCGGTCAATTCACAGGCTTTGGTTCACAGGGGTACACGGTCCACATCTGCTGCTTCAAGCAAGCATTTGTCAGAAAAAATGACTCACAGGGGTACACAGTACAAAGATTTACCTTGTACTCAAACCTGTGAATTTGTTAAAGCTGCAACTGGTGGAGAAACTGAAATTGATCCAGATGTATCTGTTGAAGGTTCTGGATCAAAATTGGATGGCACTGGGGTTAGAGTTGGAGTGGAAGTTTTAGCCTCAAGGCAGCCTGCTGATTGTATTGTGTTTGTGAATCCCGAGCAACTTAATTTTGATGATGTGGAAGAATCCTGTAGGAATGGAAGTTATACTCCTGCTTTTAAAGAGGGAATGCAGGGAAGATGATCAGAAAAAAGGTCCATTTCCTTGATGGATGCTGATGATATACAGGAAGAAGGAATGACTGTCGATTACCAAGAAAATCATAACTCGTCCCTGCCAATGAATTTTCTCGGGGATTCAGAAGTTTCAGTCAAAGGGAAGGACCTCCAGAGTGGTTTATCTGAATCTTCTGCAGAAGAGGATAGAAGTATCTCGACCTAAGGCACAGATAGTCCAAAGGCTGTATTAGAATCTCAAGGGATTCTCAATAGAGATTCTATGTGTGGGAACTTGGGAAGCGTAGAAGATAGTCCAAAGGCTGTATTAGAATCTCAAGGGCTTTCAATTGAAGAAACACATCAAAATGAGGATCACCACATGAAAGAGTGGTCTGAATCTTCACCTAAGGCACAGATGACAGAGGTAATTACTTTTTTTGCTGTGCAGTGATCTCTCTCTCTCTCTCTCTCTCTGGGCTAAGCTATGGCCCTTACATCTATGTTATTCTATAATCTATTTAGTAGACTTGTTTTATTTGAGATATTTTGCATACTTGTTCTCTTATATCAGACAGGTTGCTTGTCTACTTTTATTTGATCTTTTCTAATGCATAAGATTGTGTCTGACAGGGTAGAATCAGCTTCGGATGTGGGGATGCAAGTGGTAATGCACCTTTCATTTTCACGGATAAAGAATTCGAAGCTTCAATCCTAAGTTTGATGAAGCAGACTGGTATGATGGAGGAAACAGGAGTTGCACATCCACCAACCATTTTCATTGACTCAGGAAGTCAATGCATGGAAGAGACTACTGTTTCACTGACTCGTGAGGATAATCTTACAACAGGAAATGCTGAACATTTGACTTTCGCTGGAAGAGCAATGCAGAAATGAGATTTGATCATGGAGGGACCGGCAATTTTGAATCTCCACATGGCCAATCCTTGAGCTTGAGGGGTTCGTTATGCAGACAGTTGATGAACCAACAAGCATTGCTGGAGAGGGAATTAGCTTTGACGAGTGGAACCTTCCAAGCACTACAATTGAACATGCCAGCATTCTGGAGCAGCTGTGCCAATCTGCTTGCATGCAAACTCCAGTAGCATGCTCTTCAGCTTCAAATAAGTTGCACAACATTCCAAATCTCTACCAATCTGTTCCCGATGGGCTTCTAGAGGGTGTGGATATGAGAACCATGAATGATGCTGTCAAACAATCAAAGGATTGTCATAGTTACTCGATTAAGGAAATTGGCCAGGCATTTTATGGAAGGTGCTATTCTGATTGCCTCTTAAATCATAGTGGTCAATCTGGTTGGGAAACCTTATCTGTCTCCAGTTGGCAAACTCTGGGATATAACTGGTTCAAGGAAGCAAGGAAGCTTAAATCTGGAGCTTCCCTGCATTAGTGAAGAAAATGAGAATGCAGATGAGGCAGCTGATACTTTCCAAGATGAAAGTGTTTCAAATGCATTAGATAGGTCAATACAAAGAGTACCACTTGCTGACATTACTGAGATTCCAAACCCTCCTGCATCAGTTTCTAAAGCTGAACCATATGCAGATAGACTCAGTCTAGATTCCGTGAACACTGAATTCAGCTTAACAGGCACTCATAAGAGCTTCAAACAGAGGCTTGGAATCCAAAACAACAGCAAGAGAAGATATAACAATAAGGAGAACCTGAGCATGTCACGAGGAACAAACGATATTAAGAGGACCACTGGATCACTTCATAACAGGTTCAATGAACCAAAATTATCTGGAAAAACCAGTCTGAGAAAAGGTGATCCAAGTTTGTCCGAGCAGGAGCCGAAGCGTAATAATATTGTGTCCAGCATGACTTCTTTCATTCCACTTGTTCAACAGAAACAAGCAGCTGCAGTTGTAACAGGTAATTTCTTACTAGTAATCTTAATCTTTGAACTTTGTTTCTTCTTTTTCTCCAATGACTTGATTCATCTTTTTCTCCAATGACTTGATTCAGTATTTTGACCTATTTGTGCTTTCTTGCAGGGAAGAGGGACGTCAAAGTGAAGGCCCTGGAGGCAGCTGAAGCTGCAAAGCGTCAGGCAGAAAAGAAAGAGAATGAACGCAAGATGAAGAAGGAAGCCTTGAAACTTGAGCGGTCAAGAATGGAGCAGGAGAATATGAAGCAGTTGGAGTTGCAGAAGAAACAGAAAGAAGAAGAGAGGAAGAAAAAAGAGGCAGATATGGCATCAAAGAAGAGACAAAGGGAAGAGGAAGAAAGGAAGGAGAAGGAAAGAAAAAGAATGCGTATTGAAGCACGTAGAAACAAGAGAGAACATGAAGACAAGGTACCTGCAGAAAAGGTAGAGAAAGAAATGAAAACCCAGGCCATTGTATGATTCTTTATGGTCTGCCTCATTTCATTATATCTATCTTTTTGCAATGTTAGATATCACGTTGTATATTGGCCTGTCTTGTGTAGGATGGAAGAGGCCCTGGGGGTAAGGAATCTAAGGATGAAATGGCAAATAAGAAAATGGAGGAAGAAAAGGGTTATGACAATAACAGAAATATTTCGGAGACTAAGCCGAGTACTTCCAGGATTTCAATAAGCAATGCTGGAAAAGAAAGTACTGTCCACGAAGAGTTCCACGAGGCCTCGAGTAATTATGGATATAAAGCGGAGGTAAATGCAAATGATTTTTTAACAACCAATACCCACCATATCTTAGAATCTACTTGCATATGTTGAGTGCTTTTACTTGTGTAGGCTGGAGCATGGTGATAATCCTCTGTTATTGTAGTTTGCACGGGACCTTTAAACTTGTTGGGTTTTAAGTATTATGAGGCCTTCCCCTTTGCTATCTTTTTACCGCAATACAGGAAAGAAGGCTACACTCGTCTAATTGCAAGACTTATCTTCTGTTAAAACTACGATTAGCTGCATACTTTCGTTTCGTGCACTTTTACTTTGTTTGTAAAGCCTCGTGCTGACATTTCCTGTGATATTTAAGGTACTGGGCAATTCAGACAGAGCAATGAAGAATTCAGTTGCCATTACAAGTCAAGAACAGTCTTATGACATCTCTCCATACAAAGAATCAGATGATGAGAATGACGATGACAACAGTATCATACCAAATAGTAAATTTATTCCTTCGTGGTCAAGGTTTTTTTTTTTTTTTTTTTTTTTTCAATTGTTGTATTAGATGGAATATGATCTTCAAATTATAGAGCATCCCAATAATCTTAGCAATATGTATCTTAGGGAATGGCATATATTGCGTACCCTTTGGAACTGTCAACTCGGATGCACTCCTCTAAATTGGTTCTGTTTTGTACAGTAAAAACTTCCTGGCTTTCGCTGCTTCTTCCCAGAATAGAGCAGACCCAGAGACGATCTTCCCCCCGGAAAGCTTTTGCTGCATATCTGAAGGTACTTTTCTGGTTTAAAGCCATGGTCTTAGTAGCTACTGCTTTGTCCTTTTGGCTAGTCAATGTTTAGGTACTGCTGGACTAAGTTCAAATATGCTCATTTGCAGTCCTCTTGCCCCGAAAGCATCAATTGAACAACAGCGCAATGTGTTAAACTATGTTCAGTTATATTCTTCAGTCACCTAGAATATGAGCTTTTGGTCAATAAGAGGTAATGTTACCTTCTCCTTTTCCCTTTCGGTCCCCTAAACTACGTTTATGCTGGCAGTTTCGTTGTTAAAAGAGCAATTTTCCTTCTGCAAAATGTAAAATGCCCTCAGTTACCTCCTATCAAAACCAAAATACTTGTAATAATTGGTTTTCGTTTCTCCTTGCAGATTTTGAGTCTATTTGTGAACAGTTTCTTCAGCAGGCGACACCCTTTCAAGCCGAAATGTAGATGAAACACTATAGGATTCTGTCGTAATTGTTATGCCAGATAATTTGCAGATTGATTGTAGTTAAGAAGAGAAACAAGTTCCATTGGCAGAAGGGCAATTGCCTGAGCTACCGAGTAATTTGGTCAGCATCTCCTGCTGCTGCTGCTTTTTTGGCACCATACCCGGTTTTACTTTTAACCTCCCAATCATCATTTTCCTCAAGGATGATAAGTGATAGCTAGAAATGTATATATTTTCGTATGGGTGCGTTGTACGATTATGTATATTATACAAATTTAACCATTAAGACGTGGCTCAGTGGTTGGAAACAAATTTTAAACTCATATTCCACACGGCATGTTCTAAGTGTGATTTTTTACACTGATGAATCACACGATGGTGGAGATCGAAACGCCTTTGTGAGTCCTAGCCCTCGAAGGGGTGGACATGGCAAAACAACTAGCTAGTCCCCTTGTTAATAAGATTAAAAATATATATACACAAATTTGCTACACCCACTAGAATAGAGCAGTGTGCTTTCTCTTTTACACCATTTTTATATCCATAATTTAAATTAATTTAGTGTAGATTATCTTATCGTTTTTTTTTCAAATCCCGGTTCATAAATAATTTGATGTGCAATGTTTAAACTCAAAACTCGAGCGAAACACAGTCAAACGATTCAAAACTACCTCCACCACAAATCTTTAACAAAAACGATGGAAAAGAAAGAGGGATAAAAAGGGAAACGATGGAAAAGAAAGTTTTCAGTACAAAATTAAAAAAATAAGCAGTTCAAAGTTGCGACTTTGATTTCCATCAATGAAAGTTGCAAGGAATGTGAAGTTATTGCCTCAATCTTTTCCATTCATATTCTTTGCACACCTCTTGTTCAGAGAAGAACAAACATTTTGGTGATCCTCGGAAAAGAAAGAGATGGCGGCAAATCCTCTTCTGGCAGGAATGCAAGACAATCGATGACGCATAGCTGCTGAGATCCTTCTCCGGGCAGGAATTCCGAGAGTGCGTGGTGTTTTGATCCACAGATTTCAAACTTGATAATCCAGATGGTGCGAGTGGAAGAGAACCGCTGTTGTTTGAGCAACGTCTCCAACAGATCCTCACTTCCCCTGATCTGAAATTCTCCAAGGAGGACAGCATAGTTCGATTCCACTGTTAAAAAATACCCGATATTATAAATGCAAATATAGACAAGGTAAAATGAAGAAACCAAAAGAAAAGGAAGGTAAATTACAATTTACAAATCATCAGTGTTCAACCGAAGATCAATATATCCTTCTGGTGAAATCTTTAGCGGAACAACCAGCCTCCTTGTATGGTAACGCAATGTACTGGCATTCGTCCGAACACAGCTAAGTGGTGCTAAATACAGATAAGTGTCAAATTAACTTTGAATTTTGTTGGAAAATTTGAGGACAATCAATTTAACATAGCAACAGATAAGTTGTACTAAATACGTACCTGGCTTTGTCTTAAGAGCTGAGAGTTGGAGAGAGTGAAATGAAGGCTCATATGGTGATTTCATCATCTATCTTTACGCAAGGAATGCGAGCTATGTTACTCCAATCTTTTCCCTTCTTGTTCCGATACCTCTTCTCCAGAAAAGGACAATCCTCGATCCTCAGAGAAGAAAGAGATGCCGGCAAACCCTCTTTTGGCAGGATTTCGAGACTCTTGCACCCTTCAATTTGTAGGCGTTGAAGAGAAGTGAGGTGCTCAAGTCCCTTTCCGTCCAAAGATTTCAGATTCGATACACTATAGATTTTGAGAGTGTGAAGAGTGGCAGGGAGCAGCTGTTCATTGAGCAACGTCTCCACCAGATCCTTGTTTGTGCTTATAGTAAATTGTCGAAGAGAGGCAAGTCCTTGCAATCTCCATCCCACTGAAGGCCTCAGTCTGTCACAGTGTCTGATAGATAATGATTGTAGGTTGGGAGGCAAACCCCCTTGTGCAAATGACACCACATTGGGAAGATCATGTATCTCCAATTCTTGAAGGGCGGTGAGGGTGTGCATTCGGCCCGGCAACAACTTCAAATTCTCGCATTTGTAGACTTCAAGGTGAATGAGGTTGGGAGTGGGCAATCCCCCGTCGGGAAAAGAGACAAGATTCGGACATTTCCAAATACACAGGAAGTTGAGATGGCTGAGATTTTCATCTGCTCCTCCTTCAACAGAAAGGGATTCCAGATTCCCACAACTCCATATTAGAAGAGATGAAAGTTTGGGGAAAATGCCCAAAGGGAACGACCTCAGAGAATCACAGCTGTCGAATAGATACAAAGACTGAAGGGAAGTCAATTTGGCCATCATCTCACGTGATAGGAATTCTAATTTCTTGCAATATTGTATACGGAGTGACGTCAGCGTGGTGGGCAGACCATTTGTAGGGAACGACAAGAGTGAGGAACATTCATATAAACTCAAACTTAGAAGACAATTGCTGTTGTGCACCATTTGCGGCAACCATTCTCTCCCACCAAGATCAGAAATATCAAACATCCGAAGCGACGGCAGCGTCTCCGTCGACTCTATTAACAATGAGAGACTCGGACATCCACTTATTGCCAGTTGTTCAAGAGATCGCAAGGATTCCATGTTCAGGGTATTACTGGCCCTGTTTTCATGTAGAACCTCACACCGGGACACATCAAGTGTTTTCAAGGAAGGAAGATGAGTGGGCAAGTTTCCTCTCAGCTTCGGACAATTGTATAATTTCAACTCCTTAAGACGAGGAAAGTTTGGACTTTCACCTCCACTTGGACAAGGCTGCCATTCCTCCCACTCTGGCATATCCCCAAACTCTAGCTTCTCTAAACATTGAAATTGTTGATTTCCCCCGTACAACTCAACACCAACACTCACAACTGATTTCATCCCTCTTACGTAGAGCTCTTTTAGAGCAGGTAGCTGACCAACTGGTGGCAATGAAATGCAATTACCACAATTAATGAGACGCATCACTTGTAACTTGGAGAAGGAAGAGTCTCCCACCCAAATCGGGAAACTAGTTCCGCCATAACGCTTGATGGTTAGTTTCACCAAATTTACCGAAGGTTGTAGTCTTTCGAGCACATGTCTCTCTTGTACGGAATCATTGGAAACTTCAGGACCCCATGCCAACTCTACCTCTTTGAGATCTTTCTTATCCTTCAACAAGGCATCAATACCACCGACTACATTTTGCAGATTCAAGATAGAAATTTTTCCTCCAAGGTGCGACAACTCCCTCAGTTCTCCAATATTAGACCCAGAAGATTTCCCCAGCACAAAAGCTGTCAGTATTCTCAAACTTTTTAGTCTACCCATATGCACCGGCATCTCTTTTATTTCAGTTTCACCAGCTTCACCAATATCAAGATGACGCAAATGAATCAATTTACTCATGTCGGCAGGCAATTCAACAAGAGATGAACAATCTTTCAACAAAAGAGTTTGTAAATTGCAGAGGGTACACACTGTATCTGGTAACCTTTTAATTCTCGTATAAGAGAGATCAATGTAGCGCAAGTGTATGAGGTTACCAATGGAATCAGGTAAGTGAGTGAT
Source organism: Cotoneaster glaucophyllus (assembly GCA_036320875.1). Taxonomy (NCBI): domain Eukaryota; kingdom Viridiplantae; phylum Streptophyta; class Magnoliopsida; order Rosales; family Rosaceae; genus Cotoneaster; species Cotoneaster glaucophyllus. The sequence continues at coordinate 1,921,607 of CM070061.1, forward strand.
GTTTTTGTATCTTGACAATGAAAATGCCCGCAAATATTTTTGTGCTGGTAGTAAATCATCTAGAACCTTATTGCTTACATATTCATCCTCCCACCTATAATATGGTGCAAAAGAAGCTGGAAAGAAGGTATGCAAACACTTGACTCCTTCTAGTGGCTCAAATTTTGGAGATGTATCGAATTTTCCTCGCATATACGACAAGTGGCGAACTCTTTCAGGAACTTCATGCGTATTCTTCTGATCCAACCTAAAACAAAACTTTCCAGACACAACCATAGCCAAGTCATTGATAAGATCATGCATTGTGAAACTTGGTCGATCCAATCTTGGCCTTTGAAATAGTGACCGCGATAACAGTTCATCAAAGCATCTTTCACCAACCTCCTCCATTGCTTTCTCGTTCTCTGCATGTGGAATTAAACCTTCTGCCATCCATAGTAGAATTACATTTTCCTTTTCAAATTCATAGTCCTTCGGAAAAATTGAGCAATAAGAAAAGCATTGTTTCAAGTAAGCTGGAAGATAGTGGTAGCTCAATCTTAGAGAAGGAAGAACACTATCAGCATTTTGTAGATCCCAAAGATTGCTATTCAATATGTGATTCCATTCCTTGTAGTCTAGCTTGCAACTTAAGAGACCCCCTAGCGTTTTTGCAGCTAGAGGCAAACCATTGCACTTACGTGCAATTTCCTTACCAATTTCAACCAAGTCTAGATGTGCACCGGGGTTTTCATTTCTAAATGCATGTTTTGCTAGCAACAACCAACAATCTTCATCTGACAATTCTTCTAAGTCGTGAATGGGAATAGTATTGTGAACGATGGATGCAACACGTCTACTCCTTGTTGTTACAATGACCTTGCTTCCCTTTGCCCCATACGTGAAAAGAGTTCGTAGCCGATCCCAGTCACCATAGTTTTCATTCCAAAGGTCATCCAGGACAAGTAAGAATCTCTTGCCCATCAATTGTTGCCTTAGTTGAACTTCAAGGTAATTCATCTCCAAAATATCACAAGGCTTTTTAGTGATTTCCTCAATAAGGGCCTTAATAACCCTCAAAGCCTCATACTGTTCGGAAACACAAACCCAGGCATTAGTATCAATAAGCTCTTGAACTTGTTCATCGTTGTAAAGCAGTTGAGCTAGAGTTGTCTTACCGACCCCGCCCATTCCGACGACAGGGACTACAGAAAAATTACTGCTACTTTCATTGTCAGATAGCAGCAGCAGGGCTTTTAACTTTTCTTTATCTCCTTCCCTTCCATAGGTACAAAATCCGTCCTCAACAACAGAAGTTGTGGAAGTTCTTTGTGAAACCTTGCCCACTACACCTCCCCTAAGACAGAGGATGTCTTTTTGTTTTGCAAGGTGTTCCAACTCGTTGAATAAATCTTTTATTCTACCATTCAAGCCTTTATAATGAAAAGGATTAAGAGAGGTAGAAAGGATGTCCCACACCTGGGTTTTCTTAGTCTGATCTTCCGCCTTGCGACCCAAAGCTTCAGTATCGATCTCATCCACCAAGTCCTCGGCAACGAACACAGCATGTTTGAGCTCGTCCAGCCACATCCCGACGGCAGGGTTGACGATCTGCTTCTCCTCTGCATCGTTGAGCACTGCATGGAGGGTCATCAACGTCACCTTCAGTCTGTCCATGAGTGAATGGTCGAGTCTTCTTGCCCGGAAGAAGTCTATGAACTGTCCGGAGGCAATCTTGTCGCACAGCACATTGATCGAGCCGGAAAGCAAAGCCTCTCCAACCAAAGCCATTTTCTCTCTTCGTGGCCAAAGGACTAATTCTGATCAAGTATTTGAAGTTGGGAAACTGAAAATTGTTCTTGGCAAAGGCTGTTAAGATTACTTCATGACTGGTGAGATGACTTTGATAATTTTTTGGTCAATGATGCAGTGGACCACACACGGCAAACATAAAGTAGTAATTGGTGGAGTTTGGCTGGATCTCAACATTTTATCATATGATACGATCACATGGTCTCCAAAACCGAATCTTGTCACATGGCATCGTCTTGTCAATATTGTACTCTAATTTCAGAACATTCGAGTAAAAATAAAAAAAGAAAGTTTCGAGCATGACCTATGTTACTGTATTAGTAGTTGGAGTTAATTTCTACAATTATTATTTACATTTTATATTTTTAATCCCAATCATTTATTTTTTACAACACTCATTACGATGTGCTACGGAAAAAAAAAAATCTGAAAGTTTCTTACTTTTTCTTGCTTTGCCTATATTTTCAACATTTATGTAACCATTCGTGTTTAGGAATTGGTTTTGCCTATATATTCAACATTCACGTGACCATTCTGGCTTTGCCTATATTTTCTTGGGTTAGCCAAATTTGAGTCAAGGTTAACATGTTTTTGCACAAAACTAATTAAAAAAAACACACTAGTTGCATACTTATATTGTCAAATTATCGAATTTGATACGATCACATAGGGGTGGGTTCGGTACGGTTACCGTACCAAAACCCTCGTACCAATTACCGTACCAAACTTTCGGTTTGGTAAAATCTATTACCATTACCGTACCAAACTTTCGGTATACCGAAGTTCGGTATTGCCAAAAGTTCGGTTGGCATGGTATGGCAATGGTAATTGCCATTTTGTTTTGGGACAAAATTTGTTTTTGTTTTTTTTTTACCCAATTCAAGGGCAAAACTTTTTTTTTTGTACCTTTATCTCATACATTGTAGCTTAAATTTATCTATTATTCATTGTTCACAATTCACACACACAATAATTCAAATAATGCAACAAGATTCATGATGAAAATTAAGCTTGCAATCCAAATAGAAGTTACGAACCAAAACAAATAGAAGTTAACAATCCAAATAGAAATTAAAGTTTCAAACCAAATGAAAATTGGAACTAAACTTCAAAAGTAGAATTCATTGATCGGTTATTCAAGCTTAAGCTATCAAAGGTTTTGAAGGAAGCATTGAACTTGTAAAAGATTGAGCTTGTGTCAAGCCTACATTACAAACAAATAAAACATATTAATTAGTAGCAAAAAGAATTAAAGTTGAAAACTATTTAATAACAAATTTACTAAAAAAATTAAAGCATATCTTTCTTGTTTCCTCTTTTTCCATTTCCTTGTAAAATTGAAGCATATCTTCCATTGGTTCCTTGTAGAAGTTTACTTCATCTACTATTTTAGGAATCACTAGTGCCTCTACTATTTTACGAATCAAGGATGCCCTAAAAAGGTCCACAACCCTCATTCCTAGGCTAAATGCATTTTCACTAGCAACGATAGAAGTGGGGGTTACAAAGATATCTTGGCTATTTGTGAAAGAATTAGGAACTCTTTTGTATTTGATTACCACCATTTCAAGAGATCAAAGTCACCAACAACAATGCTAATATAAGTAGGGTTTTATTTTCAAATTATTGGAATATTATAAATATGTGTTATATAATTATCTATTATATAATTTATAAATTATATATTTTATTTTATTTTCGGTACGGTACGGTAATACCGTGGTAATGGTATCCATTACCAATACCGTACCATAAAATTTTGGTACGGTACATTACCGTACCATTACCGATTGGCGCAAAAAATTTGGCACAAAATCGGTATGGCACGGTTGGTAATTCGGTTGGCATGACAATTTGACAAAAAAATCCACCCCTACGATCACATAATGATACGATCACAAGGCCTCCACCATCCTCTTTTCATTATTCAAGTCTCCAAAACCGAATCTTGTCACATGGAATGGTCTTGTCACCATCCTCTTATCATTATTACTTTAGTCTAAATAAGCTTTGAAATTGCTCTGTACCAATGAATAGTCTTTGGAGCCGAATTTCAATTTATTTACGAGACTGCCACTGACTCTCTCTGCCGCTGATCTTCATGCCGCGTGTTGATGATCGTGGAAAGGCAGGGGTGCGATGGACATGTTGGTCTGTAGGGTTTCGAAAGGGTTGGGTGGGTTAAGAGACTTTCATTTCCTTTCTTTCTGAGCTGCAGTGGGACTCGGTGAGCCGTCTGGAGAGAGAGACCGAGTGAGCAGAGAGAGAAGAGGGACACGGAGGGAGAGAGATAGGGAATTGGTGAGAGGAAGGCATGCGGCTTGCAGGCAGACAGAGTCACAGGGGGTGTACGATTCGAGGGAGAGGGAGAAGGAGACGGCGCGAAAGAGAGAGTGGGAGAGGGAGGAGTAAGGATCGCTCACTGAGGGTTTCGCAGTTGGGATGCCATGCTGATGGAGATAGAGATAGAGATAGGAGAGGGATGGGGGTTTGATTTTGTGAAAGGAATTCAGACTGCATCGACTGCATCTTCACCTCTCTCTCTCTCACTTCCTCTCTCCTCCACTGAAACCATAATCTTCCTCTCCTCGGCGCTCTTCCATGTCTCTCGCAAGCTTTTCCTTCTCTCTGTCTTCGTCTCGCTCTCCCCATGTTCGATCCTTGGGTAAAAAATTGGGTTACATCGTTTTATCCGATCCCCGCTCCAATCCGCCAAACAGGTTCGTTCCCCTCCCAAATCCCTAATTCGTATTGTTTATTTCTGTCCGAATTTTGATCTGATTTTTTTCCATTTTTCCAGTAAATCATTTGTTATTCCTCCTCATCTCTCTCAGCGTTTTCACTTAAATTTTCAGTTCTTATATCGTATTTTGTTTCTTATTTTTGTTTGCGTTCAGTGTGATTTTGTGTGAAAGAATCAAAGATGTTGGGAATTTTAAGGAAAAAAAGTGGGAGCTGGAAGCTCATCAGCTGTGGTGCACCCTGTACTTCTGCAGTTTATGAACTTTAATTATATAAAACGCTTGATTAATTTATTATTATGTGATTTACTGCCTAATCTTTGTGTTGGTTTAGATTTTGGGGCAGAGGATCCATTTCCACAATTTCTCTCGCAATCACCGCTTCATCGTCAACAAATCTCAACCGCAGCCGCACTACAAACCCATCTGGACGGAAAACCCATGAAGAAATCTTGGTCGTCCACGTCGGTCGACAACCGGACTGCAACATCGTCTTGCCTCACCCCAGCATCAGCAGATTCCAGCGATTTGTCATCAGGTAAGCTACTGGCAACCAATGCCACTATGGGAAACACCTATTATATTATTATTCGTTTAGTTAATTGACAAGGGCTCATAAAAGGAGTCCTAATTCTCAGTACAAATCACATTTGATTACCTTCGCAGTAGAAGTCACTGGTGTCAAGCGACTCACGCCTGCAAAGAAGTTTGCTCCATTGTTTTTTATCCAAGAAACCCACCAGACCATATCACAAATTGGATACCCATCAAATTACTTTGCTGCAGATTAATATATACAATATTTTTTTTATTTTTTATTGTTGAAGGTAGACTGGTTAAACAATGTCTTAGTTGAAAACGAAAAGAAAGTCAAAATCAAAATCATAGAATACACCCTTTGTTGATTTGCATACCTGAAAGGAACCCTTTCCAGTTGATATTTCTCTAAAATAAGTCTGACATGCTCCAGGAACTAAATTTGATTTTTTAGGCAAGCGGGCATTGTGGAAGGTTTGGGTTCGAGAGGCCATTCCGCATTTGGGATAGAGATAGAGAGAGGGAGCGACAGAGAGAGAAGGAAAGGGAAGAGTGGGAATCTCAGTGCCATTGCTGCAGATCCTTGATCTTCTTTGATCCCATCTCCGTGTTCTTCTCAGCCTCTCACAGTCGCATCATCACTTGCCCACTCACTCACTCACTCACTACAGGTACACCTCTTAAACCCCCTTTTGTATTTTTATCTTTCCTGATTGATGATTTAATTTGGGTTTTATTAATAGCTTAATTTGGAGTTTAATTGAAGGTTTAATTCAGGTTTGTAGTTGGGGTTTAATTGAGGGTTTTAATTAGGTTTTGAATTTGGTGGGTTTTTGGTATTTCAGCTCCCCAAGTTTTTCACTTTCATTGTGGATTGTTGTTTTTGGATTTAATTAGCTTTGGATTTTTCAATTTTCTCAAATTCCCAGCTGATTTGGCTTCCAAATAAAAACCAACAAATCACCTAAAAAAATAGCTCCCATTTGTAATTTGAGGAGATTTGTTGGGTTTTGTTTGGTTGCCATAGACAACGGATAATAAGGGTTCTGTTTGAATGTCTGCTTGCTCTGCCCCTGTTTCTTAAATGATTTGTGGGCTGCTGCTTCCATTATGTTTCCATTTAGTTCTTTACAATCTTAGTCTCTTTGATTGCATTGGTATGTGATATGTTGTTTTTTCCCCTCTATGCATTGTTCAGCTGAATGATGAGTACTCTGATGTGAAAAGAGATGACCTCTCGAATGCACTATGGTATGATTTCTTTATTTTTATTCTTCCTTCTGGCAAAACACTAATAGTATGCTTTCACTGTTACTGGTTCAGCCCCTCTGTTGCCTAAATTGTTCAATGCTATAATTCTCTGGGATTCTGAACTTTGTTATGTTCATTTTACGAGGGGGTACAGCTTCTATGATGATTTCTTCTGATTTTTGTTCCTGACATTGCTGCTGACAAAAAAATTTCTGATTAAATTGATATTGGCCAATGACTATGTTCATATTAATATACAATGTTCTTTATGGCTTGACTTGGACTAGGACTCTGAGTGCACGTGAGAATGCTTTTTCTCTAATACTTTTACAATAATTATAGGAAGTTGTAACTGGAACAGGATAGAATTGTGAAGCAGTTCTGAATACCTCTTTTTTTATTATTAATGTGTGTGTGTGTCTATATATATATATATATATATATATATATATATATATATATATATATATATAAAGGCTTGCCTTACAAATTAAGGCACCTGAAGAGAAGGAAAATTGTACTTGGGCGTGTGAGAAAATTATCTTTTATTGCTCTATGTTTGCTTTTCCAAAGCAACAATTAAGATGGCAACTAAACAACGTGACATTTGAAGCTACATTGGATTTAAGTTTCTAATGTGTTAAGTACATTGTTAGGACTATAGATTTGGATTGAACTCAATGTTGTCCGTGTATATAAATATATGTGTGTATATAAATATATGTGTGTGTGAATATATGTGTGTGTATATAGATTTATACATAAAGGGAAGATGGATGGATAGGTGTATGCTTAGTCCGTAAGAGAAGAAGAGAAAACGAAAACCACACCAAACAACTCGTATTTAAAGCTCTTTTTCTTTTTCTCTTTTGACATAAATCTCTCTTTGTTAGATTGCTAAGGGGCTGCACTGTGTGAGGGCCATGTATGTTTTATTACGGTTGTATCTATAGATTTGGGAACTGGAGAAAAGAAGTGGAACAAACCATTTGCATGGCAGAGGCCATATATATATATATATATCATATATCATATATACCATTTGTGGTCTGCTTTATAGGGTTTGTTATCTTTCATTACAGTGGACGGATACCTGAAGCAATTTTGATGGCATGATCTCACCTGCCAAGCAAGGTTTCAGAGATAGTTTCAATTTGGAGAAATGACCTGAACAAGGTTAGACTTTTGCAGTGTTTTTCTTGATTCATGAACATGATGCTTTTCTTTCAAGTGAAATGTATATATGAGATGTAGAAGTCATACAAAGGAAAATTGTTATCGAGCAATTGAATTGAAGCAAGGAAAGATTTTTGCATATATTTGGCTATTCCAAGTAATTTTAATTTTGTACTTTTAATTTGCAATAAGGCAGGTCAATAAAAAAGCTGCAGAATCATTGGCCGATCTACAAGAGTGTCCTATTTTGTTTGAGGACTGGCAGGTTTCTCTTGCCCTACAGTGTAGAGATGAAGAAAATAGGTATCCACCCTTCATTTCACTGTTCAGCATCAGGGCCATGAAAAAAATCTACTTTTTAGCGCTGCAGTAGATATGACCATAATTACTGACTGGCAATAAATTGTGCTTATTTGTTGGATGATTGTGGATTGCTTTGTTGTCTTTTGCAGGGGCATTCATCCTCCTGTTGACGTAAGATATGAACGAACATTTGTCTTTGTATTTTTTTGGGCTTTTTCTAACCCATCAATTTCTTTTGAATCAACCAAATAGTCCCAGCTCGCAACTTATGTTGTGAGGTATTATTGTTTGAAAAATTAAGTATGCATGTATATTTTACGTGTGTGCGCGTGCACACCTCCGCATGATGTTAATCTCTGTGGGTCATCTATATATATATATATATATATATATATATATATATATATGTAGACATACTTTGGGAAGAAGGCTAATTTGGTGGTCGGAAATGTGTTGCCTCTCAGATCGATTGTGGAGGGAGCCGTCGTCTGTAACGTCGAGCACCATGTTGGTGACTGTGGAACCCTCGCTAGGGCTTCTGGTGATTACACTGTTTTTATTAGCCACAACCCTGACAACGATACCTCCAGGTCTTTATACATCTCTCTCTGCTCATATTATTTCCTTTTCATTCTTGCTAAATTATTGGGTTATTATATTTGTGTGCATATATTAGTGTATTTGTTAATTGGATTTCGATAATTGGAGTTCAAATATTACATTGTTATAGAGATACCAATTTCTCATATGATTGCAATTTGCATGTAGATATGTGATGTCTGATTCAATCACAAAATTTGTATCCCTTTAGCTAATAGTATGTTCATTTGCTGAACTGGGTTGGCTTTAGTATCTTCTATTTCTTGCACTGATTCACTTCATTAGTTTTTCTGATTAGTGAAAAAACCATGGTTAACATCTCTGTCTTCTCTCTCTAATTAAACTCTTCTCCAAAGCTTACTCCTTTTTCGGCTCTCTGATTAATCATTTTTATTAAAACTTTAATTCAACTACAGAATGTTTCTCTCTGTTCTGGGAGCTAAGGTTCATTCTCTCTTTATCTCTATCTATATATCTATCTATCACTTTTCTTTCTGCCAATTTCTCTGCAGAATTTAATCCTCAAATTACGATATGAAATTATAAGAAATGGGTGTTTTTTTTCTTCTGTCAGTTAAATTGAAGTTACTTAATTTTTTGGGACTAAAGCTTTTTCTTTAGGGATTATTTTCTTCTGGTTGTAGTTGTTTCTGAAGAGAAGAAGAGAAAGCTGCTGGTTTCAGTAAAACGGTACTGACTTTCTTACCTTTTTAATAATTTTTATCTTCAGGGATTTGATTTATATCTTCAGTAAAACGGTACTGACTTTCTTACCTTTTTAATAATTTTTATCTTCTGGGATTTGATTTAGATCTTTCTTATTCCCCCAACTTTTGTTTTTGGGGTTTTGTTACAAATTGCCCATCTGGGGTATTCTCTACATTTCAAAATCTGTGGGGATTTTCCTTTTTTTCTTGATTCCACGCAGTTGGATCTGATCAGTGTGTTGCCTAACAAATTGGTGGGTTGAGAACTGGGAATCTTTAAAGGAAATGCCTCATGAGACTTTTGATTTTAATATTCATTATTTAGCTGTTGAAAGTTTGCAACTTTTTGTTAGGGTCTCAAAAAATTTAGGACTGGTTCCCCTTTGTCATTTTTGGTACGGTGAGAAGTGAGAACCTTTAGTTAATGGAGTTTTTTTTATTCAGATTAATTTGGTTCATTTGCCGCTAGGACAGTTGCAATTTCAAGTAATTTTCTTTTTGGTGTATTTTATGTTGTCAGTTATGAATAAAATGCTAAACGACTTACAGATTTGATTCGAATTTTGCATGTTTGTGATTTTTAGGATTGCACTCTTACTGTGCAGCATCTTCAAAGATACCAGGTAGCTGGACTAATTGTTTGCAAGTTTGTCAAATGTATGAGGAATAAGGACTTTTACATGAAGTGTTGCACATAGGTATTATTCAATATTATACAACAATATAATTTGGGAGTTCTAATTTTTCCATTTTACTACCTGCATTGGAAAAGTTATTGATAGAAGTTTCTGATTGTTTACTATAAAAGGATCAAATGACGGGACAACAAATATAAGATCGTATGGCTTCTACAACCGTAAACTAAAGAGGGATTATAATCTATTTCTCTCACCAACTTTGATCCACAGCTGCAAAATGTATAAATACAGTAACAAAACAGGTTTAGCGTGTGATAGTTTGACGAAAAGAATTTAACTTTGTTAAAAGTTTTTCATATTAAAAATCTGGCAAATGTTTAATATGTGACCTATATACATATCATCTATTCCTTTGTTTCTTACCGTTATAAATTATCCCATATGTAACAAATTTACAAATTAACTACTTACACTAATAATATAATGAATCTTTAATAGACGCATCACAATTTTGTTGATAAGATTTGTACTTTTGTTAAACAGAAAAGCAGTGCTACTAATACTGCTCACCAAAGTGCAAAATGATCAGCAAACAATTTTGTGCTTCTTTTAAAGCCCCTTGGTAAGATTTCAAACTTTACTTCCAATTGTATCTTCTCTCTGTTTTTATGCTTTCAAAAAGTTTTAGTTTTTTGTATTCCTCCAGCCCACCAAACATAGTTTTCATTAGGAAAAAGAATTTACCTTTTGAGTAGGAGTTGTAATCTTGGTTACTATTGTTTTAGTTCATGCTACTAATCATGCATTCGGTAGATTGATATATACAACAATGTTTAAATGCTAATCGATAACTAACATAATTCGGTCTTTACAGGAAAAGCAGTGGATTCTCAAGAGGGGCTTCAATGTACAGAAGAATTACAAGGTCTTATTAGCTATTCATAATTTTATATAATTATTTAGATAAAATATCGATGAGAAATAATATATATACCAAATAAAAATCTCTAAAATCTCTTTGTTTTGTTTCTTCTCTGTGTAGCAGACGTCATCAACATGGAAGATGGCTAGCCATGATAGGAAAGGTTACTGAAAATAAGGATCTCTATCTTGGGCATTCAATAAGTGATTTTTCAAACTTTATTTGTGTTTTTTCGTATCTAAAAAAATTCCTGATATTTTTAATATAATCAGTGAAACCACGATTTCATGTGCTAGCTAGCTACTAGGATGCTTGGTTTTTGTATGATTCAGATTATTTGAGGTATCTGGGTAAAGTTTTGTTCAAAGTAGGGAAATGAATTTAAACTCAAGCTTCTTTACAAGCTTGAGGAGAGATTTTAGTCTTATAATGATTAATAATTAAGATACAATTAGGGTAATACATATACTACACATATTGCTAACTATGCTAGACCAAAAGTATCATCATCACTGCTTAAACATACCAATCAGTTTACATTCTGTGAACGCATATGACGACTAAGGGGTTTAACCTTCAATTGCAATCTCATTTGTAAAGCTTTTGCTACCCCAATTGATACACGTGTAATTTTGTGTTTACACCATACTAAACAATATTTTTTTTCATATGTTTAATCAAACTCTTATCTAATGTACATTTCACAGAGGCAAACGCGCAAAAATTTGATGATATCCTATAAAATTGCCAGAAAAAAGGTCCTTTCCAACTAATGCAAAACCAGACTTCTTTCCCCGCAGAAAAACACTAGGTAAACACAATCTATCCCTATTTTGTTCATAATACAATTCTATTGTGATACAATTTTATTTCATGTATGCATGTTATTTCTTTTCCCCATAATTTTCATATAATTTATGAAGAATGTATAGGAACGACAATGATCAAGTGGATTATGCGAGTCTCACCATATAAACTATAAGTTCCACATGATTGTTCCCCTTCCCCCTTTCAAAACATAGTTTGGGTGGATTAACTAAGATATGTGTAGTTAATCTTTTTGTTTGTCTACGAGTCATGGTTTTGAACTTTTGATGCTTGGTGACTAACAATGTAACATACAATTAATGGGGCAGGCAGTGACACATATTTGGTCTTTCATTAGCCTTGGATATATTCAGGGTATGGTTGCTTCCTCCAAATCCAAAAGTGTAGTTATATATATATATATATATATATATATATATATATATATATATATATATATAATATGTATTACATATATACACTACTAATTTTGTTAGTACTAGGGAAATAAATGATTTTTCTACATGCATATATATATATATATAAATATATATGAGTTCGATTACAAAATTCTGTCGATTGAAAATGATACTTTATGTTTTCATTTACTTGGTACATGTAAATGTTGAAAATGAAAGATAGACTATACTTGGAACAAAATTCTTGAGACCGTTGAGGTGTGCCTTTATAAAGCATATTCTCAGCATTGAATGCATTTTCAATCTGGTTTTTAATTGGTTTGAATTAGGCTCATGATGTTTGATTACTCTTCATTTTCAATTGTACCAATTAGGGTCATAAAGTGGTTCAAAGAGCTCCAAGAGCTTGATTCACCCATTTTATACTTTTCATGTAAAACTTCTTTCAAAAAGCCAAAACATCTTTCATTGTAAATAAATTTAACCATAGGTAACAATCTTTTATCCCTTCTTTTGGTTTTTTGTTGCATTGTTTAGGTGGTGAATTGGGCGGAAAATGGGGGAGGGGTACAATTTATTTAATTTGAGCAAAATAGTGGCATTTAAGCTTAGTTGGTTAGTGAGGATTAGAGTCAATAAGGCGTCCTCTGTCTAGCTATATCTGAAATCTGAATTCATTGAATGATGAATGAAGTTGTAGTGAAAGAAATTGAGAAAGTCAAGAACGGAACACTTTTTTTGTTTTTTGGTAACTGCTAAAATAGGTGCCTAGCCTGTAGGACATATATTTTGCCTTCTTAACTGCAGGGCAAAATATGTGTGAACTACATGTTGCTTCTGTTTCTTCTGTTTTATATGGAAATAGGGCTTCTGCATATTTTTGCCTTTGAACATTTGTGCTTGGAAAATTAGCTACTTGAACAAGTACTGAACACTTTCTATGTTTTTTTATTAAGTGCTGAAATAGGTGTCTACCCTGCAGGACACATATTTTTCCATCTAAACTACACAAAATGTGTGTGAACTACATGTTTTTGTTTCTTTTTTTTCTTATGGAAACAGAACTTTTTGGGCAACCATGTCTTTGTAATCAAGAACGTTAAGTTTCTTCCTACTAATTGTGCAATGTCTTTACATGTTAGTTCAGTTGAATGCATATAAAAGGCAAGCTACTTAACTTATCGACGTCATACACTCATGTATCCCTCTGTTCATTCATGATTGTGTCGAATTTATTCAAGTTAAATGTATCTTATTCATGCAGTTATGCCTGAAACAGTGGTTCCCGCCGCAACGCGCGGGCTTATTTTCTCGTTATACTCTAATTCTTGGGAAAGAGATCCGGAGTTCTAGGGAAATAGTTCATTTCCCAATCTTTTTCCGTCTAATTTATCTGTATCGTTGAGTTTTGATCCAACGGTTATGAATAAAGAGTTTTTTTTTAATTATAATAATTATAACCGTTGAAATAAAATTCAACGGTTCAGATCCCAAATTTAATGGATTAGGTAAAAAAGAATCCGGCTATTTCCATAACATTTTCGTGTAAAAATAAAGTAAGAAAGTTTCGAGCATGACCTATGTTACTGTATTAGTAGTTGGATTTTTCTACGATTATTATTTACATTGTGTATTTTTAAACTCAACCATTTATTTTTTACAACACTCATTACGATGTGCTACGGATAAAAAATTGAAAGTTTCTTACTTTTTCTTGCTCTGCTTATATTTTCAACATTTATGGGACCATTCGTGTTTAGGATTTGGTTTTGCCTATATATTATTATATTTAACATTCATGGGACCATTCTGGCTTTGCCTATATTTTCTTGGGTTGGCCAAATTTGAGTCAAGGTTAACATGTTTTTGCACAAAACTAATTAAAAAAAAAACACACTAGTTGAATACTTATATTGTCAAATTATCGAATTTGATACTACACAATTATACAAAAATATACGTTATCGCACTTTAATTTAAATTTACAGTGCGCTCCATTTTCTGCATCTAAATTTGAATCTTTATTCTTATCTCTGTAATTTAAATGAATTTAATATAAATTATCTTATTATTTGTTAAAAATCCCATTTCATAAATAAGTAGATGTTATACATTTAAAAGCAAATCTGTAGCAAAACAATGGAAAATAATAAGTACAAACATTTAGACCATCTCCAATGGTTGGGCTAAAAGCCAAATATTTTAGCTCGGAAAATTTAGCTTTTAGCCCAGAAACAGTTTTTCTACTCCAACCCATTCTACCCTAAAATTTTAGCCCGGGATTATTAAAGAATAAACTTAGGCTATTTTTTTTCTTAAATTAATTTAAAAATAAAAAATAAATATGTAGACTATCGTAAATTAATTTTATGAACATTTTAATCTAAAAAAATTTAAATTCCGATAAATATTTTCACTCGATTCGGTGGAGCCCACACCGATTTCTGGGCTAAATTCTGGGGGGAATCTGGCCTTAGTTTAGCACTTAGCATTTAGCCCAAAATTTCCCCTTGCATTGGAGTGAGTTTGGGGGAAAATTTTGAGAGGTAATTTGGCTTTTAGCCCACTATTAGAGATGGTCTTATGAAAGCAAAGGTCCCGAAAACATATATACTCTACAAAACATGGCTGGAGAGTACTATTGAGCCTAGATAATATAACCTTCTCGCCAATCTGCGAGATCCTCTTTCTTCTTTTTACCTTAACAAAATATATACAGCAAATGAATTAAATTAACAAAAAATTAAAAAATAATCTCTTCCACCAAGATTGCAATTCGTCTCGTCTTATTCCCATACCTTCTCTCCCCTCTGCAATCCTCCTAAAATTTGAATTCTATTTCAGGATTTGTAATCAAATTGCGACCTAATGGCTTTGTAATCATAAGAAGGAGAGGATGATGCACATCAACTCAAACACAATCATCCTTTTGGCTATTTGAATTAGATCAAAGAAGCACAACAAACGTGGTGGTGATCACTGTTTGATGTGAGTTCACTCCAAACTGGATGGCAAAACACGGAATTAATAAATTTTATCGAAAATAAAATTAGATAATACTTTAAATTAACCACAAAAATAACAAAACTGCATCAAAATCTCAATTTTCAATTCCACTGTAGAGAGAAATCGAGTAGATCCCCAGATCCTCCAATAAAATGAAACATGCGAATGAGAATTCAATAATTACAACTCAAATTAAAAGCTTATGCTTTCATAGACATTTGAATTATTGAAGATTTACCCATGTAGCCCCTATTAGTCGAAATCGATCAAGTATGAGAGATTTGCTTTTATGGACATTTGTTTAATAGACATCTTCTTTTAAAGGAGCATGAGAGACTCATGTAGAACAAGATATGAGTTAATTTTGACGACATGCATCACATGGCAAACTATTAGAACTGGATATCTACTTTTCCCTCGGTTTGGCTTTAAGCTTTACCAAAACAATAATAATTGGGTGTTGTTATTGGAACTCACAATTAAAATATAATTATCATTCATTTTTCTCTCTTCGTGCCCAAGGGACTAATTTTGATCAAGTATTTGAAGTTGGGAAACTGAAAATTGTTCTTGACAAAGGCTGTTAAGATTACTTCATGACTGGAGTCTGGTGAGACGACTTGATAAGTTTTTGGTCAATAATGCAGTGGACCACACACGGCAAACATAAAGTAGTAATTGGTGGTAAATACAGTAGAAAAAATCATGCAATATATTTGGATCTCACCATTTTTCCATATGATATGATCACATGGCCCCCACCATCCTCTTGGCATCGTCTTGTCACCATCCTCCACCATCCTCTTGTCATTATTCTACTCCAATTCCATAACATCTTCGTGTAAAAATATAGTGTTATCTATGTACTTATTTTTATTTCTCACATATTCCTTTCAATTTTTCGTTATCGGATCGAATGAATTGAAGATCATCAATTACAAAAAAATAATAATAATAAGGGTGTGTTGGAGGTAAAAACAAGTGTTTGGATAACACTATTCTTTTATAAACTCATGTTTATAGCCCACTCAATTTCAATACAGGTTATTATTTATTGTATATTTAGTAGAGGATAGATAGTAAATAATAGGTTTTATGCTAAAAATTATAAATGTTGCAATTTTCTAATGAATGTCACCTTTGAATTTACCTTTTATACTGATTATAAAAATAACATATGATTTTAAGGAAAACTAATGAAAATGGCTTGAAAACTTTAAGTTTTAATGAAAATGACAAAATAAAGGGTAAAATGAATAGTACTATAATTGACTTTTTAGTGTAAAAATGTGATTTTTCGTTAAAGTTTCCATGATTTTATTGTACTAATTTCAGCTAGCCCACACAAAAAAATAATCCTGGCTCTGCCCTTGTCTATTTGAACGGTTACGGTTAAACCACATTAATATATTATATTAATTTTATATAGAAAAAGAAAGACAAAATAGAGAATGTGAGAGGAGAGAAGAGAAAGGGATGAAAAGATGAGAGAGAATCCTAATCCACCAAAATGATCAATCTCACGCTGCTGCAGAGAAACGATCCCTTCATTTAAAAGGTTCTGATTACAGCCGCCCACGTCACCTTCTACGAATTCAACATCGAGAACAATCAATGCATTCGTTTCCCGAATTGTAACTTCCAATTCTCCGTTTGGTTGTCCAGCAAAAAAATAAACAAAAATAAAAGAAGGAAGCCACAATTACGGAAATTTGAATCATGAAGTGCTAAACCAATAGGTGGAATTGTGACACTGATGTTGGCAAACTTTATGGTCTCAATCTTGATAATTTATACACACATTGGAATCTATACTTCATATGTTCACTTATATTTGTTGATCTCTTAGCACATCTGTACTAAATTGTTTGGTATTAGTCATTTTGTTTGATTCATATTTCAATTTTGTAAGTAGCAAGAGTATCTTAGTAAATGAAAATATCAAAAATAAAATAAAATTTTGTAAACAGTGCCAAGCGCATGTAATAATAAATTTGTAAGTCACACGTAGCACATCTGATTAAAAGCCTCTAATCCTACCAATTGTTAACAATGATAAACAACTAACGCAACATATTTTAGGGGCACGTAGCGCCTGTGATTTAAAAATGTCTCTCGCATGCGCGTTAGCGCGTGCAGAAATGCTAATTTAGAGTAAATAAAGGAGACTGTACATACGCAAATGTGGGATAAGCTAGGGGTAAATACGGGCCATTCCAGGCTCAAAATTGAAGCGAACGGATCGTAACAAAATCCATGCAACCTCCTATTAAAATTAAGGGAGCTTTAATGAAAAATGTTTGGGGCTAAGCGATTATTTAACCAAAAACCTCTATAAACTATTATTTAACCAAAAAAACTTCATATTTAATCATAAAGATAAACTAACTTATATCAGATCCTACGAACAGTAAAGGACATGGGCTGAATTAAAAGCCCAAAATGCAATAATTTTTTTTGTAGCCATGCCCCTGACAGACAGCCCAATTCTGTTAGAAATAAATTTTTCTTTATTTACAAGTATGCCACTACCTCATTAAAGACTAAATATCATATGAATATGAATATGAACATTTTAAAAGTTTCCATGAATTATCCTATCAAGACATCCTGATTGTAGCATTAAGTGATTTAACTCTTAAATAAATACAAAAATAAGCTATTATCATCAATGTTACCTATTATTCATGTTTTGAATAGGAATGCATCTTAATAATCAAGCAACATGAATAAAATCAAATTAATCTTATAGTTCGACTACAAAAAAAAAAATAGCGCATGAAATTAAAATTACATACTAGCAATATCCCATACAAGTCGCCTTGTTATTTATTTTTTTATTTTTTTATACAAATCAATTCGGAAATCTTATTATTTTCATTCTCATTATGCAATGTTGCACGATGATTTGAACTGTTTATCTTTAGGTCATCATTTAAAAATCATCTCTACAAAAAGCTAAATGGCTTCAAAATTTTTTGCTCATGTAACGATTATTCAATAATTCTTTTGAACACTAAAATTATGACAATATTATTCTAAAATGGTTTGACGGTATCTTGTTTGGTTTTTTTTGTTGCAAAGTTACTCTTTAAAGAGTGACCTAGATAACACACAGTTTTGATCATTGAGTGACAATGCTTGATCATAAAAAAAAAAAGAAATCAGAAACTAGAAAGAAAAAATTTCACAATAGACTAACCAAAATAATTTGATTTAAATTTGTTTTTGACGATAATTGAACTTAAAATTTTTCACGTGAAGCCGTAGTACTAGAATGTGAAGTTTTTGGTAAAAGAAATAAAGGAAATAAAATAGCTAGCATGACATCATACTCACCAATCACAATGTATATGTCCCACACTGAAATTATGACAATATTATTCTAAAATGGTTTGACGATATCTTGTTTGGTTCTTTTGTTGCAAAGTTTCTCTTTAAAGAGTGAACTACATAACATACGATTTTGATCATTGAGTGATATTGCTTGATCATAAAAAAGAAATGAGATAGTAGAAAGAAAAAAATTTCACAATAGACTAACGAAAATAATTTGGTTCAAATTTGTTTTTGACGAGAATTGAACCTAAGATTTCTCACGTGAAAGCCGTAGTACTAGAATGTGAAGTTTTTTGGTAAAAGAAATAAAGGAAATAAAATAGCTAGTGTGACATCATACTCACCAATCGCGATGTATATGTTCCATACATGTGGGGTCTTGGCCTTCCATTTTTCCTTATCCGGTCTATTATTAAGCTAGGTTAGGTTCGGGCATTGTTAGCAAGTGGTACATTACATTTTCATGGAAGCATAATCACGATTCACGAAGAGGAAAAAGGAAATAAAAAGCTCCAATCATCCAATGGCTTATGAGTTATAGCACAATCACGATTCAATTGTCGCTCTGTTGTAGCAAATCAATTCTTTATACAAGTCACCTTGTTATTCAATTTACGTTTTTAATCAAGACAGTCACTTTTTTTTTTTTTTTTTTAATTTACAACAAATTCATATGATTATTGAAAATTATTTTGTAAAGTACTACGGAGTTGTAATTATTTAAACTTTTATCCCATTCTATCAAATTCACCAAAGTACTAAAGATAAATAAATTTACTTACACTCGCCTAGGCTCCCGTCTAGGCTCTGCCTAGGCCCCAGTCCGTCACCCAATAAGCACTTAGCATCCATGAGAAATAGTGTGTGTTTTTATTCAGTTTCATAAATAATATATAATTTTGCTATAGTTTCAGCAATAGTGTGCATTATTTTTTGTTTAAATCCAGAATTAGTGTGAGTTATTTTGTATTAGTTTCAGAAATAGTATTTATTTTGTTATTTTTCATAAATAGTGTGATTTATTTTACTTTTAGAAATAGTATGGGTTATTATGCTGTAGTTTAATAAATAGTGTGAGTTATTTTGGTTCACTTTCAAAACTAGTGTGGGTTATAATATTGTGATTTCAGAAATAGTGCAGGTTAGTTTTGTTCTCTTATATTATATCAGACAGGTTGCTTGTCTACTTTTATTTGATCTTTTCTAATGCATAAGATTGTGTCTGACAAGGTAGAATCAGCTTGGGATGCGGGGATACAAGTGGTAATGCACCTTTCATTTTCACGGATAAAGAATTCGAAGCTTCAATCCTAAGTTTGATGAAGCAGACTGGTATGATGGAGGAAACAGGAGTAGCACATCCACCAAGCATTATCATTGACTCTGGAGGTCAATGCATGGAAGAGACTACTGTTTCACTAACTCGTGAGGATAATCTTACAACAGGAAATGCTGAACATTTGACTTGCGCTGGAAGAGCAATGCAGGAAATGAGATTTGATCTTGGAGGGACCAGCAATTTTGGATCTCCACACGGCCAATCCTTGGATTTGATTGGTTCGGATGATAGAAAGCCTGAGCTTGAGGGGTTCGTTATGCAGACAGATGATGAACCAACAAGCATTGCTGGAAAGGGAATTTGCTTTGACGAGTGGAACCTTCCAAGCACTACAATTAAACATGCCAGCATTCTGGAGCAGCTGTGCCAATCTGCTTGCATGCAAACACCAGTAGCGTGCTCTTCAGCTTCAAATAAGTTGCACAAAATTCCAAATCTCTACCAATCTGTTCCAATTGGGCTTCTAGAGGGTGTGGATATGAGGACCATGAATGGTGCTGTCAAACAATTAAAGGATGGCCATAGTTACTCGATTGAGGAAGTTGGCCAGGCGTATTATGGAAGGTCCTATTCTGATTGCCTCATAAATCATAGTGGTCAATCTGGTTGGGATACTAAGAAACCTTATCTGTCTCCAGTTGGGAAACTCTGGGATATAACTGGTTCAAGGACTAGCAGTTCAAGGAAGCGAGGAAGCTTAAATATGGAGCTTCCCTGCATTAGTGAAGAAAATGAGAATGCAGATGAGGCAGCTGATGCTTTCCAAGATGAAAGTGTTTCAAATGCATTAGGTAG
The DNA here is from genome assembly GCA_036320875.1 of Cotoneaster glaucophyllus. Taxonomy (NCBI): domain Eukaryota; kingdom Viridiplantae; phylum Streptophyta; class Magnoliopsida; order Rosales; family Rosaceae; genus Cotoneaster; species Cotoneaster glaucophyllus. Next base: position 1,941,978 of record CM070061.1, read on the forward strand.
GTCAATACAAAGAGTACCACTTGCTGACATGACTGAGATTCCAAACCCTCCTGCATCAGTTTCTAAAGCTGAACCATATGCAGATAGACTTAGTCTAGATTCCGTTAACACTGAATTCAGCTTAACAGGCACTCATAAAAGCTTCAAACAGAGGCTTCGAATCCAAAACAGCAGCAAGAGAAGATATAACAATAAGGAGAACCTGAGCACGTCACGAGGAACAAACGATATTAAGAGGACCACTGGATCACTTCATAACAGGTTCAATAAACCAAAATTATCTGGAAAAACCAGTCTGAGAAAAGGTGATCCAAGTTTGTCAGAGCAGGAGCCGAAGCGTAACAATATTGTGTCCATCATGACTTCTTTCATTCCACTTGTTCAACAGAAACAAGCAGCTGCAGTTGTAACAGGTAATTTCTTACTAGTAATCTTAATCTTTGAACTTTGTTTCTTCTTTTTCTCCAATGACTTGATTCTTCTTTTTCTCGAATGACTTGATTCAGTATTTTGACCTATTTGTGCTTCCTTGCAGGGAAGAGGGACGTCAAAGTGAAGGCCCTGGAGGCAGCTGAAGCTGCAAACCGTCAGGCAGAAAAGAAAGAGAATGAACGCAAGATGAAGAAGGAAGCCTTGAAACTTGAGCGGGAGAATATGAAGCAGTTGGAGTTGCAGAAGAAAAGGAAGGACGAAGAGAGGAAGAAAAAAGAGGCAGATATGGCATCAAAGAAGAGACAAAGGGAAGAGGAAGAAAGGAAGGAGAAGGAAAGAAAAAGAATGCGTATTGAAGCACGTAGAAACAAGAGAGAACATGAAGACAAGGTACCTGCAGAAAAGGTAGAGAAAGAAATGAAAACCCAGGCCATTGTATGATTCTTTATGGTCTGCCTCATTTCATTATATCTATCTTTTTGCAATGTTAGATATCGCGTTGTATATTGGGCTGTCTTGTGTAGGATGGAAGAGGCCCTGGGACCTTTAAACTTGTTGGGTTTTAACTATTATGAGGCCTTCCCCTTTGCTGTCTTTATACTGCAATATTGGAAAGAAGGCTACACTCATCCAATTGCAAGACTTATCTTCTGTTCAAACTACTAGTATCTTATTGTAAACTCAAATATGAACCACCGTTAGAAAGTCTTCTTATGCATGATTAGCTGCATACTTTCGTTTCGTGCACTTTTACTTTGTTTGTAAAGCCTCGTGCTGACATTTCCTGTGATATTTAAGGTACTGAGAAATCTTTTGAGTGATAGTGTTCAGTATTCATACAAGGATGCAGTCATCGGAGGCAAGTCGACGACAACTGCGGAATCCACACGGAGTGCCAGAGAGGAACTTTGGAAAGAAAACATGTGGAACCAGAGGACTTGCTCTAAAGAATCTTATAGTTGGGGAAGTGTGGTAGTCTGTGAGAGAAAGGTGGTGCATCAATCCTGGAGGGAGGTGGAGTCCTCGCTTCGAAATCTTCTGGGAACGGATATAAGCCTATCGCCATTTCAATGTAATAAAGCATTGTTTGTCTGCCAGAACGAGGAGGAAGCAAATAAAATTGCACGACTAGGAGCAATAGCTTTGAAGGAGTATCCTGAGGTGAAACTAGCGGGGTGGTGGGAGAGTTTGAAGTCAAACCAAAGAATGGCGGTCAGTTACGGAGGTTGGGTAGCATTGGAAGGTTTACCACCGCATCTCTGGACCAAAAAATTTTTCCAGGATATTGGTGAGGCTTGCGGAGGTCTGGAGGATATTGACCAATCAACCGTTAGTTTCGGTTTTCTACTCGAAGCAAAGATAAAACTTAAAACCAATTTCACTGGTTTCATCCCTGAGGCAGTAGAAGTGGCTGACGGAGATCATGTCTTCAGGGTCAGGATCCGGCAACTATCGCCAGCGAGGAGACCCTCTCCTTCGGCTAAAGATGGGGGAAGATCGGAATTTTTTGTTGAGCCTCTGAAAAAGGATCAGCAACTACAAAGGAGCTCTGAAAAATCTCCTTCGGCGACGGCGGAGATCGGAAGGGCAGGCCAAGCGACGGGGACTTACGCCTGCTTCCGAATTGGTGCTCTCGACTGCCCAGTCAATATCGGAGGTGACAGAAAGCTTGATTACAACAGGTCTGTGTTCGTGGGCGAGGGAAACGAGGAGCCTGCAAATCCTCTCGCTGACTTTACCCTCTCTGATAGAGAGTGTGGGACACCATCTCAAGTACAGGATTTGAAAACGTCGGCGTGTCAATCAGTAGTAGCTGCAAATGCAGACACAACGGCGGTAAGGGATCTTGTAATGATTCCAAAATGGAAAGGAAAATCCAGTAACAGGCTTTCCTCGGGTAAAAGCATAGGGCTGGAATTATATGGGAAGGAAGATGGCGGTTACCCTAGTACAGAGGGGGCACAGATTTCAACAAGCAGTGAGTATTTTAATGGAACAAGTGGGGACAACTGTACTAGAAATACTGTAAATGTTCTTGACGGGAGCGGGCCCAATGGAAACAATTTTTTCCCAAGTAAACTTGATGGAGTGACGGGCCTCGACCCACAAAGCCCAAATACTGGAGAGAACATGGTGGTCAGTGGGCCTTGGGATGCCAAGCATTTATTTACAATTATAAATGGTATAGCGGTGGGCTTTGGGTTATACTGGAGTGGATCAGGCGGTGGCCCAATATCCCTAACTACTCACGGGTTGAGACTTCATTGTCAATCCGCATCGGAAACTCACAACAAGCCTCGATCGTGTTCGTATCTGGAGGAGGACCTAAGGATGCCGACTCTAAGGCACTCCACGCCACAGCATACGGCTTTGGGCGATACTCTTCAACTTCGAGCTATGGAGCTCTATGCAGCTAGTGTTCCAATCAGATCTTCCTTGAGTTTAAGCTCGAGTTTCTTTGGGAGATTTGGTCAACCCGACAGGGGCCGAATGCGGCTAAGGCTTCTTCTTCCACATGAATTTGGTTCTTTTCAAACTTTTCTTCACTGTCCTAATCGAACGGAAGTCTGTTCTTCTAACCTCACATTCTCTGACCCACTTTGTGAGTTTGAGGAAGATCTGGAGAATGAGGCCGTTGATGACCCTGTCCAATCTCCGGGTGGGTCTTGCGAGAAGAATTCGGCAGTTCAATGGAGGAGAAGGATGGAGGCTCTAGGCTTGGATTCAGCACAAGAGTATGACAGTGACGACGAAGAGTTCTCCGACCAATCTTCGGTCGATGGTGGGGAGGTGGATGCCTTCTCTCAAGAGGAAAAGAAAATGTCTGATGAGTTTGATTTATCCTCTGGGGATCTTCACAACCTTTTCATTGACTCAAATGCGGAAATTTCGACAACAACGGTGGAGAAGGCATCTAATCTCGAGAAGCAGCCTATTACCGAGGAAAATGGAAAAAACAAGAAAATTCTAAAGTATAGCAGAAGGAAAAAATTGGCAGGAGTTTCAGCCAACTGTGAGGTACAACACATAAATCCCAGATTTTTATCTAAAATGAAGGTTTCTTTGTTTCCATTGAAAAGGTCTTTATTTCAAGAAAGGAAGTATGGGAAAGTTAGAAAAGGCAAGAGAGAGGACGAACTTAAGGGAGAAACCAATCCTAACAGGGGCACTATCAGTTTTAATGAAGATTATTAGTTGGAATGTCAGAGGATTGGGAAGTAGAAGGAAGAGGCTAATTTTGAAGAAACAACTCCAACGAATACAGCCTGACATCATCATATTACAAGAAACCAAGAAAACAGAGATTGACAGAAATCTTGTGGCTAGTGTGTGGGGAAGCAGAAATAGAGAGTGGATTTACGTCCCCGCTCAAGGTAGCTCTGGGGGCATAGCTGTAATCTGGAATACAAAGTACATATCAGTAACCGAATCGATGGTCGGTGTTTTCTCTGCATCAATAAAAATTAAGGCAACCAATGGGATGGAGTGGTGGCTATCCGGAGTCTATAGGCCATGTAAAAACAGAGAGCGAAGGGAGTTCTGGGAAGAATTGGCGGGACTTTATGGTTTGTGTGGATCAAGGTGGTGTGTAGGAGGAGATTTTAATGTGGTCAGATTTACAAATGAGAAATCAAACGGGGGGAGGCTGACTAAAAGCATGAGGAATTTTAATGATTTCATTCGAGAAACAGAACTAAGGGATTTGGATCTGCTCAATGCACAATTTACTTGGTCAAATCTCAGAGAAGAACCCGTGTGTCGGAGATTAGACAGGTTCTTATGTTCTACAGGCTGCGAAGACATCTTTCCTGAGGCTAAACAAACGGTTTTGGCTAGGGTCATCTCCGATCATTGTCCAATACAGATAGACACCAACAAAGTGAAATGGGGGCCATGTCCTTTCAGATTTGAAAATATGTGGCTCCAAGATCCAGACTTCAGGAACAAGTTCAAGGAATGGTGGCAATCGGAGCAAGTGGAGGGGTGGGAGGGTTATAAATTTATGATCAAGTTAAAAGCCATGAAGAAAAAGGTGCAAAGCTGGAGAAAGGAGAGCTTCGGCGAAATCGAAATTGCCTTGAAAGAGGCGGAAGCAAACATTGAGGAGTTGGATAGGAGAGAGGGGACAGAAGCATTAGATGTTGAAGCTAGAAATAAAAGGGAAGAACTCCAGAAATTGGTGGGAGACTTGGCGTTCAAAGAAGAAGTGAAATGGAGGCAGCGAAGCAAAGTGGAATGGGCAAAGGAAGGGGATGGTAATACAAAATTTTTTCACCGAGTTGCAAATGGGAGAAGGAGGAGAAACTATATCGAAAGGCTGGAGACGGCTGGAGGGCAAATTATAGAGGAGGCAAAAGAGATTGAAGAGCATATTGTCAATTTTTTCAAATCCTTATTTAGTAGCAACGACGAGGCATGTTGGGGGTTAGAAGGCATAAATTGGGCCCCAATAAGCACCCTTGAGGCAGTTTGGCTTGAGAGGCCTTTTGAGGAAGCAGAAGTTCAAAGAGCAGTTTTCGATTGTGGAAAGGACAAATCGCCTGGACCAGATGGCTTCTCTATGCAAATGTTTCAACAATGTTGGGATACGTTGAAAGAGGATATAATGAAGACCATGGAGGAGTTCCATGAGAAAGGGATAATAAATGCAGTGACGAATGAAACTTTCATTTGCCTAATTCCGAAGAAGGCAGATTCTCTGAAGGTGAAGGATTTTAGACCCATAAGTTTAGTAACTGGTTTGTATAAAATTATAGCAAAAACACTGGCTTCAAGATTGAAGGAGGTCTTGGCTACCACGGTCTCTCTGAACCAGGGGGCGTTCGTAAAGGATCGACAAATTTTGGATGCTGTATTAATTGCAAATGAAGTGGTAGAAGAGGTGAGGCAGAAAAAAGAGAAGGGTTTGGTGCTCAAGATCGACTTTGAGAAAGCATATGATCATGTTGAATGGAGATTCCTGGAAGAGGTGCTACAAAGGAAAGGTTTTGGCAATAGATGGAGGAAATGGACGCAGGGATGCTTACGCTCTACAAATTTTTCAGTTTTGATCAATGGAAGGCCAAGGGGAAAATTCCAAGCTTCAAGAGGACTGAGACAAGGCGACCCACTGTCACCCTTTCTCTTCACCTTAGTAGTCGATGTTTTGAGTAGGTTAATGGAGAAGGCTCAACAAAATGATCTCATCAAAGGTTTGAGTATTGGGCAAGATAAGGTGGAGGTTTCTCATCTTCAATTTGCCGATGACACTGTATTCTTTTTAACGGAAGACGAGGAAGTTTGGAACAATCTTTTACAATTGCTCAATTTATTTTGTTCGGCCTCAGGACTAAAAATCAACAAAGCAAAGTGCTTTTTGGCAGGAATAAACTCAGAGAGCGAGAAACTAAACAGATTGGCAGACTCTTGGGGTTGTGAGGTAGGCTGTTGGCCTATAAAGTATTTGGGACTTCCCCTTGGGGGGAGGCCAAGAGCAATAAAGTTCTGGGATCCAGTGGTTGAAACAATGGAAAGAAGACTTCAAAGTTGGAAGAAGGCTTTCCTTTCTAGAGGAGGTAGATTAACTCTAATTCAATCAGTTTTGGGTAGTTTGCCGATTTACTATATGTCATTGTTCAAAATTCCTTGTGGGGTAAGAGGACGGCTAGAAAAATTAATGAAGGGATTTCTCTGGGAAGGTGTGGAGGAAGGTAAGAAAACCCATTTGGTCAAGTGGGAGTTAGTTACACAAAACAAGGAGGAAGGAGGGCTAGGGGTGGGAAATTTGAGGAATCAGAATGAGGCATTATTGGCGAAATGGCTGTGGAGATTCCCAAGGGAGACTCATTCTCTATGGCATAAGGTGATAAGAAGTAAGTACGGGCTACAAGTTAATGGATGGGATGCATCTCCTCCAAGGAGAGCTTCAAGCCGTAGCCCATGGAAAGACATTTCGAGTGGATATCATCAGTTTCTTAGACATTGTAAATTTGAGGTGGGCAACGGAGAGAGGGTGAGGTTCTGGGAAGACGAGTGGTCAGCAGGAGATCCGCTGAAGGAGCAATTCCCTAGACTATTCCTATTATCTAGGAAGCACAACCATACTATTTCGAGCTTCGTGGAAGTTTTGCCAAATTCATTGAGTTGGAACTTTGATTTTAGGAGAAATCTGAATGAGATGGAGATAGAAGAGGCCGCCAGATTATTACAGAAAGTGGATGAGGTTCGGTTGTCTCTCTCAAAATTGGATAACAGAAGGTGGAATCTGGAAGCTTCAGGCTTGTTTACATGTAAATCCTACCGTTCATTACTGAGCAACGATGGGATTGTGCAAGTTTACCCACCCTACTCACAGGTTTGGAAATCAAAAGCTCCTCCGAAGGTTAAAATACTTGTATGGCTTGTGGCCAATGGGAATCTCAATACTTGTGATAGAATTCAAAGGAGAAACCCTCTTATGTGTTTATCCCCACATTGGTGTAGTTTGTGCAAAGCTAAGGAGGAGAGTGTAAATCACATCTTTCTTCACTGTTCCTACTCGATACAACTGTGGTGGAAACTGTTGCAGGAAGTTAAAGTAAGCTGGGTCATCCCTAAAGGGTGTTTTGAGCTACTAAGCATCAACTTTAAGGCACTTGGAAAAGGGAAAAAATCCAAAGTTTTGTGGGGTTGTTTGGTATCGGCAATTTTCTGGAATATTTGGCTGGAACGCAACAAAAGGATTTTTGAAGACTATACTGGAGTGGGGGCAGAAGAACTTTGGGGGAGAGCAAAATATTGGGCAGCTTTTTGGGCTTCGGTCACTAATGAGTTTAAAAACTGCTCTCTACCTCAGATACTGTGGGATTTGTTAGCAGCAGTCAAGTGAGCTAGATCTTTAATTGGCTGCTGTAGCCAAATCCTATCGGTTTTTTCCTTTCTTTTTTAGTTGGTGGACTTCTTATCCACTTTTGTGTTTTTACTCTATTCTTTAATAAAAGTGTTTCTTCTCAAAAAAAAAAGGTACTGAGCAATTCAGACAGAGCAATGAAGAATTCAGTTGCCATTACAAGTCAAGAACAGTCTTATGACATCTCTCCATACAAAGAATCAGATGATGAGAATGACGATGACGACAGTATCATACCAAATAGTAAATTTATTCCTTCGTGGTCAAGGTATTTTTTTTTTTCAATTGTTGTATTAGATGGAATATGATCTTCAAATTATAGAGCACCCCAATAATCTTAGCGATATGTATCTTAAGGAATGGCATGTTGCGTACCCTTTGGAACTGTCAACTTGGATGCACTCCTCTAAATTGGTTCTGTTTTGTACAGTAAAAACTGCCTGGCTTTCGCTGCTTCTTCCCAGAATAGAGCAGACCCAGAGACGATCTTCCCCCCGGAAAGCTTTTGCTGCATATCTGAAGGTACTTTTATGGTTTAAAGCCATGGTCGTAGTAGCTACCGCTTTGTCCTTTTGGCTAGTCAATGTTTAGTACTGCTGGACTAAGTTCGAATATGCTCAATTGCAGTCCTCTTGCCCCGAAAGCATCAATTGAACAACAGCGGAATGTGTTAAACTATGTTCAGTTATATTCTTCAGTCACCTAGAATATGAGCTTTAGGTCAAGAAGAGGTAATGTTACCTTCTCCTTTTCCCTTTCGGTCCCCTAAACTACATTTATGCTGGCAGTTTCGTTGTTAAAAGAGCAATTTTCCTTCTGCAAAATGGCCTCAGTTACCGCCTATCAAAACCAAAACACTTGTAATAACTGGTTGTCGTTTCTCCTCGCAGATTTTCAACAGTTTCTTGAGCAGGCGACACCCTTTCAAGCCGAAATGTAGCTGAAACGCGCAGAGCTTTTTTTTTGTTATGTATAGGATTCTGTCGTAATTGTTATGCCAGATAATTTGCAGATTGATTGTAGTTAAGAAGAGTAACAAGTTCCATTGGCAGAAGGGTAATTGCCTGAGCTACCGAGTAATTTGGTCAGCATCTCCTGCTGCTGCTGCATTTTTTGGCACCATACCTGGTTTTACTTTTAACCTCCCAATCATCTTCCTCAAGGATGATTAAGTGACAGCTAGAAATGTATATATTTTCGTATGGGCGTGTTGTAAGATTATGTATAGTATATATAAATTTAACCATTACGAGATGACTCAATGGTTGGGAACGAATTAGATCCATATTTCACACATATTCTAAGTTCGATTTTTGGTGTTGGTGAATCGCACGATGATGGTCGGAGAAGGTCGAAACGCCTTTGTGAGTCCTAGCCTCCGAAGGGGTGGACATGGCAAATCCACTAGCTAGTCCGTTTTTTAATATGATAAAATATATATATATATACAAATTTGCTACACCAACTAGTATAGAGTAGTGTGCTTTCTCTTTTACACTCAAGTTCGAATTTCTCTTTTTATATCCATAATTTAAATGAATTTAATGTAGATTATCTTATTGTTTTTTTTTAAATTCCGCTTCATAAATAATTTGATATGCAATGTTTAAACTCAAAACTTGAGCGAAACACAGTGAAACGATTCGAAACTACCTCCACCTCAAATCTTTAACAAAAAGATGGATAGTGAGGGTCATCTCCACTTTGAAAGTTGGAAGTTCAGGCAGCCTAAACCATTCGCCATTGACGAACAGCTCCAAAGAGGGATAAACAGGGAAACCAGCCCTGCTGAAAGTTTTAAGTACAAAATTAAAAAAATATGCGGTTCAAAGTTCCGACTTTGATTTCCATCAATGGAAGTTGCAAGGAATGTGAACTATATTGCCTCAATCTTTTCCACTCATATTCTTTGCACACCTCTTGTTCAAAGAAGAACAAACATTTTGGTGGTCCTCGGAAAAGAAAGAGATGGCGGCAAATCCTCTTCTGGCAGGAATGCAAGACAATCGATGATGCATAGCTGCTGAGGTCCTTCTCCGCAGGAATTCCGCGAGTGCGTGGTGTTTTGATCCACAGATTTCAAACTTGATAGTCCAGATGGTGTGAGTGGAAGAAAGCCGCTGTTGTTTGAGCAATGTCTCCAACAGATCCTCACTTCCCCTGATCTGAAATTCTCCAAGGGGAACATAGCATAGTTCGATTCCACTGTTAAAAAAAATACCCGATATTATAAATGCAAATATAGACAAGGCAAAATGAAGACAGCAAAAGAAAAGGAAGGTAAATTACAATTTACAAATCATCAGTGTTCAATCGAAGATCGATATATCCTTGTGGTGAAATCTGTAGAGGAACAACCAGCATCCTTGTCAGCCTCCTTGTATAGTAACGCAATGTACTGGCATTCGTCCAAACACAGTTAAGTGGTGCTAAATACAGATAAGTGTCAAATTAACCTTGAATTTTGTTGGAAATTTTGAGGACAATCAATTTAACATAGCAACAGATAAGTTGTACTAAATACGTACCTGGCTTTGTCTTGAGAGTTGAGAGTTGGAGAGAGTGAAATGAAGGCTCATATGGTGATTTCATCATCTATCTTTATGCAAGGAATGCGAGATATGTTTCTCCAATCTTTTCCCTTCTTGTTCTGATACCTCTTCTTCAGAGAAGGACAAACCCAGATGCTCAGATAAGAAAGAAATGCCGGCAAACCCTCTTCCGGATGGAATTCGAGACTCTCGCAGCTTGAAATTTGAAGCTGTTGAAGAGAAGTGAGATGCTCAAGTCCCTTTCGTCCAAAGATTTCAGATTTGAAAGTATAGAGATCCAGAGACTGTGAAGAGTGGCAAGGAGCAGCTGTTCCCGGCGCAACATCTCCAACGGATCCTTGTTTCGTTGGACCCGAAATTCTCGAAGAGAGGCAAGTCCTTGCAATCCCCACTCCACTGAAGGCCTCAGTCTCTCACAATTTTCTATCCAAAATGTTCGTAGGTTGGGAGGCAAACCCCCTTGTGCAGGTGACCCCAGATTTGGAAGATTTTGTATCCACAAATGTTGAAGGAGGGTGTGCATTCGGGCCAGCAACAACTTCAAATTCTCACATTTGGCTACACAGTCCTGCCAACAACAACTTCAACGCAGAATAATGCTTCTCCTTTTGCTACAGTCCTGCCAAAGATAGAGTGGAATTATATCCACTTCCATAGCAGCAGCCTCCAAATCAACCGCCATCGGCAGCCAACGACGTATTGTCATGGCCTAAAATGTACGTGGTAGAGAAAAATGAACCCCCGTGCGCGCACTTGGCTGCACAGGCAGCAACAAATTGTGTGGCCGCATATGAATCCGCTGCTCCAACTTTCACCATCAAACTTGGGTTAAGGCTTATCATCATCTATTTCTCCACGGCATCTTCCTCTAGAGCAGTTAAGAATCAAATGATTACCTGCATATATAGTAAGCAAATCTGCAATGTCTAAAATATTTTTTTCTTCGTTTGTTAACTTGCTATGAGAGTCATATGACATCACACACACTAATATATAGAAAACGAACCTCCAAGTCCATATGCAACTTTGAATATTCTCTTGATTGCTCACGAAATCCACAATGGTGAGAAGAATGCTAATATATAGGAAACAAGCCGACAAAAACGTTAGTCCCATCGTGTTGTCCTGACTGATTGCATAGTTGAATTACATTGATCCATAAAGGAAGAACAAATTACACTCAAGTGTTCAACGACTTACACTGAAATCTGTAGGCGCAGCAGCTAGCCACCAAGTCTATTTACACTGGCATTCTAGCAAGCGGTGCCAATAAACCATGCTCTCTTCAACCATGGTGTTTGTAGACAAACATACGTACATGCACCTACCACAAGATGACAGAGGCATTGAAAGATGAGTAAGCATTCCGCCATATGGAAACTGCAGCAGTATATATACACACAAGTACCTGCAGGAGAATCATATATATCGACCCCAAGTAGTTCCACAGTATCAGACTAGAAATAATTCACTCCCCTCGCACTCTCCTGTAATTTCATCGTAATTAGACTCTGAAGCTTTAATTTAAGCTGGAATATTGCTGAGGACAATCAATTTAAGAATACATAAAAAAAAGTACCTGGTTTTTGTCTTGAGAGTTGAGAGTTAGAGAGGTGAAATGAAAGGTCATATGGTGAATTCATGATCCATCCGTATGCAAGGAATGCGAGCTATGTTTCTCCAATCATTTCCCTTCTTCAAACAAGGGCAATATCTGATGCTGAGATAAGAAAGAGATGCCGGAAAACCCTCTTTTGGCAGGAATTCGAGACTCTTGCAGCTTAAAATGTGTAGGCGTTGAAGAGAAGTGAGGTGCTCAAATCCCTTTCCGTCCAAAGATTTCAGATCCGATACAGAAGAGATTTCGAGATTGTGAAGAGTGGCAGGGAGCAGCTGTTCGTTGAGCAACGTCTCCACCAGATCCTTGTTTCCGCTGATAGAAAATTCTCGAAGCGAGGAAAGCAATCTCCACTCCACTGAAGGCCTCAGTTTCGTACATTCACTGATAGATAATAATTGTAGGTTGGGAGGCAAGCCCCCTTGTGCAAATGACCCCACCTTTGGAAGATGGAATATCCGCATATCTTGAAGGGCGGTGCGGGTGTGCATTCGGTCCGGCAACAACTCCAAATAGTCGCAGTAATAGACTTCAAAGGATGTGAGGTTGGGAGTGGGCAATCCCCCGTCGGGAAAAGAGACCAGATGTCGACAGTACCTGATATACAGGGACTTGAGATGGCTGAGATTTTCATCTGCTCCTCCTTCAACGGAAATAGATTCCAGCCTCATACAAGCTTCGATACGAAGAAATGAAAGGTTGGGGAAAATGCCCAAAGGGAACGACCTCAGAGAATGACAGCTGTTGTATAGACTCAAAGACTGAAGGGAAGTCAATTTGGCCATCATCTCACGTGATAGGAATTCTAAGTTATGGCAACGTTGTATACGGAGTGACGTCAGCGTGGCGGGCAGACCATTTGTTGGGAACGACAAGAGGGAGGAACAATCATATAAACTCAAACTTTGAAGACGATTGCTGTTGTGCACCATTTGCGGCAATTCTCTCCCACCAAGACAAGAAATATCAAACATCTGAAGCGACGGCAGCGTCTCCGTCGACTCTAGTAACAATGAGAGACCCGGACATTCATTTATTGTCAGTTCTTCAAGAGATCGTCGTAAGGATTCTGTGTTCAGGGCATTACTTGCCCTGTTCTCATGTAGAACCGGACATCGACCGACCCAAAGGATTTTCAAGGAAGGAAGATGAGTGGGCAAGTTTCCTCTCAGCATCGGACAATTGTATAATTCCAACTCCTTAAGACGAGGAAAGTCTGGACTTTCACCTCCACTTGGACTAGGCTGCCATTCCTTCCACTCTCGCATATCCCGAAACTCTAGCTTCTCTAAACATTGAAATGGTTGATTTCCCCCGTACAACTCAACACCAACACTGACAACTGATTCCATCCCTCTTACGTAGAGCTCTTTTAGAGCAGGTAGCTGACCAACTGGTGGCAATGAACTGCAATTACCACAATCAACGAGATGCATCACTTGTAACTTGGAGAAGGAAGAGTCTCCCACCCAATTCGGGAAACTGGTTCCGCCATAACGCTTGATGGTTAGTTCCACCAAATTCACCCAAGGTTGTAGTCTTTCGAGTACATGTCTCTCTTTTACGGAATCATCGGAAACTACATGACCCCATGCCAACTCCACCTCTTTGAGATCTTTCTTATCCTTCAACAAGGCATCAATAGCACCGACTACATTTTGCAGATTCAAGATGGAAATTTTTCCTCCAAGGTGCGACAACTCCCTCAGATCTCCAATGTTGGACCCAGTAGATTTCCCCAGCACAAAAGTTGTCAGTGTTCTCAAACTTTTTAGTCTACCCATATGCACAGGCATCTCTTTTATGTTAGTCCCATCAATCTCCAGATGACGCAAATGAATCAATTTCCTCATGTTTGCAGGCAATTCAACAAGAGAAGAACAACCTTTCAACAACAGAGTTTGTAAATTGTAGAGGGTACACACTGTATCTGGTAATCTTTTAATTGTCGTATAAGAGAGATCAATGTAGCGCAACTGTCTGTGGTTACCAATGGAATCAGGCAAGTGAGTGATGTTTTTGTATCTTGACAATGAAAATGCCCGTAAATATTTTTGTGCTGGTAGTAAATCATCCAGAACCTTATTGCTTACATATTTATAATGCCAAGGATAATATGGTTCTAAAGACGCTGGAAAGAAGGTACGCAAACACTTGACTCCTTCTAGTGGCTCAAATTTTGAAGATGTATCAAATTCTCCTCGCATATACGACAAGTGGCGAACTCTTTCAGGAACTTCATGCGAATTTTTCTGATCCAACCTTAAACAAAACTTTCCAGACACAAACATAGCCAAGTCATTGATAAGATCATGCATTGTGAAATTTGGTCGATCCAATCTTGGCCTTTGAAATAGTGACAGCGATAACAGTTCATCAAAGTATCTTTCACCAACCTCCTCCATTGCGTTCTCGTTCTCTGCATGTGGAATTAAACCTTCTGCCATCCATAGTAGAATTATATTTTCCTTTTTAAATTCATAGTCCTTTGGAAAAATTGAGCAATAAGCAAAGCATCGTTTCAAGTAAGCTGGAAGATAGTGGTAGCTCAATCTTAGAGAAGGAAGAACACTATTAGCATGTTGTAGATCCCAAAGATTGCTATTCAATATGTGACTCCATTCCTTGTAGTCTAGGTTGCAACTTAAGAGACCACCTAGCGTTTTTGCAGCTAGAGGCAAACCATTGCACTTACGTGCAATTTCCTTACCAATTTCAACCAAGTCTGGATGTGTACCAGGGTTTTCATTTCTAAATGCATGTTTTGCTAGTAACAACCAACAATCTCCATCCGACAATTTTTCCAAGTCGTGAATAGGAATAGTATTGTGCACGATGGATGCAACATGTCTACTCCTTGTTGTTACAATGACCTTGCTTCCCTTTGCCCCATACGTGAAAAGAGTTTGTAGCCGATCCCAGTCACCATAGTTTTCATTCCAAAGGTCATCTAGGACAAGTAAGAATCTCTTGCCCATCAATTGTTGCCTTAGGTGAACTTCAAGGTAATTCATCTCCAAAATATCACAAGGCTTTTTAGTGATTTCCTCAATAAGGGCCTTAATAACCCTCAAAGCCTCACACTGTTCGGAAACACAAACCCAGGCATTAGTATCAAAGTGTTCTTGAACTTGTTCATCGTTGTAAAGCAGTTGAGCTAGAGTTGTCTTACCGACCCCGCCCATTCCGACGACAGGGACAACAGAAAAATTACTGCTACTTTCATTGTCAGATAGCAGCAGCAGAGCTTTTAACTTTTCTTTATCTCCTTCCCTTCCATAGGTACAAAATCCGTCCTCAACAACAGAAGTTGTGGGAGTTCTTGGTGAAACCTTGCCCACTACACCTCCCATAAGACCGAGGATGTCTTTTTGTTTTGCAAGGTGTTCCAAGTCGTTGAATAAATCTTTTATTCTACCATTCAAGCCTTTATAATGAAAAGGATTAAGAGAGGTAGAAAGGATGTCCCACACCTGGGTATTCTTAGTCTGATCTTCCGCCTTACGACGCGAAGCTTCAGTATCGATCTCATCCACCAAGTCCTCGGCAACGAACACAGCATGTTTGAGCTCGTCCAGCCACATCCCGACGTCGGGGTTGACGATCTGTTTCTCCTCTGCATCATTGAGCACTGCACGAAGGGTCATCAACGTCGCCTTCAGTTTGCCCATGAGTGAATGGTCGAGTCTTCTTGCCCGGAAGAAGTCGATGAACTGTCCGGAGGCAATCTTGTCGCACATCACCTGGATCGAACCGGAAAGCAAAGCCTCTCCAACCAAAGCCATTTTCTCTCCTCGTGGCCAAAGGACTAATTCTGATCAAGTATTTGAAGTTGGGAAACTGAAAATTGTTCTTCGCAAAGGCTGTTAAGATTACTTCATGACCGGTGAGGCGACTTGATATTTTTCTTGGTCAAGAATGCAGCGGACCACACACGGCAAACATAAAGTAGTAATTGGTGGAGTTTGGAAAAACACAGCAAAAAGGATCAAGCAATACATTTGGATCTCAGCATTTTTCCATATGACATGATCACGTGTCCCCACTATCGTCTCGTCACATGGCATCGTCTTGTCACCATCTTGTTCTAATTCCAAGGGGAACACCTTCATGTGAAAAATAAAGTTAAAGTTCCGAGCAGGCCCTCAATGTTCAATTTCTACAATTATTATTTACATTTTATACTTTTAATCTCAACCACTTATTTTCTACAACACACATTACCACGTGCTATGGAAAAAAAAAATATTGAAAAGTTTCTTACTTTTTCTTTCTTTGCCAACCAATATTTTCAACATTCATGGGACCATTCAACATTCATGGGACAATTCTGCTTTGCCTATATTTTCTTGCGTTAACCAATTTTGAGTGAAGATTAACATGTTTTTGTACAAAACTAACTAAGAACACACTCGAGCTGCATACTTATATTGTCAAATTATCGAATTTGATGCTGCATAATTATGCAAAAGTATACATTTATCGCTTCTTAATTTAGAATAATAGTGTGCTCCTTCTTTTACCTCTAAATTTGAACCTTCATTCTTATCTCTATAATTTAGATGGGTTTAATATAAATTATTTTATCGTTTGCTAAAAACCCCACTTAATAAATAAGTAGATGCGATATGTTTAAATATAAATTTGTAACAAAAACAATGTAAAAGAATAAGTACAAATGTTTATGGAAGCAAAGGTCTCGAAAACATATAGACTCCACAAAATCTAGCACGAGAGTATTGAGCCTAGATAATATAACCTCCTCCACAATACTAATTTATAGCTGATTTATTTTGTAGTTTAGCTAAAATCGCCAATTCTCATTATCATTGTACAAATAAATAAATAAAGCGTAAATTATAGCAATAGTCCCTTAACTTTAATCAAATTGATTAAAGTTGAGGGAACATTGCTCCAATTGGATTAAAGTTGAGGGACCATTTTTTCAATTAAATTAAAGTTAAGGGACCAATGGTAATGAATTTTTAGCTAAGGGACTATAGTTGCACGTTTTGATGGGTTGAGGGACCAATGGTAATGGATTTGTAGTTGAGGGACCATTGCTTCTATTGAGTTAAAGGTAAGAGATAATTGCTACAATTTACTCATAAATAAAACAAAGGCAATAAAAGATTTGAAATATTGGATAAGAATTATGCGCACATTGGAATCCATACTTCATATTTCACTTGTATTTGTTGATCTCTTGGCACATCTATATACTAGATTGTTTGGTATTAACCGTTTTGTTTGATTCATATTTCAATTTTGTAAGTATCAAGAGTATCTTAGTAAATGAAAATATCAAAAATAAAATAAACATTTGTAAATAGTGCCAAGCGCATGTAATTATAAATTTGTAAGTCACACGTAGCACGCTTGATTAAAAGCCTCTAATTCATGTACCATTGTTAGCACGCCTTATTAAATGCCTCTAATCCATGTACCAATTGTTAACAATGATAAATAACTAGCGCAACACATTTTAAGGGTGGTAACGCCTGTAATTAAAAAAATGTCTAACGTATGCAGAGAGGCTAGTTTAAAGTAAATAAAGAAGACTGTACATACACAAATGAGATCTAAAAATATATTTTTACACTAAAAAATTAATTTTTGGAAAACGTTGCCATCCAACATTAATTTATTAATTATTTCTTTCAGAAAAAAATTACGCAATATTTTTGGATCTCAACATTTTTCCATATGATATGATCACATGGCCCCCACCATCCTCTTGTCACATGGCATCGTCTGTGATATTGCTTCATGATCACCGCCCCAATTAATGCTTAGGCGTTTGAAAATTAAGAAATGACTCCTAGATCTATTGAGGCACTGCCTAGATCTCCTAGGCACCCGCCTAGACCGCCTAGTCCGCCTAGACCCGTCTAAACACCAACCTAGGTCCCAACTCACTTAGACGGAAAATAAATAACTTTCATTTTACATTTTATTTTTTTCCAATAAATTGTAAGAGACTTGTTGCATACTTAAATAAACACACATTATATCCTTATTTCACATGTTTTCATTATGTTCCAATACTTCTTAATATATATGCATTTTATTTTGTATTTTATGATGAAATTATATATATTTCAAGTATCAGCAGACACTTATTTACACGAAATATGATAGATTTACTTAAATCCGCCTGGTCCGCCTAGGTCCGCCTAGGCGTACGCCTAGGTCCTGCCTAGCAGCCTAGACGCTAGACCCTAGCTCGCCGTCCGACTAGCGCCTAACGACTTTTAGAACCTTGATGCATAGTGAGACGACTTGATATTTTTCTTGGTCAATAATGCAGTGGACCACACGCGGCAAACATAAAGTAGAAATTTTTGAGGTTGGAAAAATATAGTAGAAAAAATCATGCAATATATTTGGATTTCACCATTTTTCCATATGGTATTATCACATGGGCCCCACCATTCTCTTGTCACCACCCCTCTTGGCATCGTAGTTGTCACCATCCTCCACCATCCTACTCTAATTCCAAAACATCTACATGTAAAATAATATCTCAAAATTGCCCCTTTTGTTACAGATTATAAAAAATTAAAAAAAGTAAGGAGATGATGGTAAAACGTCGCAATGAGAGAAAGCGGATTTAAAAAACTAGAACGTGCTTAAAGAAATAAAAAGTGTATTTGAAGCAGTTGTTGTAGTAATATCTCATTCCAATATCATTTCTCCCTTGCGCTCCAACTTCTCCGGTAACCTGCATTCCTCCAGTTTCTCTCTACTGGTCTTACTTTTCCATACAAAAACATAATCTTTGCCCTTATCTCTTTAGGTAAAATAGAGCACCAAAATGATCAATCTCAAGGTGCTAGAGGGAAACGATCCCTTCATCAAAAAGGTTCTCATTACGGCCGTCTACGTCACCTTCTACGAATTCAACATCGAGAACAATCAATGGGTTTGTTTCCTGAATTGTAACTTCCAGTTCTTCGTTTGGTGCCCAAAAAAAAGAAAAAAAACAACCACAATTAAATCTACGAACAACGGAAATTTGAAATATGAAGTGCGAACCAATAGGTGGAAATGTGACACTGATGTTGGCAAACTTTATGGTCTTCAATCTTGATAATTTATGCACGCATTGAAATCCATACTTCATATGTTCACTTATATTTGTGGATCTCTTGGCACATCTGTACTAAATTGTTTGGTATTAGTCATTTTGTTTGATTCATATTTCAATTTTGTAAGTAGCAAGAGTATCTTAGTAAATGAAAATATCAAAAATAAAATAAAATTTTGTAAACAGTGCCAAGCGCATTTAATTATAAATTTGTAAGTCACACGTAGCATGTCTGATTAAAAGCCTCTAATCCTACCAATTGTTAACAATGATAAACAACTAACGCAACATATTTTAGGGGTGCGTAGCGCCTGTGATTTAAAAATGTCTCTCGCATGCACGTTAGCGCGTGGGATAAACTAATGGTAAGTACGGACCATGCTAGGCTCAAAATTGAAGCGAACGGACCGTATCAAAATCCATGCACCCTCCTAATAAAATTAAAGGAGCTTTAATGAAAAGGGTTTGAGGCTAAGCTATTATTTAACCAAAAACCACCATGAGCTATTATTTAACCAAAATGACTTCATATTTAATCATATGTACAAACTAACTTATATTAGACCCTGCAAACGGTAATAGACATGGGTTGAATTAAAAGCCCAAAATGCAATAACTTTTTTTTGTTGCAGCGATGCCCCTGACAGAAACTTCATTCTGTCAGCCCAATTCTGTTAGAAATAAATTTTTCTTTATTAACAAATATGCCACTACCTCATCAAGGCCTAAATATCACATGAAAATAAAAAATTTAAATGTTTCCATGAATTCTCCTATCAGGACGTCCCTTACTGTAGCATTAAGTGATTTGACTCTCAAAATAAATACAAAATTAAGTTATTATCACTTGTCATTGTCTAAAATTTGTTATTTCAATTCAAGTTTGCAATGAATTCTAACTTTGGGTCCTCTTCACATTCCAACTGGGGTCCTCATCCAATTCTAAATTGGAAGATAAATGGGCGGAGGGGAAATGAGAAGATGAGGAGTCCGATGAAGAAGATGGAGCATGGCTCAATACAACATTTATGGCAGCAATGGCTGGGGCCATGTCATGTGAGGAAATTCAAGAACAATCTCAATAAGGTGGTTTGTTGTTTGTCGTTTTTACAAACCACGAAAAAGATAGATCGCGCATGAGACTCTGATGAACAACTATTTCAACTCAAACACGGGGTACCCATCCATAAGAGGATATCAGACGTCGCTTCCGGATGAGGTGTCATGTCTTCGAGTGTTTGCTTCATGATGTCCATCATGTCAATTTATATATTCAGCAGAAGATTGATAAAGCATGCCGCTCTGGTTTCTCACCTCACCAAAATGTTATTGTTGCACCTTGAATGCTGGCCTATGCGTCCCTAGCTAATGCGAGGGATGATACACAGGCATACAAAACTAGTTTCCTCAAGGAATAGTCAGGTGAAGTAAAAAGACTAAACCCAAGCGTCATCTAAGGTTCCATCCTCTCATGTAGTTTTTGGTTTTGGAGCTCATTTCCTGAGTTGTTGTCTCTTTGGTATCGATGTCTTCATGCCTACGAAAAAGAGCAGAGCCCCGAAGAATGCCAAGTTCTGCAAATCATACAAAGTAAATCAGTAACAATGATTTAGCAGTTTTTTTCTTTGGTTTTTCAGCTTTGCAAAATCAAATTAATCTTATAGTTCGACTAAAAAACAAAAATAGCGCATGAAATTAAAATTACATACTAGCAATATCCCATACAAGCCGCCTTGTTATTATTTTTTTTTTTTATTCAAATCAATTTGGAAATCTTATTATTTTCATTCTCATCCTGTAATGTTGCAGGATGATTTGAACTGTTTATCTTTAGGTTATCATTTAAAAACCATCTCTACAAAAAACTAAATTCATTCAAAAGTTTTTGCTCATGTAACGATTATTCAATAATTCTTTTGATCACTGAAATTATGACAATATTATTCTAAAATTGCCCCTTGTATTACAGGTTATACAGAAGTAAAAAAGTAAGGACATGATAGTAAAACCAAACAAGGAGAGAAAGTGGGGTAAAAAACTAGAACGTGCTTAGAGAAAGAAACTGTATTTGAAGCATCTGTTTGGTTGCCCAGCCAAAAAAAAAAAAAAAGCCACAATTAAATCTACAAACAACGAAAATTTGAAGCATGAAGTGCGAACCAATGGGTGGAAGTGTGACGATGATGTTAGCAAACTTTATGGTCTTCAGTCTTGATAATTTATGCACACATTGGAATCCATACGTCATGTTTCACTTGTATTTGTTGATCTCTTGGCACATCTATATACTAAACTGTTTGGTATTAGCCGTTTTGTTTGATTCATATTTCAAATTTGTAAGTAGCAAAGAGTATCTTAGTAAATGAAAATATCAAAAATAAAATAAACATTTGTAAATAGTGTCGAGCGTATGTAATTATAAATTTGTAAGTCACGTGTAGCATGCCGGATTAAAGGCTTCTAATCCATGTACCATTGTTAGCACGCTTAATTAAATGCCTCCAATCCATGCACCAATTGTTAACAATGATAAATAACTAACGCAACACATTTTAGGGGCGGGTAACGCCTGTAATTAAAAAAATGCCTAATGCGCATGCAAAGAGGCTAATTTAGAGTAAATAAAGAAGATTGTACATACGCAAATGTGGGATAATCTAGGGGTGGATACAGGCCAGACTAGACTCAAAATTGAAGCAGACGGACCGAACGCGTTTGTAAATGAAATGTGGCGAGGCAGGGCGGGTCTTGTTAGCTGAGAAATGAAACCAAACTTAACTTGGCTCTTTTGAAACGAACCGGTTCCTTCGGGTCCACAAGTCATTTTTTTTTATATAAATTTTTTGTTAATAAACTATGACTGTTGTGCTTGAAGTAAAAACTGGTGTGCTTGAACAAAATAGCTTTTGTGCTCCAAGTAAAAGCACAATAAATTATAGTGGAGTAGCCTACCATCACTTTTCAATTTTCCTGAAGTTCCAAGTGAGCCTAAGGCAAAGGCAACAGTCAGCCAAAATGCCCAACTGAAAATATAGAAAAGAAAGTACACAAACAGCGAGCTATCGGTTCTAATCCGAGATTTAAGGGTGGATCTCGTCCTTTCCTCGTTATTGGCTCCTGGTGTTCTAGGTCCTTGCTTCCCCACAGATTCATTTACTGCGAACTAGCCGGGCTCTGACTTCTCCCTACTGGGCGGCTGGAGTGCTGGTGGCTATCGAGGTAGGTAGCAATCTTGTGAAAGTATAGGGTATTGTAATTTATTGGGTGGGATTGTAAGTTCTCTGTTCGCCCCTTTCTGGTGGGGGCTAGGGTTCGTGGATCTTTTGGGATTTTCTGCTCTGTTTTCTGTCATTATTCGGCTGTTTTACCTCAGTGGTGTCAGATTATTCGAATATGGGGTTTTTCAACATTAATGTTTCAGATCTGCGAATTGATAGATATCGATATTGGTTAGTATTAGTTGAGGGCAGTAATGGTTCCCAGAGGCCCTCACATTTAAGGTTGTGTTTGGCTCACCTACTGGTATTTATTGCGAAGTTTGGGACACGTTTACTGGCTGTGCTGTGGGTATTTAGTGCGAAGTTTGGTAGGTGGTCAATGGATGTGTTGAGGGTATTATTACAAGTGAACTTCTTACTTCTTAAGAACGTTCCTGGGAGTAGGACTTTTGTTTCGGAGTGTACTGGTCAAACAAAGGGGACGGAATACAGTCTCATGGCATCTAGCGGTATGGATGATCTGGTGGTCCATTTGGAACGTTCTATGGATTTGTCTGCTATGGAACAGGGAGTCAAACTGGTGGGGAAGGTCCTGGAAACAGAAATGCTGAATAAATGGGGTATCAGGAATATTCTGAATGCTGCATGGAGGAAGTTTGGCGATCTGGAAATTAAATGGGTTAGAGATAATCTGTTTACTTTCTCTGTGCAGGATGAAAATATGGCATCCAAGATCTTGATCAAGTCCCATGGGCTGTGATGAAGAAGAACTTTGTGGTCAAGAAATGGCCCTCTGAACTTGCTTTGGAGGAAATTGACTTGGACTCGGTACCATTCTGGATTCAAATCAGTGGAATTCCTATGTGTTTTACGTCCAAGGCTAATATCACTCGAATAACTAAGGCTGCTGGGGTTCTATTGGAGTTCGAGGACCCATCTAAAGCCAGGGGTTTCTTACGAGCTAGAATATCAGTTAACACGGCACACCCATTGGTTAAAGGTTGTTGGTTGAAAAGGGAAGTTGACCAAGAAACATGGGTTGAATTCCGGTATGAAAGGCTGCAGGACTTCTGCTATCGTTGTGGGCGAATTGGGCATGCCAACACGGGATGTCCAGCTGAGAATGATATTAGGGAAGATGGGTTTGGGGATTGGATAAAGGCACCGCCAGTAAGAGATGAGGTGGAGATTGTGAGGCAGGTTACTTCGGGTGGTGGCATCAGAAGGAGGGCGGAGGCTGCTCGCGGTAGCTCTAGTCAGGCACAGAGGACAAATAATCCTAAATCTATCCCGTCGTTGGAGCACCGTGGGAAAGGATCCCTGGAGGTAAATGAGGTGGATAAGGGACTCGGGCCTCATACGTATGAACGGAGGAAATGGCGTCGATTGGAGAGGCTAAAGCTGCAGCACAGTCAGTTTCAATGGCTCGGGCTACGGGGAGATTTGCAGCAGGGGTGGGGGATAGAGGAAGGTGGCTTCTTGCAGGTTGAGAATCGACCATTTCGGAGAAGCGGTGGCGCGGGACAAGCCGTGGTTATTCGTGATCTATTCCCGGATCAGGTTCTATCGGTAAGGGGTGATGGTAGTGATGGAGTCCATAGGGCGGATTCTTGGAGGGATAGGGGTGGCCCAAATCTATTCCTAAACGAGTCTGTGGGTGGAAAAAGGGGTATGGAGGTTCAAGGGTTGGACTTTATCCAATCTCCAAGTAAAAAGGGCAGGAGTACTGCGATGGTTATTAGTGATGAGGAGGACCTGCATGACGAGTCGGACGTGGAGGGTCAGAGGGGGGTCGACGAGGAGGTGGATCTGAATGCGGATAGTGTGGGGTTTAAGGAGAGAAGGTCGGGAAAATTGGTCCGGGGTGGTGGCGGCTGGCCCTTAACAGCCGCACGGTCGCCATGAGTTTTCTGGTTTGGAACTGCCGTGGTCTCGGGTCGGACACGGCAGTTCGAGCCCTTCATGGGCTCATTCGAAAAAAACGACCCACTATGATCTTTCTTTCTGAAACTAAAATGAAAGATCATAGAGTAGGAGGAGTACGAAGACGCATGGGTTTCTCTAATGGTGTTTATGTTTCTCCTGTTGGTAGAGCCGGTGGTCTCTCCCTTTGGTGGGATGACTCTCTGGAGGTACAGATTATTTTCTCTTCTAGATTTGTCATTGATGCGATCTTTCGTAAGGTTGGGGAAGAGACGTGGGCTAGATTTACTGGGGTGTATGGTACCTCGTACAGAGAGGAAAAGGCGGAGTTTTGGGGCTGGATGAACTCTTTCTTCTCTCCTTCTGATATTCCTTGGTTATGTGCTGGAGATTTTAATGAATTTCTGTGGGCTCATGAAAAGTCGGGTGGGGCTGAGGTATTGTATAATAGGCCCAGATTTCTTGAGGAATTTATGCTCTCTTCGGGTTTATCTGATTTGGGCTTTACTGGCCCGATTTTCACCTGGAGGAGTTCGAGGAATGGTCAATTGGTTGAAGAGAGGTTGGATCGGGCTCTTGCTAATGATCTGTGGCAGATTGCGTGGTCCAACTCTGTGGTCACACATGGGCCTGTGTTTGGATCTGACCACTGCCCTCTTTTGATTCACACGGTTGGGGAGGGACCTCGGGCAAAAAGAATTTTCAGGTTTGAGGCTTTCTGGGCGAAGGAACCTGGCTGCAAGGAGGTGATCCGCTCTTGTTGGGAGCGAAGATTGTCTGGGGGGGTTTCTACTAAATGGAGTAAGCGAATGATTGATTGTAAATTCAATCTTATTAGATGGAGTCGCAACAAATTCCATTCCAGGGGGCAACGTATTGAGATGCTCACGCATCAATTGGGGGAACTTCAAAAAGATTGGGGGTCTAATATGAGGGAAATTAAGGAGGCTTCTCAGGTTATTGACGAGTTGCGTGCCCAAGAGGAATTATTTTGGTTACAAAGATCTCGTGTAAATTGGCTGCAAAATGGGGATGCTAATACAAAATTCTTCCATCATTCAACCCTACAGAGGAGAAGAAGGAATCGGGTTCTGAAAATTAGGGATGAGGATGGGTGTTGGGAAGAGCAACCGAGCCGGGTGCGCAAGCTTCTGGAGGACCATTTTATTCATACCTTAACCTCTGATGGAAACCGTGACTGGGGTGATTTGCTGGATTGCATTGGTCCTTGCGTCTCGCAGGACATGAACGCTGCGCTTGTCAAACCGGTGGAGGTCCAGGAAATTATGGATGCGGCATTGAAGATGGGTGGGATCAAAGCACCGGGCCCAGATGGTTTTCAAGGTGTTTTCTACCAATCCTTTTGGGAGCATGTTCATGAGGATGTCAATGTTCTGGTGAGTTCTCTGATGAGGGGTGAAGTTAGCCCCGTGTCCATTAACGCTACGCATATTGTTCTTATCCCTAAGGTTCCTCATCCGGAGTCAGTTTCCCATTTTAGACCTATTAGCCTCTGCAATTATTCTTACAAGATTTTGGCTAAGGTGTTGGCGAACAGGTTGAGAGTTCTATTACCAAATATTATTTCCCCTTCTCAAAATGCCTTCGTGGCGGGCAGGCAGATTCAAGATAATATCGGTGTGGCGCATGAATTGTTTCACTTCTTGAAAGGGAGAAAAGCTAAGAGCAAATTTGAAATGGGCATTAAGCTTGATATGCAAAAGGCGTATGATAGGGTGGAGTGGGACTTTCTGGATGCGATCATGGAGAGAATGGGGTTCGGCCTTTCTTGGAGAAAAATTATTCTTGGGTGTCTTTCCTCTGTCAGCTTTGCTGTTATTCTTAATGGGCAGCCTGGTGATAAGTTCGCTCCTTCTAGGGGTCTTCGACAGGGCGATCCGCTTTCCCCGTACCTGTTTCTATTGGTTGGGGAAGTTTTCTCTCGCCTAATCCAACAAGCTATTGATGCTAATAGCCTGGTTGGGGTTCGGTGTGGGACTAATGGGCCGATAATCTCTCATATATTCTTTGCTGACGACACTCTTCTCTTTCTTAAAGCTAATGAGGCTAATTGTAGGAATCTAATTTCTCTTCTTCAGTCTTACTGCCTTGCTTCGGGACAAAGAGTAAACTTACAAAAATCCAGTGTTTTTTTCGGTGCTAATGTTCCTTCAGGGGTTGCTGCAAATCTGGGCAGCATTCTTGGGATGAATGTTGTGGATAACCCAGGTACTTATCTTGGCGTCCCTGCTATTTGGGGCAGATCTAAGAAACGTGGACTTGCTTTTGTCAAAGGGAAAATCTTGGGGAAGCTTCAAGGGTGGAAACAGAGTACTTTATCTAGAGCGGGAAGAGAAGTGTTGATTAAGGCTGTTGTGCAAGCGATCCCTGCTTACCCGATGAATATCTTCAAATCTCCTGCGGTGGTTTGCAAAGAGCTAGATGCTTTGGTTGCCAATTTTTGGTGGGGTGATGGTTCGGGTGGTAAGAGGAAAACGCATTGGGTTTCTAAGGATATTTTAGGCCTTCCGAAGGACTTGGGAGGTCTAGGTCTTCAAAGTTTTATGGAGTTTAATGATGCTCTCCTAGCTAAGCAGTGTTGGCGTTTAATTACTGATCCCAGTTCCTTGTGGGCGAGAGTTCTTAAAGCCAGGTATTTCCCTCACTGCTCTTTTTTGGAGGCGAAGAAGGGAGGGTGTGCGTCTTGGGCGTGGAGTAGCCTTCTCTCGGGCAGGGAGGTTATTTGTAGGGGTGCCCATTGGCAAATTCTGGGTGGTAGGGACGTCCGTGTGTGGGTGGACAGGTGGCTGCCCTCTTTACCATCTGGGCATCCTACACCCCTCGGTGAGGTGGTTGTCTCTAAGAACTTAAGGGTTTCTTCCCTTATTGACTCTTCCTCGCTTCGTTGGAATATCGAGTTCTTGCTCCCATTCTTGTCCTTGGAGGACCGAAATGCCATCTTAGAGTTGCCTATTGGAGATATTAATCGGGAAGACCGGGTTATATGGGCGGCCTCTTCCAATGGGAGGTACTCGGTCAAATCCGGGTACGCGTGGCTTCAGTCTAGATCGCTCAGTGGTAGGGATACCCGGGGTTCTGAGGTTCGGTCGATTCCACAAGCCTTATGGAAGACTATCTGGCATTTGAAGGTACCTCCTAAACTTCGTCACTTCTTTTGGTTGTCTCTTCATCATGGCTTGCCTGCTAGAGCGGTTTTGCATAGACGTGGGTTATCTCCTTCCCCAATCTGCCCCATTTGTTCCACAGAAAATGAGACTATTGAGCATATCTTCCTTGGCTGCCCCTGGGTTAAGGGGGTTTGGTTTGGTGGTGCGTTGGGCTACAAAGTGGATTCTTCGGGGTCTATTCTGTGGAGTGCTTGGCTGAATTCAGTTTTGAAGGTGGGTGGTTCCTCGGCTGGCAGATCTTGGACGCAGTCGTATATTGCTTTTACTTGTTGGTATATTTGGAAAGCCCGTTGCGATTTTGTTTTCAACCATACTTCCATCAACCCTTTCTCGGTCCTATCTGCCTTGTCGTCGGCTTTGGATTCTTTTTTAGTTGCGGTGGAGGTGAAGAACCTTGGTTGTCCCGGGGTGGTGTCTCGGCCGGTGGTGTACCCTCGGTGGAACCCTCCTCCCGCCCCTTTTGTGAAATTTAACGTTGATGCTAGCTGGTCCATTGCTTCTGGGTCGGGTTATGCTGGGGTTGTGGCGCGGGATGCTGTGGGCAACTTCGTTGCTGCTACGAGGTACCCCCTGTGTGCTCCTTCCTCTTTGTTGGCCGAAGCAGTGGCCCTGATTAAAGGTTGCGAGTTAGGGGCCGCCCTTGGGGTGGAGAACATTATTTTAGAGTCTGATTCTCGCGAGGCGATCTCTTGTCTTGATGGGTCTCTTATCTCTGGCAGTTGGGAGGTTTTCCCGCTGTTGGCTCGGGTTCTGAGTCTAAGTGGGTCCTTTCAGAACTGTCGCTGGTCTTGGATTCCTAGATCAGCCAATGGTGCAGCGGACGCTCTTGCTTCTGCTGGTATTACGGAGATGTGCGATTTTGTTTGGGTCAATAGGCCCCCATCTTCGTTAGTTCATGTTTTATGTAATGATGGGTTGCCTTGCCCCCATTAGTTTTGCTAGGTGGTTTTTGGGGTGACACTTGTACTTGGTCTTGGTGTCGGTCTATCCCCTCTTTCTGCCTAGTTTAGCTACTTTCTGGATGTTTGCCTCTTGTAGGCTCTCTTGTTCTCTTTTGGCTTCTTAGCCCTGGAATGCTATTCCGTTGGTTTCAAAAAAACAGCGAGCTACAAAATGATTATCCTTTAAACCAAATCATGGTGACCGCAAAATTGCCACAAACCAACTTGCAAATTTGAATTCTTCAAATATAGAAGACAATATTAACTCCATGCAACCTCCCTAATAAAATTAAAATCAATCTGTTTCGGCCCAAAATGACATTGGGCCGAGCGCGGACCATTCTCGGCCCAGGACCTGCGCTAAAGTAGTGGGTCGGTGCTATGGGCCGTGGGCTAGGAAGAGTCCTATCTGGAGAGGAGTCGGAAAAGCTAGGCTGACAGAAGCCGAGACCTATTAGGAGAAGGAGTCTGGGGGAAAAATGAATCAGACTCGTGACTGGAGGCAGGTTCAGAGTCCTAGCTGGATTGGGATCAGCCGAGATAGGATTGGATTGGTATTGGCCGAAGTAGAGTCGGACTAGGAGTCGGATTTCTATCTGAGGACGGTTGAAGGGTTTGCACTATAAATAGGGAAGGGGAGCATAACATTAGGCCTCTTCAACTCAACACACAAAACTGCCCTGCGCAAACTCTCTCAACCTTTTGAGATTTTTATTTTCTTTTTCCGCTGACACTTCTTCAGTTTGGATAAACAACACTGTGAAGGCAACCGGTGATATCTTCAGTTTGGATAAACAGCACTATCGCCGTATAACCAATCGATCGCGGAGCACCTTCAGTTTAGATAAACAGCACTGAGTCGAGGCCGGTTAGTTATCTATCCAAGTCTCGGTCGAGAAGGGTTTTCGAATCCTTATTGGCAGAGGTCATCTCACCAGCCTTCTCGGCGAAGTGAGGTGTTACGAATTACCAGGCTCGGCACATTGAACGCCGAGTTGTTTTATGATTGGATACTCACAGGTTGGTTTCAAAGTTCGGCATTCAGACGGCCGAACCACTTTCACTGTCAAGACCTATATCTGTTTCGAGTATCTGTGCCCCTATACTTTGGTGTCGATTCGGCGTGCTTATACTTTTACGAATACAATCACTATGACCGAATCCGGAGCCAACGATTCGTGAACTTCGCAAGACTAGCAGCCTTGTCTTCAGGCTCTAGAACCCAAAGGCCGAGTGGTGTTCCTTCCTCGGCCGCAGTCGCGAGATCGAGAAGTCAGCCGCACACACAACGCAACATCAACATTTTACTCACCGGCCGAGCTCGGCCGTCGAGTTGGCACGCCACGCATTTAACCGAAGGACGTAGTTAGCTCATAGATTATTCGACATGCGTGCCACGTAGGCTTGGTAGTTTTTAGGGTCAACACAATCACAAAACCCTAATAACATGATATTAATAAATTTCATCGAAAATAAAATTAGATAATACCTTTAAATTAACCACAAAAATAACAAAACCGCATCAAAATCCTAATTTTCAATTCCACAGCAGAGAGAAATCGAGTAGATCCCCAGATCCCTCAATAAAATGAAACATGCAAATGAGAATTCAATAATTACAACTCAAATTAAAAGCTTTTGCTTTCATAGACATCTGAATTCTTGAAAATTTACCCATTTAGCCCCAGTTAGTCGAAATCGATCGAGCATGAGAGATTTTTTTTCATAGACATTTGTTTTATAGACATCTCCTTTCAAATGAGCATGAGAGACTCAAGTAAAATAAGATATGGATTAACTTCGACGACATGCATCACATGGTGAACTATTAGAATTGGATATCTACTTTTCCCTACAATAATAATTGGGTGTTGTTATTGGAACTCACAATCAAAATATAATTATCATTCATTTTTCTCTCTTCGTGGCCAAAGTACTAATTTTGATCAAGTTTTGAAGTTGGGAAACTGAAAATTGTTCTTAGCAAAGGCTGTTAAGATTACTTCATGACTGGGGAGACGACTTGATAATTTTTTGGTCAATAATGCAGCAGACCACACACGGCAAAATAAAGTAGTTCATAGAGTTTGGAAAAACACAGTAAAAAGAAAGGAACTTTAACGAAAAAGCTCCTGATATTATTTATTGTAACAAAAAAATTATATTTTTACACTAAAAAATTAATCCTGATACTATTCATTTTATCTTTTATTTTATTTTTATCGTTAAAAAATTTCATTAATTTTGCTTTAAAAAGAATCACGCAATATTTTTGGATCTCAACATTTCACATGGCCCCCACCATCCTCTTGTCACATGGCATCGTCTTGTGTGGTGAGTGGTGAGTGGTGAGACGACGTGATATTTTTCTTGGTCAATAATGCAGTGGACCACACACGGCAAACATAAAGTAGAAATTGGTGGAGGTTGGAAAAATACAGTACAAAAAATCATGCAATATATTTGGATTTCACCATTTTTCCATATGGGGCCCACCATTCTCTTGTCGCCACCCTCTTGGCATCGTATTGTCACCATCCTCCACCATCCTACTCTAATTCCAAAACATTTACATGTAAAATAATATCTCAAAATTGCCCCTTTTATTACAATTCATAAAAAAATAAAAATGTAAAGACAAGATGGTAAAACATGGCAAGGAGAGAGAGTGGAGGAAAAAAACTAGAACGTGCTTAAAGAAATGAAAGTGTATTTGAAGAAGTTGTCGTAGTAATATCTCATTCCAATATCACTTCTCCCTTGCGCTCCAACTTCTCCCGTTCCTTGCATTCCTCCAGTTTCTTTCTATGGGTCTTACTTTTCCATACAAAAACAAAATCGTTACCTTTATCTCTTAGGTAAAATAAAGCAATAAAATGGTCAATCTCAAGGTACTCCAGAGAAACGATCCCTTCATAAAAAAGGTTTTGATTACGGCCGCCTACGTCACATTCTACGAATTCAACATCAAGACCAATCAATGGGTTTGTTTCCCGAATTGTAACTTCCAGTTCTTAGTTTGGTTGCCCCAAAAAAGAAAAAAAAAAACCAACCACAATTAAATCTATGAACAACGGAAATTTGAAATATGAAGTGCGAACCAATAGGTGGAAATGTGACACTGATGTTGGCAAACTTTATGCTCTTCAATCTTGATAATTTATGCACACATTGGAATCCATACTTCATATGTTCACTTATATTTGTTGATCTCTTCTCACATCTGTACTAAATTGTTTGGTATTAGTCATTTTGTTTTATTCATATTTCAATTTTGTAAGTAGCAAGAGTATCTTAGTCAATGAAAATATTAAAAATAAAATAAAAATTTGTCAATGGTGCCAAATGCATGTAATTATAAATTTGTAAGTCACGCAGGCCTCTAATCCTACCAATTGTTAACAATGATAAACAACTAGCGCAACATATTTTAGGGGAGCGTAGCGCTTGTGATTTAAAAATATCTCTCACATGCGCGTTAGCGCGTGCACAAATGCTAGTTTAGAGTAAATAAAGGAGATTGTACAAACGCATATGTAGGATAAGTTAGGGGTGTGAGTACAGGCCATGCCAGGCTCAACATTGAAGTGAACAGACCGTATCAAAATCCATGCAACCTCCTAATAAAATTAAGGAAGCTTTAATGAAAATGGTTTGAGGCTAAGCTATTATTTAACCAAAAACCGTCATAAGCTATTATTTAACCAAAAAAGCTTCATATTAATCATAAGGACAACTAACTTATATTTAGACCCTACAAATGGTAAAAGACGTGGGCTGAATCAAAAGCCAAAAATGCAATAATTTTTTTTCCAGCCATGCCCCTGACAGAAACTTCATTCTGTCAGCCAAATTACGTTAGAAATAAATTTTCCTTTATTTACAAGTATGCCACTACCTCATTAAAGCCTAAATATCATATGAAAATGAAAATTTTAAAAGTTTCCATGAATTCTCCTAACGAGACGTCCCTGATTGCAGCATTAAGTGATTTGACTCTTAAATAAATACAAAAATAAGCTATTATCATCAATGTCACCTATTATTCATGTTTTAAATAGGAATGCATCTTAATAATCAAGCAACATGAATAAAATCAAATTAATCTTATAGTTCGACTACAAAACAAAAATAGCGCATGAAATTAAAATTACATAGTAGCAATATCCCATACAAGTCGCCTTGTTGTTTTTTTTATACAAATCAATTCGGAAATCTTATTATTTTTATTCTCATCCTGCAATGTTGCACGATGATATGAACGGTTTATCTTTAGATTGTCATTTAAAAACCATCTCTACAAAAGCTAAATGCATTCAAAAGTTTTTGCTCATGTAACGATTATTCAATAATTCTTTTGAACACTCAAATTATGACAATATTATTCTAAAATGGTTTGACGATATCTTGTTTGGTTCTTTTGTTGCAAAATTGCTCTTTAAAGAGTGACCTAGATAACATACGGTTTTGATCATTGAGTAACAGTGCTTGATCATAAACAAAGAAATGAGAAAGTAGAAAGGAAAATAATTTCACAATAGACTAACCAAAATAATTTGGTTCAAATTTGCCTTTGACGAAAATTGAACTTAAGATTTCTCACGTGAAAGCCGTAGTACTAAAATGTGAAGTTTTTTGGTAAAAGAAATAAAGGAAATAAAATAGCTAGCATGACATCATACTCACCAATCGCGATGTATATGTTCCATACATGTGTCTTGGCCTTCGAGCATTGTTAGCAAGTGGTACATTACATTTTCATGCAAGCATAATCACGATTCACGAAGTGGAAAAAGGAAATAAAAAGCTCCAATCATCCAATGGCCTATGAGTTATAACACAATCACAATTCACTTGTCCCTCTGTTGTAGCAAATCAATTCTTTATACAAGTCACCTTGTTATTCAATTTACGTTTTTAATCAAAACAGTCACTTTTATTTTTTATTTTTTTAATTTACAACAAATTCATATGATTATTGAAAATTATTTTGTAAAGTATTACAGAGTTGTAATTATTTAAACTTTCATCTCATTCTATCAAATTCACCAAAGTACTAAAATAAATTTCTTACAAGGCTCCCGTCTAGGCTCTGCCCAAGCCCCAGTCCGTCATCCGATAACTGGCTAGGCGTCTTTTAAAACCATGAGAAATAGTGTTTTTATTCAGTTTCATAACTAGTATATAATTTTGCGATAGTTTCAGCAATAGTGTGCATTGTTTTTGTTCAAATCTAGAATTAGTGTGAGTTATTTTGTATTAGTTCCATAAATGATGTTTATTTTGTTATTTTTCATAAATGGTGTGAGGATAATCTTATCGTTTTTTTTTTAAATCCCGCTTCACTAATAATTCAATGTGATATGTTTTAGCGCAAAACTACAGCGAAACACATTGAAATAATTAGAAACTATCTCCACCACAAATCTGTAACAAAAGAGGGATAAAGAGAGAAACCAGCCCTGCTGAAAGTTTTTAAGTGCAAAATTAAAAAATAAACAGTTCAAAGATCGGACTTTGATTTGCATCAATGAAAGTTGCAAGGAATGTGAACCATATTGCCTCAATATTTTCCATTCATATTCTTTGCACACCACTTGTTCAGAGAAGAACAACCATTTTGGTGATCCTCGGAAAAGAAAGAGATGGCGGCAAATCCTCTTCTGGCAGGAACGCAAGACAATCGATGATGCACAGCTGCTGAGGTCCTTCTCCGCAGGAATTCCACAAGTGCGTGGTGTTTTGATTCACAGATTTCAAACTTGATCGTCCAGATGGTGTGAGGGGAAGAGAGCCGCTGTTGTTTGAGCAATGTCTCCAACAGATCCTCACTTCCCCTGATCTGAAATTCTCCAAGGGAGACATAGCATAGTTTGATTCCACTGTTAAAAATTACCCGATATTATAAATGAATATAGACAAGGCAAAATGAAGAAAGCAAATGAAAAGGAAGGCAAATTACAATTTACAAATCATCAGTGTTCAACCGAGAATCGATATATATCCTTCTGGTGAAATCTGTAGCGGAACAACCAGCCTCCTTGTATAGTAACGCAATGTACTGGCATTCATCCAAACACAGTTAAGGGGTGCTAAATACAGATAAGTGTAAATTAACCTTGAAGACAATTAATTTTGTTGGAAAATTTGAGGACAATCAATTTAACATAGCTACAGATAAGTGGTACTAAATATGTACCTGGCTTTGTCTTGAGAGTTGAGAGTTGAGAGTTGGAGAGAGTGAAATGAAGGCTCATATGGTGATTTCATCATCTATCTTTATGCAAGGAATGCAAGATAAGTTTCTCCAATCTTTTCCCTTCTTGTTCCGATACCTCTTCTTCAGAGAAGGACAACCCCAGATGCTCAGATAAGAAAGAGATGCCGGCAAACCCTATTTCGGCAAAAATTCAAGACTCTCGCAGCTCGAAATTCGTAGCTGTTGAAGAGAAGTGAGGTGCTTAAGTCCCTTTCCGTCCATAGATTTCAGATTTGGAAGTATAGAGATCCAGAGATTGTGAAGAGTGGCAGGGAGCAGCTGTTCCCGGAGCAACATCTCCAACAGACCCTTGTTTCCTTGGATCCGAAATTCTAGAGGCAAGTCCTTGCAATCCCCACTCCACTGAAGGCCTCAGTCTCTCACAATTTTCTATCCAAAATGTTTGAAGGTTGGGAGGCAAACCCCCTTGTGCAGGTGACACCAGATTTGGAAGATTTTGTATTCACAAATCTTGAAGGGCGGTGAGGATGTGCATTCGGGCCCGCAACAACTTCAAATTCTCGCACCCAGAGACTGAAAAGGAAGTCAGGTTGGAAGTGGACAATCCTGTGTCTGGAAAAGAGACGAGATATGGACATCTCCGGATATCCAAGGAGTCGAGATGGCTGAGATTTTCATCAGTTGCTCCTTCAACAAAAAGGGATTCCAGATTCTGACAACCATGGATACGAAGAGATGAAAGATGAGAAAGTTATGCCAGTGGACCTCTTCAACTGTTGTGTTGGTAGAGAGAAACATATCTCCAGTGAACCTACCTGAAGATTACAGCTACAGTGAAAGATGAGAAAGTTATGCCACAAACGAGACAAATATAAGATGTTCATTGGCGGCAAGGCACAATTTCATTTAAAGTATGTGATATATATTCTTCTTTAAGGAGAGTACGTGGATGAAGAGTTTTGATGAAAATGTAGGAAAAGATCGCAGAGCTTTACCTTCACACGCTTTCTACCGTTTCGTTATAAATCGAACTGTGAAAAGCATGTTTTCTCTCAAATCCATTTCAATAGGATGCCAACTCAACTGCTTTCCTTTTTCACACCTCAGCTTAACAAGATATTCCTCCAAAATTCCAAGATGAAGAAATTATTATTGATACACTTATCATAGAAAACAAGCGAATGGAACTTAAAAAACAAAAGAGAGTGGTGGAACACTCAATTACCGCTCATCCGCAGTGCTCAACACAAGAATTATCATTCTTGTGAAGTCTGTAGCACACCAGCCAAACACTTATTCAAGTAATATCATTTACTGGAATACCAACAAACGCAGGCATGAAGACACTCCTACAAGGAACAAGCGCGAAGTTCAACCACTTTGTTTGTACAAAAGCATATCTGCACCCATTCAAAGATGAGAGTGACATCAAGAGAAGATGAAAAGGCATGTCTCTTATACTCAAACTATAAACAGTATTAGGAAAAAAACAAAAAACGAAAAGAAAAAAAGACAAGAAAAACAACATCATTCCGGAGGTTACCTATCCGATCAAAGGAGAATTATATTCATGCCAGATAACCGGAGCTAGCACCATTCAAGGACAACCAATTGATGCATGTTTAAATCGTTGGCTGTAGATGATCCTATCTTTACAATTCCAGAGTTGCCATCTGCATCAATAAAGCCGACAAATACGTTAGTCCCATCGTGTTGTCCTTACTGATTGCATAGTTGAATTACATTGATACATAAAGGAAGAACAAATTACACTCAAGTGTTCAACTACGTACACTGAAATCTATAGGCGCAGCAGCCAGGCACCAAGTCTAGTCACACAAGCTCTCTCCAACCACTGTGTTTGTAGAGAAACATATGTATATGCACCTACCACAAAATGACAGAGGCATTGAAAGATGAGTAAGCATTCCGCCGTATGGAAACCACAGAAGTATATACATACACAAGTACCTGAGTGGTTGAAGTAAGCTAACACCTTTTTCCCTCTGATAATCCTATCTTTACAGTTCAATAGTTTTCCCTCTGGACCGACAGAGTCCCACATACATTCAATCTTTATATAGCTATTCAAGAGAGCTGAGGTCTAGAGGTCCCTGTCCTGGAAGGAATTGCGAGTGTGGGAGGCGTTGAAAGTCCATTTCCACCCCAAATATTTCGAACTTGACAGTCCAGAAAATCAGAGCCCCATTTGATAATCCTATCTTCACAGGTTTGCTTGCTCGCTGCGTCAATGAAACCGATATATCAGAAGATTAGAGTTATGTCGCAAACGACAGAAGTATGAGAAAAGCATCATCCAGGGTTTTACCTCTTGTCATGCAGGAGAATCATATATATCGACGCCCAAGTAGTTCCACAGTATCAGACTACAAAATAAGTCACTCCCCTCGCACTCCCCTGTAATTTCATAGTACTTAGACTCTGAAACTTTAATTTAAGCTGGAATATTGCTGAGGACAATCGATTTAATAATAAATAAATAAAGTACCTGGTTTTTGTCTTGAGAGCTGGAGAGAGTGAAATGAAGGCTCATATGGTGATTTCATCATCTATCTTTATGCAAGGAATGCAAGATATGTTTCTCCAATCTTTTCCCTTCTTGTTCCGATACCTCTTCTTCAGAGAAGGACAATCACAGATGCTCAGATAAGAAAGAGATGCCGGCAAACCCTCTTTTGGCAGGAATTTGAGACTCTCGCACCTTTGAATTTCTAGCTGTTGAAGAGAAGTGAGGTGCTCAAGTCCCTTTCCGTCCAAAGATTTCAGTTTCGATACAGAGGAGATTTGGAGAGTGTGAAGAGTGGCAGGGAGCAGCTGTTCATTGAGCAACGTCTCCACCAGATCCTTGTTTCCTCTGATAATCCAAAATCGCTGAAGAGAGGCAAGTCCGTGCAATCTCCACCCCACTGAAGGCCTCAGTCTCTCACAATAATGGATCCAAAATGATTGCAGGTTGGGAGGCAAACCCCTTTGCGCAAATGACACCACATTTGGAAGATCGATTATCCGCATATTTTGAAGGGCGGTAAGGGTGTGCATTCGGTCTGGCAACAACTTCAAATTCTCGCAGTAAAAGACTTCAAAGGAAGTGAGGTTGGGAGTGGAGACAAGATTTGGACAGTAACCGATAGACAGGTAATTGAGATTTTCATCTGCTCCTACTTCAACGGAAAGAGATTCCAGATTCTGACAACCATGGATAATAAGAGATGAAAGGTTGGGGAAAATGCCCAAAGGGAACGACCTCAGAGAATCACAGCTCTCCCATATCCTCAAAGACCGAAGGGAAGTCAATTTGGCCATCATCTCCCGTGATAGGAATTCTAATTTCTTGCGATCTTCTATACGTAGTGACGTTAGCATTGTGGGCAGACCATTTGTAGGGAACGATACGTGTGAGCAACAATTAGAAAGAGTCAAATCTTGTAGACGATTGATGTTGTGCACCATTTGCGCCAACCACTCTCTCCCATCAAAATAAATATCAAGCATTTGAAGCGCCGGCAGAGTCTCCGTCAACTCTAGTAACAATGATAGACCTGGGCATCCTTTTATTGTCAGTTTTTCAAGAGATCCTCGTAAGGATTCCATGTTCAGGGTATTACTGACCCTGTTTTCATGTAGAACCTCACAATAGTACACGTTACGTGTTTTCAAGGAAGGAAGATGAGTGGGCAAGTTTCCTCTCAGCTTTGGACACCGCCATAACCTAAACTCCTTAAGACGAGGAAAGTCTGGACTTTCACCTACTTTCACCTCCACTTGGACTAGGCTGCCAGGACTTTCACCTCCACTTGGACTAGGCTGCCATTCTTCCCACTCTGGCATCTCCCGAAACTTTAGCTTCTCTAAACATTGAAATGGTTGATTTCCCCCGTACAACTCAACACTCTTAACAACTTTCATCCTTTCTACGTAGAGGTCTTTTAGAGCAAGTAGCTGACCAACTGGTGGCAATGAACTGCAATTACTGAGACGCATCACTTGTAAGTTGGAGAAGGACGAGTCTCCCACCCAATTCGGGGAAACTGATTCCGCAATAACACCTGATGGTTAGTTTCACCAAATTTACCTAAGGCTTTATGCATAGTGGGCAGGGAACCACCAATACTTTGATGGTTCTGCCAGATGCCTTAACTGTTGCTGGAGATTCAAGAGTTACAACATATTCTGGCGAAAGTAATATTTCTTTATCTTTTAACTACCAAATTGATTATTATTTGACTATATTTATAGTATATGTAATATATTAATTGGTTCTAATTTAAGTATACAGTTAGACCCGAAGAAAAAAAAGTTAAACGTATTTCTAAGAATTCTCCAACACGAGCAACATGGTGTCATGATCAATATAATGCGCATCAGTTGCTAGGATATATATTCACAAGGAAGATATTAAAGTCCGTTAGAAGAGAGCAATGCTTCTTTCCTTGCTTTGAAATTCACCTATTTTTCCCTCTTCCACTTTACAAGGACTTGTATCAAGAGGTTTGACTACGTTCATATTGATCATGACACCATATTGATCGTGTTGGAGGATTCTTAGAATACGTTTAACTTTCTTTTCTTCAGGTCTAATTGTATATATAAATTAGAACCAATTAATATACTGCATATACTATAAACATAGTCAAATAATAATCAATTTGGTAGTTTAAGATAAATAAATATTATTTTCGTCGGAATATGCTGTAACTATTGAATCTACAGCAACAATTAAGGCATCTGGCAGAACCACCAAAAATTGGTGGTTTCCCTCCCACTCTGCATAAAGTCCTTACCATAAATGTGGTTTTCTTTGCCTGATACAATAATACAATTAAAAAGAGATGAGCACACAATCAGATTATGTAATGGCATGTTAGAAAATGGATATAAAAAAAGTAATGAAAGAAAACTAAAGACAGAAAACTTGGTTTTACTTACAGTAGATTTTCTGTTTAATTGTTCTCGTCAAATTGCTTATCTACTTTTATTTGGTCTTTTATAATGTATAAGATTGTGTTTGATAGGGTGAATATAGTGATGAACTGAACGTAGTCAAACCTCCTGATACAAGTCCTTGTGAAGTGGAAGAGGGAAAAATAGGCGAATTTCAAAGCAAGGAAAGAAGCATTGCTCTCTCCTAAGAGGGAAAAATACCGACTACAGGGACTACAAGATCGTCTGCTAATGATTGTAATTCTTTCACACATAACAAATTAAAACAAATCTCCAATTGTGCTACTCGGTTCCTAAAACAGTATAGCACGATTTTGAAATTATAAACCG
This sequence comes from Cotoneaster glaucophyllus, assembly GCA_036320875.1. NCBI lineage: Eukaryota > Viridiplantae > Streptophyta > Magnoliopsida > Rosales > Rosaceae > Cotoneaster > Cotoneaster glaucophyllus. The sequence continues at coordinate 1,981,320 of CM070061.1, forward strand.
ATTAAAGTTTCAGCAACAAACAGATTACTCAATCAGAAAACACATTCATCAGGATATGAACCTATGGGAATCAGCTGTAATTAATAATTATCAATAATTAAAAGTAATGAACCAGAAATTCTAGCAAAAATAATTCGCAATTGCAGAAATACAGTAAAATCTGCATTCCAATCAAACAGAGGGCATGGAAAATCGAAGTGTGGATGGGAATTTACAGACCTGGACGAGCCAAACTAAATTTCAGGCCTAACTAGTAACTACATCATTATTCAGACACAATCCAAAACAATACTGCTATGTTATATATTCTAAACAAAATTTGCTTACTGTAACTCAACCATTGAAGCCCACCCATCCCCCTATAATCCGAAACAACACTTCTCTCCGTGCTTGGCAATTGCAGCCCACCCATCCCCCTATAATTCGTGCAGGTCCTATTTCCCCATCCCCTATAATTTTATGTTACAAATTCGTGCACCCACCCTCCAAAAGACCTGCAGGTCCTGCACTGCATCCGCCCTAAACCGGAACCCACCCAACCTGAAACCCTCCCAAAAACCTGCACCCATCCTAATCCGAAACCCACAGTCCTCAAACCCTCACACATTCGACAAAATGCTCAGAAATCAAGTTAATCAACATGAAATTTGACCCTAAACCCTAAAGAAAACCCAGTGAAAATCAGAAAGCCCTACCTGGATTTTGGGTCTCGATTCGTGTCGGATTCGCATCTTCCTGCGTCTGTGTGTGTGGCCGGATGAGCGCCGTTGAAGTGGACGGAGGAGCGGCGTTCGAACTGGACGGGAGGAGCGCTGGAGCGCCGTTCGACCTTTGTTCTTCGAGAGAGTGAGAGTGAGAGTGAGAGTGAGTGAGCTATTTAGAGAAAGACCTAACTTACAATGGACGGTAGGATTTAATCTTAACCAATCTAACGGTCCAAATAATTTCTAATTATAAATTATAAATTATATATATATATATATATAATATTCGGTTCAAGATGAGCAATCACAAAACCCAACTGAATAAATGTCTATGAAAGCAAATCTCTCATGCCCGATTGATTTCGACTAATTGGGGCTACATGGGTAAATTTTCAAGAATTCAGATGTCTATGAAAGCAGAAGCTTTTAATTTGAGTTGTAATTATTGAATTCCCATTTGAATGTTTCATTTTATTGGGGGATCTGAGGATCTACTCGATTTATCTATGTAGTGGAATTGAAAATTGAGATTTTGATGTGATTTTGTTATTTTTGTGGTTAATTTAAAGATATTATCTAATTTTATTTTCAATGAAATTTAATAATCTCATGTTAATCAATTGCTATTAGGGTTTTGTGATGGATATAATTTTATTAGGGAGGTTGCATGGACTTTCTTTTCTATATTTTCAGTTGGGCATTTTGGCTGACCGTTAGAAATTATATATCTATATAATTTATTGGGCTTTTACTTGGAGCACAACAGCTATTTTGTTCAAGCACACCAGCTAACGATCAGCCAAAATGCCCAACTGAAAATATAGAAAAGAAAGTCCATGCAACCTTCCTAATAAAATTATATCAATCACAAAACCTTAATAGCAATTGATTAACATGAGATTAATAAATTTCATTGAAAATAAAATTAGATAATATCTTTAAATTTATTGGCCTTTTACTTGGAGCACAACAGCTATTTTGTTCAAGCACACCAGCTAACGATCAGCCAAAATGCCCAACTGAAAATATAGAAAAGAAAGTCCATGCAACCTCCCTAATAAAATTATATCAATCACAAAACCTTAATAGCAATTGATTAACATGAGATTAATAAATTTCATTGAAAATAAAATTAGATAATATCTTTAAATTAACCACAAAAATAACAAAACCACATCAAAATCCCAATTTTCAATTCCACTACAGAGAGAAATCGAGTAGATCCCCAGATCCCCCAATAAAATGAAACATTCAAATGGGAATTCAATAATTACAACTCAAATTAAAAGCTTCTGCTTTCATAGACATCTGAATTCTTGAAAATTTACACATGTAGCCCCAATTAGTCGAAATCAATCGGGCATGAGAGATTTGCTTTCATGGACATTTGTTTCACTAGACATCTGCTTTCAAACGAGCGCGAGAGACTCATGTAGAACAGGATATGGGTTAATTTCGAAGACATGCATCACATGGTAAACTACTAGAGCATCACATGGTAAACTATTAGAACTAGATATCTACTTTTGCCTCGGTTTGGCTCTAAGCTTTACCAAAACAATAATAATTGGGTGTTGTTATTGGAACTCACAATCAAAATACAATTATCATTCATTTCTCTAAATAATAATGAAATAAAATAAGGAATGAGTGGGTGCACAATAACTACTCACAAGAGTGCTAATAATAATTTATCTTTTTTGTCTCCACTAAGATATGTGATTGAAATTCAACACATGAATAGTTTGATCAGATGTCATGTCATAATCAGAATATGAACATCCAAAACATAACTAATTGGGAAATGAACTTCTACAACAATAACAACCAAGTTTTATCCTACTAAGTAAGGTCATCTACATGGATATTAGAACGTCACTCCGCTTGACTTTGCGTCATGTCTTCCTGGGACATGAACGTCTAACTTGTATAAATTAGTCTTTCAATTTAGGAAAGTTCGATCCCTACATAAAAATGTTGTCACAAGTAGGGATACTTTTGTCTAACAAAGATCTTTTTGCAATTCTACCTTTATAAGAGGGAAGAAAAAGTGCAATTAATCTCTCCACATTATCAAAAACGAACTTCATGCATAACTTTCAGGTCCGTACAAAACAGCCTTGACAAAAACTGGTTTTGACAAGCTCTTCAATCCACCATTCTCATAACTATTGTTGAAAAGAAAAAGGATTGACAAAACAATGGAGACCAATTCTCTTCGGTTAGCCGTCTTTCTCTTCTTTGACCTTTTTGCTTGAGGTTTTCAAGAATTCTTTGAGTTATTTGTAGAGCGTTTCGGCTTCTTGCTTTCCAGCTTTGAAGGAGCTCTTGCTTTCCAGCTTTGAGGGAGCTAGTTTCTCCACTTCCATCTTCTCCAGCCGAAAAGGTGTCGCTTAAAGACCCATCGTCTTCATCAGAACTGAGTACCACCTCCTGAACAATATCTTCATCCATGGCTACTTGGTCCTGCCGCTCAGTCTTTCGCTTCCTTCCCTTCTTTTTCACATCTTTGGGTGGTTCAGCTCTGCAAGGCCGATAATGTTACAACATAAATCCCAAAAGTAAAATTGTAAAGAAATCTAGAGAGAGGGAGTGAGTGACCATACTTGGAATCCTTCCCTGGTAACCAGGACGAACTAAAGAAAGCAGTGCCTTCCTCGTCCCTGGTGTCATCTTCTTCATCGCTTTCTCGTCCTTTACTTCCAAAGACAGATGCATGCTCGCCCACAAGAACACTGGAAGCAATTAGCATGTTAAAAAATGGAACGCTAAACATGATACTTTCAAATGAACTGAATAGACAACGCAGTCTCTGACCTGGATTCCGACAATGAAGCATTTCTTTGTTGTGCTACTTCACGTAGAGTTGCAACGTACATCGACAGAGGGCTAGCCCTGACTTTTTCCCATCCTATAAAAATATACAAGGACTTCAGTTTCTCCAAGATGATATCAAAATAAAATGAAACGAAGGCAAAGCGTTAAAGATATCTCAGGTAACAACCGAATTATATCACAAATATCATTTGCGTGGGGGATTGTCAATGAATTACATCACGATAGACCCCTTTTCAGATTAAAACAAAATTTGATAGTTCAATCATGAAACATCCAAGAAATAGGCTCTTGTGGTCATTGGCTGGTAACAGTTTAGCAAAGTACAGATATACAATAGATTGATGGCAAAATCACATGAGAGAAAAAAAAAAAAAAATAAAATAAATTATGGAAGTCCAGCAAACTCAAGCATGACAACACTGCTACAAGGAACAAGCGTGCTGTTCAACCACTTTGTCTGTACAGAAGCATATCTGCACCCATACAAAGATGAGAGTGACATCAAAAGAACAAGCGTGCTGTCCAACTACTTTCTGTACAAAAACCATAACATGCTGGAGAATCATATATATCAGACTACAAAGAGGTCACTCCCCTCGAATTTCATCAGAATTAGACCTGAAACTTGAATTTAAGTAGGAATATTGTTGCTAGGGACAATCAATTTAATAATAAATAAAAAAGTACCTGGAATTTGTCTTGAGAGTTGAGAGTTGAGAGTTGGAGAGAGTGAAATGAAAGCTCATATGATGATGACTTCTCCATCTATCTTTATGCAAAGAATGCGAGCTATGTTTCTCCAATCTTTTCCCTTCTTGTTCTCACACCTCTTCTTCAAAGGAGGACAATTCTCAATGCTCAGATAAGAAAGAGATGCCGGAAAACCCTCTTTTGGCAGGAATTCGAGACTCTTGCACCCTACAATTTCTAGCTGTTGAAGAGAAGTGAGGGGCTCAAGTCCCTTTCTGTCCAAAGAATTCAGATTTCATACATAAGAGATCCAGAGAGTGTGAAGAGTGGCAGGGAGCAGGTGTTCATTGAGCAACGTCTCCAGCAGATCCTTGTTTCCTTCGATCCGAAATTAATTGGCTCCTGTAGGAAGATTTCGTATTAACCACCCAACATAAAATGTACTTAAAAGTAGTCATTACAGAACAAAGCACACTATGGTTCATGAGCAAACTTAAAAGTAAACATTACAAGTTATGACTATTACTAAGATTAAAGTTTTTTAGGGTGTCAAAGATTCGCCTCATCAAAATCTTGTGGGAGATTTCAACCCAGTTGAAGAAAAAAGAGTACCACACACCAACAAATTACAAGTTATGACTATCTAGCTTGTATTAATTAAAGCATCCAAAATAATGTCCAGGGGAGTCTTCAAACTATAGCAACTCTTGATATCATGCAAGTCTATGTGCAACATTTTTTGGCCTCTCGTCGACGTCTCACATAATATTGGACCAAACGCAGAATAATCCTTCTTCTTTTGCTACAGTCCCGCCAAAGATAGAGTGGAACTACTCTCCACTTCCACAGCTGCAGCAGCCAAATCAGCCGCCATCGGCAGCCAACGACGCAGTGTTCTGGCCTAAAACGTATGTGGTAGAGAAAAATGAAACCCCACGTGAGCACTTGCTGCAATGCAGCAACAAAGTGTGTGGCTGCTTACGAATCAGAAATACAAATACTATATATTAAGAGAAACAATGAATGGACCCCTTAGCGACTGAAATCCTGCTATGTGCGATAATGTACATGACGCACTTCCACGGTTGAGTTGCTACTTACCAAGAAGGTTTCTAAATTTGAGAGTCCACTGCTCCAACTTTCACCATCAAACTTGGGTTAAGGCGTATCGTCGTCAATTTGTCCACAGCATCTTCCTCTAGAGCGGTTAACAAATCAAATGATTGCCTGCATATAAAGTAAGCAAATCTGCAATGTTCAAAAACTTTTTACTTCGTTTGTTAACTTGCTATGCGAGTCACATGACATCACACACGCTAATATAAAGAAAACATTGAATATTCTCTTGATTGCTTATGAAATCCACTATGGTGAGAAGAATGCAATAACCTCTCAGTTCCTTTGGATCACTACCAGGAGATAAGATGTTCATTGGCGGCAACAATAGGCACAATTTCGTTTCAGGTATGTGATATATATATTCTTCTTTAAGGAGAGTATGTGGATGCAGAGTTTTGATGAAAATGTAGGAAAAGAACGCAGAGCTATACCTTCACACGCTTTCTACCGTTTCATTATAAATCGAACTGTGAAAAGAATGTTTTCTCTCAAATCCATTTCAATAGGATGCCAACTCAACCACTTTCCTCTTTCATACCTCAGCTTAACAAGATACTCCTAATTCAAAGATGAAGAAATTATTATTGATACATTTATCTTAGAAAACAAGCGAATGGAACTTAAAGCAAAAGAGAGTGGTGGAACACTCAATTACCGCTCATCCGCAGTGCTCAACATAAGAATTATCATTCTTGTGAAATCTGTTGCACACCAGCCAACCACTTATTCAAGTAATATCATTTACTGGAATACCAACAAACACAAGCATGACGACACTGCTACAAGGAACAAGCGCTCTGTTCGACCACTTTGTCTGTACAAAAGCACATCTGCACCCATTCGAAGATAAGAGTGACATCAAGAGAAGATGAAAAGGCATGTCTCCCATACTCAAACTATAAACAGTATTTGAAAAAAAAAAAAAAAAAACATCGTTCCAGTGATTACCTTGCCGATTAAAGGAGAATTATATTCATGCCAGATAACTGGAGCTAGCACCATTCAAGGACAACCAATTGATGCATGTTTAAATCGTTGGCTGTAGATAATCCTATCTTTACAAGTCCAGAGTTGCTATCTGCATCAATAAAGCCGACAAATACGTTAGTTCCATTCTGCCGTATGGAAACCACAGAAGTATATATATTATACACAAGCAACTGAGTGGTTGATGTAAGCTATCATTTTCCCTCTGATAATCTTACCTTTACAGTTCAATAGTTTTGTCTCTGGACCGACGAAGTCCCACATACGTTCAGTCTTTATATAGCTGTTCAAGGGAGTTGAGGTCTAGAGGTCCCCGTCCTGGAAGGAATTGCGAGAGTGGGAGGCGTTGAATTGAAAGTCCATTTCCACCCAAAAGATTTCAAACTTGACAGTCCAGAAAATCAGAGCACCATTTGATAATCCTATCTTTACAGGTTTGCTTGCTTGCTGCATCAATGAAACCGATATATCTGTTAGTCCCATCGCACCTAGCAGAAGATTAGAGTTATGTCGCAAACGAGAGAAGTATGAGAAAACCATGATCCAGGGTTTTACCTCTTGTCATGCAGGATAATCATATATATCGACCCCAAGTAGTTCAACAGTATCATATGATGATGACTTCTCCATCTATCTTTATGCAAGGAATGCGAGCTATGTTTCTCCAATCTTTTCCCTTCTTGTTCTCACACCTCTTCTTCAAAGAAGGACAATTCTCAATGCTCAGATAAGAAAGAGATGCCGGAAAACCCTCTTTTGGCAGGAATTCGAGACTCTTGCACCCTACAATTTCTAGCTGTTGAAGATTAGTGAGGTGCTCAAGTCCCTTTCTGTCCAAAGAATTCAGATTCCATACATAAGAGATCCAGAGAGTCTGAAGAGTGGCAGGGAGTAGGTGTTCATTGAGCAACATCTCCAGCAGATCCTTGTTTCCTTCGATCCAACAATGGTGAGAAGAATGCTAATATATAGAAAACAAGCCGAAAAATACGTTAGTCCCATCGTGTTGTCCTGACTGATTGCATAGTTGAATTACATTGATCCATAAAGGAAAAACAAGTTACACTCAAGTGTTTAACTACTTACACTGAAATCTGTAGGCGCAGCAGCAAGCCACCAAGTCTATTTACACTGGCATTCTAGCAAGCGGTGCTAATAAGCCATGCTCTCTTCAACCATGGTGTTTGTAGAGAAACATATGTATATGCACCTACCACAAGATGACAGAGGCATTGAAAGATGAGTAAACATTCCGCCACATGAAAACCGTAGCAGTATATATATATACACAACTACCTGAGTGGTTGATGTAAGCTAACATCGTTTTCCCTCTGATAATCCTATCTTTACAGTTCAATAGTTTTCTCTCTGGACCGACGAAGCCCCACATACATTCAATCTTTATATAGCTGTTCAAGAGAGCTGAGGTCTAGAGGTCCCTGTCCTGGAAGGAATTGACGGTCCAGAAAATCAGAGCACCATTTGATAATCCTATCTTTAGAGGTTTGCTTGCTCGCTGCATCAGTGAAACCGATATATCCGTTAGTCCCATCACACCTACCAGAAAATTACAAAATTTGCATCAATGACAGTTGCAAGGAATGTGAACTATATTGCCGCAATCTTTTCCATTCATATTCTTTGCACACCTCTTGTTCAGAGAAGAACAAACATTTTGGTGATCCTTGGAAAAGAAAGAGATGGTGGCAAATCCTCTTCTGGCACGAATGCAAGACAATCAATGATGCATAGCTGTTGAGGTCCTTCTCCGGGCAGGAATTCCGTGAGTGCGTGGTGTTTTGATCCACAGATTTCAAACTTGATCGTCCAGATGGTGTGAGTGGAAGAGAGCCGCTGTTGTTTGAGCAATGTCTCCAACAGATCCTCACTTCCCCTGATCTGAAATTCTCCAAGGGAGACATGGCATAGTTCGATTCCACTATTAAAAACTACCCAATATTATAAATGCAAATATAGACAAGGCAAAATTAAAAAAAGCCAAAGAAAAGGAAGGTAAATTACAATTTACAAATCATCAGTGTTCAACAGAGAATCGATATAAATCCTTCAGGTGAAATCTGTAGCGGAACAACCAGCCTCCTTGTATGGTAACGCAATGTACTGGCATTCATCCAAACATAGTTAAGTGGTGCTAAATACAGATAAGTGTTGAATTAACTTTGAAGACAATTAATTTTGTTGGAAAATTGAGGACAATCAATTTAACATAGCTACAGGTAAGTGGTACTAAATACGTACCTGGCTTTGTCTTGAGAGTTGAGAGTTGGAGAGAGTGAAATGAAGGCTCATACGGTGATTTCATCATCTATCTTTATGCAAGGAAAGCAAGATATGTTTCTCCAATCTTTTCCCTTCTTGTTCTGATACCTCTTCTTCAGAGAAGGACAACCCCAGATGCTCAGATAAGAAAGAGATGCCGGCAAACCCTCTTTCGGCAAGAATTCAAGACTCGCAGCTCGAAATTCGTAGCTGTTGAAGAGAAGTGAGTTGCTCAAGTGCCTTTCCGTCCAAAGATTTCAGATTTGGAAGTATAGAGATCCAGAGATTGTGAAGAGTGGCAGGGAGCAGCTGTTCCCGGAGCAACGTCTCCAACAGATCCTTGTTTCCTTGGATCCGAAATTCTAGAGGCAAGTCCTTGCAATCCCCACTCCACTGAAGGCCTCGGTCTCTCATAATTTTCTATCCAAAATGTTTGTAGGTTGGGAGGCAAACCCCCTTGTGCAGGTGACACCAGATTTGGAAGATTTTGTATTCACAGATCTTGAAGGGCGGTGAGGATGTGCATTCGGGCCGCCAACAACTTCAAATTCTCGCACCCAGAGACTGAAAAGGAAGTCAGGTTGGAAGTGGACAATCCTCCGTCTGGAAAAGAGACGAGATTTGGACATTTCCGGATATCCAGGGAGTCGAGATGGCTGAGATTTTCATCAGTTGCTCCTTCAACAAAAAGGGATTCCAGATTCTGACAACCATGGATACAAAGAGATGAAAGATGAGAAAGTTATGCCAGTGGACCTCTTCAACTGTTGCATTGGTAGAGAGAAACATATCTCCAGTGGACCTACCTGAAGATTACAGTTACAGTGAAAGATGAGAAAGTTATGCCACAAACGAGACAAGTATGAGAAAACCCTCACATGCAGGAGAATCATGTATATATATCAGACTACAAAGTAAGTCACTCCCCTCGCACTCTCCTGTAATTTCATCGGAATTAGACTCTGAAACTTGAATTTAAGTAGGAATATTGTTGCTAAGGAAAAATTTAATAATAAATAAAAAAAGTACCTGGCTTTTGTCTTGAGTTGAGAGTTGGAGAGAGTGACATGAAAGCTCATATGATGATGACTTCTCCAACAATCTTTATGCAAGGAATGCGAGCTATATTTCTCCAATCTTTTCCCTTCTTCTCACACCTCTTTGTCAAAGAAGGACAATTCTCAATGCTCAGATAAGAAAGAGATGGTGGAAAACCCTCTTTTGGCAGGAATTCGAGCCTCTTGCACCCTACAATTTCTAGCAGTTGAGGAAGTGAGGTGCTCAAGTCCCTTTCCGTCCAAAGATTTCAGATTCCATACATAAGAGATCCAGAGAGTGTGAAGAGTGGCAAGGAGCAGGTGTTCATTGAGCAACGTCTCCAGCAGATCCTTGTTTCCATTGATCCGAAATTAATTGGCTCCTGTAGGAAGATTTCGTAACCACCCAACATAAAATGAACTTAAAAGTAGTCATTACAGAACAAAGCACACTATGGTTCGTGAGCAAACTTAAAAGTAAACATTACAAGTTATGACTATTACTAAGATTAAAGTTTTTTAGGGTGTCAAAGATTCGCCTCATCAAAATCTCGTGGGAGATTTCAACCCAGTTGAAGAAAAAAGAGTACCACACACCAACAAATTACAAGTTATGACTATCTAGCTTGTATTAATTAAAACATCCAAAATAATGTCCAGGGGAGTCTTCAAACTATAGCAACTCTTGATATCATGCAAGTCCATGTGCAACATTTTTTGGCCTCTCGTCTCACATAATATTGGACCAAACGCAGAATAATCCTTCTTCTTTTGCTACAGTCCCGCCAAAGATAGAGTGGAATTACTCTCCACTTCCACAGCTGCAGCCGCCAAATCAGCTGGCCATCGGCAGCCAACGATGCAGTGTTCTGGCCTAAAACGTATGTGGTAGAGAAAAATGAAACCCCAAGCGAGCACTTGCTGCAATGCTGCAACAAAGTGTGTGGCTGCATACGAATCAGAAAAACAAATACTCTATATTAAGAGAAACAATGAATGGACCCCTTAGCGACTGTGAAATCCTGCTATGTGCGATAATGTACATGACGCACTTCCACGGTTGAGTTGCTACTTACCAAGAAGGTTTCTAAATTTGAGAGTCCACTGCTCCAACTTTCACCATCAAACTTGGGTTAAGGCGTATCATCGTCAATTTCTCCATGGCATCTTCCTCTAGAGCGGTTAACGAATCAAATGATTGCCTGTATATAAAGTAAGCAAATCTGCAATGTTCAAAAAATTTTTGCTTCGTTTGTTAACTTGCTATGCGAGTCACATGACATCACACACGCTAATATAAAGAAAACATTGAATATTCTCTTGATTGCTTATGAAATCCACTATGGTGAGAAGAATGCAATAACCTCTCAGTTCCTTTGGATCACTACCAGGAGATAAGATGTTCATTGGCGGTAACAATAGGCACAATTTCGTTTCAGGTATGTGATATATATATATATATATATATATATATATTCTTCCTTAAGGAGAGTATGTGGATGCAGAGTTTTGATGAAAATGTAGGAAAAGAACGTAGAGCTATACCTTCACACGCTTTCTACCGTTTCATTATAAATCGAACTGTGAAAAGAATGTTTTCTCTCAAATCCATTTCAATAGGATGCCAACTCAACCACTTTCCTCTTTCATACCTCAGCTTAACAAGATACTCCTAAATTCAAAGATGAAGAAATTATTATTGATACATTTATCTTAGAAAACAAGCGAATGGAACTTAAAGCAAAAGAGAGTGGTGGAACACTCAATTACCGCTCATCCGCAGTGCTCAACATAAGAATTATCATTCTTGTGAAATCCGTTGCACACCAGCCAACCACTTATTCAAGTAATATCATTTACTGGAATACCAACAAACACAAGCATGACGACACTGCTACAAGGAACAAGCGCTCTGTTCGACCACTTTGTCTGTACAAAAGCACATCTGCACCCATTCGAAGATAAGAGTGACATCAAGAGAAGATGAAAAGGCATGTCTCCCATACTAAAACTATAAACAGTATTAGAAACAGAAAAAAAACATCGTTCCAGGGATTACCTCGCCGATTAAAGGAGAATTATATTCATGCCAGATAACTGGAGCTAGCACCATTCAAGGACAACCAATTGATGCATGTTTAAATCGTTGGCTGTAGATAATCCTATCTTTACAAGTCCAGAGTTGCTATCTGCATCAATAAAGCCGACAAATACGTTAGTCCCATCGAGTTGTTCTGACAGATTGGATAGTTGATTTAGATTGATACATAAAGGAAGAACAAATTACACTCAAGTGTTCAACTACTTACACTGAAATCTGTAGGCGCAGCAGCCAGCCACCAAGTCTAGTTACACTGGCATTCTAGCAAGCGGTGCCAATAAGCCATGCTCTCTCCAACCATTGTGTTTGTAGAGAAAGAGAAACATATGTATACGAACCTACCAGAAGATGACAGAGGCACTGAAAGATGAGTAAGCATTCTGCCGTATGGAAACCACAGAAGTATATATATTATACACAAGCACCTGAGTGGTTGATGTAAGCTATCATTTTCCCTCTGATAATCCTACCTTTACAGTTCAATAGTTTTGTCTCTGGACCGACGATGTCCCACATACGTTCAGTCTTTATATAGCTGTTCAAGGGAGTTGAGGTCTAGAGGTCCCCGTCCTGGAAGGAATTGCGAAAGTGGGAGGCGTTGAATTGAAAGTCCATTTCCACCCAAAAGATTTCAAACTTGACAGTCCAGAAAATCAGAGCACCATTGGATAATCCTATCTTTAGAGGTTTGCTTGCTCGCTGCATCAATTAAACCGATATATCTGTTGGTCCCATCACTCCTACCAGAAGATTAGAGTTATGCCGCAAACGAGAGAAGTATGAGAAAACCATGATCCAGGGTTTACCTCTTGTCATGCAGGATAATCATATATATCGACCCCAAGTTGTTCCACAGTATCAGACTAGAAATTATTCACTCCCCTCGCACTCTCCTGTAATTTAATCGGAATTAGACTCTGAAACTCTAATTTAAGGTGGAATATTGCTGAGGACAGTCAATTTAATAATAAATAAAAAAAGTACCTGGTTTTTGTCTTGAGAGTTGAGAGTTGGAGAGCGTGAAATGAAAGCTCACAAGATGTTGACTTCTCCATCTATCTTTATGCAAAAAGTACCTGGTTTATGTCTTGAGAGTTAGAGTTGGAGAGAGTGAAATGAAGGCTCATATGGTGATTTCATCATCTATGTTTATGCAAGGAATGCGAGCTATGTTTCTCCAATCTTTTCCCTTCTTGTTCCGATACCTCTTCTTCAGAGAAGGGCAATCCTTGATCGTCAGAGAAGAAAGAGATGCCGGCAAACCCTCTTTTGGCAGGATTTCGAGACTCTTGCACCCTTTAATTTGTAGGTGTTGAAGAGAAGTGAGGTGCTCAAGTCCCTTTCCGTCCAAAGATTTCAGATTCAATACAGAAGAGATTTCGAGAGTGTGAAGAGTGGCAGGGAGTAGCTGTTCATTGAGCAACGTCTCCACCAGATCCTTGTTTGTCCTGATAGTAAATTCTCGAAGAGAGGCAAGTCCTTGCAATCTCCACTCCACTGAAGGCCTCAGTCTCTCACAATAGCTGATCCAAAATGATTGTAGGTTGGGAGGCAAACCCCCTTGTGCAAATGACACCACATTTGGAAGATCATGTATCGACAAACGTTGAAGGGCGGTGAGGGTGTGCATTCGGTCCGGCAACAACTTCAAATTCGTGCAGTGTAAGACTTGAAAGGAAGTGAGGTTGGGAGTGGGCAATCCCCCGTAGGGAAAAGAGACAAGATTTCGACATTGCCAAATAGACAGGGATTTGAGATGGCTGAGATTTTCATCTGCTCCTCCTTCAACACATACAGATAGGGATTCCAGATTCCGAAATCTCCATAATTCAAGAGATAAAAGGTTGGGGAAAATGCCCAAAGGGAACGACGTCAGAGAATCACAGCTGTCGGCTAGATACAAAGACTGAAGGGAAGTCAATTTGGCCACCATCTCACGTGATGGGAATTCTAATTTCTTGCAATTTTCTATACTGAGTGACGTCAGCGTGGTGGGCAGACCATTTGTAGGGAACGACGAGAGTGAGGAACAGTCAGAAAGAGTCAAATGCTGAAGACGATTGCTGTTGTGCACCATTTGCGCCAACCACTCTTTCCCACCAACAAATTCAATATTAAGCTTCTGAAGCAACGGCAGCGTCTCCGTCGACTCTAGTAACAATGACAGACCCGGACATCTATTTATTGTCAGTTTTTCAAGAGATCCTCGTAAGGATTCCGTGTTCAGAGTATTACTGGCCCTGCTTTCATGTAGAACCTCACAATAATGCACAATAAGTGTTTTCAAGGAAGGAAGATGAGTGGGCAAGTTTCCTCTCAACTTCGGACAATTGCTTAAAATAAGCTCCTTAAGACAAGGAAAGTATGGACTTCCACCTCCACTTGGACTAGGCTGCCATTCCTCCCACTCTGGCATCGTCCGAAACTCTAGCTTCTCTAAAGATTGAAATGGTTGATTTCCCCCGTACAACTCAACACCAACACTCTTAACAACTTTCATCCCTTGTACGTATAGCTCTTTCAGAGCACGTAACTGACCAACTGGTGGCAATGAAATGCAATTACCACAATCAATGAGACGCATCACTTGTAAGTTGGAGAAGGAAGAGTCTCCCACCCAATTCGGGAAACTTAATCCGCCATAACGCATGATGGCTAGTCTCACCAAATTTACCGAAGGTTGTAATCTTTCGAGTACATATTGTCCCTCTTTTACCGAATCATCGGAAACCTCATCACCCCATGCCAACTCTACCTCATTGAGATCTTTCTTATCCTTCAACAAGGCATCAATAGCACCGACTACATTTTGCAGATTCCAGATAGAAATTTTTCCTCCAAGGTGCGACAACTCCCTCAGTTCTGCAATGCTTGACCCAGTAGATTTCCCCAACACAAAAGCTGTCAGTGTTCTCAAACTTTTTAGTCTACCCATATGCACCGGCATCTCTTTTAGTTTAGTTTCACCAATATCAAGATGACGCAAATGAATCAATTTCCTCATGTCTGCAGGCAATTCAACAAGAGAAGAACAACCTAACAACAATAGAGTTTGTAAATTGTAGAGAGTACACACTGTATTTGGTAACCTTTTAATTGCCGTATAAGAGAGACCAATGTAGCGCAAGTGCATATGGTTACCAATGGAATCAGGTAAGTGAGTGATATTCATATATGTTGATAATGAAAATGCCCGTAAACATTTTTGTGCTGGCAATAAATCATCTAGAACCTTATTGCTTACATATCCACCATTCCAACTATAATGTGGTGGTAAAGACACTGGAAAGAAGGTACGCAAACACTTGACTCCTTTTAATGGCTCAAATATTGGAGATGTATCAAATTTTCCTCTCATATATGACAAGTGGCGAACTCTTTTAGAAACTTCGTGCGAATTTTTTTGATCCAACCTAAAACAAAACTCTCCAGACACAAACATAGCCAAGTCATTGATAAGATCATGCATAGTGAAACTTGGTTTATCCAATCTTGGTCTTTGAAATAGTGAACGCGATAACAGTTCATTAAAGTACCTTTCACCAACCTCCTCCATTGCTTTCTTGCTCTCTGATTGAATTAAACCTTCTGCAACCCATAGTAGAATAACATTTTCCTTTTCAAACTCATAGTCCTTTGGAAAAATTGAGCAATAAGCAAAGCATCGTTTCAAGTAAGTCGGAAGATAATGGTAACTCAATCTTAGAGAAGGAAGAAGACTATTAGGGTGTGGCAGATCCCAAAGATTACTATCCAATATGTGATTCCACTCCTTGTAGTCTAGGTTGCAACTTAAGAGACCCCCTAGCGTTTTTGCAGCTAGAGGCAAACCGTTGCACTTACGTGCAATTTGCTTACCAATTTCAACCAAGTCTGGATGTGCACCAGAGTTTTCATTTCTAAATGCATGTTTTTCCAGTAACGACCAACAATCTTCATCCAACAATTCTTTTAAATCGTGAATAGGAATAGTATTGTGCACGATGGATGCAACACGTCTGCTCCTTGTTGTTACAATGACTTTGCTTCCCTTTGCCCCATACGTGAAAAGAATTCGTAGACGCTCCCAGTCATCATAGTTTTCATTCCAAAGGTCATCCAAGACAAGTAAAAATCTCTTTCCACTCAGTTGTTCCCTTAGTTGAACTTCAAGGGAATTCATCTCCAAATTGTCACAAGGCTTTTTAGTGATTTCCTCAATAAGGGCCTTAATAACCCTCAAAGCCTCATACTGTTCGGAAACACAAACCCAAGCATGAGTGTCAAAGTGCTTTTTAACTCGTTCATCATTGAAAAGGAGTTGAGCAAGAGTTGTCTTACCAACCCCGCCCATACCGACTATAGGGACTACAGAAAAATTACTGCTACTTTCATTGTCAGATAGCAGCAGTAGATCTTTTAACTTGTCTTTATCTCCATCCCTACCATAGGTATAAAATCCGTCCTCAACAACAGAAGTTGTGGGAGTTCTTTGTGAAACATTGCCTCCAACAACATCTTCTCTAAGACGGAGGATATCTTTTTGATTTGCAAGGTGTTCCAACTTCTTGAATAAAACTTCTATCCTACCATTCATGCCTTTATAATTAAAAGGTTTACGAGAGGTAGAAAGGAAGTTCAGCACCTGGGTTTTCTTAGTCTGATCTTTCGCCTTGCGACGCGAAACTTCAGTATCGATCTCATCCACCAAGTCCTCGGCCTCGAACACAGCATGTTTGAGCTCGTCAAGCCACAACCCCACATCAGGGTTGACAATCTGCTTCTCCTCTGCGTCGTTGAGCACTGCATGGAGGGTCATCAACGTCACCTTCAGTTTGTCCATGAGGGAATGGTTGAGTCTTCTTGCCCGGAAGAAGTCCACGAACTCTCCCGAAGCAATCTTTTCGCACAGCACCTGGATCGAACCGGAGAGCAAAGCCTCTCCGACCAAAGCCATTTTCTCTTCTTTGCAAAAGGAAGTTAGAAACTAGAAATTCCGTTCCAAATTTTCAGGTGAGGAACTACCAAAAAAGCCTGTTTAGATTATATAGGTTAAGTTTACTTCGACAGTGGGGAGAATAAAGTTGCGGACAATAGTTGTTGGTTGGGCTTTACAGAAAGCATCTATCTATTTTTGGTTAATTAAAGTGAGAAGAAACTTCAAGAAAAGTAAAAGCATCCATCAAATGTATGTAGGACAATACGTGGGTACTTAACGTGGAGTACCCGAAAAATAGAACAAAACACCTATTTCAATATTACTGTTTTTTTTTTTTTTTGTCAATATTTCAATATTACTTTAGTCTAAAGAAAGGTTTGGAATTGGCACGGTAGAAATAAACAGTGATTTGGACCGAATTTCATTTTATTTACGAGGCTACCACTGACTCTCTTTGCCTTTGATCATGATGCCCGCGTGTTATGATCGTGGAAAGGCAGTGTGCGATTATCACTTTACCATTCTCTTCGTCTCCTCTTTCTCCCTCAGGTCCCACTCTCTTCATCACTCTCTTTCTCTCTCCCTCAGTTTCAATTTGCTCACCTAAAATCCCCAGATCGAACATCCTCCATCTCAAATAAAAAACCTTACCCCTTTAGAACCCATAGAATCAGCACTCATGGAATAATCATGGATTTTTGTTGAGCTAATTTGATTGTTTCCTCTTTTGTAATTTGTTTCTGTTAGTTTATTGTTAGGGAAATTTTATTTAAACCCTTGTAACCTCTTTTTACACCCAACTTAAATTTTAAATGCTAATTGTCTATTTTACCCTATTGCATAATTACTATTAAGTACAAAATAAAATTACTAATAAAAATCAAATTTATCAATAAACCCAAACACTATAATTAAACCCTAGGATTACTCTTTGTTTATCCTACGTTCATTCCAGCTAAAACCCTAATAGCTCTCATAGAGAAAAACAAGTTTTTTTTATTGATGGATGGTGATTTTGAAGTTTTGAATCCTCCAATTTTATCCTACGTTTATCAAAATACCAATGCACCGATATTAGTTCCAGCTTTACTAGCTAAACAACAGTCAATGGCATCGAACGATCGAAGCTCCCACGAAGAGCTCTAGCTCGACTCGATTTCTTCTTCTTCATTCCTCCTTTGATGATCTCCTCCTCTAGTCCCATAGATTTTTTCCCAAATGAAACTGAGGCCTGGGTCAAGATATGTGCCATATTATCTTTTGTTGCACCTCTATGAATAAGTATCCTAGTAATCCCAACGTAGTGCAAAGACTCGGCAATTTGCAGTGCAGTCACACCTTTGTTAGTTCGAGCTTCAGCATCAACTCCTTTCTTTACCAACATCTCAATCACATCCGCATGTCCCGACTCACTACACAGTGCAACGCGGTGTATCCATCCTCATCTTTAGCATCCATATCCACACCCTTTTCAAGCAGCGTTCGAATGACTTCTATCTTCCCTTTGAAATAGGCTCTATGGAGAGCAGTCCACCCATGTAGGTCTCTTCCATTGATTGCCGCAACTGACATTGAAGAAGTCACCAGTGTTTTCTCCAGATTCTTGCGCAAACCACGTGTTCAAGGAGCCATAAGGCTTATTTTATTAAAGCTATTCATATCTCGTGTATGCATACACGATTGAAGACTGGTGACATTTGCATATGTGGTCTGCAAGAAATCGTCTAGGATGCATGTGGGAATCGTTTATTACATAACATTGATGTTGAAGTTTGGTTTTTATGGCAAGTATGCGTCACCTTACTGGAGATGCCTTGCAGAAAGATGCATTCAAGTAGCATGGATATACAGGAAAAAACGCCTACAGCGAGCCGACACCTCTCAGTCTCAATCTCATTCTTAACCCCAATCTTGACCTCAATCCAATCATGCATTGTTATAAGCTAATTAGCATATGGGTGTAAAGATAATTTTACATTTTGAATTGGGTTTGAGAAGGTAGTTTAGGTAATAAATTTGGGTTTAAAGAGATATTAATTCTTTAATAAAAAACAATATGGGTGAAGAGAGTAAGTTGGGTGTAGAAAGAGGTTAGATGAGTTCAAATAAAATTTCCCTTATTGTTATTGAATTTTTATTTTTCTGTTTTCCGACTTGGAAGAGTCGACCTTGAGGTGATGAAATCGTGATGTGACCTTCGTATTCTCTCTCACAAATGTATACGTTATCGCTCATTAATTTAGATTTACAGTGCGCTCATTTTTCTGCATCTAAATTTGAATCTTCATTCTTATCTCTGTAATTTAAATGAGTTTAATATAAATTATCTTATTGTTTGTTAAAAAACCCATTTCATAAATATGTAGATATGATATGTTTAAACGCAAATCTATAACAAAAACAATGGAAAAGAATAAGTATAAACATTTATGGAAGCAAAGGTCTCGAAAACATATATGCTTTACAAAATCTGGCTGGAGTGTAGTATTGAGCCTAGATAACATCAAAGTTTTTAAAAAAGGCCCAGCACTAGTTACGCAACAGGTTAGGGCTTAGCGCTCAGGCGGAGATTAGGTGGGCAACTAGGCAGACTAGGCGAGCAATTAGACGGACTATCCAGATTTACATATATTTATTATATATTATATAAATAAATATCTATTTATATCTAAAATATAATTATATTAAAATTTTAAAGAAAATAGAATAAAAAACAGAAGAATACATTTTATCATCAACATTGAAGGTCTATTTTGTACCGATCTATGAAAAAGCCTACAAAATGCAAAACCAACCCAAAAAGTCCACACTGTTCACGGCCCAAACAACCCAACAAATTACAAAATGCTTTTGTATCTAAGTGGCTTAGCACGGAAATCGAAAAAACTTGCATATTTTATTAGGATTCTATATAGTTATCCACGCTAGTTTAGATCTGTACCTGACAGCAACAGATAAGGAAAACAATAAAGAAATACAAAATAAGTAAAATAGAAGATGGTGGGGACCATCTTACTGAGAAACTGTGCCATTAAAGAGGTCATATTCTTCCCCGCGCAAGACTGGCTCCGCAACAAAAAAAAATTCCAGATTCTGCTGTGCTTCGCATACGCCCGCCTATCCATCCGTCCAACCCGCCCAGCTCCGTCTAGACTCGTCTAATCTTAATTCCGCCTAGTCGTCCATCTAATATGCTTTCCTATTTTAGAACTATTACAATTTAATCGTGGTGGTAACCAACTGTTCAACGCTTAAGCTACCGTCTTGACCAATTTTTAGAACATTGAATAATATAAGTTATAACCTCCCCGCCAATCTGGATAGTGCTCCTAAAGTCCTTATTTTGAGGATACGTGAGATTCTCTTTCATTTGAGCCATTTGATTAATCTAAGGGTAGATTAATTTATAAGCCTAACAAAATATATACAGCAAATGAATTAAATTAACAAAAAAAAAATTAAAAAAAATCTCTTCCACCAGGATTGCAATTCGTCTCATCTTATTCCCATGCCTTCTCTCCCCTCTGCAATCCTCCTAAAATTTGAATTGTCTTTCAAGATTTGTAATCAAATTGTGCCCTAATGGCTTTGTAATCATAAGAAGGAGAGGATGATGCACATCAACTCAAACACAATCATCCACTCGTTTGGACCCGTCAGCAATGGGGGTTTGAAATCTGAAACACGTGAGAAATCTGGGGAAAGACCTCTGCCAACTGGAAGGAATTTTCACCCATGAATTTTTTTTTTGTTTATTTAGGGGGTGTAATAAATTAGGATTTTGAGGGATTTTAATTTTTTTTAATAAAAGGAAAACTAATGAAAATGGTTTCAAAAGTTTGCATTTTAACCAAAAACTACCCTATAATTTTATTTAATGATAAGGACAAAAATAATAATAATAAAAAACAAAAAATAACCTTATAAAAGCACGTGCATTGCAAATTCTATAAACTTACCATATATATTGCAGCAGCTCACACCTTTTATTATTATTTTCTTTAGTAGCTTCAAACCCTAGCCTCATAGCCCCACGTGCCTCCTTCCTCTTTCTTTATTTCATGTTTGGGAGTGATGATAGTTAGTACTTTCAATGCTCCCCTCATGTTCCCGCTCTCGCCATTTTCAACGAAAATGTAATAAACTATCTTCCATAATAATCTTAACTGATGATTTCCTATTTGAACTTTTTTGTGAGAATGGAATAGGCTCTCATCTTTACCAAAATTAGAGAAAGACCTGCTCTCTTTCAGACTTAAATGATTAATTGCTTTGGATGACACTTCCTGAAAATATTCAACTATCATAATACTTTTGACGACATTCTCGTGTATAGAATAATTATTTGGGTTTGCTATTCATTGTTGGAATGTTCACGACTCACCCATTAATCAGGATAACAACTAATCAGAAAACACAACTAATCATTTGTATCTAGTTAATGTTGATGACATGCCTTTTCCAAGTTTATTTTCAAGCCAATGGCCACTAATTTCTTGGCCACCCAAAACCATAGGTGCTAGTGTGCATTTTCCAGTTGAGCTTCGTCTGTTGTCCATTGTGTTCTCTGTCATGATTAATGAAATAGTGATAATACTAGTGTTCAGTTTAAAAAATAGTCAGTCTTTAGTTTACAAAATAATAATAATACGTTAGTCCCAATGGTAAGAAGAATGCTAATATATAGAAAACAAGCCGACAAATACGTTAGTCCCATCGTGTTGTCCTGACTGATTGTGACACGCTTGACCCTGATATTCTCTCAAACATCAGGATAGGCACGTGCTGCTCGACACCCGAATATGACGAAGGCATACTAATATGCATGAGAACTACGAATATAAATAAAAGTTATGAATTTAAATATAACGAATATGCAAATTAGGAACTTGTTTAGAGTATACAACTAACTAGATCACTAAAAAGAAATAATATAAAATTAAATGGACAAAAGAGTGGGTCCTACACTAAGAGGACTAGAAGATGCCGCTGTGGGAGTGCCTTGACGCCGACAAAGTCCTATCTTTACAGTTCAATAGTTTTCCCTCTGATAATCCTATCTTTACAGTTCAATAGTTTTCTCTCTGGACCGACAAAGTCCCATACACATTCAATCTTTATATAGCTATTCAAGAGAGCTGAGGTCCTTGTCCTGGAAGGAATTGCGAGTGTGGGAGGCGTTGAAAGTCCATTTCCACCCCAAATATTTCGAACTTGACAGTCCAGAAAATCAGAGCCCCATTTGATAATCCTATCTTTACAGGTTTGTTTGCTCACTGCATCAATGAAACCGATATATCAGAAGATTAGAGTTTTTTCGCAAACGAGAGAAGTATGAGAAAAGCAGGTTTTACCTCTTGTCATGCAGGAGAATCATATATATCGACCCCCAAGTAGTTCCACAGTATCAGACTACAAAATAAGTCACTCCCCTCGCACTCCCCTGTAATTTCATAGTACTTAAGACTCTGAAACTTTAATTTAAGCTGGAATATTGCCGAGGACAATCGATTTAATAATAAATAAATAAAAGTACCTGGTTTTTGTCTTGAGAGCTGGAGAGAGTGAAATGAAGGCTCATATGGTGATTTCATCATCTATCTTTATGCAAGGAATGCAAGATATGTTTCTCCAATCTTTTCCCTTCTTGTTCCGATACCTCTTCTTCAGAGAAGGACAATCACAGATGCTCAGATAAGAAAGAGATGCCGGCAAACCCTCTTTTGGCAGGAATTTGAGACTCTCGCACCCTTGAATTTCTAGCTGTTGAAGAGAAATGAGGTGCTCAAGTCCCTTTCCGTCCAAAGATTTCAGATTCGATACAGAAGAGATTTGGAGAGTGTGAAGAGTGGCAGGGAGTAGCCGTTCATTGAGCAACGTCTCCACCAGATCCTTGTTTCCTCTGATAATCCAAAATCGTTGAAGAGAGGCAAGTCCTTGCAATCTCCACCCCACTGAAGGCCTCAGTCTCTCACAATAATGGATCCAAAATGATTGTAGGTTGGGAGGCATACCCCTTTGCGCAAATGACACCACATTTGGAAGATCGATTATCCGCATATTTTGAAGGGCGGTGAGGGTGTGCATTCGGTCCGACAACAACTTCAAATTCTAGCAGTAAAAGACTTCAAAGGAAGTGAGGTTGGGAGTGGGCAATCCCCCGTCGGGAAAAGAGACAAGATTTGGACAGTAACCGATAGACAGGTAATTGAGATTTTCATCTGGTCCTCCAACGGAAAGAGATTCCAGATTCTGACAATCATGGATAATAAGAGATGAAAGGGAACAACCTCAGAGAATCACAACTCTCCCATATCCTCAAAGACCGAAGGGAAGTCAATTTGGCCATCATCTCCCGTGATAGGAATTCTAATTTCTTGCGATCTTCTATACGTAGTGACGTTAGCGTTGTGGGCAGACCATTTGTAGGGAACGATAAGTGTGAGCAACAATTAGAAAGAGTCAAATCTTGTAGACGATTGATGTTGTGCACCATTTGCGCCAACCACTCTCTCCCATCAAAATAAATATCAAGCTTAACAACTTTCATCCTTTCTACGTAGAGTTCTTTTAGAGCAGGTGGCTGACCAAAGGCAATGAACTGCAATTACTGACACGCATCACTTGTAAGTTGGAGAAGGACGAGTCTCCCACCCAATTCGGGGAAACTGATTACGCAATAACACCTGATGGTTAGTTTCACCAAATTTACCTAAGGCTTTATGCAGAGTGGGCAGGGAACCACCAATACTTTGGTGGTTCTGCCAGATGCCTTAACTGTTGCTGGAGATTCAAGAGTTACAGCATATTCTGGCGAAAGTAATATTTCTTTATCTTTTAACTACCAAATTGATTATTATTTGACTATGTTTATAGTATATGTAATATATTAATTGGTTCTAATTTATGTATACAGTTAGACCCGAAGAAAAGAAAGTTAAACGTATTTCTAAGAATCCTCCAACACGAGCAACATGGTGTCATGATCAATATAATGCGCATCAGATGCTAGGACATATATTCACAAGGAAGATATTAAAGTCCGTTAGAAGAGAGCAATGATTCTTTCCTTGCTTTGAAATTCGCCTATTTTTCCCTCTTCCACTTTACAAGGACTTGTATCAAGAGGTTTGACTACGTTCATATTGATCATGACACCATGTTGATCGTGTTGGAGGATTCTTAGAAATACGTTTAACTTTCTTTTCTTCAGGTCTAATTGTATATATAAATTAGAACCAATTAATATACTGCATATACTATAAACATAGTCAAATAATAATCAATATGGTAGTTTAAGATAAAGAAATATTATTTTCGCCGGAATATGCTGTAACTTTTGAATCTACAGCAACAATTAAGGCATCTGGCAGAACCACCAAAATATTGGTGGTTTCCCTCCATTCTGCATAAAGTCCTTACCATAAATGTGGTTTTCTTTGCCTGATACAATAATACAATTAAAAAGAGATGAGCACACAATCAGATTATGTAATGGCATGTTAGAAAATGGATATAAAAAAAGTAATGAAAGAAAACTAAAGACATAAAACTTGGTTTTACTTACAGTAGATTTTCTGTTTAATTGTTCTCGTCAAATTGCTTATCTACTTTTATTTGGTCTTTTATAATGTATAAGATTGTGTTTGATAGGGTGAATATAGTGATGAACTGAACGTAGTCAAACCTCCTGATACAAGTCCTTGTGAAATGGAAGAGGGAAAAATAGGCGAATTTCAAAGCAAGGAAAGAAGCATTGCTCTCTCCTAAGAGGGAAAAATACCGACTACAGGGACTACAAAAAAATTATGATTGTAATTCTTTCACACATAACAAATTAAAACAAATCTCCAATTGTGCTACTCGGTTCCTAAAACAGTATAGCACGATTTTGAAATTATAAACCCATTAAAGTTTCAGCAACAAACAGATTACTCAATCAGAAAACACATTCATCAGGATATGAACCTATGGGAATCAGCTGTAATTAATAATTATCAATAATTAATAGTAACGAACCAGAAATTCTAGCAAAAATAATTCGCAATTGCAGAAATACAGTAAAATCTGCATTCCAATCAAACAGAGGGCATGGAAAATCGAAGTGTGGATGGGAATTTACAGACCTGGACGAGCCAAACTAAATTTCAGGCCTAACTAGTAACTACATCATTATTCAGACACAATCCAAAACAATACTGCTATGTTATATATTCTAAACAAAATTTGCTTACTGTAACTCAACCATTGAAGCCCACCCATCCCCCTATAATCCGAAACAACACTTCTCTCCGTGCTTGGCAATTGCAGCCCACCCATCCCCCTATAATTCGTGCAGGTCCTATTTCCCCATCCCCTATAATTTTATGTTACAAATTCGTGCACCCACCCTCCAAAAGACCTGCAGGTCCTGCACTGCATCCGCCCTAAACCGGAACCCACCCAACCTGAAACCCTCGCAAAAACCTGCACCCATCCTAATCCGAAACCCACAGTCCTCAAACCCTCACACATTCGACAAAATGCTCAGAAATCAAGTTAATCAACATGAAATTTGACCCTAAACCCTAAAGAAAACCCAGTGAAAATCAGAAAGCCCTACCTGGATTTTGGGTCTCGATTCGTGTCGGATTCGCATCTTCCTGCGTCTGTGTGTGTGGCCGGATGAGCGCCGTTGAAGTGGACGGAGGAGCGGCGTTCGAACTGGACGGGAGGAGCGCTGGAGCGCCGTTCGACCTTTGTTCTTCGAGAGAGTGAGAGTGAGAGTGAGAGTGAGTGAGCTATTTAGAGAAAGACCTAACTTACAATGGACGGTAGGATTTAATCTTAACCAATCTAACGGTCCAAATAATTTCTAATTATAAATTATAAATTATATATATATATATATAATATTCGGTTCAAGATGAGCAATCACAAAACCCAACTGAATAAATGTCTATGAAAGCAAATCTCTCATGCCCGATTGATTTCGACTAATTGGGGCTACATGGGTAAATTTTCAAGAATTCAGATGTCCATGAAAGCAGAAGCTTTTAATTTGAGTTGTAATTATTGAATTCCCATTTGAATGTTTCATTTTATTGGGGGATCTGGGGATCTACTCGATTTATCTATGTAGTGGAATTGAAAATTGAGATTTTGATGTGGTTTTGTTATTTTTGTGGTTAATTTAAAGATATTATCTAATTTTATTTTCAATGAAATTTATTAATCTCATGTTAATCAATTGCTATTAGGGTTTTGTGATGGATATAATTTTATTAGGGAGGTTGCATGGACTTTCTTTTCTATATTTTCAGTTGGGCTGAAACAACCGGTCCCGAGTTTTACTATATAAAAAGAGTACTTTTGTATTTTTATTAAGTTTGGGGATCCTTTTCATTTTAAAATTGTTTTTGGAACCTTAATTGGTGAGCCCGTGGGGCCCACCCTTTGAATTTTTGCTTCCGGTCTCTCTCTCTCTTCCCTCTTTTCCTGAAACTCTCTCGGTCTCTCTCTCGAACTCACTCTATCTCTGTCTCTCTCCCTCTCGCTCCCTCTATCTCAGTCCTTCCGAGGGCTTTCCACAGCAAACAACCATCCTCCACCACCATCATCTCCCTTCTAGGTGAACCCATGAACCCAGAAAATATCCCAAACCTTTCCCTCACCTTCGGTCGGTACTGTTCATCATCTTCCCCGATGAGTTTCGTGATTTTCCAACATTGGTAAGCTTCTAAAAACCCTTGGATTGTGTTTTAGGGTTAGATCGAAGCTTATTTTAAGTTGGGTATACTTTTGAATCGCAGAAAATAACTCGGGGAAGCTTTTCCAAATTTTCCGGCGAGCACCGCCACTTTCGAGGCATTTTCCGGCCAAACCACGGCGAGTTGGCCGGCGTGCAAGGTATCAATCTCTTCATCTTCCTAAGTACTACAACTTTCCTTTTTGTTTCACCCAATTTCGTTGAGTATTGAAGAAGTTATACTCATTTGAATCTTACCCAGTTTCCGGCGACCTCCGAGGCTTTCGAGGCATTTTCCGGCCAAACCACGGCGAGTTAGACGTCGTGCGAGGTACCATTCTCTTCGTCTCTTCAAGAACTACAACTTTCGTTTTTGTTTCACTTGATTTCGTTGAGTAGTGACAAAGTTATAAGCATCTAAAGTCGGGTGGTTTTCCGGCCGAATTTCCGGCCTTCTTCTACGTTGAACCTAGGCCTTTCAGGCCATCTTCACAGACCAAGGGCTTTAGGCCCGTTGTGAGGCAGCCCAGAAACCCCAAAGGCCTGGGGCCTTTCCCTGCCGAGCCCAGCCCAGCCCAAAACCCTTTTCTCTTTAATTAATTGTGTTAGTTTAAAGGCCCTCGGGCCGTTTTAAAGCAGGGCCTTCGGCCCATTATGCTGCAACCCAAAACCCTTAGGCTTAGAGCCTTTGGGCCTTCCAAACCAGGGCCTTTGGCCCGTGTGACCTAAAACCCTAAACCCATTTCCTTTAAACCCAACCCAAATCCTAAAGCCCTAAACCTAAGCCCAACCCGGATCCAAACCCTAAGCCCAGACCCGTTTGATCCAGTTCGACCCGGACCCGTTGACTGACCCGGTCTGACCGTTGACTCGGTCAAAGGTCAGCGTTGACTTTGACTTTGACCGGTCAACGGTCAAAGTTGACTTTTTGAGTTGACTTTTCTGATTTCGTTCGGGACCCTTCCTAGGCTAATTTCGACGTCCTGGACCCGTTTTTGAAGTCCGTTTTTCCAAATAAAATCGTTTGAGTAGAGTTTGACCAAATGTACCCTTTATGTGCTTAGGGACAATTATGGTGGCGTTCTATTCTTCGCTAGCTTGCGAGGTTCTTCGGCGGCTAAGTACTGTGAGTGGATCACCTTCGAAAATAGCATGTTTTAAATTAAAGAAATGCATATGTTCCTAGCATGCCTCGATTTGATGAATACTTTACAGGAAGCATGATGATTTGAATATTATTGAATAGATATATCTTTTGAACTATTTTCACTATATCATATTTTCTATATAACCCTCATTCTGGTAGACTATCTGATCGATGACGATAGGATGCTAAGAATGTGTTTCAGATGCTTTTAGACACCTCTTCGTAGTATGAGGGATCGATGAACTTATGCTACGAAGTTGTATTTTAGAAAGCTGTTTTGTGCGTACCTAGTGAACACCATGCCGCCAGGGGCGAGGATTTGTAGTTGGCAGAGGCCTGGAGAAATAATCCCTAGCGGAAGGCTGAGGGACCACGGAGTCTGGCATCGGGCCGGGAGGGAGTTATCTCATGGTGAAGGCCATAGAGATTTAGGTGCAGGCAATGGGCCGGAAGTTATTGTTACTATTCGGTGATACTCATTAGCAGCACAACTTGTATTATGTTTCCTGTTATGATTTATGAGATTGAATGGCAGATAGATACAAACGGTTTTTATGGCATGCTAGAGGGTTTGAAAAACCTATCACTTACTATGCTAGTAGTTTTCATTTAAACTTTGGGGGTTAGTATGTTCATAACTGTTTTCGTATTACATATATAAACTTGGTCCACTCACCCTTGTTTTGCGCCCCCATTCAGGACTTAGAATCAAGGCACATGATCCCGGCATCAAGGCACTTCCGCATTGGCATCTT
Source organism: Cotoneaster glaucophyllus (assembly GCA_036320875.1). Lineage (NCBI taxonomy): Eukaryota > Viridiplantae > Streptophyta > Magnoliopsida > Rosales > Rosaceae > Cotoneaster > Cotoneaster glaucophyllus. The sequence continues at coordinate 2,009,623 of CM070061.1, forward strand.
CGAGTCCTCTCGGTGTAGGACCTACTCCTTTATTCATTTAATTTTATCTTAATTCTTTTAGTGATTAGGTTTAGTTGTATGCTCTGAACACGTTCCTAAATTGTTAATCCAGTATATGTGAATTCATAACCCTTATTTATTTCTTATTCTTAGCTTTTGTATCAATTAATGGCTTTCGTCACCCTCGGGTGTCGGCCAGCACGTGCCTATCCTGGTATTCGGTGAATATTAGGGTCGGGTCGTGTCATGGGCATTTTGGCTGACCGTTAGAAATTATATATCTATATAATTTATTGGGCTTTTACTTGGAGCACAACAGCTATTTTGTTCAAGCACACCAGCTAACGATCAGCCAAAATGCCCAACTGAAAATATAGAAAAGAAAGTCCATGCAACCTTCCTAATAAAATTATATCAATCACAAAACCTTAATAGCAATTGATTAACATGAGATTAATAAATTTCATTGAAAATAAAATTAGATAATATCTTTAAATTTATTGGCCTTTTACTTGGAGCACAACAGCTATTTTGTTCAAGCACACCAGCTAACGATCAGCCAAAATGCCCAACTGAAAATATAGAAAAGAAAGTCCATGCAACCTCCCTAATAAAATTATATCAATCACAAAACCTTAATAGCAATTGATTAACATGAGATTAATAAATTTCATTGAAAATAAAATTAGATAATATCTTTAAATTAACCACAAAAATAACAAAACCACATCAAAATCCCAATTTTCAATTCCACTACAGAGAGAAATCGAGTAGATCCCCAGATCCCCCAATAAAATGAAACATTCAAATGGGAATTCAATAATTACAACTCAAATTAAAAGCTTCTGCTTTCATAGACATCTGAATTCTTGAAAATTTACACATGTAGCCCCAATTAGTCGAAATCAATCGGGCATGAGAGATTTGCTTTCATGGACATTTGTTTCACTAGACATCTGCTTTCAAACGAGCGCGAGAGACTCATGTAGAACAGGATATGGGTTAATTTCGAAGACATGCATCACATGGTAAACTACTAGAGCATCACATGGTAAACTATTAGAACTAGATATCTACTTTTGCCTCGGTTTGGCTCTAAGCTTTACCAAAACAATAATAATTGGGTGTTGTTATTGGAACTCACAATCAAAATACAATTATCATTCATTTCTCTAAATAATAATGAAATAAAATAAGGAATGAGTGGGTGCACAATAACTACTCACAAGAGTGCTAATAATAATTCATCTTTTTTGTCTCCACTAAGATATGTGATTGAAATTCAACACATGAATAGTTTGATCAGATGTCATGTCATAATCAAAATATGAACATCCAAAACATAACTAATTGGGAAATGAACTTCTACAACAATAACAACCAAGTTTTATCCTACTAAGTAAGGTCATCTACATGGATATTAGAACGTCACTCCGCTTGACTTTGCGTCATGTCTTCCTGGGACATGAACGTCTAACTTGTATAAATTAGTCTTTCAATTTAGGAAAGTTCGATCCCTACATAAAAATGTTGTCACAAGTAGGGATACTTTTGTCTAACAAAGATCTTTTTGCAATTCTACCTTTATAAGAGGGAAGAAAAAGTGCAATTAATCTCTCCACATTATCAAAAAGGAACTTCATGCATAACTTTCAGGTCCGTACAAAACAGCCTTGACAAAAACTGGTTTTGACAAGCTCTTCAATCCACCATTCTCATAACTATTGTTGAAAAGAAAAAGGATTGACAAAACAATGGAGACCATCCGACGGGCGGGCGCACGAGATAATTCTCTTCGGTTAGCCGTCTTTCTCTTCTTTGACCTTTTTGCTTGAGGTTTTCAAGAATTCTTTGAGTTATTTGTAGAGCGTTTCGGCTTCTTGCTTTCCAGCTTCGAAGGAGCTCTTGCTTTCCAGCTTTGAGGGAGCTAGTTTCTCCACTTCCATCTTCTCCAGCCGAAAAGGTGTCGCTTAAAGACCCATCGTCTTCATCAGAACTGAGTACCACCTCCTGAACAATATCTTCATCCATGGCTACTTGGTCCTGCCGCTCAGTCTTTCGCTTCCTTCCCTTCTTTTTCACATCTTTGGGTGGTTCAGCTCTGCAAGGCCGATAATGTTACAACATAAATCCCAAAAGTAAAATTGTAAAGAAATCTAGAGAGAGGGAGTGAGTGACCATACTTGGAATCCTTCCCTGGTAACCAGGACGAACTAAAGAAAGCAGTGCCTTCCTCGTCCCTGGTGTCATCTTCTTCATCGCTTTCTCGTCCTTTACTTCCAAAGACAGATGCATGCTCGCCCACAAGAACACTGGAAGCAATTAGCATGTTAAAAAATGGAACGCTAAACATGATACTTTCAAATGAACTGAATAGACAACGCAGTCTCTGACCTGGATTCCGACAATGAAGCATTTCTTTGTTGTGCTACTTCACGTAGAGTTGCAACGTACATCGACAGAGGGCTAGCCCTGACTTTTTCCCATCCTATAAAAATATACAAGGACTTCAGTTTCACCAAGATGATATCAAAATAAAATGAAACGAAGGCAAAGCGTTAAAGATATCTCAGGTAACAACCGAATTATATCACAAATATCATTTGCGTGGGGGATTGTCAATGAATTACATCACGATAGACCCCTTTTCAGATTAAAACAAAATTTGATAGTTCAATCATGAAACATCCAAGAAATAGGCTCTTGTGGTCATTGGCTGGTAACAGTTTAGCAAAGTACAGATATACAATAGATTGATGGCAAAATCACATGAGAGGAAAAAAAAAATTATGGAAGTGCAGCAGACCTCAAAGATGCAGCTGCAGGATCATTTGGCTCAATGTAAGAATTATCATTCTTGTGAAATCCCTTGCACACCAGCCAACCACTTATTCAAGTACTGTCATTTACTGGAATACCAACAAACTCAAGCATGACGACACTGCTACAAGGAACAAGCGCGCTGTTCAACCACTTTGTCTGTACAAAAGCATATCTGCACCCATTCGAAGATGAGAGTGACATCAAGAGAACAAGCGCGCTGTTCAGCCACTTTCTGTACAAAAACCCTCACATGCAGGAGAATCATGTATATCAGACTACAAAGAAGTCACTCCCCTCGCATTCTCCTGTAATTTCATCGGAATTAGACTCTGAAACTTGAATTTAAGTAGGAATATTGTTGCTAAGGACAATCAATTTAATAATAAATAAAAAAGTACCTGGCATTTGTCTTGAGAGTTGAGAGTTGAGAGTTGGAGAGAGTGAAATGAAAGCTCATATGATGATGACTTCTCCATCTATCTTTATGCAAGGCATGCGAGCTATGTTTCTCCAATCTTTTCTCTTCTTGTTCTCACATCTCTTCTTCAAAGGACAATTCTCAATGCTCAGATAAGAAAGAGATGCCGGAAAACCCTCTTTTGGCAGGAATTCGAGACTCTTGCACCCTACAATTTCTAGCTGTTGAAGAGAAGTGTGGTGCTCAAGTCCCTTTCTGTCCAAAGATTTCAGATTCCATACATAAGAGATCCAGAGAGTGTGAAGAGTGGCAGGGAGCAGGTGTTCATTGAGCAACGTCTCCAGCAGATCCTTGTTTCCTTCGATCCAAAATTAATTGGCTCCTGTAGGAAGATTTCGTATTAACCACCCAACATAAAATGTACTTAAAAGTAGTCATTACAGAACAAAGCACACTATGGTTCATGAGAACTTAAAAGTAATCATTACAAGTTATGACTATTACTAAGATTAAAGTATTTTAGGGTGTCAAAGATTCACCTCATAAAAATCTTGTCGGAGATCTCAACCCAGTTGAAGAAAAAAGAGTACCACACACCAACAAATTACAAGTTATGACTATCTAGCTTGTATATTTCTCCTAATATACAGTCCTGCGAAAGATAGAGTGGAATTACTCTCCACCTCCACAGCCGCAGCCTCCAAATCAGCTGCCATCGGCAGCCAACAATGCAGTGTTCTGGCCTAAAACGTATGTGGTAGAGAAAAATGAAACCCCGCTCGAGCACTTGCTGCACATGCAGCAACAAAGTGTGTGGCTGCATACGAATCAGAAAAACAAAAACTATATATTAGGAGAAACAATGAATGGACCCCTTAGCGATAGGGAAATCCTTCTATGTGTGATAATGTACATGACGCACTTCCACGGTTGAGTTGCTACGTACCAAGAATTATCATTCTTGTGAAATCCGTTGCGCACCAGCCAACCACTTATTCAAGTAATATCATTTACTGGAATACCAACAAACACAAGCATGACGACACTGCTACAAGGAACAAGAGCTCTGTTCAACCACTTTGTCTGTACAAAAGCATATCTGCACCCATTCGATGATAAGAGTGACATCAAGAGAAGATGAAAAAACATCATTCCAGGGATTACCTCGCCGATTAAAGGAGAATTATATTCATGCCAGATAACTGGAGCTAGCACCATTCAAGGACAACCAATTGATGCATGTTTAAATCGTTGGCTGTAGATAATCCTATCTTTACAATTCCAGAGTTGCCATCTGCATCAATAAAGCCGACAAATACGTTAGTCCCATCGTGTTGTCCGTATTGATTGCACAGTTGAATTACATTGATACATAAAGGAAGAACAAATTACACTCAAGTGTTCAACTACTTGCACTGAAATCTGTAGGCACATCAGCCAGCCACCAAGTCTAGTTACACTGGCATTCTAGCAAGCGGTGCCAATAAGCCATGCTCTCTCCAACCATTGTGTTTGTAGAGAAACATATGTATATGGACCTACCACAAGATGACAGAGGCACTGAAAGATGAGCAAGCATTCCGCCATATGGAAACCACAGAAGTATAGATATATATATATATATATATAGGAATCCTTTCACAAGAGGGTGTCCCATTTTTGTAGAAAAATAGGGATCCCTCTTGTTAAGGGGCCTGTATATATATATACACACAAAAGCACCTGAGTGTTTGATGTAACCTCTGAAACTTTAATTTAAGGTGGAATATTGCTGAGGACAATCAATTTAATAATAAATAAAAAAAGTACGTACCTGGCTTTTGTCTGGAGAGTTGAGAGTTGGTGTTGAAGAGAAGTGAATTGCTCAAGTCCCATTCCGTCCAAAGATTTCAGATTTGATGCACTATAGATCATTTTCTCTTCTTGGCAAAAGGACTAATTTTGATCAAGTATTTGGAGTTGAGAAACTGAAAATTATTCTCGGCAAAGCCTGTTAAGATTACTTCATGACGAGAGAGACGACTTGATCATTTTCTTGGTCAATAACGCAGTGGACAACACACTGCAAACATAAAATAGTAATTGTTGGAGGTTGAAAACCGTTACCATCCAACATTAATTTATTAATTATTTTCTTGAATAAAAAATCATATTAGTTATGACTTAAATTACCAAACACATTCTTATGCGAGGTGGGCCTTAGTGATTTCGGATTGGACAAAGTTCATGGATCACGACAAGAGCCCACTTTCTACACAAACAGTTTGGGAGCTGGAAGTATAGGGTGTTTGATATGAAAAAATAAAAGAAAATGGCTGAATTTTTCTAAATCTTATTTAGTTAAATCTGAACTGTTAATTCCTGAAAAAACATGGTTCGAAGAGAAATTTCATTGAAACCAATAGCCCAAGCAAGTATTGACGGAGAGACTTAAAATTAAAAAATAAATAAAAATCATGCAGTATATTTGGATCTCAACATTTTTCCCTTGTCTTAATTAAAAGAATAGAAAACGTTGAGGTAAATTAGAGAAAGACTAATGTGGTTTGATAATTGATAAATAAATAAATGAAATGTGCTTTGTGTACCTTCCAATTGTTGTAACGGCTACATTTGGATCTTTGACCCATATGACATGATCACATGGCCTCCACTATCCTCTTGTCATGATTGAAATCTCCAAAACCACATCTTGGTACTACTCTATGTATTCTACTCTAATTCCAAATGCTCTATCTTCATCCTCGTGTATAAAAAAAGTAAGAAAGTTTCAGGTGTGATTTCAATGTTACGTAGCGTTCAATGTTATGTATTAGTTGTTAGATTTGATTTTCACAATTAGTAGCACATCTGGAATTCGGACTTTGGAAGGTCACAATGTTAAAGTAGAAATTTTTTTAGAGAGAAACAAAGAGCGAAGTGCACAAACAACATTTCAATTTATCGACTGAGTCATTTCGTTGGACACTTAGTAGGCTTGTTATCGTCAGCCAAATCATGTTACGCATATGTCAACAAATATCAACATATGCCGAAGTAATATGATGAGTAACATGAAGAGAATTTGTCAAATGTTGTTGACTCAACCTATCGAGATATGTCTAGCATACATTACATCAAACATTTGATAGGCATAAAAATGACTCATACCAAACATTTAGAGAGTCCTCAAAAGATCTTAACATGTATATTTTCGAAACTCTAAGTGATCTTAGGACCACCTTAATCTCAATGTACATTCGCCATCTTCACAACTATTATATCTTATATTTTCTGTCTAAAGCGTTCAATTTATACTGAAGAAAAATTGAAAGTTTCTTACATTTTCTTGATTTGCCTATACATTCAACATTCATGGGACCCATTCAAGTGTAGGACTCGGTTTGAACCAGCAATGCACTCGTGAGGAATCCAATCATATGGGGCCTAAAATCCAAACGGGATCCTCTCGGACTTTTTAGTGAGTATAATAAGGATTCGTAAATCATGTTTGTTAATTAATTGTATATCATACGGTTAGTTTTTGTTAGGTACAATTTGTATTTAATTTTAAAAAAAAATATTTAAAATAATTTCTAACTGTACAATGTATGATAAACAGATATAATTCACGAATTCATAGAATCCTCGTAAAGAGAGTCCGACAATGATGAGTTTCTGTGCCAACCATGCCCCTTTTCTTATGTATTACTTAATCTTTAATTTTCTTAGGTTAGCCAATTTTGAGTCTAAGGTTAACATTTTTTTGTACAAAATTAATTAAGAAAACACTCTAGTTACTTAGTTATATTGTTAAATTATCGAATTTGATGCTACACAATTACACAAAATTATACGTTACCTCCACTTAATTTAGATTAACAGTGTAACAATATAGTATGTCATATTTCATGATAAACGACAATTTTCCTTTAATGATAAACTCGTGTTAAAAAATTGAAGTTGTTATTGAATAACGAGTCACGATCTACAATGAACCTTGTGGATGCAAATTTTCTCCTCTTCGATCTTGGACGATTTTGCACCTACAAAACAAGTAGCACCTTAGGTTAAGGCCAAGAGCCTCACGCGCCCACGATGAATGGGGGGGGGCTTTGGCCGAAGAACCTCCGATGCCAAAGTTAGAAATTTGGAGAGAAAAGTGTTTAGAGAATTTGGGATTTTTTCAAGAGGTTTTTTCCTTTGTTTTTGGGTGAGAATAGGCCCCTATTTATAGGGATTGGAGGTGGCCGGTTATAGGTAGGGTTTTTGGGATTAATTAGCCAATTCATTTGGCTAATTAATCATGAAATGAATATTTTGGTGGTTTTATAGGATTAATTGGGTATTTATTTAGGGGAATTAAAAAGAGGGAGTAGTGGAAAGGGTGGAAGAAAGCAAAAGGTCATTTTTTAGGGAGTTTGCCGGCCACCAATGTGGTCTTGGATGATTTATTTTATTTTAATAGGTAATTAATGGATTAAATGGGTAATTAATCCATTAATTTACCTATTAATATTATTTTGGAGATTATTTTGTAAGAAAAGGATTTGATGAGATGGATTTGATTTGATTACCTCTTTTTGGAGCACTTTTTGACTTTTTGTAGGATAATCGTCTGCTGCTCGAGTGTAGAAATCCCGGTGTACTTCAGGGGTATTTTAGTCCTTTTCTGCTAAATGTCCACGTGTCGCCTTGTGATTATTTTTGGTTCCACAAATGCCCCCACACCTGTTGAGCTGCTTGCAAAAAAAAAGGCAACAGGTGTAGAGATCTTCTAGCTTTAGGAAGCTTTTGAATTGTTTCCTATTTTGTTGTTGATTCTCTCTCTTAATAGGAGATTAAATTCCTTTTGGGAAAAGGAAGTAAATTTCCCCAAGGTTTATTTAAATCCACCTTAAGTGAATTGTTAAATCAACCTTTAGAGAAATTTATTCATCCTTGCAAGAAAGAAAAAGAGCCTAGAGGATATTTGTTCCCCCTCCTCTAGCCACCTTCCTCGTCTTGCCCGTGCAAAGGATCGCTTCTCGTTGCTTCTAGGTAAGAAAAAATTAATTCTCTCGCCTTCTCGATTTTCTTGAATCTTTCGGGTCTTGAATCTTGGCTTGTTGAGGATCAGAAAACTTGTGGTTGGTTGTTTTGTGGAACCTCGGCACGGCAGTGCCATGGAGCAAAAAATTTTTTTCTTCTTTGCTGGGCGCTATCTTGATGTAGATGGGAGCCAAGCCGTGGGGCCTGGCAGGCTAGCTGGGTCCTGCGGCCTCCTGCATATATATATATATATATATATATTTTTTTTTAAGGTTGATTGGCTGCTTGCAGCCTTCTTCGGCAGAGGGAGATGGATGCCCAAAAGGGCTTGGACCGAGAGAGAGAGAAGATGGGGAGCCAGCGCGGGCTGGGCTCCCTGAGGCTAACTGGGCTCGGGTCCGTGCATGGAAGGGAGAATGGTGGGGCGTTTGCCCCCTTTATAATTGGGCTGGGCTGTCCCTTGGGCCGAGAGAGAAGAAGGATGGGGAGCCAGCACGGGCTGGGCTCCCTGGTTGTATTTTTTTTTTTTTTTTTTTTGAATTAGGCCACAAGGCCCCTTTTGCCGAGAAGAAAAAATGCACTTGGGCCGTGAGGCCTTTGTGCCGAGCCCTCCTTCCTTACCTTTTTTTTTTTTTTTTTTTTTTTTTTTTTGCAACCCTCTAATAAATTTCTCTCTTATTTTTGTAGGATTTTCTCTACCATGTCTTTCTCAAGCCACAAGAATGATGATGGTGTGCCACCTTTGTATCGTCAAGGCGGGTCTTTGAGCAAGGTTGGGTACTTCAAGGCTGCTCACTTCAAGATCAACTCTGATGATTCCTTTAGAGACTTCCTTGAGGCGTACTGGCACGTCATTCCATCGGGGATGCGTGTGAAGTGGGTTAAGGATGGTAGCAGTCGTGAGCCATGCGACGGGGCTCGGAGAGCCATCAAATTCCACCCTTACTATTTTGTGCTAGGGTTTACCTTTCCCATGCCGCGTTTCTTCCAAGAAGTGCTCTGCTCCATGAAATGCGCGCCTGCCCAATGTTCTCCAAATGCAATCCGAGTGATGGTGGGGTTCCACAATTTGAGCCAATTCTTTGACTTGAGACTAACCACCAATGAATTTTGGTATTTCTTTGACATAGGTCGTATTGATGGAGTTGGGCAGCTGCGGTCTCGTCATAGACTTTTTGACAACTCGAGTAAAGGAGATCATGACTGGGCTAAGGAGACTTTGGAGATAAGTGGTGAGTGGAAGTCTGATCACTCTCCTGAGCTACGTGTGCCAACAGTTTTTATATCCGGTAAGCAGGCTGCTTTATTTTTTCCTGGCTGCTTTATTTTAGTGATAAACTGCTTTTCAATTTCCTGATTGTTTTCCTCTGCTTTTGTAGATTCGGAATTTGGCTCGACTCCCAAGGTTTCTCCAGACATGAGGAAAGTGCACGTCGCTCTGGGTATTCCTTCCGAGTATCGTGAATGGCGCTGGCTGCTAAGTCCTCTTCGCAGGGAGAAAGATGGGTTGCCTCCAAAAGAGGAGATAAAACGAATCAAAGCAGAGGCACTTGCTCGTCCCATCACCTTTGTTGATCCAGCTGCCAATGATGGTGGAAAAAGAAACATTCCCCGCCTGCTCAAAAGATGCCTGCCGAGAAGAAACTGAAAATTTTTCGTGGGGGTTCATCAACTGCTCACGAAGTGCTTGATGGGAAAAAACCGAAGGTTTCCTCTGCTACTCGTGAAGATTCACCAGCTGCCCCCAAGCTTGTGATTGACTTGACTTCCTCCAGGAACGAGAAAAATGAGACTGCCGGACCTGTGCCAATCACGCCTGCTATTCCGAAAGCTGCTAGTTCGATTGCTGATAAGATTGCCCAGCGTAGAAGTTCATCAGTGCCTCTAGTGCCGAAGTTCACGCCAAAACGTCCGCCTGGAATTAAATCTGGTTCTCCTTTGGAAAGGCTTGCTATTATGAAAGGTAACAGGACACCCCTGCCTGCTAAAGTAGCGCCAAAACTTGTCCATTCCGCAGTTGAGACCAAGTTGCCTGCTGAGAAGAAAGAGACTGCTTGCGCCAGTGGTCATGATAAACCTACCAGGTCTAATTCTAAGGAAGCTGCCAAGATTTGTGCATTTTTGAAACCCGATCTTCTTGAGGATACAGACGCGTGTGCTAAGTTTGTTGACGGCGTCAGAGGGATTATTGGTCCGAGCTCCTTCGTGAAGCACACATCTGAGTATAGGAAAACTGCTCAGTTGTCCATGATGCAAAAAACAGCGATTTTGGCAGCCGAGTCCATGGTTCTTGATCAAGAGGATACCAAAGCTGCCAAGGAGATGGCAAAGACTATGGCAGCCGAAGCTTACTCCTTGGCCGAGAAAGCTAAAAAATTGGAGTCTGAACTTGCTGCTTTGAAGGGGTCTAATATCTCTGCCCCCACTTCTCTGCAACTTGAGACCGCTCGCCAAGAGATCACGGACTTGAAGACTAGGCTTGACGCGACTCAAGTGAAATATGAAAGTGCAGAGAAGGAGATCGAACGTCACATACCTCAGGTTCAGGATCTTGAACGCTCCATTTCTGAATTCCGCTCCGCTGCTTATGCAAAAGATGAAGAATTGACCGCCGTTTACAGCCAAGTGACACACTTCAAGACGGTTGTTGGCAGGCTTGAGCTTCAAGTTTTGGAACTTCAAGGTGCTTTGAAGATTAATGATAATCTGAAGAAGGAAGTAGAGGAAATGCAGCAGACTCGTGTTCAGCTGCTTGAGGAAATTGAGCAGCTTAAAGGCGAGAAGGCTGGGTTTGAGGCTTCGCTGACTCAAAATCAATCTGACTTCTACAAACTTGGTTATGTAGATCATCTCTTTGGACGTCCGTCTGACTTTGAGTTTTCTGAAAAAGACTTCGAGACCTTCTCTATTTCTCCTGAAGATTTGTTCGCCTTTACCTTCGAGTCTTCTATCGGTGAAATAGTTGGGGATGGGAGTGCCCAAGGTGGGGCAGCCGTGAATGAAGCGCCGGATGGTACCACTGCTATGGGTGTCACGGCTGCCGAAGGCGTGACGATTGAGCAGTCGTCGAGTAACCAAGCTGCTGAAGAGTAATCTTTAGGATTTATTTTTCCTTGTTGCTCTTGCTTTGCTTGAACTTCTTCAGTCTTTGTTAACTGTTTACCAATTTTGCTAGAAAATTTAATAAACTTGCTTCTTTCGTTTTTTTCCATCTTCACTTCTTTTGTTCATGCTCTAACCTTTAGACTTTATAGACTAATGGCAGACGTGCTACTTTTTATAAGCAGACAAGCTGCATAGTCTATTCAGCCGTAGGTATTGGGGTAGAACTTTGCAAAGTTGCTAGCCGTAGGGTTGGCAGCCGGATGTCTTACTTACAGAAGCAGACGAGTCCGCGTGACCACTAGGCCGTTTAACCTTGGCTTTCTCCAATTCCGTAGGTTGTGTAGCAAGTTTCACAACACTTTAGGACTTGGTGCAAATCATCCCGTTCTCGGTAGATGTGAAGTTTATCGATTACGTAGCATGTCAGTAGTGGATAAAACTTCATACACATACGCTAACTTGTTTAACCTTTCACAAGAATGTGCGGTTGCATAAGTTTAGCGTGGTTTTACTGCTCGAAGGGCAAGCCGTAGGCAGTCTTCTAGAAATCGTAGGCTACCTTAGTGCACTCGGTAGCAACTTTAGATTCCCAGGGCAGTCATCCATCAGATGTACTGCACAATATGCCCCCTCCGTTTCTAGGGCCCAGTTTCCTACGGATTAGGCCAAGAGACCAAAAATCCTTCAACTAGCTAAGCCTTGAAAAAGACCATCGTGGCTATTTCTAGGAATCCTGGCGCAAGCCATTGCGCCTCTAGTTATACTAGGGCAGCCAGGCCCATCCACGTCTGGATATTCGGAGTGTAAATTTTATCCTCTTTTTTTGGGGAGCATGGTTGATCTATTAGGAAATGTAACTCTTGCAGTGAGTCCCTAAGAAGAACGCAGTCTTCCCTTGAAGTGCAAGAGATAACAAGTTGTTACAACCAAATCAAATTGTAAAAAAGTTCCTTATTGAAAAACAAGTGAATAAATAACTTAATTATGGAAGATTGCATAACAACTAGATAATCCTCGGCTCACGAGGTGGTGCCCGTTGAGCTGCTTGAGTCTTCGGGTCTTGATTTAGTTGGGGATCACACATGGTACTTTCTCAAGTTGTAGGCGTTCCATTGCTTTTCGATCTCCTTATCGTTCATAGTGGCGAGGGTATAACTTCCCTTGCCGCCTACTTTGCTGATCTTGTAAGGCCCTTCCCAAATAGGGTCCATCTTCTTTGATCCCTCTCTACGAGCAGTGATGAAAGCCTTTCTTAGGACTAGATCTCCGGGTTGAAATTGCCGGACTTTGGCCCTTTTGTTGTAACTAGAGAGGAGCTGCTGCTGGTAGGATGCAACGCGGGTTATGGTCTGCTCGCGCCTTTCCTCTGCTAGATCTAGGTTTGTGGCCATCTCTTTTCCGTTCTGCTCGATGTCTGGTAGCAGGGTGATGATGCTTGGCACGATGATGTTGGGAGGAATGATTGCTTCCGAACCAAACGCCAAAGAGAAAGGTGTTTCTCCAGTTGCTCGCCGTTTGGTGGTGCGGTACGCCCATAGACATCCGGGGAGTTCATCTGGCCATTTTCCCTTTTTGTCGGTGAGAGATTTTTTGAGGCAGTCGAGGATCGTCTTGTTAGAAGCTTCGGCCTGCCCGTTGCCCTGTGGATACCTTGGTGTAGACATATGCTGCTTAATGCCATATTTTTGGAAGAATCTCGCCAAATCTTTGCCCACAAATTGCGGGCCGTTGTCGGTGACGATGGACTGAGGGATGCCAAAGCGACAAATGATGTTCCTCCATATAAAGCGCTCTATGTCCATTTGAGTTGTTGTTGTCATGGGCTCCGCTTCTACCCATTTGGTGAAGTAATCAGTTGCAACGATCATCATGCCTCTGCCCCCAGTAGCGGGCGGCATAGGCCCTACCAGGTCAATTGCCCACTTCATAAACGGCCAAGGACTCGTCTGTGGATGTAATTCGCTAGCAGGCAATGCTGGTACGGGCTTGTAACGTTGGCAGCGATCGCATTTTTGTACTAACTCCTTAGCATCTTGATGCATGGTTGGCCAATAGTAGCCTGCATTAAGAGCTTTTTGCGCCAAAGATCGTCCTCCAGAATGATTTCCACAAACGCCTTCATGGATTGAGCTTAGGACCTTCAAGTTATCGGGAGGTGCCAAACAACGGAGATGTGGTCCGGTGTAGGATCTTCGAACTAGAATGCCATTCCACATATAATAGCGAGCCGCCTTGGTTTGGAGTTTTCTAGACTCCAATCTTTCTGCGGGGAGTGTGCCATTGACCAGGTAATCTATAATAGGATTTTGCCAACTTGGAGTTACGTTAACCTGTGACACCTCAGCAACCGGCTCCGCCTCTATGCTTGGCTTATCTAGGTATTCCACCGGAATTGAACGCTTGAACTGGTGATCGAGGGCAGAGCCTAGGCCGGCCAACGCATCTGCATGGGCATTTTCCGTTCGTGGAACTTGAGTGAGAGTGTAAGTCTGAAATGCCTCCAGCAATTTGCGTACCTTTTCTAGATACTGCGCCATCCTTGGATGTTTTGCCGTGTATTCCCCAGTGGCTTGGCTAGTAATTAGCTGAGAATCGGAATAAACCGCAAGCTTCTTCACTGCTAAATCTTTTGCCATCCGGAGGCCTGCTAGTAAGGCTTCGTATTCTGCTTCGTTATTGGATGCCTTGAAGCCTAAAGTGATTGCCTGCTCAAGCATCGAGCCATCTGGGGTAATGAGAACCACGCCTGCTCCCGAACCTTTATAATTGGATGCGCCATCGACATGCAGATGCCAAATATCTCTATTAAGGGAAGCAGGTGAAGCTAAGGTATCGGCTGCTTCTAGGACATTGTTGGGCTTTTCTGCTGCATTCCCTAGGCCGGGTGCAAATTCTGCTATAAAATCTGCTAGAGCTTGGGCCTTTATCGCCGTACGGGGTCGAAAGACTAAACCATACTGGCCTAGTTCAAGTGCCCACTTCATCACTCGTTGAGAAGCATCTGGTCCATGCAAGATGGATCGTAAAGGATATTGAGTCATGAGAATGACAGTATGAGCTTGAAAGTACGGTCTAAGTTTCCGAGCCGCCACAACTAGAGCCAAAATCAATTTTTCAATCTTCGGATATCTTGTTTCCGCATCGAGGAGAGCTTTAGAAGTGTAGAATACGGGTAGTTGGGCCCCCAGCTCTTCTCGTATGAGGGCAGAGCTCACTGCTACTTCAGATACTGCCAAGTAGATGTATAAATCCTCTGCAGCTTCTGGCTTGGATAGTAATGGAGGCGATGTGAGGTACCTCTTCAAGTCTTGGAAAGCTTTTTCACATTCTTCATCCCATTTATCACGCTGCGCCCTCTTGATGGCTTTGAAAAAAGGTTTGCATCTATCAGTAGACCGTGAGAGAAAACGGTTGAGGGCGGCTGCTCGTCCAGTCAAGCTTTGGATCTCTTTCAAAGTTGCAGGAGATTTCATTTCTAGAATCGCTCAGATCTGCTTGGGATGCGCCTCAATCCCTCGTTGGGTGACTAAGTACCCTAGGAATCGGCCTGAAGATACTCCAAATGTGCATTTGGTAGGGTTGAGCTTCATTTTGTACTTCTTAAGGATGTCGAATGTTTCCGCCAAGTTGCGAATGTGGTCTGACCGCTGCTTGCCTTTTACCATGATATCGTCGACATAGACTTCCATGGTAACCCCAATTTGCTTCTTGAACATCATATTCACTAACCTTTGGTAAGTCGCTCCTGCGTTCTTGAGGCCAAAAGGCATGACCTTGTAGCAATAAGTACCTCGTTCAATCACAAACGCGGTTTTTTCCTTGTCGGGCTCGTACATGGCTATTTGATTGTAGCCAAAGTATGCGTCCAAAAAACTGAGCAACTGGTTTCCAGAGGTTGAATCTACCAAAAGATCAATTCGGGGGACTGGATAAGGATCCTTTGGGCATGCCTTGTTGAGGTCGGTATAATCTACGCAAACCCTCCATTTGCCCTTCTCCTTTTTCATAACTAGCACAACGTTGGCGAGCCATGCCGAGTGTGCTACCTCTTCTATGAATCCGGCTTCTAATAGCTTGTCTATTTCGGCCTCGATGATCGCCACTCGTTCGGGCGCGAAATGCCTTCTTTTCTGGATCACATGCTTAGCTGCGGGATCAACATGTAACTTGTGGCAAGCCACTTTTGGGTCTATGCCGGGCATGTCAGATGGTGACCATGCAAAGATGTCTCGGTTATTTCTAAGGAAGATAGTGAGTTCTTCCTTTTCGGCTTTGCTTAAACGGGAGCCAATTCTAGCAGTCTTTTTCGGCTGTTGTGGATCGAGAATGATTTCTTCAGCGTCTTCTTCGGGTTTCCATCCTATCTCGTCTGTTCGAGCACCTTCTTCTCGATCCAGTGGCTGTAATTGCTATTTGGTAGCTTCTTCATCCTTTTGGATTTCTGCAACCTCCACGGGAGTAAAGGTCTTCTTCTTTGTTTCTTTCAACATTTGCACCGTGCATCGTCGGGATGCGGCCTGGTCGGACTTAATTTCTCCAATTCCTCCGCCCGGGACACGGAAACGGATTTTTTGGTACTTGACGGATGTAACGGCATCTAGCTTGATCAACCAAGGCCTTCCAAGGATTCCGTTGTAAGGAGATGGATCACTTATGATTGTGAATGTTTGCTTCGAGACTACTGGCAATGTTTTCACGTCAAGTGTGATTTGGCCGATAGCAGTTGATGTGTGTCCATTGAATCCAGTGAGCACCTCTGCTCGGCGCATTATCGTACTTTCCAGGCCCATTTTTTGGATGACTGAGAGTTGAAGTAGATTAACTGCACTCCCATTATCAACCATCATTCGGTCGACTATGGCATGGGCTATTTGGACAGATATCACTAATGCGTCATCATGTGGGAAATCAACGCCTTCCGCGTCCTGCTCAGTGAAGCCAATAATGGGTCCAGGTTGTGTGTCGGCTGCTTGAACTTGTGAGATCAGTAAGGCCTGCTGGATCTTCCTCTTCTTGGAGCTATTAGTGGCCCCCAAGTGCTCGGATTCAGCAAAGATACTATTAATCCGAATTGTCTTGGTTGGTGGCTCCTCATCATCATCAACATTTCTTTTTGGCTGTGCAGCTGGCTTGTCCAAATACTTATCGACTTTGCCTTCCTTCACGAGCTTTTCTAGATAATTCTTCCAAGTGTAGCAGCTATCAGTAGTGTGACCAGGACCTCGGTGGAATGCGCAATATTTAGTATGGTCCAACTTGGAAGTATCTCCTTTTGACTGCTTTGGTAGCTTGAACCACGGCTCGTTTTTTACGTCACGAAGGATTTGATGAATCGGAATTGAAAACTTCGAATAATTCTTGGTCATGGAGCCTTCTTTAGTTGTAGGCCTATCCCTCCGCTTGGCCTCTTGTCTGTTCTTGTTAGGCCACTTTCCATCCTCTTTTCTTTGGACTGCTGCTAATTCTTTTTTAGGCTGCTCGGGTGCCTTCTCTGCTCGTCTAGCCTCGTCCCAAAGTGCATGCTTCTCTGCTAGGGCGAAAGAATCTGCTAGCGTCAGGTCCTCCTTCATGATCATCTCTCCAAATAGAGGATGATCTGCTGGGAGACCTTTTTGAAAGGCTGCACTAGCTATTGAATCGTCACATCCAATGATCTTTGCCTTCTCTGCTTTAAACCTCTTTACGTAGTCGCGTAGTGACTCTTTTGGGTTTTTCTTCACATTGAACAAATGATCGGATTTTTTCTTGATCGAGCGGTAAGATGAGTACTCTTTGGTGAATATCAAGGAAAGATCATCAAAATTCTAGATGGATTGTTGTGGCAAGGTGTGGAACCAATCTTGCGCTTCACCTTGCAAGGTGGTGGCGAATATTTTGCACATGAAAGCGTCGTTATTCCGATAAAGGACCATCGCGCTTCGGTAATGCTTCAAATGTCTTTCTGGATCTCCATCTCCTTTGAAGAATGTAAAGTGCGGCATGCTAAACTTGCGTGGAGGTTCCGTCTGCTCGATCTCATCCGTGAAAGGTGACCTGCTTATGTTGGTCATATCCCGTCGTAATGTTTCATCAGCCACTTTGTTGCGTTGGAACTCCCGCAATCGTTCATTGAATAGCCTTTCCACCTCTTCTTGGATCTGCTTTTGTTGGGGTAGCGGAGCCCTCGGCTGCCCCAAGTCTTGGCCTACCGGTCTAGGCTGCTCTTCTGGATGTTCTACTTGTCGCTGCCTCGGCTGCCTAGCTGGCGTAGGATCCTTTCGTTGGCTACCTGTTGAACTTGAAGCGGATCGAGTGACTGCTTCTCTTCGTATGTCACGTTGCATCCTCCGAAGTGACATGGAAGATACTCCTTGCGGGCCCAATCGCGAATGAATGCCCTGCCTAGAAGGCTGCTCATGCGGTTCATCAAAGCGTGGCCCTAACCTTGATTGAATACTCGCTCGTGGGCCTAACCGAGAGTGCGCGCTCCTCCTCGCGCTAAGACGGGAGTTTACGCTATCTCGGGGACCTAATCGAGATTGTACTCCACCCGACTGCTCGGTTTGATTGATTGGCTGCTTGCCAGGACGTTGTTGGTAAGGTTCCTTGTTTACCCTTGTCCTACTTTGGGACACCTCATCTGGGGCATGTTGGATCTCGGTGCGTTGCAAAAGTCGATTCACCAAGGTTGTCTGTTGCGCAAGGGCATTCGTCAACTGCAAGACTTGTCGGGACAAGTCGCCACTCAGATTGGATGAGCTTGGAAGAAATATTCCTCCTTGAGCAGTGGATAGGTGGTTGATTTCGGGCACGAGATTCGAATTGGTAAATGTCAAATCCGTGAAGAATGGTTGTGAAATTACTCCCGGCTCGACGGTTGGTCCGGATAGTTGAAATGGCCTCGAGCCGTCTTGGGCTGCTTGGGAAACCATTGGAGCAGGCTGGGCTGCAGGAGCAGGCTGGGTCACCGGAGCAGGCTGCTCAGTGTGTGATGCACGCGAATGCGAGGCTTGGGCCGTGGTTTTGGCGGTATAGACCTTGTGCGGTATGGCCTGGGCTTGCCTTGGTGACACGATTTGGGCCATAGTAGTGGTACCATGGATCTTGTCACGGGTGGTCACCATGGTGGGTGCCATGGTAGAGCCTCGTGGTGGTGGTGCCGTCCCCCCTAGAACCACATCCAATCTTGTGGATCGCCGCGGTCCCATTTCTTGATTGTTTGAATTGTCACTAGTGGAATTTTCCGGATTTCTAGCCATTGTATGTTTTTTTTTTTAAATACGTTTTATCAAAGAACTTTTGCAAATAAAAAATTCTAATAATAAAAACGTATGAAAAATACGAATGGACTAGAAATTGGAGAAAAAAAAAACCTTTTTTTGGAGCGAGAGTCTTTTTTGAGTGTAGATTTCTAGCTCTCAATGAAAGCACCAATTTGTGGATGCAAATTTTCTCCTCTTCGATCTTGGACGATTTTGCACCTACAAAACAAGTAGCACCTTAGGTTAAGGCCAAGAGCCTCACGCGCCCACGATGAATGGGGGGGGGGCTTTGGCCGAAGAACCTCCGATGCCAAAGTTAGAAATTTGGAGAGAAAAGTGTTTAGAGAATTTGGGATTTTTTTCAAGAGGTTTTTTCCTTTGTTTTTGGGTGAGAATAGGCCCCTATTTATAGGGATTGGAGGTGGCCGGTTATAGGTAGGGTTTTTGGGATTAATTAGCCAATTCATTTGGCTAATTAATCATGAAATGAATATTTTGGTGGTTTTATAGGATTAATTGGGTATTTATTTAGGGGAATTAAAAAGAGGGAGTAGTGGAAAGGGTGGAAGAAAGCAAAAGGTCAATTTTTAGGGAGTTTGCCGGCCACCAATGTGGTCTTGGATGATTTATTTTATTTTAATAGGTAATTAATGGATTAAATGGGTAATTAATCCATTAATTTACCTATTAATATTATTTTGGAGATTATTTTGTAAGAAAAGGATTTGATGAGATGGATTTGATTTGATTACCTCTTTTTGGAGCACTTTTTGACTTTTTGATGCACCCTATAGAAAAAAATTTAGTTGTGACGGGGACACGGATGATACACCACGTATTTTTATGTAAGTGGTGGAAATTTTTAATTTTTAAGTTATTAATATTTTAACACACATATCCAACAATTTACATAAAGACACGTGATGTACGACTTCGTGTGACGGGAATACTGAAAAATCTCTCCACCCCATGATACGCTGTCGTTCTCCAAAAGTCCCTCATAACCGTTGCAAACCCTCTCTCAGCCTAAATATTCCTTTCAAACCGACCCACGGGCCCATTTTCCAACCGTTTAAACCCCACTCCCTCCCTTCCTCCCTCTCTCTAAACCTCCAAGAACTCTATATATATATATACATCACTCTCTCTCTCCATGTTCTCAATCATAATCTGCAAGTCCTCTGCTTTTGCAAAGAAAATCCAAAACCCATTTGTTTCCAACCATCTGAATTCGAAATCTCCGCATCCATGGCTCCAAGAAAGCTTCTTGTTTTCTGGGTCGTCGTCTTCTTCCTCGTAGCCCTCTTCCTCCACCGTGGCTCTGCCGAGAACGTCAACTTCTACTTCCCCTCTTTCAACTTCCGAAACCTTACCTTTCTTGGCGACTCCCACATCCGAAACGGCGTCGTTGGCCTCACCCGCGAGCTCACGGTCCCCTCCTCCAGCGCCGGCGCCGTCATCTACAACAACCCAATTCGGTTCTTTGACCCGGAATCCAACATCACCGCTTCCTTCTCCACGAAGTTCACTTTCTCCATCGCCAACGTCAATCCGAGCTCTTACGGGGACGGCATGTCGTTTTTCCTCTCGCCGGACAACCGGATGCTCGGCAGCCCCGGCGGCTAACTGGGTCTTGTCAATTCCTCCCAAGTGACCAAGAACAAGTTCGTCGCCATCGAATTTGACACGAAGCTCGATTTGCACTTCAACGATCCGAATGATAATCACGTCGGATTGGACATCGAGAGCCTCAATTCGATTAAGACCGCTGATCCAATCTTGCAGGGTGTCGATTTGAAGAGCGGCAGTTCGATTACAACTTGGATTGATTACAAGAATGACCAAGAAAAACTTTAAGTGTATCTAAGCTACTCGAATTTCAAGCCTGAAAAGCCGGTTGTGAGCGTAGATATCGATCTCTCCGAGCATCTGAAGGAGGTTATGTTCGTGGGTTTTTCGGCCTCAACGGAAGGGAGCACGGAGAAGCATCTGGTTGAGAGTTGGAGCTTTCATACATTCGGGTTTGTTGCGAAAAGGCCGAAGCTGCAGCCCCACAATGTGTCTGATACTTATGTGGTGGTAAGTCCGAGAATTCCAGTGTCTGGTTCGGGGGATAAGCACCACAGGCGGCTTGGCTTAGGACTTGGTATTGCCGGGCCGGCGTTCTTTTGCGTGGCGCTGTTGGTTTTCGGGTATGTTTCCGTGACGAAATGGATGGAGGTGAGAAGACAGAAGAGCTTCAAAGCGGAGGTTGTGGCAGGGCCGAGAGAGTTTAGTTACAAGGAGCTGAAATCTGCCACAGGAGGGTTTCATTCCAGTAGGATTCTTGGGCATGGAGCTTTCGGGACTGTTTAC
Organism: Cotoneaster glaucophyllus; assembly: GCA_036320875.1. Lineage (NCBI taxonomy): Eukaryota > Viridiplantae > Streptophyta > Magnoliopsida > Rosales > Rosaceae > Cotoneaster > Cotoneaster glaucophyllus. The sequence continues at coordinate 2,030,575 of CM070061.1, forward strand.
AAGGCGTTTTTCGTGTCTTCGGGAACCATTTCTGCGGTGAAAAGATCCAAGCATTCCCATGAAGGTAAAACTGAAAGTTGTCGATTATTGCTTGCTTGCGCCACAAGAATTTAGTTCACCTTCTATTGTGCTAGGATAGCACCAAACCAATTGGAACCAACTCAAGCTAACCCACAGGAAATATATCAAATAGAATGCAAGAACAAAATATAAAAGAACACCAAGATTTTAACGAGGTTCCTCAACAATCAGTGTAACTGGAGTACGTCCTCGGAGCAGTAGGAGCTCACCCAATAATCCACTATCAACCAAATGGGAGTTTACAGAATGTTGGCAATCTCACAACCCAAAACCCCAATACACCAATAGCTCTCACACACCAAAGAAACAAATAGAGAAAGAAATATAGTGATTAATTTCTTCTCTATACAAAGCTCAAAGCTAATACACAAATACAACTTTGATGGATGATTACTAACCAAAGAGAGGAGCACTTTCTTCTTCTCTAGGGGGCTGCTGCACCCTTTTCTTTTTCTCTGATGCCCTATGTTTTCTGCTGCAGAAAACAAATGATCCTTTCACTCATCTCTCACATTCGGCTACTCAACCTTATCAATCAGAAAACACTAAAAACAAAACCAAAAGGAAACATAATCATTTAAAAGGAAACATAATCATTTGTCGTCTCCTCATTATGATGTTTCCACATCATTATGTCCTTTATTTTTTATTATATGCACCGAAAGGTTTTTGGCCACTTGGCCATTAATTCAACAATCTCCACCTTGGCCAAGTTCCGAAAAACGCCATGATAAGCCAACCAACACAATCAACACAAAAAATCACTCCCAAACACTAGCAAGAGAAAAACTCAAGCCGAACCAAGTGCTCCAAAAATCCTACTGCTCAACGCCTTCTTTATATAGGCAAAATGTGAGCCAAGTTCAAGCAATGAACAAACTTGGCTACACCAACAACCTTAGTCAACATGTCAGCGGGGTTGTCTTTAGTTGGAATCTTCTGGAAAATGATTTCTCCTTCACCAACAACTTCACGAACAAAGTGATAACGCACATCTATGTGCTTGGTCCTCGCATGATGAACCTGATACTTAGCCCAATAAATGGCACTCTGACTATCACAATGCAACTCCACCTGCTTCTGATCAACCCCCAAATCTCTAATCAGTCCATGTATCCAAATGGCCTCCTTTATAGCTTCAGCAACTGCCATATATTCAGCCTCTGTTGTAGACAAGGCAACAGACGACTGCAAAATGGACCTCCAACAAACTAGCCCTTTAGTCATAGTAAACACATAGCGCGTAGTAGACTTCCTTCCATCCGGATCACCTGTATAATCTGAATCAACATAACCAACTGCAAAATGACCAATACCAGAGTCATCCCTCTCAAAGCATAAACCAACATTTTTGAGTACCATGGAGATACCTCAATATCCACTTAGTTGCTTGCCAATGCTCTTTACCAGGGTTATGCATATATCGACTCACCATGCCAATTGCATGAGCAATATCCGGTCTAGAACATACCATTGCATACATCAAACTACCAACCAAATTTGCATATGGTATATTTTTCATTTGTAGCTTCTCTTGATCAGTTTTAGGACATTGTAGAGAACTCAATTTAAAATGAGGAGCCAAAGGGGTACTAACTGGTTTGGTTGAATCATGAACTCCAAACTTTCGAATCAACTTCTCAAGGTATTGTCTTTGATTCAAGCATTCCAAACCCTTCTCTCTATCTCTAATGATCTCCATGCCAAGGATCTTCTTCGCTTCACCAAGATTCTTCATCTCGAACTTATTTTTCATTTGCTTTTTCAACTTCTCAATCTCTTCGACATTCTTTGAGGCAATCAACATATCATCAACATATATCAACAAATAAATGAGAGACCCATCTTGCAACTTCTTGAAGTACACACAATGATCATATTGACTTCTAGAATAATTTTGGCCTCTCATAAATTTATCAAACCTCAAATACCATTGTCTAGGAGATTGCTTCAAGCCATAAAGTGATTTCTTCAACTTGCAAAACAAATTCTCTTTTCCTTTCACTTTATACCCATCCGGTTGACACATATAGATCTCTTCATTCAAATCACCATGTAGGAAAGCCGTCTTCACATCGAGTTGCACAAGCTCAAGATCATATTGTGCAACAAGAGCTAACATAATACGAATTGAGGAGTGCTTCACAACCGGAGAAAAGATTTCATTGTAGTCAATGCCCTCCTTTTGTGCATACCCTTTAGCAACTATTCTTGCTTTGAATCTCACATTACTTTTCTCATCAACATCTTCCTTCTTGGCATACACCCATTTGCAACCGATAGCTTTCTTACCCTTAGGCAATTCAGCTAACTCCCAAGTCTTATTCTTCCAGAGAGAGTTCATCTCATCACCCATGGCATTGTACCACTTCTCATTTTCTTCACTCTCAATAGCTTCCTCAAAATTGGATGAAATCTCATCAGTGATAATAGGAAGAGCAAAAGAAACATAATCACTATACCGAGCTGGCTTAGTAATATTTCTTTTTCCTCTGTTTTTGGCAATGGACTCTTGAGGTGAAACTTGCTCTTCATCTTCAATAGAATCTTCAAGTTCAATTTCTTCAACATCCTCATGGTCTCCCACTTCATCACTTGTAGTGGCTTCGACATCAGCGGAAATAGGATTTGAAGCACTAGAGGCTATTTTCTCAAGCTCCACTTGTTGGACATCTTTCACATTCTTCTCAGAGTCTCTGAACATACTTTCTTCATCAAATGTCACATCTTTACTGATTACAAGTTTCTTCGTCTCTGGGCACCACAACCTGTAACCTTTGACACCACTACTAAAACCAAGAAAGATAGCCTTTTTGGCTCTAGGATCAAGTTTATTTTCAGTTACATGAAAATAAGCAGGTGAACCAAAAATACAAATATAGTCATAATCAGAAGAAGGTTTTCCAGTCCATACCTCCATTGGTGTCTTACCCTGTATAGCAGCTGAGGGTAACCGGTTGATGATGTGACATGCATAAGTAACTGCCTCTGCCCAAAATGACTTATTCAATCCCGACTGAGACAACATACATCTAACCTTCTCAAGCAAGGTTCGATTCAATCTTTCTGCAACTCCATTTTGTTGTGGAGTTCCCCGGACACTGAAATGCCTCACAATCCCTTCCTCTTTGCAAACTTTAAGGAAAGGGTCGGATGTGTATTCACCACCATTATCCGATCTCAAAATCTTAATCTTTCTCCCAGTCTAGTTCTCAATCATTTTCTTCCAACTCAAGAAAATGCTCAATACCTCACTCTTGTGCTTCATAGTGTAGACCCAAGACCTTCTTGAATAATCATCAACAAAGGTCACGAACCAATGTCTACCACTCAAGGAGGGAGTCTTTGTAGGACCCCAAACATCCGAATGCACATAATCAAGAATGCCCTTCGTCTGATGTACATCAGTACCAAATTTCACTCTAGTTTGCTTCCCCAAGATACAATGCTCGCAGAAATCAAGCTTACAAGTCGTGGCACCTTTTAGAAGACCTTGTTTCACAAGTCCTTGTAGAGCTTTCTCACCGGCATGACCTAATCTCATATGCCACAATCTAGTAGTATCAGAATCGGATGTGCCCATATTTTCTGAGACTACAGATGCTTCACCTGTCACAGTGCTTCCTTGTAATAAATACAAATGACCACATCGAGGAGCTTTCATCACAACAAGTGCACCATAAGTAAATTTCAATGTTTGCCCATCTGAATGAAGCCTGAAGCCCTTGGCTTCTAAAGTTCCCAAAGAAATAAGATTTTTCTTCAAATTCGGTACATACCGAACACCTGTCAACTCTTTAACCATGCCATCATGCAACTTCAAACGAACTGTACCGATTCCTTTTGTTGTGCAAGGATTGTCATCTCCCATGAACACAACACCACCATCAAACTCTTTCAAGCTTGAAAACCAATCCTTGTGAGGAGTCATATGATGAGTACAACCCATATCCAGCACCCACTTAGTAGCACAATCAAATGATGAGGTAGTGGTTAAAGCAAAATAAAAAAAAATCAGTTTCAACCTCAGCAACATTAGCTTCAGAACTTTCTTTTCCTTTGGTCTTCAACCTAGGACAATCTTTCTTCCAATGACCCTTATTATGACAAAAGGCACATTCATCTTTTTCCAAGGTTTTTCTACCTTTAGAGTTTCCTCTAGGTCGAGACTGTGATTTTTTTCTACTAGAGGAGAATCTCCTCTCTGATGATCTACCTCTAACAAATAAAGCTTCAGAGGTACTATCATGATTTTTATCTCTATGCCTCATTTCATAATTCATCAAGGCATTTGACACATCTTCAAATTTCATAGTTTCTTTACCATGCATAATAGTGGTAACAAAATGCTCATAAGAGTCCGGCAAAGAATTCAACAATATTAAGGCCTTATCTTCATCCTTAATATCCTCATCCAAATTCATCAAATCGACAATCAACTTATTAAAAGTATCAAGGTGTCTAATCATTTTTGTACCTTCTTTGTATTGGAAGCGGTAGAGCTTTTTCTTCAAGTGTAACCGGTTCTCCGCACTCTTCGTCATGTACTTGTCTTCTAATTTTTGCCACAACACACTTGCCAATAGCTTCCGGCTTCTCTCCCAACACACTTTTAATAAGTTGATTGCCGATTTGATGAATTTGGATGAGGATATTAAGGATGAAGATAAGGCCTTAATATTGTTGAATTCTTTGTCGGACTCTTATGAGCATTTTGTTACCACTATTATGCATGGTAAAGAAACTATGAAATTTGAAGATGTGTCAAATGCCTTGATGAATTATGAAATGAGGCTAATGTTGCTGAGGTTGAAACTGATTTTTTTGATTTTGCTTTAACCACTACCTCATCATTTGATTGTGCTACTAAGTGGGTGCTGGATACGGGTTGTACTCATCATATGACTCCTCACAAGGATTGGTTTTCAAGCTTGAAAGAGTTTGATGGTGGTGTTGTGTTCATGGGAGATGACAATCCTTGCACAACAAAAGGGATCGGTACAGTTCGTCTGAAGTTGCATGATGGCATGGTTAAAGAGTTGACAGGTGTTCGGTATGTACCGAATTTGAAGAAAAATCTTATTTCTTTGGGAACTTTAGAAGCCAAGGGCTTCAGGTTTCATTCAGATGGGCAGACATTGAAAGTTACTTATGGTGCACTTGTTGTGATGAAAGCTCCTCGATGTGGTCATTTGTATTTATTACAAGGAAGCACTGTGACAGGTGAAGCATCTGTAGTCTCAGAAAATATGGGCACATTCGATTCTGATACTACTAGACTGTGGCATATGAGATTAGGCCATGCCGGTGAGAAAGCTCTACAAGGACTTGTGAAACAAGGTCTTCTAAAAGGTGCCACGACTTGTAAGCTTGATTTCTGCGAGCATTGTATCTTGGGGAAGCAAACTAGAGTGAAGTTTGGTACTGCTGTACATCAGACGAAGGGCATTCTTGATTATGTGCATTCGGATGTTTGGGGTCCTACAAAGACTCCCTCTTTGAGTGGTAGACATTGGTTCGTGACCTTTGTTGATGATTATTCAAGAAGGTCTTGGGTCTACACTATGAAGCACAAGAGTGAGGTATTGAGCATTTTCTTGAGTTGGAAGAAAATGATTGAGAAATAGACTGGGAGAAAGATTAAGATTTTGAGATCGGCTAATGGTGGTGAATACACATCCGACCCTTTCCTTAAAGTTTGCAAAGAGGAAGGGATTGTGAGGCATTTCAGTGTCCGGGGAACTTCACAACAAAATGGAGTTGCATAAAGATTGAATCAAACCTTGCTTGAGAAGGTTAAATGTATGTTGTCTCAGTCAGGATTGAATAAGTCATTTTGGGCAGAGGCAGTTACTTATGCATGTCACATCATCAACCGGTTACCCTCAGCTGCTATATAGGGTAAGACACCAATGGAGGTATGGACTGGAAAACCTTCTTCTGATTATAACTATATTCGTATTTTTGGTTCACCTGCTTATTTTCATGTAACTGAAAATAAACTTGATCCTAGAGCCAAAAAAGTTATCTTTCTTGGTTTTAGTAGTGGTGTCAAAGGTTACAGGTTGTGGTGCCCAGAGACGAAGAAACTTGTAATCAGTAGAGATGTGACATTTGATGAAGAAAGTATGTTCAGAGACTCTGAGAAGAATGTGAAAGATGTCTAACAAGTGGAGCTTGAGAAAGTAGCCTCTAGTGCTTCAAATCCTATTTCCGCTGGTGTCGAAGCCACTACAAGTGATGAAGTGGGAGACCATGAGGATGTTGAAGAAATTGAACTTGAAGATTCTATTCAAGATGAAGAGCAAGTTTCACCTCAAGAGTCCATTGCCAAGAACAGAGGACAAAGAGATATTACTAAGCCAGCTCGGTTTAGTGATTATGTTTCTTTTGCTCTTCCTATTATCACTGATGAGATTCCATCCAATTTTGAGGAAGTTATTGAGAGTGAAGAAAAGGAGAAGTGGTGCAATGCCATGGGTGATGAGATGAACTCTCTCTGGAAGAATAAGACTTGGGAGTTAGCTGAATTGCCTAAGGGTAAGAAAGCTATCGGTTGCAAATGGGTGTATGCCAAGAAGGAAGATGTTGATGAGAAAGGGATGTTGATGAGAAAGGTAATGTGAGATTCAAAGCAAGATTAGTTGCTAAAGGGTATGCACAAAATGAGGGCATTGACTACAATGAAATATTTTCTTCGGTTGTGAAGCACTCCTCAATTCGTATTATGTTAGCTCTTGTTGCACAATATGATCTTGAGCTTGTGCAACTCGATGTGAAAACGGCTTTCCTACATGGTGATTTGAATGAAGAGATCTATATGTGTCAACCGGATGGGTATAAAGTGAAAGGAAAAGAGAATTTGTTTTGCAAGTTGAAGAAATCACTTTATGGCTTGAAGCAATCTCCTAGACAATGGTATTTGAGGTTTGATAAATTTATGAGAGGCCAAAATTATTCTAGAAGTCAATATGATCATTGTGTGTACTTCAAGAAGTTGCAAGATGGGTCTCTCATTTATTTGTTGATATATGTTGATGATATGTTGATTGCCTCAAAGAATGTCGAAGAGATTGAGAAGTTGAAAAAGCAAATGAAAAATGAGTTCGAGATGAGGGATCTTGGTGAAGCGAAGAAGATCCTTGGCATGGAGATCATTAGAGATAGAGAGAAGGGTTTGGAATGCTTGAATCAAAGACAATACCTTGAGAAGTTGATTCGAAAGTTTGGACTTCATGATTCAACCAAACCGGTTAGTACCCATTTGGCTCCTCATTTTAAATTGAGTTCTCTACAATGTCCTAAAACTTATCAAGAGAAGCTACAAATGAAAAATATACCATATGCAAATTTGGTTGGTAGTTTGATGTATGCAATGGTATGTTCTAGACCGGATATTGCTCATGCAGTTGGCATGGTGAGTCGTTATATGCATAACCCTGGTAAAGAGCATTGGCAAGCAGCTAAGTGGATATTGAGGTATCTCCATGGTACTCAAAATGTTGGTTTATGCTTTGAGAGGGATGACTCTGGTATTGGTCATTTTGCAGTTGGTTATGTTGATTCAGATTATGCAGGTGATCCGGATGGAAGGAAGTCTACTACACGCTATGTGTTTACTATGACTAAAGGGCTAGTTTGTTGGAGGTCCATTTTGCAGTCGTCTGTTGCCTTGTCTACAACAGAGGCTGAATATATGGCAGTTGCTGAAGCTATAAAGGAGGCCATTTGGATACATGGACTGATTAGAGATTTGGGGGTTGATCAGAAGTAGGTGGAGTTGCATTGTGATAGTCAGAGTGCCATTTATTTGGCTAAGTATCAGGTTCATCATGCGAGGACCAAGCACATAGATATGCGTTATCACTTTGTTCGTGAAGTTGTTGGTGAAGGAGAAATCATTCTCCAGAAGATTCCAACTAAAGACAACCCCACTGATATGTTGACTAAGGTTGTTGGTGTAGCCAAGTTTGTTCATTGCTTGAACTTGGCTCACATTTTGCCTATATAAAGAAGGTGTTGAGCAGTAGGATTTTTGGAGCACTTGGTTCGGCTTGAGTTATTCTCTTGCTAGTGTTTGGGAGTGATTTTTGTGTTGATTGTGTTGGTTGGCTTATGATGGCGTTTTTCAGAACTTGGCCAAGGTGGAGATTGTTGAATTAATGGCCAAGTGGCCAAAAACCTTTCGGTGCATATAATAAAAAATAAAGGACATAATGATGTGGAAACATCATAATGAGGAGACAAATGATTATGTTTCCTTTTAAATGATTATGTTTCCTTTTGGTTTTGTTTTTAGTGTTTTCTGATTGATAGGGCTGAGTAGCCGAATGTGAGAGATGAGTGAGGATCATTTGTTTTCTGCAGCAGAAAACAGAGGGCAACAGAGAAAAAGAAAAGGGTGCAGCAGCCCCCTAGAGAAGAAGAAAGTGCTCATCTCTTTGGTTAGTAATCATCCATCAAAGTTGTATTTGTGTATTAGCTTTGAGCTTTGTATAGAGAAGAAATTAATCACTATATTTCTTTCTCTATTTGTTTCTTTGGTGTGTGAGCTATTGGGTGTATTGGGGTTTTGGGTTGTGAGATTGCCAACATTCTGTAAACTCCCATTTGGATGATAATGGATTATTGGGTGAGCTCCTACTGCTCCGAGTAGGGGTGGGCACGGGCTGAGCCGGGCCCAAATTTGGAGGGACCGGACCGGACCGGTTTAAAAATCTAACGGGGCGGGGCGGGGCGGGTATAGGAATTCTAAGTTTTGGAACCTGACCTAACCCGGCCTGTTTAAAACGGGCCGATTCGGGGCGGGTCCACGGGTCCATTTACTTTTTTTTTCCTTAATTTTTGTTGTTGTTGAATTTCCCTCTGAAATGCAGCAAAGAAAACCTTGATGAAAAACAAATCTGGAAAGCTCTTTCTGCAATAATCTAGAAGGCTATAGGCTTGAGAATGCACAACAGCACTGCAGCAGCACATATTAGAGGAATATTGAAGCACTGATTGTGCCTAGTAGCGCATATTAATATTATTATTATCCAAATCCAAAGTCCAAATCCAAAATATAGTACATTGTTGTAATCTATCCATGGTTCCTAACAGAGTGCAAATTATACTATAACTGGTAATTAACATGTAATAAAAATTGTAATCTTCCTCATTCCCTGTAGGATGTTCGAGCACACTAAATGCATTCCTTTGCAGCTTAACTTCAACCCCATTTTTCAGAACCTTGTATCGCCAAAAATTAACGGTTTAAAATATAAATCCCTAAAATGCAGAATAGGATAACAATGAAAATCCATACTTGAAATTGAAACTCAAGTTTTGAAAGAATTTGGATAATAACAATAACAAGCCTTACATGCCAATGATGAGAAGGATTCCATACATGACACATGTAGTTAATTCTCAAAGCTTAGATTATGATCTAAATTACAAAATCGCAACCGACTAAATAGAACCCAGAACAGAATTTCTGATATAAAATATATTCAAAATTATTGAAACCAAAATAGAACATAATAAATCAAAATCCCTAAATCTAGAAAAAATCTAATTCCTTAATTCCCTAAAGGCTAAAATTGAATACCTTGTGGCTTCGAAATGGACTGGTCGGAACTCAGGAGTCAAGAGACTTAGGACCGTGAGGTGGTGGCCGAAGTTGAGAGGAGCAGATGGTGGTCGTCGGAGACTCGAAGTCGAGAGGAGCAGATGGTGAGGAGGAGAGTCTCCGAGTTTAAGAATCAACGAAGACGATTTGGGAGAGAGAGATCGATAGGGAGGAAAGTCTCCAAGTTTAAGAATCGACGAAGACGGTCAAGATTGGACGAAGAAGATTTAGGATTGAGGAAAACCGGAGAAACCGAGAGAGGAATTGCAGAGACCGTGTGTGTGTGTGAGAGAGAGAAGGAATGAAAGTATGTGTATACGGTCCGGGCCGGGGGCCCGTGTATACTTAGAATTGGACCCGTCCCGCCCCGAACCTGCTCCAAACCCGCCCCGGACCGCGGGTCCAGGCCCGTTTGCCCACCCCTAGCTCCGAGGACGTACTCCAGTTACACTGACTGTTGAGGAACCTCGTTAAAATCTTGGTGTTCTTTTATATTTTGTTCTTGCATTCTATTTGATATATTTCTTATGGGTTAGCTTGAGTTGGTTCCAATTTGTTTGGTGCTATCCTAACACAACAATTGCCTTTGTCGCTTGATGACATTGTTTCGGATTGTGATGAGGAGGATTGCGGCAGCCCCACCAGCTCTCTGCATGAGATCATCATTCACTGAAGATTATATGTAGATTGCAGATAGTTGAATTCTTTGATTCTTTTACTTTTTACCACAGCTTTTTTTTTTTTTTAATTTTTTTTTTATCCTGTAGTTTGAAGATTAGAGACTGTAGAGTTCGCTGGCCTGAGTTCAAAGCTTTCTGTTGAACTGTGCGGTCTCTGCTTTGTCCAGGACACCAAAAAAAAAAATGGCGTCTTGCTTGAATATGTCAATTGTAATAAAAGATTCTGACTGGTTTACGAGTTGAATGTTACACACGAACGATTTCTTTACTCTTCAATCTTCTATTTTTGGGTAGACTGATTTAAACATTCCTAATAGTGAGATAGTGAGCAGTAGGTTGTGTGTAGAGTAATTCTTTTTGCACCCGTAAATCTGTTCGGCACGTCCTCTCCCTCCCTCAGGCTGGAGTAGCCATGGCAAAGGGAGAGGAGAACTAGGAAGCATTTGTAACGTATGTGTGTGTGTATGAAAGAAGAGAACTTAAAATGTCAGCTTTGCGGAAACTTGAGAATTTTGTCCATCACATTTGAGCACATATCATACATCGAAAACAGATTCCACTTCGTGATATGGAACGGAATAAACTCCGTATCCAAAAGTGATGTACAGATAGAAAATTGTGTACAAGGTATATGCAAATCTGAACATTCTGAAAGTAAGATTTCCATGCTGGTTAGATGGCCTGTAAATCTGAACATTTAGATGGCCTGTAAATCTGAACATTCTTTATGATAGTTGCTGGCGCCTACCACGTTTCAGTGAATTGTCATTAGCCCTTTTTGTGATCTCCCTCACTGATCCTGGTTTCGGATCTTTGTTTTGCAGAATGTTACAGGCTTTTCATGTTCGTTTCGCATCGAGGACGAGCAAGGAGTATGGCACTTGACAAGTAGCCCTCAAAACAAAGTAGAAAACTATATCATTCTATACAAGAAGTCATCGAAGCAGAAAAGAAAACTATGTCAATCACTAAGCAGTCACAGTTTACAACACCAATCAAGTTTCAGAAGAACATTTGAATGTTGTACAAGTAGAAACCAAGATTAGTAGTAAACCAGCGTCGCTTATCAGTTGACTATAATAAATATTTGATCAAGAGCTGCAAAATAATTCGTAAAATTTATTCCTCCAAAAAATAATCCAGCTGGTTAATTATTGCTTCTACAAGAATCATCTGCGTAAGAAAGTTTCGCGGTTTTGCATACAAGTAATACTACACACACAAATACACAAGATCCACAAATTAAGTGAGTTCCTTATTAGCTGTATATAATGTTGAACTATAAATTGGTATGTAACAATGTCCCTGGTGAGAGAATACCTTAATTACTTTGAGGTTATAGATCGACAGAGATCAAACGGTGCTGAGAGATGGGAATGTAAGAGATGATGACAGAAGAAAAGAGAGCACACTCCCAACAACGGAAGAGACTCTCTTTAGCCGATGGCGGGTTGTGCTCTCTCTCTTCTGTCAACATGATCTCTAACCTCATCCCCATCACATCCACCCTCGATGCCACAACTCATGCATTCATCCCTGCAGTGCAAGTTAGCCATCATTTAACAGGCTTTAGATGTAATGAGATAATGTATTCAGGATGATATAAATCTCATAAAATGTGTACAAACGCATATTAGCATGTTTTCTGTTGAGAGTTGTCCCACATCGATGAGGGACAAGGTTTGCTATGTGCTTATATGGTCTTGGGCTACTTCCCATATTGCCAATTAGTTTTATGGTGGAACCTCAATTTCATCATTTTCCCTGTTGAAAGAGCCTTAAGGCAGCCTGCTGATTGTAATGTGTTTGTAATCCCAAGAAACTTAATTTTGATGACGTGGAAGAATCCTGTAGGAATGGAAGTTATACTCCTACTTTTAAAGAGGGAATGCAAGGAAGATCATCAGAGAAAAGGTCTATTTCCTTGATGGACGCTGATGATATACAGGAAGGAGGAATGACTGCCAATTATCAAGAAAATAAAAACTCGTCCCTGCAAATGAATTTTCTTAGGGATCCGGAAGTTTTTGTCAAAGAGAAGGACCTCCAGAGTGGTTTATCTGAATCTTATGCAGAGGAGGATAGAAATGTCTTGAATGGAAATGCTGTCTCATCAGTAAAGGAGACATCAGATGTTCATAATGATGCAGTTGCTAATACGTTGCTAGAAAGTGGCAATAGAGGCTCTCAGTGTGTAACAACCTGTCCCAGTTAACTGTTTTACGGATTTTGAATCGGGAGGGCAGAAATGTAATTTCACGAAATTGGGAGTTTTATTTTGAAATGGGTTGTTTTAGTTTTTAAATGGTGTGCCAAAGTGGGGCCCACCCTGGTTTTGCCCCCCCGGGTCCTCTTCCCTTCGCTGCCACATGGCAGCCTCCCCGAGCTCTTCCTCAACTTTCTCCTCTCAGTTCACTCACTTTCACTCTCACTCTCGAATCTCTCTCGGAGCTCACTATCTCCCCTTCCCCTTCCCGATCGACACCCACACCCAGACACCCCCACACCCAAGGAGAATCACCAGGGACGACACCACCATACTCACCACCGTGATAGCACTCTCTCTCCCTCCTCGCCTCTGTGGAACATTGAGAACCTCCGGCGAACCCGTGGGTTTCGAGCGAATCCAACCACCTCCGACCACTTCACGGTGTAAGACAGGTACCAAACGCTCCCTTTCATCTTTATCTACTTTTTCGTACCTATATTGTAGCCTAGGGTTGAGTTTTGACGCAACTGGAGCTCGAGAGGCTCCGACCTTCTCCCCCCGATGAGAAATGGGCCTTCAAGGCCAAGCCCACAAAGCCAAGACCTTTGGGCTGAGAAGCTTAGGGCCTTTGGCCCATTGAAACAATAACACAAAATCCTTTCGAAATTAGGCCTTCTGGCCTAGTGTGGCACGGGCCCTTGGCCCAATCCTTGGGCTGGGCCTTAAGCCCAAAACCCTAAGGGTGCTTTTGTTACACCGAACTGTTTCGAACTGGACTAGCTGCAGGGACTAAGCTGGACTAACTTAGTGAAGCGTTTGGTGCAGTGTTAGACTAAGAAGCAAGATAATGAAAACAGTACTGTCGCCAATTTGATGTTTGCTCAAACTAGGACTACATTATTGTTCTATTTTAATTGCTTCTTTTTATTAAAGATATTATTAAAATTAATAACATTGGATTGAGAGTACGACTCAATAAAAATACAAAAACCAAATTTTCATGCCAACGAAAGAAACATACATGATTCAAGAGTAGCATTGTTCCAAACACGAATATAACAAAACGTTCTCCCAACAATCGACATGGTTTAGTACTCTTTTCTTAATTATTCACCTTTGGTTTAAAGTTGTAGATTAGAACCAAATCCATCCCACACATCATTAACTTGAAAGAAATAGTTCTCTGACAAGTTATCATTTTGTTTACAAGCTTCCACACATACTCGCAACCTGAAAATACATTGAACCAACACAAGGGCATGTCCAAAATCTAGACATATGGTTTTTATTTGAATTGACGTTTGAAATTTGAAGTACATTTAAATGACAACATATAACATATCAAGTCTACGATTAAAAATGAGTGATAACTCATATAATCCTCCACGATATGAGGATTACCACCGCCACGGGTTAGGTAACTTCAGCAGCTCAGTGTACTTGGAACAAAGCACAATTATCACTTCAAGCACCACATGCTTTGCTATTCATTCTTTTGCAGCACTAGCAGCACTTAGGTCCACACTGAGGTCAAGAACCTGCTCAAACATTCCAGGAAATTTGGTTAAACCTTACATGAAAGACATGGTTCTATGAAACAGTAAAACGAAACAAAGGGATAACTCGGGATGAATAAATATCCACCAACAAGTTATTGGTTCAAACTAATACTAACGTCCCACCACCTTTAAATACTTTACTCAAAAAGGTTTACCTTGTTAGGCAAGTAAGAAGGTTCACAGACAACTTTTTTGCACTTAGCAGTTTCCCCTTCAGATGTGACACCGATAACTTTCCCTTCCTTGTTGAACTCTACCAGGCATCATGCATCAAACTCAGTGTCTAGACAGGAATTAAACACAAACTAATGCAAAATGAAAAGAGTGTTAAAACCAAGAAAAATGTGTAAGGATTACCTTGCACTCAGGCTTATTCAACATCTACGAACCCTGACCAATATTTACCTTCATTCTCTTCACAGTATTTAGAGCATGCTCATTCAAGTAGCGATCATCCCTATGAAGTGCCAAAGCATGCCCAATGAAGTCAACAGTGTTGTCATCAAGACCATATTTTATGTCAAAACATCAACCACACAAAAATATAAACATATGTTCTTGGATTGTTACTTTATCAAAATAAGACCACCTTTCTTTTCTACAAGGAACCCTATACAATAGAAAACTGAGACAAAGCATTGGTACCAATGAGACTGTAAAGACCGCAAGTTATGATTCTTCTTAGAATGATTATAGAGTTCATTTGCAAAAAGGTTATTGCCCTAGCACTTGCGATTAAATCTCTAGTTGTCACTCTTGTTAAGTCCATTCCCTCATGTGTTTTAGGATCTGTTTCACTATAATCTTGAACATATAGAATGAACTCACTTGCACGGCGCTTTTCAAACAAACCCATGAGTGGAGATTTAAGGGCCTCCATGTCAGTTGCTGGAACCTTGTGAACCTGTTGCAACAATTGAGATCCCACCCATAAGGTTTAAGATGAAATTTATACAGGACAATGTGTGAGTGTAGTTACTAAATGCAGCTCAACTCATTTCTCAAACCCGATACCAAAATCCAAAAACTCTAGTTCAACCTGATACCAAAATCTGTTGAAACTAGACCTAAATTAAAAATTTGACTTTGCATCCGTCCTTACAACAACAATTTCGTGATGATTATCATCATTTTGGGACTGAAAATGGCATTAAATGTGAAAACCCCAAATTCTAATCTTAATTTGACCCTAAAAATTAAAACCTTAATTTGTTCAAGTGCAGAGGTTTATTATTGAAAATTTCTCAAACCCAAAACACCTAAATCAAATAAAGCCCAGTAATATCACGATCTGCAAAACAAATCAAAGAAATAATGTCGGATTCGAAGTTTACCAGACAAGAGGAGCAGATGAGGGCGAGCAGGATGCAGCTGAGGGCGAGCAGGACGCAGAGATGAGGATGACGACGATGAAGGAGTAGGGCGAGGATCGAATAGCAGGAGAAGGGAGATGACGGGATTAAAGGGCGGCTTAGCAGTCTTCTCCGAATCGGGGGGTCTCGCTAAGACCTGTTAGCGAGGGACTTGGTCGAGGCAAGTCCCTGCTAGTCCCACTAAATTTAGTCTGGGTAGGGAACAAACACAAGACTGGACTAAAATTTAGTCCAGTCTAGTCCAGTGAGGGCTAGTGATGCCAAACAAACACACCGTAAACCCAATGACCCTAAACCCTTTTTCCTTGGGCCGGGCTCTAAGCCCAAAACCTAAACCTATTGCACCCAAGCCCAAGAACCCTAGGCCCAACCCTAAGCCCTAAACCAGGTTGACCCAACCCGGACAATTGACTTTGACCCAGACACGATCTAACCGTTGACCCGGTCAACGGTCAACTTTGACTTTGACCGATCAACGATCAACCCTGACTTTTTTACTATTTTCAAATTTTCGTTCGGAACGCTTTCTAGGCTAGTTTCGACGTCCTAGACCCGTTTCCGACATTCATTTTTCCAAGTTCAATGGTTTGACTGTAGTTTTATTAATTGGACTGCCTAGATGCCATTTATTGTGGCATTTCTGTCTTCGCTAGCTTGCGCGACTTTTCGACGGCGAAGTACTATGAGTAGACCCTTTTCTAAAATGCATGTTTTAATAGTAGAAATGCATACATGAAAAGCATGATTTAATAACTACGTTTTATGAAACGCTTTGAATTTTTTATTATCATGCTATACTTAGAATATTTTGGAATAATATATTTTATCGTACTTATGTTTTTTGTAGTATATATGATGGATAACTATATACTATTTATGAACATGTTTTTACACTTCTTTATAGTATATATGATGGATGACTATATGCTATGAAGATGTCTTTGAGATATATGTACCTACGTTTGGAAAGACTATGTTCAATATTTTGTGCAGATTTAGTGGTCACTGTTCTGCCTAAAGGGCGAGAGATATGTAGTTGGCTTCAGGCCAGGAGAAATAATCTCTGGCTTCGGGCCGAGAGACATGGTTGTTGACATCAGGTTAAGAAAAATAATCTCTTGCTTCAGGCCGAGAGACACAATTGTTGGTTGCACACCGCGAGAGATAATTATTGAACACCACGGGTGACTAGGATGCCACTAGTTAGCATTATATACAAGATATGTTTTATGAAAGATTTTATGACATGCTAATGTTTCCGGAAAACCTATTACTTTATGTATAACAATCTTGTTTTATTTGAGATTTTCTGTTTAATTGTTCTCGTCAAATTGCTTGTCTACTTTTATTTGGTCTTTTATAATGTAATAAGATTTTGTTTGATAGGGTGAATATAGTGATGAACTCAACATAGTCAAACCTCCTGATACAAGTCCTTGTGAAGTGAAAGAGGGAAAAATAGGCGAATTTCAACGACTCTAGGTAAAACCAAGTTTTCTGTCTTTAGTTTTTTTTATATCCATTTTCTAACATGCCAATACATAATCTGATTGTGTGCTTATCTCTTTTTAATTGTATTATTGTATCAGGCAAAGAAAACCATATTTATGGTAAGTACTTTATGCAGAGTGAGAGGGAACCACCAATATTTTGGTGGTTCTGCCAGATGCCTTAATTATTGCAAGAGATTCAAGAGTTACAGCATATTCCAGTGAAAATAATATTTCTTTATCTTTTAACTACCAAATTGATTATTATTTGACTATGTTTATAGTATATGTAGTATATTAATTGGTTCTAATTTATGTATACAGTTAGACCCGAAGAAAAGAAAGTTAAAACGCATTTCTAAGAATCCTCCAACACGAGCAACATGGTGTCATGATTAATATAACGCGCATCGGATGCTAGGACATATATTCAAAAGGAAGATATTAAAGTCCATTAGAAGAGAGCAATGCTTCTTTCCTTGCTTTGAAATTCGCCTATTTTTCCCTCTTCCACTTCACAAGGACTTGTATCAAGAGGTTTGACTACGTTCATATTGATCATGACACCATGTAGCTCGTGTTGGAGGATTCTTAGAAATACGTTTAACTTTCTTTTATTCGGGTCTAATTGTATACATAAATTAGAACCAATTAATATATTACATATACTATAAACATAGTCAAATAATAATCAATTTGGTAGTTAAAAGATAAAGAAATATTATTTTCACCGGAATATGCTGTAACTCTTGAATCTCCAGCAACAATTAAGGCATCTGACAGAACCACCAAAATATTGGTGGTTCACCTCCCACTCTGCATAAAGTACTTACCATAAATATGGTTTTTTTTGCCTGATACATTAATACAATTAAAAAGAGATGAGCACACAATCAGATTATGTAATGGCATGTTAGGAAATGGATATGAAAAAGTAATGAAAGAAAAGACAGAAAACATAGTTTTACTTACAGTAGATTTTCTGTTTAATTGTTCTCGTCAAATTGCTTGTCTACTTTTATTTGGTCTTTTATAATGTATAAGATTGTGTTTGATAGGGTGAATATAGTGATGAACTGAACGTAGTCAAACCTCCTGATACAAGTCCTTGTGAAGTGGAAGAGGGAAAAATATGCGAATTTCAAAGCAAGGAAAGAAGCATTGCTCTCTCCTACGAGGGAAAAATACCGACTACAGGGACTACAGAAAAATTACTGCTACTTTCATTGTCAGATGGCAGCAATAGTGTTTTTTAACTTTTCTTTATCCTTATCCCTACCATAGGGACATAATCCTTCCTCAACTACAGAAGTTGTGAGAGTTCTTTGTCAAACCTTGCGCCCAATACCTTCTCTAAGACCAAGGTGATTTTGCTGTTCTGCAAGGTGTTCTAACCTCTGAAATAACTCCTCTATCCTACCATTCATGCCATTGTAATTAAAAGGAATACGAGAGGTAGAGAGGAAATTGCACACCTGGGTGTGCTTAGTCTTATCTTTCACCTGCCGACGCAAAGCTTTCGTATCCATCTCATCCACCAAGTCCTCGGTATCGAACACGGCATCTTTGAGCTCGTCAAGCCACAGCCCCACAGCAAGGTTGACAATCTGCTTCTCCATTGCATCGTTGAGCACTGCGTGGAGGGTCATCAACGTCACCTTCAGCTTGTCCACGAATGAATGGTTGAGTCTTCTTGCCCGGAAGAAGTCCATGAACTCTCTAGAGGCAATCTTGTTGCACATCATCTGGATCAAACCGAAGAGCAAAGCCTCTCCAACCAAAGCCATTTTCTCTCTTCGTGGCCAAAGGACTAATTTTGATCAAGTATTTGAAGTTGGGAAACTGAAAATTGCTCTTGGGAAAGGCTGTTAAGATTACTTCATGACTGGTGAGATGACTTGATAATTTTTTATCAATAATGCAGTGGACCACACACGACAAACATAGTAAAAAAGAATCATGCAATATATTTGGATATCAACATTTTTCCATATGATATGATCACGTGGCCCCCACCATCCTCTTGTCACCATCCTCCACCATCCTTTTGTCATTATTTCTACTCTAATTCCAAAGCATCTTCGTGTGAAAATAAAGTAAGTAAGAGAGTTTCGGGATAACCTCAATATTATGTATCATTTAATGTTACTGTATTAATAATTGGATTCAATTTCTACAATTATTGTTTAATTTTTATATTTTCAAGCTCAACCACTTATTTTCTACAACACTCAATACCACGTGCTACGGATATTTTTTTTTTTTTTTTTAAAGTTTCTTACTTTTTCTTGCCTTGCCTATATTTTCAACATTTATGGGACCATTCTGCCTCGTTTGGCGGCTCGGACTGTACTGGCTATTTCAGTCGGATAGGATAATTTGTCATCGAATAGTACTGACTAATTAACCAGGCGTTTGGTACAGTATCGGACTAATAGTCGTATTATTTATACTGTGTTTGTACTGTACCGGATAAGAGAACTTAGAACTATTATTTTTTTAAGAGAAAAAAATTAATCATTAATGAAAAAGAAAAAAAATAAAAAACAAAAAATAAAATTGTCAAATGCAAAAAAAACCCAGTTTGATGATTAAAGGAAAAGAAAAAGAATACAAAAAAAAAAAAAAAAAAAAAAAAAAAAAAGCAGTCAAATGCAGAAAGAACCCAGCAGCCATTACACCAGCGTGGGTGGATGGTGTCAAGCAGCAACGCGGAGCACAGACAGGCGGTTTCATACTTCCAACTCCTACATGAAATCTCTCCCAATTTTGAATTTAATCCCCACACACCAACAAAGCCAATTTTGAATTCAACTCCTGCTATATCTTTTCACAACGAATCCTAAGGTTTCCCAAGAAAAAAGGTACTTGGATTTTCTCACTTACCAAACACATCATTTAGCACCACCATGTCCTCCTCGTGATTCAATTTTACATTTATTTTCTTAGCTCGTGATTTTGAATTTGCACGCGCTTTCCCTCTGCTCATTGTTTCGTTTTTTGATCGATTTGTGGAAAATGTCGAGGAGAGTGGAGGTGGAGGACCACCGTGAGACGGAGGATGAGTCGTCGAAAGACGACGGCGAGGAGGAGGAAGAGTATGAGGTGCATGATCCGAGGGACCGAATCAAATCGTCGCTTGGGAGCCAGTTCGATCTAATCAAGAACGAGTTAGGACTCTGCGACGGGTCTTCTATTGGCGGCGGCGGTTCAGTCGTCAGAGCCTGATCGAAGGAGTCAAAGGGCTCTCTAAGAGCTGATGGCAGGATAGGTCTGAGAAAGGCGAGCATGATTTTTCTTTGGCAGGAGGCCGACTAATAATACCAGGGATGTGGAGGGGATAACGAAGCGGGTGGGAGGAGTATTAAAATGGTGGGCCCGGATTATTTAATCCGGTGCCTATTTAATCCAAACGGCACCAAACACCGTACACCGTATTATTAGTACTATCCGGTGCTCTGTCCTGTGTGCCAAACAAGGCCTTCATGTTCAGGATTTGGTTTGCCTATATATTCAACATTCATGGGACCATTCTTGCTTTGCCTATATTTTCTTGGGTTAGCAAATTTTGAGTCAAGGTTTACATGTTTTTGCACAAAACTATTAAGCAAACACTCTAGCTGCATACTTATATTGTCAAATTATCAAATTTGATACTACAAAATTATACAAAAGTATACGTTATTGCTCTTTAATACAGATTAACATTGCGCTCCCTCTTCTGCATCTAAATTTAGGGCTGGTTCGGTATGGGATACCGAACCGAAACCCTTGTCCCGATTCCCAAACCAAAGTTTTCGGGAATCCCAATTTCAAGACCGATCCCAAACCTAAATTTCGGGAATCCCGAAATAGTTTCGGGATTTTGGGACAAATCGGGAATCCCGAAATAGTTTGGACTTTTGGGCATGTGAGGAAACAATTAAGGAAACAATGAAGATAAAGAGAATTAAAGAGAATGAAGATAAAGTACTAACCTTAACTCGTAAACCTTAAGTACTCAAAAGGTCTTCCTCATCCAATCAAACCGCTGCAAAACAAAATTACAAAATATTAGACTTAATTGTTAGATTAATAACTTATAAAGGCAAAATAATAATGATGCAAACATAGGCTCTGGGAAAGTGCAAAAAAACAGTGGCTAATGATTTTAATTCTTTACCTTTACAGGATTATGATCATCTGCTAATGATTGTTTTCTTTCACACATAGCAAATTAAAACAAATCGCCAATTGTGCTACTCGGTTCCTAAAACAGTATAGCACGATTTTGAAATTATAAACCGATTAAAGTTTCAGCAACAAACAGATTACTCAATCAGAAAACACATTCATCAGGATATGAACCCATGGGAATCAGCTGTAATTAATAATTATCAATAATTAAAATTAATGAACCAGAAATTCTAGCAAAAATAATTCGCAATTGCAGAAATACAGTAAAATCTGCATTCCAATCAAACAGAGGGCATGGAAAATCGAAGTGTGGATGAGAATTTACAGACCTGGACGAGCCAAACTAAATTTCAGGCCTAACTAGTAACTACATCATTATTCAGACACAATCCAAAACAATACTGCAATGTTATATATTCTAAACAAAATTAGCTTACAGTAACTCAACCATTGAAGCCCACCCATCCCCCTATAATCCGAAACAACACTTCTCTCCGTGCTTGGCAATTGCAACCCACCCATCCCCCTATAATTCGTGCAGGTCCTATTTCCCCATCCCCTATAATTTTATGTTACAAATTCGTGCACCCACCCTCCAAAAGACCTGCAGGTCCTGCACTGCATCCACCCTAAACCGGAACCCACCCAACCTGAAACCCTCCCAAAAACCTGCACCCATCCTAATCCGAAACCTACAGTCCTCAAACCCTCACACATTCGACAAAATGCTCAGAAATCACGTTAATCAACATGAAATTTGACCCCTAAACCCTAAAGAAAAACCCAGTGAAAATCGGAAACCCCTACCTGGAATTTGGGTCTCGATTCGTGTCGGATTCGCATCTTCCTGCGTCTGTGTGTGTGGCCGGATGAGGGCCGTTGAAGTGGGCGGAGGAGCGGCGTTCGAACTGGACGGGAGGAGCGCTGGAGCGCCGTTCGACCTTTGTTCTTCGAGAGAGTGAGAGTTAGAGTGAGTGAGCGATTTAGAGAAAGACCTAACTTACAATGGACGGTAGGATTTAATCTTAACCAATCTAACGGCCCAAGTAATTTCTAATTATAAATTATAAATATATATATATATATATATATATATATAGGTTGCTTAAGGAGAGGGATCCCCATTTTTTAAAAAAGATGGGGATTAGGTATGGGCCCCACTCCACATCGAATTTCAACGATCCGAACCGTCTATTTTTCAAGTTACACCTCATAGATCATCCTTGCAAAAATTCAATTCAATCCGAAACCATTTGCCTATTTAATTATCAAGATAAAATTTCATTGTTTCTTATATAACAAAATATTCGTTAATATTTTTGAACCAAATTAGATGTCTTAAATATTTCAGATTTGGCTAATATTTTGCAAGGATGATCTATGAGATGTAACTTGAAAAATAGACGGTTCTGATCGTTAAAATTCGATGTGGAGTGGGCCTCACACCTAATCCCCATTTTTTTCAAAAAATGGGGATCCCTCTCCTTAAGCAATTCCTATATATATAATATTCGGTTCGGTTCGAGATGACCAATCACAAAACCCAACTGAATAAATGTCTATGAAAGCAAATCTCTCATGCCAGATTGATTTCGACTAATTGAGGCTACATGGGTAAATGTTCAAGAATTCAGATGTCTATGAAAGCAGAAGCTTTTCATTTGAGTTGTAATTATTGAATTCCCATTTGAATGTTTCATTTTATTGGGGGATCTGGGGATCTACTCGAATAAAATGAAACATTCAAATGGGAATTCAATAATTACAACTCAAATGAAAAGCTTCTGCTTTCATAGACATCTGAATTCTTGAAAATTTACCCATGTAGCCCCAATTAGTCGAAATCAATCGGGCATGAGAGATTTGCTTTCATAGACATTTGTTTTACTAGACATCTGTTTTCAAACGAGCGTGAGAGACTCATGTAGAACAGGATATGGGTTAATTTCGAAGACATGCATCACATGGTAAACTACTAGAGCATCACATGGTAAACTATTAGAACTGAATATCTACTTTTGCCTCGGTTTGGCTCTAAGCTTTACCAAAACAATAATAATTGGGTGTTGTTATTGGAACTCACAATCAAAATACAATTATCATTCATCTCTCTAAATAATAATGAAATAAAATAAGGAATGAGTGGGTGCACAATAACTACTCACAGAGTGCTAATAATAATTCATCTTTTTTGTTTCCACTAAGATATGTGATTGAAATTCAACACATGAATAGTTTGATCAGATGTCATGTCATAATCAGAATATGAACATCCAAAACATAACTAATTGGGAAATAAACTTCTACAACAATAACAACCAAGTTTTATCCTACTAAGTAAGATCATCTACATGGAAACTAGAACGTCACTCCGTTTGACTTTGCGTCATGTCTTCCTGGGACATGAACGTCTAACTTGTATAAATTAGTCTTTCAATTTAGGAAAGTTCGATCCCTACATAAAAATGTTGTCACAAGTAGGGATACTTTTGTCTAATAAAGATCTTTTTGCAATTCTACTTTTATAAGAGGGAAGAAAAAGTGCAATTAATCTCTCCACATTATCAAAAAGGTTATGCATAACTTTCAGGTCCGTACAAAACAGCCTTGACAAAAACTGGTTTTGACAAGCTCTTCAATCCACCATTCTCATAACTATTGTTGAAAAGAAAAAGGATTGACAAAACAATGGAGACCATCCGACGGGCGGGCGCACGAGATAATTCTCTTCGGTTAGCCGTCTTTCTCTTCTTTGACCTTTTTGCTTGAGGTTTTTCTTTGAGTTATTTGTAGAGCGTTTCGGCTTCTTGCTTTCCAGCTTCGAAGGAGCTCTTGCTTTCCAGCTTTGAAGGAGCTAGTTTCTCCACTTCCATCTTCTCCAGCCGAAAAGGTGTCGCTTAAAGACCCATTGTCTTCATCAGAACTGAGT
Organism: Cotoneaster glaucophyllus; assembly: GCA_036320875.1. Classification (NCBI taxonomy): domain Eukaryota; kingdom Viridiplantae; phylum Streptophyta; class Magnoliopsida; order Rosales; family Rosaceae; genus Cotoneaster; species Cotoneaster glaucophyllus. Next base: position 2,054,682 of record CM070061.1, read on the forward strand.
ACCACCTCCTGAACAATATCTTCATCCATGGCTACTTGGTCCTGCCGCTCAGTCTTTCGCTTCCTTCTCTTCTTTTTCACATCTTTGGGTGGTTCAGCTCTGCAAGGCCGATAATGTTACAACATAAATCCCAAAAGTAAAATTGTAAAGAAATCTAGAGAGAGGGAGTGAGTGACCATACTTGGAATCCTTCCCTGGTAACCAGGACGAACTAAAGAAAGCAGTGCCTTCCTCGTCCCTGGTGTCATCTTCTTCATCGCTTTCTCGTCCTTTACTTCCAAAGACAGATGCATGCTTGCCCACAAGAACACTGGAAGCAATTAGCATGTTAAAAAATGGAAAGCTAAGCATGATACTTTCAAATGAACTGAATAGACAACGCAGTCTCTGACCTGGATTCCGACAATGAAGCATTTCTTTGTTGTGCTACTTCACGTAGAGTTGCAACGTATATCGACAGAGGGCTAGCCCTGACTTTTTCCCATCCTATAAAAATATACAAGGACTTCAGACTACAAAGAAGTCACTCCCCTCGCATTCTCCTGTAATTTCATCGGAATTAGACTCTGAAACTTGAATTTAAGTAGGAATATTGTTGCTAAGGACAATCAATTTAATAATAAATAAAAAAGTACCTGGCATTTGTCTTGAGAGTTGGAGAGAGTGAAATGAAAGCTCATATGATGATGACTTCTCCATCTATCTTTATGCAAGGCATGCGAGCTATGTTTCTCCAATCTTTTCTCTTCTTGTTCTCACATCTCTTCTTCAAAGGACAATTCTCAATGCTCAGATAAGAAAGAGATGCCGGAAAACCCTCTTTTGGCAGGAATTCGAGACTCTTGCACCCTACAATTTCTAGCTGTTGAAGAGAAGTGTGGTGCTCAAGTCCCTTTCTGTCCAAAGATTTCAGATTCCATACATAAGAGATCCAGAGAGTGTGAAGAGTGGCAGGGAGCAGGTGTTCATTGAGCAACGTCTCCAGCAGATCCTTGTTTCCTTCGATCCAAAATTAATTGGCTCCTGTAGGAAGATTTCGTATTAACCACCCAACATAAAATGTACTTAAAAGTAGTCATTACAGAACAAAGCACACTATTGTGGAGCCAAAAATAATCACAAGGCGACACATGGACATTTTAGCAAAAAAGGACCAAACTACCCCTGAAGTACACTGGGATGTCTACACGCGAGCAGCAGACAACCATCCTTCAATAAAGCTAAAAATGCTCCAAAAAGAGGTAACTAACCCAAAATCCATCTCATCCAATCTCCTTTTGCAAAGTAACCTCCAAAATAGTGTTAATTGGATAATTAATGGATTAATTACCCAATTAATCCATTAAACTACCAATTAAATTGTACAAATAAACCCCAAAAAACTGACAAAGGGCCGGCCACTATTCCCATCCTCATCTTTCCCATTAACCCTAAGTTATTACCCAAATTAAAATAATCATTTATTTTCATAACCACCCATTTATTCTTTTTATATTTAATTAGCCATTGAATTGGCTAATTAAGCCAAAAGTTGAATCCAAAAGCCCTAAAAAGTGGCCGGTCACCTTTTTCAAAATTGGGCAAGGCCTAACCCTATAAATAGGCACTCATTCTCACCAAAAAGTCATTCCAAGTCTCTTGCAAAAAATCCCAAATTCACTAAACACTTTTCTCTCTATAATTCTAACTTTGGCATCAGAGGTTCTTCGGCCAAAGCCCCCCCATTCATCGTGGGCGCGTGAGGCTCTTGGCCTTAACCTAAGGTGCTACTTGTTTTGTAGGTGCAAATTCGTCCAAGATCGAAGAAGAGAAAATTTGCATCCACAAATTGGTGCTTTCATTGAGAGCGAGGAATCTACGCTCAAAAAAGACTCTCGCACAAAAAAGGTTTTTTCTCTAATTTATAGTCCATTTGTATTTTTCTTACGTTTTTATTATTAGAATTTTTTATTTGTAAAAGTTCTTTGATAAAACGTATAAAAAAGGAAAAGAAAAATATACAATGGCTAGAAATCTAGAAAATTTCACAAGTGACAATTCAAACATTCAAGAAATGGGTCCGCGGCGATCTACAAGATTGAATATGGTTCTAGGGGGGACGGCACCACCACCACGAGGCTCCACCATGGCAACCACCACGGTGACCACCCGCGGCGAGGTCCATGGTACCACTACCATGGCCCCAATCGTGCCACCAAGGCAAGTCCAAGCCGTACCGCACAAGGCCCATGCCGCCAAAGCCACGACCCAAGCCTCACATTCGCGTGTGTCGCGAATTAAGCAGCCTGCTCTCGTGACCAAGCCTGCCCCTGCAGCCCAGCCTGCTCCCGCCGAGCAGTCCACTCACGTGGCCCAGCCTGCTCCCACCGAGCAGCCTACTCACGTGGCCCAGCCTGCTCCTGCAGCCCATCCTGCTCCCGTGGCCTTCCAAGCAGCCCAAGTCGGCCCAAGACTATCTCAACTGTCCGGGCCAACCATCGAGCCGGGGGCATTTTCACCATATTTCTTCGCGGATTTGACATTTCCCAACTCAAGTCTCGCGCCCAGAGTCAACCACCTCTCCACTATTCACGGAGGCACATTTCTTCCAAGCTTTTCCAATCCAAATGACGAACAACACTTGTCTCGACAAGTCATAGAGTTGACGAGCGCCCTTGCACAACAGACAACCTTGGTGAATCGACTCTTGCAGCGCACCGAGATCCAACGTGCCCCGGACGAGGTGTCCCGAAGTAGGACAAGGGCAGACGAACCTCTCCACCAGCGCCCCGACAAGCAGCCTGTCAACCAGCCACGATCCGAGCGTTCTGGCAGTTTACATTACCGCATGGGTTCTTGGGATAGCGTATACTCTCGTCTTAGAGCGCGGATGAGCGTGCATTCCCGATCAAGCTCACGAACGAGCATACGTTCACACTCCGATTATCAACATGGACAACCTTCCAAGCGAAGTGTTCATTCACAACTAGGCTTGCAAAAAGTATTCTCCACCTCATATCAGAGTGGGCAGCATGGCAGAAGGAGAGAAACAGTCACTCAATCTGACTTAAGTTCAACCGGCAGCCTGCGAGCAGCTCGTTCGCCTGCTAGGTACATGCCACGTGCACCGCAGCCACGACATAGACAAGTCGAGCATAGGGAAGAGAGGCCCAGACCCATGAGTCACGACTAGGGGCAGCCGAAAGTTCCACTGCCCCAGCAGAGGCAAATTCAAGAAGAAGTTGAGAGGTTCCTAATCGAACGATTGCATAATTTCCAAAGGAACGGGGTTGCTGACGATGCGCTTCGACAAGACATGACCAACATAAGCATGTCGCCATTCACGAATGAAATCGAGCGGACAGATCCGCCTCGCAGGTTCACTATGCCTCAGTTCACTCCGTACAAAGAAGACGAAGATCCGGATCGACATCTTAAACACTACCACAGTACCATGATCCTCTACAGGAACAACGATGCGCTTATGTGCAAAATTTTTGCCACAACTTTGCAAGGCGAGGCGCAAGATTGATTTCACACTCTACCACCGCAGTCGATCCGAAGTTTCAACGAATTTTCCTTTGTTTTCACTAAGGAGTATTCGTCTAATCGCTCAATCAAAAAGACACCCGACCATCTTTTCAGCATCGTAAAAGACCCTTGGGAGACAATTCGCGACTATGTCAAGAGATTCAAAGCAGAGAAGGCCAAGATTGTTGGCTGCAACGAGGATATAGCAATGGCAGCGTTCAGAAATGGGCTTCCCACCGAACACCCTTTATTCGGAAAACTGATCATGGGAGAAGAACTGACCCTAGAAGCTTCGTATGCTTTGGCAGAAAAGCATGCACTATGGGACGAAGCCAAGCAGTTTAACAAAAACGAGTCGGAGCACATGGAACGTTTCCCGACTAAAGAAGACTCAGCACCTGAAACATTCACTAAGTTCACAGTTCCAAGTGGCCAAATTCTCCGCAAGCTCAAGGATGAACCTTGGTTCGAACTACCGCCACCCATGAAAGGCGACCTTACCAGGCTGGATCATACAAAATATTGCGCATTCCATCAAGGACCGGGCCATACTACCAACGACTGCCTAAAGTGGAAGCAGTACCTTGAGAAGCTGACAAATGAGGGTCGATGCGACGAGTATCTTGACGGATCAACGAAACGACCTACACAAGCAGGAGAAGTCTCTATCACCCTCTGAACCCCGTTTGGGTTTTTTCCAAATAAGTTCAAAGTCTTTAGCAGCTTGATGAACAAGGCCTCTCAAGTCGAAAATTATTCAGTTTGTTATGCAGTTTCTACTTTCCAGCACAGTTGATTTATTTCTTTATTCTCAAATTCAAGAAGTTATTCATAAGCCTGGCTCAACAGCTGTCTACAACAAACTGCTCAAAACCCCATATGGGTATGCTCTCCAGCGCGAGAGGATAAACTAATTGCTCTCCAGCGCGAGAGGGTAAACCAATTCCCCGACACCCATATGGGTATGCTCTCCAGCGCGAGAGGATAAACTAATTGCTCTCCAGCGCGAGAGGGTAAACCAATTCCCCGACACCCATCTGGGTAAGCTTTCCAGTGCGAGAGGATAAACTAATTGCTCTCCAGCGCGAAAGGGTAAACCAATTCCCCGACACCCATATGGGTATGCTCTCCAGTGCGAGAGGATAAACTAATTGCTCTCCAGCGCGAGAGGGTAAACTAATTCCCCGACACCCATATGGGTAAGCTCTCCAGTGCGAAAGGGCCACATAACTCAAAAGATCGAATGCTAGAAGGTCAACTAGGCAGCAAATGTTCAGGGGGCAGCAACCATTTTTTGCATTTAACAGTTCGCTCATCCGACACTTCATCTTCAGCAGTTCCAATCTTGGCAACTCCATCCTTGACTACTCCATCTACGGCAACTGAGAAATCAAACTCAAGCAGTTTCCTCATTTTTGGCAAGCAGCCTAGACGTGGCAGCCCAAACTACGCCACTTCCTCGACCCATGCCAAGCTAATCCTTGGCTCTAGCCAGGCCAAGCAACCCAAGCAGTGGCCCTTGCCACAACACCTCCTCGGCCCATGCCGAGCCGACTCCTGGCCCCTGCCAGCCGACGTGCCGCACCACCCAGTCGGTTGCCCCATGACAGCACTATCCAAGAAGAAGACAAGAAAAATTAATTTTTTCTTACATCGGTGCGGCACGGAGAAGACAAAGAAATCAACGAAAGACGGTCCTTTGCACGGGCAAGATGTAGAAGATTGCTAGAGGAGGGGGAACAAATATCCTCTAAGCACTATCTCTTGTAGGGTAGAATAAATCGCTCTCCAAAGTTGATTTAATAACCCACTTAAGGTGGACTTAAATAGGCTTTGAGAGAAATTTATTTCCCTTTCCTAGAAAGATCTAATTTCCTATTGAAGAGGGAATCTACATCAAAATAGGAAGCAGTCCTAAGTCTCCTAAAAGCAAGGAAATCTCTACACCTGCTGCCCTTTCCTGCGAGCAGCCCAACAGGTGTGGGGGCATTTGTGGAGCCAAAAATAATCACAAGGCGACACATGGACATTTTAGCAAAAAAGGACCAAACTACCCCTGAAGTACACCGGGATGTCTACACGCGAGCAGCAGACAACCATCCTTCAATAAAGCTAAAAATGCTCCAAAAAGAGGTAACTAACCCAAAATCCATCTCATCCAATCTCCTTTTGCAAAGTAACCTCCAAAATAGTGTTAATTGGATAATTAATGGATTAATTACCCAATTAATCCATTAAACTACCAATTAAATTGTACAAATAAACCCCAAAAAACTGACAAAGGGCCGGCCACTATTCCCATCCTCATCTTTCCCATTAACCCTAAGTTATTACCCAAATTAAAATAATCATTTATTTTCATAACCACCCATTTATTCTTTTTATATTTAATTAGCCATTGAATTGGCTAATTAAGCCAAAAGTTGAATCCAAAAGCCCTAAAAAGTGGCCGGTCACCTTTTTCAAAATTGGGCAAGGCCTAACCCTATAAATAGGCACCCATTCTCACCAAAAAGCCATTCCAAGTCTCTTGCAAAAAATCCCAAATTCACTAAACACTTTTCTCTCTATAATTCTAACTTTGGCATCAGAGGTTCTTCGGCCAAAGCCCCCCCCCATTCATCGTGGGCGCGTGAGGCTCTTGGCCTTAACCTAAGGTGCTACTTGTTTTGTAGGTGCAAATTCGTCCAAGATCGAAGAAGAGAAAATTTGCATCCACAACTATGGTTCATGAGAACTTAAAAGTAATCATTACAAGTTATGACTATTACTAAGATTAAAGTATTTTAGGGTGTCAAAGATTCACCTCATAAAAATCTTGTCAGAGATCTCAACCCAGTTGAAGAAAAAAGAGTACCACACACCAACAAATTACAAGTTATGACTATCTAGCTTGTATATTTCTCCTAATATACAGTCCTGCGAAAGATAGAGTGGAATTACTCTCCACCTCCACAGCCGCAGCCTCCAAATCAGCTGCCATCGGCAGCCAACAATGCAGTGTTCTGGCCTAAAACGTATGTGGTAGAGAAAAATGAAACCCCGCTCGAGAACTTGCTGCACATGCAGCAACAAAGTGTGTGGCTGCATACGAATCAGAAAAACAAAAACTATATATTAGGAGAAACAATGAATGGACCCCTTAGCGATAGGGAAATCCTTCTATGTGTGATAATGTACATGACGCACTTCCACGGTTGAGTTGCTACGTACCAAGAATTATCATTCTTGTGAAATCCGTTGCGCACCAGCCAACCACTTATTCAAGTAATATCATTTACTGGAATACCAACAAACACAAGCATGACGACACTGCTACAAGGAACAAGAGCTCTGTTCAACCACTTTGTCTGTACAAAAGCATATCTGCAACCATTCGATGATAAGAGTGACATCAAGAGAAGATGAAAAAACATCATTCCAGGGATTACCTCGCCGATTAAAGGAGAATTATATTCATGCCAGATAACTGGAGCTAGCACCATTCAAGGACAACCAATTGATGCATGTTTAAATCGTTGGCTGTAGATAATCCTATCTTTACAATTCCAGAGTTGCCATCTGCATCAATAAAGCCGACAAATACGTCAGTCCCATCGTGTTGTCCTTATTGATTGCATAGTTGAATTACATTGATACATAAAGGAAGAACAAATTACACTCAAGTGTTCAACTACTTGCACTGAAATCTGTAGGCACATCAGCCAGCCACCAAGTCTAGTTACACTGGCATTCTAGCAAGCGGTGCCAATAAGCCATGCTCTCTCCAACCATTGTGTTTGTAGAGAAACATATGTATATGGACCTACCACAAGATGACAGAGGCACTGAAAGATGAGCAAGCATTCCGCCATATGGAAACCACAGAAGTATAGATATATATATATATATATATAGGAATCCTTTCACAAGAGGGTGTCCCATTTTTGTAGAAAAATAGGGATCCCTCTTGTTAAGGGGCCTGTATATATATATACACACAAAAGCACCTGAGTGTTTGATGTAACCTCTGAAACTTTAATTTAAGGTGGAATATTGCTGAGGACAATCAATTTAATAATAAATAAAAAAAGTACGTACCTGGCTTTTGTCTGGAGAGTTGAGAGTTGGTGTTGAAGAGAAGTGAATTGCTCAAGTCCCATTCCGTCCAAAGATTTCAGATTTGATGCACTATAGATCATTTTCTCTTCTTGGCAAAAGGACTAATTTTGATCAAGTATTTGGAGTTGAGAAACTGAAAATTATTCTCGGCAAAGCCTGTTAAGATTACTTCATGACGAGAGAGACGACTTGATCATTTTCTTGGTCAATAACGCAGTGGACAACACACTGCAAACATAAAATAGTAATTGTTGGAGGTTGAAAACCGTTACCATCCAACATTAATTTATTAATTATTTTCTTGAATAAAAAATCATATTAGTTATGACTTAAATTACCAAACACATTCTTATGCGAGGTGGGCCTTAGTGATTTCGGATTGGACAAAGTTCATGGATCACGACAAGAGCCCACTTTCTACACAAACAGTTTGGGAGCTGGAAGTATAGGGTGTTTGATATGAAAAAATAAAAGAAAATGGCTGAATTTTTCTAAATCTTATTTAGTTAAATCTGAACTGTTAATTCCTGAAAAAACATGGTTCGAAGAGAAATTTCATTGAAACCAATAGCCCAAGCAAGTATTGACGGAGAGACTTAAAATTAAAAAATAAATAAAAATCATGCAGTATATTTGGATCTCAACATTTTTCCCTTGTCTTAATTAAAAGAATAGAAAACGTTGAGGTAAATTAGAGAAAGACTAATGTGGTTTGATAATTGATAAATAAATAAATGAAATGTGCTTTGTGTACCTTCCAATTGTTGTAACGGCTACATTTGGATCTTTGACCCATATGACATGATCACATGGCCTCCACTATCCTCTTGTCATGATTGAAATCTCCAAAACCACATCTTGGTACTACTCTATGTATTCTACTCTAATTCCAAATGCTCTATCTTCATCCTCGTGTATAAAAAAAGTAAGAAAGTTTCAGGTGTGATTTCAATGTTACGTAGCGTTCAATGTTATGTATTAGTTGTTAGATTTGATTTTCACAATTAGTAGCACATCTGGAATTCGGACTTTGGAAGGTCACAATGTTAAAGTAGAAATTTTTTTAGAGAGAAACAAAGAGCGAAGTGCACAAACAACATTTCAATTTATCGACTGAGTCATTTCGTTGGACACTTAGTAGGCTTGTTATCGTCAGCCAAATCATGTTACGCATATGTCAACAAATATCAACATATGCCGAAGTAATATGATGAGTAACATGAAGAGAATTTGTCAAATGTTGTTGACTCAACCTATCGAGATATGTCTAGCATACATTACATCAAACATTTGATAGGCATAAAAATGACTCATACCAAACATTTAGAGAGTCCTCAAAAGATCTTAACATGTATATTTTCGAAACTCTAAGTGATCTTAGGACCACCTTAATCTCAATGTACATTCGCCATCTTCACAACTATTATATCTTATATTTTCTGTCTAAAGCGTTCAATTTCTACTGAAGAAAAATTGAAAGTTTCTTACATTTTCTTGATTTGCCTATACATTCAACATTCATGGGACCCATTCAAGTGTAGGACTCGGTTTGAACCAGCAATGCACTCGTGAGGAATCCAATCATATGGGGCCTAAAATCCAAACGGGATCCTCTCGGACTTTTTAGTGAGTATAATAAGGATTCGTAAATCGTGTTTGTTAATTAATTGTATATCGTACGGTTAGTTTTTGTTAGGTACAATTTGTATTTAATTTTAAATAAAAATATTTAAAATAATTTCTAACTGTACAATGTATGATAAACAGATATAATTCACGAATTCATAGAATCCTCGTAAAGAGAGTCCGAAAATGATGAGTTTCTGTGCCAACCATGCCCCTTTTCTTATGTATTACTTAATCTTTAATTTTCTTGGGTTAGCCAATTTTGAGTCTAAGGTTAACATTTTTTTGTACAAAATTAATTAAGAAAACACTCTAGTTACTTAGTTATATTGTTAAATTATCGAATTTGATGCTACACAATTACACAAAATTATACGTTACCTCCACTTAATTTAGATTAACAGTGTAACAATATAGTATGTCATATTTCATGATAAACGACAATTTTCCTTTAATGATAAACTCGTGTTAAAAAATTGAAGTTGTTATTGAATAACGAGTCACGATCTACAATGAACCTCACATACATCAACAATTAAAAATTGTATGTCTCACATTAAGAGTGAGACCCAGTCCTCTTATTATATTGACAAAATGTTCCCAGACCAAAAACCCACCATAGAATTCTGTGATATTGATGCACCCTATAGAAAAAAATTTAGTTGTGACGGGCACACGGATGATACACCACGTATTTTTATGTAAGTGGTGGAAATTTTTAATTTTTAAGTTATTAATATTTTAACACACATATCCAACAATTTACATAAAGACACGTGATGTACGACTTCGTGTGACGGGAATACTGAAAAATCTCTCCACCCCCATGATACGCTGTCGTTCTCCAAAAGTCCCTCATAACCGTTGCAAACCCTCTCTCAGCCTAAATATTCCTTTCAAACCGACCCACGGGCCCATTTTCCAACCGTTTAAACCCCACTCCATCCCTCCCTCCCTCCCTCTCTCTAAACCTCCAAGAACTCTATATCTCTCTCTCTCTCTCTCTCTCTCTCTCCATGTTCTCAATCATAATCTGCAAGTCCTCTGCTTTTGCAAAGAAAATCCAAAACCCATTTGTTTCCAACCATCTGAATTCGAAATCTCCGCATCCATGGCTCCAAGAAAGCTTCTTGTTTTCTGGGTCGTCGTCTTCTTCCTCATAGCCCTCTTCCTCCACCGTGGCTCCGCCGAGAACGTCAACTTCTACTTCCCCTCTTTCAACTTCCGAAACCTTACCTTTCTTGGCGACTCCCACATCCGAAACGGCGTCGTTGGCCTCACCCGCGAGCTCACGGTCCCCTCCTCCAGCGCCGGCGCCGTCATCTACAACAACCCAATTCGGTTCTTTGACCCGGAATCAAACATCACCGCTTCCTTCTCCACGAAGTTCACTTTCTCCATCGCCAACGTCAATCCGAGCTCTTACGGGGACGGCATGTCGTTTTTCCTCTCGCCGGACAACCGGATGCTCGGCAGCCCCGGCGGCTATCTGGGTCTTGTCAATTCCTCCCAAGTGACCAAGAACAAGTTCGTCGCCATCGAATTTGACACGAAGCTCGATTTGCACTTCAATGATCCGAATGACAATCACGTCGGATTGGACATCGAGAGCCTCAATTCGATTAAGACCGCTGATCCAATCTTGCAGGGTGTCGATTTGAAGAGCGGCAGTTCGATTACTACTTGGATTGATTACAAGAACGACCAAGAAAAACTTAAAGTGTATCTAAGCGACTCGAATTTCAAGCCTGAAAAGCCGGTTTTGAGCGTAGATATCGATCTCTCCGAGCATCTGAAGGAGGTTATGTTCGTGGGTTTTTCGGCCTCAACGGAAGGGAGCACGGAGAAGCATCTGGTTGAGAATTGGAGCTTTCGTACATTCGGGTTCGTTGCGAAAAGGCCGAAGCTGCAGCCCCACAATGTGTCTGATACTTATGTGGTGGTAAGTCCGAGAATTCCAGTGTCCGGTTCGGGGGATAAGCACCACAGGCGGCTCGGCTTAGGACTTGGTATTGCCGGGCCGGCGTTCTTTTGCGTGGCTCTGTTGGTTTTCGGGTATGTTTCCGTGATGAAATGGATGGAGGTGAGAAGACAGAAGAGCTTCAAAGCAGAGGTTGTGGCAGGGCCGAGAGAGTTTAGTTACAAGGAGCTGAAATCTGCCACAGGAGGGTTTCATTCCAGTAGGATTCTTGGGCATGGAGCTTTCGGGACTGTTTACAAGGCATTTTGCGTGTCTTCGGGCACCATTTCTGCGGTGAAAAGATCCAAGCATTCCCATGAAGGTAAAACTGAATTCCTTTCTGAGTTGTCGATTATTGCTTGCTTGCGCCACAAGAATTTAGTTCACCTTCAAGGCTGGTGTGTTGACAAGGGTGAATTGCTTCTTGTTTATGATTTCATGCCTAATGGGAGTCTCGAAAAGGCACTGTACCAAGAATCCGGACAAAGTACCTTGTTAGATTGGTCTCGGAGACTGAATGTTGCGGTTGGATTGGCGTCTGTTTTGACATATCTGCATCAGGAATGTGAGCAGCAGGTCATCCACAGGGACATAAAGACTGGCAATGTTTTGCTGGACGGGAATTTAAACGCGAGGCTCAGTGATTTCGGGTTGGCAAAGCTCATGGATCACGATAAAAGCCCTGTTTCCACACTGACAGCAGGAACAATGGGGTACCTTGCGCCTGAGTATCTTCAATACGGGAAAGCAACCGAAAAGACTGATGCTTTTAGCTATGGTGTGGTGATCCTTGAAGTGGCATGTGGAAGGAGACCAATAGAAAGAGAGCCAGGAAGTGAGAAGGCAGTGAATTTGGTTGATTGGGTTTGGGGGCTGCATTCCGAAGGGAGGATTATCGAGGCAGCTGACAAGCGGTTGAATGGGGAGTTTAACGTGGAAGAAATGAGGAAGCTGCTACTTGTCGGGTTAAGTTGCGCTAACCCTGATAGTGCGGAGAGGCCTACGATGAGGAGAGTTCTGCAGATTCTGAGCAATGAGGCAGAAGTTCCAGCCGTGCCAAGGGTGAAGCCGAGTCTGAGTTTCTCTAGCAGATTGCCTTTGTCGCTTGATGACATTGTTTCGGATTCTGATGAGGAGGATGGCGGCAGCCCCACCAGCTCTCTGCGTGAGATCATCATTCACTGAATATTATATGTAGATTGCAGATAGTTGGATTCTTTGATTCTTTTACTTTCTACCACTGCTTATTTTTTTATCCTGTAGTATGAAGATTAGAGACTCTAGAGTTCGCTGGCCTGAGTTCAAAGCTTTCTGTTGAACTTTGTGGTCTCTGCTTTGTCCAGGACACAATAAAAAGGCTTCTTGCTTGAATATTTCAATCGTAATAGAAGATTTCTGACTGGTTTACGAGTTGAATGTTACACACGAATGATTGCTATACTCTTCGATCCTCTATTTCTGGGTAGACTGATTTAAACATTCCTAATAGTGAGACAGTGAGCAGTAGGTTGTGTGTAGAGTAATTCTTTTTGCACCCGTAAATCTGTTCGGCACGTCCTCTCCCACCCTCAGGCTGGAGTAGCCATGGCAAAGGAAGAGGAGAACTTTAAATGTCTGCTTTGCGAAAACTTGAGAATTTTGTCGATCACATTTGAGCACATATTATACATCGAAAACAGATTCCCGTTCGTGATATGGAACGGTATAAACTCCGTATCCAAAAGTGATGTACAGATAAAAACTGTGTGCAAGGCAAATGCAAATCTGAACGTTCTGTAAGTAAGATTTCCATGTCTGTCGATCACGGCATACACCATCAAGGAATTGAATTTTTCCACCATGCTTGTAGCTCCACGTCTTCATGATAGTTGCTGGAGCCTACCACGTTTCAGTGAATTGTCATTAGCCCTTTTTGTGATCTCCCTCACCGATCCTGGTCTTGGATCTTTGTTTTGCAAAATGTTACAGGCTTTTCCTGTTCCTTTCGCATCGAGGATGAGCAAGGAGTACGGCACTTGACAAGTAGCCCTCAAAACAAAGTAGAAAACTGTATCATTCTATACAACAAGTCATCGAAGCGGAAAAGAAAACTATGTCGATCACTAAGCAGTCACAGTTTACAACACCAATCAAGTTTCTGAAGAACATTTGAATGTTGTACGAGTAGAAACCAAGATTAGTAGTAAACCAGCGTCGCTTATCAGTTGACTATAATAAATATTTGATCAAGAGCTGCAAAATAATTCGTAAAATTTATTCCTCCAAAAAATAATTCAGCTGGTTAATAACCGCTGCTACAAGAATCATCTGCGTAAGAAAGTTTCGCGGTTTTGCATATAAGTAATACTACACACACAAACACACAAGATCCACAAATTAAGTGAGTTCCTTATTAGCTGTATATAATGTTGAACTATAAATTGGTGTGTAACAATGTCCCTGGTGAGAGAATACCTTATTTACTTTGAGGTTATAGATCGACAGAGATCAGACGGTGCTGAGAGATGGGAATGTAAGAGATGATGACAGAAGAAAAGAGAGCACACTCCCAACAACGGAAGAGACTCTCTTTAGCCGATGGCGGGTTGTGCTCTCTCTCTTCTGTCAACATGATCTCTAACCTCATCCCCATCACATCCACCCTCGATGCCACAACTCATGCATTCATCCCTGCAGTGCAAGTTAGCCATCATTTAACAGGCTTTAGATGTAATGAGATAATGCATTCAGGCTCATATAAATCTCATAAAATGTGTACAAACGCATATTAGCATGTTTTCCCTGTTGAAAGATCAACGCCAGCCCAAAGTCAGTGCATGGATTCTGCCAGAAAACTCTAGCAAAGTATAGCAGCAAGCGTGGAAGGCAGTAGCTTCTGTAGACTCCAACACTTTTTACCTTCCACATATCTTTGATAATTTTTTATAATTTTTATTCATTAATTTTTTTCAATAGATTGGATCTGACCGAAAATTGAAAATAAAAGTAAAAATAAATATGTGGTTAACACCCTTCAATTATAAAAATAAATTCATATACTGATAAAAAAAATCTATGAAAATCATTTTTTTTTTTTTTTCTCTTCAACATTCCAACACTTAAATATTAGAGTTGTGTACTGTAATTTTCTCTACATGCCCTTCACATATATATATATATATAAATCCTTTCACAAGAGGGATCCCATTTTTCTAAAAAAATAGGAACACCCTCTTGACCGTTGGATTTGACTTTAATGAAATTGTGTGGCCTATGTTTTAATCTCAACCACACAATTTCATTAAAGTCAATCCAACGGTCAAGAGGGTGTCCCCATTTTTTTAGAAAAATAGAGATCCCTCTTGGTAAGGGGTCTGTATATATATATATTCCATACTCATCATATTATATAGATATATGCATTTATATACCCTTAATTCATTGTTATATCTTTTTTGTAACAGATAAATAATTAAACATAAGAACTTGCCTCAATAGCCAAAAGTTGACCATGATCTGGGATTATTTTAATCACCAAACCAATAAAATTGTACTGACCATGAAACAAACCAATAAAATTGCACCTACCACAACATCCATCATCACGATGAAGGGGTAATTTGTGATGAAATAAATATAATTTACCATGACATTTTAATCAAATCACAGGCTAAAAATAGAGAGAGAGAGAGAGAGAGAGAGAGACTGTTTTACCCTAGGGTTCTTCAACTTTGGCTTCCATATTAGAACTAAAAGCTTGCTGATCAAATATGAACTTTCACTGCAGTCTGCAGAAACTACTGGTTTCTCTTATCCTTCCATCAAAAATTAAGAGGAAATGAAAAATAAATAAAGAAAGAAATAGCTAGAAGCAGAAACCAAGTCTGCGAGTGAGATATACGTATAAGCTATAAATTCTACCTAAATGTAATTATGTAACAGTTGCTGATGCGTAGCGTTCATCTTATAGGGACCTGGCCACTGGCTATAACCGGTGACTTGTACACTATGACCGGCTAGGGAGGGTAGGATAGTAGTTTTATTTTTTTTAATAAAAAATATTATCTATACTAAAGAGAGGAGGGTGGACCACTTAGCTTCATAATAAACTAATAATAATGTGGTTCAAATTCGCAGTTTTAACACATTGTTTTTACATCAGTTTGATGTAACAATTCTTTCAAAGGAAAACTAACGAAAAGGGCTTGAAAACTTTGAGTTTTAAACGATAAGGACAAAATAAAGGGTAAAATGAATAGTACTAGGTTTGACTTTTTAGTGTTAAAATGTGGTTTTTCGTTAAAGTGAACAGTACCGTGGGCTTTTCGTTAACACTCCTTCTTTCAAACCTGATTAAATACCCTTCACTGTCAAGGACTCAAAGTCGCTGGAGCATCCCAAGTGGATATGTCAAATACAAGTTGTCAAAATTAAAAGTTCTTTCATTTTAGAGAGTGTTTTAAATTGTTATTTTATTATATATTGTTCCACACTACTACCGTGTGTACAAGAAATATAATTTTTTTTTGTCAAACGATAAATTTGTTAGATTAGATATTACATAGGGAGCCGATGCTGTTTGAACTCACGCATTGATATAAGAGCAACATTCATCTTCACCATTGTGATAGAGGTTCACTTGCGAAAAATTCAATTTAAAATAGTTAAAAGTTGTAACATATTATGAATTATGGACTTGACACTTTAAACAATAGAATTAATTTTATTTGTTGTTGAAAAAAAACAACTATAAAACAAAGAGTCAAATGACTTGATTGCCAACTTGCCACGTCATTATGACATCTCTTTAGTCGAGATTTTTTAGTTTGCTCGAAACTCGGAATGTACATTTGGAAAAAAAAAATATTCATTAATTGTATGATAACATATGACGTATCACCCATTGTTTCAGACTCATTGAAATATCTTTCCTTGAGAGAAACTTTTAATGTCATAGTAATTAACAAGAGCAACCTCAAATGGGTAACCAAAAATGGTAGGGAGGATGTTGACCGGCTATTTCAGGTCAGGGGATCCAAGATTGAAAGGGTCTGACTTTGATTCTCTCACCTGACATCACCCGTGATAACCCAAAACCCTAAGCATTGTTTTCGTGACTGTGGAGAATATCTTGTCCGTTGAATGCTGACACGTGGAGGACATG